>OX387307.1:2555025-4995051 GCA_947562105.1 Shargacucullia verbasci | reverse complement strand
CTATCTACCGAGAACAGACTCGGTGCTGCTAACGAAAATTACTATACAGAAAAACCCAATAACACTGCCCGACCGGGGAGTCGAACCCAGTACCTCACGCTCCGCAGTCGCGCTTGTGACCACTAGACCAACGAGACAGTCATCGTCGTAAAAGCTACAATTTCAGATATACAATTTAAAAAGAACAAATATTCGAACAAATAAAACCAAACTAAGGAAAAAATTCTCTACAACCGCGCCATAAAACATAACCTGAAAACTAAACCAACAACTTAGTATTAAGTTCACATACTGACCATTATCCAAAGACCTTTTTCGTAGATCTGTGATAGCGTCTTTATTACACACTTAGTGTTTCTCTCCCAATATGGTGATCGTTGAGACATATTACACTAAGTACACTGAATATCTAGATAGTACCTAAAGCTGAGATTTGTCTTTTTTGGTCGTGAGACGAATGTACTTGTATAGAACTCGAAATTCTACCCAGAATAAGCTATTTTGTTTGCTTTTTAATACGTCAACTGATGTAATATGGTCACTTATGAAACACACAAAGAATTACCCTTATATGTCCAGGGTTAGATTAAGCTTTGTACCATAATACATTTCGTATAACATTTCCTTGATTAATTAAGTCTCATGTAATAGGGGGCGAGCCCGTCGCTTCACAAGCACAATGTATAAAATTGCCCAAACGTGTCGTACGTTTGGACAATGTTATAGATTGTTACAAGCGACGGCATCAAGGCTTTCTAAAACTATTGTCGTTAAAATTCTTCCCAGATAGCTACAAAATGGCCGGTGTTAATATTATTTTAATTTACTCAAATTGCCTTCGCGCCATGTGAACTGGAGCGCATGCGTCCCACGCGTCTCGAGTCACATGTAATCAATGATGAGGTTTACACATAACTCTATTTCCCTGGTTAAGATGAGGTGATATTCTGTCCCCGTGTGTCACAAGACGCAGATAACGGTTTCCATCAAATAGGTTGTAATACATATACCCGTTGCATTTAATTTTATTATCTATAGCGTATTTATTCTTCAAATTTGTATATATTTAACAGGAAAATAACGATGAGATCACAGAAATTAATTGGATCAGAAGGTCGCATTTTGAAGTCCCGGGTGTCATACGAATACCTGTGACAATTTCTACGGGTGTCAGCAGCTCAAAAAATCTAACAACCGGTCTAGCTTTCTGTATCAGTGTTCCAATTGTGTCCCAATATTCAGTCGGATATGTACTGGGAGTGCACCCAAAATTGTTGGGAAAAGATAGGCACATGATAATTTCGATGTTAAACAAAAACTCAAAAAGTACGAAGCTAAAACACAGTATTTGCCTGGGTTGTGAAGATCACATGCCAGCCAGGGTTACGGGTAAGATTTCTGAATGAGCCAGTTCTGACCACTATTAGAATTTCACAATAACTTAACTCCTTGAAAAATCATCGCTGCAAATGATGTACCTATGTATCGATGTGTGCAAAGGTTATCGGGTGGTTGTCGTAATCGATTCGCGTCGAGATAATGGCAAGCGAAATAATTGCATGGGAACTAAACATGAAGGTTCTATTCTTAAATAAACGGAGTTTTTGAAAGGATTTCTAATCTTTATAATGATAAATTAACGTTCTCATCATCGAAGCGATTCCGATTTTTGAATTTTGTTGTAACACCTATTATATTAATTTTAAAGTATTTTAATTGACTCGTAGCGATCATGTTTTAATTCGTTCGCGTTATGTCATCACCACCCTGTATTACGTGTTAAAAACTTAAAGTAAAAAAACCTCTTAACATTAAATCCATACATAGCAACACTCATTTATAATGAAATCATGTACAATGTCACCTGAACTGATTTGGAAGCTGTTGATATTTATAGTGTCGACAACTTTCCTACAAAACAAAGGTTAAGAGTACTGTTTACCTGCCGGCTTCTGACAAGTACTAGCTACTATGTTATATCCTACTAATATTATAAATGTGAAAGTTAGTGAGGATGGATGGATGGATGGATGGATGGATGCATGCATGAATCTTTGTTACTCTCTCACGCCAGAACGGCTGAACGGATCTGGGTGAAATTTGGCACAGAGATAAATTATAGTCTGGAATAGCACATAGGCTGTACGGGTTCGTAAATCACGCGGGCGAAGCCGCGGGCGGAAGGTAGTATATTTTTTTTTTCACTGTGGCCCTCTCTACGGTGTCCTATATCGTGGCCAAAATCAAAACCCAAAACAACTATCTGTAGATCATGCAAATACTTTTCGGGAATCGAACCCGATCGCAATACCACAGAGACAACTGTGCCGTCATAAAAATTTAGTCCTGATCGTATCGTTTGGGTCTGTCATTATGGATATCCCGCTTTATGCGTTAAATATTAATGAAAATAACAGCATCACGCCTGTATACCAAAAGGGTTAGACACAGGAGTCCCTTAGCAGTATACTCGTAATAGGGGGCGAGTCTATTGCCATCTATCGAGCACAGTTCCAAACTCCGAGTTTATATACAGAAAAACCCTATAAAACTGCACGACCCGGAAATCGAACCCAGTACCTCACCTCAGCAGTCGTTCTTGCGACCACTAGACCAGTGAGGCAGTAACGAAAATACTTTCAATCCTACTATATAATATTATAAATGTGAAAGTTTGTGAGGATGGATGGATGGATGGATGGATGGATCTTTGTTACTCTTTCACGCCAGAACGGCTAAACGGATCTGGGTGAAATTTGGCACAGAGATAGATTATAGTCTGGAATAGCACATAGGCTACTTTTTATCCCGGAAAAATGTACGGGTTCGTAAGCCCTACGGGCGAAGCCACGAGCGGAAGCTAGTCTTATTTAAAACAAGTAATTACGTTGTACGTTGCAATTGACGTAATAAAACCATAATGAGCAACAATGTCAACCGCAGTGATTTGAGTGGGCATCGTGTAGGTAGGTAACTACTTTCTTAAAGTGCAAGGTCCACCGCTGATTATTAGGGATGGGAAGAATGTTATCGATAGTCCAGTCAAAGGCATTTTTGGGCCTTCGCAGGCTCTTTTAGAAAGGTCTTTGTGAATCTAGAGAGACTAGCAACTAGAGTACTATTACCGTTTTAAAAGTTTCTGTAATAAATAAAAATAATAAAATAAAATAAAATTTATATAAAAACTTTTACAAAAGGAGTACAACTAGTCACAATGGTAATAATAGGAAAACCCTTAATAGTTAAATTAGTAGCTAAATAAAACTAGTTTATTACTAAAATATATTAATAAAAAAGTGCAATAAATGTTAACGGTGGATAGGAATTAAATGTAGCGCTGCCTGATCTAGGTTTATTCAAACCTGTGTTTCAGGGCATCACTTTCATAGGTTTATTTGAAATAAAACTGTTTTATGCTATTTTAGGTGCATGTTTCTACATTGGGTTTCGTCTATGTCTCTATGAGGCAGAGACTGACAAAGAAATTCTACGGATACTTGATTCAAATAATGTCCTCCTGACCGAATTTCGGTCACGGCGGCCAATCTCACCGAAGGTTAGCTAACTACGCAGGAGATATTATAGAACACAAGTGTGTGCGCAAACACAGGTGCTCTCTCTATTCCTTTACTCTCATAGTCCGATGGGACGGCAATCCGACACGACCGGAGAGAGATCAGGCGCAGGACCAACGGCTTTACGTGCTTTCCGAGGTACGGTGCGTATTCACATACACAAAGACCCAGACCCAAAACAACTATCTGTACATCATACAAATATTTGTTCCGTGCGGCAATCGCGACACGTAGCGCAGCAGTCGATCTCTCAACCACTGCGCCAACCGCATCGTTGCTTAAAATAATAGGTTTATATTACAATCTTCAAAACACAAATTGTGTCAGAATCATGCGAGAACAATGCTTTGTTATTTCGTATAATTGCTCATCAAAGATTGAGGCAATTCTAAAAACATACAAAGAAAATATAGTTTATTTTTATATAGGCATCCTATTGTTGTGTAAGTGTAAAATTTGTCTGTGAATTTGCGGAGTAAATATACAGTCTTAATTGGAAGATTTTTTCAGATTTGGCTTCGTCGTTTGGTTTTTTATTTTTCAGGATCAACAGCCTTTTCATGATAAGCCTTGTGTGCTTACGAGGATAGTGTATCTGTGGATCAAACGCAACAACATCTGTGGTCTTCAATCTAGCATTATGGCGGTATTTTAGCTTTTCAAGCACATTAGTCTGTTTCTTAGTCGTCAGTCAAATATAACTGGTTTCATCCTAACTCTTGCTTCTTCACTACATCACTACATATTATAAAACAAAGTCCATCGCCGCGTCTGTCTGTCTGTTCACGATAAACTCAAAAACTACTGAACTGGTTTTCCAAGCGGTTTTCACCAATAGGCAGAATAATTCATGAGGAAGTTTTAGGTGTATAATTCGTTAAAGTTTTGTGTAAATTGGCTGAAATATGAACATGTTAGTTGAAGATGTCCGGAAAATCATGCCGACTGGGAGCTTTAATGGCGTGCGCCGAATAATTTTCGACGTAACAGGCTGATACGACAGAAAAAAAACACTACGACAGAAAAAAATTAAGACTTGTATGGTCTGCTACCCGTGCGAAGCCGGGGCGGGTCGCTAGTTGAAAATATATCAAAATCAATACTATCGATATCCATCACCATCGACTCAATCCCCACGCTAGCTTACGCCGCGCGATCAGGTGACAACCTGTCATATAACTTGTAGCGAGCACTGGCCGGTCAAGTGAACAGGTACAGCTGCCCTGACCAGTCATATATACATATATACTTGGAAGTATTAACTTGAACATACTAGGTTACCATGGGAGTATCCAGCTGTTAAGACCCGGGTACGTCTTAAAACTGCGGCCAGACACCGGAGGACCGGCAGCAGCGTCCTCTCACTAATCGGTGAGCCACTGCGATCCCCAAGCCGCCTGCCAAGCGTGAGGATTATGGCAACCCCCCCCCCCCCCCTTGGGGGTGGCCTTCCTTCAGCAGTGGATGATGATGAATCCAGCTGTTGTCTAAAGCTCATTATTTTTCACATAATTAACAATGACTGTTTCATTGGTCTAGTGGTCGCAAGAGAGGCTGCTGAGAATGAGGTCCTGGGTTCGATTCTCTGGTCGGGCAAAGTATTATTGAGATTTGCTGGTATACTCAGTAACACCCCGGAGTATTTAGCAATAGGCTCGCCTCCCTACTAAATGGGACTTAATAAGGGTATCGGTGAAATGTGGGTGTATATAAAGTACACCTCTGCCTAACCCTTCAGGAAACACAGGCGAGATGTACAGATGTAGATTACAAGTTTGTAACTAATAAACCTGCACACCTGAGAGGGCTAGTAGGGGTAGTGTGTAGTTCGCCAACCCGCACCAGGCTAGCGTGGTGGACTAACGCCACTGGGGTGAATTTATTTAAATGATTAACCAACTATTTACTGTTATGTGCAATTCTAATAAGATCTAATAAGATGTTCTAAAATCATAATAAGACAATGCAGGAGTGGCCAATATACAGAGGTGGATCTGCCCATGATCTTGACATAAACCCTAATCATATTCATAATTTCTAATAACTTAAATGACTTTAAAATATGTTGCCGTTGGGCCTACTCCGAGTTCCGAGCGATCACATTCGCGTCAGCTGACGGTGACGTGTCGCCACGCATGCGCGTAAACCTGTTACTTACGTGAAATGTCAAGGTGCGCATACGTCGTTATAATTTTATACGATTAAGTATGTTTCAAATGACGTATTGGGTAAATAAAGGAATTGTTATAGCTTAAAGCGTGGGAAGTGTGATACTTGTTTATGGTGTTCATTCACAGTTCTTGCGCCATGGCGTGGTAAATAATCTGCAGGCCATATGGATAGGGGCAAGGACCCCAAAGAGATGCCTCGAGAAAGGCAAAGATATTTTACAAAATCATACGTTGCGTTCATTGGCCTGCTTAGTTGAACGTATCTCAAAAAGTACACATCTAGTTTTTGTCCTGAGGCCCTAGTGTACTTATAGGGCCTCTGTATCGTGGGTACAGGTTACAAAATTACACGTCACATCAACTAACTGTAGATCATACAAATATTTGTTCCGTGCAGATCGAACACGCGACACATAACACAGAAAGCTAATCGCTTAGCCACTGCGCCAACCTTGTCGTCAAATATTAGATCATTTATAATAATGTCTCATAAAAAAAGTATATTGGTACATTCATCAAAAACAAAACTAACCATACATATTCAATTAGATTGTTATTTATTTGTACATTGAACAATTCGCGAAATTGCTCCATTTAAATAATAGCAATAGTATTGCAATGTCAGACTGAAGGCCTAATAAGCCTGGGTGCTTATTTAGTCATTAATTATTTGCAATCGTCTTTCTTAGTAAATAGCGTTCAAAATTGCTTATGTATGACCTTTTATATAATAATATCCTACCATTATTTTTGTCTGCTATCTATTCCGTATGGAAAGACCACACAGTCTTAGAGCCTCTCCACACAAGCGGTCCTCCGGCGTAACACAGACGCCGCGCACGTTACAAGTCGTAAGCAAAGCCAACAGTACAGTTTGAGGTTACTCGTCGGGATCCATTATGTCATTAGTTCCCAACGAGGTCCAGGTCGACCCCCAGGGGTCCACGGGAGACTCGACGGGGGTCTAAGTTGGCGTGACAAAAAATGAGGGTTTACAATTCAATTTACAATATGGAAGAACTGCTGTAGCTGCAGGGGGTCCACCGGAACCAGCTAAATTTTGAAAGTGGTCTATGAGAAAAAAAGTCTGGGAACCTCTGCATTATGTAAATATTAATACCAAAAGGATATAGTGATCGTGGCGTACCCGCTGCGCAGGTTGTGCGCATGTGTTGTTGAACGCCTAATCTGAAAAAATACTAGTGTGAAGGGTTTCTTAAATACGTATCTAAAAGTCCCTTCACTTTGGTGTTTCTCTCAGTTAGTATACAGGGTAGACTGATGCTGACGTCATCAACTATCTAGGCTTTTTACAAAGTATGTTGGGGTCATCATTAACTAGATTCTAGAACTTTTCGGGTGTCCGTCATGCATGCATGCGGTGCTGGCGCGAACGCAGATTTACAAAAGAACGTGGATGGATTGTGTGATATGGCTTATATGAAAATGAACTCTGAGATGACGCCTGATAGAGATGAATGGAATAACTAGACAAATTGCGCTGATCCCTAATAATATAGGCAGGAGAATGAATGACGTCATCTGCCCAGGACTGGCAAAAATACCTGTGATTTTTATTAAATTATAAGGTGACATCTTAAGCTCCTCGTTTGATATTTGTAACGAGAATCGAATACTGGAAAACCTAGCTTTAATATGTCTGTCGTCACTCTTCAACCTTGTATAACATAACGTAGCATCACGCCTGTGTCCCCGATGGGTTAAGCAGAGATGTATTATTGTGCACCCACATTTCGCTGATACCGTTAAGTCCCATGTTTAGGGGGCGAGCCTATTGCCATCAACAGGGCTCAATATCAAACTCCGGACTAGAATCACACCCAGGACGTTCAACAGTTGCGCATGCGCACACTAGACCATTAAGGCAGTTAAATTTGTATATTCTTCCGCTTCTACCGCGCAAAACAGTGGCCATGAAACAAACCCATTCGTTTCTTGAACCTACTATACTTCATTAAGTTAAATACGCCGTGATACAAGAATTATGTAGGCTGACCGCAGTCTGATAGCCAGACAGGAGTGAACTGTGTCTAGCCACTGAACAGAAATGAGTCAGAAGGTCATACAAGTTATTAATTCAAATTCAAATATATTTTTATTCATGTAAACCATTTATGAATAGTCAGGCTCTAGTTGCCACGTTCCAAAGTGTTGATTTCCAATGGAGAAGAACGGGCAAGAAACTCCATGGTTACTTTACTTAACATTTTGACTCAAGGTTACAAGCGTGAGGGGCTCGTAGCAAAATAGCTACCATGCTGATCGGTCGATCTTCGAGGTTAAGCAGCGCTTGCCGCGGTCAGTCCTTAGATGGGTGACCATTTTTCACACATCGAAACCCCTCGTGCCTCGGAAACGTGCCTCGGAAAGCACGTTAGCAGATGGTCCCGGGTGTCATATGAATACCTATGACCGTCGTTACGGGTGTCAGTAGCCCAAAAAATCTGAGAATTAGTCTAACCTTAGAGTATCAGTGTCTCCCAGTAATTGGGTGGCGGAGGTCAGATGGCAGTCGCGTTGTAAAATACTGATATTCAGCGGCAACCGGTTAGATTGGAAGCCGACCCCATTGTAGTTGAGAAAAGGCTAGACAGATGATGATGTTCGCAAGCGTGACTGCTGAGCGTGAGTACTTGGGTTCGATTCCCAGGTTCGGCTGTGTTATCGGAGTTTTCTGTTAGAAAACTCTCAGTAACAGAAAGGAGTTTGGAACTATGCCCGGTAGATGGCACTAGCTTCGCCCCCTATTACACGGCACTCAAGACCAGAGTATAAAAACAAAATTTTCAGACCATTCCAAATACGAAAGTAACTTGGTCTGTTTGTTACCTCATCACTACTAAACCACTGAACCGATTGTTATGAAATTTTACGAAGAGGTAGCCCGAGTCCTCTAGAAGAACATAGGCTATTTTCAACCGACTTCAAAAAAAAGGAGGAGGTTCTCAATTCGGCTGTATTTTTTTTTTTTTTTTTTTTTTTTTTTTTTTTTTATGTTTGTTACTCGATTTCTCGAAGACGCCTGGATCGATTTCAAAAATTCTTTTTTTATTTGAAAGGGTATGCTTGTCATTTGGTCCCATTGTCTTCAGGTCAGGACCTGATGGTGGAACCCCTGAGATATCGAGGGCATCTCTTGAAAATTGTAGGCGAGCATGGGGTAAAAACTTGATATTTATGTGTATATCTGATGAGACTATAATACTATGGAGGTTTAGGGCAGATCTGATGATGGAGACGACAGAGGATCGAGGGAACTCCTCAACGGTACATCTTAACTACCTCGTGTTTGGGCTTATTTTATTCGTGTTGACAAGATCTTTACACCGAGATGGCTAATGACTCCCACTGCAAGGTCCGTGATGCAGGTGCAGTACAGTTTAGGGAACTCCTTAATGGTTGATAGCAGCTACATAGTGTTTGGGCGATTATTCCGTCAATTACGGACCGATTTTAAAAATTCTTGTTTTGTTTGAAAGAGTATGCTTCCCATTTGGTCCCATTATCACCAAGTCAGGATCTGATGATGGTATCCTAGGGAAATCGAGGGATACCCTCAAATATTGTAAGACAAATAGCCCGTTTGAGCTTTTTTCTTAATAAGTTAGGTATTGGCGTCTGAAAGTCATCATTTAATGATGCTGAGCTGATGATGGATGTCATATTACTCCTCAACGGTAAAGAGTTAGGGAATAAAACTTCCGAGTTTGGGATCACTCGATATATTTTGATGAGTCCCGTATAAAACATTTGGTATAGAGGGTCTGATGATGGAGCCAGGAGATAGATGGTGGAACTCTTCAGTAGCTACTAGTAAACCCCTCGAGTTTGGGCTCATTTTAAACCTCTAAAAGTCAAAACTATCACAATATTAGTTACAATAGTCGTCTTAATCTTTTCATTTCTCGTAATGCGTTTTCATCATGTGGTCGGCTAAGTAATTTATTTGATTTTAAAATCACATCGTGCAATACCGTCTAAGGTTTTCACTCGACTTGGGGCAACATACATTTGACCTTTGTAAAGTTTTTCAAGAGAATCGTCTGTACTAGGTCTACCCATCACTCAAAATTGTAAAATAATTAAATTTTTTAACAAAAAATAAAAACCGACTCCAAAAAACTCAAAAACAAAACTAATAACTAAAAAGCAAAAAATAAATCTTTTATTATACAATATAGTAGTTGAAGAATATTGAAGTCGGTGCCAAGTAAAACATGCAATGATAAACCGACACGATTGGCGAAGTGCATTTGTCGTGTCCGACGCATAATTCGCCTCGCACTCGACAATTTTTACGTGAACTCGTTGTTTCAATGTCGCTATTATAGCAGCAAGGTATATTACTTTTATGTTTTACTTGGCACCGATTTCAATATTCTTCAACTACTATATTGTATAATAAAAGATTTATTTTTTGCTTTTTAGTTATTAGTTTTGTTTTTGAGTTTTTTGGAGTCGGTTTTTATTTTTTGTTATAAACTCCAGTTATGCTACAAAAAAAACGTCATAATTTTGACCGAGCCAAGAATCAAACTCTAGACACCAAGCTGCCGCAACTGTAACTAAAACCAACTATTAGGGCTCAAAGCTGGTCTTAAGTGTCCACGATTATCACAGAACATAGTTGACCCTCTAAACCCTTCTTACTATGTGGTCGAACCCAGCCTAGATAATGGTTAGCCTTGGTCGTACATATTATTGCTATCTTTTGTTGCTGTATATGGCCACCGGACGTGACGTAATGAGCTCGGATTTTGAAAATTTAATATTGAACGTCTGAGTTGATTCTTTGCGCAATGTTCTTCAAGAATTCAAAAGCAATAGGGTAGATGACTGCATCAAAAATAAATTCTGAAATCTTGTTTGGTAAATAGTTTTCCTTCTAAAAACTCAGTAAAACTGAATCTCTTGCTCATCTTTGGCGTTTTGAATTTTGAATTTATCAAAATCTCACAATAAGTATGTCAATGGCAATGAAAAACTATTTCGTCACGGTTTTGTATTCCAAACATTTTTAGAACAAAATATCGTTTTTGACAGTTCATAAAAAGTAACTCAGACGACCAGTAGTCATCTACCGTATTGTTTTCATACTACTACGATATAATTGGATGAATATTTTTGAGATTTTAAAATGAATTATATTTTGTCCATTAATGTCCCACTGCTGGGCAAGGGTCAGACATCCCACCCAACAACTAGCACACATTCACACAAACCACCCGAAACATATATTTGTAGTTTTTTTTTTAAACCTTCCTCCACACTAGGATTTCTCCTGTATCGTGGGTACAGTTTACAAACATACATGTCACATACACACACAACTAGACCCGAAACAATTATCTGGAGATCATACAAATATTTGTTCCGTGCGGGAATCGAAACCGCGACACGTTGCTCGGAAAGCTAATCGCTTAGCTAATGCGCCATCCGAGTCGTCAATGTTTTATTCTTATATATTTCAAGAAAAAATACTGCCTCATTGGTGTAGTGGTGGCAAGCGCGACTGCTAAACGTGAGATCCCGGTCTCAATTCTCGGATCTGGTGAAGTGTCATCAATTCTCTCTGCACTGAGTCTGGAACTGTACCCGGTAGTTGGCAATCCCTAATACATGGGACTCAATAATGACATCAGCGAAATGTGCGTGTATTAACACACCTCTGCTTCACCCTTCGGGGAGTATAGGCGTGATGCTATATCCTACTATCCTACTAATATCCTATCCTACTAATACCCTATCTTACTAATATCCTACTAATATTATAAATGCGAAAGTTTGTGAGGATGGATGGATGGATCTTTGTTACTCTTTTACGCCAGACCGGCTGAACGGATCTAGATGAAGTTTGGCACAGAGATAGATTATAGTCTGGAATAGCACATAGGCTACTTTTTATCCCGGAAAAATGTACGGGTTCGTAAACCACACGGGCGAAGCCGCGGGCGGAAGCTAGTTCTTTTATATTTCAAGAAACTAAAACCGTACATTCTTGGAATTCCGCCCCGTCTGGTACCGTGACGGCTAACACAAAATGTATGTATGTATTGACGCTACGACCTCAGAAACAAACGCGTATTCACTGGGCCAAGGATACCGTAACTGCAAGTCTTTGTACTTACATAATTAAGTTATTTATCCAATTACGTGTATCATTGCGCTTTGTTTTTCTCGGTATAAGCAGAACAGTGCCTTCATTCCTTCTAGTTAAAAAGACGTGTTATGTTAAACGCCAATGTTGGCGCTGTGGTTAAGCGATCGACTGCTGCGATACGTGTCACTGGTTCGATTCCCGCACGGAACAAATATTATCCATTGTTTTTTTTATGGCATAGGCGGCAAACGAACAGACGTATCGCCTGATGGTAAGCGATTAACGTCGCCCATGGACACCTGCAACACCAGAGGAGTCACATACGCGTTGCCGGCCTTTTCAAAAGGAGTACGCTCTTTTTTTGAAGGTTTGAAGGTCATATTGGTCCGGAAATACCGCAGGCGACAGTTCATTCCACAGTTTTGTTGTGCGAGGCAGAAAGTTTGAGAATATTTGTGGTATAGGCCAATTATTCTGTAAATATACATTAATAGATGAATGTATAATTAATAAATAAATTATCAACATCCGTTCGTGATTTATTAAATGCGGAAAAATGAATTAATTATGTACTATTTGACGTCATTTAAATAATTTATTATAATTAAATTGTTCCGGTATATATTTATTACTAGCTTTCGCTCGCGGCTTCGCCCGCGTGATTTACGAACCCGTACATTTATCCTAGATAAAAAGTAGCCTATGTGTTATTCCAGACTATAATCTATCTCTGTGCCAAATTTCATTCAGATCCGTTCAGCCGTTCTGGCGTGAAAGAGTAACAAATATCCATCCATCCATCCTCACAAACATTCGCATTTATAATATTAGTAGGATAATTAAATAATAGGATGCCTATATTTATGTATCTTCCGTGATTCGAACAACAGACACATAAGGCTCATTTTATTCTCTATCTACTTCAAACAATAGACACATAAGGCTCATTTTAGGACTGAAATGTATAGAAATAAACAACGTGTTTTTGCTTTCAGCAGGGATTAAATGTAAATCCTATTATGAACTTTAACGGTCAATTAAAATGAGTTGAAACTCGACTCAAAGATGGGCCACTTTTGTCTATTGTTCTAATTTTGAAATATCTCTTTTGTTTTGATTTACAAAAGAGGCCTAGTTATACAGATAATAAATATTACAATATTTACGTTGTAAAATTAATACCACAAGGAAGCGGAAATTGGTTATCAGTAAATCACGAACATAAATAGAAACCAGAAACTATTCGGGCCTATTCAATTTAATTATAATAATGTTGTAATATTTGCCGCGCTAACATCAGGCAAGATTGTAGTCAAACGTCATATACAGCCTATTCCGAATAATAAAAACATAAAAACAGTCAAACATTTTGAATTGAGAACCGTCTCTTTTTCGAATTTGATTTTAAAAATGGAACCAGTGATGATTAGCGCCAAGGAGGATTGGGCGTGGTCTGTGAATTCATGTGATTCGAATTGTAGATAATTCTAATATTACTGTGCCCGATTTGGGGATCAAACTCAGGACCTCATTTTCAGCAACTGAGCATACGAACACCTCTAGTGTTCATATATCACTCTATATACTCAGCTGCTGAAAATGAGGCAGTTTTTTTTTCTTAAATCACAAGACTTAACACTTTATTTCCGTAGCATCATATTGGCATGGCATAGCGCAGGGTATTTTATTCATAAAAAAAATAAACTTTAGGTTCTTTTTTGAACAGGACAATTATACTGTAACCTATATCTGTACTCATTTAAACACGGCATGAAGATTTTGTACAGCTATAATAATTTGTACTTGATCGCCTCATCAGTCAATCAATACAAAATCAAAACAAATAATATATCATTTGTAGCAGAACTATATCGTAGAAACATTCCACGCCACACCGGAGGCGATGCAATTGCGCCACACAGGAATCACGGCACGGCTCCGAACCCACTGTCCATGAGCGTTGTGACATAGGCAGGTACTTTCGATGTCAACTTATAAGGAATTTTGCTTGGATAGCGAAAGGTATAGTAATGCCATCTGTTGAGTATTTCGCGAACTAAACATAAATAATGTTACTGTCAAGGGTCGTGGAAATAAAATTAGACATGCTATTTCGATCCTCTTTTGAAAAAAGATTTAAGTGGGAAAGAGATTCACTGATGTTTTTTTAAAAGTTCATGTAAAGTCTTAGTTGAGATAAAAATCTTTGTTTTTTCTTTGTTAGGCTTTTCTTGCGTAATCACGACGCGATTCTTTCGAGCTACTTCTTCTTCCCAAGCTAAAACAAATAGGAAGTGTCTTTGAAACTATATTTGTGATGTCCAAAAAGCAATATAATTTTAATTTTGAATATTCGAATATCGATTTTCAAACGATCGAAGATTTTTATACACACATAATTAAAACTAACCAAAAAAATAAAATTGGGCATGCTCTGCTTATTTTCCAAACTTCTTGGTCTCCGAATTGAATAATTCACTGTGTCTAATTGAAGTTTTCCTTTGTTTCAGATGAAGCGACCCAAGGCAAACGGCAGAGGCCTCGCGACATCTCGCTGGCTGAGCCGCCCCACACCATGGAGATAGCCCAAATCCTGATATCACTCCTCCACGCGTGGGGACTGGATCCAGATCTCGATAGGGTCTGTGAGTCAAAGCTGGGACTTCTGAGACCTATGGTAAATAATTTCATATATAATTTCCATGGAGGGTCTTCTCCATATGACTAACCCACTTTGTAACCATAGCGATGCTGATGCATGCGTCATGCTTCTGAACGGGTGCCGTCTGCCGGGACTGGTCAGCTTGTAACTGCCATGGCAATCTTATTTAGAGGAAATCTTATTATATTTTATTTTTCCTAGTATTTTTTTGTTTTTGTTTTATATTAAACTACATTATTATTGCATTCTCTTACCACAACAGTGTACCAAACATGATTGTAAGATCGGTTTATTTTAAAAGAATTACCATGGAGTTTCTTGCCCGTTCTTTGCCATAGGAGCTACTATTTGGAATCGTGCGCCTAAAGTCTCGACATTTCAAAAGTGACTGAACTTGGTTTACATGAAGTAAAGATTTAAAAGTGCCTGCAAAAACCCTTTAGATTCAAAAGCTTTGACACAAGTTTGATGTTTGGTAACTGAAATCGCGGCCCATAGCACCAAGGTGCGCTAGACAAACTCACGCAATTATCACTCGTAGAGACTGTAGGGGATTGGCGTATTAAATATCCTACTACTGTATTTCTTGGATGTTATCGAACAAAAATGATACTTTTATGCACTAATTTTTTTCGATTATACATACATACATAGCATCACGCTTGTATTCCACGAAGGGTTAGGCAGAGGTGTACTATTGTACACCCACATTTCGCCGACGCTGTTATTGAGTCCCATGTAATAGGGGGCGAGCCTATTGCCATCTACCGGGCACAGTTCCAGACTTCGTGCTGCTACTGAGAATTGAAACTCAATAACACTTTGCCTGATCCCGGAATCGAACCCAGGACCTCACGCTCAGCAGTCGCGCTTGCAACCACTAGACCAATGTGGCAGTCGAGTCGAGTCGATTATACATATATTTTTCATATTCTTCTTGTTCACAGAATTCAACCATACTTATTTTTCGTAATCTTCTACCACAGATAATCTCTATATTTATCATAAACACAAGATCTTTTTTTTTTGACAGATATTAAATATAAAGCTGCCCACACATGCAACTCCAAAGTAAAAATGTGATACTGCATTACGTATTTAAGAAACCAATCCCAGAGACATCTTCTGTTGAACAAAGGAGATTAACAAAACCTTCATAACAAATGCTCCATTCTTTTTTCAGGTACCAGTCTGCTTCGGCGTGGTCTCCCGTCACGGCCACATGGCTGTCCAGCTCCCCACCTGGCTGGGCAGCTGGTCGGACGCATGCGCGTCTGCTCCTGATGATCCGCTGCTGATTACTTCGGACCTCGCGCCTGAACTGCTGAGGCAGGAGAAGTTGACCAGGTAAATAGATCACCAGCTTTTGTCAAATTAACTGTCATTGCGATCGACTTCCAGACTGAACAGTTAGGCGGAATATGGTTTTGACGTGGAAAGTGCGTCTCCTGGCAGACGATGGCTCACCTGCTATCCAACTCCGCTCGCCTACTACCTGCTCGCGGGAGAAACTGATGGCCGCTATGATAAGAGTAGTCCGTGTGGCATACTGGGCCAAACATATTTAATTTGCCAGAAGAAAATGGAGTGACTGTTGTCTGACCTCTGCAACCCAATTAAAATGCATAAAAATCCCAAATTGGTCTGATTATTAGACTTGACTGATGTAACGACTGTCATATGAATGAACCGAGACTGGATCGTGCTGAGCTTTTGTTGAGTACTGCCACCCATCCGAGGACTGACGGCAGCAAGTGCAACTTGACGTCGTAGCTTGATCGATATAAGTCGTTCCCACTTAGCTCCTCCTACGAGTCTACCGCTTCCAGTCCATCCGATTTGTCCGACTGGAAAGGCGTAGAGGTATAAAGAACTTGTTTGTTGTATTTGCAGACTGTTCTCCTCAAAGCTGCACTGGGAGCTTAGCACCACACTGACGACCAACCACCTGCTGTCCATCGTGGCTCTGGCTAACACCCTCATGTCCATGTCCAACGCCAGCTTCGTGCCAGAACAAGAAGTCATCAGGAGACTCCATAGGTGACCAACATCGTCATAATATTTACACTGATGATGAGAGATGATTGGTCTCGTGGGCGCATGCGCAACTGTTGAGCGTGAGGCCCTGGGTTCAAAACCCTGGTCGGTGAAAGTGTTAGACAATTGTTTCATGTCTGTTTGTAAATTATACCCACGATACAGGAGAAATCCTAGAACGGGAAACGTTATTTTTTAAAAAATGTTCCTTACGGGAATCGAATCCGCCACACGTAGCGCAGCAGCCTATCGCTCAACCACTACGCCATCATGCTGTTAATACTGTAACAATCATACTAACTATCCTACTGGGGTGTAAAATTCTATTCGCCCCAGACCGTCCACCAGGAGCTCGTCATCCTGGGCGGCAGACGAGGAGCGAGAGGAGCAGCTGGCAGCCCAGCAGGCCCACATCAAGCAGGGCTGGTCTCTGCTGGCCACGCTACACTGCGTCTTACTACCTGATAAAGTTGTGGCTGCTGGTGAGTTTTGTAGAACAACTGGCACTAACGTCATTTCGTTCAAGAGTCATCATCATCTGCCTGCCTTTTCTCAACTGCATTGGAATCGGCTTCCAGGCTAACCGGTTGCGGATGAATATCAATATTTTACACGGAGCGACTGCCATCTGACCTCAACCATTCAATTACTGGGAGACACTGATACTCGAAGCCTTAGAGTCTCAGTCCGAAAAAAGTCTGACAACTTGTCTAACCTTAGAGTCTAAGGATAGACTGGTTTTCGGACTTTTTTTTTGAGCTTCTGACACACGACTGTCATAGGCCGTCATATGACCCTCGGAACCAACTGCTTAACGTGCTTTCCGAGGCATGGACGGTTCTCGATATGTGAAAAATGGTCACCCATCTAACGACTGACCGCGATAAGCGCTGCTTAACCTTGCAGATCGACTGATCTGCGCGGTAGTTATGTAGCTACGAGACCCTCCACTGCATGTCTTTCGGGAGTAAGCGGGACAATATAAACACGGTAACTCTATCAATTACTCACTTTTGTTAATTCTCTCTTTCAGGAGCAAAGAGTTTCAAGCGTCCCCAAGTTGAGATGCTGGCTCGTCGCTGGCAGCACCACTGCTTGGAAGTGCGCGAAGCTGCGCAGGCGCTGCTACTCGCTGAGCTCGGCAGGTAAACTCGATGATTTCGTGATACGTGACCATAATCCCCACGCTTGGCAGGCGGCTTGGGGATCGCAGTGGCTCACCTATTAGTGAGAGGACGCTGCTGTCCGTCCTCCGGTGTCTGGCCGCAGTTTTAGGACGTACCCGGGTCAAATTCTTACATACCAGTAAAATCTTGCAACGCCCTCTTTTTTTTTATACCTCGCAAATTTTATATCAAGTACCCTCGACTTGAAGGAAAACCTTCTATAGGATCAAAGACTATGTTGACGATAGAGACGTGTGGCGCTAACTATCTTCTGCACTTATGGCCTCCCCTTCTTATCCATGTTATCTACTAGTTCTATTTTACATTAGATTCGCTTCACGTCTCGACATTCATGTTACTTCATTATTTTTAAACGACTTCAAAGGAGGTTCTCAATTCGACTGTATGTTTTTTTTTATGTTTCTTACGCGATTATTCCGTGAATTATGTAACGATTTTAAACAAAAAAAAATATTTGTTAGAAAATGCTCCCAAGTTGGTCCCATTGTCACCAAGTCAGGATCTGATGACGGGATCCTAGGGAAATCGAGGGATACCCTCAGATATTGTAGGACGAATAGCGCGTTTTAGCTTTTTTTCTTAATAACTTAGGTGTTGGCGTCTGAAAATCATCATTTTGTTTTATACGCAAGTTTGTTTTTCTTTATATAACACATGTTAAATTTAAGATTTTTCAAAACAGTATCCATGGAGTTTCTTGCCGGTCTCTTCTCCATAGGACCTTCCCCCTTTTGGAACCGTACGCCTAAAGTCTCGACTGTTTATAAGTGCCTACAAAGGCCTATTTCAGAAGTTCCCAGACTTTTTTCTCATAGACCACTTTCGAAATTTAGCTGGTTCCGATGGACCCCCTGCAGCTACATTTCTGCCATATTGTAAATTGAATTGTAAACCCCCATTTTTTTGTCACGCCAACGTAGACCCCCGTCGAGTCTCCCGTGGAGGCCCATCTGGACCACTTTGGGAACTAATGGCCTGTCTGAAATAAAAAACTTTGACTTCTCTTTACAGGCTCGGCCCCAAAGGCCGTAAGACTCTGGTGGACAACTGGGCGCAGTTCCTCCCTCTTTACACCCACACCGAGAGCATCAACCCTCATGCCGCGCAGAAGGAACCTGTCGAGAAAGCAGTAGTCAATGTAAGAAATATTCATTTATTCATCGCTTTTTTGACAATCAAGGTTTTATTTTTGTTTTTGTTTTAAAACATTGCTCCATATTCGACGACACTGTTGTGTGCAGTGGCTAAGGCATTTAGCTTTTTGCGCTACGTGTCGCGGGTTCGATTCCCGCACGGAACAAATATTTGTTTGATCTACAGATAGTTGTTTCGGGTCTGGTTGTGTATACATGTGACATATATGTTTGTAAACTGTACCCACGATACAGGAGAATCTGGTGTGGGCAAGGTTTTTATTAAAAAATACTAGTCATAATTTCTGTATCGTGGGTGCGTTTACAGGCATAAATATTTCACATGCACAAACACCCAGACCCGACAAATAATCATCCAATATCATCTGCCTACCCTTACCCAACTACATTGTAGTCGGCTCCCAGTTGCAGCTGAATATCAGTATTGTACAACGCGACTGCCATCTGACCTCCGCCACCCAATTACTGGGACACTGATACTTTAAGGTTAAACTGGTAGCTGGAGGGGTCTCGATGTAAGAAAAACGGTCACCCATCCAAGGACTGACCTCAGCAAGCGCTGCTTAGCTGCTAAGAACTCCTAACTATATTATTGGTTGTTTTATTGTTTTTTTTATAATCTTCTCATATGTATAAAAATCAATGTTTGTTTGTTTGTTCGTATTAAAATATCTGTTTTAATCTATCTCTCTCTTACAGCAAGAAGATGAGTTTGAAGAAGAAGAGGAGGAGATAGTCCGCAAGCCTTCCTCTCTAGCGGAACTCAAACGCAAGCAGACAACTGCAGTCGTGTTGCTTGGAGTCATTGGCGCTGAGTTTGGTCAAGACATCACCAGCGAAGGTGAGAATTTTGATGAGAAGACTTTTATTTGCTTTGCTCACGTGAAAATTTGCTCTTTATATTGTGTATATACTCGTACATATATATCGTACCTTCGATAAGACAAAGGGCCATCCATAAATTACATCAAACGTTAAGAGGGGGGGAGGGGGTCGACGAAGTGTGACATTGTGTGACATAGGGTGGGAGAGGTCCTAAGTTTCGTAACATCACATTTCAAAATCTAATATATCTAAGTATTAAAACGTGAAATTTGAACTATTAACGAAAAACTTAAAAATATTTCCGACTCTATCTGTGTGATTATAAGATTTAAATTGTTATGTTGGCGAGTTCCTCGAGAGCCTCGCCGTGGTTTCAAATAAATGGAAATAAAACTAATTTCGGAACTGCTGTTTTAATTTAATAATTTTTGGATATAAAATTGCAAAATATGTGACGTCCCACTAGGGAGGGGGGAGTCTCACAAATGTGACCAGCTGTGACAAGGACGGGGGAGGGGTCAAAAAAGCATGAAATTCGCGTGACGTAATTTATGGATATGGGCATAAAAGGCATAAATTCTTAAAGTGAGTTAAGTATGCCAATGTGCTTTAACAACACCCTATTATCTGGTAGAACAAAGTCAGTCGTTCAGTTCGGTCTCATTTCGCCAGAGGGCGATAGTGCCTCTGTCCCATTTGTGCGTTTTTCTGTCAATATTGGTGCGACAAAATCTCAATGCCTCTAGAGAAAAATTGAAACATGCAATTGTGCCCTTGTCTCTGCGAGGGTGTGATATGGTCATATGGTCCCATAAGGCTTTCTGAATTGTCGGTCTGTATATGGTCCTATTACTGAACCAATAGTGAGAAGGAATATTATAATTTTAATTCACGACGCGGATATCGGGGGAAATTCACGTAGCCCTTAAATCTCTATTCTACATATTATCTCTAATAGATATATAATTATTTCGCTCGATCGAGTATTTCCTTATCTCTAATCGGCGTCCAATAATCGTCCTCAATTCTCGAGTGATTGAAAATAATGTCGAAATCGAGATACATCGCATTATGTAGCCGGTATCGCTCGGTTACCTTTTTCCAAAGTTATATAATATCACAAAATAGATAACTTTTCAATAATTTAAGTAAGTCATATGAAGACCTATGATAGTTATTACTGGTATCAGCAGCCCAAAAAGTCTGACAACCAGTCTAATCATACAGTAACAGTGTCTCCCAGTAATTGTGTGGCGGAGGTCAGATGGCAGTCGCTCCGTGTAAAATACTGATATTCAGCCGCAACCGGTTGGATTGGAAGCCGACCCCAGTGAACTTGGGAAAAGCCTAGGCAGATGATGATGATGTTAATTGTATATAAATATTATGAGCTGCTTGATTTTATTTGATATGATTTGCATTGCGCTTGCTATGTTTTAGGGGCGGCAGGCAACAAGAGAAGGAAGGATGGCGATAGTCGCAAGAGCTCTGTGGTAGAAGGTAGGTGGTACTTTAAGTGTCATCTAGGACCATAGTTATCCACTATAGAAAAAGCTCTTAGCTAGTTTCAAGGTTAAGCAACACTTGCTGCGGTCAATCCTCGGATGGGTGACCGTTCTTTATACATATCTCTTCGTACCCCGGAAACCACGTTAAGCAGTTGGTACTGGGTGTCCTGTGACAGTCGTTACGGGTGTCAGCAGCCCAAAAAGTCTGACAACCAGTCTAACCTTAGAGTATCAGTGTCTCCCAGTAATTGTGTGGCGGAGGTCAGATGGCAGTCGCGTTGTAAAATACTGATATTAAGCTAAAAATTCTTTTTGAAATTTTTGTTGAAGTAATTTTGTCATCTATTTAAGACTAAAATAATAGACTGCCGAATGACAGCCTCGTTGGTGTAGGTCGACAAGTGCGACTGCTGAGCGTGGGGTCAACCGTTTATTGGGTTTTACTGTATAGAAATTCTCAATAACAGCATGGAGTCTGGAACTGTGCCCGGTAGATAGTGTAGCGACTACTACTCGCAACATGGCAAAAAGTAAAGCGCCATCTATCGGAGTGAAGCTACAACAACAAACCCTGAATCGCACTATGAAAGTTTACAACGATTCTAACACATATACGAATGTCCGACATCAGTAGTCGGGCTTCGGTCCGCCAGGTTGACCACCTTGCCTGGTCGGAGGATCCTCCCTTTACAATGAAGGAACACCATACCTCGTTCTCCCATAATGGCAATAGACTCGCCCCCTATTACATGGTACTCAATAACGGCATCGACGAAATGTGGGTGTACAATTGTACACCTGTTATGTTATAATTAAATAGATTTTTTTAAACTTCTAATTTCAGAAGTAATAAATTTACTATAATTTCAAATATTTTCATATATTTCTTTCAGGTTTCACCCTCAGTTCATCGAACAACCTCGCCCGCCTCACAGCCCTCGCGCTCACCCATCTACTTCTCAGCCCCGCGTGCCCACGCTTGCCCGCACACACTCCGCTACGGAGGGCAGCTGTGGACCTGTTGGGTCGTGGGTTCACAGTCTGGGAGCCGTATCTGGATGTCAGTCATGTGTTATTGGGTAAGTCGGTAATAATATTTCAGTCCAATTGCACGAGATCTCAGATTGAGAAGGGTTAAGTCTTAGTCCAGTACGCGGGCCTGGTACAGTCAGCATCAAAAAAATGTATACACGTAACGAAATTCAAAAGCGTGTTTTAGAGTAAATAATGATTGAAATCTTGACCAATTTCATACATGGTATCTACGGATACATAAAAATACGTGGTCATTTAAAATTTTATAATTTTAACCAATACCTTTTCAAGAATAAGTGTTTGAATTTCGCTACGTGTATACATTTTTTTGATGTTGACTGTACGGGTTGCCGAAAGTACACCAATTGTCGTACGGCAATCAGAGGCCCTAGTGTAAGTTTCTTATGAGAAAATCGATTTACTACATCGAAAGCGTTCACAATTCAATTTAAAATATGGTAGAAATGTAGCTGCTGGGGTCCACCGGAACCAGCTGAATTTTGATAGTGGTCTATGAGAAAAAAGTCTGGGAACCTCTGGTCTACATGAATAAAAATCAATTGCCAAAAATGTATGTAAGCGCATAACTTCAAAACGGCTGCACCTATTTGGCTAATTCTTTTTTGTTGTATTCGTAATTATCAGGACAAGGTTTCTATGAAAGAAAATTTATGGAAAATTGGAAATTTGAAATTGTAAATTGCACCCGTGCGAACGCGGGGCGAGTCGCTAGTTTGATATAAAAACGATTATATTTTATTATATTCTACACACTATCGAGAATTTTTTAAAGTCACAGTCAAATTTTTTTATTTCAACTGGGCCTTTACAGGCGCATTTAAAACGTTATTATTCTAGTTGCGCGGTTCCAAAAGTGGATTGGTCCTATGGAGAAGAGACCGGCAAGAAACTCCATGGATACTCTTTAAAGCTGCTCTATCCTCCAAACTGTTTCTTCGAAACTAAAAATATTAACAGAGTATTTTCCTCTGCAGGTCTGTTGGAGATGTGTTGTGATGCGGATAAACTGGTGCCGTCGATGACGTACGGGCTGCCGCTCACTCCGCAGGCTGACTCATGCCGCACCGCACGACACGCTCTCACTCTCATCGCTACTGCCAGGTAACACGTACCACTATTTTTTGTTAAACATTGCCCCATACTTAGATTTCTCCTGTATCGTGGGTACATGTCACATTCACACATAACCAGACTCGAAACAACTATCTGTAGATCATACAAATGTTTGTTCCGTGCGGGGATCGAACGTGCGACACGTAGCGCAGAAAACTAATCACTTAGCCACTGCGCCAATCGTGTCGTCAGCTATCATATCATAACAGTATCACGCCTGTAGACCCGGGTACGTCTTAAAACTGCGGCCAGACACCGGTGGACGGGCAGCAGCGTCCTCTCACTAATCGGTGAGACACTGCGATCCCCAAGCCGCCTGCCAAGCGTGGGGATTATGGCAACCCCCCCCCCTCCCTTGGGGGAGGCTTTCGTTCAGCAGTGGACGATGATGATGATGATGATCACGCCTGTATTCCCCGAAGGGTTGCACAGAGGTGTACCGTAAACCCATATTTTGCGGATCATTGTTAATTTCCATGTAATAGGGGACAAGCTTATTGATATCTACTGGCCACAGTTTCAGACTCCGTGCTACTAATGGAAATTTCCATACAGAAAAACGAAAAAGCACTTTGTCTGGCCCGGTAATCGAATACAGGACCTTCTCTCAGCAGTCACTTGCTTATAAATAAATAAAACTGAAGTGTCTCTTTGTAATGTCAAAATAAAAGCTTTTAACAAAATGCATATGAAAGTATATACGGTACTTATAATAAAAAAACAATACAAAAATACTATCTGTCTGTTTGTTCCGTCTAATCTCCGAAACGGCTGGACCGATTTTGACGGGATTGTCACTGGCAGATAGCTGATGTTATAAGAAGTAACTTAGACTACTTTTATTTAAAAAAAATAATTAGGGTTCCGCACAAAAAAAATGCACGGGTTCGTAGTCCACGCGGGCGAAGCCGCGGGCGGAAGCTAGTATACATTATAAGAGCCTCATTGGTCTAATCAAGCAATTAATTAACTAATTAGGCAATACAGACATTGTTAAAATATAATAATTTTAAATCTACCTTCATTCTGTCCACAGACCAGCTGCCTTCATCACTACAATGGCTCGCGAGGTAGCCCGTTGCGCTGCGGCTGCGCAGTCCGGCCAGCCCTCACCCGCATACCTTGCGCTCCAGAAGGGGCGCGCAGAAGTGTTGCGTGGAATCGAACTGCTTATTGATAGAATGCACAACGAGGTCGCTGAACTACTGGTCGAGGTAAGTACTTGGGTACCTTGGGCCTTTGTCCAGCAGTTGACGACAAATGACACGGTTGGCGCAGTGGCTAAGCGATTAGCTTCTGCGCTACGTGTTGCGGGTTCGATCCCCGCACGGAACAAATATTTGTATGATCTACAGATAGTTGTTTCGGGTCTGATTGTTTGTGCATGTGACATGTATGTTTGTAAACTGTACCCACGATACAGGAGAAACCCTAGTGTGGGGCAGACTTTAAAAAAAAGCAAAAGTGGGACAGTTTACATTACATAGTATTACGCCTGTATCCCCGAAGGGTTAGGCAGAGATGTACTATAATTGTACACACACATTCCGCCGATGTTGTTATTAAGTAATAGGGAGCGAGCCTGTCATCAACCGGGCACAGCTTCAAACTCTGTGCTGCTACTGAGGACTTATTTACACAAAAACAATAACACTGCGCGACCTGGGAGTCGGACTCAGGACCACACGCTTAACAGTCGCACTTGCATAGCAGTGATAGTCTGGCGGAACACTTGCCTTCCATGCAGGAGGGTGTGAGTTCAAACCCGGCCCGCACGTCTGATTTTTCGGAATCATGTGCGAATCATTTGATTATCTCACGATTACGGTGAAGGAAAACATCGTGAGGAAACCTGAACACCTGTGAGGGCTCCATAAAGTTCTTGATGGTGTGTGTAGTCCGCCAACACGCACCGGGCCAGCGTGGTGTACTAAGGCAGAGATATACCATACACCCACATACACAAGACACGACACAGTTCCATCCTCCGTGCTGCTACTGAGAATTCAATCAGAGCACCGATAATTAAACTTAAGCTCAGCAGTTGCGCTTGCGCATACTAGACCTATAAAGATGTTTTAATGCTTTAACCCTTATTTGCAGGTGATGGACATAATCCTACATTGCGTGGACCAGTCACATCTGAAGAGTAAAGGCCTCAATGAGGTGTTCCCCGCCATCTGCCGGTACAACCAGGTGTCTCACTGCCCAGCCACCAGGAGGATCGCAGGTATACCCCCCACTACAATGAACATAACAAGAAAATATGACGTTAATTATATTCGTTACTAGCTTCCGCCCGCGGCTTCGCCTGCATTGATTACGGGTCACACGTAGCGCCATCTAGCGTCCTAAAGCAATTGTGACCGTCAAAAGTTATTGTTCTTTCCCTCGGGTACAGTACTGTTTTCTGCATGAAAGGTACCCTATGTCCTTTTCTGTACCTATGACAACGTATATGCAAAATTTCAGGATGATCGGTTCAGTGGTTTAGGCGTGAAAAGGTAACAAACAAACAAACTTGCTTTCACATTTATAATATTAGTTAGGATTTTGACATTTTAATTTTATTAATATTGATTGACATTTAGAATTTTACATACATACGTAATGTCACAGATGAAACAATTTTTTTTTTTTGTTAATATATTTTGTTGTTTAACTTGTTTAAATTTCAATATAGGTAACACTAGTTAAATATTTAAGGTCATAAATTTTTAACTACCTTTTTTGAAAAGAGTATCCATGGAGTTTCTTGCCGGTCTTTCTTTTACTTAAATTCTCGACTTTTTAAAAGTGCCTGCAAAGGCCTATTTTAACGGGTTAGGGGCAGTCAGAGGCACGAAGAAATAAGTATTGTTGTTTTTTTTTTTATCAGTAATTTTATTTATTTTATAAAAGTAACAGTACTACATTATTATCTCATGTTTCAACTTGATTTCATCAAAATTTGAAAAGAAAATGTCAATTACTAGCTTCGGCCAGCGCCTTCGCCCGCGTGGATTACGAATCCGTGCAATTTCCCGCGATAAAAAGTAGCCTATGTATTATTCCAGACTATAATCTATCTCTGTGCCGAATTTCATCCAGATCCATTCAGCCGTTCTGGCGTGAAAGAGTAACAAAGATCCATCCATCCACACAAACTTTCGCATTTATAATATTAGTAGGATATAAAAGGTTATCGCTATATATATCGGTCCCCTGTTCCACAAGTAGTCCTTTACGGTGACCATCATAACTTCTCAACAGGTCACCTGAAGGTCTTTAAAAGAAAAAACATTAGTATTTTAATAGTTAATCTAGTCCCTGATCGAAGCTTTTTTTTAAATAAACAAAATGGCGGCCTCAGACAATTTACTATCGAATTTTCAGAAAAAGGCAACAGTAAATTGTTTATAAAAAATCGAAGCGAACAAAACAGAGCGATACTATACACGGTTTGTTTAGGTACTTAACTAAAGGTAAACAATCTTGATGTGTCTTTTTAATATTTTTTGTTAAAAAACTCAGTTTAAAATAAAACGCGACTAAAAACCAATGTAAAACAACAATAACGATTACCAAATCAATTGAACCACTAGTTTAAGCAGTAGTTTATTTGTTTAATATGTGTTTGTGTAAAAAGTCACATCAAGATTGTTTACCTTTATTTAAGTACCTAAACAAACCGAGTATAAATTATTTAAAACGCTAGTTGGTCCCTCTCATTCAGCTGGGAAGGTGATAGAGTTAAGAATAAAGGTGTACAATTTGGTGTGACAGTGGGCAGCCACACGGGGCAGCTGGCCATGTACGAGCTGCGCGCGGGGCGCTGCCAGTCGCTGGCGGCGCACGCGGGGCCCGTGACGGCGTGCGCCTTCAGCCCCGACGGACGCTACCTCGTGTCCTACGCCACCGCCGACAACAGGCTCTCCTTCTGGCAGAGCACCGCCGGTAACATCTGTTGTCTTGTTCACATAATTTCACTCATTCATATAACTGACCCGGGTACGTCTTAAAACTGCGGCCAGACACCGGAGGACGGGCAGCAGCGTCCTTTCACTAATCGGTGAGCCACTGCGATCCCCAAGCCGCCTGCCAAGCGTGGGGATTATGGCAAACCCCCCCTTGAGGGAGGCCTTCGTTCAGCAGTGGACGTCTTCTGGCTGATGATGATGATGATGATATAACTGACCATAGCATCATGCCTGTATTCTTCGAAGGGTTAGGCAGAGATGTAGTATATACACTTAGGTCTCATCGAAGCCATCATTCTTCTGTCATGTCCGGGGATGGGATTAGCCATTCAGCAATGGTGGTATCGAAGGCGCGCCAGACTTCGACACACGTGGAGACTTTCCTTGCACCCTAAGACGTTATTCTTTCGGAATAGAGGACGAGTTTATTGATCTGCCTGGCAAAGTTCGAGACTCTGGACTACTACTGAGAATATCAGAAAATCCATGTAGCACTTTACTCGACCCGGGAGTCGAACCCAAGCCCTGAATGAGACAAACAAAAAGGAAGGTATCCTTTGTTTTTCCTGATTTAAATTAATTTTCTTTCTCTCTCTTTCCCAGGTATGTTCGGCTTAGGTGCTGCGCAGACGCGTTGTGTGAAGTGTTACAGCACGGCTCCCATGGCTGACGTGGCCCGGTTGAACCCGGCGCGCCTCGCCCGCCTCGTGTGGACCAACTCCAGAACTGTCACCCTGATGCTGGCTGACGGATCTGAGACCAGGTTCAACGTGTAAATATGATGAGGGAGCGTTTTCTGGTCTATGGACCGAATTTCTCGATAGCTCTAAGTTATTCCTCACAAAAGTCTATATAACAATTTTCGGATCTATTGTGTTTTTTTCGTGGCGGTGGGGAACCATTATGGCAAGAAATCCTGATCATGATGATCACTGTCGCACGAAATTGTCACGAAAAATTGTAAACACTCGAAATTAATTACTATAAGTTGTGTTGCTACAACTACTCGCAACATGGCAAAAAGTAAAGCGCCATCTATCGGAGTGAAGCTACAACAACAAACCCTGAATCGCACTATGAAAGTTTACAACAATTCTAACACATATACAAATGTCCAAAATGAATCGTTGGGCTTCGGCCCGCCAGGCTAACCACCTTGCCTGGTCGGAGGATCCTCCCTTTACAATGGAGGAACATCATACCTCGTTCCTCCATAGTTTAATTACCACTGGCGTTACATGATAGCCCCTGTTTCAATTTCAAAATAACCCTCACGTTTATTTTATCAGCCTATATCTTATCAACTGCCTCATGGTCTCGTGGTCGCAAGCGAGGCTGCTGAGCATGAGGTCCTAGGTATGATTCCCGGGTCGCGCAGTGTGATTGGGTTTTTCTGTATAGAAATTCTCAATAGCAGCACGGAGTTTGGAACTGTGCCCGGAATAGCAATAGGCTCGCCCCCTATCACATGGGACTTAATAACAGCATCGGCGAAATGTGGGCGCACAATTGTACACACCCTTTGGGGATACAGGCGTGATGCTATGTATATTTTATTTGACTTTGGGCGTATTTAAATATGTCGTTTGAGAATTGTATAAAAATCATGTGTTTACTTGTCACTTAAACAAATTTTTATTTCAATTAATATTACAAAATTGTGAAATGATAAATATATAAAGATGGTTCGAGAGAACATTTGAAATGTAATGTTGCCATAACAATAAATATCTCCACCATTTTGGTGTTACCAGTTTAAAAACGAATTCTACGCCAATATATTTGAATTAAACCAATTTGTTTTATTAATTTACTTGTTTGTTAAAGTTACGTATATCTAAACGAATTATAATTTAAAATACGCGATACATACTTAATTATTTAAGCTATGCCATCACTGGCGCCTGCAAACAATTTTTATTTTGCTTATGTCGCTTGACGAGTTGTTCAGTCAACAAGACTAGCTGGGGTGGGACGCTAGATTTCATCAGGGAACCTGTTTCTACGGGCTTACGGCGGGGCGTAACGGGGGAGGAATTGCAGCTGCCTCCCTGGACCAAGCCGGTCGCCCGAGGCCTTCTGCCTCTCATACGTTTAGCTACATGATTTGCAATCATGTGTATAAAGTTTGAATTTATGATTTGGTTGATGTTACTTATAAATATGCATAGCTGAGAAAATATTAATATTTATACTTTTTAAACCAGTCTGTCCAATTTGATCATATTCTTGACTCAATGTCTAAATAATTGTTTTTATTATGTTTGCGAATTGATAATAAATATTTTGTTAATTAATATTGGGAATAAAGTTTTTTTTTTAAATATCTGTGCACTGTAATGTAAAATAACTTATAATCAATTAATCATTAACGTATATAATTGTAAATTAGTCAAGTTAATGTTAATGTTATTATTAATAATACGGCATTATTAACCCCACTGTATAAAACGTTATATTGAAATTATTTATTCCAAATTATAAATTATCTGTTTAGAACAGATTAGCATATAATATTGCATTTTTCTTAATAAATTTTATGTTATTGTAAAATGTGATGTTTATAGCTATTATGAAGGTATTATTATTTGTATAAAAATAATAATGTTGTTATTATTTATTTTTAAGTCCCTTGTAATCAATGTTATTCAATAAATATGTTAAATAAAGTTCAGTTATATTTACTTCCGAATAACCAGGGAGCACTCGAGAGCAGCGGTGGTCGTTGCGCGACGTAAAGGTTATTGAAACTAGCTAACGTCACAACAGCGGATAGCTCGTTTCACCGTTCTGAAATAACCTGCTAACATCTATCCGCTAACATCTAACTCGATCACGTTGCACTCGGACACAACGCACACAACGTTTCGTTACACCTTTTTTTTTTTAGATTTGCTTGGTGTGAACTAGGGATGTTACGGAGGTGGATTTATCGGAGGCGGAATCGGAGTCGGAGGTTCTCGTAGTGACCTCCGCGGAGTCGGAGGTGAATCGGAGTCGGAGTCGGAGCAAATCTACGAATTAAAAATGTAAATAAATAAAAAAGAAAAAACTTGTCGCAACTCGTTCACTCTTCGTTCATCAGTTGCACAGAACACATATACTCAGTCAGATGTCAGTGTCACATAGAAAGCGCTCGGTAGCGCTGCAGCGATAGCAAGTCATAATTTGTAACTCCGATATATACCTCCGTTTTGATATATCGGAACCGGAGCCGGATTCGGAGGTGTAATTTTAATCGGAGGTTCCGACATATCGGATTCGGAGTCGAAGCTCCGTAACATCCCTAGTGTGAACCCATCATGGGCTATCCTCCGCCTGGGGGGGCGGAGGGGTGTGCCCATAGATTTAGAATGTAAAGATGAACAATGACAGCTTGTAGGAGATACCGAAAAATAATATGCATATGTGTTAGTGACTGATATGTCAGATGAAAATAGGGTTGTATATTTGCTTTGTCAATTTAGAATAACATCGATAGATTAAATCTTGCCCTAATGAATAGAGTTATGTATGCTATTAAATTAATCCTCTTATAAAAAATTAATAAACAGATAAAATCATTTTATTTGTGAAAATACAATGGGTTTTTAAGGTGATGTTGTATGCAGCAAGCATCCACGCTCTTGCTCATGCACGTGCCTGTGACTGTGTCCGGATGCTTGAATTTTGGTTTGTGTCCTTAGTTTGAAATTTCTTATGACCCTATCTTTTTCTGAAATCCTTCTTGTTAAACGTGCATTCCTGTCAATTAGTTTTTCTATTTTTGAAGCTAATGCTTGCTTTGAGAGTCCAGGCGTTGACCCTGCAGGTGAAGTTAGTTCCTCAGACGGAAGCGTAATGTCTCTATTTACATATGAAGATACCGATCTTCTTTGTTTCAATTGAATCTGTATAAATTAAAGTAATTTTATATTCTTTTTAGTAATAGCTACAATTGCGTATTCTTCTCTAAAAATAGACAAGTATTTTTTAAATTCATATAAAGTAAATATAGAAGAAAAAATATAATTAGTGAATAAATAGCGGCGTAACGCGCATTTTCTTAATTTAAAACTGTTTTTAAATATTTCATAATAATATTTTTCATTGTTGCCGTTGAAACTACAACAATATGACTATAAAATAATTAAAAATAACAAACAATTACGTTATTATATTATTAATTAATGGACTACAAATAACTTACGGGTACATGTAACGTAGGTATTGAGTCTTTCATTAGCAAACGCCGCGTCGGTGTTTTCTTTGTATGAAATACGTCTGCTCAAAATGTTTACTACAAACACATGAGTGCTTATGTGGAGTCCATTCTGGTCTATTAATGATCCGTATCCATTTTCCACGTAATTCACTATTAAATTGAAACCTAAAATAGCCAAAGTGCTGGAGATGCCATGCTTCATGCATTAACAAGTTAAGAAATAGCTGGTGAAGCCGAATTAAGCTGATGATGAAATTGACATACTTCAGCTAATATTTTATAATATTATGGACAGATAAGTATGGTACAAAGATTTATCCTTGTGTTATCCACTAGTTACAGTTTTGTGCACTGATAATGATGATGTAAAATATTACCATAGCTAGTTCCCTTAGGCCCGATTATTCAATAATCTGATAAAAATCTATCGACTTTTTATCGATATTCGTTAATTCATTTCTACAGTCAACCCTAGTGTAAACATACTTTTTAATATTTACACTAAATATCATTTATTTCTTGTTTTATCTACAAAATATTACCACGTATCGGAAGAAAATCTAATATACTACGGTAAAATCTGGTTTCTCGGCGAATTAATACTAGTACGTACACATAATATGGTTTCAAAATGTACGATGAAAAAATCACATTTACTTGTGAAACGTGTAATTATTTGGATTATTTTTCTTTGTCACGTTACAATTGGCAAAAGAACATGACATTCTGAATGCCTAAATTTCACTAATCGCCAATAATTGCACGATTATTTTATAAATTAATAAAATATATTTGACACTGAAGCAGTGGTTAAGATAGGTAACGATCCTTCAAAAAAAATTGTATCATACTGACATTGACATCTGTCTCTTTCTTTCTCGGGTAGTGTTCATATGACATAGATATCTCTTTTCCACGCTTTGTTGGTCTTTTAGCGTAAGCGAAATTCTAAGTCTATGGGTGTGCCGGACTCCTACCGGCTAAACTCACCACGGTGGTCCGCCTCGACACCATATGGTGGGCCTCGAGAACTCTTAGAAGACCGCACCGAAGCCCACGGTGTCGTGCCGATCGGCACTTCCCGGAGGGAGTGACTGTAAAGAGGCCACCCCCTCGTGCACGTCCCAGGGGAGACTGTAAAGAGGTCCCCCCGTTACCCTCGCTGGTGCTGTGTGCACGGCGACACGGACCACACCGTGTGGCCGTCTTCTCGGGGGTCGCTAAGTGAGTACGCGCAGAGTCCCCACTCCGCGCGCTCGCGACCACTAAGGCCAACGCCAACGTTTCGTTACACCTACATCGCTAAACACTATCCGGCTTGCGCGACCCGTAGTCGAGTGCCGTGAACCCCGCTATTGGTCGCTACTAAAATAGCGCGTTTTAACAACCGCTATTGATATTCGGTAGACAGTTCCGTTTCGTTATCCAAGACAGCGGCTACAGCCCACCGCTACTCAAGAGTGCTGGTTCTGCGAGGTTAAGCAACGCTTGCCGCGGTCAGTCCTTGGATGGGTGACCGTTTTTCACACGCGTAAAGCATGTCAAATTGTTTTTGTAGAATACTTACTATAGGTTCTAAAATAATATAAAATAACATCGTACGACTGGTTTAACCATAACCTATCGGTATCAGCAGTGGCGTGCGGTTCATAAAGACAAAAAGACACTGCCTACATAATTCAGATAAATATTTATTATAAGATATTTGAGGTGGCAAATCTCATACATCATTATTTAATCGATAAGATGACGAACTAATGCCACCCAGTAGGTATTATTGGTAAGTAAGCTTTTAAAATTTTCTGCCTACCCTGACGAAAAGCTGTGCACGCCGCTGAGTATCAGTAATTGTGTGGCGGAGGTGTGATGGCAGTCGGTTCGTGTAAAATACTGATATTCAGCCGCATCTAAATAAACTGGGAGCGGTTCACTGAACACGCGTGCGAGGTATCCTAGATTAGGTTTTTTTATGGCAACAACAATCCAATCGTTCAGCAGTGGACGTCTTCTGGCTGATGATGATGATGATGATGATGAACAATCCAAACGTTTGCTGTGACACCCAGTTCAATCATAATGCTGAACGAAGCAGTCTCGATGATCGCGGGCGCAATAATGGACGTATGTATCAGGCTCACATCAAAGCTGAGAAGTTCTACGAAAAAGACAATGGCAGCACGATGCGGCCGTGTGTGCTGTAGTGTGCGTAAGCGCACTGTACGCTTACGCACACTACACAACAGCACAATGACGCGGACGTCAAGGAGTTCTAAGAAAATGATCCGCTTGTGTGTGTATCCTTGCGGCTACGGACACTACGCCATACACAGTATTGTGTCTATTGTTGTGAGTACACGCATACGACACGTCACAATGATATACAACGCAGTAATCTATTGCCATCCCTATTCACTCGAAGAAAGTCCAGATAGAGGAAAAGAGACAACATTGCTTTGCAAATTGCTTTCATATATAGTTCTAGTTACAGTGGAATATTGAATTTTTGTACTAAAATACCCAATACAAACCAAAATAGCGGACCCCTCGACGATTGTCGGTTAAACCTCTTCTTGTTTTCTGGCGCCCTGGTACTTGAGGCTCAATTACCCTCAAGATCTCATGTTACATTGGACTTGTCGTCGCAAGCGCAACCGCTGACGTAGTAAGGTCCTGGGTTCGATTCCTGTTAGGAAATTCTCAGTAGCAGTACAGATTTGAAATGTGCCCTCAGTAGATGCCAATATGTTCCCCTGCCGTATGAGATTATTGCTTCGTATTATTGCTAGGTTCTATTTATTTTCTATCGAATCGCAGGCCGCAAAATTGTTGTATGTACCAGGCTCATATGAAAGCCGAGAGGTTCTACGAAAAAGGACCGGTGGCGACGTGTGCAACAATGCGCTTACGCACACTCCGACATAACAGCGCATGTATATCCCTTGCGTTTACGGACACCACACTACACGATATTATTATATTAATCTATTGCTGTGAGTATACGCATACGATACGTCGTAACACACACTACAAATATCAGCTGTTCTAGTTAAATTAAAATAAATAAATAAATCTATTGCCGTCCCTATGCACTCGATGAAAGTCCAGATAACGGAAAAGAGACAAAATTGCTTTGCAAGTTGCGTTCGTATAGGTCTAGTTACAGTGGACAATTGAATTTTTGTACTAAAATACTGAATACAAACCAAAATAGCGGACCCCTCTCACGATTATCGGCTTAACCTCTTCTTGTTTTCTAGCGCCCTGGTACTTGAGGCTCAATTACCCTCAGGATCTGTTGTTAATTCATGTTTACATGCTACATTGATTGCAATTGTCGTCGCAAGCGCAACCGCTGATCGTAAGGTCCTGGGTTTGATTCCTAGGTCAGGCGAAAGTGTTATTAGGTTTTCCTGTTAGGAAATTCTCAGTAGCAGTACAGATTTGAAATGTGCCCTCAGTAGATGCCAATATGTTCGTCTGCTGTATGAGATTATTGCTTCGTAATTACTAGGTTCTGTTTATTTTCTATCGAATCGCAGGCCGCAAAATGGTTGTACGAGTATATACCAGGCTCATATGAAAGCCGAGAGGTTCTACGAAAAAAGACCGGTGGCGACGTGTGCAACAATGCGCTTACGCACCCTCCGACATAACAGCGCATGTGTATCCCTTGCGTTTACGGACACCACACTACACGATATTATTATATTAATCTATTAATGTGAGTATACGCATAAGATACGTCACAACACACACCACACATATCAGCCGTTCTAGTTAAATTAAAATAAATAAATAAATCTATTGCCGTCCCTATGCACTCGAAGAAAGTCCACATAGCGAAAAAGAGACAAAATTGCTTTGCAAGTTGCGTTCGTATAGGTCTAGTTACAGTGGACAATTGAATTTTTGTACTAAAATACTGAATACAAACCAAAATAGCGGACCCCTCTCACGATTATCGGTTTAACCTCTTCTTGTTTTCTGGCGACCTGGTACTTGAGGCTCAGTTACCCTCAGGATCTGTTGTTGATTCATGTTTATTTATTAACTACATCGGACTTTTCGTCGCAAGCGCAACCGCTGATCGTAAGATTCTGGGTTCGATCCCTAGGTCAGGCGAAAGTGTTATTAGGTTTTCCTGTTAGGAAATTCTCAGTACCATACAGATTTGAAATGTGCCAGTAGATGCCAATATACTCACTCGCTCGCCGTATGAGAGATGATTGCTTCGTATAATTTACTGGTTCTACATATCACATCGCAGGCCCCAATATGCCTGTATGTACCAGGCTCACATAAAAGTCGAGAGGTGGTATGAAAACAGGATCAGCGTTTGCGTGTGCAACAGAGCGCTTACGCACACTACATATGTAGTAGAGCACAGTAGTGCGTCTACGCACACCACACTACGCCATATTATTGTAATCTATACGCATACAATTTGCAATAACACACACCACATAAATCTATTGCTGTCCCTATACACTCGAAGAAAGTTCAATTAGCATAAAAAAGACAAAACTGCATAGCAAATTCTGTTCGTACAGGTCTAGTTAAAGTGGACGAATGAACTTTAGTACTAAAATACCCAATACAGACCAAAATAGCTGACTCTTCACACGATTAACGACTAAACCTCTTCTTGTTTTCTTGCGCCCTGGTACTTGAGGCTCAATTTTTGCAGGATACGTCGACTATCAACGTTAACCACACATTCAGATATTTCCGATGTATCTTTCAAAAATGATATTAACTCATCGGTCTTTTCATTGAGTTCGATTGGCTGGGTCGGGCAAAAGTTTATATGATTGATTTATTCTATTAGAAAATTCTTCTCAGTATCAGCAGTTTGGAGTTGGTGGGATCTGTGGCCCGTTAGGTGGCAGATATCGGCTCGCCGCCTATTAATTACATAGAACTTGATAACGGGATCGGCAAAATGTAGGTGGTGTACAATACATCTCTGCCTATACCTTAAGATTTTAACATATTATGCTTTCTTATGATCTCACACGTCAGGTATAAGAAAGAGATAATGAATTGCTTATTATTTTATTACATAAATAAGGCTTAGAAGCATTTTGTATCGCATCGCAAGCCGTAGTACGGTTGTATGTACCAGGCTCACATAACAGCTGAGAGAGGTTCTACGAAAAAAAGATAGGCGGAGGCGTGTGTAGCAGTGCGCCTACACACACTACTCAACAGCGTAGTAAAAACGAGGAATTCTAAGAAAATTGTCCGTCTGGCGTGTGTATCCCTGCGTCTACGCACACCAAACTACATCGTATTATATTAATCTATTGCTGTGGGTATACGCATATAGCACGTTGCGATAGCACACACCACAGTAATCTATTGCCATCCCTATGCACTCGAAGAAAGTCCACTTAGTGAAAAAGAGACAAAATTGCATTGCAAATTGCGTACGTATAGGTCTAGTTAAAGTGGACGATTGAAATTTTGTATTCAAATAACAAACACAAACCAAAATAGCGGACCTCTCACATTATTACCGGCTAACCTCTTCGTGTTTTCTTGCGCCTTGGTACTTGTGGCTCATTTTCAGTGATCCTTAGATGTACGTCTCAACCTCTTTCTTGTTAGATGGCGTCGTTGTCACATATTGGGGTATTTTTTTTTTACCTGTATACGTAGACATAGCAATGAGGTCAAGTATTTTATGTTATTTTAATATTTTTCCTTCAAAATTATTAAATAAATCTGCGCTGTGCTCCATGGTATCGTCAACGCCATCTACCGATATATTTGGAACTAAATTTACTAAAAGGCATACTAGGTAAGCCTGTATCTTGAGAACCTGAGTCACGAAAACAGTATTAAAAACAGAAAAATGGCACAAAAAATAACCAGCTGTCATTAATATTTAAATTCATAATTCCGCCACATTATATCCGTTTGAAGGTACTTTTTTCTGCTTCAATTAATTGAAGGTAGTTACTTTTCACCTTCAATTGCAGTCGGAAATAAGTACCTATCAGTTTGGGTGCGGCTTTTTCGTGTCGATTTGTATCCCAACTTCAAATGATTTTTGACCAGTACTTAACCACTGTGTTAATCTTACCATTCTTTGCAGTTGTGTTGCTGTGATGAGCTCGATGACTCCGTCCATCTAAAGATTTTTCATACATTATTTAAACGTCCAATTCCCTATCCGCTCCTTAGTGGATTTTATTATATCATAGCGTAACATCACGCCTGTATTCCCCTTAGTGTTAGGCAGAGGTGTACTAGTATACATTCACATTTCATCGATGCCGTTCTTGTCTCATGTATGGTAATTTGGGCGAGTCTATTGCCATCTACTGGGCACAGTTCCAGACTCCGTGCTGCTACTGCGGATACAGAAAAACCCAATAACACTTTGCCCTTTTTATTTCAAGTAGGCCTTTGGAACCGTGAGCTTAGAGTCTCGACTTTTTAAAAGTGCCTGAAAAGGCATACTTGAAATAAAAAAATTGACATTGACTTTGACTTTGACCCGACCCGGGAATCGAACCCAGGACCTCACGCCCATAATTGCGCTTGCGACCAGCGAACCAATGAGCTTGTTAAATCAATTCATAACAAATGCATACCTTCATAGTTCCTAAGATTTCGTATTTAGTCAGCGAGTGAGCGGTATCACTACATATTATAAAACAAAGTCCCCCGCCGCGTCTGTCCGTCAGTTCGCAATAAACTCAAAAACGGCTGAACGGATTTTCATGCAGTTTTCACCAAAAGACAGAGTGCTTCATGAGGAAGGTTGAGGTGTTGGCAGAAATATGACAATAATAGTTGAAGATGTCGGAAGGTCAGAGGTCTAAGGGAGACTAAACGGGGGTCTACGTTGGTGTGACAAAATGGGGGTTTACAATTCAATTTACTTGCTTTTTCTTTTGAAAGTGGGTTAGAGGATAAAGCCATTGCGCTTCTCATGAAATGTTTGAAGGTATTAATAAAACAAGTTCATAGAAAAATAAAAAAAACTATATTGTCCTCAAAATTACAATATAAGTACCTATTGTAATAATAACTAAATTTTCGCTTACAAACTATGTAGATCAACAAAATATGACAGTAATCGGGTCCAAATTAATTTCTAAACTTAACAATTTAATGTATACAAGAACATATTCTTATGAACGAAAACTCGTTCAAATTATATCAATAAATTTTTAAGTTTGTCATCAACTTGACTCAAACATTTCTTACTTAACTTAAAACAATATGCACCTTAAATTCTTATTTTTAATTTGCTCTTGCCTTGAAGTCTTATAGATTCGTTACAAGCTATTCTAGAAGCACCTCACTACGGATTCAGAAACTCTAGCCTGAATTTCTTTCCAGATTTTACGCATGAACTGCATTCTGGCCGATTGGCCCGCTCCAAGCCCTTCACAAACGCGCCGAACACCGGCGTCAAAAGAAAATAATACGGCCTCTGAATCCGTAGCAAATTAAATTTAAATGACATTAGAGTTAGATGAGAGCGATACAGAATAAGCTAGGCTTGAAATCATTTGTTACTCATTACTATACAGAGTGTTCGGCATAAGGACCGTCAAATTTTTCCGAATACTGGTGAGGTCCTTTTCACCCTTGGACCCTGGGTCCTAAGAGTCAAGATTATGGAGATATGATTAGTAACCAAAAAAAATCTTAAATTACCCAAAATCCCGCCTTTAGACCCTCATAATTTTTGTAGTTATGTTTGTAAAAGCACCATTTTTTTATCGTATTCTGTAACGTATGCGTGTTTAAATAATAATACTTTTTGTTTCAATTGACACCACGAAAAGAACACATGAGCTTTTTTTATTTTAATTTAATAGTGGAGTTAATTGTGGAGACTAAGGGTGGAAAGGTAGAAAACGAACCCACCAGCATCGCGAAAAAATTTGACGGCTCATGCAAACACCTATATAAACGCGGAATTATAAGTAAGATATTGTATCTTTAGATGTAAGGTCTGAACCTGGCTAAAACGATACAAATTTTTGAAGGTATACCTCACTCAAAGCTTCACAGAATTATATTCCGTATTTAATATTAAGGAGGTTATGAGACCTTTCGACAATACCGTTTTCAAACTAAGAAATAACGGCTCCATAAACATTCTAAGTTGCCAGTATTAAGTATTACAAACAAATATTCATAGCCAAGAATATCACAATTCACAATATTTAACCGTTAGACAGTTAACATTCAGTGTTTCATTTATGGCACAATCGAAAATATTTTAACCCTTCAAGTGATACGAATAACGAATAACGATACAATAGAGATTCAATGTCTCGTTGCAAGGCGCCGCGTGTCTTAATAAATTAAGTAAATATCTAAATATTAGGAACGCAGCAGGTTGAGTACCGCAGATAGTGACATTGGCACTGCCAAAGACTAGCGACATACTTAACAACTAATACTGTGTAAAGTAATGTCATTTAATACGTCAAAAAATGTATGGCTAAAATATCGTGATATTTCATAGCGTTTACAAGCTAAGGAAGACAGTGAGCAGGACTCTTTTGAATAGCAAACATGTGCAACAACGTATTAAAATACTGGCCCATGCAAGTCTTTCTGAATACGCATCGGAAGCCTGGGACCATAATTTTTGAAGATTCAGGGAACATCACTTCCGTAAAAAGAACAGAGTAGGCTCCAATAAGGATATTTTCCTAAGACCTATTTGAGCACTATAATAAATTGTACACGAATAAAAAAAACATTTTGGCACCAAAAGAGCCAGTTTCAACATGATGTCAGATTGAAGTAATTACCATCGAAAGAAGTCAGAGAAGCGGGCCGGTTTTGAACTCAGACCCTACTGCAACCACCAGGTTGTATTAAATGGTGTAACTTAATATAAAAAAAAATGTAAAGTTTGTTGAAGTTATTTAGTGTGTTATTTATAAATTATAGGTTGCCACCTACCTCGCGACTCAGAAGCAGTCGGAGGAGAAATCTTTTCGACGTTACTTTTCTTGGTTCATGCACCTGGTTGCAAGAAAAATTGCAAAGTAAAAGTAATTAAACCTACTACACGTTTCAATTGTAACGTACGCCATTTTGTGAACATCTGAGGCTTCGTGTAAGTTTAATTCTCGATTCAAAAATTGAACGACGTAACGACCACGTTCGGCGCTTCGATTGGTGGAGACCTCGGACCAATCGGAACGCCGAACGGGTATTCAATTTTTAAAAGGAATATGCACTAAGGTCCTCTCCACACTTCACTTCAGAAAATAAGCGGATATTCACAATATGGCGCCCGCTGATCTGTTTCTTTATTTGAAACGCACAGTAAGATACTTTGGCTCCGATTTTAAGACACCGACTGAATAAATTTAAAATAGTTTCCGTCTTTTTCTAATAGGTATAACAAGCATGAGACAGAATTTCCGTCTAATTCTTTTGCTGATAAGAAAAATACAAAAATATTTTGAATTTAATTTAGTTGGTTCCTTTCTAAATCGGCACATTAGATTTTAAAGAAAAAAAAAATAACATAAGCACTTTTGAAAACGTGTTATTGAACTTCTCGCTTTTTGCAAATACATTCATACATAAAGTGACGCCTTTTTCCCATGGGGGGAAGCAGAAACTACGGAACGCCACGTGCTACGATCAGAGGCGGCGTAGGGCGTGGGCGACGTGGGCCACCGACTGCAGCCTCTAGTCCGAGGGGCCTCGCGCCTCGAATATATCATTTAAGCTGATTTTTTTTTCTTTGATTTTATTCAAAGACTAAAAATGTCTTGCCCGCCACTGGCTACGATCCTTACATAAATAACCCTTTTGCTTCATCTACATTCATGCATCGTTTCATGCATTATTTTTACAAAAAGGTGGAGTTATTAGAAAACGTTGCGGTCATAAGAAGCTGGCTGCACAATTAGATGCCATCCTTAAAAACTGGCCATGTGCGATTCGGACTTGTGGACCGAGGGTTCCGTACAAACTTGAGATAAACTGGATTAAGGGACAAACTTAACTTCTTATTATCTCTATACATCAATACAGGTCGCGGTCAGTATACCAATTGCAAATAAGTTTATAATAGCAATTTTTTTGTGATGTATATACTAATTTACGGTTTTCGGATTTTTCCCTTTACTTCTTGCCAAATATTGTGTATGATTCTAGGTCAACGGGAAGTACCCCACAGCGAGTGTCAAAATATGTGGCATAAACGGCCGTGAGAGAGATGTGTTTTTTTTTTTTTACAAAAAATAAAAACCGCCTTCAAATAACTCAAAAACGAAATTAACTAAAAAGCAAAAAATAAATGTTATATTATACAATATAGTAGTTGAAGAATATTGAAGTCGGTGCCAAGTAAAACATAAAAGTAATATACCTTGCTGTTATAATAGCGACATTGAAACAACGAGACGTAAAAATTGTCGAGCGCGAGGCGAATTGTGCGTCGGACACGACAAATGCACTTCGCCAATCGTGTCGGTTTACCATTGTATGTTTTACTTGGCACTAGGGCTTTCAATACCGGTATTCCGGGATCCCGTAATACCGTAATCACGGATATAGATTGGTCTTTTTTAAATCACGGTATTGACGAGCCAATACCGTGATTACGGTATCACAAACATTAATATTATTGCGGTTCGTTGCAATAGTCTCAAAACTCCGATTTCTCATTAGACGAATTTGATTTGATAACTCTAAAAAATATTTACAACAGTCTTTCTGTGGTTAAAGAAACAGTACTGGAACTATGCAAACGTGATGCAAACTTATTGAAAGCTGATGTTGCGTTAAAATTTATGTTAAAAAAATTAGATGGTCAGGCTAATGATTTAAGCAAAAATCTAGCAAAATCACTTCGAAGACGCATAAAGGAGCGACGAATTTTAATATCTGGAGTGTTACAGTATTTGCACGACCCTAAAACTTTCTTCAGTAATGATGACGATGATGACACCTTCAGAAAACCTACAACTGATGAAATAATAGATATTATAGTCAATCTACTTACACGTTTAAAATATAATAATAATGACACACGAAACTCTCAAAGAGACAGCGAGAATATGACTGATATGCAGATAGAAGAACCTTCTACTTCACTCATTCATCATCATTGAATACAAGCTGTGAAAATGAAGACACGACCATACAAAAACAATTAGAAAGGGAGATATCTAAATTGCCTAAAAGTAAGAGTGGTAGATTTTATGATTGTTTTTTTCTTATCTTTTATTATAAGAATGTGAGTAAAATGAACACCAAATGATTGCTTGATTACATTTCTAGAAATAATACCTATGTTGATTTTAGTATGATGACATTTAGGTAATATTAAGTGTAGATCTCTTTAACATTGTACTTTGCAAAGTCTGTGTGAAATGCCTACGTGCAAAATGACTAGATTTAATAGTCAATCAATACCAAATTATTACTAATTATAGTTTTGTATTATTATTTCGAGGAAGTAACCATAATAAAGACTGATTCGAAAATAAAAACACGTATTTTAATAGTTTTATTAATGTCCTAATTGAACTTGGGTTCAATACCGTGATCACGTGATCACGGTATTGATCACACTTATACCGGTATTGATACCGGTATTGAAAAAATCCGGTATTTGAAAGCCCTACTTGGCACCTTGACATAAAGGTTCCTTTTTACCATCTGAGGCACGGAACCCTAAAAACAATACATTCTAATAATTTCTGCGATTTATTTATTTATTTAAATTTACACATATAAAATTACAGTATGTACCAATACGTTGGTATATTCTGCATCATTGGTCTAATGGGCAATGGACGTAAGCGCGACTGAACACGAGGTCCCAGTTTCAATTTCCAGGTCGGGTAAAGTGTTATTAGGTTTATCGGCACGGTTGGCGCAGTGCTTGAGAGATCGACTGCGCCACGTGTTGCGGGTTTGATTCCCGCACGGAACAAATATTTGTATGATCTACAGATAAATGTTTCGGGTCTGGGTCTGTGTGTATGTGAATACACACCGTGCCTCGGAAAGCACGTAAAGCCGTTGGTCCTGCGCCTGATCTCTCTCCGGTCGTGTCGGATTGCCGTCCCATCGGACTATGAGAGTGAAGGAATAGAGAGTGCACCTGTGTTTGCGCACAAACTTGTGCTCTATAATATCTCCTGCGTAGTAGGCTAATAATTATATATATATAGAAAGATACACAGATACTTAGATAAACCGCAGGCACAGCTTTATTAATATGTATTATTACGCTTAAATTGCTCATTACAGCAGAGCAGTCCAATATAAATCAATCTGGCATCAGCAGAGCAGTCCAATATAAATCAATCAAATCATCTGGCGCTCTAGTGACAATGGGTGTACCCCAGGGTTCGATCCTAGGTCCGTTTTTGTTTTTAGTGTACATAAATGACCTACCTTATATGCTTCAGGATAGAACAAAGATTGTGTTATTTGCTGATGATACATCTTTAATTTTTTAAATAGATAGACGTGTTTCTAATATTAACGAGATAAATAACGCTCTTCTCAAGGTGCATGACTGGTTTACAGTTAATAATTTAGTATTAAATGGGCAAAAAACTAAATGCATAAAGTTTGCCTTACCAAATGTAAAAAGCAGAGAATGTGAGGTTGTGTTAAATAAAGACAAGCTCGAATTCGTCGATCAAACAGTTTTCTTGGGAGTAACGTTAGATTCAAAGCTTCAATGGGGCCCGTATATCAAATCCCTACCAGGACGGCTTAGCTCAGCTGCTTATGCTGTGCGAAAAATCAGACTACTTGCAGACGTAGCCACCGCAAGACTGGTTTACTTTAGCTACTTTCACAGCATTATGTCCTATGGTATTTTATTGTGGGGATATTGAATCTATTTTCATCTTGCAGAAGAGAGCCATTAGGGCTATTTACAATCTGCATAGTCGTGATTCTTTGAGAACTTTTTAAAGAAATTAATATTATGACAGTCCCATGTCAATATATCTACGAAAATATTATGTACGTAATATTATGTAAATATAACTATGTTTAGTAAACAATGTGATATACATGATTATAATACTAGGAATAAGACCAAATTAGTACAGCAATATCATCGCTTAGCTAAAGTCCATACGTCTTTTATAGGATACAGTATCAAATTTTATAATAAAATACCAGACAGCGTGTTAAATTTACCAGAAAATAAATTCAAAATACTAGTTAAACGTATTCTTTGCAAACAAGCATACTATAAATTAGAAGATTATCTTGTAGATAAAAATGTTTGGCGAAATGCTAGTCCAGCTCCGGAAGACCATGAATATATGTACCTAATGTTTTTTTTTTTTAACAATTGGACATCATATATTTATGTATTTATTGATTTTGTGACATTATTTTTTATTATATATTTCTTTTTTACTTACTGTTGACTTCATATGGTATTTATCTTGACTTAGATTCGGCTTTATTGGCAATAAAGTTTAGTATTGACTTGTATTGGCCTTATTGGCATTATTGTATTATTATTATTTTTGATATCTTTTGGCTTTATTGTATTATTATTTTGACATCTTTTGGCGTTATTGGCCTTATTATTTTTCATTCACATTCATTGGCTTTATTGGCATTTTTTTTTGTTAATTTGTATCTGCCTTGTATTATTTGCTATTTTTTGTTATTATGTTGGCAATTTGTAATATGTGAGCACCATGGAGCCCTAAAGAGATATTTTATTCAATTGACGTGATAGTTGTCTGGCAGTTTGAGAATGTCATGCTCACTTAACTGTCCTGCTGATGGTGGCGTGTGTGTCGGGTCGTTGAGTTCCCTGCAATGTGGTTGAGTTGAGCGATGCCGGTACGCGCGTCATACTCGTGAACGGGTGCCGTCTGTCGGGACTGATCAGCTCATAGCTGCCATGTCAATCTTATCAGAATATTTGTTATTAATTTAAAAATCAGGTTAGTTTAGACTTCTTTTTACATTTTCCTCACATAAGTTTTCGAGAACAATGTATTTTAACAAAATACTGTAAGAAATTCTGAATTTAACCCTTAAATGCATGACGTATCAAAAATGAAACGCTCTTTTCAAAGCCTGCTGTCAGCTACAAATTTGACTAATCGTCAAACTTGGCTGTATATTTAAAGTTTCCATAGCCTGTACTTATGAGTGAATAAAAAAAAAACAGCGGGTTTCAAAATACGGGCGGACAAAACTGTCACACTTTTACCAACTGACGACTTTGGCGCGACTGGTGACTGTTTTAATTTTTGACTAGTGATAAAAATAAGTATGAGTGGAGTTTTATCTTCACAAAAATTATATTGTATTGGTAAGTATTCATATTTTGAACTTATTATTGTATATTTTATTACTTTGCTTGCATTTGACTGTTTTGGCTAATAATTCATATGTTTCAAAAATGATACAGTATGCAGTAATGACTTAAAAATCTATGTTATATTCTAAGCGGTAATTTGGTGGTGGGTGGGTATTTGTGCATGGTTTTTATTATTTTTTTACAGCGATGGTGGCAAAACATTGCAAGGATGACGATATGAGGGAACGAGGTATGTTATTCCTCTGACCAGGCAAGGTACAAAGCCAGGCGGCCGAAGCCCGACAGTTGATGTCGGACATTCGTATGTGTTAGAATCGTTGTGTGAACTCTCATATTGCGATTCAGGATTGGTTGTTGTAGCTTCACTCCGATAAATGGCGCTTTACTTTTTGCCATGTTGCAAGTAGTAGTCGCTACATCACTCCCAACCAGACCGGAGGTCGATGCTGTTGAGTCTTGAGGTTGCTTGCTAGACCCAGTGATGATGCCAGTGAATCGGAACCGAGTGCCGCGTGGTTCGCAGCGAGTCGGAACTAGATGCAGTGATGCTGCGAAGTCCTCAGTAAGTCAAAGTAGTGCAATGAAGAGTAGTGACTGGCTGTTGCGTCGACCAAGAGAGAAGAGCTCTGCGAGATGACCAGTCCGAAATGCAGTGTGCTGTGTTGGCAGGGTGAGACTTGCTTGATACTGGTCGAAGGGTAATAATGTTCTCCTGACCGAATTTCGGCCACGGTGGCCAATCTCACCGGAGATTAGCCAACTACGCAGGAGATATTATAGAGCACAAGTGTGTGCGCAAACAGAGGTGCTCTCTCTATTCCTTCACTCTCATAATGCCATGGAATGGCAATCCGATACGACCGGAGACAGATCAGGCGCAGGACCAATGGCTTTACGTGCTTTCCGAGGCACAGTGTGTATTCACATACACAAAGACCCAGACCTGAAACAACTACCTGTAGATCATACAAATATTTGTTCCGTGCGGGAATCGAACCTGCAACACGTAGCGCAGCAGTCGATCTCTCAACCACTGCGCCAACCGTGCCCTCGAAGGGTACTGAAGGGGTGGAAAGGGGAGGAAGGCGATGATGCCGTCGTAGGTTGCGAAGATGTTCATAGTTAGGGGTCACCACTATGGGGGAACAAGGTATGGTGTTCCTCCATTGAAAAGGGGGGATCCTCTGACCAGGCAAGATGGTTAATTAATACCTTCATATTGAATATATCTAGTATACACTTTAACAATAAAATAAGTAACTTTTGGTTTATAAGCATATTTTTAAAAGAGTAACCATGGAGTTTCTTGCCCGTTCTTCTCCACTGGAAGTCAACATTTTGGAACGTGGCACCTAGAGTCGTAACTATTCTTAAGTACCTGTATATGGTCTACATGAATAAAAACATATCTTATCTTATCTTATATTTTTACTGATTTTTGGTTGACTTTACTAAAAATATATAATTTATATATATATATATATATAGCAACGCTCGACGCGGTCAATCCTTGGATAGGTGACCATTTTTCACGTATCGAGACCTCTCCGTGCCTCGGAACACGTTAAGCAGTTGGTCCCGGGTGTCATACAAAGACCTATGACAGTCGTTACTGGTGTTAATAACCTAACAAGTCTGAAAACCAGTCTGACCTTAGAGTATCAGTGTCTGCCAGTAATTGGGTGGCGGAGGTCAGAAGGCAGTCGCTCCGTGTAAAATACTGATATTCAGCCGTAACCGGTTAGATTGGAAGCCGACCCCAAAGTAGTTGGGAAAAGGCAGGCAGATGATGATCTAAAAAAGAACTGACCGATAGATTTTTAACGTAAGGAACGCCTATTTAAACATTTATCTTAACTGGCCGTAACCTACCAGAAAAAAGGTTGTAGCGACTACTACTCGCAACATGGCAAAAAGTAAAGCGCCATCTATCGGAGTGAAGCTACAACAATAAACCCTGAATCGCACTATAAAAGTTTACAACGATTCTAACACATATACGAATGTCCAAAATCAATCATTGGGCTTCGGCCCGCCTCCCTTTACAATGGAGGAACACCATTCCTCGTTCCCCCACAAAGTTAATGTGTATAAGTTCGTCGTTTACGACGAAATAAACCTCATGACTGGTATAGTTAAAGTTTAAAGCAGTAACTACTTGTTTTGCTTTCTACGCTGCGTGTCACGGGTTCTAAAAGGAAGAAATATTTGTATTATCAATATATAATTGTTCCATGTGAACTAAACTGTACCCACGATAATACAGGAGCAAAACAAGGGTGGAGCAACGTTTAAAAATGACAATAAAACTTTAAATAGATAACTCTTTTAAGACTTTGTTCTGTCAAATGCGTTTGACACTGTTCCTTCTTTCTATAGCATAGGAACATCCTCAAAATAAAACGTAATATTATTAATTTACAAGCATAGAATGCAAGCTATTTGTTATTATATTGTTTAAAAATTGTACCAAATTATTTAAAAACTATATACGCAGGAGAGGATTTCTTAAATTAGGTGTTCTTCAAGGTACTATATTAGGCCCTGTATTATTAAACAGTCGTACTCAGTTCATGGTCCGTATCAAATTAAAAAAAAAAAGACTTCCTATCATGCAATTTTATTGCACTATCACAATTAGCTTACCCTATAAATTAAAAAAAGGTTTTTCTTATAAACAGATATTTGAATTTTTATTCCCTTTTATAAGAAAAGCTTATGTCATCCTGTAAATTATCATCGCTGTCACTTTCATCTAAGTTACTTATAAAATGTTTCGTGTTCGCCAATACATTATTATCTGGTTCTTCGTCTGAAGACACATCAATGCTCTCTATATCATAGACTATCCATTTTGTAACAGCGCTACTTCTGGTCAACGTCAACCAATTCCTGGCCATAAGTTTCCATAATTTTACTTGAACATACTGCCCTTTATTAGAATGAGAAGATTTATTCAGATCTACGACTCCGTATAATTCGAAATCAAATCCGTATTCAGTATCATTTGCACTTGCAGAGAATTTTATACATCTATCTTTGATAGTTATATCGTAATGATCAACTATCAATTTAATTTTAATAGTAACTGTATTATTATTTTGACGCCATAATAACTTTGGTTTGCTTACTTTCGTACAATTATCATCTTTCAATCTTAATACAATATTTTCGTTTTTTGGACAAGCAGGAATAGGTTTCGTCTTCACGGGCGAAGTTGATACTGTTCCTACTGTAACTCTTGATTCCGATTTTGGAATTTCTTTAATCGATACTACTTCGGATATCGGTATCGAACCTATATTCCCTGAACTATCAGTAACAAAATCAAAATCATCAAAACTATCATCTGAATCGACTAAAGACACAGATCGAAGTAAGTTATTCGATGGTTTATATTCAAACGGTTGTATAATATTATTTTTAGTATCAGCTTCTGCCACATGCGTCTTTTTAAGCTCAACCTCTATGTCAGAATCTGAATCAGGTGGTTCGGAGGATTCTCTTTTGAACTGAATATTGTTCAAATACTCTATCTCGTCATTTTCTTCAGCCAAATTTTTGTCAATCATCATCTGATTTATAATAACATCTTCATCAGAATATGTATCAATTAAAACGACTCCATATCTGTGGCCTTCAGTGAATTCAGCTTTTTCTTTGGTGAAATATTTTGTGTATAACTGTTTAAGTTTGTCAACAGAGTCGTAACAATTGTCAACAAGGAAATTTGTGCTAAAGTCAGTCCAATCGTCACCAACGGGCTGTATGCCTACTAGTCTACATTCAATAGCTTGGTACGGTAAGAGAGTAATGAATTTTTCAGTTATAGATAATAATTTCTTAACAGAAACCTCTCTCCAGTCCCCTTGGTCTACAAAGAAACATCTCACTTTATTAGAGTCGATTACACCGTCTATTCTCGCTCTCTCATATGTAGCATCGTCAGGAAACTCTGCTAAAACGATATCTCCTACATTAACATTTTCAACTGGTTCTGGATTCTCAGATACATATTTTTTTATATCCTTGATCAACGTGTTCAAACATTTTTCGAATTTGATGGGCCGTACAAAGAAATTACACGGACTTTCAGCAGAGGTAAAGAATACTGAAGAAAACTCAGCACTTTCTAAATGGGCCCATCTTCCTTTAGGTAATATTTTGATTGGTTTAGGGACATCAATAATTTGTACTTCTTCTTTGGCATTAGAATTTGTATAGTCACATAGTTTGCTTAAGTTATCGATATGACCAGGGTTAGGTAACGCATGACCATCTAAGAGTTCTTTTCGGAAATCATGTTTCACAACAATTTCTTCCAACGAAGATAAGTTTTGACAAGCTTCTAAGGTATCTACCAATACACAGTTTCCTACAACAAGTGTTATTTGCCCTCTCATATATAGATCATCGCTTTCCTCTGTGATTTTTTTCAATCGATTTTTAGCTAAATGCGAAAAAGTTACGTCCCTATCCTGAGGCATAATATTTGCCAAAATAACCAAAACCACGTGAGTTTCAATATTCTTTAGATCTTCAGGTAAGTGGTATAGCCACGTGTCTCTTGCGGTTTCATATCTCTCTTCATCTATCAGTTTTATTAATACAAGATATGGTTGATTGTTTTTCGACCTCAATATTTTCGTCACTTGGCATCGAACGAATAGATTCTGCTTTAATGTTACTGCACATACGTCACCAACTTTAGGTACACCGTGAAGCCGTCTATTTACTTCATTACTATAATACATTCCCATTTTAATGGAGAGGAGGCTGTAAGTTTGCGAGTATTTAATAGTATTGCCCTTAGTGATACATGATGTGATTCTAGCGGAATAATATACTGCAGAGTGATAGTGCAATATTTGGAAAGTGATAACACCTTCTTTTGGCATCCAAGCTTTAGGTTCGTCATAATCCTTAAATATTGCGTGTCGTGCGACACAATTCCAAAAGTCAGGACATTTCCCTAGTGTCAAAAGTTTATTACATATTGGCACTAAGTTTTGAGCTTTCTTCAAATCTTTTTCAGATAAAACGGTAGAGCTAATCTCATCTAAAAAGGTTGGTATATCATTTGAGCATCTTTTAATGAAATGAAGAATCTTGGGCAGCTGTTCAATGTTATTATCATCAAGTAAAATCTTAATTTTAATATTACGCTCCTCGGTCTTGAATATAGATGGATAATTGTCGATTAGCACTGCGAACCTCTTGCAGAACATAGAAAATAGAACCGGTAATGAATAATGAACCAAGTAATGTGCATCCGTTACGTTCAGGTGAGTCAAATTTCCATCGCAACACACCAATATAGGCCCTGACACAGGTTCTTCGTAATCTTTTAGAGTTTTATCTAAATTATATAAGTCATGTACCGTCATAGTACTATCACATGCAAACACTACATATTTCAATTTAGTCAAGGCCTTTTCAAGGAGTTGGACTTCCTCATCAGTCCTACAAACTATCACAGTCTTTCTGGACCCATCAATGCCTTTCAAAAAGCTAATGACCGTCTCTAACTTATTTTCTTGCAAAACGAATTCTACTGAAGTAGTTGCTTTTGAATAAAGAACACATTCTTCGAAAGCGCTGATGCATACAACCGAATCCGGTGCTTTCCTTGCTAGAGGCAACATGAAATCACACCATATTCTAGACACTACTATGTACTGAACTTTCCACTCTTTATTCGCACGATTTTTCACTAAATCCCTTATTTTTAGGAGGAAAAACTTGAGTTCATTCGGGTAAATCTTTGATATGCGCTCGCAATCGTCAATAACGAATGTCGATAAATTTCGGATATCAAGACTGAACTCTTCTTGAATTAGACGGACTAGCATAGTGGGCGTGCATATTAAAAGATCACAACCATTCAAAAGCGACGTGGTAATACTAATATCACTCATTCCAGCATAACACGCTAAAATTTTCGCACCGTATAAGAACATTTTACAAGCGTACTCTACTGCAGCTACTGAATCAGATGTAGCACACACTATAATGCAACTAAGACCAAAATTGTCGGGAGTATTTTTGAAATCGCTCACTAAACGGCATATTGCTGGCAAGTACCCCATTGTGTTGCCACTATCATGTGGACCTATGAGGAAGAAGCTATGGCCTCGAAGAATTGTAGGCCAGGACACGGTTTGAAGCCTCATTGGCTTTTGTATGGCCATGTTTCTAAGGGCCATATGTATGTCTGTCCCGAATGGAATGTCTCTCATGTTACTAAACGGTTGTATGCGGTTATCTTTCTTTGTATGCACCATAAGTACCGGGCTTACTAACTTATCGACAAATATAGATACACTGCCGTCTAAATTTTTGAATGGATTAACATTGCTTTTTAAATCTTGAAAGAATGTTTCAGGTTGAGGCTCAGGCTTTACAACTTTTTTAGTAGTATCATTATGTAAACCTAATTTTTCTTCCAAGGCTGTAACACTTTCGCCATCTGAATCCATGTCAAGTTTTGAACTGTCTTTGTCCGAAGTTGAAGTACTATCATTTATTTTCTTTATTTTTTCTTCAAGATATCTTATTTTACGCCTCATAGCACTTAGTGTTTCAACCTTGGCATCTATATTTTTACATTTATTGGCAACTGTATTGTCAATAATAGAATTTCTAGATTTTATTTTCTTTAAAATTTCCAAGTTAGATATTTTTATGTTTACCTCAGAATCAGTTTTTGAATAAACGTCTCGTTCTTGTTCTTCTTCGACAATTTCTGTTTCAATCTTCTGTTCTTTTACTTCTGTGTCAGGCTCTTCTTCTTCAGTTTGTTGTTTGATGTTAAATCTGCTTGCTTGGAGCCCAGCTGGACCAAAAGCGACAAACTTCGTATCTCTGTTGTAATGAACAGTTGGCTTTTTTGGTTTTTTACCTAAAAAATTAACAGATATTTTACCAGTGATAGAAATAAGGGAATGAGAATGCATACGGTAAAAATTAAAGAGATGATGTTCTTTTCATGAGGTTGTTGGTTACCTTTTTTGTTTTTAACATTATTATTGTTGTCTTGTTTGAAGTCTCTGTTTAAATTTATATCATTATTCTGTTCAACTTCAAAACTATCTTCATTAGAATTCAATTCTGAACGAAAAGCATTTGCATTATCATTATCAGGTTTGAAGTTAACATTTTGGTGGGTTTTTAGCAATTCTAGTTTCTTTTTCAGAGCTACACTGAGCACACTGGAGGGCCTAGAGTTTTTGATACTACTAGCTCTACCAGCAGAGTCTTCATCTATGTCTTTGCAAAGCTTCAAATCATTTAGTTTGCTCTTCAGAAGAGCTTCTACATTATCGCGATCCTGAACTTCTAATTTCCTTGAGATTATTGTAGTTTCTAATACTTTAGCTTCTTCCAGAACCATTGTTTGCTTCTTCAGAGCATTCTGCCATAGGTTTTTGGGAATGTCTCTTGTTTTATAAGACTCTTCAATCTTATGCATAACTTCTACTGTTGTTGTGTGGTTCAGCTTCGTTTTTAGGTTGTTGTCTCTCAACTCTTGGTGGAAAAGACATTCATCTTCAAATGCGAAACGCGATTTGATAATTTCTTCGTTTAAATTCACGCGTTCGCCATTTTTTAGTATTATTGTCAGATCCCCATATTTGTGAGTGTTGTCGTCGAAAACTGATACTCTGTAACAATCAGATATAAGAATTTATATTTTTGTTCACTATTATGCTGTTGTAGGAGACAGTAGACATACTATTGCCGATCGGCGGCAGCAACTTATGCGAGAACTTCAGTGTGGTGACGGTGATCGCATCTAACAGTGTTATAGCTGCCATGCCCTGCGAAGCACCTCGATGAATATCTCGTCGCATCTCACGTAAGACTCTTTGGTAACCATTGTTCAATAATTCGGAATGGCTAATTGCACCAAACTCTTTATTAAATCAAGTGAGCGAACGCGCAATCTAATATTTGGCATGGAGTAGTAATTGTTTGATTAATTATTATCGAATGGTTCCAAACTTATACTTACAAATTTCCTCTTAACAAGATAGAGATAATGAGCACTGAAAGTAACAATAGTAAGTAGTAAAAATGTGCATTTGATACTGCTAAAATCGTGTAATATCCAGTCATAAAAGTCGTAAACGTGCACACACACATTCTCATGTTTCATTGTGGTAACACATCTGACTCACCCGTCAATAGTAAATACATATTTTTTAATCTAGTTAATTGATAGTGATAGCTGCATAGCACAAAGGGTAAGGACATTTTTAATAAGCAGGATTGCAGATGATACTAAGACCTTAAGTTCTTATTGTGTATAATTTTTCCTGATTATGTCTCTCCATAACAGAATGATCACTTCAAACTTAAGATTTTTATTTTGTTTTGCAATTCAATGCCAGTAGGTCATCCATTACCATCAGTATTACATTACACGGCAGATAATTATTGATCTAATATATTGTAGACAGGTGACAGTCTGGCTACTGCATGGCCACTACATCTGTGTATGATCAATGTTTGTTGCAGTTGGATACCAAAATCTGACATACAATAAATTTTCTACCTTATCTACTTTACATCACTTGATGGAATAGAATGTCAGAACACTCAGAACCATGGGTGCCGGTAGGATTATTTTTAGGGGGGTGCACTAAAGATGGGTTTTAGACCAAATGAATATAAAACTAGCAATAGAATAAGAGCACAGAGCTTCATTGTTTACTGCTTCTTTGGTGTATATGATAAAATTAGTTTTCATTTCCTCAGAGATAAATTCTAGTCTTTTTTAATATGTACATTCTTCCAAGCCAGGGGGGTGCAAGTGCACCTACTTGCACCACCCTCCCGGTGCTCATGCTCAGAATCTATGAAGCTAGCAGTAACTTAGAATCTATGCAAGCCTATCAAAGATAGAATAGAAAAAACATATATACCAGGATAAGGAATAGGACACATATTGTCATAAATACATGTATATTCAGTGTGAAATTAATAGCAGCCTGAAGCCTAGAATTGTGCACTGTGATAATAAGTCACTTTTCCTGTGACTGAAGGTTTTTTTTTTTTTCATTCATATTATTGCTGGCTTTGGACCACTAACAAGATACTGGATACAATCAATCATGAATAAAAATGTCTAAATATAAATAAAACAAGCCCCTAAGATGACCCTCTGACCAAGTTTTTTATGTGTGTTATTTATTTTAAAATCCCAGTTACACCTGCAGAGTGCAGACTTAACTCAGGGGAGGATGAACAGTCAGAGGGTCAACTTAGGACCACCCTAAACTAATTAATATTTCAAAGTTTGGTATTGGACCGTAAATAAATTTCTTGTTCTTGTAAATTCGCAACGCAACGTCTTGAGAGTAGCAAATACCTCACGTAGATATTGGGCGAGACGCAAGTTTAATTTAGACGCATGTGCAATCCAGGTACATGATAATCGATACAAAACCCCTGACCGTAGTCATTTTGCGCAAGCGTGAAACAAAATTGAAAAGTAATTAGAAAACTTACTTTTTGTCAATGTAGGTAGGAGAAAACCAAACTTCTGCAGCTTCGAGGAATGCTTTCTTCATTACAAAAACTGCTGCCGGCATCCACTGTTCGCATCGCTCCGTCTTTACCACGCAATCTACCTCAAACTTAATATTTTGAGGCAGAATTCCGTATATACCAATTTGTTCGAAAATACTTTCTTCTTCTTCCTTTGGTGCCAAAACCCATATAAGATGAGGATTGATGTAATGCAGCACCTCTACTTTGTAATGATCAGGCCCCATAGTGCAAAGATTTCTAATTTAAAAAATCGAAAAGTGTATCAGGTTCCAGAATTCAGCAAAATCTTTTCAAAAACATGGTCGGCGTTAATATTACTGCACTCTGTGGTCGGCGCCTCGGCGGCGAACAAAATTGTCAAATTGACTGAAGGCCAAAGAGTACTATAAGATACTTAGACAAAGGTAGTAATTCTCTATCTTAGATAAGATATGCTGAAGCCATAGACTTAGAATTTCGCTTACGCTAAAGCCGATATATATTACTTTACTCTTTACTCTATGGACTGAAGGAAGATTGAACCAGTGTTGCCGCTGCCTAAATTTCGGGATACCGTACACCAGGCTAAAAATTGCCGTATTCTAAAATAAATTGCCGTACATTAACAAAAAACAGAAAACATATAAAATTAATGTGTACTGACTTACTCTCTCATGTACTGAGTAGAGTAGCTTTACTCTTCTTATTCCATTAAATGTGAAAGAATTGGGCTGGAGGGATTTCCCACCTCAATTCATTCTAAGGACAATAAATACGGGTAAAACAATAAATATTTATTATTAACGCAAAAAGTACAAATTAGTTTAGTGATCGCCAGTGCAATTGTTGAGCGTAAGGTCTTGGGTTCGATCCCTGGGTCGGGCAAAGTGTTATTGGGTTTTTCTGTATGAAAATTCTCAGTAGCATCACGGAATCTGGAACTATGTACCGTAGACGGCAATAAGCTCGCCCCTATTACATGGGACTCAATAACGGCATCGGTGAAATGTAGGTGTGCAATAATACACTTGTGCCTAACCCTTCGGGGAATACAGGCGTGAAGATACGATATATGTTTGTTATGTTATCTAGTTGCAAGACAAGAAGCATAAATATGATACTATGGGCGAAGTCTCATTTTTTAAGAAAAAAAAAAATTAAGCACGTTTAATCTCTTGATTTTTTCGACTTAAAAAGTTTTATATTCAATTGCTGAATTGCCGTATTTTATAGTACGGTAATGAGCATCCAGCCGTATGCCGTACATTGTGTGATTTGGAGGCCTAATTGCCGTATGAAACGGCAGTTGCCGTACTTTCGGCAACACTGGATTGAACTTCAATCTTTGAAGCATTGAACCACAGATTAGTAGTAGATTTCACAGACAACTTAAAAAATACTAATCTAGGTAGATTTGAACGCATTCGTTAAAACGAACGGTTGCTTGTCCTGTCAAAAGCTAAAACACCCCACGTATCGGTTAGAAATTTATTAATTTGTGTATTGATTGGATACGCTCTGCATTTCTACAATGAGCTGAACGAGCGGCATCGCGTCACGCGGCTTCTGGTAGCGTACAGCGGTGACCGCCACAACTCGCACCAACCGATGAATGATCGCTTTCCTCTAAATTAATAAAACGAGCCTTTTAATCTTTACGTTTTGTCTTAGTTGGGCAGCATATCGGATTGTAGCATGATGGCTAAGGCTTTGTTCTACTTTCGCCACTAGAGCGCTTGGTATATAGAATCTTATTAGAGTATTGGATTAACATAATTAAATTTTTTAACAAAAAATAAAAACCGACTCCAAAAAACTCAAAAACAAAACTAATAACTAAAAAGCAAAAAATAAATCTTTTATTATACAATATAGTAGTTGAAGAATATTGAAATCGGTGCCAAGTAAAACAAAAGTAATATACCTTGCTGCTATAATAGCGACATTGAAACAACGAGTTCACGTAGAAATTGTCGAGTGCGGAGCGAATTATGCGTCGGACACGACAAATGCACATCGCCAATCGTGTCGGTTTATCATTGCATGTTTTACTTGGCACCGACTTCAATATTCTTCAACTACTATATTGTATAATAAAAGATTTATTTTTTGCTTTTTAGTTATTAGTTTTGTTTTTGAGTTTTTTGGAGTCGGTTTTTATTTTTTGTTAAAAAATTTAATTATTTTACAATTTTGAGTGATGGGTAGACCTAGTAAAGACGATTCTCTTGAAAAACTTTACAAAGGTCAAATGTATGTTGCCCCAGGTCGAGTGAAAACCTTAGACGGTATTGCACTATGTGATTTTAAAATCAAATAAATTACTTAGCCGACTATCGAATCTGCAATATTACCCATCTCGGCTTAAAGTGCGCATCAATACGAATAAAATAAGCCCAAACACTATGTAGCTGCAATCAACCATTAAGGAGTTCCCTAAACTGTACTGCACCTGCATCACGGACCTTGCAGTGGCAGTCATTATCCATCTCGGTGTAAAGATCTTGTCAACACGAATAAAATAAGCCCAAACACGAGGTAGTTAAGATGTACCGTTGAGGAGTTCCCTCGATCCTCTGTCGTCTCCATCATCAGATCTGCCCTAAACCTCCATAGTATTGTAGTCTCATCAGATATACACATAAATATTAAGTTTTTACCCCATGCTCGCCTACAATTTTCAAGAGATGCCCTCGATTTCTCAGGGTTTCCACCATCAGGTCCTGACCTGATGACAATGGAACCAAATGACAAGCATACCCTTTCAAATAAAAAAAGATTTTTTGAAATCGGTCCAGGCGTGTTCGAGAAATCGAGTAACAAACATAAAAAAAAAAAAAAAAAAAAAATACAGCCGAATTGAGAACCTCCTCCTTTTTTTGAAGTCGGTTGAAAACCCAAAACCAGTCTAATATGCGCCGTGCTATACCTAATACTCACACACTGACCTATATCGTAACTACTATAACAGTACGTTCGCTAGGCTAGCTAGCTGGCTAGCAGAAGATCTTTTTTTTTTTTTTAATAAATGAACACCATATCTCTTTCGTTCATAACTTCCTAGATCTCACAAAAACCGGTACAACTCCAACTCCTCTCGGCTCGCTACCTGCCTTCACTTGGATATTCCCTGTAGTGCTCCACATCGATGTCACTGTGATGAAGCTGTCGACAACCTCGGACACCATGGTTTGTCTTGTTGTAGAAGTGCAGGTCGCATTGCGCGGTACGCCAATATTAACGATATTATCTGTCGCAACCTTGTCATTGCCGGCGTGCCAGCTGTTTTAGAACCCAGTGGCCTAGCTCGCGACGACGGCAAGAGACCAGACGGTATGTCGTTATTGCCATGGAAGCTGGGAAGGCCTCTAGTGTGAGATGCAACCTGTGTCGATACCCTTGCCCCTTCCCATCTTTCTAGTTCAGCTGGCTGCGCAGGCGCTGCTGCTGCAGCAGCGGAGACACCCAAACGCCGCAAATATAATAACCTCATCGGCAGTTATTTATTTGAGCCTTTTGGCGTCTAAATGCTCGGGTCATAGGGTCCGAATGCACGTCTCTTTTTTAGAGACCTTGCTAAACGCTTGGTAAACAATACACATGACTAGAGGGCTGGCCTGTTCTTTGGTCAAAGACTAAGCATTGCCATTCAACGTGGGAATGCTGCCAGTCTTCCTGGCACGCTACCAGTTGACAGCGATGTGGAGGAGTACTTTGACGCCAAGTATTTGTTTAAGATAGAGTTTCATTTTTGATTTTTATAAAGATTTTTATAAGGTAAAGTTTTGTTTTTTGTTTTTTATTAATACATTAGCATAAGTAGTTAGTAAAACGTTTAAATTTTAGACCATTAAATATCTTACTCCAAAACCGATAAACAAATAATGTTTAAACGTTTGAACGCTTTCATTTTTGAAAATGTCATCAGCGATCGTCGCGAAATCAAAACGTCAAACGTCAAATATACATGACAAATCGGCAATGAATTCGTGGCTAAAACAAATTGTGGTTTGATAAAATAAATTACTTAATCGCTTTATTTATGCCATATTTAGCCTGGGACATACGAAATTAACAGGTAAGAACAAATTTCATGTTTATAAACGTAAAAGGATGACAAACCAATGTCGTTCTAATCATAATAATCATCTTTGTAAAATTATGAAAAAATTTGTTTATAACCGATAATCGTCGTATGCTTTGTATTTAATGTTAATTAGTATGTTTTTCCAGTAATACAGAGCTCAATTATTTCTTTTTATTGGTTAAAAATATTATATTTTCAGGAAAAATGTGTCGCCTCGCCATTGGTAGGGATTTATTATTTAGATGCCAATCAATGATTTTCTTTGTTGTGATTGATTGAAAATAAACTTTATATTATTACTAGTATTATAATCCACACACAGTGTGTAGTTTTATAATCAAATATTTCAAGAAATTGCATTAAAAACTAAAAATATTTTTCTCTACAAGTTTTAGTACTTATTCTTCAAGTGTATTTGTATATTTTTATTAACATATGAAATATAATAATGATAGAAAATCTGGACAAGTAATTAAAATGTATATTTGTTCATTATGTTATCTTTAAAACCAATAACAATTAATTAATTGAATTAAGTCTTTAATAAAGTGATGTTAAGATTCCTTTATTACCAGTCAAGAATATGTTGAGTTACTGCTTGCACAGCGATTGAGCGTGAGTTCCTAGGTTGGAATCCAAGGTTAGGCAAAGCCTTTATGGGTTTTCTGACAGAAAATTCTCATAAGCAGCTTGGCCCTTGGGTATAATAGTGCCCACACACCGATTAAACGGGACTTCATGATTCAATCAGTGAATTTTTTGTTATATGTCTTGTAACATTAAAGTATTATTAATACTTAAATGTTAATCATTAAAAAATCTTCTGGAGAATACGGGCACAATGGTGTTACGTTGATTGAATCCAATTTGAATTAATTGATATTGAGTGGAAAGTTTATTTATTTCTTAGTTGTACCATACTGTATTTGAAGTATTTGTTATACAGTAATACCTCGACTTACGCTACCCTGACTTAAGCGAATTTGGAGTTATGTGATTTTCGAATTTCATCGATTCATTGTTACTTTAAGAGCTACACCTAATGTACATGTTCGGACGTTTCGCCTGGAATCTATCTAATGTGTTATTTATTTCTGAACTACGGAGTGTGAGCTTGTTTGAAATTAAACCCTTGACTTACGCGAATTCGACTTACGCGGTTATCGCTCAGTCCCACCTATCGCGTAAGTTCAGGGTATTACTGTACATAAAAATTATAATATACTTAAACTGAAATGAATGGTATACTTATGGTTGTGTATACTAAAATGCCATCGTTAGCTTTATGGAAGAAAACATTCTACGCAACTACTCAACAGCTGAACTCCAGTATATCAACTTGCATAGCAATGTGTAGTCTATACATCTAGTGGTATCGGACTATTAGTATGTGAGAACCCTTAGATTTCACTACGATTGCTGTGATTAAATCATGATTTATTTATTAACATCTATTATTTTTTCTTATTATATTATTTGTCTAGTGACAGCAAGCGTAACTGCTGACTATGAAGTCCTGGGTTTAATTTCCGGGTTGGGCTAAGTGTTATTGAGTTTTTTTGTATGGAAATTCTCAGTAGCACAGTGTGTACTGTGCCTGGTAGATGGCAATAGGCTCGCCCCTTATTACATGGGACTCAATGTGGGTATACAATTATAGTACACCTCTGCCTAACCCTTCGGGGAATACAGGCGTGATGCTATGTTATGTGTTATGTATTTGATTATTTGTTATATTATAATTCAAATTCTATACAGCCTCCAATCTTCTTCTTCTGCTTTAATTTAAGATCTTAGCTCTTGTCGATGGAGCAATCGCCACTGCTCTATATTTTCTGCCTTCGTTCTGACCTCTTAATATGACTCTACCCTACTTCCTCTTTTACTTGTTGTGTAGTCTTTTTGGGTCAAAAAACTGACAGTATTTTTTACATTGCATTGATTTTATGACACAATCGTGCCTGTCTGCTAACTGCATTAATGACATAATCCCTCTGAAAAGTCACCCCGGCACCAACAGTTGTAACGTGAAACAGCCAAGTTGATCACCGTTTAGTAAACTGTAGTGACTACTACTCGCAACATGGGAAAATGTAAAGCGCTATCTATCGAAGTGAAGCTGCAACAACAAACCCTAAATCGCATTATGAGATTTTACAACGATTCTAACATATATACGAATGTCCGACATCAATCGTCGGGCTTCGGCCCGCCAGGCCGCCTTGCCTGGTCGGAGGATCCTCCCTTTACAATAGAGGACAGTATACTTCGTTCCTCTATAGTGGTGACCCCGACGTGATTTGAACACGCAACCTTCAACGGCATCATCGCCTTTACGGGGAGTAACATCTGCACCCTTCGAGCAGCATGAAGCAAGTCGCTACAAAACTAAAATGTGTAACGATAGCTAAATAGATAAATTTAATTATTTTCCAGAACAATATGGGTGTAGCCGTGAGCAGATACTCGGAGTTGTCTTCCAATGAGCTGTTAATGAGGTTCTGTTCTTCCGAAGTCATCTGCCCGAATGACCCATTTTGGAACCAGCTACTTGCATTCAATATCAACCCACCGGCTAGCTCGTAAGTATGAATTTGCTCTGTACACTAAATTAAAACATCTGTGACTTGTGGTGATGGTCCTGAAGGCTCACCTTCTATGCAGGGTGTGAGTTTGGGATCTCGCGCACTAAACGACCACGACCGGTGGTCGCAGCGACCAGGTAAACTATAGAAACCGATACGAATCGCGCACTTGGTCGCAACGGCCAACTAGCCGTAGACAGGGAACGGTACGACTGGTCGTTGCGACTAAACTAAGTATAGTTTGCTATAAGCGCCCGCGCACTGGTTGCGGCCCGAATGCGACCCTGTCGGCCGTCTTCACTCTCAGTGGTGTGCGTACAGTGCATGAGTAAACACGCTTCGTATTCATTAATAAAATAAAGAAACGACCAGCTATATGGAATTTAAGTGCAGCAGCTCGACAGCTGGCCGCTTCACGACCAGTCTTAAGCGTAGCTGCAAACTTGGCCGCAGCTTGATCGGAACTTCTGCGACCAAGGTTGCAACCACGACCACGACTGGCCGGAGTCGTGGCCGTCTAGTGCGTGAGATCCCTTTGATCCTGGCCACCTCTTATGTTTAGAATTCACGTGAAAACCAGACTTTGATTATCAAATACGAGAAATCGAAAATATTGTAAGAAAACATACGGGGGTGTTTTGAGGGTTCAAACCCCCCTAGGTAAGCACATGGTGCGGGGCAATTAAAAAAAAATTTAGTTGGGAAACGACCACGCAGATGACGATGACGTAATTTTTATTGTTTCGACGTTTTGTCAAAGACAACGATCCATTAAGTTACTTAAATATACTTGTAAATGATTGATATCGTTAATTTACTTGATTGGTTATCAGTCTAAAATAATAATATTTCAGTGTTGCATTACTATACTTTTTCATCAGATAATATTTGACTGACATTTATTTCCGTATCCGTTGTTCCTTAATTTCGGTTTCGTGTGCAGAGGCCCTAGTGTAAGTTTCTTTCGACAAATTCGATTTACTACATCGAACGCGTTCGGCGCTCCGATTGGTCCGTTTCGTGCTCTCCACCATTTGTCATTTTCCGAATTTGTCAAAAGAAACTTACACTAGGGCCTCTGAGCGGTTTTTGGTTCGATCTGTGTTAGGCATTGTTGTTAAGTTTTTATTAGTAAATTTTGGTTCATAGATGGCGATAGGCTTACGTACATGGGACTCAATAATATCATACATACATACATACATATATAAAGTCACACCTATTTCCCGTGGGGGTACGCAGAAATTACGGAACGCCACGTGCTACGATCCTTACATAACCCTTTTGCTTCATCTACATTCATGCATCGTTTCATACATGAACGCCGGTTGTGTGTACTGCGCACCTGACCTTTTTGAAGGACATCACCAATAGGGTCCGTATATGTCCTTCTAAGACGTCCCCTCCTGGCGTAATAATAATAATATCATCGGCAAAATGTGGGTATACTAAGGCTACGTGACAGATTTTCCAAAAAAAAATCTTTTATAAAAACCTTGTCCAGACAATTAGGTACGAATAAAATAAAAAAATATCTACCAAATCGATAAAGTCGTTCTTTATTTATATTTTTATTTCTTATTTAAATAATCCCCACACTAGGATTTCTCTTGTATCGTGGGTACAGTTTACAAACATACATGTCACATGCACACACAACCAGACCCGAAACAACTATCTGTAGATCATACAAATATTTGTTCCGTGCGGGGATCGAACCAACAACACGTAGCGCAGAAAGCTAATCACTTAGCCACTCCGCCAATGGTGTCGTCAAAAAGTCGTTCTCAAGTGATGCTCCGTCACACATGTGGCAATTGATTTTTATTTATATAGATTCAATTTATCCTAATTCCAGTGAAGAGCAGCTGATGTTTGATGGCAGCACAGAGTCTTTGCTGCAGAAGTTTCTACAGAACAACCCGCAGACTGGCAACCTCGGGTCCCTGGTTCAAGTCTTCATCACCAGAGCTACCGAGTTGCTTGCGGCGCCGAACAGTGACAAGTAAGTGGATATTTATTGTTGATGTAACAGGCAAAACTCCCTTATATAAATTGTTTTTTTAAACATATACAAAAAACAATATGGAACAATCAGGGTTCGAACCTGTGACTTCTCGTGGAGCCTACCATTGCTCTGCCATATAAGCTATCGTGAACTTACCAAACCAAATTCAAGCGTTCTTTAGTTTATTATCTATTAAGACGGTGGCGACATCTATTATGTAGTCACTACTACTCGCAACATAGAAAAAAGTAAAGCGCCATCTATCGGAGTGAAGCGACAACAGAAAATCAGGAATCGTACTGAGTTCACAACGGTTCTTACACATATACGAATATCCGACATGAACCGTTGGGCTTCAGCCGGCCAGGTTAACCACCTCGCCTGGTCGGGGGATCCTCCCTTTTCAATGGAGGAACGCCATACCTCGTTCCTCCATAGAGTTATACAGATTATAATTCGATGCTTTCATAATTTTTCAGTAGTTAAAATAATTACTGCCTATTTTTTTATTTATTTATAGAATCTTTTTATAAAACCATTGAATGTTTTAAAGTGCTTCAGTTATAACCTGTTCAAACAGAGAGGGACAGCACTATTGGGATTGTTACCAGTGGCGGTCCGAGGGTCGTGGGGGTCATGACTCCTCCCAAAACCGTACACGTAAAATTGACAAACCTAAAAAGACAATTCAGGAAAATTTTAAACACACTTATTAAATGCCTGTTTAAAAGGTCTAAACAATGAAAACAAACATAGGTAGGTTTTTTTTTTAATATTTATAATATTAAAAAACAATTCGAAATATGACATGAAACGTAAATTTTTACTAAATTAATTTTTTAACTTGTTAGATATATGGTATGCAGGAAAGGCCTAGGGGGGCAGGTATTCCACCGACCCCCCTAAATAGGCCCATGACACTGACCCATATTCGGTGTGGTTGTCTCCCATTTAGTGCGGGTACTTGTAAATTTTCTGATATTACGACTTGTTATTATTGGCAAATGGTGTGTTGTAATGGTAAAGTTTCTGTATTCGTGTCAACGGTAATGCAGCGTTCTTGCGAATAAAACCAATAGGACCTGAAATAAGATTGAAAAAATGATGCATAGATATTTTTAGACATTGCTCCACACTATACTCGTTTTGTTTAGGTATTTAACTAAAGGTAAACAATCTTGATGTGTCTTTTTAATATTTTTTGTTTAAAAACCAGTTCAAAAATAGAACGCGACTAAAAACCAATGTAAAACAACAATAACGATTACCAAATCAATTGAACCACTAGTTTAAGCAGTAGTTTATTTCTTTAATATGTGTTTGTGTAAAAAGTCACATCAAGATTGTTTACCTTTATTTAAGTACCTAAACAAACCGAGTATAGCGTTTATACTGTATCGTGGGTACAGTTTAAAAACATACATTTCACACAAATGCGAAATAACTACGTAGATCATACAAATATTTGTTCCGTACAAGAATAGATTGACACAGTAGTAGTCAGCATCAAAAAGATATATACACGTAGCGTTATTCAATAGCGAGTTTTAGAGGAAATAATGATTGAAATTCATACATAGTACCAATTTCATACATAGTATCTGTGGATACATAAAGATACATGGTCATTTAAAATTTATGATTTTAACCAATATCTTTGCAAGAATAAGCGTTTGAATTTCGCTTTCGCTTCGTGTTTACATATTTTTGATGCTGACTGTACACCTCTGCCTAATCCTTCGGGGATATAGACGTCGTACCCGCGACCCATAGCGCAGACGCAGAAAACTAATCGCAAAAACTTTTAAGTCAGTAAATCGTTACAATATTTTTTTTGGGGGCAAATTACCTTGCCTCTCACCTTATGGTAAATTCTCAAGAAGGGGGAATCTTCGGCCTAGATACATAATTAACCAGCTAAATGAATGGGTGGGCAGCCGGGACCCTCCCACGGTACGCCCATGGTAGGCCATATAATTAGTTTTTTTGTGCTATTTCAAAAGGTTAATGAAAACCAAAATAATAATAAAGTACTTACGAGATAACCTCATTTTCCCCGCAGATACAAATACAAAACACAAAAATAATATGAACAAGAATTTCATGTTGATTGATTTTGTGTGTTTACTGCATAAACTCCTGCGCAGCTATGAACAATGTCAGGGATAATCTTGAGTTATAAATATAGACCACTTGTGTGCAACATAGCGATTTTTATTTTTTGTCTCATTCGGTAGGTACACACAGAAGGTTCACGGTTAACATAACATAGCATTATGCCTATATTACCCTAACGGATAAGCAGAGCTGGAACTCTAATACGTGTTTTCCTTGATCTCGACTGTAGTTCAAGGCCATTAATGTATTAAAAAAACGTGCGCGCCCATTTGATTAAACTCCTTTCGTAAAAGCCAATTGATAGGGTTACGACATACGACATGGTTTATTACCATGCGCATGGGCACACCCAAAGCAAATGCACTTCAATAAAATGAATGACTACACAAGGCCTATTCGAGGTTATACTTCTGTCCTTTTATTGTATAAAATCAGGTATATGACTCAAGTGTGACTATTTCCTTAACCGCGGGTTTTCTAAGGGCTTACTCAGCCTGATAAACGTTATGTTACCACAGTATATTGTCTTAAATTGATGACAAACGATAGCCTGCGACTTCGTCTCCGTGACCTACATGAACTAAAAAAAAAACCGTTCTTTATACATGATGATGTTAAAATGTCCTCCCCAAATGATGCATCCTACTAATAATGTAAATGTGAAAGTTTGTGAGGATGGATGGATGGATAGATCTTTGTTACTCTTTCACGCCAGAACGGCTGAAGGGATCTGTATGAACACAGAGATAGATTATAGTCTGGAATAGCGTATAGGCTTTTTATCCCGAAAAATGTACGGGTTCGTAAACCACGCGGGCGAAGCCGCGCGCGGATCTAGTGATTTATAAAGCACTAGCTGGTACCCGGCGCGTTGCTGCCGCAGATGAAATAAATTTGCTCCTTGAAATACATTTGCCGGTACGACACGCGCGCCACCTACTGTAAGTTTATTGTACTATACCTATAACCTTCGCGCAAGTGCAAGAATAAGTTGACAGTTTTATTCCAATCAGATGAACGGTATCGCAACATTGGCAATGCATAAATTACGAACAAATAAACGAACATTGATTTTTGTATATTAGATCTATCATTGAAAGAATTTTCATAATGGAGTCATTGGTTCTGGAGATTACCCTTTACATACAAACTAACAAATTCTTCCTCTTTATAATATTAGTAGGTATAGATAATATTAAACACCAAAACTTTTTTATTACTAAAGATCAATTATATTCAAAGGGGTCCATAGAAACACCAAGAAGTCGCATTCTTTTTCTGCGCTGTCTAAATCCTCAGGATTTCCTCCGTCATGGAGGCCATAGAACGGCATCCTGGACTCTTACCGGCTAAAACCTCCGCGGTGTTATAATATGATGTTCTTTTTTTTTGTGTTGTCCGGTCCATAACAGGCCAGTTCGACGCCTCTTTGATTGGCCTCCAGTAAATACTCAACATTACAGGAAGAAAGAAAATTTGTTTATTTCCGCCATGATGTGACGCATAAAAAAAAAGCAATAAAAAATAATAAGAAAAACAACTGAGGAAAATATGCGCCACATCCGCGCAAAAACGGCCGTCACTCAGCATATTGCTGTGACAGGGTGCCACAGCGCTGATTTTCAGTGATAACCGGCGTTGACATGTTGACGCTAATCGGTGAAGCATACATTTAAATATATAAGATTTTAAATAATACATAATATAGTTTAAATATAAAATAAAAACAGAGATATATAAAAAACAAAATAATTAGTGTGGTAACATTGGTCGCCATCGACGCTCGCGCAGTAAAGTTATCTGTGCGTGCAAATCAAATCAAATCAAATCAAATCATCAAATCATTTATTATTCGTAAAACATAGGTAAACATTAAATGCAGATCTTATAAATATGTATACAGTACGCTATGTTTTGTCTATGACAGGACATACGAATAGTAGGATAGGTTAACATTTAGGTACAATGTATGTATTAAAATTGTTCATTTAGAAATTCGTCTACAGTATAATAGCATTTACCAGTTAGAATGTTTTGTAAACTTTTCTTAAATGTATGGACAGGTAGATTTTTAATTTGATCAGGTATTTTATTATAAATTCTTGGAGCGATGCCAAAAAAACTTTTGTACATAAGAGCTGTTTTACATTTTGTATGACATAATAGATTGATATATTTAGCACGCATAGGAGTTTTTTTGACATCTGATAGTTTAACAAATAAGTGTAAATTGGTTTTCACAAATAAAGCGGTTTCTAAAATATACATAGACGGTAGAGTAAGTAACTTCAAAGACTTGAAAAAAGGTACACAGCTATCAGTTACTAATAAATTGCACATTGACCTTATACATCGCTTTTGCATTCTGAAAATTAATTCCCTATTAGTGGACTGCCCCCAAAAAACAAGCCCATATCTTAAAACTGAAGCAACCAATCCATGATACGCAGTAAGTAAAGTATCCATATTTACTTTTTTTGACAATTGAAAGAGTGTATATGCAGACTGACTGAGTCGTTTACATAATTGTTCTGTATGAGACTTCCAGGTGAGCTTGTTGTCAATCATGATACCTAAGAACTTGACCTGACTAGCTTCTTCTATTTCATAGCCTTTATAAGAAACGTTTATGGTAGGATTTTGTCGTTGTTGATGAAAGTGCATAATTTTCGTCTTTTTTAAGTTTATTACCAAATTATTATTATTTAGCCAATTTATAATTTCAGACAGGGAATTGTTAATATCATTTTGATAATTATGTGGATTTTTGCACTCAATTATTGCTGTACTGTCATCTGCGAAAAGGACCATTCTTTGACGAGTAACTTTTGGAAGGTCATTAATATAAATTAGAAACAATAATGGCCCTAAAACGCTTCCTTGCGGTACGCCATAATTTATGCGTCTAGGTTCAGATTTATAAGTTGTAATTAGTTTAGTTTTTTGGCAGATTCTAGTAACTTCTGTCCATTGCCGTCTATCACTCAGATATGATTCGAATAGTTTGAGGACGTTTCCTCTGATACCATAGCCCAGAAGTTTTTGCAGCAAGATCTTATGGTCTACATAGTCAAACGCTTTGGTCATGTCTGTGTAGATAGCACAAATGGGATTTCTTTTATCTACTGACGTTATAATTTTGGATATTAATTCAAATATGGCCATATTAATTGTTGTATTTTTTCGAAATCCCTTTTGTTCATTACTAAATAGTTTAAATTTTTCAAAATATATATATAAAGATTGGTAAATTATTTTCTCAATCACTTTTGACATAATCGGAATTTTTGCAATTGGCCTATAGTTTTTTACATCAGTTTTATCATCTCTCTTGTGTAAAGGTTTAATAATAACATTTTTAAGACTACTCGGGAATATGCCGTCAGAAATACATAAATTTATTATATGAACAAGTGGTGATGCTATTGTATTCTTCACATATTTTATGACTTTAGTGGAAACGCCGTCATAACCTACAGTATTTGTGTTTTTAAGGCTATCAATTACTTTGATTATGTCGTTATTTGATATTATTATTATTATTATTATGAGCCTGTACAGTCCCACTGCTGGGCAAAGGCCTCCCTTTCTTCTTTCCACTTTTCCCGGTCTGTTGCGACTTGGGACCAATCCTTCAGATGCAAGTCTAGTTCATCCCGCCATCTTCTTCTGGGCCTGCCGCGTTGCCGTTTCTTGCTATTTGGGAACCACTGTGTCGTTATTTTAGCCCAAAGCTCATCCGGCATGCGGCAGATGTGACCAGCCCAGTTCCATTTTAACTTGGCAGCTGTGTGGCCTACGTCAGCAATTCGTGTTTTTGAACGTAGTATCGAATTTCTTACGCGATCTGTAAGCCTGACGCCTAGGATACTACGTTCCATTGCTCTTTGGCAGACCCCGAGTGCGGACTTTTGACGCAAAGTCAACGACCACGTCTGTGCGCCATAGGTGAGGATGGGGAGAATGCACATGTCCATAAGTTTTCTTTTCAGAGAGAGAGGGAGAGTTCCCTTCATTAAATGTTTCATCGACCAATAGCTTTTCCAGGCGTTTTGGATGCGTCTAGCAACTTCTTTGTCTTGTCTCGTCTGGAAAGAGACTATTTGGCCGAGGTATATGTATTCATGGACATATTCAATCTCCACACCCCCAATTCCTATATTGCGTTTGGTGCTGTTCGTCATTAACTTTGTCTTCGTCATATTCATTGCGAGTCCAACCTCGTGACTGACCTGGTTCAGTTGTTTGAGCATTAAGCGTAGCTCAGCTGCCGAGGAAGAAAAAAGGACAATGTCATCAGCGAAGCGAAGATTAGTTAATCTCCTCTCTCCAATGACAATGCCCTTATCCAGCCAATCAGTCTTCAGTTTTTGGAAGACTTCTTCAAGTGTGGCTGTGAAGAGTTTAGGTGATAGTGGATCACCCTGCTTGACTCCTTTTTGGATTGGAAAGGATGGCCCTGTAGTATGTAGGCGTATAGCTGCTGTACTATTATCATATATTTGTTGTAGAAGGGAAATATATGTGGGTTCTATATTTTGTTGATGGAGTGTATCAAATATGGCTGTGTGAGACAAGCTATCGAATGCTTTCGAGTAATCTATAAATGCGATGTATAGTGGTAGATTAAACTCGTGATGTTTTTCTATTATTTGATTTAAGGACTGTAGATGGTCGGTAGCGGATAGTCCTCGACGAAATCCAGCCTGCTCGGGGGGTTGGTGAAGATCTAATTGGCCAGATATCCGATTTTCAATTATTTTAATAAGAACTTTGTAGAGGTGGGAAACAAGGCTTATAGGGCGGTAGTTATTTATGTCTGACTTATCTCCTTTTTTATGCAGTAATATTATATCAGAATGACAGAAATTCTTTGGAAATACACCTGTTTTCAAAATGGTATTAAATAGATTACAAATATGTGGAAGTAAAATTGGCTCTGCAACTCGAAGTGCATTGGTGGTGATCCCATCTTCGCCAGGGCTTTTATTGTACTTCATGCCACTGAGAGCCCGATGAATTTCGGAGGCGGTAATAGAAGGAATATCATCAGAGCATGAATACACTTCGATTGGACGTCGGGAAGAAGAAATATTAGAATATAGGGATGTGTAAAATTTTGTACATATTTGCATAATTTTGGACCTGTCTCCCTGCTTCACACCGAAGCTATCTCTAAGGTGCGTGATTGAAGACCTGCCCAAATCCATCCCGCACATAGCTGACCTAAGGGAACGGTTATTAGTTAAAGCGGCTTGAGTAATTTGCGTGTTGTAATTTCTGATATCTTTTCGGATGCTCCTCTTAACCTTTCGATCAAGTTCTCTATAACTTGAAGATTGAAAAGTTAGTTTTTGTCGGTCTTCGATAAGAGAGATCGTGCTACTGGTGAGCTTTTTCTGTTTTTTATTGAGACATTTTATTTTCTGGCTAGCTGTTGTGATAGCATGTTTTATGTTATTGTACTGAGTTTGCACATCCTCCGCATTTTTTGTTTCTAATATGCCAAAACTATTTTGTATGTGTAAATTGAATTGTTCGTAGTTTGCAATGAGTGTAGCTTTATCTAGGCTTTTCATTGACCGTTTAATAATTTTATTGCGGTGGATTTTCATGTTAAAACTCACAACAACTCTTAATGGTCGATGATCGGAACTAAATTTGATATTATTAAGTACTTCAACGTTTTGAATTATTTGTTTGCTGGAAGATAGGCAAAAATCGATCTCGTTTTTTGTGTGCCCATCTGGAGAGAACCAGGTCCAACGACGTTGAGGTTTTTTATAGAAAAAGCTATTACTTACACTAAGATTCTGCCCTAACGCAAATTCTAAAAGTTGTTGCCCACGGTCATTTCTTGTTCCTATACTATGTGGTCCTAAAACCGCAGTGTTGTCAGATGTTAGTCTTGGGCCAATTTTTGAGTTGTAATCACCGATGACAAGTGTCCAAGTTCCTCTGTTTTCGTCGTAGGCTTTATTCAACACGTCGTAAAAGTCTTCGACTTTATCATTGTTATGCGAAGATGTCGGAGCATAGACCTGGATTACGGAAAGTGTTTTGGTCCTAGAAACGTGGAACTTAAGCACAGCGATTCTATTTGAGTAGGAAACAAATTCCTTGATATTATCTTTCCATCGTTTCGAGACCAGGAAACCCACTCCATATCTCGTGTTGGATTCTCCATAATGGTAAAATATGGTGTTTCTTCTTTCTGTTGTATTTTCGCCTTCTCGTCTTACCTCTGATAAACCTATAATGTCCCAGTTGAGATACTCTAGTGCGTTTTCTAATTCCAACAGTCGTTCTTCAGTTCTTAGTGTACGTACATTAAAAGTCAAAATCTTGAGTTTATCGAAGTCCTTTTTGGTTGCTTTGGTTGTTTGGCAGTAGACCGTCGCCCGGGGATTATGATCCCCAGCTCCAGGGTGCACCTGCGTACTGCCAATAGCCGTACACTGACTGGAGCTGCCGGGCACTTGGGGATTGGCTTTTTCGTTGTGGTTCATATTGGAAAGGGGTTTAGACGGGATAACCCACCACGCTTGTCTAATGCGGGTTGGTGGGTATGCAGTAGACCTTCTAACGTGGTTTACGGTTGCTGTCGTTGACAGTTGTCTATTACAACCATTCCTCCGCCACCAACCAACCGCCACCCTGCACTGATGTCGGCTTTTCTTCCATCTAGACCGTTTAGAGCTACTACTCACATGCTCTAGACGGAAACGTCACACTTTAACGCCATGTCGGGGGCGCGTCACAGTTTAATGTCGTGTCGGGGACATTTGATATGGGGTTATTTGATATGGGCATCATAAATATTGATTGTGACGTCATGTTATCAAATTTGGGTTTATTATTGAGCGATTTTTTATTATTTCTGATGTTGTTTTCAATTTCATCAATGAAATAATTATTAAATGTATTGGCAATGTCTACGGGATTTTTGCAAAGTAAATTATCGCTTCTTATTGTCATAATAGATTCTTGTGGAAAGCATACTTTGGAGTCATTAATTATTTGCCAAGAAGCTTTTGCTTTATTTTTTGATGTATTTATATAGTAGTTATTTTGTGCCTTCTGTGTTAGTTTTATTATTTTTTTATATAGTTTAGTATAATTTTTAAAAAGTTGTTTATTTTTTGAGTTAGGATTGAAACGGTACGTCCAAAGAAGCTGCCTTTGTTTTTGACTGCAAATTTTAATACCACGCGAGATCCATTTTGTTGATTTATGAGATTTAATAGTTACAATCTTCTTCGGGAAGCATAGTTTATACAAAAGCAGAAAATCTTCCATGAAATTATCATAAGATTCGTTTGCGTCTTTAGCGTTAAATACTTGCGTGAACGATAGGCATTCTAAATAAGATTTAAATTTTATTAAATTAACTTTTGAAATATCTTGCTTTTCAATTTTCCAAAACTTTAAAAGACAGGTTTTCTTAGTAGGGATTTTTAGTATTTGAGATGTGTGGTCTGAAAGTATTAAATCTATGATTTCTGCTTTACATCCATTTTTATAACTGTGAGCGAAATTATCAATGCAGGTTTTACTACTTAATCTAGTGGGCAAATAAAGTGCTAGTTTTAAACTATATTGCAAGAGAAAAAATTCTAACTCCTGTGTTGTCTTATTTTTCTTTAAAACATCAATATTAAAATCTCCCGTTAAAATAATTTTCTTCTTTGTTGAGCTAACTTTTTTTAATATATAATCTAATTTTTCATAAAATATTGTGAAGTTGTTCTTTGGCACCCTATATATGCAGACAATAATAATGTTTAGTTGTATTAATTCTACTGCACAACATTCAAACATTCCTGAAACAGATGTTTTCGCTATATCTGGTATTTCTTTATATTGATATCCTGACCTTACAAAAATACACGTCCCTCCTCTTTTTACATTTCTTGAAAAGTAAGCTGCAAGGCAATAATTGGGTATGTGTAATAAATGTTCATAACCTGATTCTAAAAAGTGTTCTGTAATACAGATGACATCAACAGTTGTTCCTTTAAGAGACAGCTCGTCCAACTTTACCACTAATGCATCGGATTTATTAATTAGACCTGCAATGTTTTGATGCAAAATATTTACATATTTATTATAGAAAAAACTGAGAATTTATTTGCGCGTGTTCGTCTGTTATGCTAAGTGCTTGGTCTTTTTGGAAGCAGTCATTTTTTATCTCTATTGTGTTTAATGAATGTATGTACATAATAAGATCTTGCAAATCTGACATTATAATTTTTAAACCCTTATAATTTATGTTACCAGGACGATTATATGTATCAAATGTATATGGCAAATTATAATTAGAGTCTAATATATATGTATAATTATATGTTACCACATCCAAGTACAGTAAGTTATTAAAGGTATCTACTCGGCTATTAAACATTATATTTGTATTATCCATATATTTAAAAGTTGGTAAGCATATTATAAAATTAGTGTGGTGTAATGACATAAGTTTTTCCCGGATAAATGTGGCAAGTTCTATATAATTATTTGTTTTACGGAAGTCTTCTTCACCAACATAAATGATGCAGTAATCAGAATGAGTAAAGTTCTCCACTTTTTTATCAATACACTCTAACAAAACTCTTAAGCCACATCTAGGTTTCCGATAATGACATATTTCATTGTTAGATAACTGAGTTTTTTCAATTAATTTATAAAGTCTGTTGGAGGATTCACTACTTATCAAACATATTTTACACTTCGCAGAAGACGGTGTTGATTGATCATTTTGATATGAGCTCTGCGATATGTTTTGAGTAGTGTTTGGCACAGATAAACTGACATCTTCTTCATTTCTTATTTCTTTTTCAGAATCCAATGAGCTAAGATTTTTATTTATTTTTGGAGTTTTCTGTTTTCTTGGACAAGTACTTTTTGGACTAGTATTTTCCGTTATTCCATATTTTTCTTTAAGTTCTGCGTTACAGTGCTTCAAACTTTTATTTTCTAACGTTAAGGATTCAATTTTATTCAGCGCAATTTTTAACTGAGCGTTCATCTTTTCAATTTCTTCCTTCAATATTGCAATCTGGCATTCGTCTTCGTCTGGACCTGGAGACATGTCTGGCATACTGTTTGTTGTACAGTTCAATGTTTGAGAAATGTCTGGTAAACTGTTCGTTTCAGTACGATTCAATATTTGAGAAGTCAATTCATCATCATAGTTTGGCGCAGATATTTTGCGTGCACGGCGAAACGTTATGTTGTCTAAGAAACTCATTGTAAATAATTAAATATTTTTACTAGAATTTCCAATCAATTGATAAAAACATAAATTTGTTCTTCGTGATTCGAACCCACGACTACTCCGGTTCACTTATCAAGTCAACGTGCATAGCCACTCGACCAGCTGCGCTTGACATTTAATGACAAAAATTGCGACCATATGGCATAAAGCATGTTAAGTTCCAATCATTACCAACAGATGGCACTGTCTTTAAGATTAAACTAATTAAGATTGCCTCTTTCATGTGGTAACACTGCTTATAGCGTAGCAACATTAAGACACTGCAGTCTCATAAGTATTGTACGAGATGGTGTTGCTGTCACAATAACAAATAAACATTCAAATAAAAAACGAAATTTTTGAAATTTGTCTTCTTAAATCGTTTCTTCCAAACTCATTTTTGTGTATGATGCGATATAATTCTTGAATTTTAGCACTTTTTTGAAGTTTTTATGTATACACAATTGCAGTTTAGGAGATTTTTGCAATGTTTTTAACACTTTCACATAGGTTTAGGACAGTATTTTTTATACACATTTATCTTTACGAATTAGCACTAGATTGTTTAGATAACGATATCACACGAGCATTGTCATGTCTTTTCACGAATTAACACACTTTTACACTATAATAACATTTAAATCTATTATTTACAATTTTTAAATACGGAGCTACTGTTTGCATGGCCGAGAGCGCCATCTACTTCAAAGTGCAGCTGTCAGTTAGTACGACTGCGGCAGAGACAAATTGCCATTACGTAATCAGTAATGTCATTGCATCAACTACGCAACTGATTATGTGTTGTTATTTCAACATTGTGTAATTGGAGACTTGGATCTTGAATAGGATCTTGCTCTATTCTAGGATTTTCCTGTGTAGTTGGTACATTTTGCAAACATATATGTCACATACACACAATCAGACTCGGAACAACTATCTGTAGATCCGTTCCGTGCGGGAGTCGAACCAACGACACGTAGCGCAGCAGTCGATCGCTCAAGCACTGCGCCAACCGTGCTGTAATTCTCATATCATATCACAGTTTGGCATTGTGCCCGATAGATGGCAATAGGCTCGCCCGAGTTATCATCGTTTTTTTAAAAGACTAACTCTAAAATACAACAATTACGATATAATGTAAGGATTTGAGAGCAAAATTAAAAAAAAATTACAATTTCGAAAATTCCAAAATATTTTTTAAGTAAAATGTCAGTTTTTACTTTTGCGTCATACGATAACTTATACGAATTCGTAATCATGACTAGAAACAGTTTTTTTTTTTTAAAACAACTTACATTATAACCTCCTCGTCCCCGCAGATACAAATACAAAACACAAAAATAATAATAACAAGAATTTCATGCTGATTAATAAAATTTGTATTCACTGGTTAAACTCTTGCGCAGTTATAAACAGTGTAAAGGATAATAGAGGATTAATATATACAACACCTGCATATAAGAAAAACCAATGATATTCCTCATTCTTTGGCTGTACACAGAAGGTTTACATCTAAAATTTGTTAGTTTGTATGGGTTAGGGGTTAATCTCCGGAACTAATGATTCGATTCTGAAAATTCTTTCACTGACTATTATCTACAGTATCCCCAAATGTTATAGGCTATAAAATATGTATGTACATATGATGATCATGCGCATTAAGTCACGGGAAAAAGCTACTCTATACATTATACATTCATAAAAATAAATAAAATTGAAGTGTCTGTTTGTAATGTCGAAGTAACAGCTTCTTACTAAATGTAAATTTATGAAAGTATGTACGGTGCTTATAACAAAAAAACAATTTTTGTCATTTTTTTCTGTCTGTCTGCTTGTTCCGGCTATTTTCCAAAACGGCTGGACCGATTTTGACGGGACTTTCACTGGTAGATAGCTGATGTTATAAGAAGTAACTCAGGCTATAGAGGTATATATTTTGGAAAAAGATTTTGTAATCACTCCAATATTAATAATTATGTTTACTTAGTGATATTTTTTCGTTGGGTAACAAATAAAGTAAGGTAGGTACTTGAAGTATACCCCCGAGAAGGTGGCAACGCGGAGTGGTCCCGTGTCACCGTGCCCAGCAGCGAGGGTAACGGGGGGACCCCTGTACAGTCTCCCCCGGGACGTGCACGGGGGTGGCCTCTTTACAGTCATCCCCTCCGGGCAATGCCCTTCGGCATGACCCCGGGGTGGGCTTCGGTGCGGTCTTGTAAGAGTTCCCGAGGCCTTTCGTTAATCGCCTTTCATCCATCCTCTCTACATGGCCATAACAACGAAGAATACTTTTCTCTATCCTTGTCACTACATCTTCTTTCAGACCGCAACGATCTCTTATCACTCTATTTCTTAATCTGTCATTCAAAGTTACACCGCACATACTTCGCAAGGAACGCATTTCCACTGCATTCATTCTACTTTCATGCTTCTTCTGCCACACCCAACATTCACTTCCAGACATAAGCGTTGGTACCAGCACCCATTGTGGACAGCCAGCCGTCCGTCTTTTGATATAGACTTGTGGGCCACAACGGCACATGTTCAATTAATCAAAAAATCAACTCATGTAAGCTGGTTAGTGGATAGTTTATTTAATTTAATGGCATTATGTAAATTGTCTCAGGTATTTTATAATCTTATGCAGTTTCCTTATGTGATGTTTACAAATGCGGAACAATTTAGTAGTATCTAATAAAGGAAAATTATTTGTATTGAATATAAGCCCTTAACTAAGGTACATTAATGACAAATGGCGTTTCTTGACGGTCTCTTGTCCATTGGACCAACCCACTTTGGAACCGTGCACCTAGATTCATAACGTTTTAAAAGTGCCTATAAAGGCCCATCTTCTATCTATCTATATATATAAAAATGAATTGCTGTTCGTTAGTCTTGCTAAAACTCGAGAACGGCCGAACGCGTTCGGCGCTCCGATTGGGCCGTTTCGTGCTCTCCACCAATTGGAGCGCCGAACGCGTAAATTACACTAGGGCCTCTGGCGCTAATATTTTGACGTAAAGTAACGTATCGTGAACGTAAGTGAATTTTAAATCGAAAATATTTAGATAACGTACTATATAGATATCCGGTGCGCGTCAAGCCCTCCTTGATAAGTTATTTGGATTTCAAATTATAAACTGCCATGATTTTTAATACTTTGTATCAACATTTCATCGTGGTACAATTTTATCATTCACAAAAAAAAAAAAACGTCGCGGATAATAAATGGTCCTGAAACGTAATGTGACCAGAAAAATTATCCGAGGGCCCGATCGCTTGTCTTTTTTGTATATATCCGCACCAATTTGACTGCAGGCAAGACTGCGTGTCCGGAACCATTAGAATTACGATTTCCTGTTAAATAAAAAATCATGTTAGATGTATATTTCCCCTTCTATTAAATATACACCCCTATTTTGTAATTCATTATCTTCCGAGCCTTTTCCCAACTACAGTGGGGTCATCTTCCAGTCTAGCCGGTTGCGGCTGAATATCAGTATTTTACACGGAGCGACTGCCATCTGACCTCCGCTACCCAATTAGGTACTGAGAGACATTGATACTCTAAGGACAACTGGTTGTCAAACTTTTTGGGCTATTGACACTAGTGACAGCTGTCATAGGTCTTCATGATGACACCCGGGACCATCAACTTAACGTGCTTTCCGAGGCACGAAAGGGTCTCGATATGTGAAAAATGGTCACCCATCCAAGGACTAACCGCAGCAAGCGCTGCTTAACCTCGCAGATGGACCAATCTGCGCAGTAGCTATGTGGCTATGAGCGCCTCTACCCCTATTTTGTAATTACCACAAATAAATTAAAGACTAGAAGCAATGAAATTTAATTAAACTTGACGCAGTTATTCGGATTTGTTTTCATTGAAAAAAATAATCTAAAACGGACACAGTACAAAAGTATTAGTACTTTTAATAAAATAAATATTTACCATGCTTTTTCTTGTGCAACGGTACTCCAGAAGCGATAACTACACACAAAAATAATACAAACAATATATTTAATAACTGCATGTTATAATATTTTAATGAACAACTTTTAGCACGTGTTTTCTGCCCTGTATGTACAAGAATAATGTCACAACGTATTTAAATACATAGTCTTATAGTAATTTGACACGGTTGGCGCAGTGGCTAAGCGATTAGCTTTCTGCGCTAAGTGTCGCGGGTTCGATCCCCGCACGGAACAAATATTTGTATGATCTACAGATAATTGTTTCGGGTCTGGATGTTTGTGCATGTGACATGTATGTTTGTAAACTGTACCCACGACACAGGAGAAATCCTAGTGTGGGGCAACGTTTTAAAAAAAAAAAAAAAAAAAAAAAAAAAAAAAAAAAAAAAAATCATATTGTTACGCAATTTACACATGCCGCGGTTTCGCCCAGGATCAACTAGGACAAGTTTGCCACGTCTGGTCAAAAAATGTCGCGTAAATTTTACGCTTGCTGCGTATTTTTTACGCGTTTGTTACGGCATTACGCGTTATTTGTGCGTGACGGCACGGTTGGCGCATTGGTTGAGAGATCGACTGCTGCGCTGCGTGTCGTGGGTTCGATTCCAACACGGAACAAATATTTGTATGATTTACAGATAGTTGTTTCGGGTCTGGGTATTTGTGTATGTGAATATATGTGTTTGTTAACGCACCCACGATACAGGAATTATTCCTAGGGTGGGGCAATGCTTTTCAAAAAGAAAGAAAAAAAAAAAAAAAAAGAACATTTATATAGTTTACATGGCATTACAACCTCAAAGATTGCCGCATTTTTTAAGAAACGCCATCAAATTTATATAAATTCTTGTTTTTATTAATAGAGTACATGAAATAAATGTTCCTTTACAGAAAAAAAAGAATGGAGTAAATATTTTGTTAATATATTAACTCTTAAAGGGCCGATTTTTCGATCGTCAGATAATGTCTGAAGAATAAATATGGCGGTTTGACATATTTTCAATACAATAGCTGGCAAATCGCAGTCCTGTATAAAAGTTATGTGGAAACGTTTTTAATGGACTTATCAGAGTAATAACTTATGTAAAGTTTATTCAGCTGTTGAAAAATCAGCCCTAAGAGAATTCTTATTAATAACAAATATTTGTCCGTGTGGAAATCGAAACCCTGACACGTAGCGGCCGTCGATCTTTCAACCACTGCGGCTACTAATTTTAATTCAAACTTTATTAACTTGTTTACTTTCAGGAATAATAATAATTGAAACATATTTGCTTATACGGCTACTATCACCCCACCACATGCTTAATAAATTCATTTTATACTTTCCTTTGATCTGGGGTCGTCTCTGCCTTCTCCATTTATGTCTATACAGACCGGTTGCGGCGTCTATTTTGCTGGCTCGTGATTCAGGTGGCTGAGAGTCTTCTGCGGTGTCGCGTCACCTTTGGTCAGTTAAGGGCTTTTCGCACCATGGTCTGGGCGGTGAGGCACATGCCCATATCACCGAAGGTGTTTTCTTACCTTCAGTGATGGGGGCAATTAATGTATTTATCATTAGTTTTTAAATAATCATATTATAAGTAAATACATTTTTGAAACAGATAGGTATTCAGCGTAACCAGAAAATTGTATAAGTGGGTGAATTTTTCACACACACTAGGAAACTAGGAATAATTCCTGTATCGTGGGTGCATTTAAATACGAATATTCACATACATAAAGACCCAGATCTGGAACAACTATCTGTAGGTCAACAAATATTTGTTCCGTGCGGGAATCGAAGCCGCGACCCGTAGCGCAGCAGTCGATAGCATAGCGTGCCGCTGAGCAATAGCCGTTTTGTGCGGATATAACGCATATTTTCGCTAACGGCATTTATTTTTGTTTTGTTAATTTGTCTTATGCGTCATATCTTAGCGTGAATAAAAGTTTTGTTGTTTTCTCTTTCTTCTTGAGGATTAAATGTTCAAATATTTTTATTACACAATAATATAGCATCATCACGCCTGTATTCCCCGAAGGGTTAGGCAGAGGTGTACTATTTTACACCCACATTCCGCCGATGCCGTTATCGAGTCCCATGTAATAGCGGGCGAGTCTATTGCCATCAATCGGGCACAGTTCCAGACTCCGTGCTGCTACTGAGAACTTACATGCAGAAAAACCCAATAACACTTTGCCCGACTAGGGAATCGAACCCAGGACCTCACGCTCAGCAGTCGCGCTTGCTACCACTACACCAGTGAGGCAGTCTAGATCTTTTTATTATGTATACCTAACCGACATTCAAACATTCCTTCATAGTAGTATCAGACCCTGTGTCAACAGTACACTAGTCTTATCAGTTTTCCCACACATAGGAAAATATGTCACTACCAGTGGCGTGCACAGAGTTTTTAGACAGGGTAGGCAGAAAATTCTAAAAGCTTACACTAAACCTACTGCATGTTAGTATTCTTTTTTTTTTTTTTTTAATAAATCGTTGCCCCACACTAGGATTTTCTCCAATATCGTGGGTACAGTTTACAAACATACATGTCACATGCACACACAACCAGACCCGAAACAACTATCTGTAGATCGGATCGAACCCGCGACACGTAGCGCAGAAAGTTAATCGCTTAGCCACTGCGCCAACCGTGCCGTCAATGGTTCCGTAATATCCGTATTGGTTCGTCGTCTTGTCGATTAAATAATGATGTATGTGATTTGCCACCTCAAGTATCTTATAATAAATATTTATTTGTGTAGGTAGGCAGTGTCTTTTTGTCTTTATGTACCGCACGCCACTAATTAGTAGTACAATGTGGTCTAATAGTTTTTCCTATACATGGGATAATATGTCACTACTGACTAGACTAATACGATTATCCCTGTTCTGTTACGCGTGTAGAATTTAAATATCTTTGTTTATTATTTATGTGTGTATGTGATTCATGAAATTGCTCAATGGATTTTCAAGGGGTTTTTAGCGGAGTAAAGTGGCTTGCAGTTTGATAAATAGATGTATTAAGGTCAGTTTTCTTAGTCATCCTATTATAGTATAATAGATGTTATTTAGTTTGCTGAGAAAATAATGAAAGAAAGAAAGAAAGAAAAATAGTTTATTGACACAAAAGATAAATAAAAATAAAGAATACAGAAATAAACACAGAAAACAAACACATACAACAGATAAATGAACATCATATTTACAAATTGTTGTGCCTACAAGGTCACAGCTCAGCATAATGTCATGATGACCAGACTGTAGTGCTGGCCACCCGACGCTGGTTTTCAGCTGCAACCCACGAGTGCCATACGCTCGAAACTAATATTAAAAGAAGATAACAAAATAAATTATATAGATAGGTTTTATAAAAAATAAAAATAAAAAAAACTTAATACATTGCATATCACTACATAGTATAAAACAAAGTCGCTTTCTCTGTCCCTATGTCCCTTTGTATGCTTAAATCTTTGAAACTACGCAACGGATTTTCATGCGGTTTTTTTTAATAGATAGAGTGATTCAAGAGGAAGGTTTATATGTATAATAACATCCATTAAATAGTGGAGAAGTACTGTTATTTTTGAGGTTTCTAATGTGATGTCGTAAATAATTACATTTTTTCCGCTTACATTGCAAACGCAGGCTGAACCCTACGAGTTTTATCAAAATAATGTACTAAGTATTGTACACATTGAAAAGGTCTACAGAAAAGTCCGTGATGGTATTTGTCTATCTCTTATGGATAACCCACAATAACTTTTTTTTGTCATCGTTTTTCTGTAGTGTATTTAGTGGGTCGTTTTCAAATTTAGGGCCAAAAAAGTAGGAATTTCATGAATTTAAAATTTATGGTATATTCGTGTTTTTTAGTATTTAGGTGCGTTCACTAATTAAAAAATCACATGACAATCAAAGATACCACTTATTTATTTCAATAATACGCTTAAATCAAGTTTTTGAGTGACACAAATGAGCAACATAATTTCTCTAATGATATTTTTTGATTTATTGATGAGAAGTCTAGTTACACTAATGATAATATTATTTTTAATATTCACGATTTATATTTGTAACAAAATAATTAAAATAATATAACAAATTGTTGACTTCTAATGAATTAATCATCATTAACGTATTCCCTGTTAGTATTATAACCCTTGCTCAGGGTTGTAAAAATACTTATTTATTATAATTAACCACTAATCATTGGTATCCATTTTGATTTCAGTCTTCATGATTCATCAATGCTTCAGGGGACTTAATTTCAGCAATTAAAACCATCAACAATCAAATTAACAAAAGATGAAAAATCGAACGTAACAAACTAATTAACTGTTTGCTAAACTTTAGTATTACTCCTCTCTTTGTTTCTTTTTCAGTTTATCTAATCGCGCATTATACTCATTACTTTTACCGCATTTTAACAAATCAACTTCACATTAGTTTTCAAATACAATTAAGTAATTTTCAATTTAAGTAACTAATCAGACACAGAATCATTATCATCATTATCATCTTTAGATTTTCCAATAAATTTAAGGAATTCTTTTGCATGCCCTGATGCTTTTGTATAATCTCCTACAAAAGATTTATTTGTCCAAGAGTGTCTAACGCTGCGAAGACTCGTAGATGGTGGTGCGTTGTTATGTGACATTGAAGCTATATTACCATATCTAATTGTAATATCGCTCAGTACTCGGAATTTTTATTTTCCGGTACTACGTTTATATTTTCTATTGTAGATCCAATAGGAGTTTTATAAACTTTAAAAAATCTTATATGCTTGTTATGTGTGCAAGCCATATTTAAGCACTCGAAACAACTCTGCCTCCTAAATTCTAAATATGTAAAGTAGATACCAATGAAATAAAATTATTTTCTTTGTATCTCTTTCCCATTCCATGTATTGTATTTCTTGATCATTTCGGAATTCTTTATATGGTACCGTCTTGTCTTTGTAAATATCGCACTTGCCACTAAGGTAATCTACATTATATTTATCACAATAGATTTCCATAATCAAATTCTGGCTATCTTTTGCATGAAGTATATTATTCTTATTAAGAGCTGCTATCAATAAGTTACAATTTGTATGCAATACACAGGCACACGTATCACGGTCATCAACTGGAAGAGAAATCCAAAATGGCCTGATTCTCGTAAAGGTATTGTAACTGATTTTAATGTTAATATTTTCGGCCAAAAATTTTATATGCAAGTTTTTCATTGAATCTAAAAGATATCGTATTTGTTTGACGGTTCCATGTTTCTTCTTATATTGTTTCTTGCCGGGAGTAATGCGACTATTAATATCGTCTTCATAAAAGTTTTTTACCAATTGTTGAACATTAATGCTCTCATTTCGTGCATTTTTCTTAAATCGTTCTCGAGGCACACTTTAGGAAGATCAGTAGAAACTTTAAATTTTTTAAATTTATTTTTATCAATTAGATTTGTAATAATACGTTTTTCTTTTCTACTTTTAGTTGTTGCAAATTTCTGTGCTATTTCGTCACTTAAAAGTTCGTCAAATAATTGTTTTTTGACTTTTTCTTTATTATTTTCTGGCTCAATACTCGTTTGATTTGTCAATTTAAATATTTGTCTTTGTACAACCTTAATTCTGTTCCTTTATCTATTTAATAATGATATAAAATTATGTTTCTCTTTCCTGTACTGCATTTTTATAGTTCTCATTTTTTTCATTAGTCTTAGTTCAGCCTTACTTCGTTTTGATTTTTCTTCTCGGTCTATTGCGTTCAACGGATCTACACTAGGGTTCACATTTTCATCATCATTACTTACTACATTAACTGTAACAGTTTCTATGGTTCTTTGGCTTACTTTCTTTTTATAATACTTTTTGGCGCTCTCTTTCCACTTTCTTTGTTGAATCCGTTGTTCGCGTGGACTCATTTCGTTAATGCTCTTAATTTTTTATTGTTCTTTCGTTTTAAATAACTTTGTCTTTTTTTTCTTGCTCCGCAGCGTAAAGTTCAGGATTATTTTTAATTTTTTTATATTTTTCTCTTCTAGCTATTCTTCGTCTCTCTAACTCTTCCTCGCTTTTTTGTTTCCCCATTGTTATTTACCAAGATTTTTGCTAAAAGCAAATAAATAAATGTATTTTATCATTTGTACGCAACTGAATATCATTAGTGTGACTCGTGAATCGACACCAATGAGAATGACACGAATGAGATTTTCGGGAGTATTTTGAATTTACCGTCAAAATTAACCGTTCTAGAATATAACTTTACATTGAACATAAAATATGCTCCTGATGCCTAACTAATCAAATAAAAAAAAACAAAAGAATACATAACCAAGCACGATATGCTGTCAAAACACTAATGATACAATTTTGGTAAAAAATCCAAAATCTTACCTGATATTCTGATTATCTCTCATAATAACGACGTACACAACTGAACACTACGCGCGTTCGGGAATGACTGAGTACACGGGGACTGTGCGGGGTGACAGGCAGGGTATAGCAGGGTTCTACTGTGTTTATTGGTGTGTTTAGTTACAGTTACACAAATGATATTTCAAAAACAAACTCTTTTTAAAAAGCCATGAAAAGTTATTTTTTTGATATTCACGATTGTCTCAACAATTAATTATCCTTCTTTTAGAATTAGATCAAACAGTGCAAAAATTAAATTCCAATTTCCTTCATATGTTTTTGTTTTATAAAGCGATAAAGGAAAAATAAGCCCTTAGAACTAGTGACACTAATGAGATATGGGTTCTTTTTATAGGCCTATCTCCTTAATTTACAGTGATAAGAAAGCGAGATGTAATGACCCTTAGGCGTCTCAAAGACTTAGTTGATTAAAAGTAACTTAAGTTACGTTAACATCTACTACACGAGAATTAAATCAAATATAATACTTTTGGCCCCAAATTTGAAATCGACCCTAGTATCAGCATTGCACCCGTGCGAAGCCGGGGCGGGTCGCTAGTACATAAATATAATGTACATATGTAATAAGTAAAAATGTTTTACCCATAAAAAAAATTAAAAAATATTTAATTCCTCATTGGTGTAGTGGTCGCAAGCACGACAGCCGAGCGTGAGGCCGTGCCTCGGAAAGCACGTTAAGCTAGGTTCCGGGTGTCATACGAAGATCTATGACAGTCGTTACGGGTGTCAGTAGCCCAAAAAGTTTGACAACCAGTCTAACCTTAGACTATCAGTGTCTCCCAGTAATTGTGTGGCGGAGGTCAGAAGGTTGTCGCGTTGTAAAATACTGATATTGAGCTGCAATCTAACCGATTGGAAGCCACCACAATGTAGTTGGGATAAGGCTAGGCAGATGATACGTCATTGTTACATTGCAGAATTATGATGAACGGCCTAGGTGAGATAATGTACCCAGGGATATGCCACATGACGTTTTAAACCGGTTCGTAACTATTTGAACATGCATAACAGGTTTTACATAAGGGAAAAACATGTATATATACATACATATATATCATAATTTTATTTTTATACAACGTTCTCAACAGGAAATTTATTTGTTTTCCTGTTGAGACTGATTACAGGTATAATACATTCATAATAATACATAATCACTTTTAATTATAATTTTTAGACATTTGAATTGTAATTACCGCGAACTTTCCTTGCTTACATTGTTTACAAATATAGTCCGTTTTAACACGATTTGGCATGGATGTAAACAAATCATTGACGTCGGTAGTACAAAACTATCCATAGATCTATTCGAAATACTTGAAAACCTACAAGTCTTGTTTTATTTTCGTCTACAGCCCGATGACGCTCTGTTGCGCATGAGCATCTTTTGAATGTGCCGCTCTTCACACTCCAGGGCTAGTCCCATCTATATTCGACTATTGTATGAAAAGACTTGCTCATCTTTAGTACACAAGAGGTGGATTGTCTTTGCTCAGCAGTGGGATACAAATTGTTAGTGTTTCTGTTGACCTTTTCATCCAAGCTGTTAGGGGTTATTTCCGCGTCAATAGGGCCGGGTGGTTCTCGGACTTCAAACTCACGACCGCTCGCTCGCCAATACAACATCTTGTTTTGTTTTTGTTTAGTTCCAGTGATATGTTCTAAAACGTATTGTATTATACTGCTTTGGTATATAAAATCCAAGGCTTTAGCCAGCTCGAGGATCGTTGAATAGTTCTTTAATCTTGGCTGCAGATAGGCCAACTCCATCTCTTAATGGATCTGTAGAAAAAAAAAATATATAACATATGTACATACATAGTATTACGCCTGTATTCCACGCAGGGGTTAAGCAGAGGTATACTGTTGTTTACCCAAATTCGCCGATACTGTTGTTTACCCAAATTCGCCGATACTGTTGTTTACCCAAATTCGCCGATACTGTTATTAAGTTCTATTTAAATAGCGTCCGAGTTTAATATCTTCTATCGGGCAGAATTTCAAATTATGGGCTGCTACTGAGAATCTTCTAGAAGAAAAATCTGTCAGTTGCTGTTACTAATAAACATAGTGTTACGTATCCTCATATGGAAAAATATATATATAAGTGAAAAAGGGATGCATTGTTCTGTCGTGGCTTTACGTAATAAGCACGGGTCTGAGTGTTTTTGCATGTGAATCTTTGAGCCTAAACGCACACACGGTACAGAAATAAATGGTCAAGGACACCGTTTTAAAAAAAAGTAAAGTTTTATGCCACTGGTATTGCAAGACTGCTTCATTGGCTTAGTGGTCGCAGGCGCGATTGTTGAACGTGAGGTCCTATTATTAAGTTTTTCTGTATGGAAATTCTCAGTAGCAGCACGGAGTCTGGAGCTGTGCCCGGTAGATGGCAATAGGCTCGCCCCCTATTACATGGGACTCAATAACAGCATCGGCGAAATGTGGGTGTAAAATAGTACACCTCTGCTCAAACACTTCGGGGAATACAGGCGTGATGCTATGTGTATTGCAAGTGTCCAAACGTTACGTTCAGAAATAGTTAACCATAAAAATGTATTTTTTTTAACTCAAAATCTAACTTATGACAATTATACCTCAAATCAAAATCAAATTAATTCGTTAGGATTTCGATGTTAGAAACGTTAACGCCCAAACACCTTTTTTGCGCGTATTTCAAGGCAATTTTGTCAGAGTTTAGTTAAGTTTTTTGTTAAGTTTCTTTTGACAAACTCGATTTAACGCATCGAACGTGTTCGGCGCTCCGATTGGTTCGTTTCGTGTTCTCCACCGAATGGAACGCCGAACGCATTCGATGTGTTAAATCGAGGTTGTCAAAAGAAACTTACACTAGGGCCTCAGAATCCGGCAGCTAAACGATACTCTTAATGGTATACAAAAATGGCAGAATATGTTTAAAAATATACCTCTTGGTGGTTTGTTCTTCGGCAATCCTGCCGTGAATGCGAAGAAAAATAGTAGAAATATTAAATACAGTATTTTCATGATTGCTTTACACGTCTGTTCTCTTCGGATTACCACTTAATTACGTTACTTAGTATCTATAAACTCGGTGATATATCCCACAGTGCGACAATTAGTGTAAAATGTAGCTGGTATTACTGCATTCCGCTTTTGATTTTTTTTTCCTGTGAGACCTGTTTATACAATAACTTCATAGAACTTATAAGCTGCGTTCAAATTGACTTGGATTCCCTGTGATTGACCGGTTTAAGGTGTTTGCCCACCATACCGTACCCGTACCATGAAAGTAAAAGAAGCGTATCAGGCAAAAAAAAAACCGCGATCGCAGTATTCAGCTCCTTTACAATGGAAATAGGGCTTTTAAGAGTATCGTTTAGCTGCCGGCTTCGGACAAAATTGTCTTGAAATACGCGCAAAATAGGCGTTTGGGATTTACGTTTCTTACATCTTAATCTTAACGAATTCATTTGATTTCGGTCTCTATCGTTTTGTCAGATTATAAACTAGGTCTCGATAGGTTTAGTTTTTTTTTTTCACTTATTCACTTTGACATACAACCAAACCCGGAACAACTATCTGCAGATCATACAAATATTTGTTCCGTGCGGGAATCGAACTTGCGACACGTAGCGCAGCAGTCAATCCCTCAACCAATGCACCAACTGTGCCGTCGAATACATAAATATTGATCGTAGGTATAATAGGACAAAAACATATAAAACTGCAGGTACAGGAAAATGCAATAAACAGCCACTTATATATATATTACATAAGGATCTATCTTGTATCACATAAGGATAAAATCTGTAATATAATTATTATGTAATAGTGATTGCCTAGAGGCCGAAATTCGACCGTACTAATTTTTAAGTTTGAACATTATTGAGGTACAATATTTGTATGATCTACAGATAGTTGTTTCGGGTCTGGGTCTTTGTGTATGTCAATATGTTTTCGTAAACTCACTAACGAAACAGGAATTATTATTGCTAAGGTAGGGCAACGTTAAAAAAATAGTTAATATATACTCGTATCTTCGTTTGTAATCGGGTTCTCAAAAACGGCTCTATCAATTTCTATGTATGGATGATGCATGATGGTTGAATCACAGGGAGCGGTTGAGGGGGCAATTCTCGAGCATTTATTTAAAGTAAATACTTATACCTCTTCGGAAAAAGGGGCTCGTAGATAGCTACGGCGCTGATCGATCGATCTGCGAGGTTAAGCAGCGCTTGCCACGGTAAGTCCTTGGATGGATGACCAATTTTCACACATTGACACCTGTACGTGCCTCGGAAAGTACGTTAATAAGCAGTTGGTTTCGGGTGTAATAAGAAGACCTAGACCCGGGTACGTCTTAAAACTGCGGCCAGACACCGGAGGACGGGCAGCAGCGTCCTCTCACTAATCGGCGGTCCACTGCGATCCCCAAGCCGCCTGCCAAGAGTGGGGATTATGCCCCCCCCCCCCCCCCCCTCACCCTTGGGGGAGGCCTTCGTTCAGCAGTGGGCGTCTTCTGGCTGATGATGATGATGATGAAGAAGACCTATGATGGTCGTTACGGATGTCAGCAGCCCAAAAAAGGCTGACAACCAGTCTAACTTTGGAATATCTGTGTCTCCCAGTAATTAGGTGGTTAAGGTCAGACGGCAGTCGCTCCGCTAATCAGCTGGAATTGGTTAGACTGGTAGCCGACCCCAGTGTAGTTGGGAAAAGGCTAAGCAGATGATATCTCTTCTGGAAAATGTATCGCATTGGCTATCCAACATGTTTTTCGATGTATTTCAATTTCGACACCATCCCAAATCGAGCGAGAATTCTTCCGTAGGAGGAAGAATAAAAAACTTTTGTTTTTATAATTTTATTATTTACCAAAAAATGTTTTTTAAGGATTCATATGTGTTTTATCCTGATGATGGATTGTAGGACTGTATAATCCTCGAAGCAGGCAGGCCGAGGTTGTGAATTGGTTTACCTGAAAAAAGAAAAACTTTTTTGTTTGTTTTTTTTTTATCATTTGTGTTTTAATATTTTCTTCCATAAAGCTACGATTTTTGTCTGGACTTTAAAACAGACCTTGACCCCTGAGTTTGATTCGGCGTTTCTTCTCGCAGGTATTCATAGGAAATGCCGACGACATCTAGCATATAAAAAATGACCTGTTAAAGTGATTGAAAAAAATACTAATTACAAAAAAAAAACATTCTGTTTTGCATCATAGAGCATGGTTATTAGCCCAAATAATGAACCAGGTTTTTTGGGAGACAGGAAGGTCCCAGGGACGACAAGCCAATTCCAAGCGCCAGTATCCCCCCCTGGGTATCACGCCCCCATGTATTTCATCTAGGTCCTCTCACTCCCCTTCACTGGACAGCCAAAGTCAGACACATAAAAATGTGGGTGTACAAAAGTACAGGTCTGCCTAACTCTTCAGAAAAACAAGCGTGATGCTACGTTATGTAAAAGGAAGTACCTACCCTTGTTAATCTTAGGAAGTTTCCCCGCTGCGGCTAATACGATCAGCAGGAATAGTGGTAATAAAGACAATATCTTCATGATGAATTCTTGAAGAGACACACGTCTTTTCTCCAAGGAAGTCTTCTGAGTTGTGACGCGAAGCGAAATAATTCCTCTAATAATGTGACAGTTTATATGCGTTTGAGAAGTTTTCCTTATTGACATTTGAAAAGTCCTGGGATTCCCATTAAGCAAATTATCTCGTGATCGATCGCGTTGAATTTATGTTGACGATATAAATATACATACATACATACATAAAGTCACGCCTTTTTCCCATGGGGGTAGGCAGAAACTACGGAACGCCACGTGCTACGATCCTTACATAACCCTTTTGCTTCATCTACATTCATGCATCGTTTCATACATGAACGCCGGTTGTGGGTACTGCGCACCTGACCTTATAAATATGTAGTGTTAATTTTCTTCTGCACATGTGGCTTCCCTGTTACATCGTATCAAAATCTTCAAGTTGGATACTTTGATTTCGCAATTTTTGACAATCTTTTCATATCTTTTAAATGTATTTTTTTAAATTTTATGTTCTACTAGCTGTGCCCGCGACTTCGTTCGTGTGGATGTCGGAACTTAACAATGTATTTTTTAGTGAGACCAAATGCACTTAACCCTATTTTTTTCTAAAATAAAAGTAGCCTAAGTTACTCCTTATTACATCAGCTACCTGCCAATAAAAGTCCCGTCAAAATCGGTCCAGCCATTTCAGAGATTAGCCTATACAAACAGACAGACAGACAGAAAGACAGACAAAAATTGTAAAAAATGTTGTTTTGGTGTATGTACCGTATATATATTCATATGTATGTAGTAAAAAACGGTTATTTCAATATTACAAACAGACACTCCAATTTTATTTATACATATGTATAGATTATATTTTTTGTATTTTCATTTTGTATAATTAGGTATCTGAATAATATTGTAAAATAGTTATTCAGAGAGAGTGTCAATAGAGTTTCTTGCCGGTGTCTTCTCCACCAAGCTTTGGCACCGTGCAACTAGAATCATAACATTTTTAAAGTACCCGTAAAGGCCCACTTGCAATAAAAATATTTCACTTTGACTTTTACCTTGTAGAAACGCATGATCATGTTTATCCTCCGCTTGAGGAAGGCGACAGGTGATGTCAGAATCGTACCGACTAAAACCACACGGTGTTCCCGCGACATACATCTAACGCCGGAGACGCGGGATTCACCGTACCTTCGGCAGGTATCGGCCCACTAGGAGGTCACCAACCTCGTTCCACTGTGTGGCTAACTTAACTCTTAGAGAGACGAAATGTTGAATGCGGATGAAAATTGACGACACGGTTGGCGCAGTGGCTAAGCGATTAGCTTTCTGCGCTACGTGTCGCGGGTTCGATCCCCGCACGGAACAAATATTTGTATGATCTATAGATAGTTGTTCCGGGTCTGGTTGTGTGTACATGAGACATGTATGTTTGTAAACTGTACCCACGATACAGGAGAAATACTAGTGTGGAGCAAAGGTTAAAAAAAAACTTACATAACATTAATACTTCTTTATTGTAATTAAAGCCGTATAATATGCTATTGAATATATGTATAACACTGATATTGCTGGCGGCCTGTTGTTCTCGATATTCGACAACATTCTCGACGACATCCTCATAATTGTAATCGCTTTCATAACGGTAGTTCAAAAAATGTTCTTATTATCGTTCAAAATGTCTCCCTACCATTAGTTAATTTTGAATTTTCGTATATATATAAACAAATTGTGAGTCTACCACAGTCATAGGAGACTTGTCTTGTCTTGTCGTGTTGTCACTCTTTCTTGGCAGTTGGCTGTCATTGTTACTATATGACAGCGACAAATGACGACAATATCTGTCACCGTTTTGTTGAACTCAGTAACTGATTCACAAAATCCGACAAAAATTGTCACCGTTTTGTGGCACGTGTTATGGGATCGTGTCTGCAAGACCAACACAAGTCATTTCACCGTCCGTCCTCAACATACACTTACTTGTTTTATTCAACCTTGACATTGGCAGAATCATCGTCACACCACGATGGAGCCATTAAATTAAAATTGGAATTTGAATTGGACCAACACAAACATTAAACTGACGAATTGATAGCGATTTCGATTAAGAGAATGGGGTTGTTCAGGTTAACCCTGTTGGCCTCGCGGTTTCCCGCCTTTATTTGATGGAGCGTTGTACAATGTCGTTAATCTTGACGCCGATAACCCTCCGCCACCGCCGCCACCGCCGCCACCACCGCCACCACCGGGAGATGCAGAACGTGTAACGATCTTGTGTTCTAAAAAAAATAGTTAATTATTTAACATACACGCACACTAATTTAATAAAAAAATCTGCACCTAGCACGGGTATAAGCAGGTACAATTGTGATGAGTTGTGGCGACAATGCGTAATTTAATAAGATCAGCTTAGCATTTGAACACTCGCCTTCCACGCTGACTTTAGGAACTCATGTGCGGATTAGAAGGTCATTATGACTTGCGTTAACGGTGAAGGAAAACATGTGAGAAAACCTGCACACCTGAGAGGGCTCGATAAAGTTTTCTATGTAGTATGTAGTTCGCCAACCCGCACCGGGCCAGCGTGGTGGACAAAGGTCTAACCCTTATCATTCTGAGAAAAGGCTCTTGTCCAGCAGCGGGACTGTCATGGGCTAAATGAATAAAAAGAATGTAATAGATTACATCTTTTTAATGAATGGAGCTCGTAACAATATTCGTAACTAGCTTTTACACATTGTTCAAGCGTAACGCAGCAGTCAATCACTCGGCCACTGCGCCATACGAAGGGTCAATATAATGTCATAATTACCATATTGCGCAGCGACGAACACAAAAATCATAAACAATACGAATAATATCTTCATGTTTACTTAACGCGCGTGTATGTGGCTGATTTTCCTGCTACTGTGTGTCTTGCAAGCAAATTCCAAGTCTTATAAACATGACATGACTCATATTATAGGTATTTGTTTTTGCATCTGTACCTTATTGTCGCGGTAAAACTTAAAAAAACGAATTATCGCTATAATCCTAGGATGAAGGAAGTAATTTCGCAATCAGTGGCTAAGTGATTAGCTTTCTGCGTTAGGTGTCGCGGGTTCGATTCCCGCACTGAACAAATATTTGTATGATTGTAGATCATACAAATATTTAGAATTATAGATAGTTGTTTCGGGTCTGGTTGTGTGTCCCCATTTTATTAATAATATTCGGTCACGTTTTTCATCACTATTTATATCAATTAATTTCGTTAATCTATGCATAGTTTTATCTAACAGACTGTGCAACTGTATTCTGACATGCACCTCTGACATTGTTATCGTATCTCTACTTGGATAGCATTCTTGTTTTGCTTGCTTGATTTTATAATAGCTAGGAAACAATTCGGGTACTATTTGATTTGCTATTGATCGTAATTCAGTATATTTTAGTTTACTGAGATCAGCGTTCACATAAGGCTTTAAAGCATCTTACTTAGGTATAAGTATAGTGGGGCTTATGATCCAATAATTTTTCACAAAAACTTTTAACTTGACCAGTAAGACGTGGATATTTTTGTATAAATTCAAAAATATATTTTGCATTAGAATCTTTTGAATATTTAGATGCTAAGTAATTGATATGTTCGGGTGGCGATTCTAATAAATGCTCAGTTCGCCGCCTCTTTAGTTGCTCGAAATCCTTTTGAGTATTTCGTTCACACGAAGTAGAAGATCCAGAACCAGGATCTAAAGATATGCTATGAGTCACTTCATTAAACCATTTAATTTCCTGTTTCAGCCATAGGTTATGGGAAGCTAAAAATCTATCTTCCATATAGTTCAATTTCCTCTTTTTTTGTCGGATTATATTAATAAAACTTTTCACTTTGCTTGAAAGCGATCAAAAATATATCATATAAATAAATATAATAAATAATATAATAATTATTATTACAGTTCCATAATTATATTCTAATACAAAAAGTCTTACCACTTTCGTGTACAAAGATATCCACGGACTTACTCTTTTAAACTAGATGAAATTCGTTTTGGCATCAAGGCTATTACTTTTGCAACACAACACTGAGTATCTTTCAAGTCACTCTTCAATAGCATGTACAAATCTTTATTAGTTTTAATTGTATCCATTATAAAAATGAATTAACCGAGCAAATCAAATCACTGGATGGAATGTGTAAGTAATCACTTTAAACTATATTATGCACATATTACAATGTTACTTACCTACCCGCATTTACGCAGCATTACGTTCTCGTCATCACATAACGATAATTTCCTGTTTGAATATGAATGCAATATACCACAAGAAATGTGATTTGCTATTATAAGTACACAGGCGTTTTTAACATTCATGGTGTTTTCTAGAAATCGTGGACGAAAGGTATCCCCTTTCGTCCACGATTTCTTATCATGTTCTAGGGAAACATTCTAGTCCTTATAAGGTTTCAAATAAATGTAATCTGCTTCGAAACAAAGTCGTTTCAGATAGCTAAAATACTAGTTTTATGATATTTGTAGACTCCCTCACTGGCCGCACGTGAGAGGCATGAGGTCCCGAGTTCTCTAAGAACTCAAACTCAAAGTGTTACTAGGTTTTTCTGTATAGAAATTCTCAGTAGCAGCACGGAGTATACAACTGTGCACGGATGAAGGCTATAAGCTAGTCCCTATAACATGAGACTTAATAACAGCATCGGCGAATTTGTAAATATATGATAAAACAACCTTTTCTTCGTCAATTAATATTTATTAATTTCTTAATTACAATAACCAGTAATAACTGCAATTCAGGTTTACTTTATAAGTGTGTCCGGTCCATAATTTCAAGTTCATACATTCATTTAGTATGCTTTAATTATCTGGTCGTATACGTGACGTCGAAGGGATCAAGTTCAGAGATGAAAAATATATAGTAGTTACATTCAGAAAATGAGAGGGGCTCGTAGCTACTCAAAATTGTGAGGTTAAGCAGCACTCGGTGTGGTCACAAACTACGTTAAGTATTTGGTCCTGAGTCAGAATGTCATTCTTATTCTTTATTGTACACAAGAAATATATATATACATTTTTTTTAGATGGAAAGTTTACGCACAAAGGCGATGTACCTTTAAAATTATGAAGCACCGGTTTCACTAGTTCTTAACTTTAACAGGTTTTTTCGTCATCGGCGTTGTTACCGCGTTATATAGTCGCTGTATCTTTGATGGCCCATAAATATTCATGATGAACTTTTCTGAAAAGAATTACATAGTTATATTTGATTTGATAATGTTTTACGTGTACATAATTGGAGTCCAACGTGGTTGGAAAAGGGCTAGGCATACTCGTATGATTAAGGAATGCGAATTTATATGTCCTCCTGACCGATTTCGGTCACGGCAGCCAATCTCACCAGAGATTAGCCAACTACGCAGGAGATATTATAGAGCTCAAGTGTATGCGCAAACACAGGTGCTCTCTCTGTTCCTTCACTCTCATAGTCCGATGGGACGGCAATCCGACGGCTTTACGTGCTTTCCGAGGCACGGTGTGTATTCACATACACGAAGACCCAGACCCGAAACAAATATCTATAGATCATACAAATATTTGTTCAGTGCGGGAATCGAACTCGCGACACGTAGCGCAGCAGTCGATCTCTCAACCATTGCACCAACCGTGCCGACAAAATTTAATTTAAAAGTAAAGCGAAATTATATAAAACCCTAGAGGTACCAACAGACGTTATCCTGCCCGGACTTGTTCTAGAACTGGATCACAGAGCCACTTACCGGTCCGGATAGTGTTGCATATATCGGAAAACCGATTATATCGATAATATCGAAGCAAAGTTTTCGATTTTTATATCGATGTTAAAACAATACCGATACGATAATATCGATATGACCGAGAAGATTGTCAACCATGATGAAATTGTAACTATTTTATCCGCTGAGCATAGATTTTCCCACGGGTTTTGGTATTTTTTTTACTTTCACAACATGTCAACATCGAACGGTGTATGTCTATAGTTATACACATACTGTGTGATAGTTATGTTCAGTGTTGCAACGATATATCAGAAAACTTTAATATATTGCCTTAGAACACTGTCCTAACCCTTAGAACAATAGAGTCAAAGTCAAAGTTCATATTTATTTTCATATCTACTGCCCCATTTTCGAAATAATGTCCTAGATTCAGAAATATAAGAGATCGACGTATTCCATAGTAAACTTTACAAGCTCATATCACAAAATGTCAATAATATCTATAAAAATGTTTTTTTTTTTTTTTTTAGTATACATATATATTCTTGTACAAATCTAGTAGACAAAATTTTAAATAATTATTATTATTCTAAAGCTATTGTAAGATTTCCATAATATATATATACAACCTACTTATTATTACTAACTACTAAAACACTAAACAGATTAAAGATGTAAAAATATAAAAAAAAAAAATATCTACGCGTCAAAAAAAAAAAAGTTCGATATTATCGACTATCAATATCTGACAAGTGTCGACATAAATATTGATAATTTTATCGATATTTAAATAACTTTTCATCTCTAGGTCCGGGGTCTAATTGTGAATCTAAACCATCCAGTGACTCACTCAAACATACACAAGAAATGTCATCAAAATCGGTACAGCCGTTTAGAAATTCAGTGACAGTCAAAATTACAGCTTTTTACTTAATGCACAAAAGCTAACAAAAAATTAAAAATATATGTAATATGGTAGTACGGCTGTAGACGGTATGATAAAATGTATGGGATTTTGAAGTGTCAGTGTGTGTGTTTTGCAAACAGTCAAGTGTCCCGGAACGTGTTAAACAGATAAAGCGGTGGACACGGTTTGAGAAAAAAGTATTTACCTTGCAACACATCACTAGTACCCACTGCGACGAAAACAAAGAATAAAAATATCGACAATAACTTCATTTTTGTTTTGCGTGTGTTCTCCTTGAAGTCTGTGTTTATAATGTCTCTGGTCAAGGGTTCAACGTTGTTTGATAAATAACACGAATACGTATTTCCCGATTACTTTATATTGAATAGTAAACTTGATGTACCTATTTATAAACAATACTTTCATTCGAGTTTAATGGCAGTCACTGCGTGTTAAATATTGATTGATTTATAGTATTGTAGCCTGCCTCACTGGTCGTATGGTCGCATGCGGGGGGGCTTGAGGTCCTGCGTTCGATCCCTGGGCCGAACAAAGTGTTATTGAGTTTTTCTATATAGAAATTCTCAGTAGTAGCACGGAGTTTAGAACTGTGCCCGGATGATGGCAATAGGCTCGCCCCCTATACCGTTAGAGTTAATAACGGCATCGTCGAAATGTGGGTGTACAATAGTATAATAGTACACCTCAGCCTAACCCTTCGGGGATACAGGCGTGATGCTATGTTATTTTAATTTGTACATAGATAATAATAAAACAACCATTTCTTCATCCATTAATATTTATTTATTTGTTAATTACAATAACCAGTAATAACTGCAATTCAGGTTTACTTTATAAGTGTGTCCGGTCCATAATTTCACGTTCATACATTCATCTGGTATGCTTTAATTATCTGGTCGTATACGTGACGTCGAAGGGGAGATGAAAAATATATAGTAGTTATATTCAGAAAATGAGAGGGGCTCGTAGCTACTCAAAATTGTGAGGTTAAGCAGCACTTGGTGTGGTCACAAATTAGTGTCATACGAATGAATACCTATGATGGACGTATGGGGCGGTCAAGTCCGTTCACCTTTAAAATTATAAAGCCCTGGTTTCACTAGTTCTTAACTTTAACAGGTTTTTTCGTCGTCGTCGTTGTTACCGCGCTATATATTCGCTGTATCTTTGATTCCTCAAGCATATGTAGCTTGAGTATTTCTGAAAAGAATTACATAGTTATATTTGATTTGATAATGTTTTACGTGTACATAATTGAAGTCCAACGTGGTTGGAAAAGGGCTAGGCATACTCGTATGATTAAGGAATGCGAATTTATATGTCCTCCTGACCGATTTCGGTCACGGCGGCCAATCTCACCATTAGCCAACTACGCAGGAGATATTATAGAGCTCAAGTGTATGCGCAAACACAGGTGCTCTCTCTGTTCCATCACTCTCATAGTCCGATGGGACGGCAATCCGACACGACCGGAGAGAGATCAGGCGCAGGACGTATACGTGACGTCGAAGGGATCAAGTTTAGTGATGAAATACGTATATATAATAGTTACATTCAGAAAATGAGAGGGGCTCGTAGCTATAACTTAGAATTGTGAGGTTAAGCAGCACTTGATGTGGTCACAAACTACGTTACGTATTTGGTCCCGAGAACCATGATACACCTAAAGCTTCCTCATGAATCACTCCGTTCATTGGTGAAAACCGTATGAAAATCCGTTCAGTAGTTTTTGAGTTTATCGCGTTCAGACAGACAGACGCGGCGGGGGGACTTTGTTTTATAATTTGTAGTGATGTATTAAATTTGTCTGTTTCTGTTCGAATTGTATGCTTGTTCTATTATAGAACGACACAAGAATAATCTACTCGTTGTTAGTGGCTTTTCATTTGTATCTTTTTTCGGAGGCTGGATATCTGAGAAAACAAAAATTAGAGTTATATAACATAGCTTCACACCTGTATTCTTCGACGTGTTAAACAGAGGTGTAGGTATCGTTGTACTCACACATTTCGTCGATGCTTATCGAGTCCATATAATGGGCGAGCCTACTGCTATCTATTGGGTTCAATCCAAACTGGGAGTCCCAATAATATTGTCTGATTCGGGGACCGAACCCGGAACTCAAGCTCAGAAAAGTTAGCGGCAGTTAGAAAAGTAGAACTCTGTTATAGCAAAAACACAAAAGTACCAAGTTATGAAGGCTATGAAGTGATTCATAGGTACATAGTAAACTTGTAACGCCATCTGTTGGAATGGAGTGACAACAAATTCTGAACACTAGTACAACGAACGTAAAACACAAAGCGATATGTCACCTCAGCTCGGAGGATCCGCCCTCTTCTTGAAAGAACACCATCCGCCACGACTCGAACAGAAGATGCTAGTATCATTATAATAAATATACCTTCCGAAATTCCCTGTACACTCAGTGCAGCGCAAGCGCAGGCAAAGAACACGAACAATAAAAAGAATATCTTCATGTTTGCAAGTGACGTGATTACTGCAAGCGTTTGCAATGTACTGGTGTCCGATGCATTCTGTCCTTTTAAAGCATCCAATTGCGGAAAGTTCTTCCATATTAAGCTTCTAGTTTTATACAGGGTGAAGCTATAATTAGTAAGTTATTCTTTAATCGTGACGGCACAAGCTACCTGGGAAAATGCCGTAATGGAAAGATTAGCCAGTCAGCAATGATGGTATCGAGGCTGACTGCTAGGGTGCGCCAGGCGATATCAGGGTTCGTGAGGTCTACAAGCTGTTCTAAGTAGTGTGTGCAGTCCGCCAACCCGCACCAGGCCATCCTGGTGGAATAAGGCCCTTCTCATTCTGAGAAGGCTTCCTATTTATTTTTTGGTAAGCAAGAGTACTGTTACTGGTAGGCGAGAGTACTATATTTATATACAATGTAAATTTCTAACATTTTGTTGGTTCATGTGCGATTTTCCTGTACGAGTTAAATACCGAATTTAATCAGTAAATATTTCAGTTAATTTTCAGTTTAGGATTTTAGCAATTATTTTGTATATCCTACTAATATTATAAATGCAAAAGTTTATAAGGATGATTGGGTGGATGGATGGATAAATGGATGGATGGAACTTTGTTACTCTTTCGCGCCAGAACGGATGAAAGAATCTGGATGAAATTTGGCACAAAAATAGATTATAGTCTGGAATAACACATAGGCTAATTTTTATCCCGGGAAAATGCACGGATTCGTAATCCACTCGGGCGAAGCCGAGGGCGGCAGCTAGTATGTCATAATCGGTAAACAAATTAGTTTATTTTTTACCGATTTTGACGTTAATGTGAGTGAGAAAGGTAAAAAAAAGGGTCATGCTATGTAGGCAGTGTTATCCATGGTTACTGAGACATAATTTTACGTTCAAAATTTCAAATGAATACATTTTTAAATGTTGGTTTAAAAATGCACCCTGTATAATTTACGTACTTCGTTTGAGTCATAGAAAAAGTTACGTAATACATGCTAATATGGTATACTTGTTTATCAAACAATTTATATTTTTATACTCAAACATTTTATTATGAAATGTTAATTTATTATATACTAGCTTCTGCCCGCGGCTCTGCCCGCGTTTTCCGGGGATAAATTGTAGCCTATGTGCTATTCCAGACTATAATCTATCACTGTGCCAAATATCATCCAGATCCGTTCAGCAGTTCTTGCGTGATTGAGTAACAAATATCTATCCATCCATCATCCTCACAAACTTTCACATTTATAATATTAGTAGGATAGAGTATAGAACCTAGTCCTCGTGTTTCATGGAATGTAATATTATATATATAATTTTACTACTACCTTTCTCTTTGTAAACCAATATTTTGAAAAGAATATCTATAGAGTTTCTTGCCGGTTTCTTCTCCATAGGACCAACCCACTTTGGAACCGTGCGCCTAGATTCATAACGTTTTAAAAGTGATATTGATAGATTATAAACTATCGATACAATCATAATCATACGGTGACATATACAAAGACCTTTGGTCTTTGGAACCAGACTTTAAAATTACATAATGCCTGTATTCCCCGAAGGATAGGATTAGGCAATCTCAACATCGATCCCTTTAAGTCCCACAGAATAGAGGAACAGCCCATTTCTATCAACGTGACACAATTCCTAACACCAAGCGGCAACTGAGGATTTTTATTAAAAAAAAAAAAACTTCGCGATACGGGAATCAAACCAGGAGGACGCTCAACAGTGTCACTGGCGACCACGAGACCAAAAAGACAGTCTATAAAACTAAATAAATTCAACCCATTACTGTCCCACTGCTGGGCAAGGGTCTCTTCTCAGAATGAAAAGGGGTAGTCCACCACGCTGGCCCGGTGCGGGTTGGCGGACTACACAGACCGACGAGAACTTTATGGAGCCCTCTCAGGTGTGCAGGATGTTTTCCTTCACCGTAAATGCAAGAGATAATCAAATTCTGACCCGCATTCATGATTCCGAAAAGTCAGTGGTGCAGGCCGGGTTTGAACACAGACCCTCCTGCATGGAAGGCAAGCGTTCAACCGTAAAACTAAATACAAAACAAAAAACGAATGATGCTCTTTTGTTTCAGTGTAATGCTAGCATGGCAGACCTTCAACGCACTCTTCGTGATCCGAGCAGTCAGCAAGTATTTAGTGGAGATGGTCCCTGAGTACGAGCTGTGCAGACACTTAGACGTACAGGCCGAGAGGCGAGTTGGGAATGGACCAGTGGAGACGAGAGACGGGTTTGATACCACGGTGAGTAAACGGTTGGACAAGAATCTCTCAAAGACAGGTATTGATGGGTTCGGTTAAGGAACACAATCGCAACAGTTCTGTGGAAAGTAACTGACGATAACGACCGTCTTTCGATAAGACCTACCCACTTTTGGCACCGTGCACCTATAGGCTCGACTTTTTAAAAGTACCTGCAAAGGCCCAGTTGAAATAAAAGATTTTGACGAAAAGTGGGGTATTCACACGGATCAGACCCCCCATTGCAATTGTGGCGTCTGCCCGCAGGCAATGACCCACCATCCATTCTAGTTTTTTTTTGTCCCCAGCCCTCACAAGAGACGTCACCGTCGCCGCTCCCCTCCCCCGAGAGCCCTGAAGCGCCGACCTCCCCCAAACTGAATGGCAATGAGAGTCGGGTGGAGATGCTAGTTGATGCGTTAATCGGACTTATCATTGACGTGCCTGTGACGTGAGTAAAACCAAAGAGTACCTTAAAAAAATGTACCGCTATGAAAAATAGACGGTACGATTGGAACAGTATCAGAATCCGGAACTAATATTTATCCTATCCTACTATCCTACTAATATTATAAACTAGCTTCCGCCCGCGGCTTCGCCCGCGTAGTTTACGAACCCGTACATTTTTCCGGGATAAAAAGTAGCCTATGTGCTCTTCCAGACTATAATCTATCTCTGTGCCAAATTAAATCCTGATCCTTTCAGTAGTTTTTGCGTGAAAAAGTAACAAAAATCCATCCATCCATCCATCACCATCCATCCTCACAAACTTTCACATTTACATTATTAGTAGGATAGGATAGGATGTGAAAGTTTGTGAAGATGGATGAATGTTCGTTACTCTTTCACGCAAAAACTATCGAACGGATTTGGTTGAAATTTGGAATTAAGATAGCATATACCCTGGATTAACATACAGGCTACCTTTTAAATCGAAAAAATGGAAGCGTTCGTAATCCACGCGGGCGAACCCGCGGGCGGAAGCTAGTATGAATACTGGTAGGGGCCGAGATTATTGCCTGGCGGGCAGAATTCCAAACTCCGGGATTCCGGGATGATACTCAGAATACTGAGAATCCCAGTTACACTTTGCTTTACCTAATCAAATCAAGGACTTCACGCTCACCAGCAGATCTTGCGACGCTACAATTTTATTAAACTTTTTTTTTTTCACCAGTGACAACACTTACTACCTACACCTGGAGTGCATCAACACAATGTTGGTATTAATGTCGGTGTACATGTTCGCTGGTGTACACGGACAGACGAGACTGGTGGACACCTCCTTAATATACAGGTAAGCCTTAGCCTACCATGGTCAATCAAGCAGGATGTGTCGGATTTAGGAGCTTTAGGAAATCTGCTCACGCGGTAGTCAGTTTATTCCACACTTTCTGCTGTGTCGGTTCTCTCTTCTTTTCTATGTATTTCAACCAGTCGCGCCGGTTCTTTCTACTTCCACGTCTCTCTTCAAGTTCATACAATACCATCTTACAAGAGAACTGATTCAAGTGAACTCGCAAAACAAAACGTAATGGCCGTATATAGAAGCCCAGAGGAAATTCGGGCGTGAGGTGTCTTCCAATTTTTGGTTTTACTAAATTTCGTTTTCCTTATTATGTTTTCCTTCATCATTACAGCAGTGATGATTAATGTCCAAGTCATGAATATGTCTGACCCCTTATATGGATTGGACTCATGACCATAAGAGTGGGTCATGCTCGTGCAGGTGCAGTTGTAGCCAAATATTTGGGGCGGTCAATTTGGCCCAAATACACACATCCATCCATCGGTTGCCCGCGACTTTAAAAATGTCGTCGACCCACCTAGAAGGATGTCTTCCTACGCTGCGTCCTCCGGTTCGTGGTCGCCACTCGAGAACCTTTCTTCCCCATCGGTTGTCCGTTCTTCGAGCGATGTGGCCTGCCCATTGCCACTTCAGATTGCAAATCCTGAGAGCTATGTCGGTGACCTTGGTTTTTTGGCGAATATCCTCGTTCCGGATTTTATCGCGCAAAGAGACTTCGAGCATAGCTCTCTCCGAGGTCTAAGGGGGAGGCCTTCGTTCAGCAGTGGACGTCTTCTGGCTGATGACACACATCAACACAATCTAGGGATATTTTATTTATTCATATATTGAAAAGCAACTAATTAGAAAATCTTATAACATACTTATGTCAAAATGCTCAGTATTTGATACTGTAATAGGAAATTAAATGAAACATTAAATTGATTACAAAATAAACATCTTTAACAGCACCTTGGATGTTAAAAACACATCTAGTTCATACTTCTTCTTAGCGTGTCTATAGCAAATTAAATTAGTTTGGCCCAAAACTCCGCCAGACGGAATGCGCTTTCAGTAGTGGCCATTAACTCCTCAAAATGAGATTTTCGATATCTCCTTGTGGGATGAGGTCACAGTTTCGACGAAGATGCATGAAAAGTTCACTGTTTGTCACCAAATTTTCGGGAAAATTTGGATTGGTTACCTCTCTCGGAACGCACCTAAGCTCATGAATCATGATACCTACCTCACCACGTTTTCCTTCACCGTTAGCTACTAATTATATTGGATCTTTCAGGACCCTCTTTCAAGGCCGCTACGGCATGCACGCCCCCCTCCTAGTGAAGACGCTACTCAACAATCTGTCGAGCATGCTCGCTGCGCCGCCCAACATGTTCGGCGCACACGCCGGTGGAGGCAGTTTACTTATAAACCTGGCTTGTAAGTATGGATCGGTTCATTTATTTTTTATTACTAATTTGAGTGCGTTTGGCAGCACTTTACCTGGTGGTGAGTGACAATGCTGCCGAGGATAGATCAGGCAAGCTCAAATAATGCCTATTCACTCTCGCCTTGGGGGAGTGAACGGACAGGGAAGGCGGCAGTTGTGCAAGGCGCCCAGCACTGGACAAGCGCCACTGCACAGACCCACCTTCTCAAATGGCTTCCCAAGGCAGCAAGCCGGAACAGGCCCGAGGGCGCTTGGCGGCATGACTTTGCCTTGAGAGTGATGACTAGCCTAGGCCGAAGCCTACGACCAGAAAAAAATCATTTATGATACTTGGTTCTAGCAAAATATTGGCCTTATATTTCTTTCATCAGCTGAAGATGGGAACAGGTGGCTTAATATAGTCGGACAGAAAATTATTGTGTGGGGGAATCACGACCCTGGGTAATAAAGAATACGACATGAGGAGAGATTTCTTTCAATATTTTCTACTAGAAATTTGGTCTCACGCATCATTATGTACAACAAATTTGAATAGTTAAGAATTTGTCTGTATTAACTAAATAATTATTATAATAATAGTATGATATTGATAACATCATGAGGCCATGAGAACCATAGTGGCCTAACTAATTTTTTTACAATATTGAGTTTATGATTTCTTACAGTTAAAATTGATCATTTTGGTTTCTACCAAAATGGTTTCTCCATGGTGGCCTAAAAGTGATTCAATAAATATTCAGTGGATTGTTAAAACTGTTCATTTGGTAGGCCACTATAGTTCTCATGGCAGGGCTTTTTTTTCCAGTTAGACTGGGAGCCGAACTCATTATAGTTGCGAATGGCTAGGCAAATGTTGATTGATGCATTGCACTAGTACAAGGGGTGTTCTCTTGTATCCCTGAAGGGTTTGGCAGAGGTGTATTGTTGTACACCCGGATTTTGCTCATACATTTTATGTATAAGGGATATATGAAATAACGGTATGGGCTAAATTTGGGTGTAAAAAAATCCAATAAAACTTTTCACGACCTAGGAATCCAACGTACGACCTCATCAACAGCGCTTGCGACCACAACACTACTGAACCCTATTGATTGTTCTTTCTTTCCAGCTGGCCTTTGGAACATGATAACCTTCAACTCCACAACCCGCCAGACGATCTACACGCATCCCCCTCTAGATCGGCAAGAGTTACAAGAGAGGGTCAAAAAGGAACACCCTCTAGCTAACCAGTCGTGTCTTCTATTACTGACGCTAGCGAACCATTGTATGAACGACGATAACTTGTATAGGAACGCTTTGCTGTGCTGTGAGGACACTGCAGGTGAGAAGAAATATTCTAGTGAGAAAAAGGTGTGGACTAAAGCCCAACCCTTCTCATGCTGAGGAAAATCCCGAACAGAGACAAAGATTTGAAGATTTGCTAATATCCCCGGATTCTTGTCTTATGCTTGTGGGCTCTGCACTGGAAGCATCTACTAAAATGCCAAAAAAATCCGTTCGTTACCAAACTTCACCGGCAGCCTGATTACCGATGTAGCGACAGGCGTAGATCGCGCGATAGCTTCTGTCAAACGTCATTTTTGTGTCATATAATGTATTGGCTGACAGTGAGATTGCTGTCGCGTGGCTGTCGCGTTGCTGTCGCTTTTTTACGTAATTAGGCTGCGGATCACCCGCTGAGCTAATCTGGAGATTACTTAAAAACTTCATTGAAATCGCTCCAGCCGTTTTGGGAGTCCATAGGGAACATTTTTAAAAATACAGTTTTCTCTTTAACGTTACCTTTACCCTTTTTAATAATTGCCTCATTGGTCGAGTGGTCGCTGACGCGGCTGCGGAGCGTGAAGCCCTGAGTTCGATTCCCAGGTCAGGCAAAATGTTATTGACATTTTCTGAAATTATCACTAGCAACCCAGAGTACGCCAGAGTTTGTCGGCACGGTTGGCGTTGTGGCTAAGCGATTAGTTTTCTGCGTTACGTGTCATGGGTTCGATCGCCGCACGGAACAAATATTTGTATGATCTACAGATAGTTGTTTCGGGTCTGGTTTGTGTGTGCATGTTACATGTATGTATGTATGTAAACAGTACCCACGACACAGGAGAAATTCCTAGTGTGGGGCAACGTTATAAAAAAAAAAATATAGTTTGAATTTGTGCCCGATAGAAGGCAATAGGCTCACCCCTTATTACATGGGACTTAATAATAGCAAATGTGGATGTGCAAAAAAAATACACCTCTACTTATGCCTTTGGAGAATATAGGCGTGATGATATATTTTCGGTTGTGACATGATTACTTTTGTTACAGAAACCTCAGCGCCTACTCCTCAGAAGGAATCAAACGGCGGACCACAAGTCACACCGCCCAGAATTGATATGACAGCTGTGAGTATGACCCAAATATTGTCCAAGTGGACAACCTGCCTATACTTAGACCTGGACGCTATGCGGAGCAGACATGACAACAAGTCGCTCAACATCAGTGGCGTGCGCTTCATAAAGACAAAAAGACACTGCCTACCGTACATAACTCAGATAAATATTTATTATAAGATATTTGAGGTGGCAAATCACATACATCATTATTTAATCGACAAGACGACGAACCAATACCAACATGCAGTAGGTATTATTGGTAAATAAGCTTTTAAAATTTTCTGCCTACCCTGTCTAAAACTCTGTGCACGCCGCTGCTCAACATAGAGAACAGTGAAGGGAATCCCTTTGTTCAGCAGTGGGACATTTTCACCATTTTTTTTATTTAGCCAGTGTACGAGTCAGCGTACATTGTTCCGGCACATTTAGCTAAACTACTGGCCCCTACAACCTTGAGTTGCAATAGGAAATATGCATGAAAAAAATATTTGTAATCTAATCAGTTAATCGAAAAAAATACATAAATATCATACCATTAATAAAATCATAATCAAAATTGATCGGAAAACAAACGAGATATAACCAATTTAAACGAATATTGCTGTCTATTTCGCAAAAAACGCTGTTTTGTATGCCAGTTCTATAGGCGTGATGTTATTTGACGTCAGATAACACGTCGGACCTCTCTTTCTAATTTGTCACTTCAATCCTTTATAAGTTTATCGCTGATGAAGATATTTTAAAAATTCTTTCACCATTATTTACTAGAGATTATAAATATTTTATTGGGCAAATAAAAAAAAAACATGCATAGTCCCTATTGCAATGTAGGTGGAGTTTATTATTTATTCAGCGTATATACTTCTGACATGTTTGACATCATCAATATTATTTCCGTAATGCCTGCAACCTTTTTGATTAGCGTGGTGAGAACCCATTATGGGCTATCCTCCGCCTTGGGGGGGCGTGCCGGACTCCTACCGGTTAAACTCACCACGGTGATCCGCCTCGACACCATATGGTGGGCCTCGGGAACTCTTAGAAGACCGCACCGAAGCTTAAACTCCCGCACCGCACGAAAACCCAGACCCGAAACAAATATTTACAACTGTAGATCATACAAATATTTGTTTAGTGCGGGAATCGAACCCGCGACAGCTCAGCAGACGATCTCTCAACTGCACCAACCGTGCCGTCAAACATTATATGTAACATTATTTTTTGTTTTCATTGTTATGCGTGCCTGTAATATATAGTTTTTCTTTCTTTCTATGTTAAGTAATCCTATGTTATTTTGCTTACAGCTCCATAAAGCTTTATGCGCGACCGCCGGCTGCGCACATTCAACGCTGTTACTATATCTGATGCTGCACTCCTGCAACGCTTACAAACGACATATTAGCAACGTGGCGCAGATTGATCAGTTGGTTCGTAAATACATTGCGTTATATGTATATATAAATAAATAAAATTTAAGTGTCTGTCAAAATAACAGCTTTTTTATGCTTATGAAAGTATATACGGTACTTATAACAAAAAAAAACAATTTAAAATTTTTTTGTCTGTCTGTTTGTTCCGGCAAATCTCTGGAACGGTTCGACTGGTTTTGACGGGACTTTCACTGGCAGATAGCTCATGTTATAAGGAGTAACTTAAGCTACTTTTATTTTAGAAAATGAAATATGGATACAGATTAACAATTAGATTCTGCTCTACGGTTAGACTGATTGTCAGACTTTTTGGGCTGCTGACATTCGTAATGATTGTCATAGGTCTTTATATGACTGCTTAACGTGCTTTCCGAGGCACGAAGGGGTCTCGATGTGTGAAAAATGGTCACCCATCGAGACTGACCGCGGCAAGCGCTGCTTAACCTCGCAGATTGACCGATCAGCGCAGAAGCTATGTATCTACTCATAACTTTTTATTTATGTTTGTAAAAGCTCCAGTTTTTTATCGTATTCTGTAACATACGTGTTTAAATAATAATGCTTTTTTCAATTGACACCACGAAAAGGATGAATGAGCTTTTTTTTTTCAATTTGAATTTAGGAGTGGAATTAATTGTCGCGACCATGGGTGGAAAAGTCGAAAATTACCCCACCAATATCGCGAAAAATTTTGACGGTCCATCCGCCGAACACCCTGTATAGATTACACGCTTAAGTAACGCGTGTAATCTATACAGGGTGGACCGTCAAAAATCTCTGTTTGACCGTATTGTATTGTTTGTTCTACAGATAGTACCAATACTCCAAGTGATCTACGACGCGCCCAACAACAATTCACATCATATCTACATGTCGCTCATCGTGCTCTTGATACTTACAGAAGACGAGGCTCTCATCAAAGGCGTTCATTTAATTGTGAGTCTCTATCTTCAATTTAAGTTCTAGGCACTTGTCGGTGTAGCGTTTTCCATTTAGTTCTGTCTAGAGCTAGCTTTTTCACCTCTTTATATGTCACTGCATCTGCCTTCTCCTTCAGTTGGTCTATATACTTCATTCTTGGCCTTCCTCTCTTTCGTTTTGCGTCCAGTTTTCCTTCTACTATGTTTATTATAAATTTATCATGTCTTATTAAATGCCCAATCATTCTGCCCCTTATTTTTTTCTATTTGATTCAAAATTTGCCGCGTTTCTTTTAGCCTTCCAAATATTTCCTTATTAATGACGTTTTCTGTCCATGAAATAAAATTTAACAAGGCAAAACTACAGCGATAAATAATGCTCCTTCACAAGCCTCCTAAACACTGGCAGTGATTGCGTACATCTTATTGGGACTGGTAATGCATTCCACAGACGAGCGGCTTGTACCGTGAAGGATTTGTAATTAACGTAATGTATTTTGTCCACAGATGTTAAAAAATCTGACCTGGTACACTGAACGTGCTATATCAGAAATTTCCCTCGGTGGTCTAATGGTATTAGTGATACTAAGGGCTTTACAATACAATATGGTACGCGTGAGGGACAAGTACCTACATACCAACTGTTTAGCTGCCATCGCTAATATGAGCTGTAAGTGTTTAGATATAAGACCTATTTTAGAATAACAGTACTTGCCTACACACATCGACGGTCCCTACGTATAAAAAGTCATGTCCAAAATGGCATTTTTTATTTATTTCATAATGAGCTTCTGTTTATCCATACGCATAGAGATAACATTAATATTATATTACATATCAGCAATAATAAATATTATTTAGTATTAATTTCACATCGGTTGGAATCTTTAAAACGCTCTCCTGTAAACCACGACTTTTGATATGTCGCTTTGTACGTAGGGACCGTCGATATATATATACTAGCTGCCGCCCGCGGCTTCGCCCGCGTGGTTTACGAACCCATACATTTTTCCGGGATAAAAAGTAGCCTATGTGCTATTCCAGACTATAACCTATCTTTGTGCCAAATTTCATCCAGATCCGTTCAGTAGTTTTGGCGTGAAAGAGTAACAAAGATCTATTCATCCATCCATTCATAGATTCAGAGATAGATTATAGTCTGGAATAGCATATAGGCTACTTTTTATCCTAGAAAAATGTACGGGTTCGTAAACCACGCAGACGAAGCCGCGGGCGAAAGCTAGTTTTACAATATTGCTGCTTCCGTACACATGATCTAGCCGCCTTTGTTAATATGAGCTGTAGTGTTTACCTATAAGAACTATTTTACTATAACAAGATGCTGCAGTATCTTATAATTTCTGTGAGCCTGGTATGGTTATAAGACCTAATGATGTAGTTAGGAGATATTTCATCACGATGTTTTCCTTCACCGTTAACGCAAATGATGATCAAATTCTGATCCACACATGATTACGAAAAGTGAGAGGTTCGAGCTGGGTTTGAATTTAGACCCTCATGGAATAGGGTATATGACTGCATCAAAAATAAATTCTGAAATCTTGTTTGGTAAATAGTTTTCCTTCTAAAAACTCAGTAAAACTTAATTTATTGCTTATAATTGGCGTTTACAATTTTTAATTTATCAAAATCACACTATAAGTATGTAAATGGCAATGCAAAACTATGACGTCACAGTTTTGTATTCCAAACATTTTTGGAACAAAAAGTCGTTTTTGACAGTTCATAAAAAGAAACTCAGATGACTAGTAGTCATCTACCGTATTCCAGCCTACATCGGCTACCACTGCAGTTACTAAATTAATAAAAAACTAAAATTATATTTTTGTTTCAGCTGAATTCAGAAACCTACATCCATACGTAGCACAAAGATTAATATCACTATTTGAAACATTAACGAAACGAAGAGCAAGATTATGCAGTGAAATTGAAGGTATTTTTTTTAAGCTTTACTTGTGCTGCTGTTTCATCTGGAGAATCTCTCAAAGCGGCGAAAATATAGAAACCCGATGAGTGTTTATATTTTCGAGCGGTGTAGGGTCGAAACACTTGGGTCATGGGGTCCTAGTACTCGCCTCTTGTTTAAAGGCAACTTTGTTCAATTATATTTCTGTTTTTTCTAAACAAATTACCCTGTTTTATTTTGGAGTAACATGATAAGTGAAAGCAGGTGAGACCTAGGCTGAAAGCTCTTAATTTCATTAATTCTCACGATAACTGATCCATGCTTGCACTCTGTTGCGACAGGTTAGCTCAAATAGTTATGACACTTTCTTCAAAAGCCTATTCCACCCTATATTTGTCTCACATAAACCCTTACATCATTACAATCTGTCTGGACTTTAAAATAAACTTTGACCCCTGAGTTTGTTTCGGCGTTTCTTCTCAGGGATAATCATAGGAAATGCCGACGCCATCCAGTTTAAAAAAGACGTGTAAAAGTGATTGAAAAATCCTAATTGCAAAATAAATCATTTCATTCCATTTCGTGACCACATAAGTACAATATTTTTTAATCAAAATGATAGCCTAGCCTTTTAGGAGAAGAATTACGAACACACGCCCAGAATTTTATATAAAAGAAGATTTATTGTATGTTTCAGGTGGTGATATAAATGGTCTAGAACTGCCGCATCACGCAGGGGAGAAAACAGAAGAAATTGTGAGTATATTGCATCGTTAACTACAGTCCGTTTTCTAACACTTGGTCCTAGTGGAGGCCTATGGTACAATGAGTGGGTCTAGCAGTTAAGTGGGCCGTGTTCACCAACAATATAACAGATATTTAAAATAGGAATGGCCGTTTACTCATACAAAAAGTCCGTATTCATCATCATCAGCCAGAAGACGTCCACTGCTGAACGAAGGCCTCCCTCAAAGGGGGGGTTTGCCATAATCTCCACGCTTGGCAGGCGGCTTGGGGATCGCAGTGGCTCACCGATTAGTGAGAGGACGCTGCTGCCCGCCCTCCGGTGTCTGGTCGCAGTTTTAAAACGTACCCGGGTCCGTGTTAAACGCATGATTTCGTAGTCGTCAAATTTTCGCGCGGTTATAATATCAAGTCGAAATCGAGATATATCAAATTAGAGATGTATTTACTTCTCGCGAACGAAATATTCGACATGTAGCTTGGGGCCGAATACATTCAAGATTTTAGTTTATTTTCTATAGAAGGCTAGACTATCTTTAAGATGGACTTATGTCGAAGCTCGTGAGAATTGCTCCATTGGTAAACCACCTATATTGCATGGAAGTCAATGCAGTTATCGGCGAAATTTGAGTATACAATACACTTCTGTCTATCCTTTCAGGGAATACAGGCGTGATGCTATAAAGAAAATTTCTTCTATTCCAGATGGACCACATAAGCGTTTTAGACGAGGTCCTGCGCATGTTACTAGAGATCATCAACTCATGCGTCGCCAAGCAGCTGTCAAACAACCTGAACGTTGTGTACGCGTTGCTACACAAGCGACATCTGTTCCAGCAACATCATCATCATCATCCGGTCGCGCAGAACATCGATATGGTATGATTTGATCATTCTTTGGTACACGATGGGCCATGATGGCTGATGAACACTGAGGTCACGGTTGGCGCAGTGGTTGAGAGATCGACTGCTGCGCTACGTGTCACGGGTTCGATTCCCGCACGGAACAAATATTTGTATGATCTGCAAATAGTTGTTTCGAGTCTGTGTGTTTGTGTATGTGAATATATGTGTTTGTAAACGCACCCACGATACAGGAATTATTCATATTTGTCAAGTATCTGAAGAGTTCATACTCCATAATGGCGAAATGTCTTGTTGGCGAAATGTTGGTCTAAAGTACGTAACATACTGGAACATGTTGGTCCACTATGGCATAATGTCTCTACACAATGGACCACGTCATGCCATATGTCATCGTCTGCCCAGAATTTGTTCCTTATTAGCGACACTATCGGATGGTGTAATAATACAGCGTGTTTATTTTTTCCAAAATCTACTTGTTCGTTGCCTGGCTAGGAATATTGTTTTATTCAAAACTCCAATGATGCAGTTTTAGTTTTCATCAAAATCAGGCTCAAAGCTCCTTTGAATAATTTTCGCTATTCCTTATAGTTTCGGATTTGGCCATCCACGCCCACTTAAAAAATTCACCCTGTATATAAATAAATTCAACCTATTACTGTCCCACTGCTGGGCACGGGTCTCTTCTCAGAACGATTAAGGTTAGGCCTTAGTCCACCACGCTGGCTCGGTGCGGGTTGGCGGACTACACACACCGTCAAGAACTTTATGGAGCCCTCTCAGGTGTGCAGGTTTCCTCACGATGTTTTTCCTTCACCGTAAACGCAAGTGATAATCAAATCCTGATCCGCACATGATCTCGAAAAGTCAGACGTGCGGGCCGGGTTCGAACTCAGTCCCTCCTGCATGGAAGGCAAGCGTTCAACCGCTAGGCTATCACTGCTAATGATGGACCATATTGGTCCATAATGACGTAATGTTGTCAACACAGTATCAGATATGCTAACCGGGATCGAACTCTGACCTTCCCCATAGAAGTCAAGCTATCTAACTAATATTCCATTTTCAGGTGATAGGCTACTTTTCGACGCGTCTCCAAAGAGTGCAGGAGGGCGCGGGGGGAGATCTTGGCGTTACTGAAGTGTTGCAGTGCATCAAGAAGGGAGCCGAGCAGTGGTCCAGCGACAGACTTAAGGTAAACGTCCAGTATACAGGATGTAAACGACTAAAAAGGCCACATCGAGCAATTCGTGTATTATTAATATGAACTTTTTTTCAATATTCATAATGTTAATCAGTTAATGTTTATGAAAACGGTCATTTTAGACCCCGGGGGTTTAAATTCCGGAAGCAGGAATAGGATAAAAATGGTAAAAATAGAGTTGCGGCTAATTCAAAGTATAGAACAGATAGATGTTTAGTTGTGTGTGTATGTGACATGTATGTTTGTAAACTGTACCCACGACACGCGAGAAATTTTAGTACATACGATAATTTTGGTTGATACAATAATTTTAATTTCCAGAAATTCCCTGACCTCAAATTCCGTTACGTCGAAGAGGACCGGCCTGAGGAGTTCTTCATACCCTACGTGTGGAGCCTCGTGAGCTCCTGCGGTGGAGTGTACTGGGCCAGCGAGGGGGGGGCGAAGGCACTCGGCGAGATGCTCGCCTGCTGATCCACGAAACAGAAGGGGTGTGCAGATATTGTGGTACAGACTATTTGTATGGTGATGTAGAAGTATGTGTCTGGTTCTAATATACGTTATATATGTGTAATACGTATTATTTATTTATTTTTAATGATGGCAACTTTATTAATAATTTTGTCTGTTAATTTTTATGTTATACACACCATCAAGATTTTGTATCTCTTTCAAGATTACACAACAATTTATTATTATTAATAATATAACTAGCGACACGCCTTGGCTTCGCACGGGTGAAATTTTCTAATGAAGAAAATGAACGAGCCATCCATTATTTTTTATTTAAATAACATCTCATTATCAAGGCTCAAGTCTCATTGGTCTCAAATACGCCCCCTGAGCGTTAAGTCCTAACATTGATTCCCATATCAAGCGGTGTATTTTTAGAATCAGACATACTAATTGCGTTATTCCGTCTATTCAAGTGGTAAATTACATGAATATTGTATTTTTCTGAAATTCTGAATTGACATGTAAAATGTATGAAAATAATGTCCGCGCGCATGATTTTTTCATACATCGAGATCGATGAAAATTAAATGTCACAGAAATAGCAATTAAATACTAATCCGATTCAAATATGATAACTGACAACCGCAATTTTGTTTATTACCGCTAATGTCACTTCAAGATTATTTTTTTATAAAACTCTCCACTCTTTGGCTTTTCTACTCTATGTTAGGTTACAGACAAAAAATCTCACAAGCACACATCCCAGACTGGAACAAGTATCTACAGGTCGTACAAATTTGCAAGTGAAATTTTTTTGCGAAATAAGACTACGCACTCGCTCCGCCTACTTACCCATTCCTCTATCCATCGTCCACATAATCTATACATATGCACCCTTATTTTTTAATTACTAGAAAAAAAATAAGCTCGTATTCAGTAAGTGAAACAGAATATAATCCATTGAAAAAAAAAACGTTAAAAATAAGTTGTTCTAAAATTCAAAATACTTGTCGTTGGCTAAATGCACAAATAGTGCGAAGCCATAAACCCAAAAAAAAAAAAAAAAAAATTCAAAATATTCCAAAATTCAAAATATTCTAGAATCGGTACTAACACACGCAGGCTTGTGAATTTCACTGATAATAATATTATGTGGAATGATTGAAGTATCCTATACTCGTTTTTTTTAGGTATTTAAATAAAGGTAAACAATCTTGATGTGACTTTTTACACAAACACATATTAAACAAATAAATTACTGCTTAAACTAGTTGTTCAATTGATTTGGTAATCGTTATTGTTGTTTTACATTGGTTTTTAGTCGCGTTTTATTTTTAAACTGAGTTTTTAAACAAAAAATATTAAAAAGACACATCAAGATGAACCTTTAGTTAAATAGCTAAACTAATCGAGTATAGTTCAATGTCAATCTGGTAAAAAGAACACAATTCTTTTGTAATGTGTACATTTTAGTACACTTTTTCAAGTTTAAAACGCGAATATTGAATTTTTCATTATTTAACTAAACATTTCTGTTAATTAAAATTTTATGTGTATAGAATACTTGAATATGATATTTGTAGAACTTTAATTACCATTTACATTATTTTTACTGTACATAATATATGGTGTAGCCATTTTTTTTATTTAAACTCACAATTTGTCATTTGTGACAAGTGACATACTTCCATGTCAAAATTGTGCCTATGACATAATATTAATGACTTAGAAAATGCATGTAATTAATACGTAGACAGTATTGTATCTGCCTCACTGGTCCAGTGGCCACAAGTGCAGCGTCTGCGTGAAATCCTGAGTTCGATTCCCGGGTCGAGCAGTGTTAGTGGGTTTTTCTGCTGGTAAATTTTCAATAGCAGCTCTGAGTTTTTAATTGTGTCCGCTAGATGGCAATAGGCTCGCTATTTAATAGGACTTGATTACGTCACAGTACACCTCTGCCTAACCTATTATTGTCTTGTGATATTGAATATAGCGCGACCATGTTTCGTCGACCGAATTTCTGTATTCCACATTTAAAATCATCAGACACCACCCGAGGTAGATTTTTTGTGTACCTATATTCATTAAATTATTAATTTATATTGAATATTGTCAACACTTATTAGTTATTACTGTATAAAATAACTTATTTAACTGTTCATATCATAGTGCAAAACGTATTGCATCTTATTTTATTCTAATTTTTCAGTTGATAATGGTATCTCCTTTTATTTATAAACATAAAACGATTTTACGTGTGATATGGACGCAATTTATCGAATAGCGGTAAACACTATATCTTAATAAACGTAGATTGTATAAAATGCAATATAGGTTAATGAACAATCAATAAATAAAGGATATTTAAATAAATCGTGTTTTAATATTTGTATGCCCATATAATCCTAGGACCATCGACATACTCTCTGCATAGACTCTCTGTAATAAAAAGGGAAGCTACTTTTTTGATGATTCGAAAGTTAAATTCGAAATTCTTCTATATTCAAAGTTGACAAGGCCGCCATTGACTTAGAATTCAGCTTCTTCTTCGCTTTCTGTAATAGTCTTTGCTTACCAGTGGGATGATATGGGCTGGCAGAATAAGTATCATCATCATCTGCCTAGCCTTTTCCCAACTACATTGGGGCCGGCTTCCAATCTAACCGATTGCAGCTGAATATCATAATATTTTCAAAAGCACATAATTATAGCTCATAAATATAATTCCAGTAAATTTATTTGAATTTTGCCGCCAAATTTTCCAGTATCATAGACAATGCTACTTAGGACTACGCAAGCGAATTTATTTTCCTTGTATTTGGCCTTCATAAATATTATCTCCTTTTTATTCCTTAATAAATATTTGTAATATTTTGTCTTTATAAATGTTAAAAATACAAAGTTAAAAAAACAATAGACAAATTCTTTTACTTCCTTCCGATTAAAAATCAAATCAATCGACAATTGAGTGTTGTGAAGTGTACGGAGTGCGTAAACAAGACATTTTTACGAAAAAATAAATATCTTTGTGGAAAGTATGAACCGAAACTCTAGATGAGATTAAAAAAATCTTAATGTAATTTGTGTATATTATTGTGTTTCGCTAAATAAATTAGCTGCGAACCGAAGAACATTTGACGTCACTTTTCGGTGAGTGCAATGTTGTTTTTCGAAATATTTTGTATTTTATTTGAATTATTATAATCCAAACTTTTGTATTCTTTACTTAGTCGTAAGATTCTTGTCGTTTTAGCTTTTAGTGAATCTATTCCAAATAAACTAACTCATGTATTGAGTCGTCATTTGTTTTTATTGATATTTTCTTGTTTTGAAATTCTTTTATAATATCTTATTTCTTCTTTTTATAATTGTGTATGCCTTACCTACAATTTTTTTTTTTTTTCATTTATTTAACATTTTACTTTCATATTAAAATATCTTGACAATTACTAGATTTTATTGAAATTTTGAAACTACATCACATGACTTAGATTACCAAATATAATTTGCTGTAATTTAATTCGACTAGAGTTAGACTAGATTTGACAAATAATTAATTGCTTGAAATAATTAATTTCCAATTATTCTTATTTCTGCAGGATAATAAATGAAACAAAACATAGAAAAACAGACCCTTGCTAAAAGCTGTAAATATACATGTCTATGTGAATGTTTGTTTTGATTACAGTTTGATTTTGTGCAAATATCTACATACTTACTGCTGTTACATCTGCAGTTAAATCTACAAGTTATGTTTAATTTAATTCTCATTGGAAAGCTAAAATAAAGAAACTGTAGCAGACAGAGAGAAAGGGTATCTATGGAGTTTCTTGCTGGTTCGTCTCCATAGGACCAACTTTTTTTTAAATGTTTTATAAGTGCCCGTGTAAGGTTTATTTGAAATAAAAACAATTCTATCTAGAGTTATAATGACCTTATAAATGTTATGAAGGGTCATCATTTTTAAATCATGTTTTTCGAGAATGCATTTTTTTTTGTAAACATTTTTTCTGTATGATACAGGTTTGGCAAGTTTGGGAACCGCTGTATACTTGCAAATGTTAAAATAGGATGGGATAAATAAATTAAACTTATAGTGTATGTGAAAAATACTTAAGTTTTGTACCTATTTTTACACATAATTTTTTGTCTATTTTTTTTTATAATATTCTCCGGTTATTACGTAATGAGGCATAACATAATCTTATAACAATTATCAGCGGTTCCAAACACTGCACATGCAACTGATAGGAATGTGACCTAAATATCCTACAATTAACTTTGTTATTTACGGCTCCACCACATAATTAAAACAATTAGTTAATCGCTTCATCAAAGTATTAAATAGATTCATGCACTTAGATCCTATTTTTCAGCGCTTAGCTAAACGTTATCTAGCTGTTAATTTGACATTGGAACAGCTTTTGTATGGACTTATCAGAGGAATAACTTATCTGAGGTTTATCTAGCTACTAATAAATCACCTCTTATTTCTTTAGGATAAGTAAACTTAAAAACTTCTTTGAGTGTATGTTTTGTAAGTAAAATTGACCAGTCATGTGATACAGTATAAAATCTTTTGTTAGATATTGGTGTTGAACTGCGGATTCATAAATTAAGTATTCACAGCAGCTAAAGCGAGAGGGTGTCGAAAGCAGAACCCTAGCTGCCTTCTTTTTCGTTTTCGTCTTTTACATCACAATTGCCAATTCGCGATGTTAAGGACCAAAGAAGGTTCTTTGAACTGAAAAAATCTGTGCATTAAAAGGGGTTGATAATAGACAGATACTTTTATTACGTCGTCGTATCTACCTTTCTTCTTCTTTCTCTTCGTATCTATCATTAGGAAACTGTGTGTGAAAGCCAGTGAGGCAGTATCCCAATAATCATCATCTTCTATGATCTGCCTTTTCCCATCTACATTGGGGTTGGCTCCCAGTTGTGACTGAAATTAGTATTTTACACGAAGCGACTGCCATCTGATCTCCGCCACCCAATTACTGGGAGACACTGACACTCTATGATTAGACTGGTTGTCAGACTTTTTGGGCCGCTGACTCCCGTAATGACTGTCACAGGTATTCGTATGACACCCGGGACCAACAGCTCAATGTGGTTTCCGAGGCACGGAGGGGTCTCGATTCACGTGTGAAAAACAGCCACCCATCGAAAGACTGACCGCCGCAAACGCTGCTTAACATCGCAGATCGACGGATCTCTGCCGTGAACCGTAATGACAATCAATTTCGAGATAAATAAGTACTTATTAGACCCCATGTATACACCAGGTGGCTGTGTGACTAGTGTCTCTGATTGTGAAACGACAATCAGTCACGAAATTAATGTCTGACATTTGTTTCGCTAATCCTCTCGTAGTCTAAATGCATCTTATTATAAAGTTCAACGTGTCGTCGGAATATTTTCAATAATTAGGTCAAAAGCCAACTAATCTATTGACGATAATGTAAGAATGTAAGTTATCTCTGAAATTCCATTGATATCTGTTTACTGTTTACTCGATTAGCGCCGAGTTAAAGATGAGGCTATACATGCATTTTGACTCATAATACGCATGCGTCAGCCATGATACTCATCATCCCAGTTTGGGCTGAGAACAGAACCCTCACTAGGGTTGACGATATACCGAGTGCCTGGTTTAGTCACTAGACCAACGAGTCGCTTCCACTAGACTCCAGTGGGGGCCGGTTCTGACCATGAGGTCCCAGGTTTGACCCGTACCTACGGTATTGAATTTTCCTGTTAAATAAATATTCAGACCACAGCCCGGTTAGGCTCGCCACACGTAACATTGAACTCAATATCAGCATCAATGAAAAGAGTGGGTGTACTTAAAAAAATTGCTACTTCTCTGCAAACCGTTCGATAAATACAGGCGTAATGATAAAGGAAAAACATCGTGAGGAAACCTCTTCAGTGCAGTGCCTTGAGAACTCGAGACTCCGTAAAGTTTTCGATGCCAACCCGCGTCCTGCCAATGGAATGAAAAAACCTTTCTCATTCTGTGAAGAAGCTCGTACGGGTACATGCTTCTTCACAGAATGAGAAAGGTTTTCCGTCCGTCAATAGGATAGGAATAGGCTAAATTATTAAACTAAATTATATTATATTCTGAGGCACGGCGACGTTTCGACTTACTAAACGACGCGTGTGTACAGGCACTTTTTAACACCACACATTCAGAATGGCTGGACCATTTGGCACACAAAGAGTATTGTTTATTCGATTTAAACATGCGTACAGCCTTGAATGTGTCAGCTCCTTGTCTCGCAATAACTCATAAGATTTAACGAAGGGATATACAATATAACATAAAGCAGTAAACAGATGAACGGATGCTAGTCTTGGGAGACCAAAAAATTAACATAACATAGCCTCGCGTATATTCCCCAAAGAGTTAGATTGAGTTGTACTATTGTACATCGATATTTCGCCGTTTCGCTTATTGAGTCCCATAAAATAGGTTGCGAGCCTCTTGCCATCTACCGGGCGCAGTTCCGAACCCCGTGCCCAAAAAACCCAATAAGACTGCCCGACCCGGGAGTCGAACCCAAGAACCCATTAGACCAAAGACGGAGTCAACATTTTAAGTGATGAAAAAAAAATCTCTCGGTAGTTATTATGGGCTCCGTTCCGTAGAAGTCACGAGCCAAAATGCCACCCGTGCCAATATTTTTTCAAATTATGTTTGTATTGTTTCTACCTTTCGGTATATCCTATTAACAATCTCAAGCTTGCTGTTAGAGCTTACGAAAAAGCGAACTGGTGAGCTCTGACGTTTTCGTGGTGATTACGGCATAAATCAGACGCATGCAGACTTGTAACAGCTATCGGTAAGCTATTATACAAACATATCTTCCGTACAAGAATCATACCCGCGACGTGTACCATCAATGACATCGTGTCGGCAAACAGTGACAGTTCTATTACATGCTTGAGATCGTTAAGGATTTTGTGTCTCCCGCGCAAAAGACTGTCATGGATGTAACATAGATTGGGTCTTTATTTAATAGACTTAGATTATTTGCTTATTAATTACGTATCACTCGCGGATATTCCGTGGTGGTTTAAATCAAATCGCGTCCTGAAAACGATTGACAGTAGCCGTCTACTTTCCGTATTCTGTTATGAAAAGATATGTAACATATATAAACGAAACAAGGATGCACTTAGATGGTCGTTGTGGCTACGGTTGTCAGATATTTTTACGTAATCAAATCGCAGGTTAGTCAGACTGGCTAATCTTCCCTAGATCGATAGAAGAAGAACCTGCCGGACCAGTACATGACCTTCACTTGACCCGAACCAAGCTCTTAAAACTCTATGCTATTTGAGACTTGCCCACTTGAAGACAAAAGAAACCTTCACATTCCTTGCGAATATTTGAAAATCCATTAATCTAAGCCATTGATGAATGTCCTGTGTGACACTTCTTATTTACGGTCCGACACTTTATTAGCGAACCGGCTGAATGAGTTATTTCCTGTGACAGATGCATTCTGATGAATTGCTGACATCAAGGTTAATGTTATCTGGTTAAGGCTGTCAACAAAAGCACGAGATCAGGATCCGCATTTTCGTGTTTAAGTCCAGATATTTCTATCTGAGAATAGTTTACCTTGCCTTGTAGTTTTGCGTTGGAAAGTTTTAGGGACGGTGATTACCCGGATGGACCTAGGACGCCCTTCATACTAGAACAAATCTAGACGGATTATAATATATCTTTCATCAATGTCTAACATCTGTGATCCACTTAAAGGAGAAATATTAGCCAATTTCATCTAGTCATCATTAAATCATGGAATCATCATTAATTAATTTTGCACACATCAATGGTCCTATATTTTTACTTTTTATTCAGGTAAGCTTGTGTGTGGCTTAAAGAAAAATGAGTATTGACACGAAATATGTTTCTACTCTTGCGTGTCCGCTCTCCGTCCACCAATCGAGGTGTTTTACTTCGCCACAATGAGCGCTAGGTGCCATAATCGACAACTCAATTATTTATCCATTGACCCGCTTCCGACGACGCTTCATAAATTCTTCCGACGTTACAAGCTCTTATTTGGACGGGAACACAACTTGAATCCTAATTGAAGCCATTTATCACATTACCATTTTAGTTTGTCATCGTTTCCCGCCATATTTTCGTGCAGTGAGTGGCGCGAAATGGAACGCGTGAACCGTGCGTTCGATTTTTTAAATGTTTTCGGTATTTGTGTAATGAGTTTTTTCGAATGTAGGTTGTATACGCACGCGAAAGTTAATGAATTTTACGGACATAACAAAATTGGTCTAGTTCCGGATATTGATATCTGATTTGGTATATACCGTACTGCGTTTGATAGTGAAGTAAGTGTTAATAACTGAATATTAAGTGAATTGTGACCGATTGTTTCTGGCCGATATTTTCTATTAAAAGTATGTGTACTCCTTGTATATATTTATAAAACTCTCTTAAGTTATTGATATGCATTTTACTTCTACCTTTTTCAAAGTTAGACTATATTTTATTCTGTCCTTCCAAAGTTGACATTGTTCGGATAATATTTTTGAATAACTATAAACTCAGTTGAGCCGAAAACATATCTTACGGTATATAACTTACGCATGTGCGAATAAGTTGCTAAGCTAAGTATATCTCTTAGGTACCTTTATTCGTTACTATACAAAAAAGTAACAGCTGCAAATAAACACACAACTAATTATATATTTCCATTATTTTCCGTTCACCGCCGTTCGATCTGTGCACAGATAGGTTTGTCGCCGTGCTCCGCTTGGCTACAACCTTCCCAACCGTGGCATCCTGTCATTGTGAATGTGGCAGAAAATTATATGTTTTAAAGCTAGTAGAGATATTAAAGAAATATGTATGGTACCTGTCCAGTAACGAGCGTCTTTTGTTGAAGTATACTTATGAAAGAATAATTCATAGGCTTGTTAAGATCATGGAAAAATGTTAATACTATAATGGTATTACTGCTTTATTAGTAAGTATTGGCAATCGACTGGTAAATTGTCTTTTTTAGCAAGTGGATTGACGATAACAGCAATTAAACATCCGAGTTGCTGCAGCTTATCATAATCCTGATCGACGATCAATTTAAGAATGGGATTACATAATCCTACCTCACTGTTCGTCTGTCATTCGCGGGGTATTTGTAAGAGCGAGAGCCGTATAATGGCACCAACAAACGAGCCACCATTTATGATCCCATTCTTTAATTGATTGTATATTTAAATATGGTCGGGGCTATATAATTATTGCGTAGGTACTCTGTCTCTCTTCCCGACTGCCAATCTCATATGGTGGTTGAGTCACTCTTCCTTATATTTTTCCTCCACTTCTCTATATCCTTGAAATCCGTTTAAAAACCTTTGCATGTCGCCATATCTCTACGCACTTATATATCCACGTAGTTATAGGTCTCCCTCGGGACCTCTTACCAAGTCGGTACAAATACATGCAGTTCGAGGTTGCTTCTGTACTCTGGTGGCCTTGTCTGTAAATATAATATAAAAAGCAGTGAGGGTACTTGCAAGGTTGCACGAAATAATAATCACTCTTCAAATAAAATTTAATAAAAAATATAAACATTGAAATAATTAATGAATTTAATGGAAATTATAATAAATTAGTTAAAGCTACCTGCCGGTAAAGTGTTTTCTCCTTCTTAATCACTAACTTTCACTTAATTTCAAAATCTCAAGATTTCTTCACATCTCTTCACGTTTCTGCACATTAAGATGGAGCCCATTAACAACAGCCTCTCCGAGTTGAGGGATATGTTTTTAAATAGAATGACCGAATTTGAGACGGAGTTCTTGAAGACATCCACTGCAACATCCAATTCCACAGTTATGCCACCACAATATGCTGCCTTCAAAGTCTTTGTGACGTCAGCACTTAATAGCCTGCAGCAGCAGGTGGACCTTCTTGCCCGTAACATGGATAACATGGAGATGCGTGGGCGAAGAGGGATTTTGTTGCTGCACGGAGTGGGTGAAGAAAAAGATGAGGAAACTGCACAGGTTGTTGCTAATGTGATTAAGAACCGAATGAAGATAAGTGGCTTCACAGTTGGCGATATAAAGCGGTGTCACAGAATGGGGCGGTCTGCAGCTTCAAAAAAAACACGCCCCATCTTGTTCAAGCTACGGGACATGGCTGTAAGGAGCAAGATTTGGTTTGATAAAACCCAGTTAAAGGGTTCGGGCATCACAGTCTCGGAGTTCCTGACCAAGGCCCGTCACGACCTCTTCATGGCAGCGCGGGAGCGGTTCGGCGTTGCGAAGGCTTGGACAAGAGACGGTACTGTTTACGTCCTTGGGTTGGATGGCTCGCGACATCGAATTGTTTCCGTTTCGGACCTGGATAGGATTGGTTCGTGCACTGCTGAGCCTGCCATTGCCGAGTCTGCTACCATCACCGCCACTGACAAACCCAGCACGAGACCCAAGCGTGCCGCCGCAAATAGGAAGTGAGAGTGATGTCTTGTGGGTTCGGGTAATAAATACTTATTTATAACTATGTCCATGTACCTCCTCCTTTCATTATTTTATTTATAATTATAAACGGTATAATATTTTCTTTTCCATTCACTACCGACCGTTTTGTTATTCTTTGTAATGACGTCTGTCACCGCTCATATGTCATCTGTCAAGTGCCACTATGGTCACGTTCCATTTCTTTTCGTGATGATATCTTAACATCCTTCTTTTTTTTTTTTTTCTTTTTTTTTTTTATATTTATATAAATGTGTTTTATTCTTTTCCATTCTTTTCCTAATATTATGTATATTTTTACGATTTTCGTCCTATTACCCGAACTATCATTTTACTCATAGACTTAGAATTTCGCTTACGATTTTACTATCATTTTAATATTTTACGTTAAGTTTGCGTTTTGTTACCACACAATCGGCAGGTGGAAGAATTATTGAAGTTAATCATATTATTTTGTATATTTTTTTTTATTTTTTTATTTATAAGTTAAACAAACCTATATTTATATATTTTATTCGTAGTATTTATCATATATATAATAATGTCAGAGTATGGTAGCAGCAACGATTCTGAAACCTTTTTTTCAGCAGACAGCGATGATGACAGTTTCACCAGTATCCCTTCACTTGCTGATAATCTTGTATCACAGTTTTCTGATGTTCCTAGGAATTTTAATGTTGTTCACATCAATGCCCAGAGTATTCCGGCTCATTTCCCCGATATGCTGGCAAGCTTTGACTGTAAGAATATTCACGCTATTCTCATTTCTGAATCTTGGCTCAAGCCTTGTCTCCCCTCTACTTTATACTCTCTACCTGGTTTCCAGCTAATCAGAAATGATCGCACGGGTAGCGGTGGTGGCGGTGTTGCCATATATCTCCGAGCACATCTTTCTTTTACGATTGTTAATGTGTCTTCACAGCCACCACCGACAAACGCTGGCGAGCATCTATTTCTGGAAGTGGAGCTACACCATAAAAAAATTCTTCTTGGCGTCTACTATTGTCCCTCGTTACGTATAAACTACTTCTCCTCTTTGGAAATTATTTTAGAAAATCTTGTTGCATCTTACAGTCACACTATTATCATGGGTGATTTTAACACTTGCCTCCTTAAAAATGATTCTCGTGCTTCTTTACTACATTCTGCTATAGAATCTAACAATTTGTCTATTCTCCCTCTGAATGCCACTCATAATTTCCCCAACTCTGTCCCAACACTTCTTGATCTTATTTTCGTTTCTTCTCGTGACCACGTAGCTAAGCATGGCCAGTGCTCAGCAGACGCGTTTTCTTATCACGATTTAATATTTCTATCGTATAAAATTCGTCCTCCTAAGGCAAAGTCAAAAATTCTTTTGCAGCGTAATTTTAGTGGTATGAATCTTGAAAGTCTTAGAGAGGATGCCGGCAACATTGACTGGGTACCCCTATTAATTTCTGAATCGGTGAACGATCAAGTCGGCCTGCTTACTAGTAACCTAATCAAACTGTATGATGTCCATGCCCCCATTCGGGCGGTTAAGGTAAAACACCTGCCGACACCATGGCTCACCGATGATATAAAAACTGTGATGACTAAGAAAGCAGTGGCTAAGTCGAAATACAAAGGTCGACCCACTCCCTCGAACTTGGCAAAATATGTGAATGTCCGAAATCACTGCAACAAGGTGTGTAGGAATGCTCAACGCCATTATATTCATAGCTCTATTGAAAACGGAGATCCAGCGAAAGTCTGGAAATTTCTAAGATCTATGGGGATCGGAAAGTCACGTCACAATGCTCTACCTTCAGATTTGGATATAAATTTATTAAATCAACATTTCTCTCCCTCGTCAAATTTTAGTACATCTACTAAATCAAATACATTAAATTATCTTTCCTCTCTTCCGAGTCCCGATTATTCCTCATTTGTGTTTAATCAATTATCAGTTTGTGATGTTAAGAAGAGTATTTTATCTATATCTTCCAACGCAGTTGGAAGTGACTGTATCAGCCGTAGTATGATCCTCCCTATCCTTGATGAAATCCTTCCTGTAATCTGTCATATCCTCAATAATTCCTTATCCAGTGGCGTCTTCCCAAATATATGGAAAGAAGCTCAAATTACACCTTTACCTAAAAAGTCCAATCCTACGTCCTTTTCTGAATATCGTCCTATATCCATTCTCCCATTCCTCTCCAAAGTTTTAGAACGTCTCATTCATCACCAATTAAGTTCATTTCTTTGTAAGAATAGACTTCTAAATCCCTTCCAATCCGGTTTTCGCCGTGGTCATAGTACCGTTACTGCCTTGGTGAATATTACGGATGATATCAGGCTAGGCATGGAAAATGGGAAGTTAACAGTACTGTCACTGCTTGACTTCAGTAATGCTTTTAATACTGTTGACTTTGACATTTTGCTTGGCATATTGTGCTCTCTTAACATATCTCCGACGGTAATTGATTGGTTTCGTAGTTATCTGTCTGGCCGCCGACAACGTATTCGCATTGATGATACGTTATCTTCATGGTGTGATACATATGTTGGTGTACCGCAGGGTGGCGTTATTTCTCCTTTACTCTTCGCAATTTTTATAAATTCAATATCTAATCAACTTCTCTCTTCTTATCACCTTTATGCTGATGATCTTCAGATTTATTCACAAGCTCCGCTGGGATCGCTGTCAGAGGCGATTGAAAATATAAATGTAGATTTTGCCAAGATATCCGAGTGGAGTAAATCTTACGGACTGAAGGTAAATCCTTCAAAAACCCAAGTCATTGTTGTCGGTAGCTCGAGACTGGTTTCAAAAATTGACTGGGTGCAACTTCCACAGGTTTTCTTTGACGGTACTCATATACCTTTTAGTGATAAGGTGAAAAATTTAGGTATATATATGGACAAACACTTATCATGGGGTCCACAATTGCAAGAAACCAGTCGCAGAATGTATGCGTCAGCAGGATCCTTGAGACGCCTGCGCAATTTTCTCCCGACTGCCACTAAAACTGCGCTTGCAAAATCTCTTCTTCTTCCCATACTTGACTATGCCGATGCCAGCTATCTCGATCTAACCGAGGAACAATTAGATAAACTTGAGCGACTTCAAAACTTTTGTATAAGATTTATATTTGGTTTACGCAAATATGATCACGTGTCAGAATTCCGCGCTAAACTCAAGTGGTTACCAATTCGCCTTCGTCGGAATACTCATATTCTTTCACTGCTTTACAGTATTCTGTTTAATCCTTCAGCGCCACCTTACCTTAAAGAACGCTTTGAGTTCATCCGTGATACACACTCGAGATCCTTGAGATCATCGGAAAACTTAAAACTAAAGATGCCTATGCACTCCACAACATTTTACGACCATTCATTTACCGTACAGGCTACTCGATTATGGAATGCACTACCTGAGACTGTGCGACGTGCTCAGTCGTTGGTCTGCTTTAAACAAATGGTAAAAGATCATTACCTGGCCCTGTAGTTGTTATCTTCTATTCTGTGTATATAATATATTTAGATTTATATATGTATATATATAATGTATGAGTAGGTAAATGTATATTTCTTATATTGAGATATTTGTTCAAATAAATGTTTATTTATGAGTTAATATTCGTACACCGACCATTACCCTCTATATTTTCTTCCATGATTCTTTCCATGCACTGGTTGTCTGGAAGAAATTGCTTTTAGCGATAAGACCGCCATTTGTACCCTATATGTAAAATGTATTTTCGCTTTGTAGTTTTTCCTTGGTGTACAATAAAGAATACTCTCTAAAGAATACTCTATCCACACCCTTTCCACCTATTCTTCTGCAGCCTGTCAAGGCTGTCGTGTACACATAGAGAACCCCTTACGTACTACTTGTGTATTTTATAGCGTCTAGCGATACCGCAAATCTTAGCATTTTCATTTCATCAACTTGCTGTTGCTACATTTCTGCTAAAACTATAATTTTTATTGACATGTACGTTACAACCACTTGATCTGGCACATCGATAAGTTTGTCAATGTTGTGGTTTTGCGGCTTTAGTTTTATATTTCCTGCGGTATTCTCCTGTTATTGCGCGTATCTTTCGCAAATTTTATTAATAACATAAATACGTTCAGTGTTGCATTCCGAAATATGTAGTTATATTACTGTACCGTACTTATATCTGCTGCAATATGGAAAACTTTGACACTGACAACTACTAGCCACCTATTGAGCTAAAACAACTTAATCTGACTGTATAAACTACCGCTACCCGGATTGGTATTAATGGCAGTTTCACTATAATTGTTGCCAATGAAAGTTTCCGTCAATGAGAAGTTTCCCCCGTCCTAGAATAGACTTGATTATCTGCTGCTATTCTGTTAGCCATTTATAAATTTACATAATACGGCAATAATAACCTAAAGATAAGATTATTTCACAATTAGATCCTGAATTCCAAAGTCAAACTTTGAATAAACAAAAAACCTGCAACTATCATTCAACAACCTATCCTTAACGCTAAACCTTTATTTAACTTAGCCTCCTATTACGTGTTTATCTTAAATTCTCAGACATGAAAAAAGAAATATACAGAGAGGGTCGACGCACCCGAATTGGCGGGCGGCCAGCGATGCACTGCACTGAAAACTGCACGCCTAGGAGTAGACAATAAACAACGAACGTTATTTGCGCCTTCTAATTTTGAATTTAAGTTTTCTTTTTTAAAATAAAAGTTCGAACGATTCAAACTGAAACATTCGAATGTAATTTAAGGCTAACAAAAGGAAAACCATTAGAAATAAATTAAATATTTAATGGTTTTTGATGAGAATAAGATTATTACGACACGATTATTGGAATACGATGTTGAAGTCTAGCTGGATAAACCCATCAATCAGGCCATTGCTCTGTATCTATTAACAATAATAGGTATCGAACAGACTAATGAATTGATCAGTATCAGACTGATATCCACGAATGCAACTTGTAAGCATGCACTCTACCAATCTTATTATCATCGTCTCACTTCATTTCAGAGAATGACTCCATTCCACTAAAGTGTAGTTACTGTTTACAAAATGGTCCACGTTCATCTGTTTTCTTATTTAAAACGCTAATCATTCATCAAGGATTGATGGTTCACTAATGTCTGGATGCTCTGGAATTCTAATTAAGTATAATAATTTATGGTAAACAATCGTAAAATAGCAATCAGTTCAGATTTTACCAGCGTTGTTGTGTCTCAAATGTCATATAGGTACGTGTAATACTAGTACTACCGTCGAATGTCACCAATTCTTAAGAAACGATAACTATGATGGCAAAAACTGACTACTAAGGCAGTCAAGTTATTTTATTCGTACAAGTTAAACAGTTTTAACATTGATTTATTTTAAATAAATATTCTTCATCTGAAGACTGATTCTGAACATCAAGTTAGCCAATACAATAAAGTTCTTAGAAATACATATATTGCTACAATTTAAATAAAATTAACTATCTAATTTAGGTAATAAATATTACGACGAATAAATTTTAGTTAGTGCGATATTAATTTTGAAATTAATACTGTTTTGACTCTGAAACATTTATAGAAATGGCGCCCAGTAGAGATGGGAAACATTTGGTTGACAGTAACTCGATATCTATGTTGTTTATGGTTCTCGATTTAAGTGAAGACATTGAACTTGGTCCTGTGCTTAAATATGGAGAGGAAAGATTATTATTTGTCTGTTCATCCAACGGTAGATAATAATACTCTATTGAAGAAGAAAATAATAATATTTGTAAACTCCAAGCTGTTATTTTGAATTCTATATTTTGAAAACACAATTATTACTTGACACATTGCTTTGGAAACCAAATTATCTCAGGCTGATGATAAGGGTCCATTATGTCATCCGTTAACCAAACCAAATATGGTTAAAAAAATAGAACAACCTAACTCCTCTTAACTCTACTTCACAATCAGACCATACTAATAACCTTTAAAATCCATATACACATTATTAGAAATAAAATAAATCCCACTCCACTTCCTCTAATATATTTTCTTGTACTCATAATAAAACTAACGAGAAAACTCTTCAGCCAGTACGAGTTTAACACTTTAAAATAGCTGAGAACTCGTGTGATGTACTCATATTTATGCTAATACGCTGCAAAAGTCGTAAAATTCTATAATAATAACCGTAGACTTAATGACGGATTTCCATTGATGTGTTCGTGCGAGTTTTTAAAACAATAAAAACGGTAAACATCGGTTTTTATTTGTTTGAGCCTTGTTGGCTGATTTTCAGTTTGATTGCTTTTCAGTTGAAACAATTGGCTTTTTTCTACTGTTTTCATTTTAACTTTATTAATTTCTAATTGGTAACTATAGATTCAAGTATTTGAAATTTCTCACGCAGGCAATAAAAACTCTTTCATTAGAAATATAAGATTATACTACTCTATGGTTCATATCAACCATATTGGCAAACTATCATCAAAGTTACAATGTGAATATAAGATCACTAATGAATGATGTACGTTTGAAAACACACCAATTTCAATCGCATTTTTTCATCACTCCGAACCATTTGTCTCTTCCTGAAGTTCCAAATAGATGATCTGTCAACCTTCAAGAGGCAGATTAGTCATTAGTTTCAATTTAAGCTTAAAAATATATCTTATATACTAACCTTGGACCTATTTCGCAGTATATAATCATATGCAGCGTACTTGGCAGTGTTCGTGTTTTAGATGACACGATTTGTCGTTGGCGCGATATCACGATATCAATATTTTATTTAAAATGTAAGTATGCAACAGTGTAAGAGGTACCTAAGTTTGAGACTAAAGATGGTCAAATGACTGCATCAAAAATAAATTCTGAAATCTTGTTCGGTAAACAGTTTTCCTTCTAAAATTCAGTAAAACTTAATCTTTTGCTTATATTTGGCGTTTTCAATTTTTTATTTATCGAAATCACACAATAAGTATGTCTATGGCAATAAAAAACTATGACGTTACGCTTTTGTATTCCAAACATTTTAGAACAAAATGTCGTTTTTGACAGTTCATAATATGTAACTTAGATGACTAGTAGTCATCTACCGTATAATAAGTACATTATCTGATAATTTTATTTTTGTCGTCCATATCATAACAACTAAGCTTAGTATATCAAAAGCTAAATCTCAATTAAAATATTGAGAAACACATCGAGTCTGACGCATTAAATAGTAGTTCTCGTATTTATTTAGCATCTATTGCCAAAATCTTCGAAAAGTGGCGACGACACATAGAATGATTATAGTATATTTAAAGCTTCAGATAATTTAATACCGATCAATATTTATTTAATAGTCCTTAAATTGTCTTAGTTTTCTTCTTTCTCATATTCTTATGAGGTTCAAAGAGTTCTGATTGATTTTGGAATATTTGAAGTTTGTGGCTACCTGCGTCGAAAATCGTAAATTATGAGTATACCTAGTTTGTTCACCACTATGTTGGGGTCACCTTCAGTCCAATCAAATGTCGCTGAATACCGGTACACTTTACACAGAGCGCCTATCATCTCAACTCCGCAACTCAATTACTGGCAGATACCAAAATTCACTCACATATTCACAGATGTCATTAATGAACGAATGAATGTTGCTTTTATCTCAAATAATGTATTTATTAAACCAGTGACGGTTTTTACGTCAGCTGATGGAAAAGATGAAGCGAACTACATATTTAATGTTATATTTTAAGGTAATATTTTAGGTAGTTAGTTCCAGCCAAAAGGCACGATTTTCAGTGTCGAAGCGAATTGCTTATTGCGTTATGACTTCCAAACGTATGATCCACTGGCGGACTAAGCCCGTCGGAGGGCCGGGGCGGCAAAGCTGAATGAGGCCCCTAGTTTAAGAAGTGAATGTAATTTTACAAGCTTTCAATTCAGTTCACATTTGTATGTATAAGTGTTTATGTTTATTTAGTTAAAATCTTGCAAGTGAAATTTAAATTCGACTTAAATAAACATGCATAGAATATGGATATGGATAAGGAAAATAAAACCTCCCAACTCCAAAACGCCTCTTAGATAGGTACGAAGCATATTTTTAAAGCCTTGTTCAGGATTTGATCAAGGGAACATGAAGGCGTTTGCAGGCCGCCCCTTCCGCCCCCCCCGTTAGTCCACCACTGGTATGATCTACAGATAGTTGAAACGGGTCGGGGCGTTTGTGCATTTGAGATATATGTTTGTAAACTGTGCCCTCTACTACAATTTTACCTCAACGCAGCAGAAAAAAAATATGTGTGGAGGCAAAATAAAAAATAGTATTTTTTCATTTACGAGCTAAGACAAGACAGTTATGTCCACGCTATTACACAACAAACATTAATACCTATCACTGTTAGACAAGGTTCCGTATAAAACAATCGCACATTAGTCACTGCTATTGAAAAGTTAACATAACTAAGTGCTTATACCTCTTTTGAAGGTTGATTCACAATAAATTGTTCAATGGCAATCGGAAACTGTGGATTCCAAGGATATTCGTTCTATTGTCTTTGGTAGCGTAAAGATATGTATCGCGCTTCATTCTCTGGAGGGAAATGCAGATATGCCTTGAGGTCACTTGAATCAATATGTGCAGAGAATTAATGCTGTCATTATTCTAACATGATCGAATACATTGTTGTCAGCATCTTCAGCCGTGGCTTTATATCATGAAAAATAGTCATAATATCATCTCAACATCGAATCTCCACTCAGTATATTTAGAACTGTCTGCTTCAGCATAAATCAGTTTTATCCCCAAACCGCGCGCATACTATGTATATCAAACATTTCATAGCGTACTATAATTAAACATATGACTTCCCCGAAAAGCTCGTATTTTCTAACATCCCACAGGTCAGTTGCCGCGGACTTGTTGCGATCGACTGACGTTACAGGACTCTTTGACAAGCGCTTGAGTACAATACGGTTAATTTTTTGAAATTCCAAATTTGAAATCTTTCGAATTTTACGCCGTATCATAGCAGTCGTAATGCTATTTTTGTGGCGCGGTTCACGGCTTTCCTATTGTTTGTGGTGGTTTCTGGTGAAGAAAGTAAATGTGTTTATAGTGATTTGTTTATGTTGTGATTTGGCAATGTTTGTTTAGTTAGATGTTCTACAAATAAATTAGCTGCAGCGTACAGATGAGAAGGTCGGAAATAATGTGCGAGGAGCATCGTAATCCTAAACATATATTTGCAAAATATGAACTGTATGGTTTTTCTTTCTTTTTTAACTACCTATCCTGACCATCTCTACATCACCATCGCCAATCATTATTCAGTTCCCAATGGTTTAGAAAAGCGTCAAAACCACTAACAACACTGCTGGCCGTTGCAACACAGATGTAAAAATGTATAATTTTGACATCAGAACGTAAAAAGATTTTCAAAATGGAACGCATGTCATTTCGTCAGCCCGCGAAAGTATTACCGTGTTAGTTCGACCCCTCCTACAAATCAAAAGTAATATAGTGAGGGTTCTTATTACATTGGTAGTAGATTCTCTTTGACGTTTACGAGGAATGAATGCATTCAAATTATTTATGTTTGTTTTAAACTGTTGCATGTCAAAAGAAATTTGCAACGGGCATGGTTAGTTACAATTTCTTTTCTTTGCTTTTCTCTAGATGAAAGAAAACTATTCTTAGTTCATTAACCTGCAATGTATACTGTTTAATTTGTTCCATGGCACACACAAAGGCTCACGTTAAAACATTTTGATTTTTGTTTCACCATTTTTGTATACGAGGTAACTCAAAGCTGTGAGTCATACTCATTTAGCAATAGAACGTGTTTGTACTGAACCTGACTATTTTTTTGTATAGAAAGTTTGTCTAGAAATAAAATAAATATAATAAATAAATACGTCATTATTCCACACTTTCTTAATTAATGATGTCACCCAAAAAATACTTGGTATAACTAGACTGCCAGCATAAAAAATATCCAGTGTCAAATAATCCTTACCATAATGAAAAAATCATGTTCCAAGTAATTTTTGTCACTGTAGGTCATTTGACGAAAGGCCTATAACCGATCGAAAACTATTTAAAAATAGTTTTTCCCTTAACGAGTTAATCGGTTGAAATTTTGACCAACCCATCAGAGACAGTAATTGTAAGATAGTCTTAAGTATAGTATGTGTACTTTCGATAAACCATAGTGGATTCCATGAAGATAAAGTTATCTACCATGGTCAATCAAGTAAATAGGTTTTAGATAAAATACTTAGTGATATTGCTTTTAGGATAAGGGAATGCCCAAATTCTTAAGGGGTAAATATTCTTCTACATGAAGAAGACTAACTCACTGACCTAACTTATTAATTATTTATCCCAAAGTTATCAAAGAGAACGGCTGCAGCACACTTTCAGCTTTCAGCACCCGAACACTCTGATAAACTGGTCTGCCCATATCTATTGTCAGTTGATGCTCATGCCTTGGGTATCCTTCACGCATCTCTGCTTATGGGTCTTGTCTTTTCAGTGTTCAATAATCCATTGTCTGTCTAATGAGAAGGCCGTTCAACTTTCTGATGAATTCTTCACTTTTCGCGATCATAACCATTTAAAAGCTGTACAGTCCGCCTTAAACAAACCATCTTCTAAAATTAAATCTTACTTAATATTATAAATGCGAAAGTTTGTGAGGATGGATGGATGGTTGGATCATCATCATCATAATCATCATCATCAGCCAGAAGACGTCCACTGCTGAACGAAGGCCTCCTCCAAGGGAGGGATTTGCCATAATCCTCACGCTTGGCAGGCGGATTGGGGATCGCAGTGGCTCACCGATTAGTGAGAGGACGCTGCTGCCCATCCTCCGGTGTCTGGCCGCAGTTTTAGTACGTACCCGGATCATGGTTGGATAGATCTTTGTTATTCTTTCACTCCAGAACGGCTGAACGGATCTGGATGAAATTTGGCACAAAGGTAGATTATAGTCTGGAATAGCATATAGGCTACTTTTTATCCCGGGAAATGCACGAATTCGTAATCCACGCGGGCGAAGCCGCGAGCGGAAGCTAGTTGTTTATAAACAAATGAGAAACATTTGACATCATGTAACTTATTTAAAATCACGTGATCTAGTAATAACCGTCTTTTGATAGTTGTTGTTTTTCACTTGCCTTACATTCACAAGGTGTCTTGCATTTTTTCGCAATTCGCTTTGTAAATCTTCGTTATGTCGGCATAGAATATTTACAAATAGACGAATACGTTAGGATTAGCCACGTTTACTGGTGACTATTTCCATCGTTTCCTCATTCTTATCTGTGGACGTTTGGACGCAGCCCAAAAGTCGTTGCATCATAGTGACGTAATATTGTTTACTTTTGTACGTTTGTGACATTATTTTCTAGTTTCGGTTACTTTGATCTAAATGTGGGAACGCCTCAGGTAAGATTGTGAAAGCTTATAATAACTTTTTTGATCTTTCTACTTTGCAGTACCTACGCTTTCTGGCTAAATCCTCTACATTTAGTGTGGCCTAATGCATCATCAGGCATCAGTAAAAAACTGGCCTAATTTAACATAGAAGTCTGCTGATATATTAGCAGCTTACGATAAATTGGACATCCACACCACATATCGTCCAAGAGACATTAAATCTCATGTAGAGGTGAGATCATTAACTATCGGCGACAATTCATATAATTATTTCCTAATTAACTAGAGAATTTTCTAATTAAAAATACAATTACCATTTATCCGACTTGATCTAGAAAACCAATGAAGTAGAATTTGGATAGGAATGAGATTTTAACAGAAATTTTAATCAGTAATCCAGCTTGATCGTCCTTTTACAGTCTTTCTACGTAAACGGTTTCCTTTGACAACAATGCAGTCCGGCATTTCCTTACACCCTCACGTATCAAAGCCAATTGGAAGCAGACAGCTGGATACTATCCAAGTAGTGTTGCATTATCATGACGCAAACTGTTTATTTTTGTAATTTTCAAACCTCAATGAATTATCGTAAATTGCAGGTAGGTTTTCAACTAGTCATGAATATAGTACTCTTGCTGTGCAGTCAATATCACATCCAAGGTCAATATTCCAGAATGACGTTCAGATATGTACTCCTGATTTGAGCAGCATTTGTATAACGTATTTGTAATAATGGACTCAAATTTATGCAAGTAGAGTTCACCAATTTGGAGTAAATACTCAGAAGTCAAAATCAAAGTCAAAACAGCATAATTATGTTTATAATGAAACTCAGACATAAGTATTGTATTATTACTTGGCGCAGGACTCTCTGTTTGGTAAAATAAGCAAAGCGAACGATAGTAGAGCATAAGAAAAATAAGATGACAAAGACACCGCAGAACCACCACCACCGTTTTGCGCCACAAAGCAATATGAAGCCTGAATAAATTAAAAATTTTGAAACGTTGATGTCAGTATTATTTCGTGGCGTACATTCGTCTATAATCCCTCTATGACTCATAGCATAGCGATGGTTTAAACTGATACATTACATTTCTTTCATTACTTCAACATACCAGTTTATCTACTGACTATCGTCACTTCGCCACATCAAATGTTCAATCTCTTTACATCTTTCCACATTTAGATTGCTGTGAGTCACAGCATTCGATCTATATATATTTTCACTTGCCCTTTTACTTTTTGGGATTAATCTACATGACATGGATGTTATATTTTATGTGTAAGCTTTTAAATAAAATTTATAAATCACACCAGGATTTCTGGTGGATTAAAGCAGTTCACAGTATGAAATCACTATTTGAATTTACTAAAGTTTGTTAATAAAATGGTGGTATTTTTGTTTTCTTTTTATTTCTCGACTTATATGATATGCTTGGATTGACAACCGAAAAAAAATTAAAAATTATATATCCACATTCTTTGTTCAATCAGATGTATGCAGTAAATTTATCATAACCCCACCCCAAAACGAAGTTAAACAAGGAAAAAAAATAAAAGTTCACCTCCTCTTGATACAGCGGGCATATCAATATCGACACTTTAATATAATGTCACACCAAAAGGGCAAGCACACTACAGGAATCATAATCATTTCTATCTCAGAAGACATGTACCAAAATAAATGAACGCTGCATTTCTCGTGATGTGCATCTCAGTTTTTTTTTGCGTCTAAATTCGTCCACGGCGCGAGCCAGTATGTGCGCGCTCGGGCCAACGTGCGCTTCTAACTTTCGATTTAATTCATAGATTATACATCAACCGTCTTGGTAAATATTTTTTTAAGAATAACCGTAACTTTTGTATATAAACGCTTCTGTGATTAACCGGTTTTGGGAAAGTACTAACTTTAGTGGCTAATATTATATTTTTCTTTTTAAGAGCCTTTAAGAGTCCTGTATCGGTCAGAAACGGTCGTGACGATTTAAAGTGATAAGGCCAGTGGTCTTTGCGTATAAACTCTAGTGAAATAAATACTTTTCTAAAAGACAGTGTTTTAAAGTGTTTGTGCCGTATGATATTTTAAGAAAAAAATGGGGAAAAAGAAGAAAAACAACGGGAAAAAAGGGGGGAATCGATTCTTCAGGTGGATAAGAAGGTAATTCTAAATTTAAATCGTTTTTCTTTGTGTGTGATTAACATTATTATTAATTCAATAAATTGGTCCACAATAAATGTGTGTGTTTTCTTTTCTAACATATAGGCATAATTTAGACGTGCATGATTATATTTATTCGCTTCTGTCTATCGTGGTGAGATTAAGCAATCACTACGTCACCAGTTCATTAATTAAATCATGAGAGATGTATGTAATCATCACATGAAGTAATTTCCTGCAGAAAAGCAAAACGATCATAGAAGCAACAAGAAAATAATTTGTAGGGAATAGGGTAATGGCAGAAAACAGATCAGTGGCGGTTGCTCCACCGACAAGAGCTAAGCTCTTAAATTAAAGTGTAAAGGGTAATGGTAGGGACGAGAAAGGGGAATCAATCCTTTCGATAAATTAATATACGTTTAAGGCAGTAACTAAGCAATTGCAGGTTTAATTTTTATCTCTAAACTAAACCAAACTCGTATGATAAGAAAATCCATGCTATAATCAGAAAATTGCAAAGAGGATTTCTAAAAATGCTATCCTACTAATATTATAAATGTGAAAGTTTGTGAGGATGGATGGATGGATGGATCTTTGTTACGCTTCCGCTCGCGGTTTTGCCCGCGTGATTTACGAACCCGTACATTTTCCCGGGATAAAAAGTAGCCTATGTGCTATTCCAGAATATAATCTATCTCTGTGCCAAATTTCATCCAGATCCGTTCAGCCGTTCTGGCGTGAAAGAGTAACAAAGATCCATCCATCCATCCATCCTCACAAACTTTCGCATTTATAATATCAAGTAGGAAGTAGGATTGCAAATGCAATTTGATATAATAAGTCATTATCAGTTATTCCTAGGCAGTTAGGAGTCCAGGCAAAGCTACAGCTTTCTACGGTATCACTTCGTAGACAAGAAAAAGGCGTGTGCAGTACCCATATTTGTATTTATGGTTGTTTCAACACGCAGGAAGTTGTGAACACTTATCTGTAACTTATCGTAGCTTGATAATAAGCACAATACATTAATGAACTTTAAGTTTTTGTACTATAATCTATACTTGAATCGATATTTATTGATTTTTATTCTATTATATTTGCATAAAAACATGGTACAGTCTTGAAATGGTCTGTGCTACAAAAACAATTCTTGCAAAAATTATGGGAGCAAAATAAAAAATTCAAAAATTTTAGGATATTTTTGTGTATTTTCGGGAAAAATGGTCGTATCGGTAAAAAAAAGCATTTTAGAGCTCCGAGTATCTAGTTTACAGATGTTTCATAAAAAAAAGAGGTAATGTATGTTATAAAGCAATTCTTCGGAAAGAAGAGAAAATTTTGTTTTTTGAAAATTTTTGACTTTGTTTTTTTTTACCCATGGGCTTGGATGTTTTCTAGCCAAGCCACTTCCTCTTCACTTCGGCGATTTTCTCTACGCCAATCTCTCACGGAGGTATTAGCAACCAATCATTGTACAGCGAATCGAACGGTGGCTCCGGAAACTGGAATAAATTGCCTAAAGGGTTTTATTTTATTTCAATCTCAAAAATAGCATCTTTTCAGGAGAGTGTAAAAACTGCATAAATTTACATAGACACCAGTACAATATCGTTTTATATTAATTTCATTTTACGAGTTTCTATTGGACGATGCTTCTTTCTGATTGGCTGAGACAACGCGTCTTCTGATTCTCTAGCAAATGGCATCAAAATGTCAAAACCGCCAAAAAAAATCATTATCATACGTATTTCATGTAAATAAAAGAATATTATTGTTATTATAAAGTTTATACATATGTAGTTCAAAACCTTTTCTTTTTGCTGCTGTATAACGTATGATGTAATAACAGTCTTGCGTCCAAATAAATAACGTCCAATTCACTGAAAATAACAAATTTTGCAGTCATTTTCAGAGTTCCCAACTATTAACTGGGCTTTTCGTGGCTAACTTCCAACTGAAATCAGTTTCGGTCGGATTTATTGCACCATTTCCTAGTTCTAGATACATTCAGTGTGCAGTTTGACCTAATTTAAAATAAAAATTGTTTCGTGACAATTTGGTGTTTGAGTTGACATGGCTGACGTATTGTATTGTATAATATTGCTGGAGAAACTCCAAGTATTTTACAAAAGAGAAATTGTTTAATTAATCTCTCAAATAACGCATAATAGAGACGATAGAACATTTTTTGGGAATGGGTGCTGGCGTCCGTCCGTGTATTAATTATTTAAAGCCTATTAGTCCAAAAGTAAACAGTTTTTTTTTTATCACTGCCCCATTCTACGAATAATTCCTGTGTCGTGGGTGCACATATTCACATGGACATACACCCAAACTGGGACAACTATCTGTAGATCATACAAATATTTGATCCGTGCGAGAATCGAACCCGCGACACCTAGCGCAGCAGTCGATCTCTCAACCACTACGCCAACCGTGCTGTCCTGTTGAAAACGTGCTTCTCATAATTATAAGGCTTAGGCCCCAGTCCACCGCGTGGTAGGATTCATCCCTTATCTTATCCTCTGGGGGGTGAAATTTCCAAAAATTATCCACTAAGGAGGGATTTTTGGAAATTTCACCGCTTACAATATAAAAGGCGTCAACTGCCGAAATTTCATGTTTGTAGCCTCAGCGGTTTAGACTCTGCGGTGATGAATCAGTCAGTCAGAAGTAGGTAATTGTATATGTAAAGATAACATAACATAACATAGCATCACAGCTGTATTACCCGACGGCTTAGCCAGAGGTGTATTGTACACCCACCTTTCGCCGATGCTGTTATTGAGTCCCATGTAATAGGAGGCGAGCCTATTGCTATGAGAGGCAGACTCCATGCTACTGGGAATTTCCATACCTAAAAACCCTAATAACACTTTGCCCGACCCGGGACTCGAACTCAGGACCTCACGCTCAGCAGTCGCACTTACACCACTTGATTAATACGTTATTTTTATAATTGCAGCAAAACTCTAATTTAATAATAAATACAATATACGAAGTCACAGGCATCTAAGGCCCAAGTTCACTAACAATATAACAGATGATGATTAGCGCACAAATCAGCCGTTTGACATGAACTTTTATGTGGGTAACGGCCGATTTCATTTAAAACTTCTGTACTAAAAATAAATAAATAATCCTAACTAATATTATAAATGCGAAAGTAAGTTTGTTACCTTTTCACGCCTAAACCACTGAACCGATCATCATGAAATTTTGCATATACGTTGTCAGGTGTACAGAAATGGACGTAGGATACATGGCGCCACGCGTGTTTCGCAATCAGAGTACAACCCGAATTGATTGTCAAATTGTTTTACGCGAGCAAAAACCGCTGGCAAAGGTTAGTAAAATATATTTTAATTCATGTAGACCAGTTAAAGGCACTTATGAATAGTTAGACTCTAGTTGCCACGTTCCAAAGTGTTGTTTTACCATGCAGAAGAACGGGCAAGAAACTCCATGGTTACTCTTTTAAATTCTGATTGCTTAACATTTCATACTTATGAATACATTGTTCCCTCAATGTTATGTGAGGAAAATGTAGTACTAGGTCTAGACTAAACAAACGGATAGCTAGAATATCCAGGTATTTCTGATACGGGGTACTGCCATGACAGTTATGAGCTGACCAGTCCCAGCAGACAGCACCCGTTCACGAGTATAAAGTATGTGGCAACGTCACTCAGATCAACCACTTTGTTAGTGAACATGGCCCTAAATATAAATAAAAAATAAAAAAAATTATTTTTACTACTCGCAACATAGCAAGAAGTAAAGCGCCATCTATCGAAGTGAAGTTACAACAATAAACCCTGAATCGCACTATGAAAGTTTACAACGATTCTAACACATATACGAATGTCCAACATCAATCGTCGGGCTTCGGCCCGCCAGGCTAACCACCTTGCCTGGTCGAAGATCCTCCCTTTTCAATGGAGGCACACCACCTCGTTCCCCCAATGATCAATTTTTAAAACTGCAACAATTATGTGAGTTATCTGATTCACGTGGGCGACCCGTCTTATTGTGGGTCATGTTACTAAACCGGCGGATTTTCGACTACCCACACAAACGCTAGACGCCAACATATGGTATAGGACATTGACCAGACAAAAATGATCCTTTTAATATAATTGATAAGTTTGTTTTTACTTATATAATGCATGTTTTTAAGATTATTAATTGTAAAGTTAACTTTTTATTTTTTTGAAAAGAGTATACATTGAGTTCCTTGCCGGTCTCTTCTCCATAGGATCTACCTCCTTTTGGAACCGTGCGCCTAGTCTCGACTTTTTTAGTGCTGAAATTCAGTGCTGTTTCTGAGAATTTCCATACAGAAAAAACCAATCAATCTTTTGTACGATCTAGAAATGGAATCTAGAACCAATGTGGCAGTAATTAACATTAAGCATATACTTCAGCGCTGGATGCGTAAGAACTATTTCTATTTGTTAATCTGTGGTCCGAGTGCCAATTTGTTGAACGTTAGCACAGCGGTCAAAGGGTTAAGAATGCTATGTGTGCCATGTCATGTGTGTACTATTCTAATCTAAGATAGAGAATTACTATAGATCTGACATTCGCGTACACCCGTAAGGGACAGATATAAAGTACATCGCGTACGCGGTGTTACCAGAGGTTTAAGATTTTACCCATATCTGTAAATTTAAACTTTATCTATCTATGGATTCTTTTAAGAAAAGGTTTATTCCCTTTTTGTTTTTAATTAGTTTGTAGGTATAAATTTTAATTTCTATGGTCTCTGTATAATTTAATGTCATGAACCAATTACACTAAATTATTCAGAAACCATAAAAATGAAAATTATTACATTTAACCACACCCCAGGACACAGTAGGTTAAATAAAAATAATCTTTTCATGTTTCATCAAGCATTTTGTATTCTATAACCATTGAAGTATTATATACAGTCAACTACAAAAACATGTAATGACGTAATAAAGATGTAAAATTTCGATTGCAACTTTTCAATGATGATTAACAGTTCTGCATTTTTTTATGCAGTCGTCGATTTCTAGATCTCAACACAGCTAATATCTTTTTTCGTTGATTAGCTAGAAGAGTCTCTAGCTTCAATTTTTTCGCCATTTTTTTTTTGAGGAGTAAATGTTTCACTACTCGGAGAAATTGAAAAAGTATCTTTATGCTGAAAATAAATAAAACGTATTTTAAGACAACGGTTCGAGAACAAACATTATTATGAGTTTGTAACATATTAATAAAATAAAACTTGTTACAACTTACAGAATTTATCTCACAGTCCATTTCTGATTTTTGAAAAATTTGTGCTCTCTCCCAATATATCACTGATAGTGCAACTGGAATTTCCTCCTGATAGTGTACGGTAGATTTGTTTTCACAAAGCGTAGGATTCTGAAATCAATATCATTATATATTGTATTTTTCAAATTATAACTCTATCAAAACTATTTATAAATATTGATATTTTTTTAAATTATAAATAAAATTAATGAGTTGTGGCAAAAAAAAACTACTTCGAAAGCATTGGGGAAGGCCTTTGCAGAGAAGAGGGACAGTAGAGGTTAAAAAAAGTACGTACGTGCACATTTAGGGTTGGGACTGAGAATGAATTTAGGTAAACCTTGAGAAGGGTCTTCCTAAAACAGTTCTCAACAAAATGTCTGGAGCAGATGCGATTATATTTTTATCCACGATTTACGCACATCTGGATCTTTTAGAAAGCTAGAATAAAAAAAAAAAACTATAATAATTTTAACGAACACAATATACAGTTTATAGTTATGATATATATTTGAAACATAATCAGGATTAAAGAATATAAATAAATAAATCGGCTACTTATGACTATAACTAAGACCGGTAAGAAATTGTTGACACAAGTTACCCAAGATAAGGGGTAATTTTAATAAGTAAAATCTGGTATCACTAAAAAGTTTATTATCCAGCTAAATACAAAACACATTTAATAATGGACGCATTACCCTAATGTCAACGGAATACGAGTTGGCCTATACGACTTCTAAATTTGGGCGGGTATTGATCGAATATTAAAATTTTAAATTTGCTATTTTACACATACCGGCTGTATTTATGAGAGTTATTTAATATACATAATTCATATTTATCAAGTTCGTCTAAGCATATAGCTAAATAATGACGTAAATCTAGCACTTACGAGTGAAAGGTTATGTTTTCCTCTTTTCGCTCACTACGGCTTTTACAGCCAATAACACTACAATGTACCATTTTTACCACACGTCACTTCACGTAAACACTTTAAAGAAACAAGTTAATCACAGTTTTCTTATCCAAATGACTACTTATTTTCATAAAATCTGAGAAACGTCAACTTTGTTGGGCACAAACAAGTTGAGGCCAAACAAACAAATGGCGATACGCAGAAAGTGACATAAAATATGATGTCTGTCTTTCTCACTCTTAGGGTTTCGAGCGTTATTATATCTCGTTCACTCCCGGTATTATTATTACCATGTCAGGTCTAGTTTATCCTTTGTCTAAGATTCTAATATTCCTATTAACCCCTTTAACTAAGCTGAATATGCTTTCATTAGTAATATAGTCGCCTCACTAGCCAATATAATAAGTACTTTCACAGTGTTGACTTGTTTGCGCTATCTATACATACATATAATAAAATTATAGCAGGACGATGTCTGTACATTATAGATATTGGAGGAAAACTAATACTACTCTGTCAAGAAAGTACCGGGAAAAGATCAATAATACACAAAATGTTTGTTATTCATCCAAATTTATTTTATCACTTTCAAAGTATGCTCCTTCAGAAACGATACACTTACGCCAACGAATAATCCAATCATCAAAACATTTTTTAAACGCTGTTTCCGGAATTGAGTTCAGTTCTCGCCGCGAATTCTCCTTCATGTCTTCTATCGATTGAAAACGGGTACCACGAAGTGGTAATTTGAGTTTAGGAAAAAGAAAGAAGTCGGCTGGAGCCATATCTGGTGAATATGGTGGTTGCTCGATGGTATTTGTTGAGTGTTTGGTCAAAAATTCGTTCACAATGATGGCCTTGCGCGAAGGCGCATTATCGTGGTGCAAAATCCAAGAATTTTCTTTCCACAAATCTGGCTTTTTTCGTCGAATTTACTCTCTTAAATGCCGCATAACGCGCAAATAATATTCTTTATTTACCGTTTGACCTTCTGGCAAGAATTCCGAGTGCACAACACCACGATAGTCGAAGAAAACAGTCAGTTTTGCGATGTTAACTTCAGTTGCAGACGTTGATGGCCTACCAGAGCGAGGTGAATCTTCCATCACATCTCGACCGCTTTTGAACGCTTTGTACCACTCATAAGCACGTGTTTTCGATAAAGTCGAATCACCGTAAGCCTTCTGTAACATTTTCAGTGACTCCGAACACGAAATTCCATTGGCGATGCAAAATTTAAGACAAATTCTTTGTTCGATGTTTTTGTCCATTATGAAATTCGCAATACACACTAGATATGATATAACTAAAAACAGCACTGTTTTTAATATAAATAACAGATGCAACTCAAACTCCGCGCCAATATGGAAAACAGTTGTGCCAATCTAACAACAACAAAAAAAACAAAAAATTTTTTTTTTTTTTTTTTTTTATAAAATATATTTTTATTCATGTAGACCAGTTAAAGGCACTTATGAATAGTCAGACTCTAGTTGCCTCGTTCCAAAGTGTTGTTTTCCTATGGAGAAGAACGGGCAAGAAACTCCATGGTTACTCTTTTGAAGTCCGATTGTTTAACATTTCATAATAATTATGATGAATACATTATTCCCTCAACGTTATGTGAGGAAAATGTAGTAGGTACTAGGTCTAGACTAGACAAACTGATAACTATAATATCTAGAAATTTCTGATAATACTGCCATGACAGTTAAGAGCTGACCAGTCCCAGCAGACGGCACCCGTTCACGAGTAAGACGTATGTGTCAGCGTCATTCAGCTCAACCATTTTGCAGGGAACCGAACGACCCGACACACACCGCCACCACCAGCAGGACATTTGAGTGAGCATGACAAACTCAAACTGCCAGACAGCTATCATGTCTATTAATTAATATAAAATTACGTCTACACGATTCTCACATAATAACAAATTTAGGTTATTTAACCCGTATATAAAACAAGTATCAATACGGTCCCATAACAGAAAACAATCCCAAAATAAAAATGTGAGAAAAAAAAATGTATAATTAAACATGTCAGAAATTGTATAAATAGAAAAAAAAAAAAACAATAAATACAATGTCAATGGGTAGGTCAGTAGAAAATAAAAATAAAATTCAATAAAAATAAAATCGATTACATAATACAAGAAATTAATTTAAAGTGCCAGCGGGTCGCCTTGTGCAGGATGGAATTGTATGCCAGACATTTTTATCCTCAATATACTGATTTATACTATAATAAGCTCTAGACATCAAGATACGCTTTATCAGTGGTTTGAACAAATTATCTGGTAAATTCGTTAATTGAATTTGGAACCATCAACACATCATCCATTCCCGATACTTTTTTGACTGAATGTATACTCTTTATTAGAGAGCAACAGAAACCAAAACAACAGTTTTTAGAATTTTTGTCTGTCTGTCTGTAAGTTTGTACACGCATCACGCAAAAACTACTGCATGGAATTGAATGCAGTTTTCTCCGATGTATTGCTAGAGGTCTAACTTAAAATATAGGCTCCATTTTACTGCAGGAAAATATCAGATTATAAATTCTTCGCGTACGAAGTCGCGAGCAAAAGTTAGTTTGCTAATAAATTTATACTCGTTTTGTTTAGGTATTTAAATAAAGTTGTAAACGATCTTGATTTGACTTTTTACACAAACACATATTAAACAAATAAAGTACTGCTTAAACCCTAGGTTCAATTGATTTGGTAATCGTTATTGTTGTTTTACACTGGTTTCTAGTAGCGTTTTATTTTTAAACTGAGTTTTTAAACAAAAAAATATTAAAAAGACACATCAAGATTGTTTACCTTTAGTTAAATATCTAAACAAATCGAGTATAAAAACCGTATTATACAGGAAATCAGTACCTACCTTGGATTTATAATGACTTTAATTAAACAACTTCTCTCTTGCATGCCATATAGGATAATTATTTATTCATGAAAACTGTATTTAGTTATTTGTACGTGAACTAAATGTTCTTTTTTTTTATAATTATGTTAAAATGCTGTTGGTTACACATTTACTTATATTATGGCGGAGAAATCGACTGCTGAGCTACGTGCCGCGGGTTCGATTCCCGCACGGAACAAATATTTGTATGATCTACAGATAGTTGTTTCGGGTCTGGGTCTTTTTGTGTATGTGAATACACACCGTGCCTCGGAAAGCACGTAAAGCCGTTGGTCCTGCGCCTGATCTCTCTCCGGTCGTGTCGGATTGCCATCCCATCGGACTATGATAGTGAAGGAATAGAGAGAGCACCTGTGTTTGCGCACACACTTGTGCCCTATAATATCTCCTGCGTAGTTGGCTAATCTCCGGTGAGATTGGCCGCCGTGACCGAAACCGGTCAGGAGGACATTATTATTACTCATATTTTGTAACATTCTCTTTTTTATAACATGTAATGTGTAACAATCGTGGATTTTTTTACATACAAGACGCGTTAATCACGCCTGTATTCCTCGAAGGGCTAGGTAGAGGTGTATAATTGTACACTCATATTTGGCCGATACCGTTATTGAGTCTCATCCCATGTGGGGTGCATGATGGGCACGATTCCAAACGCGAAAAATAATTTTAGAGACAAAAACCGAATAACTCTTAACTTGACTTGGGAATCGAATCCAGCACCTCACGATCAGCAGTTGCGCTTACAAACTGGACCAATGAGGTATCTTCATCTATCTCTTGTCAATTTTCTTTACGCCTTCATGACACGTGAGAACACAATGAAACTCGTATTGGTTTACTAGTTTTACAACCAGTTGTGGCGATAGAGGGGGACAATTCTCGCGCAAGGACTTTCCTCTATTTTAGACATAGGTACTCTGTCCCCCTTTAGTAAGAGCCAATAAAATGTCGACTGTATTCGACCACGACTTACTTTAAAGTAAACATATCGCTAATGTGACAAGTATAAAAAAAAGAAGAGTGATTCTCAACATTTTCTTTATACCTATATCCTATCCTACTACTTCTACTAATCCTACTTTATCCTACTAATATTATAAATGTGACAGTTTGTGAGGATAGATGGATGGATCTTTGTTACTCTTTCACGCCAGAACGGCTGAACGGATCTGGATGAAATTTGGCACAGAGATAGATTATAGTCTGGAAGAGCACATAGAATACTTTTTATCCCGAAAAATACGTACGGGTTCGTAATCCACGCGGGCGAAGCCGCGAGCGGAAGCCAGTTTAATCTAAATCGTAAATTGTCTATGGTGACTGAGATTTTTTTCTCGATTGTCTCTAGATATTTCGCTATTTTTATGAACACATAAATACTCTTTCTAACTATCCACATTTATAAACTCAAACAAATCACGCACTTCAACCACGAATCGTCAACCATTTACATAACAATTTAAAAACGCAAACACTTCATTAGTATGCCACGTACAATTTTCTGAGCGCTTACCGTTCAGGAATTGAAGCGGAAAATTGACGAGTTTTTAACCAGGGAAGCGAAGAAAATATGTCCGCACTAAGTAATTTGTTGAGCTCTATATAACCTAGAAATTATGTCGTCGCGATTAAGGTTATGGGTTAATAACTTATAATTTCTTAGCCTGTCATAGGCCTTTGCCGGACAAACAGTCCTCCGCCTTCCTCCGTCAATCCACCTAATGGCTGCTGTCTTTTTGCTTTTTTGGAATTCTCAGTTCATCTGGCCGGGGTCGTGCCATATGGCCTGCCGATCTGCGGGCTCCATCTTAAGACTCGCCTGTTCCAACTGCCAGTTCAGCTGGCTGAATTTGCAGGACTGTTAGTTTATTTCGGATTTTTTTCCAAATAATGTCGTTGCGAAGCGGATTGTAAAGAAAGTGGGTTCTCTGACCGACTTTAAATAGAGCAGAGTAAGCCAGTTTTCCTATCTCCACAAAAGGCAAATAAGACATTATTTATTTTATGCGATTATCTGCAAAAAATATTATAATGAAAATATGGTATTTCTGTAACATGGTATCTAGTATAAAATGAGAAGGGTTAGGCCTTAGTCCATTGCGCTGACCAGTTGCGAGTTGGCGGACTACATACACGATCAAGAACATTACGGAGCCCTCTCAAGTGTGCACATTACCTCACGATATTTTCCTTCACCGTTAATGGAACTGACAGCTTCTAATTCTCCATGAACTAATTTGTATTAAAACAATAACAACAAATCTAGATACTTTTAATGTTTCGTGTTTCATTGCTTAGAGCCTTAGACTAACAAATTACCATTGAATCAGAAAGAACTACAAACAATGCGATGACATAACGCATGTAATTGAGTATTGTACTGCAGTTCTCGAGCATTCGTATTATTTCGTTATTAGGGCTGGCGAAAAAGCTCAGGCTAGTTGACTGTAACAAAACTTAATTCTGAAATCTTGTTTACTAAATAGTTTACCTTCAAAAAACTCAGTAAAACTTAATCTCTTGCTTATCTTTGGCGTTTTCATTTTTTAATTTATCAAAACCACGCAATAAGTACGTCAACGGCAATGAAAAACTATGACGCCACGCCTTGCTATTTCAAACATTTTTAAAACAAAATTTTGACAGTTCATAAAAAGTAACTCAGATGACTAGTAGTCAATTACCGTATATCTTATAGGTGTTGCCAGCGTTTTCTAAAGCAAACAATTATCTGTCAAAGTCACATGGGCATTTCTTGACACCTACACGAAAAAAAAAACTTCTAAATATTCCTTAGCGTTACGAACATGTTTGTGAATTAGATCTTCAAGCTTAAGGTAGATTTTTGGTACCTATTACTTGCTAGTGATGTTGAAGATTCTCAATATCTAGACTACTACTGCTACCTGTTTTTGACTGACGAGCTTCAAAAGAATAGAGTTAGATCTTTACGCTGATAAAAAAATAACAAATATTCACAATAATCTTTCAGTTAAACACAGACGTAGACCTTTGGCAACCCTATTTATATGTTGCTAATGAATCTAGGGATCGGTTTGATGTATCCTCTGTCTTCAAGCTATTGTGCGCATGGGCAGGGAATAATGACGTCTTCAATAACTGTCATGATCAAAACAAAGATGTAAGATTTGTTTGTCGAATTTTGATGTTCTTTTGAAAGTAGGAAATTAGCTAAGAAATTAATGAAGGTGAAGGCGCAGTGGCTAAGCGATTAGCTTTCTGCGCTACGTGTCGCGCGTTGGATCCCCGCACGAAACAAATATTTGTATGATCTACAGATAATTGTTTCGGGTCTGGTTGTCTGTGCATGTGACATGTATGTTTGTAAACTGTACCCACGATACAGGAGAAATCCTAGTGTGGGGCAACGTTTTTAAAACAAAAGAAAAGAAAGAAAAAATAGCATGAGATATTCGAATTTTTTTTATTGATTAAAAAAATATTACATAACAATATTCCATAAGGATTGGCTTTTCCATTAGCCATATGGAACATACCTACTGGCATTAATAGCTAATTGGCTCTCTCACAGGAAATGACGCATTTCTTAACGATTTTTTCTTCCTGGCCGTTGACTATAGGCTAGTTGCCATTGTTATGTAACGTCTATACTAAATACCCTTTGGTATTTCAGTACCTTCTTTCTGCTGGTGAAATCAGTTGGTGATATGAATTATACGCTTTGTTACAGTCTGCTAACTGTCTAACCTTTTGATACTACTGTACCGCTATCACGAGTTTTCTTACTATTTACTATCATAGTAAAGTAAATTTTCATGATAGCGATTTTAGTTCTTAACTTGGCTACATTAAGGATTAGAGTCGTTTATGTGACATATGTGTCATAAAGTTTTGATTTACTATTTACTATATTATAGAGATGTCATGTTAGCGACTCTAATCCCTAATGCAACCAAGTTAAGAACTAAAATCGCTTGCATGAAAATTTACATTTACTATGAAAGTAAATAGTAAAAAAGTCATAATAGAGGTACTGGTTGGGCCGCAAAATACTGAGATTCAGTCGTAACTCTAAAATTTACGATACTGACACTCTTTCAATCACGTGATAAGTCATTTTCATGTGAGAGCTTAATTTAAGTCGTTACCAGTACGATACTAGACCAGTTTTATCTGTAGGTACCTAAAGAGAAGTATACGATCTAGAATCCCTGTAGAATAGAAACGTTAGTCCCGATGAGGGTGACGTCGTGTGTCGGGTCGAGGAGCTCCCTAAAATAGAGTTGAGCTCCACGATGGCTGATGCATGTGTCCCGTCAGTTGGGACAGGTCAACTCAAAACTGTATGGCTTTATCCTCAAAAGGCTATTCCAGACTAGGGCATGCAGTTTCATATATTTCCAGTTTCGAAATTGGCTTCTGAAATCGGTCTTATAAACTTCGAAATTTCGAAATTTCGAAATTTCGATGATGTGGGCAATCTTCATTAATAAAAATTCGATAATCAGATTATTACTTTTAATTTAATTGAAAATGTTAAAAAAGCTTAGCCTAGCGTAACAAAACTGAAACCAATAAGTTTTCTGCCGTATATTTCGTTGTTACGTTGTTGGACTGTTATGTCAACGATCATTGCGCGCCGCTCTAGTCGATCCACCACCACTATATCAGGCTTATTGGCTACAATAGTCCTGTCAGTGATGATGGATCGATCCCAGTACAGTGTGATATGTCCATTTTCGAGAACTGGGTCGGGCACATACCTATAGTACGGCACAGCCGATTCCACAAGGCTGTATTTCAGAGCAAGTTGTTTGTGGATAATCCTGGCTACGAGATTATGCCTATGCAAGTATTCTTCGTTAGCTAGACGAGAACACCCGGAGATAATGTGTCTGATGGATTCTCCCGGACGGTGGCATGCCCGACATATGTCAACCGTACCGTCTTTCACAATAAATCTCCGGTAATTGTTCGTCATCATAACTTCGTCCATAATTGCACAGACAAAACCTTCGGTTTCCCCAAAGAAGTCACCGAAACGCAGCCAGGCTACGGACGCTGATAAATCTACATCGGGTCCATGTAGGGCCCGGAAAAAGCGTCCGTGAAGCTCCTTACTCTGCCATACCTCCATGCGATCATTAGTGTCAAGCACTACAGGTTTGCGTCAGTTCTCTTTAGCCAAGGAGAGCGGGGTGAGGCCCTTGTCTACCGCAACCACATCTCTATGCATCCCCACGTCGTCTTGTAGGAAATGTTCCCTGAGACTGCATATCTCGCGATTGTGGAGGGTCTTAGCGTTTAAGAAGCCTCGACCTCCACACTTTCGCGGGATATACAGTCTCATTACCGATGATCGTGGGTGATGCATTCGATATGCAGTCAGCAGCGTACGGACCCTCCTATCCAGGGCATCGAGTTCGGTCTGAGTCCATTTGAGTATGCCGAAAGAGTACATCAAAACCGGCATGACCCAACCGTTGAAGGCGCGCACCTTATTTCCGCCTGATAAAAGACTATTAAATACTTTCTTCAGACGGCCAAAGAAGCGCTCCTTCAACCATTGCTTCATGTCAGTAACATTGATGCCCAGTGCTTCCGACATACCCAAATACTTATAGGTTTCGGCTGCGGAGAGGGTTCGAAGGTTTATGGAATCCGAGAGTTGGGTTCCCACGGATTCCACAATCTCCCCTCGCTTTACATGCATGACCGCACTTTTGTCCACACCAAAATCCATCCTGATGGCGCTACTGAAGGTTTCTATTACTTTCAGTAGCTCCATCAGTTGCAAATTGTTGGGCGCAAAGAGTTTTAGATCATCCATGTAAAGGAGGTGAGATATAATCTGACCACCTCTCCTCAGCCGATAGCCTATACCTGAACCCTCCAGCAGTGTGCTTAGGGGATTCAGGGCCAGGCAGAACCAAAGCGGACTCAAACTATCGCCCTGAAATATTCCTCGCTCGATCCTTATCGGCTCGCTATTCCTCTGGATATTTCGACATCCTGGATATCGAAGGACCATCCTCCATTGCCCCATACATGACATCAGGAAGGTGCGTAGTGTTGTATCTACTTTATACAATTCCAGCACCCTTATGAGCCATGTATGTGGCACCGAGTCATAGGCCTTCTTGTAATCTATCCAAAATGTCGAAAGATCCTTTCGGGAACGACGAACCTGTTGGCTAATGGCCATATCAATGAGGAGCAGCTCCTTAGTACCGCGGGACCCGTTCCGACATCCATTTTGAGAGACAGACATGATGGCGTTAGTCTCTATATGATTGTATATTTTAGCTCTCAAAATGGATGTAAGAACTTTATAGACCGTCGGTAGACAAGTGATCGGTCTATAATTCTTGGGATCCGCGGTACTACCTGATTTATGGAGCAGGTGGGTAACTCCTGTCGTTAGGAACTCGGGTAGCGAACCAGACTCCAAAGCAACCTGGTACTGAGCCGCCAAGCGAGCGTGCGACCCTTGAAACCATTTAATCCAGAAGTTGTGCAGCCCGTCCGGCCCTGGAGACTTCAAGTTGGGCAACGGACGGACTGCACGGGCTACATCTTGGGGGCAAATGGTAATTGCCCCCATTTCTGGTAAAACATCGCAGGCTCGCTGGACTTCCCGAGCCCAATCACCTTCGGTGTGACTGATAGGCACCGACCAGATACTACGCGTACATTATCAGTTAGAGATATTAAAAAAAAGAAATCTCCGAAAATTGCAATAATTTAACTCAAGGGTAATATTATATTATCTGTGCCCAAGGTATCATAAATTAGCTTATAAGTCATTATTTGTGAGGATGTAAGTTTGATACTCTTTCAAATAAAAATAATCAAATTTAAAATTTATTATTTCGAAATTTCGAAACTAGGGGTTTCAATTTCGAAATTAAATAACATGCAAATATGGTCCGAAATTTCGAATTTATGAAATTTCGAAATTTCGAAATGCATGCCCTATTCCAGACCCCTACATGTTCTCACATAGTCCAAAATAAATGTCTGGACTTTAAAAAAGAAACCTTTGAGTTTGTTTCGGCGTTTCTTCTCAGAGGCAGTCAGTAGGAAACGCTGGCGCCACCTAGATCTAAAAAAGACTTGTGAAAGCTTCCTATACGGAATTATTTACAGAAAATAAATTATTATTTCATTATAAATCTACTGCCACCGTTGTCTACTTGGTCTAGTAGTCGTGACTGCTGAGCGAGAGGTCCTGGATACGATTCCCAAGTCGGGCAAAGTGTTATTAGATTTTTCTGTACAGAAATTCTCAGTAGCAGCGCGGAGTCTAGAACTGTGCCCGGTAGATGGCTATAGGCTTTCCCCCAATTAGATGGGACTCGGTAACAGCATCGGCGAAATCTGGGCGTACAATAGCACACTCTGCCTAATCCTTCGGGGAATACAGGCGTGATGCTCAGCGGCGTGCACAGAGTTTTTAGACAGGGTAGGCAGAACATTTTAAAAGCTTACTTAACAAATATACCTACTTCATGTTGGTATTGGTTCGTCGTCTTGTCGATTAAATAATGATGTATGTGATTTGCCGAATTGCCACCTAAATACATAAATATTTATCTAAGTTTTGCACGCCACTGGTGATGCTATGTCATATTATGTTATTGTTATATAAATATAGCTCGTATAATAGTATAGTTTATATAGATATACATATATAATTACGATCGTTTCAAGACTAGTACTGCATCATCATTCGCATTCATTTATCATATGGAAGAAGTAAATGAACAGTTTCCTGCGCTGGCGATCGTTTTATTAAATCAGCTATGAAGTTAATATGAAGTAATTGTTGTTAATAAAGTATATCATGCAAGTATTGTTACTAAGAATCTGCGCAGTAGACATCCTAACTATTTTATATTATAAATGCGAAAGTAAGCTTGTTTGTTTGTTACTTTTTCACGCCTAAACTACTGAACCGATCATCTTGAAATTTTGCATATACGTTGTCAGTTGTACAGAAATGGACATAGGGTACCTTACACCCCGAAAAAAAAGTACTGTTCCCGAGGAAACAACAATAACGCTCTTATGATATATGATATAATAGATGGCGTCACGTGTCTTTCGCAAGCAAAGTACAACCCGAATTGATTGTCACATTCTAAATTAACGCGAGCGAATGCCGCGGGCAAAAGCTAGTGATATATAATATTACAAAGTTGATATAGTTACATATACATAACGTACTAGCGACCCGCCCCGCGGCTTCGCACAGGTAGCAGAGCATATACGCCTTCATTTTTTTTGTGTCGTAGTGTCGTATCAGCCTGTTACGTCGAAAATTTACTCGGCGCACGCCAGTAAAGCTCCCAGTCGGCATGATTTTTTCCGACATCTTCAACTATCGTCGTCATATTTCAGCCAATTTACACAAAACCTTAACGAATTATACACTTAAACCTTCCTCATGAACCACTCTGTCTATTGGTGAAAACCGCATTAAAATCCGTTCAGTAGTTTTTGAGTTTATCGAGAACAGACAGACGCGGCAGGGGACTTTGTTTTATAATATGTGGCGATATTACAAATGCTGATGTATGTAATCCTGCTAAGCTTACTTGAATACAAATAAGGAAATATTTATACTAAGTAACAGCTGTTGTCTACATAAATTCAAATTGTATGTTCTTCAAACTGGAATATAAATAGTATGTTTGGAAGGTTTTCTTTTTCATAGTAGGACCGGTTTCATCTGATTTTTAGGTTAATAAAAAATGATGTTGGCTATCTCATTGGTCTTGTCGTAAGCGCGACTGAGCGTGAGGTCCTGGGTTCGATTCCCAGATCGGGCAAAGTGTTATTGGATTTTTCTGTATGGAAATTCTCAGTAGCAGCATGGAGTCTGGAACTGGGCCCGGTAAATGGCAATAGGCTCGCTCCCTATTACATGGGACTCAATTACAGCATCGGCGAAATGTGGATGTACACCTCTGCCTAACCCTTCGGGGAATACAGTCGTGATGCTATGATATTGGTTCTGTTTTTTTCCAAAAAATCACTATATTTTTTTTTTTCTATTATTAAAAATGAATATTATTCTAAATAACATAAATAAAACATGTGAAGACGATAAACGTTATTTAGTCTTGTCATATTCACAGGTAAAAGACAAGGGCATACTAATTCTACATTTCTAAACGTATTCTGTATAAAGCATGTACCAGAAAATCCAGGCCCAATATGAAAATCGTCTATGGACAAAAAGGATTTAGATTTTCACATAAATTTAAATACATAATTAACATTTTAGATTTTTTAAAGATATACTAGAAGCACGAGAGAGGAATCAATCCGGATCTAGAATTACAAATACTTTTTGTTTAAAAAATTAAAACTTCGCATAGTGATTATTTTTAATTAAAAGAGTTTCCTACGCTGTTCACCATACATTTTAACGTTTTAACACTCCCTCGTTACTCTTAAATAAACAAATCCTAACAATACTACCAAAATTAACCTCTTTTAAAACAAGTTTAAACTTAGAAAGGAAAATAAAAGCTGAAATAAAGAGATCCTCCTAACATCTGTTACGGGATAGTCATCACATAGACCGGGGCACGTGCCATGCGTGCCATCAAACATAAACATATACCGTTCAGTCTCGAATCCCCCTCTTTTAACTCCAGTACTACTTCACACCTAATTTAAAACATAACCGATAACTTTCAATTCAAATATATCCATTGATGCTTCACTTTTCCAACAGAATACGATCTGATTTCGAACGAGCGTTGGATACTGTACACACCGGTGTTGCTGACTTGTTTAACAGGTCGAGCGAGCATTGATACGTCAATTTCGAATACGCGTCATACGGTCGTAACGCCCACGGTAGACGGACGTTGCGCTAGCGCATGCAACTTATAAACTCGATGAGAAATTATTAAGAGTTCCTCAGGGATCTAAATTGGGACCTTTATTTGTAATTTTTTTACCGTAGTGATTGTGCAATTTATCTATTTGAACTTTTTGTGTGAAATAATATCTCTTTGATACACTTTCTCAAGTGAAATTAGATTCCCACGGGTTTTAAGTGTTCGTTGCAGTGGGAACTGAGTGTAAGAAATGGTTTGATTGTCACACAAAATGAATGAAATGTGTAAGTACTAGAATAAGTTTGGAATTTTGTGAGGCTTTACAATGCGAGTTTAAAAACTTTGTGGGTTCATTCCAATGTGAATTGGACTCAATATTATTGTTATTAAGGTTACAATTAGCGTGTTTTTGGTTATGATGAATCATTGGCTTCGGTTGGCTAAGTGAAATTTCTTTCATTAACTGTTCAAGGTTCTAAAGATTTATTTTTAAGGTCAAGATTGTTATTCTTTCATTACTTTATTTTTCTACAAATCATTTTACAAATTTTATATAATAGAATCAACAGCAATCTGGATACTACATTCTACTACTATAATCAACTTAAAAACGCAAACGTAATATTGATTTTGTCTTTCTATGTTTTTTCTCCATACCTAAGTTTTTATAAGCTTTATTAATGATAAGGTTTTAATGTCACTATAAACACTGCACCACAATGTGTTATATGTCGTGCAGAGATTTTTTTATTCTAGAATCAGTTACTCTCTGGTTTATGCTGTTTCATAAATACAGTTTATAGACATAATTCTCCAATGCTTGTACACCTAGACATAAAACAACTAAATGTATGTCTAAGAAATAGTATACATGCACACACTATTGCGGAATCAAACCTACGAATGTTAGATCACAACGCCTCGCAACAAGCCCAGCTATCTCACATAATTCTTTTTAAATTAGCGTTTCGAGTCACCAGAGTAACACAGTGGCGATATGTTTTTAAATATCACACAGTAATGTGATTAATATTTTCAATTGTTTCTCAATGGAAATTCAACAATAATTCCATTCATCCGCCGCCGATCTTTAAAACAGTAACGTGATTGTTTATTTAGTAATATTTACACTAAGAATGTGTTGATAATCTCATATCAACACTCAATATAACACTGCTGCAAATGGGCCTCCATAGTCCCATAAATGCTCCATCACAGATGCATCTTACCCTAAATGAAAATACAGGGAATGCTTCTAAACAAAAAACAAAAAGGTTAATAAAAAAAAAAGTATATTATATTCGGTATGAACTAAGCTCTAACCGTGAAGGAATATTTTGTTCGGCTCTTCGTGAGAAAACAGGTATGTCTTAGAACCGAGAAATCGTTGAATTGAATTTTTACTGTTCTTCACACAACGAGACCCCTCGGGAAACTCGTTAAGCAAATAGTCGCGTTAAGCAGTGTCTCATACTTGTATCTGAGACGGTCGTTACGATAGTCAGCAGCCCAAAGATTCTAAGAATTGGTCTAACATTAGGGTATCAGTGTCTCCCAGTAATTGGGTGGCGGAGTCAGATGGCGGTAACTCCGTGTATGTCACTGATATTCAGCCGCATCTGTTTAGACTGGAAGCCGACCCGATCAGTGCCGGCCCAATGCAAGTTTTAGAATGGAGCGAGATCCAATAATGGCGTCCCTTTTGCCCCTTAATATATACCTGCTATGCGGGCAAGCATAGATCTTGGAAGATCTCTACAATATCTTAAGTCACTTAATAAGCTAAAAAAGAAATCATTTAATTTTCTGTACCACTGCGACCGGCCTCCCTGGGACTCGGCGCCAGTGCGGCCGTTCCGTTCGCCCTATGATAGGACCGGCCTTGCCCACCATATTTGGGAAAAGGCTAGGCAGATGGTAAATCTCACAAATCCGTGTTTACTCTAAATCTTTGTTAACATTGTCAAGGCGACTTTTGAGTATAGTTTAGCTGCCCGCTTCTGACCAAATTGCCTTGAAATATGCGCAAAATAGGTGTTTGGGCGTTAACGTTTCTTAAATCTAAATCTTAACGAATTAATTTGATCTTGGTCTCTATCGTTTTGTCAGATTATAAACTAGGTCGACAGGTTTTGTGTTTTTTTATTTTTTATTTTGATTAATTTAATAATTACCACGAGATAAGTATAAGGAAGATTTTTAGTTTAAATAAAACGCAATTTGAGCGTTAATTATTTCTCAATCTATAAAGAATATCAAAAAAACAAAAACGTGAGGACCTAGTTTTTACTTGTGTCTATAACATAAAAAACCAGCAAAATCAGCTCATGTTTAGTGGGGTAAAAACATTTAAACGTATTTTGTTTGAAAACTTTTACCTGTACCTCTATCACGAGTTTTCTAACTATTTACTATCATAGTAAAGTAAATTTTCATGATAGCGATTTTAGTTCTTAACTTGGTTACATTAGGGATTAGAGTCGCTTATGTGACATATGTGTCATAGTTAAGTTTTGATTTACTATATTATAGAGATGTCATGTTAGCGACTCTAATCCCTAATGTACCCAAGTTAAGAAATAAAATCGCTTGCATAAAAATTTACATTTACTATGAAAGTAAATAGTGAAAAACTCATAATAGAGGTACTGAACTATAGTCTTAACCTTTCCTCAGTACTTTGTTTTGTAAGTCTTTACATTAGCTTAAGCAAGTGAGGTATTGCGTTAACGTTGAGAATCTTCTTAGAATTGTGGTGACACGAATATATTATGAGTTTCTAATGCAATAACTTGTTGGAAATTTTGATTTCCATCGTGTGCTCTCAGCTCTCATGCTATGGTGGAAAGATTAGCCAGTCAGCAATAGTGATACGCCGGAAGATTTCGGATTTTTTACTCGTGGTGCGCTTTTCTAGTTCAAATTTTGCCATAGATGTCGGTTGACAAGCTAATTTTTTTTTGTTACAATTTTTAAAAACTTAATTCCGATGATGGCGGTAAAATCCTACTAATATTACACCTCTGCTTATATAAAATGACATAAGAATACTCTCAGATAGCATAAATAAAATATTTGATAGCTGTTTGTCAGATAGAGATAATATTTGAAGTCTGTATCAGTCAGTATCACAAATTGTTCAACGTAAAAAACAGGTATTCGACTTCATAAAACTGATCTAAATCAGTCTCGCCTTCTAAATTAACATGTTAATACAAGTATAATAAAACAAAAATTATGACGTGTCTACGGAAAACCTGTTTCATTATAACAAAGAGTATGTTTTAATAAAATGATTTGTATCATCCAAATTGGTTAAATCTTAAATCTTTCTGCCTTTTGTTTCGAATTTCCTTTTATGTTGATTTTAATTAAGAACTTTACAAATCTAAGATGATTTATTATCTTAATTGATCAAATAATTCACGGTATCGTAATATGTTACGATACCGTGAATTATTTGATCAACTAGGATTTCAACTAGGATTATCCTTAGATCGAGTATTTCACTTCTGCAAGCCTCTGTAAAAAAACATGCGCGCGCATTTGACAGAACTTGCAACCGTCAACAACGCGCGCATTCTGATTCATAAATTTTTGGCTTGGCGGGATTTATGGTCTGTATCGACAAAAATTAGCATTTGAGCTACATATCTATGGTATTATGATACCATAGATATGTAGCTCAAATGCTAATTTTTATCAAATGCTCAAATTAGCATTTGAGCTACATATCTATGGTATTATGATACCATAGATATGTAGCTCAAATGCTAATTTTTGTCGATACAGACCATAAATCCCGCCAAGCCAAAAATTTATGAATCAGAATGCGCGCGTTGTTGACGGTTGCAAGTTCTGTCAAATGCGCGCGCATGTTTTTTTACAGAGGCTTGCAGAAGTGAAATACTCGATCTAAGGATAATCCTAGTTGAACTCCCAAGATTCAATTAATAACACAGTAGGCAATATTATGTTAATACAATTATGATTTGACTTTTAGAACCTAAGAGGGTGGTTATGTTAATATTTTCATTCAATCCACAATTACGGCATTGCATCAATAGTTACCATTACATAATTACCAGAAAGACTCTTCTGTATGTTTGCTAAACATCTTAGAATAATTAAGACAAGCTAATTTAGCTCTTAATGCTAGAGTTATAAAGTTTAAAGATATTCTAAATAAACAAGGTGGGCATCGCAAATCAGGTCTTCTAAAATATAGGTACATAATTTTTCCCACGTTCAATATTTATTTCTTTGTTGTCGACAAATCCTTCAAATTCGTTGCGCATGTCTAGGTCTTGTTTTACTGTTGACGTCTCATTTTTGGTGTTCTTTTTTTTAAATTCTGTGTTGAAATCATAGACTTAGAATTTCGCTTAGTTGAAATTGTGATTTTGTCATATTTTCCCAGTCTATTGCATCCTGGCTGTTGATTTTTTTCTGATTACAATATATGGTTCCAAAATCCAGTTTCCTTAAAAATTGGTAAACTTAGAATCTAGTTCTTTTTCATAATCTTGAGCTGTCTAATTTCATGTCATGTCATCGCATTGGTTATTTTCTTGTTGTTATCTATTATTAGTAGTCACCTTTGATACAATTTTATTCTACTTTTTCCGAATATCATCTTAAAAACACACTTTTAAAATAAAATTGACTTTCTTTTCAAATAAAGTTGACAGAAGCTTTCCATCAAGTTCTATAAGGAAACACTGGTATGAGCGCAGTAACATTAAACGAGATATAACACGAATACATTTGTTACTTTCTACTTTCTTTCGCTTTTCTTATACAGGGTGTGTAGAGTAGTGTACAGTGTTTATTAAACTGTACACACTGTATGTCTTGAGTTTACTATGTTTAATTTATAGAAATGTAAGGGCATTTTCAGTTCCAATGCGTTCTATTAGGGGTGCATGTATATATATCCCCCGAAGTGACACTAATCTTTCCACTGTAACAAGAGCAATTTCTAAACTAACGATTGATCTATAGTCTATGATATAAGAAAAATGTTAAATCACAAATTATAAAATACCAAAAATTATGTCTCTTCGTGTGGGTATAGAAAAGGACATAAGTAACTTTTACAAGTAATTACACACATCTACACTTGCAAAACCATCGAGCATGATCTAGTTGAATGAGTTGAATCATAAAAAATAAGTTCTCGTCTAGAAAATCTGGCCCTGACCATAGATTTTCCGCAACATTAATTCTTGCTAGTAACCGCCTCCCACTCGCTAAATTACTAGAATTTGCGGAAATAACAGTAAAACGTAATCTTCCGTAATTCAGACTATACTAGGCGTTTGCTATGGCTTCGTTTGTGGCTCGAATACAAGGAGATAATCTCCAATCGCTGGAGAAAGGAAACATCAGTAAAATGTACTGACTTGACATTAGCTGTCAAACGGTCACGTGATATGTAAATGTCAAATTCATAAATTTTAGTCTGTTAAGGTATTCACGGTTAGACTAGGTTTCTTTAATCTTTGTATAAGTTTGGATCTGAGGCAATTTTGTTATCGTGATCTTACTTTTCACAGAGTCTGGTCTAAGACTCATCTAGGTCTAATCGCCATAATGATGTATTGCAAAATCTTAAGTTGTGGGTCCCAACAGGCACACACCGTTGGGTGTGATTTATTCATAGTATACTAAATATTTTTCAGTAAATTGATAACAAATTACTCATTGAAATATTATTACTAACTAGCTACCTCATTACGTGCGCATTCTTGATCACCACTGCCCTAACTGCGAAGGAAATCATTTTAAATAACTACTCATCCCACAAGAAATCATTAAGGACATTTCCTATTAAGTTCGGACCGATTGTGGAGATTATCACACACATACATGCATACACACAAACATTTTCGTGTTTGACCTACAATTTGTTACTTTCAACACGAGACGCTAATTTAATATAGTGGCCAATTGTGAAACCATTAAGCCAATTGACTCCCAATTACAGCGGTTTTGAAAAAAAAAAAAGAAACGAATGTGAGGTTAATCTGTTGTAAAGTTTTTGGTAAATACGTCAAGTGTATTACTTTTTAATACTCATGTATTCTACGACTTAGGGCAGAGAGACCCATACAGAATTTAGCTCAGTGACTAATCTTTGAGAAGTAATGCCGATACGAGGACAAATAAGTGGAAGAAGCTGGTCATAACTGTGTTAATTGAACTATTTTGTACAGTTCTGTTGTGAAAATGACAACGAGAATGTATAAAAAATTGCGCCCTCAATCGTTGTCTACTCTATTAATCGTCCTTATTTCGACAAGCGTAGGAACTTAGCTCATAAAGCCACGTTCGAAATTTTTATTGGACTCGAAATCTCGATGCATTCGTAAATTAAAGTCTTGAATACCGTTTCATAATCTACGAATCTAAGATGAGAGCAAAAAAGATACATAACTACAATAGTCAGTCATTCACCTGTACGTCACGAATTACTCGCGATGAGTTCTTTGACCCCCTCAAGTAAAACCTGCATTGTTTTAAACTTTTTATGACGTAGAAATAGGTGAAAGGGCCGTGGGAGATTAGACGTAATTACCTATTTATTGCTTTTCTCTCTACTTACCTTTGTAGACCAGTGATTATTTCTGTATATTTTTTTCTCATTTTAAAAAACATTGCCGCGGTGGAGGTTTATACAGGATGGATGTTTATACAGGAGGTTTTGTCCTGTATAAACATACATCTTACATGCACACACACCAAGACCCGAAACAACTATCATACAAATATTGGTTCATCTACCGTTGAGTTTGTTGGCTATTGGCCACTACACACTACTTTTTTGGGATGATGTTTAGTTGCTCTACACAACATTACCCAATTCTTCATTATCCACATCTATACTTCATCACCCACCTTATTCGTTACTCGTGGCTTGGGGCCACACTTAGTAATAGTTATCTAAAGATAATTTATGAAAACAATGATGGAATAATTTGATGTGGGAATCAATTTGAACAATGGATTCTAAAGTGCAATGTGCAGGCGACACGTAACAGATGAATATCCTTTATAAAAACAATCAATTTAAAAAAGTACACAAATTTCACATTATGTTAAGTATTGAACGGTTTCCAAAAAGTAAAAAAAAAAATATAGTAGTAGTGTAAATCATAAACTTAAATTTTGGCGTAAGAGAATAGAAATGCGCCCAAAATGTACAAGATTGACATTTCCGAATCACGTGATTGTTTGACAGCTTATGTCAAAATTATTCAGTAATCTCTCGGGCTGGTACCTAATAAAATTCAACCCTCATGAATCGTAAATCGAATCCGAATACAAGAAAAAATATAGTAATTCATTAAATCAACTAATAAGCTCTTCGACTACGGTAATTTTCTTCCTTTCCTATACTTGTGGCTATCTTTGCAAAGAATAGGACTCTTGAGGATGTTGTAAAACTTGACTAAAGGGTTATTATCATTTTCCATGTGAACTCATCCCGCGATGGTAAAAGAACATTGACAGTTTAACCCACCAAGAGTCATTTGAAAGATTTCTTTCTTTCCAAATTCGTGTCATACTTTCATAAAGAAGTAGAAAGCAGTAATAAAGTGTTAACGGTCAATTTGAACAATCGATCGATGATCGTATGCAATGAGGAATCGATAGATATCGAGTGATTGCATAAGCCATTTCATTTTAAATACTTCCTATTGCGCAAGTACCTACTGAATAATTTAAATTTTCTTTAGTTTAGTGTCGTATAGATAGCAGAGACTAGCGCTTGCTTGTACCAATCACGACCTGAGGCCCTAGTGTAAGTTTCTTTTGACAAACTCGATTTAACGCATCGAACGCATTCGGCGCTTCGATTGGTCCGTTTCATGCTCTCCACCAATCGGAGCGCCGAACGTGTTTGATGCGTTAAATCGAGTTTGTCAAAAGAAACTTACACTAGGGCCTCTGCACGTATGGTTCAGAATTTGATTATCACTTGCGTGAAAAAAAATATCGTGAAGAAATAATGGAGCTTTAGATTCAAAGTTCTCGGTGGTATGTGTAGTGCTAACACGTCCTTTCTTCCACGGCAATCCTTCTGATTCTGAGAAAAGGCCTCTTGCAGCAGTGGGACAGTAATGAGCATTATGTATGACGTTGTCATCGTGGTATGTGAATGGTAATTGCACCGTAAAATGATGACCTCAGTTGACAAAATAAGGATATCCAATCGCCAAGGAAAATGAATGTCAGTTAAATAGGAAATGTACTGAACTGACAGCTGTCAATAACTGTCAATTATGGGAAAGTCAATGTCGGATAATACCTACGTAATCTAAGTATTTCGTTGACAAATATTTTTTGCCGATCGACACTTTGCATCCGCGTCATTTGACCATCGCTATAGACTATGTGATGATCGTCCAAACCACGTTGAAGCGGAAGAATGTTTATTTCCTTATTTAAACAAACATTTAAATTAGAAAGTATTATTTTAATTAATTAATTCACCGTGACACATTGCGAAAGTGTTGTGACATAACATAATGGCATTATTAATCGATAATTAGATTTGGTGTAAATCGATTTATTATTCGATCTAGAATATAGTAATTAAAATGTCACGGATATAATATTGATGTGCTAGAGACATTCCAGAAACTTCTTCAAAAAGCAGTTCCAAATTCAATTCACCATTGTGTATTGAAAATTGTATATTGTTTTGTCACTGTCATTCGTCTTTTTTTGGACAGGCAAAAGTAGGTGTAATATAGCCCATACAGTCAAATGAAGCCAGAAACATTCATTTTTCGTGTCATTTTTCTTTCTTCGTCCAAATTTTCTTACAGTCAAGGTGTTCTAAAGCCATACAGCCAAGTGTTATTTCGTTTTAATTCCAAAAACAGACGCGATCAGTTTTTTTTATTTTTTAATTAGCACCTTATTTCAATATGGGTATACAGAGAAGAAAACATATAGACATTTCTGCAAACTGTTATGCCCGCTATGCCTTAAAGTTATCATTGTACAGTTCGACTCCGATGAAGTACAGTTGAGGTTCCATTACAAATGTGGCGTGCGGAATCATTTTGTTCATGTCATCGCTGCTGCATTCGGGACGGCGTCCATTGCAACTGTCAGACCGAAACCGCTATGAAATAGTAGTTTATAGTCTTCATTTTTCTTACATAGGTTGGATACTGTTATGTATTCTATACTCTAAGGTTCTTGTCATGCTTAGCGATAGCTTTCTGAGCTAAGTGTCGTGCGTTCACGTGACAATTTGCCATGAAAATTCTGAACTATTTGCTAGTATGTATATTCTCTAACGGCTGAAGATTGTGTATCTACATCTACTAAGCAGAAAGGTCTACTTTATTATGTTGTAGTCTGTGGTATAAATGAGTTTATTTGTCATTCATATTTAAAATATTTAACTGACAGATGCCTATATTTGTTTAAATTATTAGTATCTTTTGGCAAAATCGTCGTTTAACAATGGAGCCATAAACATAAATTGGAACTGGAATTAGTATCTTTAAAATACGTCATTATAAATTTTAAAATCGTTACAAAATAAATGTAATGTGCGAAATCATTTTCTCATCGTATTATCCAATGAAACTGATTGTCTACAACCGATAGAAATAATAGTTCTATTACAAATCCCTTGACGTATCCATACCCAACAGTATACAAGTAACTGTAAAACCGATGGGTCGTACAAAACAATACAAATATACATAACTATCGATACACAATTGAATATTTTCACGTCCCTACTCCTTAATAAGTAGACCTCCATGTTTGAAACCGGATGAAAATGACAGTATTTTAAAATTGGAATTTGCTGTCCGTTTGTAACACTGATGATAGGGATGGATTCTTCTTTAATTTAAGAGCTCAGCTCTAGTTGATGGAACACTCGCCACTGCCTCTGACATCTGCCTTCGTTTTGAACTGGATGTATGATGGATTATTTTGTAGAAATTCGTAGGTACATAAATATAATCTACCTTATAACTATATCTACCTTATAACCTATATAAATGTGTTAATATTTACATCGAAAAAATAAGGATTTCAATGTATTTAATTATTAGCTATTATTATTAACCAATATATCGATAACCGATTATACGATGATTTAAATCTTAAACACATTTATTCGTCAAATATAGTATAGGTTGACATTTGAGCAGCCTTATTTCTCCGTTTATCGCACTGGCGATGCCTAGTTTCTTATCTTTCAGCTGCAATAGTTTCATCCAGGTTTGACCCGCGATGGCACCAAAGTCGTCCACATCTCGCCGCCAAATGACCGACATTCTTTCTTCCAGTCTTCTGGCTTTCATGGCAGGAGAAGTAGAGACTAAAAGTTTCCGCTCTCAAAATGGTACTACCAGCAACACCAAAACATGTATTAACACTGCACTCTGCAGTATTCCTGCTTGCTTATTCGTTACGAATGTCGACAGCCCAAAAAGTCTGACAACCAGTCTAACTCTCTAAGTATCACTCAGTGTCTCCCAATAATTGGGTGGCAAAGGTCAGATGGTAGTCGCTCCGCCCATTCAGCCGCAACCGGCTAGATTGGAAGCCAACCCCAATGTAGTTAGGAAAAGGCTAGGCAGATGATGTCCGTCTAACTCCGTATAACTGCTCTGTTTTTGCTTACGTAGAGTCATATTCTATTATTTATAAAATTTCAGTAATTATTTTATACTGCGCGACTGCAATATGACCTCAAGTGAGAGTAACTGTCTCAAATATGTAACATTTTCTTTCCGTGTCGTTGGACTTCAGTCGTTATGATACGGTACCCAACGCATTGGCACAGATAACTGTAACGCCGATGAAGCGTGCCGTGCGCGATGAGTTGATGACGCGTAGGGTGGGGACGTGATACTATCGATAGAATACGGCAGATGACTACTAGTCATCTGAATTACTTTTTACGAACTGTCAAAAACGAAATTTTGTTCTAAAAATGTTCGGAATACAAAAGCGTGACGTCATAGTTTTGCATTGCCATTTACATACTTATAGAGTGATTTTGATAAATTCAAAATAAAAAAACGCCAAAGAGAAGCAAGAGATTAAGTTTTACTGAGTTTTTAGAAGGAAAACTATTTACCAAACGAAATTTCAGAATTTATTTTTGACGCAGTCATCTAGCCTATTAGGGATTGTTAAGATGACGCATTCTGCGAACGATTTTGACAGCTCACTTTTGTCTTATATGATTGTTTGTATAATATTTATACTTACTCCAAAAGTATACACTGCAACAAAATATTCATTCAGATTGTTAATGTTTTGTTATTATTTATTCGTGTAAAGTTATGAGTGAGAAAACATAATATTAAGATTTATGTATGAGCCACAATTGGAGAACTATGCATACATTTTACTTCATTTTAATGCATTTTATAAGTACAAAAGTAAAGTACCACTTAAATTCCTTGTATTAAGTTTCTGTATTAAAGCCTTTTTTATATAACTTGATTGATCACCTCACCGTTTTACTCCATCGATCATGAATCACATCACTACCCGAACCGTTGGGCGGACAGAACAGAAATTGCTCTATTGCACGCAAAAGCAGATTACAAATGGTCAAACGGCTTGAATTCTTATAAATATCCAAGATCGGGCTAAGATATGATTAGACTTACTCGTCACGCTCATTTAAGTAGTGTCTGATCGCCCAATTTTGCATAGTATCCAGTCTATATGTCCTTCCATAGATATAAAATTCTAAACCAAATTCTAAATTTATGGTCTACGAAATATTATGTAATTACATAAATGAGTCTAACTGCCAAATTCTCGAATGCATGGCCACCATAAAGATTTTTGTTTTATTCATTCGTCTCCCTTTAGAACAGGCAAAGGAAGCTGAGCTCATACAGCCATCTACCATAAAGAGACAAGCGACAGTGTCATATTTTTTACATATTTTTTTTTGTGACTATTATATTCACATGACTGCATTTATTTAATCATCTGTCTCGTAATTTATTGATGATATATTTACAGAAAAATCATTAAATACAAAAAAAAATGTATGTCTGTATGTAATCTAAAATATCCAGAAGATTTAAAAACATTCAGTTCAGTGGAAATCGTGAAAAACTTATAACAAAAACAAAATATTTAAGCACCTAGCCTGTTTGTTTAGGAAGCGGTGACAGGTACCGCCACCTATCATTTCAGACGATAACTACAGGTGCAACTTATATAATATCTATAATCTCCATAGAAATGATAGGTCTGCCATGCGACCAAATATTGTAGGGATTGTCCAAAATGTTAAAGATTTTAAATGCGAAATTTTTGTTTCGAATTCATCATAACATAATTTATATTAACATGACATCTCGACTGTGCCTATTCCCTAAAAAGTTAGGCAGCATTTCGCCGATGGCAGTATTGAGTCCCATTGAAGAGGGGGACGGTTGCTATTGGTAATGCAGTTCATCATACATAATACTCTCGACATCGATGTCTAATACGCTCCGACATACGAAAGAAGCTAAAAATGAGACATTTTTAAAAACAATTCAGATTTCAAACTCAAAATTCATAAACGTTCTATAAAGAACTGCGATACTTGCACTCATCATTGCTTATTATACAATAGTGGCCAATTCTGGAAATATTTTCAAATTAAACTGACAGTATTTTGAAGTTTACAAACGTCAAAGTACATAACCGTCGAAAGAATTTAAAAATACAGACATGTACAAAAATATGTACAGTCCTGATTTATTTAGAAAAATCTTTGTTTCCTACTCGCCGTGGATTGCAAAAGAATACCAAAAAAAAGTCGCGTGCGGTTTCCAATAAAGGGTCTTACATTTTGGAGGGCGTGACACTCCGTGCCTTATACCGATAATAACTTTAATTGAGATAAACATAACGTGTGTTTAGTTTTTAATAACATCTACTAGGAAAGCAGATAGACCAAGAGCCATTTTATGTTTAATTAACGTCTCAAATCGAAGTCTGGAGACGACCATTGCGAATATCATGATTAAAAAAAATACAAAGTAATGTGAACGTTAGGAGAATAATTTTCTTAGAATAAATTCGTCACAAAATTCATCGTTCATCATAACAATTCTTATCCTTTAACACCGGAGTTATGCGATAGACCCGCAGATGACAATCTCTGATTGCCGGAAAATAAAATCGCCAGCAAAATATGTACTTAAATATTATGTAAATTATACCACGCTTTCAAACAGTCATGTGATCTATTTATCTCAAATCCTTTACCATACACTAAAGATTTCGCTTACGCTAAGCCTTTACGCCATAAATGACAATAAAGTGTCTTGTCACGGTCAAGACGGCCAAGATATGCGTGGTTGCTAAAGAGAGTAAGGATTGATTGGTCTAGATCTAGAAACTGCACCTAGCCATAAATTAAGTTAGTGTTTTCTGGTCATCTATTCTACTGTGTACACACAATATATTTATTTTCTCCAGGATAACATAAATTTATGTCAAATTAAACAAGATGGTGATAAGTAGCAAACAAAAAAAAATTGGCATAATATTTAGTGTTAGAGCCAGGAAAAACCAAAGGTGCTCTAGCTAAATATAGCGCGACCTTTCCCAAGCAATATTTACACAAGTAAAGAGGCCGCGAAAGCGTTATGATGGAAAATAAATAAACCTTAGCGGTTAGTACGTAAAGGTTACTCTTAACAAAATTTATATTTTTATTCTTGTGACCTTTCGTGAGAATTCTGTAGGACCGTGAATTTGTTAACCAAAATTGGCAATGGACATTTTATTCTTCTTCATACTTTTTCTAATATACTTTCTATATTATAAAAAGTATAAAAATACGAAAAGATATTCAGAACTATGTTTCCATAAACTTATTTCTTTTTAATTTACACGTAAGTAAGTTTTTGTGATATATGTGCTTAAATGCTTTCCTTTTTTTTTGTTTTTACTAACATAGTTTTATAAAAAATAACACGGGCATATTAATAGCACTGGCAACTACTAACCAGATAATTTGTTTTCGGCGCAAAAAATTCACGCAGCATTCAAAAATTAACACTGTGACAATCCCATCTCTAAATCATGTTTACAGAAGATATGATTCATAAATCATAAGCTTTTTCATGACAAATGTTCCAAAATTACAGATTTTACGTGTAAATAAATATAACTCTTATCAATGATCTTAGCACTCCTCATTTTACACTCATTATTTTACAAGAAATATATAGACGTTTAGAAACGTCAAAATCCTGTGATAATTCTATAAATATTGGCTGTATATATTCTAGTCTATTGTATTCTAAATTACAAAAAAAGAAAGAAAAATACACAAAACTAGCAGTTCTGGTAAATTTGGAACATTTGCCCACCCAAGCTTTAGTTTACAACCATCATTTGACCCGCACTGTTTCTTTACAGCGACCTACCGGACGAGGAGGACAAGAAATCGCCTGTCCTACTCCTAGGCGTCAACAAGATCTCAGACTCCCCATCCTTCATCAGAAGACGGTCTATCGAACCACACACTTCAGGGTCCATAAGGTTTTTCAGACCCCTAAAGTCTAAGTACACTAGAGGACTCCAAGGCGATGAGAGGTTGGAGAAGATCAGACAGGACTTGCTAGTCCACAAGAGCAAGCCAGATACATACATTCCTAATGACCACGAAGTTTCCCTGGAACCCGAAGAAAGATGCTCAAAATTAAGCTGTGTAGGAAACTGCATTTGTGACAGAAAAAAGAGCTCCACTCGAGGTTCCTTCTCTTTTCAAAGACCCGAACCTGGTACCCTCAATTACGAGCCTGATATTAAAGACTTTTCGGAAAACGACATCGAATTTAAATACACAGAACACATTCCTCATTCGCAGCCATCGAGTAGCAAGCAAAGCTACAATGTTACTCCGAAATCTACGGAACGTAGACACTTCCTTCTAGCAAATCTGAATGAACGGTTCCGAAAAACTTTAAGTTTAGATTCTAGAAAAGTCGAAACTAACCGAGTAAGCCTACCTAAAGAATCCAGACCCAAATCTTTGGTAAACACAGGCAATATTTGCGTGCAATACAAAACAGACAACCCGTTTCTAGCTACAAATTTTAACAAAGCATCACAACCAAAGAAGAAACGAAAATCATTTTTCTCTCTCGATACTTTTTTTGACTCGAAAAAATCTGATACCTCATCCATAGACGATTATTGTTCTTCGAAATATAAACGATTTGAGCTTGAAAGCGATGAATCTCCCCTATTCAAACGGGATAACAATGAAGAAAAGACACCAGACCTCTTAAATTTACCAGTGATAATAGATTCTGTAAGAAAAAAACAATCGGATACGAGGAGGCAGTTGGAAAAGTTAGAAAATCATTACTATAAGAATATTCATAAGACGCAAACGGTTATAGACGCTGTCCCTAAAGACGCTACCAACGTACAAGGGACAAGCGGGCATACCAACCATCTCTACCTTGACGAAGACGTGGAATACATTGAACCTATTCGCAGCACATTCACAAGTCAAAGCACACTGATTTTAGATAAAAACGGTATTGAAGATCTGAAACCTGACTCCATTTTGACTATCAACACGGATGAAACTGAAATAAGGCTGCCAAGTTCGACAGTGTCTCCGAAATCGAATGTTGAAGATTTTGATAGTATAGGACCTTATGAGATTGAAGTGAAAGAATCAGATCTTGCCAAGGTGGCTAAGGATTTAACAGTCAAAGTAATGGATAAATCGGTGGACTCTATCGGCAGTTGTTCCCTGGATGTCGACGCTAGTACAGATTTTTCAGGTAAATGTGTGATGTAAATGTGTTTGGCTTTTTATATCGTTGTAGTTAATGTGGATACAGAAAATAATAGGTTTGTTAGATTTACAATTTCAATGTTTTTGCAGAAACTTATTTTAGCGTCCCAGAGACCGTCAGTATTTTAAAAGTTCACTGACATTATTTTGACGTTTAGGAACGTCAAAACTGACGGTGCCTGCGATTGACTGCGATTTAGGCTGCGTTGATTGTATGATGTTAAATATATATAGTGATTTTTTCTGAATCCACACATATAAGGCATGTAATTGTGATTATTTTCAGTTCATTTTCATCGTAATATTACGAGTATATCAATTTTGGATGAGTATATTCTAAAAGTAAAAACAACATTTATCATTCTATATTTTTCCTGTTTATAAGGTCTGATTAAAATGGCAGCAATGGGTTCGTATTTAAATTGCATGTTTTTACTTTTAGAACTAGCGCAGTAACTACAGCTATTTTATCAAAAACTTTTTTTATTTTCGTAATAAATATCTTTATTATTATCTGTGATCTGTGTTTTCTTTTTTCCTATTCTGTGGCGTGATTGTGGTGTTTATCTTTCGTTTTGTATATCTATTATCTGTATTGTCTAATCTATATTTATTCTTACTATTATCTACTTTTTTTATATTAATTCGTTTATTCAATGAGCCGATGCGAAATTAATAAGCAATCCAGACACAACGAGTATTTTTAAATTATTTCCACAATATTTTGACGTTTCTAAACGTAAAAATCATAGTAACGTTAAAATGCTTGTCTGTGAAAATACGGACAATTTCTGGGGTACAAGTAGACTTGATGACGAGGCTGATCTCAACATAGTTGGGCTAAGCGAAAGATGACTAAAAGCAGTAGTGGTTGTCCTCAAGCGAGGGTTCGATTCCAGGTAAAGGCGCACCAATGGGATAGTTTTATTCACACGATATAAAATAAAATTCATTACTCTAGTGGTTGCAAGCGCACCTGCAGAGAGTGAGGTGCATTCGATCAGTCACGCACTGTTTTTGGATTTTTCTATTTTAAAATTATTTAGTAACAATGCTATGTATGTGTAAAATAAAATAAAAAATATTTTTGTAATCTACTAATTCTAACTGGACACATACCCAGAGGACGACCGAGTCCAAAAATGAAGTTAAAATGCGAATTTAAAACACCAAATGAAAATATTACGATTTAAATATATATGGCCACATTTTTGTATCTTGGATACGTAAAACAAATTATGCTCCATAATTTACATGTCTCGTCATCGTCTGTTTTCACTCCTCCATGACATTTCTCCTGATTGCTTTCTGTATATCTATGGATTGCTTCAGCTCGTTAATCTTTTTGAAGAACGATTTTATTTTTAGCTTCAGTTTCGTATTTACACAAGAAGTGTACTTAATGTTGTGTTAAAAGTTTCATATGGTGATGATTCGCTCGCTGTGTGAAACCGAACGTGACGATATTGCGCGCAAAAGTTTAATTCAGTGCTTTTTTTTTTAAACTTTTTTATTAGTCTAATCATTACCCTATCTCCTGTTGCTCATTTAGGTTATTAATTTGTCATATTGGTCTCTTTACAACATTTAGTTACAAAAAATATCAATACGGTAGGATGTAAAGTCGCAACGATGTCGATAAAGTCGAATGATTATAATCAGAAACATAAATTATTCTCGGCGGAAGCTATAAATATTTAAATCATCATTCTAACTGAGACCGATCGATTTAATAACGATACGTCACTAAATACACCTTACTCGTGTATAAATTCTATCAATCTAGGCCGTGCATAGAAATCGCAAACAATGCAGATTGCAAAATGCAGCTCGCAAACAAAAAGACAATCGGATACGCGTACACATATGGATAATCTATGTATCGACCTCGTTTCTGCCCACGTACGACTTATAGCTCGGTCATTGCCGTCATATTGCTTATGAATACGCACCTAAACACACCTGAGATAAATTTATTTCGCAAAATTTCAACAACGCACTATCTATAAATGGTTTGTAAATTAATGAATCCGAAACTCGCCGACCGTGAAACGGAACGGTGCGGACTGGCCGCAAACGGGTGTGCGTCGTCGACTCAAGGAAAAAAAAATAAAACGTTGACATTTCTTTGTGAACTGATGTCATAAAATAGTTCTGTGAAAAATAAATTGAGGTGTTCAAAAAATAATTATTAAAAATTGGGTATTTTACCGCTGTAAATATAGTGTAGTACAGTTATTGTGTGTTAAAAGCGAACGGTAAGTGTTTTAAGCCGGTTTTCAATGTCACAAAGGTTCTAAAAAGAAATACTTTTACCGTACTTTTCGAAAAAGCAATTTATTTTTCTCGTATTTATTTGAAATTAATCTGAAACTGTGTTGGAAATATCTTAACCAGTATGACGTAGTGCTTTTTTTTGCAATTGTCTTAACGCTAGATGACTAATACCATTATTTATAATAGTTCACAGTAAAACGAATCATCAGCTTTTTTCGTAGCATGATTCTGTTCTTTATTTTTGAATATTCTAAGTAAAAAATTAAGTTCGTTCTTATTTTAAATTAAAAGTTAAAGTACCGATTTAAAAAAAAAAAGTTGTAATACTTTTAAATGTGTCTATTTTGTGATTAATTGAATATCTCTCAATATTATGTTTCTTTATGTATTTTAATCGTAAAATTTAGTACAGTTTTATATATTATAATTACACAAACATAATTTGAATGCTCACGAACATAATTTATGCTTGTTTAAAATACTGTAACTTGCAAAAACTTTATCATTGTTGTATAAAAAATTGCTTATTTTCATCTATGATTTGGTATGTGATATAATTACACTGATTGATATGCAATAAAAAGATAACTATCTCATTTTTATATCAGTCTCTTATCAATATATTGATTAAATTACACACTATTCAATAAAAGTCACTAAAAATAATCTAGTAAGGATTTTATAACATTTATAAATAACCCACTTACCTCTACAGTGTAGAATAGGAACCATTATACATCCACAATTTGCCAATATAGTTATTAAGTAATAATTGAGCAATATGCAGGGTCCCGAGATTCCCGAACAATAGATATTTCCAATAAGTTGAAGCTGCTTGAAAGGATAGTGGTTATGATTGCATTCAACTGGGCACAATTTTAAACGCCCCAGAGTTTTTCTTTTTCCATATAGAATTTTCTTACAGAAATATGAATAAAGCTTATTGAATCAAAACCTGGAATTTCTATCTGTTTAAACTAATGAGGCAAATACATGTATGACAAAGCTGTATGTGTATGTTATATCTATGTGTATCATTGTAGGTATAAATAAAGTTGTCTCTGATATTTCAACCACTAATTGTAGTGACCTTTATTTAAAATGAAATCCTGCCTGGTTTGATGATTTACAAGTTAAATAATTGGTATCAAAGTGCCTATATATATACATAAAATTAAAACGAAATAGCGTTCATTGAATTCTGTACAAAATTTGAGTTGTGCGGTCCTTAAACATTTATTAATTCACATGATATTGAGTAAAACTGAATATGTACCTACCATTCAAGCAAAAATAAACCATTGGCAATGTTGACACACACACTTGTTGACATAGAGTTACCAAATACAGCTTTTATAAAATTGTGTGTACATTTTGTTTAACTAAGTAATTTATAAGACCCAGATGACAGTTATATTGCATTGCGGGATATTGACAGCTCGGGTGGCATAGTGGCTAAGCTGTCGGTTGTCTGAGCTATGGGTTGGTTTAATGCTATGTTTGAGATGAAATCATCCATTTAACACAGACTTTTGTACAGGTAAACAGCCGTTTCACAATTATCTGTTATATTGTAGGTGAATTTGGCCTTAACAGAGTATAGGTAACTATTGTTTAGGATTGTTTGTGTGCATGTGATATGTATATTATTAAATTGGACCCATGATATAGGAGAAATGCTGGTGTGGTTGATGTGAATATTTTTGAAGGCAATTAAAGTATTTCTGAATGAAAGTTTATAAAACCTAAATACTTTTTACATTGACTTAAAGTTTTAAACTAAATTAGTATAACCTATTTTATACATGATTTTATAATTTTTTTCGAAATTATGTTGGCCACATATTTATAGAAAATATGTATGCCAAATCATTCTTTAGCTTATAGAAGTGACTTGAAGTTTGAACAGTATTAGGTTTTACAATGTAAGGTAGAATTGGTACACATGAAGATTTTTTTAAAATTTGGTCTGGATAAAGATAACATAACATCACGCCTGTACAGGGTGTACAGGCGTTACGCAGAGATGTAATATTGTACGCCCACTTTCGCCAATGCCCAATTTAGTGTCATGGACCACGCCAGGCAAAATTCATAACTGTTGGAAAATTTCTAACAGAAAACACCAATAATACTGCCCAACCCGTAAATCGAATTCATGACCTCATGCTCAGCGGCTGCACTTGCGACCAACAAGACACTCAATGAATAAATGCTAAATAAATATTACATATACAAGTTTGAAAGTACACCGCGGGTTCGCAATGTTATTGCAATACATTGAGAAATAAACAAACACAAAGAAATTGTTTGAATACATATACATTGCCATAAGTATATGAGTCATTGTGTAGGTAGGTGTATGGAACTTGGACTGACCACATTCTTCTTTAGTGTATGTTCAGATTTGTGAATGGTTTCAGCCTCACTTTTATTGGTGTCTATGGTTTATTTTTTCCTTTTTTCTTATAAGCAATTAAAGCCAAATATAGAAACAGCATATACCCTGAAAAGATAAGAAAAAGGACTACTGGATACCCACATTTCACTGATGCTGGTATTGAGTCCCATACTAAATATCACAATACTAAACTCCAGATTACAGCTCGGAAACTAGTTAATAGGTAAATAGTTGGTTTGTTTGGTAAATAGTTTTCCTTCTAAAAACTCGGTAAAACTTTATCTCTTGCTTATCTTTCGCGTTTTCAATTTTTAATTTATCAAAATCACACAATAAGTATGTCAATGGCAAAGAAAAACTATGACGTCACGGTTTTGTATTCCAAACATTTATAGAACAAAATGTCGTTTTTAACCATTCATAAAAAGTAACTCGGATGACTACTAGTCATCTAACGTATTGGGGCAGGCCAGGTGCAGGACCACCTCCCCTCTGCCCCGGTCGGTATGCCACTGCCATGTCTCATACTATCACTTCAAAGTCTGACCTACCAAACAGTATCTCACACACACATAATATCAGTCTTACATCATATCACGATTACATACAAACCACGCACTCTGTAATCTTGTATGGCCCTGATAAGATACCCAACATGATCTGTGGTAATTAAAACATATTTTCTCGCTTTTTTAAAATTTAATGTTCGAAAATCAAAAATGTGTGATTATTAACTCTTTTTTGCTATACGTGAGTGTTTGCAAGTATTTTGGTTTGGGTGTTAAACCTTCTTGGTGTCATAATGTGTAGTCTAATCTATATGGATGGATTATCTATGTTGTAGATATGTGTGGCTTCATGGCTGCGAGTTTTTAGGTTTTTATTGTATTTTATGTGTTGAATACATGTCTGTTTCTTTAATATTGTCAGCTTGTGTTTGTCCACTGTTGGACATGGTTGCTTACTAGACTACAATAACATATGTGAGTGAATATTAAGTACTATGTTTGGCCAACGGATGTTAGCACAACTCAAATTCAAAACGCCTTTGAGTTAGTAAGTTTTGTTATATTTTGTTTTCGTAGGTATTCAATAAAAATAAATTGCGCCACCAAACTTTAAAAAATGATATTCATATATGTAGAACATAAAAAGCATGTACAAATTGTTAAGCTGGTTCAGTTAGTCAATGGTGCAATTCATGCAGTATCTGTTAGAACAATGTAGATCAGAGGTGCCCAGACTTTTTTTTCTCATAGACCACTTGCGAAATTTAGCTGGTTTCGGTGGACCCCCTGCAGCTGCATTTCTACCATATTGTAAATTGAATTGTAAACCCTTATTTTTTTGTCACGCCAACGTAGACCCCCGTCGAGTCTCCCGTGGACCCCTGGGGGTCCACCTGGACCACTTTGGGAACTAATGATGTAGATCAATCCTATTTTAAGGAACTGAACGACGGCATAGATTGGATTAGCTTTTAGGAATCCTTATAGATTCACACACTTCAGATAAATTAACAGGTAAAATATCACTTAGATAAAAATTACACTACAAGCGATAATTTTGCATCTGAAACAAATGTTTATAAATCAGAGAGTTTATCAGATTTACGTATCAGAAACTGTGAAACAGAGAACTCATTCTATCACGAAGATAAGCAATCAGATATTTTATTAGTAAGTATTCAAACTAGACCTTAGTCTCCTTTTTTACTTTGGAGGTCTCCCCCTGGATATAAAAGGAGCCAGAGGAGAATCTCTGCTGGAATGTAAACTGACACTTTCTCCTTCACCTAGTCTCGGTCTAAGTATGCCAGGATATGGCCGAGTGATATAACAATGGACAGATTTAACTTCGCCTTGTATTCAGCTATATTTTGCAGATTAAATACGGAAAACATAGTGCGATTCGTTGACTAGATTATTCAATTACCTAATCCTATATTGTTTCCTGTACATTGATGTGCATTATGTTTTCCGTTTTATTTGCTAGTAGGTAGATTATTTAAAACTAAAATCTATATCATATGATTAAAGTATTCAAAAATTTGTTTCTTCCTTTCAGATACCACATCCGGAAGCTTGAATCTCCTCACACCGTCGTCCACGACTAGTCGCATCCGGGACTTCACATCACGACTCCAAGAAAGAGCAGGCTCTAACCTCCAGCCCAACTACCTAGCCAGCCCGACGCCCGTCGCAACTCCTGTCAGAACTCCAGAAGACACCACACCGACCCCCAGAAAAACTTCTGAGAATCTCTTGAAACCACCCCCAAAAGTCTATGTGGATGTGTCCAGTCACCGATCGAGGGGACACCATAAAAAGAGAGACGATCTCCCCCACAAAAAGCCAAGCTATTTGAACCTCGCCTGCTCCGTCAACGGATACACAAATCTAACCACTTATGATTCGAAGTTGAGGCAGGATATCAACAAAAGTCGAGAAGCTTCCCCAATAAGACCGATAACACACACATACCAATACAGGAGTGAAAATAACTCTCTTCTCGTTCCAATTCCTGTTAGTGCAAATAAGCTGTTGGTCCCCACATTTGGGCCCCATGATACGCGCGCAGATTTGACACACAAAGCGCCTACTAAGGCGCACACTGATCCTTATCTGGCCACGTCACCGTTTAATGTCTATATGGCGGCCGAAAATAAGCAGTTGAAGAACGACTTCCTAGGTAATATGACGACAGCCAGTCGTCCTTACATATCCAGCGAGAGTAAGACCTTCGCGACCTCTATGCTTCATAAGACCGATGAGGTTGACAATGCCAAAGAGGTCACATTCAAATCTAGTTATTCGGAGACGAATTTTCGGAAGACCGTCACTTCTAACGGTAAAGAGAGCAGATTCAGTTCTGAGTCTTACACCATTTCATCCAATGGAGTGTCTAAACGGGTGGAGATTACGAAGGAAAATGGAGAGAAGCTTACAAGTCCTATGAAAAGCTTTATTCAGCAGAGAGTAGAAAGGCTGTATGGTCCAGGAGCTTTAGCCCAAGGTTTCTTCAACCAGAAGCGCCACAAACTCAAGAGTTCCAGCGAGGATGAAGACCCTAAAGTCTTAACCGAAAAGTCTTTGAACACTCCAGAAAGATTACCCAGAAAAGTTGAGGAGGTGGAAAAAGTTTGTACGAGTCCAAACGGAGAAATAGACTCGAGTGTTTCTTTACCAGTCCTGAGGCATTTGAGGCCTGAATTTCGAGCTCAGTTGCCTATCTTATCGCCAAAGAAGTGTGTGAAAAGTGATTTGTCTCCGCAGAAGATTGAAGAAGACATTCCTAACATGGAAAAGACTGAAAAAGAAAATGAGGATTGTGCAGTGTCGGTTACAAATGGTGTTTCTGTGATAAAACTCGATGGTGATGCGGTAATACGTAGTGTTAATGGTGAATCGAATGGAGAGCTGGTGAAGGACGCACATTATTTCTTGGATTTGGAGAAGAAGGAGACGGAACGGTTGTTGGCACTCGCTGCGACTGCTGAGAAGGAGTTGGAAGACTTACAGGTGAGCAAGCATCTTTATAATAATACATACTTTTGCCATAGCCATGATAGCCTTTTGGTTGAGTGCTGCCTTCGCAAGTAGATGAGACTCAGTTTTGAGGCGCATATATCTGAGAGAATTTTATTATTATTTGCGTTAATGGTGAAGACAAACATACTGATAAAACCTGCTCACCTGAGAAGGCTCCAGAATGTTGTCAATTGTGTATCGTGTGTACGACTAGCATGTTAGATAAAGGCATAAAGCATTCTCATTCTATAAAAAAATAGGCATGCAAAATTTTCTGTTTCAAAAAAAGAAATATTACTTTGCGTAGGCTCGAGTCTCCAAATGTTACAAAAAATCCAAACTCAAAATGGATATTTATAATTGTTTAGAAGACCTTGTCTATAAATGGCGCATCTAATTGATATAGTTTCGGTTCTACATTTAAACTTGGTCTATGAAACTGGTTTGTGGTCAAAATAGGGTTGCCTAATTCTTGAAATGATTTATTTCACGATGGTTATTTCTAAACTCAAGGTCGTAAAACTTAGATGATTTCTTGCAATATTAAAAAAGCAGGAGATTCTTAATTCACATATATGTGGTTTTTTTTCTAATTTTGCCTTATCTTGGCCATTCTCATTCTGGCAAGAGGCCTATAAGATAGTTAACAGCTGAAGTATGTGTTGTAAATATCTCTGATATTCTGGAACCAATTTGTATTTAAAGGTGGTCCCATACTTTTTTTGTGAGAATTGATTTTGATTATCAATACAAAAAAGTATTATTAAAAAAATAACAACACTAGAAATTTTATGTTCACTGCCTACTTAAAAAGTGTTAAGTATTATTATGAAACACTCCAAAAACTTACAAATACATCTGTATTTATTAAAGTTTGACATTGATGACATAAATATTCAAGGAAAGCATTTTAATATGACCTTATGCCATGTTAAATTAGTTAATACTTCATTATAATATTTAAATATATACTTAAATGTTATTTGTTATCATATTAAAACTATTTAAACAGAAGTTTTAATTTTCAATGGTTGAAAAATTGTATCTTTTGTTATTGAAAAGACAATCTTTACATAATATTGTTTAAATAAGTGTGTAATTGAAAATTTACACATTTATTCCTTGTTAACATTTTAAGTCTTTTCGTGTTTACTTTTTTGAATGCTAATATGTGAGTCTCTCTGCATCCCATAGACTGCAACACCGAGGTGTCTAAAAAAAGCGAAAAATCTTGATTACTTATGGTCTTCGACTCTGCAAAAGTATCATAATATACTTTAAATATTGTGGAACAAGTGTCTTCATTGTATTATCCACTGGCTGTTTCGTGATTCCGTCAGCGTAGTTTTTTTTTTTTTTTCACGCAAACTTTGAACCTTCATTTCGCCTCCTTAATGTTAAATTTTCGAAGATCCCATTTTAAGCCCCTGTCCACATCCTATAAGGAATCTACCTGCCAAAAGTTTGCAGATGTTTATAGATTACCATCAGTTGAATCAAAAGCTTGTTTGCAGTGCTTACATATCGGCAAAATTTTTCATAGGATTTCAATGTTTTCCTAAATGTTTCCAGAATCGTGAGGATGTGACGGAGGAGATCCTGGGCTTCCTGCGCGCCGCGTCGGGCAAGGCGAGGCTGTTGGCCACACAGAAGATGCAGCAGTTCGAAGGTAACATATAGGTTTAGGGTCCCAATGGGCACTGCTGAACTCCAGACTGCTATTTATATTATTGATATTTATTTATCGAGTGGTAGGAAGCGCGACTGCTGAGCGTGGGGTCCTGGGTTCGATTCCCGGGTCGGGCACTGTTATTGGGTTTTTCTGTATAGAATTCCTCAGTAGCAGAGTTTGGAACTGTGTCCGGTTGATGACAATAGGCTCGCCCTCTATTACATGAAAGAAATGTGTGTGCACAGTATTACATCTCTGCCTATCTTTCGTGGATATAGGCATGATGCTATGCTATGTTATGAAATGCCTAAAACAAAGTTTTCTATCAATTCCAGGTCTCTGCTACAACCATATCAACGAGCGTCTAGACGAACCATTCCCCACTACTGTGGAGGACCTGCAAGGGTTCTGGGACATGGTGTGCCTTCAGGTTAACAACGTGAACGCCATATACCAGCAGATTGCTGAACTTAAGGCCAATAACTGGCAGGAGGTGAGATACATCATATTCGAAGTATTAGGAAGGCTACTGGGGTCAATTTTTGGATGAACGACCGCGTTTACACACATTTCTTACACTTTGTCACACACAAAAGCCCCCTAACCCATTGTCCTACCTGCGAAAACGCAACGCCAGCTGGGACACGACATTTGAGCAGGTAAAAAAACAATAACTCTGAGATACAATATTGCTTACATTCGATACAGTCTATCGTGTCAACCTAGTACAACTAGAAACAAGTACTTATAATATAAAAAAAACATCGATTCTATGGTGCTATAACGACTGCGAAGCGATTTCTCAGATTGTTAACTGTCGAAAGAGAAATACGACCGCGAGCAGGGATCGAACCTGCGTCCTACTGGTTCCGTACACCAGCCGCTCTAGCCTCTAAACTACCACGATATCTGCTCGCTACGTCCAGGACCCGACAGGGGAAAATGTAGGGTCGTATTGAATTTTGAAACACTCACCAACTATTTTCTCATTTCAGATAGCAACGCCGGTAAAGCCACTGCCCTCTACGCCCGTAGCTTCGCCGCCGCGACGTGCTCGCGTCACACCGCAAGTTAAGAACGAGAAAGCGAGGCTCGCCGCTGAGAAACGAGAAGCGGACAGGAAGGCTATGTTGGAGCATAGGAGGTGAGATTCAATGCTATTTAAAGCTATACGAAGCTATATAAAGAGATACTTAGCTATGTAAAGCTATAGAAATCACTAAGATTCTATACGAAGCGACGCTGAGATATAATGTCCTCCTGACCGAATTTCGGTCACGGCGGCCAATCTCACCGGAGATTAGCCAACTATGGAGGAGATATTATAGAGCTCAAGCGTGTGCGCAAACACAGGTGCTCTCTTTATTCCTTCACTCTCATAGTCCGATGGGACGGCAATCCGACACGACTGAAGAGAGATCAGGCGCAGGCCCAACAGCTTTACATGCTTTCCGAGGCACGGTGTGTATTCACATACACAAAGACCCAGACTCGAAACAACTATCTATATCATACAAATTTTTGTTCCGTGCGATAATCGAACCCGCGACACGTAGCGCAGCAGTCGATCTGTCAACCACTGCGCCAACCGTGCCGTCAGCGATGCTGAGCTATACTAAGCTACATACATGAAGCTATTTATATGTTAAAATATTATTTTTATACTATCACTAGCTCTCTCAAGTTGGACTTAAAAAACAGTAAGATTTTCACATCAACCTTGAACCTGTAATTTCCGATTTTCAGCATGATACTATATTTTGTCATATGACCTCGTTTTTTCTTTGTTATATACATTTTCTTCCTCAAAACCTGCACACATGTAAAGACAACAAAGGTTTGTAATCCGCCAACCCGCACCAGACTATATTACATATGTAAAATGTGACATTTGCTGTCTCTAATATTGCTATTCTGTATCCTCGTATGACAAAATATACAAGCGAGAAAGGGATGTACTATTAATTGTTGGTTGCTGTGGCTGTCAAACTTATTTTACGTAATCAATGCGCAAGTCAGACATTCGCTTGCCCAGCAGTGGGGCAGTAATTTACTGAATCATTACGTATGTCTTCTCTACAGAGTCTACAGTCTACTACAGAGTCCCGCAGCCTAATTATATATATCGTATCAATATATATACATAGTATCGATAGAATCGATACTATTGCATGATAATACTATCAATAGTATCAATATCATCGATTTTTTAAAAGTAATACTATCGATACTATCGGTATTATCGATAGTATTGCCATTTATTAAACTATCGATAGTGTGAGCTATCGATACTATCAATTCTATCGATAGTATTACTCCTAAACATATTTTGGTCTTCGATAGTATAAATACTATTGATACTATCGGAGCTAATACTTTCTATACTATCGATACTATTGCCCTGTATCATACTATCGATAGTTTAGCGATTGTCGACTATCGATAGGCAACTCTACCTGTCACTACATCGGTAATTAGGCTGCCGGACGTTTGGAAGGCGTGCGTGGCGTCGAAGCGAACACGTAGAGGCTCTTTAAGACAACTTTAATAGAATGTAATGATGACATACCCAGTGGTTATACCTGTATTATAATTATTATTACCCTCGTCCGGGATGCTTCATAAACCCTTGTGTGGTCCTTCCTATCGTTTAAATTATTTCATTTTGTGAACAAATTGTTTGGTTTTGTTTTTAAACATTTTAAAAATCAATATCATCACCCATCAGTTAAAACCTATATTCGTACCGTCGTAACCGTAAATCCAATATTTCTCAAAAAAATATTTTCTTTATATTGATAAAATCATAAAGCACGTATTAGTTCAAAAAACTTTTAATTCAGATACTCCTAGCGCCGCCTATGATGTATAATGAGAACCTTGTATAGAGATTCATTCAGCCATTGTCGTCTGAGAAACTCGGTAAAGTTTATCGTCGCCAAGTCTTAAAAATCAAAAGCTTTCATAGTCTCATTTTTTCGGCCGACCATTTTTCTGTCCTCCCGTAAAATGTAGAAATTTCCGCCATCGTTCTACGCGATGCAGTTCCATCACCATCATTTAGATGGTTGGCAGTCCACAACTGTGCGTTTCTCGCGAAACTTTCTGCCTCGCACAACAAAGAACCTGCGGAATGAACCGTCGCCTGCGGTATTTCCGGACCGATACGACCTTCAAACTTTCAAGAAAAGAGCGTTCTCCTTTTTAAAAGGCCGGCAACGTACTTGTGATTCCTCCGGTGTTGCGGGTGTCCATGGGCGACGGTAATCGCTTACCATCAGGTGATCCGTCTGCTCGCTTGCCGCCTATCGCATAAAACCTGTATCGTACCCACGATTTTACAAATGTAAATATTCACATGGGCAAACAGATTCGGAACAATTGACTGTAGGCCGTACAAATTTTTGTTCCGCGCGGGAATCGAGCGAATCGCTCATCCACTGCGCCAACAGTGCCAACAATTTGTTTTATTATGCATTTTTAGGCTTATTAAATTAGGCCATTTGCCTGTCAACGTGAATTCAGTCGAATCATGGCCAAATATCCTTTAGTAAAACATGATAATGTGCAAAACATTGATTTAATTTTTTTAATTTTTCAGACGGGTAGCTCGTGAGCGCCAGTTGGCAAATCGCGCGGCGGCTCCTGGCACCAGTCGCGAGGTCCACAGAGATATGGGCATTGAAGGGAGTCAGGTACGGTATCATACATATAAAGTACCCAAAATCTTACTACTACAATATTATAAATGTGAAACTTTGGATAAATGGATGTTTATCACTCAATCACGCCAGAACGGCTGAACGGATCTGGATGAAATTTGGCACAGAGGTAAATTATAGTCTGGAATTGCACATAGGCGCGGGCAGAAGCTAGTATTTAAATATTTATCTGTACCTACATATTGCAGAGGTGTACTATTGTACACGCAAATTTTGGCGATTGCGTTACTAAACTTAAACTGTGCTGCCCAATATCATTTTGACCGACCCGGGAATCGAACCCAGGACGTAGTGACTAATGAAGCACTTCTGAAAATGACCAACTATAAGTAATAACATTCCCTTTTATCTTTTCAGGAGGTTGAAATATTTGTGGGCAAAACAGCAAAGCCATCAAAAGTAGCCCCAAAAGGAGACTGTATGAGCGCCGAACGATCAGAAGACTCTATGGTAGAAGACAGTTGATTATGTAATTAGATTAATATAGAATTATCTGCTAAACTCTACGTATGTGGATATATCACTGTTTACCCCCTGAGATGTGGCGTGAAGTTTGTAGAAGGGAGAATTATTGTTGATATTTTATACGCGAAATAAGGCTTTGTCACGACTTTAAAAAAAATACTTAAGTCTATGGTATTGTATTTTTTACTTTTTTTAAATTCATGAGTATGCATAGACACTTTCGGACCACAAATGATTTTTGTGTCCAATTATCATCATTTTGACGGTTTTAACATCAGTAAAGTGTGGCTTAGTGTCTGATATAATTAAGGATACCTTTATTTTATTTATTTTGTAAATTCGTATAGTTTTTCTGTATTTTCACGCCCTCATCTCAGGGTGTAAGCAAAATTGTAAACATCTTGAAAATTGTACAAAATTATACATAAAAGTTTAGCAGATAGTTTTGTTATACAAAAAAAAAAAGTCCTGTGAAAAAGATGCTTTTGTATGGAAATGTATGTAATTTAAAACTAATGAAATTATGATACTCAACACTAGGAATATGGAATCGTATTAATTTTGTTTTTAATCCATCATAAATTATTGTTTTTTAATTGATTTCCATTTTTACTTTTTCATCAATTTTGTTATTTACAATTTTAATTGGAATACTATTAAATAAATTATGATTATCTATGTCATTTTAAAATGAATTTAAGTTAAAATAAAAACAGAATTCATAAAATTAAAAATCATGAATTTTATTTATTAACTTTTTTAATATAAATTGATGAACATATCGATTAAAATTGTAAATAATAAAAATTTTATTTTAAAAAAAATCATTCATTAAGGCAAGCACACACGATCGACTAAATCTTGAAAAAAATAACTTTTTTCGCATTTTACATCTTTTGCCCCAATTTTCATGAACTTCGTGTGTGTACAGTCAGCATCAAAAACATGTTTACACTTAATAATATTCAAAAGCGATTTTTAGAGGAAATAGTGATTGAAATCGTGACCAATTTTACACATAGTATCTTTGAATAAATAAAAAAACATACTCATTTAAATTTTATGATTTTAACCAACAGTTTTCCAAGAATAAGCGTTTGAATTTCGCTACGTGTATACATATTTTTGATGCTGTCTTTACCTAACTAAAATATGAAATACGATTTTATACATTCCTCTAAAATATTTATTTTTAATCATTCTCCTACCGCGTATTCCGCATTTCGCTATGTATTGTAAATATTATAGGCGCCTTAAATTGTATGTACTGTGAAACAGGTATCAATGTATCAAAATTATGCCTTTAGCGTAACGGAACAGTATCAAGATTTATAAAAATGGATGCTTTTGATGCTTGAAAAAAAAAATGGCCACCCATTTGACCGCAGATGACCGTTCTTCAGACACCTACATGCCTCGGAAAGCACACTAAACAGTTGGTCCCGGGTGTCATACGAATACCTATGACAGTCGTTGCAGGTGTCAGTAGCCCAAAAAGTCTGCCAACCAATCTAACCTTAGAATATCAGTGTTTCCCAATAATGTGTGGCGGAGGTCAGATAGCAGTCGCGTTGTACAATACTGATATTCATCTGCATCTGGTTGAACTGGAAGCCGACCCCAACGTAGTTGGCAAAAGGTTAGGTATATAATTTTGCTACGGTTTTAAACTCTGGCGCTCGGACGTTGCCATCTCGTTAAATAGGCTAGATGACTCCATCAAAAATAAGTTCTGAAATATGATTTGGTAAATAGTTTTCCTTCTAAAATCTCAGTAAAACTTAATGTCTTGCTTATCTTTGGCGTTTTCAATTTTTAATTTATCAAAATCACACAATATGTTTGTCAGTGGCAATGACAAACTATGACGTCATGCCTTGCTATTCCTTATATCGTTTTTGACAGTTCATAAAAAGTAACTCAGATGACTAGTAGCCGTCTACCGGATTGAGGCAAGAACGCTACTCTTTGAGGAATAAATTCAAGCTCTATAAGTCAGTTATTTTAAATTCTTGATACTGTTTCTTTACAAGCACATATTTTTACCGTATTATGAAATAAATAATTTAGAACTTTAACTAAGCTGTTGGCATTTTTTCTCACTATTATTACTATAGTTGATTTCAATGCAACTTATTATAAATGCAGACAAATATCTAGCACTAGCTTCCGCCCGCGGCTTTGCCCGCGTGGTTTACGAACCCGTAAAAAGTAGCCTATGTGCAATTCCAGACTATAATCTATCTCTGTGCCCAATTTCATCCAGATCCGTTCAGCCGTTCTGGCGTGATTGAGTAACAAACATCCATCTACCCAAACTTTCGCATTTATAATAGTAAGTAAGATTAAGCTTTTTATCGCACCAATGTTATCGCAAGCGGCTATCGAGCGTGAAGACCTAAGCTCAATGATCAGTAGCATTTTTTTTTCCGTCAGAAATTTTTAATTGACAAGCTCCGCCCTTATTGTGAATATTTTCTAACAGAAAAATCTAAAAACACGGTGATCGAACCCAGGACCTCACGCTCAGGATGTGTCCAGTCGTCTCAAAATGAGCATGTTTTGTTTACATTATTGTAAAGTTGTATTGCAATTAACTAAAGTACCCTTAATAAAGTCGCTTATAAGCGGCTGGCACGCTAAAACTCCAAACTCGCTTAAATAGCATAATATTAAATTGTGTATCGAAATAAAAGCTGTTATATAACGAAAAATATATATATATTACTGCTCAATAGATATTAATTTTTTCACTTGACGTTTCCCCAAAAAGAAAATAAAATATAAAAAACCTTTTTTGAATATATAGGGCATTGATATGATACAGAGATGATTAAATAAAAATTTATAATACTAAATTAAGACAGATTGAGTTTTTGTGATTCTGTTCTTTCCAAAAATATATGCTTTTTATCACGAAAATTGTGTTTTAACACCAAGTACAGTCAGTGACAAATAAACTGAAACGGTAGTAATAATAAATAAAATATATTTTTATTCATGTAGACCAGTTAAAGGCACTTATGAATAGTCAGACTCTAGTTGCCGTGGAAATTACGTTTGAATAACGAAAAGTAAGTTTTCCTTAAAAATATTACATGAAAATGATAAACGAAACATATATCAATGGAATAAGGTTTATTTTTCTGAACCGTTAACATAATTATAAACTCTAGCTGTTTCAATGCATTTGACGCTGACTTTACACAAGTTTATAATATTGGGTATATATTTTAGAAAAGTAACAAAGTGTATAAAGAATAAAAATATCACTATTTTGATATGGAAGTATCATAAATTGTTTATATCAGACGTTAATACAACTATATAACGTGGCATCACGCCTGTGTTCCCCTAAGGGCTAGGCAGAGGCGTACTAGTACACCCACAAGGCCAAGGCGTCTACTGGGCTCAATTCCGAACTGGGTTGCTACTGAGAATCTTTTGACAGCAAAAATACCAATAACACTGCACGACCCGGGAATCGAACCAAGACGCTCACGCTCGGCATCCCTGTTTGCAACCGTTAGTTAGTTGGTAAACAAATGCATAAACATTTTGTCACAAATTATAAGCCAACTGATTTTTTCAACGCTTACTGATAAACTGGCTGATTGTCTATCCACAAGTTACCTGACAGTGGCCAAATTTCTGTTTCACTAGTATCTTTATCTTACAATATATTTCAACTAATATGGTTTGCAGTGTCGTTTTTTAACACATTTTGCTATGAAACAGTTTCATTAAATTATCTGGAATTCATAAAACGTTAACCCCTGATATAAACAATTCATTGAATAATTCGAAGATGAGGGAAATCTTTTATGAATAATGTTAAATTGTATGTATTGTTACGTTGAGAATGTTAGCGTGGTCGATTTGTTAATGATTTGTATGTTGAGATAGTTTAGTGAACCTGAAGTGCTGTGCAAGAGATATTTCAGACAATAAAACATATCAACACGCCTGTCATGGGCCCCGGTAGGATTAATTTTAGGGGGGTGCACTAAAGATGGCTTTAGACCAAACGAATATAAAACTAGCAATAGAATAAGAGCACAGAGCTTCATTGTTTAATGCTTTTTTGGTGTAAACGATAAAATTAGTTTTCATTTCCTGAGAGATAAATTCTAGTTTTATTTTATTTAATACTAGCTGTGCCCGCGACTTCGTTCGCGTGGATGTCGGAATTTAACAATGTATTTTTTAGTGAGACCAAATGCACTCAACCCTATTTTTTTCTAAAGTAAAAGAATTTTTCTAAAATAAAAGTAGCCTAAGTTACTCCTTATTACATCAGCTACCTGCCAATAAAAGTCCCATCAAAATCGGTCCAGCCATTTTAGAGATTAGCCTATACAAACAGACAGACAGACAGACAAAAATTGTAAAAAAAGTTATTTTGGTGTAGGTATGTACCGTATATATACTCATATGCATGTAGTAAAAAACGGTTATTTCAATATTACAAACAGACACTCCAATTTTATTTATATGTATAGATGTACTTTCTTCCAAGCCAGGGGGGTGCAAGTGCACTTACTTGCACCACCCTCCCGGCGCCCATGACGCCTGTATTCCCCGAGGAGTTAGCCAGAAGTGAAATGAATATCCACAAATTGGCCATGTCGTTTTTAAGTCCCATTTAATAGATAAGGGGGAAATTCGTATAGCAAATTGACGTAGATACCTACATGAAAAAAATACCAATTGAATACATAATCACCTTATTTTGAAGTCGGTTAAAAAGTAATAAAGCTGGTCGAACCGCGTATACAACTCAAGAGTCACAGAAATCTAAATAAAAAGTCAGTAGAAGTGGTAAAGGCCTTTGCGCCGCGTTTGAGCAAAATTATGAGTACTGCAGTATAACAAAACATTGAGAGCGCGCGTTTAAAAATGTAACGTATTTGTACCGAATTAAGTTTATATTGGCATTAAATGCAACACGTATCCGGCAGTACAATGTAGTAGATAACATTCCTATGGACTTATATACATATAATAATATTATAAAGAGGAAAAATTTGTTTGTTTGTATGTAGGGGGTAATCTCCGGAACTAATGATCCGAATCTGACAATTCTTTCGCCTGCATTATCCCCGAGTACTATAGGCTAAATTATATAAGGAGATCACGCGGACGACGTCGCGGGCTGAAGCTAGTTATTTAGATTTCTGTTCCTGACATACCCGTAATTCCGGAACAGTGGTTAAGCGATCGACCCCTACGCTAAGTATCACGGTTTTGATTACCGCACGAAACACGTAATTCGTATGCCCCACAGATAGTTTTTCCTAGTCTGAGTGTTTGTGCATGTGAATATATGTGTTTGTAAACGCACCCACGTTACAAGAATTATTATTATAAAGGGAAATGTTTACCTCGGTAGTTAATACGCCCTTTAATTTGGACTATTGAAATCAATTGCTTGACATATTTGACATCCCCCCTAATATTTATGCTTCCAATATCATACAAGGCAATAATATTCAATGCGATATTATGTTTTGATACATCTCTTGCACAGTGTCTTCGATTTTAATGCATATTATTAGTTAAGAAACCTAATTTAATTAATTTGTACAAAATCTTACGGTTTTTCATTCTTGGATATACCTAATTATGTATCTCAATTTATTTTTGTACATGGCAACACATTTTGGAATATGCAATGTTCTTAATTTTCATGTTAAATAGATAATACACTGCTTTCTCACGACTCACGAATTCGTATTAAAATATTGAAAATTGTATGTAAACCAAAAATATTGTAACTTAATTAAAGAAAAAAAACTACGTAAAATTTTTAGAAACTAGAATAAAAATAAGTAATGTTGCCATGCTTAAAAATATTTTTTATTGCAAAGGAAAATATCTAAACGGATTTTACAAAGATTTGTGTCTGGTTTTTAATTTTTTTTTTCTTATGAACTGAACAAATAATGAATGATATCATTATCGACTATATCGTTTAAGTGAATTTACTAAATTTTAAGTCACGGTATAATTATTTACACACACTGAAATTTATGTACGTTTACACCCTATAATTTATATTCTGGCGAAATTGCACTGTAAAATTGACATCAAGTCAATCTTTTAGGTAGGCAAGCATACGCGTAGAAGGCATTGTCAAATAATATTATGAGCATTATCTGCAAGCCTATGTACTGCTGGACAAACAATATTACAGATAACCAATTTTTGTTAGACACCCACGATAAAAACATACTATTAGATAAAACAGTCTCCCAAATAGCGTAAGTATGACTAAATACGATTGGTAAGTCAAGCCGGCTGCCCAAAATAAATGCAATGATTTTAGGCCAAGTTTGTTTTTGTGTTAAATTGGTGGCTTCTGTACTTTTGTTCACAATCAACCTTACGGCCATCTTCATAAAGTTGACTGTTATTTGTGTTTCTCGAAATGATAACACCCATTTTCTTCTGTAATTCTTCATACTATTTTTTGTTGTTGCAAAGAAACTGTAAAAAATATCATCATCACATTAAAAATACAACAATACAATGATCGACAATACGTGATTTTACAGTGCAATATTATATCTGAGAAAATGAAATTTGTCATAATGACTCTAGGTCTAAAAAAATGGTGCTCAGAAATCACTCTGTTTGCAAACAAACCGCATTATAATTGACCCCAATAACAACACCGATTCTTCTTCAAGTGCTACGTACTTGTCGGTGTACCATTTTCCATTTTGTTCTGTCCAAAGCTAGCCCTTAATTTATCTACATATCACTGCATCTGCCGTCAGAATGAATTATATAGGCCAATTTAAAGGCAGATGCATTAACAGCGTCAGTTAGAACCAATTAAATTATTATTATATCAGCGGGATGCACACAATTCATATGCATCATTTTTTTTTAAATAAAATAAAACTTAATTTCGTACAAATACGTCACATTTATATATGCGCCGTTGTCGATGTTTTGTTGTGCTGGAATACCTACTAATAATTTACTCCAATAAGGCTCACCAGTTTTAATGACTGGTTTTTTGAAAATAATTCGGTGTTTCTTTTAGATGCAGGTTAGTTGTTTCTGGGCAGCATCTAGGCGACATTCTGGTAATTACCTTTCTAGCAACGGTAATCAGAAAATCTCATAAGACTTTTCGTAACGGATTTGTTTCAATTGAAATCGTTTTAGAATAAACTCAGCTGTATTTTTAACGTTAAATTATCCGCTATAATATATATTATACAATAAAGATCATGACATTGGTTATTTTATGTTTTATTTGCATTACACATTAAATAAGGCTAAATATTGATTGCATTTAACTGAGAAGAAACGCTGAAACAAACTCAGGGGTCAAGGTCTATTTTAAAGTCCAGACAGATTATAGTAAGGATTTAAGTGAGACAAATATAGAGTGGAATAGTCTTTTGAAGAAAGTGCCGTAGCTATTTGAGCTAACCTGTCGCAACAGAGGGCAAGCATGTATCAGTCATCGTGAGAATTAATGAACTTAAGAGTGTTCAACCTACATCTCACATTTACGGTGTATAATAAGTAATGGCAAAATTGTATATAAAAATAAGGAAAGGCTATAGAGCGCCGCAATCCTAAGCGTTTTTGTCATCTAAATTAGTCCTAAATTTTATAGTATCGTTTTTTACAAAGTTTAGATTTAATTACAATTTTGAACTTCTTTAGTATTAAATTGCGTATATCATTGAGAAGTTTATTGTAAAAGCGTATACATTGTCCCATGAACGAGTTGCTTACTGTGTGGAGGCGATAAATACTGATATTAAGCCGAATCAATTAGACTGGTAGCTGACCCCAATGTGATTGGGGAAAGGCAGACAGATGATGATGATCATAGTATGTCATGTTCCGGTCCTAAACAGGCATAAAAGTTACAGGATTTTTACATTTGCTTCGCGGTTGCTTTCGCCACTGTTACACTAGGTTTAGTAAGTTTTTAGTTACAATGTCGCTTTTACTCATTTACGGTTGGCGCAGTGGCTAAGCGATTAGCTTTCTGCGCTACATGTCGCGGGTTCGATCCCCGCACGGAACAAATATTTGTATGATCTAAAGATAATTGTTTCGGGTCTGGGTGTTTGTGTATGTGAATATATGTGTTTGTAAACGCACCCACGATACAGGAATTATTCCTAGTGTGGGGCAACGTTTTTTTAAAAAAAAAAAAAAAAAAAACGTGTTCAGATCTCTGATTGGTCAAGAGCTTGGAGCTATCCAATCGGCACACAGAACGCGGTCGATGCGTAAAATAGAGATTTTTAAAAGAGACATACACTAGGCCCTCAAACTGTAGCATCAAATACAATAAAACAATTAATAGATATAGCAATTGCGCCTTTATTAAAATTCTTTCTTATATTTACTCAGGTTCTTCTTCCTCTCCCCCTTCGCCTTCTCCCTCTCCTTCTCCTTCTCCCTCTCCTTCTCCTTCTCCTTCTCCACCTGCCTCACCTCCTGCGCCCGTTTCTCCGTCCCCATCATCGCCAGTACCCATGGTTGTCGTACCATTTTCATCTCCCGTTAATCCAGTTTCTCCAGAACTGAAGGTGGTCATGTTTCCTCTGTCGTCATATTCGAAGTACGTAGGAGGTGACAAGGTGCCCACAGCCTCATAGAGTCGTGGGCTTTGGGTCCTTGCCCAGGTCTTAGTCGTGCCATTGGTTCGCCATTTAAAGAATGGCAATAGAGTTGTGGTCTTCAAGTCATGACAAGTACATTTACATGTAAAGTCCATTCTAAATACTTGAAAACCAATGGATTTACATGTACTCATACAAGTAAACGACTTGATGTAGTCTTTGCAGAAGTCGTGGTAGCTCAAGCCATAGTGCCTTCGCGGATTGTCGTCGACACCTGAAAACGATTGAGAATGTAGTAATTATTAATAGTGTTTCACTAACATTAACAAAATCTGCAAAATATGATTAAAACGTAAATAAATTAACGGTTTTCAAAGTTTTTCGTTAGTGTAATTCTCTATTTTGATTTTACGCCGATTGATAAAGAACTCTGGCCGATGGGTACCCCTAGCGTAAGTTTCGAAAGAAACTTACACTAAGGCCTCGGTATCCAAAACGCGGTCGATGCGTAATAACCAGAATATTAAAAGAAAGTGACACTTGGACCTCTACATAATTATAATACAAACCAGTGTCGTTGCTCTTTAGTGAAAGTACAACAGAAAACAACAAAGCAAAAGAGATCTGAACTTTCATTTTATTTCTTAAATATTTTTTATTCTTAACATTGCTTCAATATATTGTTCTTCTAAAAAAATATTAGATCTAAAGGGTCTTGCAAACGGATATTGAGACTACAAATTTTTTACACAAATGAGAATAAGTAATAAGTAATTATTGGAAATTAATTAACTGTAGTAGTTAAATTTAAATTAAATTAAATTCACGTTATTATCATAGTAATTAATATCAAGCATAGCGAAGTATGTTTTGTTATTAATGTTTGTAGTTGGATACACGTGAAACTACGGTTAGCCCAGTGGCTAATCGGGTTGCGGGTTCGATTCCCGCACAGAACAATTTTGATAATTATTTGAATAGTTGTAGTGTGTACTTGTGAGGTTCGTGTCCGTAAATACGTTCAATACAAGAGAAATCCTATTGCAATCCGAGGAACCATGTTCCTAAAGGGGCGAGAAATTATGGGCCTTTAAATGTTTTCTTATCCAATCTTTTTTTTTTTTGTACTTCTCATCCAAATTATCTGTATCAAAAGTTTGACTTTTTTCATTTATTTATTGGCTAAAAAAAAATTGCCACGGACGGATTTTAGTTTAGAGACTTTCATATTACCAGGAAGTTAGAAGTTCATAACAGTTATATTGGTAGATCATATTGTTACTTTGCCTATGTAGCGCCATCTCGTAGGTGATAGAAGGACTGTGAAACAAAGTAACAAGTAACGAAACATACTGGCCAATATACTGCCATCTTTTGCCAAGTAGAAGACCTAATTGTGAGAATATCTGCAATGTATCTCTTTGAACCTTAAAGTAATTATTTTGCGACTACTGCTTTGAAAATAAAATTCTAATATCAGTTTAAATTCCGAATCCTGATTCACATTGTCTGCTATTTGAGTTATTTGATAGTAATTATAGTGTCCTAAAGCTTTTTTCTGTTTTCTAGTAATTCATTCCTAAAGCTATTTACAGGCAACGCATTTCGTAACGTTTCAGGTTAACTAAATACTACCCCAGGTTAATTGATGTGCATGATGTACAACAAAAAAGTTATATTTCAAAATTTATCAATGTTTTCCATTGAAAAACAGCTGAATATCAGTCTTCTTCTGTCGAGTCGGCACGATTTATCATCATCGGAGATTAGTTCATGCCATAATGGAAAGATTAGCCTGTCAGCAATGGTGGTATCGAGAACCTTACTGCCCAAGGTGTGTCAGACGAGCTCCATTTTCATGAAATTAATTGTACCGACTACTACACGCAACATGGCAAAAAGTAAAATGCCATCTATCTGAGTGAAGCGACAACAACAAATCCTGAATCGCACTATGAGAATTTACAACGATTCTAACACGTATATGAATAATGTCCGACGTCAACCGTCGGGCTTCGGCCCGCCAGGCCACCTTACCTAGTCGGAGGATCCTCCCTTTTCAATGGAGGAACTCTGTACCTCGTTCCTCCATATAATAATTATAACTCATAGAATCGTCCGAGTCCATAATTTAACGCTCGTTCGTACATCTTATAAAATCAAAACAATAACCTGAAAAGTCGAGTTCGAAATTCAAATCTTGTTAGTCAAATGAAGTCTCGTCTCGTGATAAAACTACCAGGAGAGCAGAAGTTCACAGGAGTGTGTACTGCGTGTATTAAGGTAAAGGGTAAAGGAACTTGTACAATGTAAATATCGTATGTATGAATGAATGAGTAAGGGACTTGACGTAGTAAGTAAGCGGTCATTGGTTGATTTCATAATAGGTATGTATGTAATTTTATTATAGCAGATAAGACGAAAAAGACGTAACGTCTTTGTCACCCGTAACTAGGACAGTAGGACTTTATAGGGGTGTTTAATTGAACACCATATATTTCTTATCTTGTAGCGACATCTAGCGCTACTTAGCAACGAAGCTAGTGAGTGATCAACTGCAGTAAATTATACGATTTCTGTCTGAATCAAGCAAGCGAAATTGGCCTTCTTCGTACGTCCCTAGATGTTTTAGCCGTCGGGCCTGGCAGAACTGGAATAGCTAGAGGCTTTATCAGCCAGGCACACTAGGTTTTTTCTTCTATACAAATATACTCTGTGCAGGTGCTACGCCCCACCATCCAGCAGGAGAGGATTCTCCTTTTCCTAGGATTAAACATCATATCCCCTGTCTCCTACAACCTACTCCGTGAAATAAAGAGCTAGTGCATGATTCAAAGGAAATCTATATAATATAATTGATACACTTATCATAAACGTAAATAATACGTGTTATGAACAAATTCCATTGCAAAATTGGCATTTTACCAATGAATTTTAGATTCGTGATATCCAAAGTACCAGGAAAGTAGAAGTTTATAGGAGAGTTAAACTGCAGACTGTAAACTATAGCGCCATCTAGTAGCCGATAGTAGGACTGTTACAAAAAGTACAGCTGAGACAAATTATGGCTGCGCTTCAGCACCATCTATTATCGAGTAGCAGAACTACTTGTTTGCTGAATAAATTGGCGAGTTTGGGAAAGATCGATCAGGTCATCCTCACACAAAATATATAAATTAATCGAGGGTAATAAATATAGAGTTATGAGTAACAGTAATCAGGGCGTGTTGAACAGTGTTGTTGTTGTTTGACATCTATCGGCGTTAAGGGACAACTGCAATCTGAGTGACACGGATACAACAAGGTACGGCATCAGCCTGCAACCCGCAAGGCACACCACGTCACTCCTTACTAGATCCACATAATTACTCCTTAAATTAATGTAGTTTTAATCATGGTGCGTATCTTTGTAATTCAGAAGAAAAGGAGACACTAACAAAAATATGTTTACTTACTTATAAGACAAACAACACTCGTTTTCTACTTATCTATTTCATAAGGCTTATTTTGTGTAGTTAGAAACAAAAGACTCAACCATACTGTCCTGGGAAAGCCTTAACCTGTGGCGGTAACACACACACAAATAAAACACAAACACATGAAACAGAATTGTCGCTTTATTCAGCAATTTCCGGTTGAAAAAAATAATCAACAAAACTACACTGAAATTGTGAACATGACTATTTTTACAAACATTTTTACAGAGATATTGTATAATTGCGTTGCGTCGGGTTGTGAGCGCCCGCGTGCTCATACTCGAATGCTCAATGCTCGACAACATCGAGCACACACTAAACGATACAAAATAATAATATTTACAACAAATGTACGTTTGCATTGTTAGCTCGAAACGAAGCTAAAGGAAACAATCATGTCCGCACCGGCGAGCCGCGAGCGGTCACAGCGCACGCGCAGCCTAAACTAGAATTCAGAAACTTATGAGGTACATCATCCTATCCACTTTACTAAGCGTATGTTACCGGCCCCAATGACAACATGAGGCCAATCTTTTTTTTTACATTTTTTTCCAAATTTGCAGCCTTTTGTACAGTATATGATACTTACTAATTATATATGTATAGACATAGTTAAAACCGTTACATTTTTTTTGTTGCGAGTTCTTTTTCTTAACAGCTCATATTGGTAATGAACTGCTATGAAAAAGTTCTCACTAAGTTTTTTATAATGGTTGAGACAACAGGACACTTGCGTAACACGATTCGATATAATTTTCGCATAGCTAGATTAATCCCAATGTTCTTATTTAACATTAAAATACACGATATTTTTAACATTTTTTTTTGCTTTTTTTTCTGCAAATGTTCTATAAGAAGTGAGTTGAACGGACAAAATGTATTTTATTATATTTTTTATCCCCAAAAAGAAACTACACTTTAACACTGAGAATGCAAATATGATGACAAATGAGTTTTGTGATCGTTGTACGAAATATTACAATTTTTCAATTATCTATTACATATTTAATTTTGTTTTAAGTAGGTATGTATGTCGATTGTCTGTATGTAACTGATTATGATCATAATTTGATTCGGTATGGTTCAATCTCGGCAGCGACCACAAACCCCAAAGAACAATGTTTCGTCCCGCATTAAAATTAACACAAATAATTATTTGTTTTATTTCTATCTACCTACATTGTGTCTCTACACGTTTATTTCTAATAATTTGAATGGACACACTCTCCCTAATAATCTACAATTATCATACCAATTACTTTTATAGATATCATAAATCGTGCTTTTGTAGTTTGTGTTGGAATTATTACATTAAATAAAATGATTTAATTCATTGAAGAGTAACTTGATTGGAAAAATTATAATAATAATAATAATAATAAAATAAAATCGTTTATTTTCAGACAAAGAAGATATAGTGATGAATAATATTTTCCATGTGCATCGAAACAGTCGGAATGCACAGACGTCAATGATATGTAAACAACAAGCCATTTTGAACTCTATGTCCGTATACCAAGATTGACATTCAAATCAAAATCTTATTTCAATGGTGTTAAAGTTGGTATTTGTATATTGTATAGATAGATGATTTTGACGACTCCGCATATCTTGATCATTCTGACGCTGAAGAATTCAAGAATGACAAAATTAGATGCATTGATATTCAAGAAACAATATATAAATTTAAAGAAAAAATATATATAACCTGTTAGATTTCCTAAAGAAAATGAAAATGTGTCCACATATAATTTGTCCAATCAAGCGTTACGGCATATACTGATCAACGTTTATAAGGCGAACGCAATACGAAATGTATCTTAAAATACGCACTAATATTACAATTACATTTTCGGAATCTCACTTCAGTGTCATTTTCAACAACATTTTTTTAACCGCTGTTGTCAAAGAAATACAACATTGAGATAATTATGTTTTGCTAAAGAATTATTTACGAAACGTCACACAAAGCAGCGCCATCTACCGTGTAACTTAAGAATAGTTAATGAAATTCTCGTGTCTATTGCAGTTTCACTGTAAAATAAACTATCACTATTATTTTTGGCAAAAATGCGTTTAATGTTAAATTTCTTTGATAATAAGCAGCGGCATAGTAAAATGTATTATATAAGCTGTCAGCCGTTGGTCTCGTATTAATATTGAGACAAGATACAAAACGCGCCGCACTTTATATTAGAATACATTATTATACATACAATAATGACGTGTCTCACGTGTTTTAGATGTGCGCATCAATTCTCTACGTCATCGTTAAAAGTATTAATATAACACAAGTCATACTAAGATATTTAATTAATAAACTAATCGTACTTTTATCAAAGACTACATAGAGATATATACTTTTCATGTAAGAGGTAACCGACACCTTAGCGACGCAAACAGCAATATATTCCGTTGTTTTTGATACTGCCACAGAAATCTAAATAATATATCCAAAGAAATGCTATCCACTATATTTTAGTACCAGGACGCGAATCGCCGGTCAATGCCAATAGATATTAAACTTAATTCAGAACAAAATACGTTACATTCTCACACGTGAGGCTCTCGATGTTATTTTGTACCGTCACCTGCTTTTACCACTTCTTTTGTCTTATTACTTAAATTTCGGTTAAAAATGTTTCAAATCATATATTATTTAACAAAATGATGCAGAGAACTGACGTCACAGTAAATTATTATGTTGATCTAATATTTTGATTACAACATTACACAATATTGGATAATAACACCAAACGTTTATTAGTTTTACTAAAACACATGACACTCGCGTCTTCAGACATATCCGAACATATTTTATGAGAATGGTTACACGTTAACTGTAGTTTCTTTTGACAGTTATTTAAATGTAACAGCGATTGGGTTTTATAACGTATGTGTATTTGTTTTATGTAACATTTGGTCGCTATGTGCTACCACAAAATAGACAATGTTTGAAGAGTTATCATTGCGACTTATAGTCGGTGAGTGGAGTACAGCCATCTTAGTGATACAAAGTGGTTTTGGATCCAATTAAATATGTAGTTCTCTTATATTAAGATGTGATTGCAAGCGCGACTGCTGAATATGAAATCCTGAGCTTTATTATTGGATTTTCTGAAATCTTCAGTTTGAAATATGTGGTATAGATGTGATATGTGTGGTATGTGATAGAATGGTCTATTTGGACAGTCTTAAAATTGTTCAAAAATCACTTATTAGATGTAGACCCTCTAAAATTTAATGATGTTTTGATTTTGACTGATTTGGTATTCTGCATTATGAAAGTGGGGGTTTACCAATTATTATTTTCGTTGGGCCTTTCCTGCATTAAATATTGGTTTCTGGTAATTTCAGCTAATATGACCTTTTGTTACCTTTGATAATAAAAAATATAATGACTTCAGCTTTACGCATTGGCCAAATTGGGGTTGAACAAATAACAACCAATTATTACACAAAATATCGGTTTTAGTACAAAATGACCGACGCAAGGTACATTTGATGTCCATTGTTGTTAACAAACTATGTTTAAAGATTGTTGGAATAGATGAGAAGACATTAAATGGCGCCCAACGTGGGACATCGAGCACGCTAGCTACAAGATTTGCAGTTTAAAAAACATGAATTTCATACAATGTATTACTTACTATGCCTTCTAAGGAAAGCAGGTATTAAGCCGCGTCGATTATTTTTTAACTATATAGTAGTATTTTTAATATAGCAACACCGCCGCCAGAATCGTATCGAGTGTTGCCATAAACATGCACGATTTTGTAAGTAGTGTTGCCAGATATCGTCGTAGACATCTATCGATCACATCAAGTTATATCATTTCCGATTTCACATTTTTATACAAGAAAAATAGATCTTATTATATGCTAGGGTCACGTAATGGTTGATGAAGATAAAGAATATATCTTTAAACAATATCTTCGAATAATATTTTGACTATGACAACATAAAATCGCTGACTATTAATATATTTATAAGCGGCAATGTTGTGAAATTTTCTGTTAACACCTTAGCATGAATACCAAATGTGTGAGTGAATAGATATGAGTACCAACAGATAAATATCGTGATCAGCTTCTGTATCTTGCAAAAATATTGGCGTCGTCTTCGAGGCAAACCAGATCAGTCTGTATATTAAACGTGGCCAGCACACTACTACAAAACGAATAGGTACAGAAAACCAGCTTTATACAACGAGCGATAACAGGTGCAAGCACACATGTACGCTTTCGTACGACGATCTCAAACTACGTCAAACGAATGCCGGTAGTCGCTATTGCACGCGTTTTGCCGTACGTTCGCGTCTATATGTGCGTGCTTTTCGTTCATTATACAAAACCGGCCTGTTCCTATTTATTTTGTGACATTACTGTGTCGTGTTGTATCAACCAATCTGTTCAAGAGTGCGTCATTTCATGACTTTTGATTGGCTAACACTACTTCAGAAAGCGAAACAACACGACACAACACAGTAATGTGAATCCAGGTTTAATTTTAACTCCGCAATCCCACTCAGTGGGTTATAACAATATTTACATGTATCTATATACAAATTAACAATAAATAAGTGGTAAAAACAATATAATACTAAAACAAAAAACTGGATTGACTCATTGATCTAGGTTGCAAGAGCGGGTTCAATTCGGCGATTTTGTTTGTTTGTTTATAAGTGTATTCCCGAACGATGACAATAGGCTTGTCTTCTATTAAATGACTTAATACTGGCATCAAAGAAGCTTCCGTATGCTATAGATCTCAACAAGTGTTTTTAACAAGGAATGGTTTCTGCTCTAAACATATGAAGCTATTAACCTTGGACTTGGAAAGTTTGGTATTATTTACATAATCATTCGGAAATTTAGTCAAATGTGATTATTTATTAATTTGCCCTTTAATGTGATATAGCATCAACCTGTGCCAAAATATCCAAGAAAATATGCTCTTTTTATAATTTCACAGTTATAACAAACGACTGATATTAAGAATATTGTCAATACACGAAATATCCCAGAAAATATCATATAAATAATCAGATAAATGACAAAAACTATTTATGTGGTTACACATAAATTGTTATTTAAATAAATAAATATAATGATAAAATATGGTTATATCGTCGGTTCTCATACCTTGCTCACAACACATAGTGTACAAGTATCAATTACATTACGTGACCAATGACAACTATTTTTTTTTTACTCCCATCCAAAATCCAAGCACTGGTCCGGCCAGTGAACGAAATAATTAAGTAAATATTTTCATTATTTATAATACACATAAAACTATATGATACACAGTAATGCGGTTATTATTTTACACATTTTTTAATTATTTTTATTTCATTTTTTATGCTCATACACATTTAAATATACACTCGACGAACGTACGCGCGCTTTTTTTTTTTATTTAAATGAAAAAAAATTAATGAATGTTTCTTTTGCTAAAAAAAAAACTAGTGAGGGCATGCCAGCCGCGTAGAAAGTAATATAAATTAATATATAAACACTTATCGTACATGTTCAATCGTTTCTCATACGAATAATAATTCGATAGGCAAAGCAATCGTACTGTAAGTTATATCCAGTGAATTTTCTATGAAACAAGTCAGAAAAATCCCGCCGCGGGAAATATCATCCTACCTTGTATTAGAGGCGTTATACAGGATGAGCACATCGTCAAACCTGGCAGTTACGTGGTGACATGATCAATCCAACCTTATTAAAACATGCCCCCAGTAAACACCCAGCTGATCGACGGCTCGTCCAGTAAGAACGGCCCGCCTGGCGCGCCCTGACTGAAGTTTTGAATGTATTAACTATTTCACAGCCTTAAATAAGTTTAGAAGCATGTATGGTATGCTAACGGTAGTACATGATAGTTTGAGACACAAAGAAACAAGGTATAGGTAGAGCGGATGCGGGCGGGCGTGGCATCGTCACGTGACCTCCATGGGCAGCGTGTCGGGCGTGCGGCGCCGCACCGCGCCGTTAGGGGGCGCGTCGGGCGCGTCGGGCGCAGGCGGCGCGGGCGGGGCGGGCGGCGCGGGCGCAGGGGGCGGGGCGGCGGGCGCGGCGCGCCGCTTGAGCTGCGCCGGCGCCGCGAAGGCGATGGCGGCCACGCTGGGCGCGCGCGGCAGCGGGCCCGCCTTGTGCAGCAGGTTGGCCACGAGCGCGCGCGGCGCCACGCCCACGGGCGCGCGGCTCTTGAGCTGGATCTGGTGGCGCACGGGCAGCGCGGCGCGCACCAGCTGCCGCCCGTCCAGGCTGAGGTTGACGCGCCGCTTGTCGTCGGCGCGCGGCGGCGGCTGGCGCACCACGTTCACGAGGTGCGGGCCCTTGCCCAGCTGGCCGCCCTTGATCTCGAACAGCTGCGCCACGGAGCCGGGAGGCGCCTTGAGCAGCGCGGCGGGCGCCTTGCCGTCCAGCGCGGCCAGCGACACCACGGCGGGCAGGCCGGCGAGCGCGCGGTTCTGCGCCAGCAGCGCGGTGCGCTGCGTCTGCGTGAGCGGGTGCGCGTGCAGCACCTTGAGCTTGCTGGGCGCCACGTGGTGGATGGTGTGCGACTGCGCCACCACGAGCGGCGAGGCGTGCGGCGCGCCATGCACGTGCACGTGCTTGTGCGACAGCGCGGCGCCGGCCAGCTGCACGAGCGGCGCGGACACGCGGCGCGCGCTGCCCGCCAGGCTGGCCGCGCACTGCGCGCTCGACGTGCTGCTCACGCAGTGCCCGTGCGCTACCGTGCCGGTAACTGCGGACGAACAACACTCTATCACACACTAGCCATATAGCGATCCACCTAATGAATCCTGCGTCGGTTTAGATCACGCGCATCTATTATAATACGACGTTATTATGTTCAAAAGATTAGAAAATAACATAAACTATATCAAATCCTTTGGCATGAGCATTCCCCTCATCGTGTTCTGGTGAGCTGATAACTACCCTGCAGGTCCAAATCCATAAGAACAATAAAAAAATATTTTATTCATCATCGATATTGTTTTCATGTGTGTATTCGGGTGTGCTGACGAAAATGACATCAAACCACAAGATAGTCATCACATAACATAACAAATAATTCGTCGTGGTTTAACTTTCATAGATTTTCAAATGCTATATGACATTGTGCAATGCGACCGTTATTTAGGAAATTGTATATAATCCGAAAACACACGGTTCTCCGTTTACAAATTTTCTATGAAATTATTTTGCTGAGTGTAATTTACAAATATATACCTTGACCATCTCTCGCCTGTACTGGTACGGCGACGGCTACTGGCGGGAAAGGTCCGTTTTGTACCAGCACGCCTGACGACGTCGATAGCAGGTGATTCTGTAGACGGACCTGAAACAATACACATAGTGTTTAGACAAGGGAATTGTTGGTCGAACCTGCGACCCGTAACGCAGAAAATAGTTTGTAGTCAACCACTGCAATAATCGAAATTTCGGCTGAATTCCTCAAAAATTATCAATTATTTCGATAAGCTACGAATAGTTATTTCGTGTCTGGGTGTGCACGAGACATGTATGTAAACTGTACCCACGATAAACGGTAAATCAGGCAAAACAAATATGAAACTTACCTTCAAACTGTCAGACACAGCAACAGTCACAATTTGAGGCTGCGGCGCCGGCTGCGCTTGCGGCTGCGGCTCAGAAGCGACTGACGTCACAATAGCCACGTCACTCGCGCGCCTATGTCCCGCCGACGTGATAATATGCTTCTTCAACGGCGAGTGTTTCGTCTGCACGGTCTTCAACTGAACCCCATGAGGCAACTGGACCTCTTCAATAGTATCTTCCTTGCGTTTCTTGTCTATTTTAATCTGTGGTACCTCGTTGACCTCTTCAACGATGATCTTGGACGTGGGAACTGGCGCCGGCGTGTCGGTGACGTTGTCCTCCTTAACAGTCTTGGGCGTTTCGATGTTCACGGGAGGCGGCGGTTCGGTCTTGACCATGTCCACGTATATGGGTTCCTTATCCGCGGGTGTTACGTTCACGACGGTCGAACCAAACGTGTCCGCCTGGAAATTAATTCAAAGTCAAAGTCAAAGTCAAATGTTTTTATTTCAACTGGGCCTTTACGGGCGCTTTTAAAACGTTATGATTCTAGTTGCGCGGTTCCAAAAGTGGGTTGGTCCTATGGAGAAGAGACCGGCAAGAAACTCCATGGATACTCTTTTCAAAAAACTGTTTTACATTCTTCTTTAAATTAATTACAACTTAGTTAATTGATACAGTGACTATTGGTGGATCTTGTTGGGCTGCGCTTTCCGCGGTCAGTACTTGAACGTGTGTCCGTTCTTTACACATAATTCATGACCAGACTTCTACGAGAACATTAACTCCAAAATTTTAGACTTGTATATTACTCTATCAGTATCTCACAGTATTTGAGTGGGCTACCTTTTCGTGATATTCAGCCGCGTCTAATACCTTATTTCTAATACAACAAAGTGTCTGGTCACGGTTGAACCATACAAAATTTGACAGATCTTAGATATGAGCGTGGTTGTCATAGAAAATAACAACCCTGGTTAGATTGGGAGAGAACGCCAACTAGGTTGGGGAATAGCAACCGAGATGATGATAAAAATATAGTATAGTGTACCTTTCTCTTCCTCGGGCCAGAGTCGGCACGCCCGTCCGAGCTCTGGCCGTGCAATAAAAAAGAATCCTTAGCGTCCACATTGCTGACGAGCTCGTCCAGGATATCGTCAGTGATGGCGATCTTCTTGTCGTCCTCGTCCGCCAACGCTTTAAGGTCCGTTTCTGATAATATGCTTTCTACTTGGGCTTCCGTCAGACCTGCAACAAAATAATACCAATTTAGTACAAAACATAAAACAGCCTCACGCCTGTATTCAACGGAAGGTTAGGTAGAGTTGCTGTATTGTTCACCCAAATTTCACCACTTTCGTTAATATTGAGTCCCATGATCCCACCATGTAACAGGGGGCAAGCCTATACCCATGTACCAGGAACAGTTCAAAACTCCGTGCTGCTTACTGAGAATTTTGACCCAGGACCTCCCTAGGCCAACAAGTTCTTGGTTATGTTGAACTAGCTGTTGCCCGTAACTTCATCTGCCTGTATTTTGCACAAATCAGTTTTTTTTAAATAATATAATTATATTAAGCCTATGTCGTTCTCTACATCCCGGGCTACCTCTATGTAAAATTTCATTACGATCAGTTCAGTGATTTAGTCGTCATGAGGCGACAAACAGACAGACAGAATTACTTTTGCATTTATAATAGCGTGGATATGAATATGGATTAATCGTTACCAATTCGTTCTAGTAAAATACATAAATTTATCCCATTTCAGACTCACCCGTAAAATTCTCTGTAAGCAAATCCTCCCCGCTGATATCCAAACTGCCACTGTTATCGACATCTTGATTCAAATCCGGGTACAGTTCTCCAAGCGTAAATTCTGAGGTAGTGAATGTGTCTAGAGCATCCGATGGCGGTCTCTCAGCCGCCCTCAGCTCTACGGAGATCGGTGTGTCTAGGGCGACGGGGAATTGGTCGTCCATTTTGTCTTCGCGAGGTGGCGAAGGTGGTGGTGTTTTTGGTCGGAAATGTAACCTGGAATTGATAATTAGTACATTCAAAATGGTCAAGTACCGAGTACTCGCTAGATGTATAAGGGAAGCATTGACGTTATTATATTAGTAAAAATAATATCTAAACAAAAATATTGTAATGCTGCCAATTAATAATATTAATATAATTTCTTTGAGCTACTGCTGGGCTCGGGCTTCTCAGAATGAAAAGGGCTACCCCTTAGCCCTCCACACTCGCCTGAGCAGGGTTGGCAGACTACATCATCAAGAACTCTATGGAGCACTCTAAGGTTTCATCACGGAAAGAACTTAGAAAGAACGTTAACTTAAGAGTTATAGACAAAGTGATAATTACGGCAACAGTTTGCAAAATACCTATATTCCGATCATCGTCTCTACGTCATGTTGACAGATACGAGTGGATGATTTAAAATTGATTTCATTGGCCATAAGGTATATTTTGGCATAACAGGTACCATAATTACGAGCACTTCAGCTTTCTTCTGACTGCATAGTACTCACCATTTTTTATTAACTTCATTGATAAACTGCTCAAACTCCTTCTCGACCGGCTGCAGACTCTCATCCGAATCATAACTGCTGTCGGAACACCCGCTCCACGCCCGTTTTCTGATGACCCTCTGCAAATTATCTCTCACTACACCGTCTATAGTCCTCGCACTTAATCTAATATCACTTTTAACACTATCTTGAATCACGTCGGGCAGCGAGTCGGTTCTGTCGGTAGGTAGGACGTCCAATTTGTCGGACGGTTCGGGCTTGATGTCGGATGTTTTGTCGTCCGACGCGGTCCAGAGGTCTGGGTTTCGGGATAGGTGCCGCCTGAATGCGTGTCTCCAGGGATATTTGCCGCTTGTATGGTAGTCTCGGGACATTTCTTTAGGCGTTCTGTGCGCTTTCGTCTCGAGTTCCACCTGAAATACAAAGTAGTATTAGATAAGTACATATTGGGGTTCATGAATATTAATTAATATTAACAGGTCTAGGTCTAGTCTACGTGCAAATTATCCATCACTACAACTCTAACGGTAAAAGCGACATCGTGAGAAAACATGAATATGAAGACGTTTGCAGTCGAAAAAGGAGATAGGTATACAGGGTCCCTTATAAATGAAATTTCCAAAACACTGATGATGGGTAATTTTGTGATACTTATTTCTTTATTCGACTGTACCTCCACCGATATACATTGGGCCCAGTTCCTCTGTCGGAGGCCTTAGTTTCAGTTCCAGCAGGTAGATAGTGATAATGTATGTTACCTCCTCAGCCTTCTCCCGCCTGTACTGTTCGGAGTGCGGGAAGGTGAAGGGCAGGCGGGTGAGCAGGTCGTCGAGCGGCGTGCGCTGGCGGTCCAGCGCCACGCGGCCCCCGCGGCACATGCGGCGCCGCGCGAACCCCACGCAGCGCGACCAGCCGCCCCGCACCGACGTCAGCGTGTACCTGACGAGTATATACATTATTAATGCTGATTTCAAAATATGAGTTTAAACACGACTAAGAATCAACTATAACATTATGTTTCCGATTAACTGATCTAATCTAATTAATAAAATCACTTTCTTATCATAATACAAAATATATATATGACGGTTGCAATCACAGTCAATCCAATAAAAGATACAATAACATATATTTTTGTTGCATGATGAAACCGATCATATTCCCCTATCAATAACATCCACAATGGTGAAGTCAGCTGTATAACTTACCTATGCCTCTCATCCAGCTCGTGCTCAAACATTCCCTCCTTGGAAGGATCATCCGGGTCCACGGGATCGCCGTACAGCGTCGACGTGGGCTGCAAACACAATGCTATTTTACACACAACATAATAATGTTATTCTAACGTTTTAGTGGTGGTTGAGTTCCATGTTAGAAGTTCTACTTCTTCTGTCGTGTCCCAATTGTCCATACCGTATTGGAGAAATTAGCTGGACAGCAATGGGTGGTAGTGAGGCTGACACCCGTCCTAACAAATATGAAATGAAGAAACTGTAGCCGTAGACTGGCAGCTCGGCCATAATAGTTCCCGGATATTCATAGGCAGCGGTAATCGCTCTATTGGATCACCAACGAACTCGTTTGCCATCCTCTAACATAAAGCGGGTAAACTAGCTTACGGGTCACAAACGTCACTGTCGTTTCATGGGACAACGGTTCATTTTAAATGTCTATGAAAATCGACCCAATATTAATTACAATAAGACTCACCATTTCATAATAACATCCGGGCTTGCGTCGGAAGGCGAAGGGCCCATCGTCAGGCGGCGTGGCGGCCTCCGCGCGACTGCTGCCCTCCTCCTCCGAGGAAGTGTACACGCCCGAGTCTGCAAACACACGATACGGTACATGTTGCGGGGTTCTATTGGGCCAGACTTGGCGAGATTCGACAAATATTCGGGCTGTTGCAACATGACCATTTAGATAACCCATCGACTTAAATGAAAGCTGCAAAGAAACGCAACGCGGTACTGTTTCGTGTTGATTCCCAACGCGTCTCGATATTGCGTTTAATGGTTTTTATGTAGCGAAATGATTGAATAAGACATTAGGTCAGCGAAAAACTGGGAGAAGTATGCATGTGAGGATATCTCGTAATTTCTGTGCCATATAAGTCGTCACGTGTTGCTTTAGTGTCTTTTGGTCGTTTTTGGGCCGTATCTCACCTGTTGGCCACATTTATTGCTACAGTACGAATATTCGCTGAAACCCAGTAAGCGTAGCCCTGGGTTATAGTGTTGTTGTCAATTTTCTCGGAAAGATAAGACGTTTTATAGAGAATTTTCGTGGTGTATGGACAACACCACAACAGTACTACTGATCTACCTGTGTTGTGGGATATGTCATGTCAAAAATCATCACGTAAGTAGCTCGCTAGCCGAGTGTTTATCAATATGTATGTAGTAATTTAATCGCGAAAGGTCATAGAAACATGCCACGTTTTCCACGTTCATTTTTTAGATGGGAAACCGTTCCCTGCCTCGGCAATCACCAGTTGTCATGACAATATGTCTGACAACCAGTCTAACCAAGGCGATCAGTATCAGTTAAATGGCAGTATTCAACCGCATCTTGTTAGACTGAGAAGCGAAACGTAATTTAGTTTTAAAATCTAGTCTTTTTTGACATATCACACCCCGTGGGAGCCTGTACAGTATATTAATGCAGAAACAACATTAAACTAGAAATACATAATTTGTTAGAGGTATATTTATTTTCGTTTTCTCGGGTATTTTGATACAATGCAGAAACTGAAGGTAGGTAGTGTAGATATAAATGACGTCACATATCATGTTTCTGTATAATTTGTTTGGGTAACACCGACATTGGAATCGGGAAGCGTTTTTTCGGATGTAATAAGCCAATTACTGTTTGATTTAAGCGATTTACGATGTAAAACCAGATATTTGATACATTGTATCACTTTCTAAGTATTTACTAATGTGTTTAGATTGTGTATGTTTAGAATCCAAGTAAACTTGAAAAGGCTGGTTTTATAATTATTAAAATTGCAAATCGATTTTATAGTTTAAAAAAATAAAACATTTCGATTGCTATTTTTGGTATTGGTGTCATTTATTTATGCGGAAAAGTATGACGTATTAAATTGCGAGCAGTTTCACTAGCAGGACAAAAACCTATAATGCCTTCGCCAGAATTCAAAAATAGAGGTAATTATTTTCCGACTAGGTACATAAGTGTTTATTTTAAACCTATTATATTGCTAGATTTCAGTATGGACACACGTGTGTCCATAACACGCTATAACAAGATCTTTATGGACACATGTGTCCACATGACTTAAACATCAAGGTCATTCAGATCCAAACACACACCGCACCGCGCCTCCCTACCCCCCCGCGTATAAAGTGATACGTACCTCTCAGCCCCTGCACGGAGCCGACGACGGGATGCCTGTGTTTCCGTCTCTTGTACGGACGCTTCTCACGCTGCAAGGCAACACACCATCATGATATCGTACTCGCTTATAGTGTCATTTGTTTTTTTTTTAATTGGTTACACTTCGCTCGCGAGTTCGGCTTTATGGCTCGTATACATAATGTCACGGTGCAAAATGGACAATGTTCAAAATGTCGCACATCGGCAACAAGAGTGTCACAACACGTTAAATGTACTTTTTGGGAAATCACTATTTTCCTTTTTTTTTTTTCATAACTTATAATTCCATTTTTTTTTCCGTCAGAGTATATCGGAATACATGCCACCTCTCGGCGAGAAATCGCACTATAATTATGACATTTTTAGCAGATAAAGTTTGTGATTGCCCATTTCATGGGATACTTATCTCAACATCGTATTTTATGTGTTGTGACTCTTTCTTTGCCGATGTGCGATGCATGTACGAAAATCCTAGCAATCAATCACAAAGAAACTTGATTATACACTGGGCATGTTGTAATGTAAAATTAGGGGGCCTAATTTTACATGTTAACTTAATGGGCTGTAACTTATTTTTGTATCTTATTATTACCATAAGACAAGTGCCGTTTTGATCGATCGTTAATGATTTACCGGACTATTTTTGAGCATTATCTTCTGTTTAATTTTTCAGATATCTATCGGCGTGTTATCATGACCTAGCCATTCTTTTTAAGATCGATCAGGTCAGATAATATTTAGACCCCGTCAATAGTGAATTCCGTCAAAATAGAACAAATTATCACCGTCTGTTGGACACATTACAACATCAGTTTTACTGTTACAGGTCTTAAAAGATGTTAAAATGAGTCCAACTTGGTATATACTAGTGTACACGAGCCATAATCTATTTATAATTTTGAGAAGGATTTGAAAAACAAACAAACATTCATACATAAAATTTTCCTACATATAGATTTACTAGCTTAAATATCAACTAACGTATATACGATATAATGCATATTTCTGAAAACACTGATCAGATCTGCTGAACGCCATTTTCCTACGCGGTGTTAAATTTAAATTGTACTTATTCTTAATAAGTTTTCAAGCGAGATTTATTTAGTTTTTCATCTCGTTGATTCAATTCACGAAGAGATTAATTGCCCTACCTCATTACAAGCCTTAATCGACCTCCTATATGTCCAAACTACCTAGACCTCTCGTCAGTACGATGTTATGTTGTAACAAGTACCTGTCTTGGCTGGTCGACGGGCGTGGGAGGCGGTCGTGGCGGATAGTGCGGGATGGGGTACGCCTCGCGACGGAAGTTCGATGACGAGATGGGTACTGCTGTGTATGCTGGCCTGTACACAGAAATTTACGAATGATTAGTAGTTGAAACTGTGACCATATAGGATAGCTCTGTGAAGAAACTCAGTCACCAATAAAGTACATCAAGGGCACCAAAAATGTATTGCTACGTAGCAAGGTATGGTCGCACGGTATGTACATATTATTCATAACCACTTCTCAGACGGTGAAGCAACACATCGTGAGGAAACTGTTATATCTTAGAACCCAGAGTTCGAAGACTTGTGACAGCCACCATACACACTAGGTCCGCGATAAGGTGGAATAAAACCTCTTTCAGAGAGGATGCCTGAGTCCTAGTAGCGAACTGCAAATAGGTGCAATAGGTTTCTTCATAAACCTGATTGACAGTTCAGCGTATTCCCCCCTTTAAAAAAGCCGTATATTTGCAGCAGTGGATTAAAGATTTGAGGAGTATCCTCACGTACCTGGGCGGCGGGTCAGGCAGCAGCTGGTTGGCGAAGTCCCCGGCGGCATAGCGTCGCTCGGCGATGAGCGCGGTGAGTCTCACAAGCTCTTTCTTGGCGCTCTCTCGTCTCGCGACCAGCTCGAGCAGTGTGAGTGCTCGCGCTAAGTCCCGTCGGAGTTTCAGCATCTTCTCGTATGAGCTCTCGTCGTTTTTTCTGGAAATAAAGTAATTAATTGAGTCGTTACTCACTAAATGGAGTTATAGCAAGTTTGATTTGGTTCCTGTAACCCCTCGATAGTTTTACCCCTAACAGATAAGGGCATAGAGGTTTAAATGACGTCGTCAGTCGGCACGGTCATGCGAACGTCATATTTTTGACTGAGGGCTCCCATATACACATGGGCTTAACAGACAGACAGCTATAAGCTGCAGTCTGTTTATAAAATCTTAGGCTAACAGGTCTTTCAAAGTCACAAATTCAATTAAATAAATGAGAATTCCCCAAGTACCTGTTCTTCCTCGTCTGCATCTTCTCTGTCCGCCGCCTGAACGCCAAGTAGGGGTTGTTGGATGACTGGCCCGGCCTGTTCTCAGTTTTAACTGACAGGATAAGCGGGTGTTGCTGGAAATAAAGAATTAAGTCCATTAGATATTATATTAAAGCATAATAGTTAATTAATCCTCACTTGGTCCAAAAGTCTGAACTTGATTATTGTCAAAGAGGGAGAGGAGGAGAGAGGACTCTCCTACCACTCAATTCGTCCCTGCCTCTGCTTGTCTTGTGATTATATCCAGGCGAAACATTATGAACCTCATTCAACTACAGCTACCACTGAAGAGAACAAGACATAGGGGGTTTATATGAGTTAGAAAGAGACATCACTCACTGTATTAAGCCGCTTGTTGAGCCAATAGTCGTACACGGCTATGACAAGGTCGTCGTTCCTCTCCAGCAGTAGTTTCGCCTCGTTGAGGGTCACTACCGTTTGGCCCGAGCCCTTTTCTAGCTTGTCCATCATCTGTTCGAACTTTAGCTCTGGAAATAAATTTAAAAATACGTAAGCTATTAATCTTATGAATGGGGATATAATCTAACAGTGAGGTACGTATAAGATCGAGCGTAGTGGAGTAAACTAAGGTCAGTTTCATCATGTAGACCAGTCTTTCTCAAAGTGGGCGATAATGGCCCTTTGTGGGCGCTAGAGGCTTACAGGGGGGGCCAGGTAAAGGGCTCAGAGAAAATTGGGCCGAGTTGAAACGGTAGCTGATATTGTATTTTTCTAATAATGATAACAATCTCTTTTGAAATGTAAGTTTGAACTCAGAAACAAGACATAATACATTTATGGCACTCTATAATCAAATTAAATTTATTGAAGTAATGATTGTCACTTTAAATATGTGGAAAAGTAAAAAAAAAACAGGGGCGTTAGAAAATAATTGATTCTCAAAGTGGGCGGTAGACAAAATTAGTTTGAGAACCTCTGATGTAGACCATCTCTAACATTGGCCCCCGTACAAGTAGATACAACCAAACCGCTAAAATTAACGCAAAGATGATCCTGTCTATTGACATTATTCGATCAACTTTTATAGCGAGAAGAGGCTGGTCCTGGTTCTTTGCTTTTCCAACATCTTGACATATTCTCTGTCACCTGTGACAACACTCAAGGATGGCGTTTTTATAGATACCACTTGCAGATTACTCGTAAACCTGTTAACCACTACAAATAACCTAAATATGCTTATGATAAAAGTGGATTTATGACAATAGTGTAATGACAGTGGTTTGAACACGAGTCGTGATCTGGCGCTTACCAATCCGATACATACTTTAGTTACTTTGCTCCATCTTCGACACCCACAGTCAACATAAAACTGTATAATAAAATACTAACTTAATAAAAGTGTTTACATACTGTTATGTAGTTATACCTGTGAGCTCGGGATGCCTCTGTTGCTTGAGCCACCTTTCGTCCTCCGTGTCGATGTCGTATTCCGGCGCCTCTTGTTCTTCCCATAGCGCTGTAACAATATAAAAAGTAGTTTAAAAAATTGCTCAATTTTTTGACTGCCTCACCTCATGTCTAGTGGTCGCAAGCGTAGCCTTTGAACATAAGGTTCTGGGTTCGATTCCCGATACGGGCAGTGTTATTGGGATTTCTGTATAGAATTTCTCAGTAGCAGCACGGAGTCTGAAACTGTGGCTGGTAGATGGCAAAAGGTTCGCCCCCAATGACGTAGGATTCAATCACGGCATCGGCGAAATGTGTACAATAGTGCATATTCAGTTGGTGAATATAGGCGTGATGCTATTTTATGTTATCTCCATTGATTTAGCTAAGGTAGGCGTTGAGCGTGAGGTGCTGGGTCTGCTAAGATATTCAAAGGTTTTTTTTTTGGTAGTATATACAGTACAACACCAGCGAGAAGTTTATCAGCTAATTTCGTCAACCGAATTTTGCCGAATCGAAATATAATTCAGCGAACGGGCAGTAATCAAATATCAACTTTATGTCTCTACACTAAACTAAATAAAATTGCATTTCCATTTGGATTGGCTTCGTTCCTGGAACCTTGGGCTTGTGTTTTATTGTAATTCTGTAACAATTGTTTACACGGAGCGACTGCCGCCTGACCTCTACAACCTATTTAGTGGAAGAACCCTGGACCCCCCCGGACCACAAGCATCTAGTCATAGTCATAGGTTCTCATAGGAATATACTCGTACATTATGATTGAGAGACGAACTATGTTGGTCCCTAAATTATTTGGCAAAGCCCGAGATAGAACCTATTATGATTAAAAAAACAATAACAAGACAGGTAATCTGCGCTGATGAAATCACGCTTCTCAGAAACAATCCGCGACAGCCTATAATTTTCCTGCTTCTTTGTACTATAGAGGAATATGTGGTATTTTTATTATATTTCATAGCCTTATTTACTAGCTTGGTCCGTAAATAAGAAATGGACGCTTACTGGGAGAGACCGATGTCTAGCAGTGTACGAATGTGAGCTGATGATGATGAATACAGAATACTATATATTGTTTAATGACACTTGCAATATGTGCATGTGTGATTTATATCTGTCGAACAGTCTTCCGAAGTTCTAGCAAAAAACAAAGTTTTTATATAAGGGTTTAATTTTATATGACTGCCTCATTATCCTAATGGTTCATGTCAAATGAGTCCAATGTTAGTTGAGTATGTGTCCAAACAAACGCGTTTTCTTCCAGCAAGCATTCAACACAGATTAATGGTTTATGAGCTGGAACTCTACCTGAACAAAATTCGTGCCTTGATGAGTCATTTATGTCTATTGTGAGAATACAACATAATTGGAATGTAAACATTGACCTTTTATTTAAAGTTTAAACGATCATCAGGCGACGTTAAAGCTATTGGTGTTGAAGATTTGATTAATGTGAGCTTGCAACGGAAACTATGTTCGTAGAATTTGTATTTTTACTGTTCTTTCTAAGTGTGAAACACTTGTGGACAATTGTATGTTTCCAGATTAACCAGGATAACTTTTATTGCAAACGAAAGCTTTCTTTGTGTTAGACTGTTTTCTAGCTTTCATCCGGTTTGTCAAAGGAACAAATATACGCTAATCCAGTGCTGAAAACAACAACTCAAAATCACCATCTAATGCAGAAATCAATACAAACATTTATTTGCAAATCTAAAACATTATCTCTCGTACATATTCTCGCTCATATCGCATTGCCACACGTCCGCTCCGGCCGACGTCCATCATCGTTCTACGAAGGCCGAGTCTGGCCGAAGTGGTCGAGTCGAGAGCTCACAGCTGACGGCGCCGACTAACGTAATCGAATAACCAGACGCGTGCGTAGACTGGCGTACGCACACGTGGTTGCACGTCGCGGAATATATCTATAGCTAAGCTTATTTCGTCTGTCTGGGGGACCCAAAGCTATGCAAAAATTTATATAGGTAGTAAAGAGCTGCTGTATAGGGTGACTTCAAACCCCCTTAACCCCCTTACAAAAATTAATGACATTTCTGGATCATGGTTGTTGACGTTATTCAATTGAATATATTTTCTATAATTTCGTCATCAGAATATCTATTTTGTCGACTCACTGACAAAATCTAAGAAATTATAAAGCCAACAACCTTGAAAATTTGCAGCTTTGAAGAACCTATCCTTATAGGATGCACGCAACTGTTATAGTTTTTACAAAATTCAACTTCTAAAGGAGTAAAACGGTGTTCGCACGAACAAAAAATACGATAAATCTATCTACGCGGAGTCGCGAGCACTGCGTGTGTGTAATAGTATTAGCGAATTAACGAAACTACGTCAACATGTGAAAAAAACCAAATCGAGTTTGAACCGTATTAATTTACCATTAAGCATTACTTTCGTGTATATCTAGACAGTATAATTTGAGAACACTAGATAATAATGTCCATAAAACAAAACATACTGGATTAACTCGCATCATCAAAGTTTACAGTCAAATTTATAAACCTTACTGTATTTTCAACGGCAAATCCCTCACCCTGGCAATTAGTGGAATTAAGCTCTAAAGGCTAGACTGACAAACAACTAATCCGTAGATGTCTATCAATGGGATATACAGGTAGGTGAGGAGGGGAAGTTAATCAATATAATGAACATATATTTATGCAATGTATTCAGCTTTGGCAGGATGAAATGAAGGCCGGTAGCCAGACAATCCAATAACTAGGTAGATTGAGGGATTGCATGAGGTTGGGGCATTCAGGATATAAATCTTATACTATTATACGAGAAGTATTTATATAAATATATAATTGTTTGTTTGTAATCGCGTTCTCGAAAATATCTCTAAAGATTTCGATGAAATCTACAATATAGGGGTTTTTAAGGGAAATATTTATGTAGCTTAAATACATTTATATTTGAGACCATTTCTTGTTTTTTTTTAGGTCTCATCAAATTAATGACAGTTGTATTTATGTTAAGATTTTTTAAGGTCCAGTAATTAATATAGTTTTATTTGTTCGTTAATTTCCGACATTTAACAAACATAATTATTATATTAGATACAACTTATTTCACCAATGACGAAGGTTATTTAGCCGTTATCTCTTGTAACCGAATACGTAATAGAACTATCTTTTTATAAACTTTAAATACAATAAAGAAGTTTGTTTTCGTTTGAGTTAGTATTAAGCTGACGTTTCAAAGAGAGGAAAAAGAAAGGAGGGCAAAGAAAAACGTTTTGTAAAACGGGAAAAAGCTTCAACGGAAACTTTTTGTTATTGTTTTTAAAACAGAGAATACAGCTAAAAGTTTTGTTGGAAAAGTTAAAAAATTACTTCGACGTCATCCTAGGGTTTCTCGAAATTCTATATTTCCAAGAACTAATTTCCATTTAATAAATCATATTGGTTTAACTTTAACGACACTTCGTGCTTCTTCCTCCACAATACAAAAAGTTGCCAATTCTAAAATCCAGGCATTGTGTCTACAAGACGACTGCACAACGACTCGTTTTTTTACATTTATAATGTAAATACGAGACTCAAATGAAGGATTTAGTTTGTTTGTTGTCCGAATAAATACATTTTCGAATCCGAGTTTACTTTTTGGAAAATACATCAACAGCAAATTAGGGGTCCCGTACCCTCGACCCCGTATACAAATCATGAGTATTGCCTACTTCAGATCTGCTTTTATACATTCATGCCTGCCTCTGCTTGCCACTTGTAAAGAAAAAAATAATCACATTCAAATTTATTCGCCTTCAAAGGCACAGGTTCTCAATTCAATTTCATGCCATTTAAAACGTTGAATTGACGTCAAATAATACAAAAAATGGGAGCTAAAAAAATGATTTCATATTCACCCCTCGTACATTTTGTTGTACCAGAAAGAGAAATGTTTCATGTTTTTTCTAATTTGCATTACATTTGGCTACATTATTTTAATTTTAATTGACGCTTTAATGAGGATTATATTTCTTAATTAATTTGTTGGTCTTATTTTCGGCATTTAATTTGACTTGTGTTCAACTAAAAGTAACAGTAATCGGTCCTTAACCGATCTCAAGACGACAAAGCATCGGACAAATCTCCGCTGACTTTATCACGTGTGCGTCCGAGATTTACACACACAGAAAAACGTTTACCTTACTCACACATTAACAGAGCTCCCACACAGATACAAAGCGGTTTTGCTTGGTTCCACGAGTAATTTATCTATCGCTTGCAATTGGTTGTAGTAGAATAGATGAATGTTCTACAATGGGGCATTATTGTTTTGTAAGTGGCTGAGACGCTGGGTATTTTGTTAGTGTCATGAAGGTTTTCGTCTCAAAATAAAAAAAAGATCTCTGTGAGTTACGGATAGTATGTATATTTTTATCTGGTCTGGTGTGGAAATGAAATTTAAAAGGGATTCTGTGAATGATATTTACGATTTATAAAACCTTCGCTATGAGAAGTAGGTCGTAGGATAGGTATTATGTATAAATAACATTGGGTCAACAATTGGGTCCCAGTTTTTAGACTCCAGTCAGAGGACTGGCAGCATTAGCATGTAGCCAGAAGGATACGCTACCACTTTCAGTGATGTGGAGACTTTGACGTTTGAGTTTTCATTTAGTAATAGTTTATTTTGATTAGACAGTGTACAGTTATGTTGAGTTCATTTAGATAAGTAGAATACTTATAGGTTTAAATTAGGTTGTAGATTAAATTTCATGTTCCTATCAATTGTGTCTTAGAAATTAGTAAAAGAACAAGAACTGACAATAGAATCAATATGTCAAGAACACTATGATAAAGTACAATATGCAGTTGTGTTCTTCAAGATATACCAGAGAACGGAGACTGTCGTTTGTCTATACAATGTCAAACACGCTCCGGACAATTTTTATGCAGTTGGCTGCAACTGTATTAGAATTGTCCAGAACGTATATGAGAACTATGCTGTTATACGAGAGTTTAGTTTACCAACAGAGTACAGTCTCAATATCCTATGTACAGACATGAGGAACACGGAATGTTAGCAACACGATATTTACGAATCATATGACAGTTCAGCAACTTGTTAGTACATTTTGCTGGTGTTTCTATTCTCTGACCATAGGAAATTGTCATCTTATCTAAGGAGGCAGGTCAGATATGTTTGCTATTGCCTGTATTGTTAGATGATAACCATTATATAATGAAACTCAAATGGAGCTGAAAGGACACCTGTCAAGGCGTGGTGACGACAGATGGAGTAAAGTCGTTACCACGTGGCGGCACAGGATGACAGGACTGGGAGAAGAATGTCAGGCGAGATGAGTAGATGACATCGTTGCCATCGTGGGTGGAACTTGTATGAGACTGGTGCCAGGACCGTGAAGACTAGTATATTCAAAGAGAGTCAGGCTATGGATGATAAGTTTATTAACAACAGAACTCTGCACTTGCGATTGCCTACGTGTACGATATTAATCTAGAAACAATGTTGCATGCTATTTCGAAGATGTAATTTTGGCGTTCAAAGTCCTTTTGACTTCTCATCATAACTGTAACCAAATACTACGTGCAAACCTGACACACACACCATCGGATGTACTCCCAGTATCTGCACTGCTGGCAAACTCTCGTTACAGCCTTTGAGAACCCGCTTGTTAGTGCATGACAAATACCTATTGCAAGAAAGTATTAAACAATGCGATATCTAAAAGACCTTGCCGATGTTGTCCGGTAGCAAAATCTCTACAATTAATCACTTCAAAATAGTCAGGTATTGATTACGTTAATGTATTTCTACATCATAAAAATACTATTTAGTTTTCTCAGTAACATTCTCTGACTAATGTTAATGAGATCGTAAAATCGTTTCGATACGGATGAGCGTTTGTAAAGTAACACGACACGAGACAGTTTTGTAAAATTGAGTTTATCAGGTGTAGGTTTTCCCGTGAAACTCGTAAAATTTTGATGTTTGTATGGGTGCCCCTATAGTCATAATTTAAGTATTTTAGTAACAGCTGTGGGGCTTTTCCAGAAAGAGTTTCGATCCAAGGAGCCACCCTATCCCGAGCCTTCCGATAGGCTCCACAAAGAGGCAATTAAGGATATTATTTTTCCTGGTAGAACCTTGCTTCCTACAATTGATTACAGTCAAATGCCGTAACTCTGGCTTTATTCCAAAATTTGCGGTAAAACTGTGCCTGGTCTTCTCATTAGTATGGAGTTATTTCTAAGGCAAATCCTCGACATAATTGGCTACGAACTGGCTCAACCAGGGTTACTACATCGTTTCCACAGTATTCAAAATAAAATAGCAAAATGCCTATTTCCTAGTATAACATAGACAACTCATCAACAACTTCTGTACTATTGCGGATTTTTATAGAGGGTCATCACTTTCTGTCACCGCATGGTACAAAGACGACCTAATACGAGCAAAATAACATAAGTCCATTCTGTTATTAAAATTCGGACAGCAACTAAGTAAAATATTCGGAACATTTATAAACAGATCAGGTTTCCGAGTACTTTAGCAGGTAGCAATGAGGGTTGAAAATCCATCCCCCAACTAATAAATAACACTTGATCTCACTGAACAAAGGAACCCTAAAATTTAAAAAAAAATACGCAACATTACAAAGGGTTCCCTGCGTACGGTTTAGGTATCAATTTCAATATCCGGGGGGTGATGCGACGCATGTATTTAACATCCGACCTTATTTGTTAGTATTAAGGTTGATTTCTGATTGTTCTGTGTAAATATGAGTGGGTGGTCAGACAACAACAGATGGGTAGATACAGAGGTACGTTTTGCAAATATATATGAGTAAATTGGCTTATGGTGAAATGGTTGGTTTCTATAGGAATATGAAAGCTTTTGTTGTACGGTTTTCAACTTTCGGCACATAGCAGAACTGACTGACGTGTGCCAACTTAATCGTGAAACCCAGTTTCAGAAAGATCTTCTCTATGACTGCTACAATGAACGGTTTAAAGAACACTGCCTTCACGACGCCAATACCAATGTACGACTGGCGCACCCTTGGCAATCAGTTACGAACTTTGCTGACTGGCTAATCTTTTAACCGCGGTATGAACAATTCTCATGCCAATATGATACAAAAACCCAGAGAATTATAGCATCTATTTTCTGCAAATGATCACTTAGGCTAAGGCCAGACGAGTCTAATTTTGTTTAGTAATAAACATGTTTTTAGGAATTGACAACAATGTTTGCGCATGGGCTAAGTGATTAGCTTTCTGCGCTAGGTGTCGTCGGCTCGATTCCCGCACGGAACAAATATTTGTATGATCTACAGATAGTTGTTTCGGGTCTGACGAGTATGTTTGACAACTGTACCCACGACACAGGAGAAATCCTAGTGTGGGGTAACGTTATTTTAAAAGAGAAGCGGTTGCATACATTATTACAGACATATGAAACCGATGCACCGCGAATGATACGACGCAAAAAAGCGCGACTCACAACTCACTAAATTGCGCCTTACTCACATTTACGATATCTACAGGAATGACGCACTTGGGTACTTACGGTTCATTAACCTCAAATATCACATAAACATACCCCACTGTACCCCTTGTGTGATCAAAGAGACAAATGAGCGATAACATCAGGTCATTCAGCACTCACTACATAAGAGGCTTTAGGAGGCGCGCCAGGGGTTGCAAATTGCACCGGCCTGCTAAAATTCGACCAGATAATAGAAATGGACGTACACTATTACTGAAAGGTTTCAATCCTATAGGAGGATCAAAAAGCATTAGTATGTTACGTATGTAACGTAACTTGAGGAGAGCCGAATATCACTGCGTTCGGTATTCGGCAATATGTTTTTAATATCTGTTGTATTTAAATACTAGCTTTTGCCGGCGACTTCGTACGCGTGGAATTTAGAATCTGATATGTTCCTGCGGTAAAATGGAGCCTATATTTTAAGTTAAACCTTTAGCAATACATCGGTGAAAACTACATTCAATTCCATACAGTAGTTTTTGCGTGTACAAATTAGGATGCACTACATATTCTGAGGTGAGCCTTCCCTGCTATGCTTCATCCTTACTACGCCTTATTGCGGACAGAGTAAGCAATATTCTTCAAGGAACATTTATCATAAACACCCATGTTCAATTTAACAGTGCAACATTTATAGTGTGTGTGAACTGTGGATACAGAGGTGCCGATATCATTATTAGTATAACATACCAAGGTCATATGTTATACTAGTAAAGATATCGGCATATTAAATGACCGGTCAGCAGCACGTTTGCTCTAATCATAATATACCGTGAGTCTGATTTCCCTCGGGCTGCGCAGGCAGACGTTCCATGTCAAAAACTTGCGATATCATAGATGAAGGCATCTATAACTTGTTTACTATAAGTCAAAAGTAATTTTCGTGATGCGAAACTGATTTTAGTAGCAACAATTTTAGGTTAGGTGGTTAGTTAGAAAATCTCAAGGCATCATTAAACAGAAAATGAAATAGTGCCTCAACCGCGCAAGAATTTTAACAAAAGCCTTCCTTTTCCTATTTAAGAGGCTAGATCAAATTACTGGGCGATCTTATATCGAAATCTTGGCTTATACCAGCTGTCGTACTTTCGGAATTTTGAATGCCCGCCAGATCTGTATTGAAATGACGATACGTATCATTTGCTCAAACTCAACAGAAAACACGCGTGAACATTCACAATTATCCACGCAAAACTGCGAATCAATCAAACTTTCATAACACATTCTGTTCGACCTTGCAGCCGCCAGTCAAGCCGGGAACATTGAATTGATGTCAAACGAGACGTCAAATGGGTGTCAAATCAATGCGTCTACCATTGAGAATGTTCCCTCTTGAACAGTCCTTTTCTTTTCCAGTCGAAAGGTTTTGATGTTAAAATGACTGTTTTTCTTTCTGGACGAATTAGTACACCAAATACGTCAAATCAGTCTCAAAGCATGCGTCTGTTACTTTGAACATATCTATCTGTATTTCATGGTAGATATCTGGGGTGAACCGCAGCAGTACGCTAGTAAGTCGACAAGGAATTGACAAATCAGTGTCAAATATATTATACGAGAACTATACAGCGTGAATAGAAAACGTACTTGACCTATTTGCAGTGATAGCCTAGTGGTTGGACGCTTGACTTCCATGCAACAGGGTCTGAGTTCAAACCAGCGGGCCTGGTTTGACCTCTGACTTCGGAATCACGTTACGTTTACGTACGTTAACGGTGAAGGAAAAACATCGCGAGGAAAGCTACACACCAGTGAAGGTTCCATAAAGTTATCGATAGTGTGTGTAGTTCGCCAACCCGCACCGGGCCAGCGTGGTGTACAAAGAACTGACCCTTTCTTCTGAAAAGAGGCCCTTGCCCAGCAGTGGGACAGTAATGGGCTGGATTTATTACCTACAAGACCTATTTCAAGACTCGCTACCTTTTTACAGCAATATACCAGAGCCACGTTTAAGTGATGACAACGAAATAACTGTGTCAAATCTAAGAGTAGAGAGTGTCAATCGAGAGTATGTACTTCGCCACATGAATGTAAGATGTATTTGCACTTAGTCCCGTAGTCCCATTTTCTGCAGCAGAACGCCTCGTTTAAGTGTCGACACGGAAATGACAAATCGGTGTCAAATCTATTATGAGATATATGAGAACTCCGCCACTTGAATCGGAGATGTACTTGACCGATTTCCAGTAGTTTATTTCTGTGTCATTCACGCCCGCAGACCTTCAGACCATCTATCATTATAAAATCCCTTCAAACAATGGAAGACCTTGTTGGCTGCTTTTGTATTGACTATTGCTCTGTGCCATAGACACTACACATTAACTACTATTACATTTCTCGCGTAACCAAAACTTCTTGCCCATACTAGCCAATCCACACACTATTTGGTCTATTTGAGATGACCTCCGCCCGAAGGGTCAGTTTCATTCATCACTTATTTGCTCCGTAAAGGAACCAACAATTCTAAGACTTGTGTAATCCATTAATCTGCACTAGGCCCACGTGGCTCATAACCCAGTCGCACTCTAAGTCGAGCCCAACAGTGGGGAGATTAATAAACTTATACTGATCAAGAATGAAACGTGTTTGTTATCTCCATTTAGTATTGAAAATCTCGTCGAACGATTTCTAATTCATTGGAAACCGGCTCCACAAAACAATTTTGTGGTTTTATTTAGATATCAGATAAGTCTGTTGCTACCAGCCCGGCCAATATTCGTTTTTCTTTTCTTTCAGATCTATTTATCCAGCAGATACGTTTTATTTGTTGTGGCCTATGTTTTTTCTTACCCGGAAAAATAACACTGATATCGCTGCGTTGTGTAAACATGGTGTAACAATAATATAAAGAAAGAAAATATTTATACTGGACTCGCAAAGATATCTCAGAATTATACCCTAACATTTTACTGGTATTTTGTGGGGGTAAGTAAATCTACATACTAGGATAAGTACTAACGCTTGTTACTGTTGTATGCATTTATAGATCCAGCTGAGGCGGAGCGTCTGCCTTCCCTGCTAAGGGTCTAGGGACAAACATTTGTATGGCTTACATCTGAACGTTTGTGCATAAGATTTGTTACGCTGTGCACCGGAGCGAAACAGAATCCTGAAACTTATATAAACGATTTCGCGAAAGGATGGCGCAATATTTTATTATAACATAGCATATATATCGCCTTTATTTCCCGAAGGCTTAGGCAGAGTTGTAGCTACTTTTGTACAACTACATTACCCCGATGCCGTTATTTAGTCCCATGTAATATATAGGGGGCGAGTCTATTTCCATCTAACTTTGAGACAGAAAAACCCAATAACACTTTGACCAACCCCGGAATCGAAACCAGGACCTCAACCTCAAGTCTTAAACCGGTGACAATGAGATGTTTTAGTATAACACCGAAAAAAAGCTATATTCCTTTATATTCGTAGATATGACGAGTTTCTGATGTAAAATCTTTTGTTTTCAGATTTGGAAACAATACCACCAAAACATATTTGAATTCAGTAAAGCCGTACAATGATTAATTTGATGAAATGAAGTGAACAAAACTTTACAAATTGCCTTTTCTCAGAACCAACACCTTTTTAAAATGGTTCTACAGAAAAACATCGTTAATATGGGGTGGAACGGAACAAACTCGTTTTTTTTTAAGTTTTACCAAAAAGCCAAAAAGTTTGAAATTGTTAACAAACGCTTTTCAGTTTACAAGTTATGTCGCTAGCGGGATCCCTTTTCGGTATTAAATTCAACTATACACCTGAAACCTCTATTATTTAAGAGTAGAGTCGCAACGAACATTTTTTTGTTTCGGGATTATAATATTAAATCTTCTTGACATAAAAACGGTAACACGGATTTATGTTCACGTTTAAATACACGAATGTAAATATTGTGTCCATGAATAACTTGGGATTTTTATGACAAATAAGTTATATAAGTTGAAGATTTTTTATGAGCGAAATTTTGCTTTCATTGTTTTGTAATGAATAATTATAAAATTGCCTAATTCTATAGACTAATATAAATAAATAAATATAAATTAAATTTGATGCGGGCTCCGTCCGCGTTGAAAAAGTATTAATACAAATTTTTAAACCCCATTTCATTTTCACACCTCTAAGGGTTGAGTTATGGAATATCCTTTCTTAGGGGATGATTACTTACTATGAGGAAGCTACTTGCCAAATTCTACGTAGTATTTTATAGGTCCTAAGATTCCGTGATTATTCAGCGAGTGATTTCTTGAACTGATTGTTCATGTTGACCAATCACACAGCTAACATACATAAAGACTTGTCTTTCAGAATATTTAATTATTTATAAAAAAATGTTATAAGCCATATCTTTAATTTGAGCTGTCAATCAGGTGTCAGACAGAAAACGAGCTATGAAACACGTCAACCTACCGTATAGTCACAGGAAAAGCCCGGCGCTGGAAAGTTCCTACAGAAAATCAAACAAAAAAGGCTCTGTCACGCTCCCCTGTTTCGCCAGACGGTTAATGCTTACGTGTCTATTTTTTATATTATGACAGTACTTTTCATGGTAGGCTCAAATACAAGTGTCGGAAAGTTAGTTACGATAGCGGACTGGCTCTGTTCACTCACCAATCCCTTTACCAATAATAGTGGTTTCGATTCCTGGTTCGGGCAAAATAACACTTGGAATTATGCCCGGTAGATGGCAATAGTCTTTACACTTAAATATTTGTATTTGTGACAATCCCTATTCTTAAAGAAACACCAAAGCACTAAACCCGCTCGTGATATCCCAAAAAACTGTAACTGCGTGGTCATACGAGACTTAAAATGCTTAACATGATTCGCCCTTTAATTTTCCGGTTACAACCCAGCGCGACGGGTTTAATTGAATTCATAAGAGCCCCTTTGTGTTCAATACTGAAAAATAAACTTGGAGTTTTTGATGGGGATGGGATGGTACAGTGATTTGATTAAGTCTAACAAAGTAGAATGGACAGGGAATTGGTTTATTTGACCTTGTGTGTGACGGTCAAATGGTTTGAATTTGGATATATTTATAGTTGAAGTTGATTAAAGGGTATAATAGGGAAGTAGTCCATTTTGGAAACTCTTTGTTGCTTGTTTTGTCAATTCTAGTAACAAAGAAGTTTATCTACAAGCCTAAAACGGCCACATAGAACAACTGATACACGAATCTTCAGAGTTAAGTAAACATCAAACAGATAATGAATTTGAATATTGGTTTTGTCTTTTTTATTACAAATGACGTAGTCATTAATTATGTAGATATTTTAACATTCGTAATGTGATCTGATCATACAAAGCGACAACTAAACTACAAAGTATTTTCCTCAATTATAACGTTGGAAGTCAGCTACCAGTCCGCTTGGATATCACAATCTCACACATTGAGCCTTTCATCGGACCTCCGGAATCCAATACCGGAGGAATACCTACTGATATCTTTAAGGTAAAACCTTTTATATGTTTTCGACTACTTATACCGACTAGAAGAAACCAAACATCAACCTGTATTATCGAGCCTGAAAAGGGTCATTCCCATTACGAATATAACTGACGAGATTTTCTACCACGAGCAATACTCTTGTAAAATATGGGTACACAACAAAAAGAACATGTAAATTCAACTTAAAATGTTTAAACAAAACATTTTCCAAGCTTTTACATAAAAGAGTATACGTACTAAAGTAATTATACCACAAAAAAACTGACCTAAAAATATTTCAAAAGGTTGCCGTATGAGGGCAATTTAAAATTAACATAATATACGAACTTATATATGTATGTTCGTTAACCGAATACCCAACGAGATTCCGACGAAGCAGAATGCTGCCTGATGACTAATGGAGACCGCGAAATGTATAAAAACTTGATGCCTGCAGTTACATGCGGTTTTCATAGTGGCGAATGGCATGTAGTAAAAAGTGGACGTATCTAGTTGTATATATGTATATATATATATATATATATATATATATTTGATGTGTGTAACAATGTATTGTTAGAGGTAAATAACCGGTCACTATTACCTTCTTGTTATGAGGCATTGATTGGCAATTTGGAGACATATCGATGATGGAGAATCAATGCACTGAAAACGGTAGCTGTACATTTTTAATCATAAATTCATAACATCGTAGAAATAGACGGACGGCGCAATAATAGCGTTTAAGGGGAAATACAAAAGCTGAATAATTTTTTTTTGGAGAAATAAAAAAAGGAGGTCGTACATTTTTTCATGGCTTTGTGAGTTTATACAGTTATTTTCGAAAGCGCCAAAATTCTGAGAATACCGCACTGTTGGGTCAAAAATCGATAGCGGTCTACGAACTTTAACCCCTCATAATTATTATAAGCCCACACACGCACACACACGAATCCTATCCCACTAGATTTCTCTTTGTCAGGTTATTCTGACAAATTCTGGGAAATTATTGAATGCAGAGCTTTAGCATTAAAGGCTTTCTGTCTGATCTTTCTTGATTGATTATAATAAATATTGCAGTACAATAAAACCTCGAGAACATGTAAAAATGTAACCTATTCTCACGGAATTAAGTTTAATTTAAATAGCATTGTATGAAAAAGATTTGTGGCGTTTCTACTCTCTATTTTGTTTTGTGATAACCCAGATTCTACCCAAAGACACTCGGTTAATTAGATAATGCTGCATATGATTGGTTGGAGACCAATCAAACAAGCATAGTCACAGGATAAAATAATATTACTTACTTACTTAATTGTATTTTTAGTAACATTAACAATATATTGTATAAGAAATGTGAGAACGGTTTATATGATGTTTTTTATATTATGTTTACACATACTGACATTAGTTTGACATTCAGCAAGAAATATTCCACTGATTATCTAGTAGTATAGGATTTATATTTTATCATAGGACAAAACGGTCGCTACGGATTTTCATTGGCCTATAGATGTTGATTTAGAAGATGGTAATAAGGTAAAGAATATTTCATAGCACCACGCCTGTATTCCCCGAAGGGTTAGACAGAACTGTACTATTGTACACTCACATTTAGCCGATATCCTTTTAGAGTCTCGGGGCGAGCCTATTGCTATCTACCGGGCACAGTTCCAGACTCCGTGCTGCTACTGAGAATTTCTATACAGAAAAAACCCAATAATTCTTTGCCCGACCCGGGGATCGAGCCCAGAACCACACGCTAACGATTTTCTAAAAGGCTTTTTCTTTTTCACTCAAATACCCACCCATAACATACGTGTTTTCTTGGTGACTAATGCCCTGACTATGTTTACTCTAAACACATCACTACGAACGCCTCCGTTTCACGATTCCCATGGCGGTGGGTATGTTTGCGAGTTCAATACTCCGTAAATTTTATGGTAAATTAAACGCTGTTTGAACGTCTGCGATCCTTTTGAACCTACATAATATGTAGTATTGGAATTAATCGTTAGAATACGGTAATAGATTACCGGTAGAACGCTTATCTTCCTGATATGTGGTGGAATGAGAAAAGTCCCGTATCTAGTAGGATAGTTATGGCATAGCATCACGCCTATATTCCCCAAAGGGTTAGGCAGAAGCGTCCTATTGTACACCCACATTTCGCCGATGACGTTCTTGAGTCCCATGTAATAGCGGGCGAGCCTATTGTCATCTACCGGACACAGTTTCAGAACTTCCAGACTTCGTGCTGCTACTGAGAATTTCTATACAGAAAAACCCAATAAACGTTTGCCCGACCTGGGAATCGTACTCAGGACCTCACGCTCAGCAGTCGCGCTTGCGACCACTAGAGCAATGACGCAGTCAAGGATAGTAATGGCCTGCATTATTAATGAAGAGAATTCCGTGTCTCGTAGAGATTCTCCTCCGAGAGCCTCGTATTTGGTTGCTCGCAAATTATAGATCAAATAAAGATATATGTAGGTTTATAATAACAATAATCATTATAGCAATTACTATTGCCATGAACCTTCAGTGTGTTATTGATATTATGTAACAACTTGCGAAAAGACAAAATTTAAAATTGGCGGGCCAAGTGTACACCTCCTTTGGCTGATATCATTATCCCGAATACAGTCTATTTTTCTATAAAGAAACCGGCAAAAGGCTTCTAACGTCCAGTCGGGCAGTGTGAATTTTCTACCCTTTAAAACAACCTCGACTATCTTCTGGTTAGATGATAGTTTTTTTTACAGACAGAAGCGTAACAATGTCGGATAACCAGTCTAGCCTTAGAATTAGAATACTGGTATGTTCTACTGGATGGAACGCGGAAAATAAGACAGCCGTTGGTATGAGTAAAATGCTGCAAAAAGATACTGTATCTATCCATCCGCATCTTTTTAGACTGGACGCTAAAATCTATACAATTAACAATAAAGATATCAGACATCTAGTAACACCACCAGTCCAGTTTGTTTCACAACTTTCTAATAAACGAGCTAATTATGACAGTCACAGAATCCTTTCAAATTTCTATTTCACAAAATGTCTGATGAGTTAATCTAATTGATATACTATCTAATTCATTAAAATTTAGATGAAGAAGCTGTCATTTTTTCTTAATGATATTTTATCTGTTTTATTAATATCAGATATTTTATCAGCAAATAGTAAAGAGGCCTTGACGATGGTAATTAACATATCTTATTCGTTGCTTGGCAACTGAGGTTATTATATGAAAACTCCTTCATATTATATTGTCTGCTAATGAAAACTTTAGAGTAGGTTTATGTTCCAAGCTTACTGTTAATGGTTTCCGAACTTTACAGAAGTTTCGCCTAGGTAACGTTTTGTTTATGTTTAAAGTTTATTGGAACATTTAAAGTTCTTTATAGCGTTCGTGACCACATTTAAGTTCTATTTCAAGTTATGTAGCCTGTTTAATGTTTGGTCTTATTTTAGTATCGGATCCCCAGACAATACGGACAAACGATAAAGTCAATAAAAGTCAATAAGGATGAATCAATCATGTGTAATTAATTAGGATTGATATCTATCTTGTTTTAGCTTAGTCACAATGTCACTATGTTATTGAATGAGTGTATAGTGTGCACAGAGTAGAAAAAATGGAATCTTAAAACCTATATTTCTAGTAGAATCAAAATCCAAAGTTAATTTCACGGGCTGAGTCATATTGGCCTACTGTTGTTGATGTCTTAAAATTTATTAATTTCGATTTGCAGGTTTAACCAATTGTGATTGTGAGGATAATTTACTGTGTAGAAAATCCTAACTAGCAGTAAAGCTTATTATTACCCTATTACGTGAAGCCTCGAGAAAAATGATAAGTGTTCACACCAACACATATCTGGCTTACCCTTCGGCTAATACAGGTGCAAAGCGATAAAAACATCTTTATGCAAACACGCGCTCGTTGTCCCGTACATTAGTATTCCATTTATTAACGCCTCCGCGTACCTGTCTAACATACAAACATGTTTCATGCGCGATTAAAATCACATGAACAAGGTACTTGATACTACCGTACGTATATGAAAAAGCTTTTAGTCTGCTCATTCGTGCTGAACTGTTGGTGACCCGTCGTTTGGGCGCGACCGGATTAAAAATAGCCCCAGGTATTTAAGGCTATATTTTCAGAACATGCAGCCAAAATCCGATTAAAATGAGGTTTAATACGGGGAGACGAACTTGTATTTTAAAATCCGCTTAGCTGTTGCGTATGAAACTCAAATTATGGTTAAATGAAAATCATACACTTCAAAAATTTCACGGCAATGTTACTTTTTATACCGTACAAAGAGGAATAAATAAGCGTAGACAATCTTCGGTAAAGTCTAAACACTGAATAGGTAACATAGAATATAGAAACTTGCGTTGCACCCAAAATATAGGTTATCTATGCCTGAAAGTGTTTATTTGTGATTAGTTCTACAATTAAATGCAAAACCTGTTAAGTTTCGAACGACAAACTTAGTTACTTTTGATTTCACTATTTTTACGACTATCGAACTTGCCCATCACATAACCGAATGTATTTTTGGTGCAATACCATATAATATAGTACTAGAAGATCTTACAACACCTCTCGCAACACAAGAAACCAGAACGGCAGTCGAATGAACGCAACAGTGTTATGTTTATCGACGCAGCCGTTTCTGAGTAACGAACTGCACATACGGACAGATGGTGCGACATATGGCGATCAATTGCACCGCAAGCGCCCGGCGGTACTAGAGGTTTCTTTAATAAGGTCTTATTATACTTTTTAACATGTGTACTTCTGGAGTAAAAGGATATAAGGTGGAGCGATAGCTGGTTTCGACAATCGTAGGTTGTAAAAGCCAACAAAGAAAGACAGGATATAAAAGGGATAATCAATTTGTGCTAGAACAGCTTTTACGTGATGAATTAAGACATTACTTGGGCCTATAACATATGGTCCATGTTTATACGAAAAATTATACGGAAGGCAGAAGAAATTTCATCTAAAGTTGGAATGGCTCTAGAATTTAATTTTATAAAACACAATGCAAACGCTTACACTTAGTAGTTATAATTTGGACTCTACCGTTCCAGTTGAGCCCGTAACATTTAATCTACAACTAAGGAAAAAAAAGTCGCAGAGAATCGATCCCCCGATAGCAGTCGATCGCTCAACCACTGCGCCAACCGCCAACCTCTAATATTACATTCGCAAATACCATTCCAAAACCTACATTATATCAATGTTCGTATCCTAGCAGTTGGATATTATCTTGTCTATGACATAACTATTCTTTGGCAATCAGAGGCAGTCCTGGGATGGTCCTTCAGCTTTTGGCAAGACAAAATTAGACTGAAGAAGATTAATAAATAAGTTTGTTACAGCTGACTCGCTCGATAATAGCATGACGGGGATCGAGACATTCATTAATTTTCATTTGTTTCTATGTCAACTGAAGTGTTAACATGTTTATTTATTGAAAGTTATTCATGTGAACAACTCTCACCCCCTGAAGCTTTCCGAGTGTTCGTAAACAAACATAAAATCAGGAGAAATTCATTGTACGTAAAATTTTTGCACATAGAAATAAAACACTAAGGGCTTGCTTCACTTCTTGATAACGTCCGTTAGTCAAACAGAGAAGATATCAGTAAGATAATAATTATAGCTACTAGATCTAAATGTTAATGAATTAGAGATTATAAGCTAGATTTACTAAGATCAAGATGCTGTATTTTCTTTTTGTTGAACTGCAATTTATCAGAAATTTGAGAAACAGGCCGTATATAATTCTTTTGACCATTATATTTTAGTACGCTACGGGCCGAAGCGACACAACGATGTAGGTGGGTTGGCCCCACGGTCATCAACCCGCTACCACAAGGTATTAACAACACATTACTTTCTTTCTGGAAGAAGCCCATATGGATGGCGACATACTGAAAAAAGCAATGATTTACTACAACAGTTGTTAAATAATGTACATATAATAAATATAATAATTATTAACTTTTTGTGAATTTTTCCTTTTTTTTTATTCTTGATAGGCATGCGTTTGACCACTATCTCACCTGATGGTAAGCGATGATATGGTCGAAGATGTAGCACGCTTGCCTAGAAGTAACCTATTCACTCTTGACTTAAAGACTCCCAGGTTGTAGCTATCAGGAAACACAGACTCTTGACACTTATTCCAAGTAAAATAATGTAGGGAACGTCTAGACCTGTCCGGACAGATGACAAACATGAACCAATCATCGTGAAGCTCAACCCTAAGAAGGATTTAAATAACTTTTCTAACAGCAGTCAACGCCATACAGAGATACATCAAAGCTGAATAAAGTTTAACTTACAAACAAAGAAACCGGCTATTCAAGTGAAAAAAACGACGCTAAGGTCATAATCCTTTCTAATAAACCTCACCAATCAATGTCAACTATAATCAAGGATAGTTACATAGTACTTCATGCGAATTTAGGCTTTGTTATTATGATTATAAAGGTTATAGGAAATGAAAATTAAAGTCTTTTGTACATAAGTGTTTAATGATTGACATAGATGTTTAGAAACTGGATGGGATGTAGGATCCTCTGGCATCATCTTTTACATCTATGGATCACGGATTAGTCCCTGTCGAGCTAACACCATGAGAATCGCTCATGCCGTGGTGGAAAGGTTAACTTCTTGTTATCAATGGCGGTATCGGGACTGACTGCCTAGAGTGTGCCGGACGATCTCAGGTTTCTTCATGACTGTAGGCTCTGCTTGCACCAGATTATAGTAATATAATGCAATATAAAGAGAAAGATCAGGGAATAGATATTTAAGATTTAAGTGTGTGATTTTCAGATTACGAGCATAAGGCCTCCGCAGTCGAGCACGAAAAGTCTATCAAAGACTGACGAAGACTTTTATTTTATCAACGCGTTTTGCGGAGCACAAAGGCACGCGCCCACTAGTCCGTAGCAGTAGCCACATGGACGACATGAAACGCATTTCAACTTGCTTTGTTTAGATTCTCAAAGTATTGAATCCGCTAAACGGACGTACGCTCCAGCCAGACTGACGGTATAATTCGAAACATTGTTTTACTGACCAATCTTGTTTTACTGACCCTTCAATCGAATTGTTCTACTAAGCCCTTGTCATACTATTTGTAAAACGAGAATGCTTTAATTATTATTTTGAAGAATGTTTTGTAAATCGAGCCTTAAAAGACTTTTGTTTCTTATACGATAAATTGGATGCCATCTTACCATCCTTAATCATGACTGTAGCATCCGTGTTAACAACTGAATATTGATATTTACAACACGTACTTATTTGTACCTACCTGTCAGCTATATTAGTTATGTGTAAATAGTAAGTAAACTTAGAGACTAATAAGCGCAATAAAATCAAGCTTATATTGTCAAAGTATGTGTGCTTATAATGACATTATTCATGGCATAACTTTATAAATAAGGGAGTGAATATGGATGCTTCTTTTTGATATTAAAACAGACACTTAGCAATACTAAAATGTGGATGATGAAGAACACAAGTTAGAAAAATGGAGAGAAACCTCTGAATATAAAAATCTGACATACGCAACGACAAACTAACAGTCTATTTTTCTCTTATATGTATAATTTTTCATAAGAGTTTATGGAACTGCACGTTAATTAGCTACTGCAACTGTAAGTTTTTTCTTACGTAATACGAAGGCGGAGTCCTCTTGCAACAGTTGCAACCACTGGCCATGTATAAAAAGATGCAAAAGAAATTAATAAAAAGTGTATGTAAAAGTAGACATATACGACCTAGTTTACCAGGCCGAGCTTGACCGGATGAAAATCCGGACCGTGTACAGGAAATATTGTATTTAGCCGCGAGGCAATACCGTCGCTCGGCTGTATCATATACACGCTGTCCACACATTCGTTTATGCTAAAATAATGCTGTTTTAACTTCATCACAACGTTTGAAAAGGTTTCGAAATGTATAGCTTCTAATGGATTGTAGCGTTTTGAAGCGGTTGCAGATTTCATCCAACCTCAACAACAGTATCGCCCCTGTATTCCCCGAAGGTTAAGGCATAGGTATGTACATACACTTACATTTCGCCAATGCCGTTTTTAAGTTCCATAGAATATGGGGCAAAGATATTGTCATCTACTGGGTACAATTACAAAAATCCCATTAAAAGTGATTGATCCGAGTACTAAACTTTGGACCTCACCCTCGGCAGCTCGCTTGCAACCACTAAGTAGACCAATGAAGAGCTTCCCCAAACCAGTAATCTTCAGGTAGTAAATCGCATTTTGTTAGTCAAATCTAGTGTACTACTATCTACTACTCAAAACGCTACGTCACCGCATCGCTATACGAAGTATGTACGTCTACGACATTGACTTTTACGACGCGAACTCAAATATTTTACAATGTTTGATTATGATATTTTGTCTGTACACAAATAGGGTTGCGCATACTGAAAGTCAAAAGGATTTATGTCGTTATCGTCACTAACGGTTTCTAAAAGTCTGGTCAAATCGTTTGTGATTCGTTGACCAAATCAAGAATCAATTCGAAAACCAATCTAATTAGTTGATAAGATATTTGTGGCTGGTTTGATTTGATCTTTGTACGGATGTACAATGAAGGCTGCATTAGTTAGCAGTATCATTTTTTTTTAATTCACCCCTCTATAATATATATTCGAACAAGCTTTATTTAATAAACAACAGTTAGGATGACCTGACCTATTTTATATGGAGCCTAGATTCCATTGATTTCAGGAAAAGACCTTGGCACAGTTACAGCGGGGGATGTTGCGTATCAATTTCATGTTCCAATGTTTGCGAATGAATTGGAATATTCTGGGAACCGATATCGGCTGTATTGTTATGTGACAACCCTAGATACTAGACACAACTTTATTGAAAATAATTTAGGTGCGAAACGTTTATCACGTAAGAAAAAATAAATATTGTTTAGCTTGTAACGACATATTTACAATTTATAAGAAAAGAGCGCTAAATGAAAAATAATAGAAAAAAGCAAAGAACTCGTGATACGATCGATATAGCATACATGATATCATAGCATCACGTCTATATTTCCCGAAGGGTAAACCAGAGATGTATCAACTATTTTGCACCCACATTTCGCAGATGAGATTATACAAAGCCCATGTAATTAGGGACGGGTTTAACTCCATTTACCGGGAACAGTTTCCAATTTCGGGCTGCTAGCTGCTACTAAGAATTTTTGAACAGAACACCGTAACAGAAATACCCAATATCACTTTGCTGGCCCCGGGATAGAGCACACTAACACACGCATGTGATTAAATAGACAAAAATGACCCTCCAATACACGATTATTTTTAGAACCAATTCTTATGTAGTTTCAGCTGACCTTGATTGACTGTTTAAGTTCATAAAAGCATTATACTATGATGAATCCTTGCTGAAGGTAAACACGTTCTCTATTCATTTCCTGGCAAAGGAGCTTATTTGTCTATTGTTATAATACATAGAGTATAGATAGGTATTATTAGGCATTCCAACTAACAAAATTGTGTTTTGCGAACCGCCTCCCAAATCTATACATATAAATAAAATTGGAGTGTCTGTTTGTAATATTGAAATAACCGTTTTTTACTACATGCATATGAATGTATATACGGTACATATACCAAAATAACACTTTTTACAATTTTTGTCTGTCTGTCTGTCTGTTTGTATAGGCTAATCTCTGAAATGGCTGGACCGATGTTGACGGGACTTTTATTGGCAGGTAGCTGATGTAATAAGGAGTAACTTAGGCTATTTTTATTTTAGAAAAATTCTTTTATTTTAGAAAAAAATAGGGTTAAGTGCATTTGGTCTCACTAAAAAATACATTGTTAAGTTCCGACATCCACGCGAACGAAGTCGCGGGCACAGCTAGTCTTACATAAATCTATGATATTATTCGACGAGTACACTTGCTGATAAGGGCCAACGACCTCCTGGGTCACTGACTCTTTCAAAGTTAATATTAATTCAATAAATAAAAGAGAATCAGTCAAATAGGTTTGAAGCCTGAAGACTGAGGTACAGAAGAACAGAATAATGATAATAATAACAGGGATAATCGCTGGGCAAGTCACCATAACATGTCTTAAAAGGCCTCTACGTGTTGGCTTCGGCATCACGCACGCCTTCCAAACGTCCAGGACTCTATACTCCCGTGCAAGGAGAAGACATAATAATAATAATCATTGTGTTAAGGTTCTAATTGTTTTCTAACAAAAGATGAAGTATTCAGTATATATATAGTATAGTGGTAGATTTAAACATTTGTCATACAACCGAACGGCCGGCGGTACAATTAATACGTCATCCTAGCGAAGGTTTAAGTACTTAAATGCTTACTTGTTGAAAGTACTAAAAAACTCTATAAGGGAGATCTTGATTCTATGGCGTATATTTGAGAGAACAGTTTTCTTAAGCCGTGATGTGTGTAATACACATTATACGTTCAACGGGTTTGAACAGACTTTTCATCTCAGAGACAACTAAGATAAAGAGCTATTGTTCCTCCGATATAAGCTCCTTACGGGAACACTTTATTAAATAAGAGTACTTTGAAAACAGAATATAATATCTTAACAGCGTTTCCAGACGCTCAAAGTAACTCAAAAGAGTCTGGCATGCGACGGTACACGATATTTCTTGATACTTTATAGAGTTCAGTCTACATAAGAAAATATAAAACTTAATTTACATAAAGAACAGTCTTAAAGCATTCGCACAAAAAATAACACACTGGAAATATTAAGAGTAAAATTAAATTAAAAATTCCATATAAGGAGACATCCCAAGATCCATCTGCATTATACAAAAGATAAAGCTTCGCCAAATTCGTAAATTATACAGATAAATTACACGAAATATAACTTGGGCTGTATATAAAAGTTGTATCAAACTCAAATGTAAAATATGTTTTAACGAACTTAAAAAAATAAACGTGTATCATGAAAAAGTTATCTATTAAGCGACATCGAAAATGTCAGCAAAATAACACAAATAGCGCTCCAAAAAAATCGTATATGATGACTAAATTGTATAGTTAAACTTACGCTGCATATGTATGTGCTGCTTGGGCATTTTGTAATCGGGCGGGTAACATCTCTCGTAGAACTCTAGGTCGCTGACCTGGCATACCTCAGGCGTTGGTATTATCAGACCAGTGCCTGATATCGCCCTCTGGAGATGGTGTTCCTGTGAACAAGATGTATATTTTTAAGTAAAAAAAAAAACGAATTTTCTGCTTTTACGAGAAACGTATCTAGGTCGCCGTACTTATGATACCTGGAGGCTAGAGATCGCACAGCGTCAACCGATGCACTATTCAATAACACGTTCATGGTGCCGTAAGCGGTCAATCTCCAAACGCAATTTTGAGCGTTTGGTCGCGAAAATTTCCCCACAAAAATATGTTTTTACACGATAATTGGACACCTTTTCAAATAAAATACGAAATGAGAATTAAAGTATTCAGTTTGTACCTATATAAATATATTAGTATATAATATATTCTAATAACTTTGAAAATGCTTGGAATGTGGGAAAAGCCGTATAAGGTAGACTGATTCTGAGGCAAATGTATTGTTTGGTAACGTTATAAACAATACTCTTAACACTACTGAAAAAGGGATTTTACGTGTGACTTGTCCCCTTAGCATGGACCAGGGGTGAATTCAATTATAAATAACATAACAGCTTCACGCCTATATTCCGAAGGATTAGGCAGGGAGACTATTGTACTCATATTTCGCAGATACCGTTATTAAGATATCATTGTTATAGGAATCGAACGAGCACTATTTCAAACTCTCAGTTGCTATAGTAAATTTCCTAATTTAATAGAGAAACCCAAAATCTTTTCATCCGACCCGCAGCCTAATTACCGATGTAGCGACAGCCGTAGATCGCGCGATAGCTTCTGTCATATGTCATTTTTGTGTCATATAATGTATTGGCTGACAGCGAGATTTCTGTCGCGTGGCTGTCGCGTTGCTATGGCTTTTTTACGTAATTAGGCTGCCGGTGTCGTTACACTCAGCAAACGAACTTGCTACCACCAGACTAATAAGGCGTCATAATTTCATAGCGATGTAAAGTAATCAACACCAAGGGTCATCGTAATTTGAAACAATTTGTATATATTTCAGGTCAACTTGCATAATTTTAACATTATGTTAATGTCATCATTTATTTTTGTCGTCTCCGGGAAATGACGTGTATAATTGCTTCACAAAGGTTACTGGCACTTTGCACAATCAAAATATTCTCACATTTATTAACCTTAATTACCGGTTTCACGAACTGTCCGTGTATATTTTTATATAAAACTTTTAATTGAAATACGCAATAATTAAGAAAACTGTGTGCGTAAAGCAGCCTTAAAAACGTAGATATTTGCCAAATATTGGCTAGAATGGCGCATGAGTTATGTCGTGGAGCCATCAAAGAAATACACTGAACGATGGGCACCAAACAAGTTTGAATATTGCGCGAATATTTGCAGTTCAATATTTGAATATTTTCCACGACTCCATTTGAATACTAATAAGTTAAAACTTATTAGAGTGGTTCAATGTCCAATTAATTAAATGATGTTGTTACTACGTAAGTTAGAAATATGTTGGGTTTATAAACAGAAACATTCAAACAATATTTATAATAGAGGAAGGCAAGGTTGCGGGTCACCGGTTACCTGATAATAAGCAATCACCCCAGGCCATGAACATCGTTGTGTACACCGAACAACGGACGCGTTCCCCACCCAAGACTAGGTTAGGCTGGAAAGGCGTGTGTTCCAGTAACAGCATAATATCAGTTCATAACACAACTATGCTTACACATATCGATTGTTATGACAGTTGCTACGACTGTAGAACCGCTTGAATCTAGCCTGTGACATGTGACCCTAATAAAGTCAGCCTCAGAAACTGTACACACTGGTTTGATTAGAAATTTTGAGGAATTTTATTTATATTATCTGCGTACTTATTAGATTACATGGTCTTCTTTGTTTACCACTTTTCCTAGAATAACAGTTTCAATTACTCTCTATACCTTCGACTAAAACAGGATCATTTCTTCGTATTCACTGCAAATGGAACTAGTTTCCTTACAGTGATACAGGAAGCGAGTCTATCGTTATACTGTACATTACATCATAAAACGCATAAAGAATTACACAATTAGAACATTAATTTGACAGTGAGTCAGTCATGCGTATTGACTAACTGGATGCTTCGAGCGAAATGGTGCAGGAATAGAAATTAGCAACGCTATGGAAAGCATTTGTTGGGACTGGCTACCCATATAATATGATACGGGTGCCGACTACCTATTAGCGATGGGCTGTAGCATCTTTTTTGGATAACGAAACGCAACTGTCTATCGGATATCAATAGCGGTTTTTGAAACGCGCTATCCTGCTATCCTGCTATTGGTCGCTACTTGTTATAGCGACTAATAGACTAATAGCGGGATAGCGCGTTGCATCAATGAGCATCTAACGGTATTACAAAAAAATACACGTAATGTGATAGTGAGGTTTTGATGACCTTTTTTTTTAGCTTTCTTTGGTGCTCAAAATTCGCGAATTGTCGTTGTTGTTCCATAGCTGTAGCGTCTTTTTTGGATAACGAAACGCAACTGTCTATCGGATTGTTTGGATGTTAGCGACTTTAGCGTTAGCAGGTTAGCAGGTTATTTCAAATCGGTGAAACCAGCTAACCGTTATTATGACGATAACTCGTTTCAATAACGTTTATGTTGCGCAACGACCACCGCTACTACCTATCTGCAATAATTTGGGAGACAAATTTTTGGAGTTGGTTATCTATCGAAAAAAAAAAAAAAAACTAAACGCGTTGATGCTACTAAAAGCTTTGTATTGATTCAGCAAACAGCAAAATCCTACACGACGTTGGTCCCGTGGCCAAAGTGATAGTCTTTCTGAATCTGGATAGTTGGGCATGGCAGGGCATGTGAGATTTACATCTACAATCTATATCCACAACACAGGAGAAATACTATGGTATGGTAAGTTCTTTAGTCAAACAGTGACGTGATTCGTAAATGTCAATCCCATATGTACATTTAGCGGGCGTTTCTATTTCCTAGTGATTGTAAGTAATAAATTATCTAGGGTAACAGCTTTTCATAAGCAAAGTGCGCTTTGAAAACGCTAAGATGAAGATTAATTCTCATAGAATGAAATAAAAGCTGTTCACAAATAGCATAATCCGATTATAGAAGCTTGGTCGAGCAGTCTCGAGAACATAACCTAGCACAAAACAGGCGGAGATCTAGAGCCGTATCTAATTAAAATAAATTATCATGTACTTTGGAGTCTGCTTTTGCATTTCCTAAAGAATAGCTAATCCTTTGTAGAGATCCAAACGGATTAAAAGCTAAAAGAGTAAAAGTTAGATTAATACACGAAGGAAATTAATTTTGGTATTAGTTGGATAATCTAGTAGGAAAGCTTTAAAGTTTTATATTTTGTTTTAGTTTATACATATATTCGCCGAATGGAAAATTAAATCGTTTATCAAACAGAATTTTTTAGTAAGCATATTGTTTGATTACTTTCAAATCAAGTGAGAACATACTGAAATATGTTAGACATTGACCCAAACATATCAGTATCATACAGTCTGGACAACTGGTAAACCAGTTGTCCAGACTGTATGGATATCGGTTGTGTCTTTAATTGATTTCCGGTCAAAGAGCATCTCTCGGTGTAAAATACTGATATTCAGCAGAATCTCGTTCAACATGACGCTGTCCACAACATAGTTGGCAAAATGCTAGGCAAATTTGACTTTCAAGTTTGTTCTGCATGAACTGCAATCCGAAATTTTAATAGCATATCTACTAAACTGGAAATCTAACAAGTTTTATTGGAAATAGTGTTCGAAAGTTCTCCGCATCGCCTTTTAACATTGTATCCAGAAACTTAGCTTATATCAAGGAAAACCAGTGAGTTGCATACATTATCTAACACAACTTGGAATCGTTCCCACGAGTCGGCATCGTCTCCAATCTGCAGCATGACGTCACTGTAACGTCGCTATCTTTGGTACGGTGTCAATGCAGAAACTTACAGAGCGTCTACGTTTCAATGAATCTGCATTCGGTAAATCGGAAAAAACTACATGTAAGAGCTCGGTATAGTCCTTGGCTAGACCACTCCCTCGTGTGACAGAAATGAAATTCGATAGTTTATATTAAAACGATATATACGATTGCTTTAATATAATAAACAGAGATTAATGAACTATATGTATGTAGGTGAAAATGATATTGAATACACGCGGCCCTTGATAGTTTAACGCGAAATTGAGAACTCGCGGCTTTCTTAACAGCGCAACGCGAACTGAACTGAACTGAATATGAGAATATTGTAAGTAATAAGTTTTTAGAATTGAATCCGGGCAAATCGATGACACCGACAAACCAGCAAGCGGCCTTACCTACAATGTAAACAAATGATAATACCTACTGCGGTGCTATTTTATCGATGAAGTGTCGAAAACTTTCGGCTATGTCGATTGATAAGATTGATGGTGTAAAAGATAATGTTGTTTTTCCTTATCAAAGTTTGTAGCGTTCGCAGTAGTGAATTATTTCACTTCGCACGCTTTAAAATTTGGGATCGCAATTTAGGTGATGAAACATATGGGATTATTACGCTTATTACCATTATTTATAATATGATATTTCAATATTAATAAGCTACTCTACATTATGTTCATCTCCCGAACGAAGTAAGAGCTCCGCTATTCTTACTAGACAGATTTCTTTTTTTATGCCCGGATTAAAATTATTATAGAGATTTTATTTTATCGTTAAAAAATTATATACACTATATTTACACACTAATCAAATTAGAAAAGTAAAAATTATAAAAACATTACGCATCAAAATACTCCGTGTTGTCAATTTGAAATCTGAAACAATGTTCAGTGAAAAATCAGCCCTTAACATGATAAAACAGTGTTCTACCACACTAAGTACACAAAGGCACGAAATTCTGTTGAACCGTTTCTTCAAGTAGTTTCAGCTCATCTTGATTGATCGTTAAGATTCATTATAAGCAGTATACTGTGTTGAATTCTCTACATTTCTGTGCTAAAATAGGTAAATCAAATATTATACTACGGATGATATAGGTGTTGTTTTTTCCTTAAAGTTAACAGCATCGCGGTAGTGATGTATTATTTCACTTTGCGCGTTTTCTTTGTAGTTTCCTCGCAAAAGTTACGCCATAATGATATTAATGTTATCGTTTATCAACATTATTAGTTCGTTCTTTTTAGCCCGTTTTTCCTTATATTATTATGTTTTGAAAGCTCTCGGCGTTTTGATAGGAAAATAAAGTGGCGGAATCACTTCAATACATTTATTTCAATAACGTTATTCGTTTTATGTTGGTTTTAGTGTGCAGGTCAAACTTTAATAAAAATACATCGATTTAATTACAACCTTTTCTTCTGGGCTTTAAGTAGCATATGTTCGGACACAGAACAGAGTTCAGACACAGAAGAAAGGCTTCAAACATAAGCAATCATGATATACAGAACATACTAATTTCCTCTTAACATAATCAATTAATCACCATTTTCGACACTCGTGGGAAGCTCTCAACCTTTTTAATAGCTTACCCAGATGGCGAAACTTAAAAAGCATTTTACCTGTATAATTTGCACACTTTTTTTTCATACCTAAAGCTGCAAAGCACCATTACAATAACTATGGTCCCCAATTTTTCTAAATAATCTAGACACGAAGTGGCCGCAGTCTATATTTTAATCAAGTCCATACATTTTCTAACTGAAATAACTGACCGAAACTTCTGGGAGTCACGCGACACTACGTCGGCTAAGTTAGTCAGAGGTGACCTGGCATTTTGTTGGAACGAACAGCTTCACGCCATGTCTGAACCAGTATTGATAACGGTAATCGAGCTTCCCAAAAATTCCTATGTGCCCCTAGCGGATACCTAATCCTCGTGGTTGACGGACGAGACAGCCTTGTTTAAATGTGAGTATTTAAACACTACACTGGGTACATTTCACCCTGGGGAAGGCAAAGGGTAATGCCGAAATCTCACCGGCTAAAACAGTATGTTGTTCCTACGGAAGACCTATGACTGGTACAGGATTGCGTATTTGGCCTCCGCGAATGACAATACCTAAGCATATCCAGCCTTGTTAAAAACCTTGCTAGAGAATCTTTCCAGTATGGAGAGTGATTGCTATGACATTTCTGGACTATTAACTACAATTAGTCGTAAACCGTCTATGAGGCTACATGAACGGTTCCGTTCTGGACAAAACCTCATATAAATTAATATTTTACCAAAATAAACGATTGTAATCTGAATTAAATAACTCCGAAGAGTAAATAATGTTGAACCACATCAATTTACCGACGAGGGTTAGTTTTAGGGGATTGCCGCCATCACTATAGTTTATGGGGAGCATTAATTTCCATTGATAAAACGGTAGAGCGAATAACAAATGAGTATTTTCGACTGGTGATAGTGTGATTGATTTGATTGGATTGATTGTTACTTTGGTAGAAGCAAACAATTTATTAGAAGATGGGGTGAACAGATAGAGGCTCCCCAAGTGACCACTGAATATTAAAGGTCAAATGTTATAAAAATGTCTTGACTGTGAAATTTTTGAACACAAATAAGTGATGCAGTTATAACATGAACAACGTTTGAAGATTTTAATCACTATATTTTTAATTTCGCTGTGCTCGTATGTACACAGTGGGTGAAAACACACATGAACGCACAAATAACAAAACAAATAAACGCAATTTTTCTCCGTGCAAACTCAAAAGCGGTCTTGACCTTTTAGTTTAGAACAAGACAATGCTATTACGTAATATGTTGACATATAGAACGGATGTATTTACTATCAAAACAGTGTAGTGGAGATAAGAGCCACATGAATGGAATACTTAATCATCCCACGTAGAGTCAATTGAGTTTAATGGCTACTGGTAATATAAGATAGGTGTATCAGTATATGCATCATGTTCTATTCTAAACTATTCCTATTTCCTTGGTGACCCTTAATTCGATAGTGTGCAATATATTGAACATCAACATTGAAAAAATATACAACAATTTTTTTAATCTATATTTTATTTATTTTAATTCCAATAGTTTATTTCTAAACTATATAAAATTACGGGCAAGATGCGCGTGCTCTTGGCTGGTATGTCGCCGCTGAGAAGGAAGGACGTGCCGCAACATAATTTTTCATATATTTTTCTCTTGCCAGATTAAGGGTTAAGTTATTAGCTTAATTTTGTTTTGACACTATTGATGGGCATCCGAGTATCGATTGCTTCTTAGCGCTTAGTCACAGATGAGAAATACATAATTATCTTAGAACATTAAGACGTCTGCATAATTATGTATAGACAGCTGCATTCATTGTATTGGATATCTCCCTCATTGATTAATTTTGTAAGTGATGACGTGATAAGCAATTAATATACACGCCTATATAATAGGTACAACGCAACGCTCGGTTAGAACGAAAGAAAGAAAGAAAACATGTTTACACAGTATTCTACGGATAGATAGTCACTCGCACAATCCGTAGAATCATTATAGCTATCTGAGCCTTACTGGTCCGTGGCCCAAGACACATTTCTATTAAGCAAAAGACATCACAACTTCGCCCCCTCCTTTGAGAAGACAATATAATAATGTAGTACATAACGATCCGTACCAAGTCTCTTGAAACGTCTCAAGATTTGTCATATTGTGTCCGTAATTGAATCAGCCAGACAGTACGGTCCAACGCATACATTCGCCGGTAACGCAACCAAATGGGACTTGTTTGGGTGCTCAGAAATAAGAAATCTACATTATATCTTGGTACAGAAAAATGTTTTCATATAAACTGTAATCGTATCAGAATAAAATAAGAATTACTTTCAGAAGAAATAACGATTTAGGTCGTACTGTATTGAGCGAGACGAGTAGGCTGAACAAGAAAATAGATTCAGTTCTAGCCTTGACAAAGATTAAGATGCGTAGAAATATACATTAAGCTATGAACCACTGAATTATTGTGGCTAAAGTCAAATCAATTATACGATTTTGTGGAACTATGTTGGTATCTACAACGTTAAAATTATTGTACTACATATCCTATCCTAAATGCGAAAGTAAGTTTGTTTGTTACCTTTTCACGCCTAAACCACTTAACCGATCATCGTGAAAATCAATCATATATGTACATTGTCAGGGGTGCTTACAGAAAAGGACATAGGGTACCTTTCACCCAGAAAAAAGTACTGTTCCCGAGGGAAAGAACAATAATTTTCTAGATGGCGTTACGTGTGACCCAAAAAATGCACGGGTTCGTAATCAATGCGGGCGAAGCCGCGGGCAGAAGCTAGTTAAATCATGAATAAAAGTGTCATTTAGCAAAATGTTGACCATTTTCAGCTGGGCCTGTAGCATTGCGGCTGTGATGTCACAAACATTTAATTGTAAATATATACTAACATAGAATGTAAGGAAACTGTTATCACCATGAGTCTGTATGATACTCGAAATAAATCATTTTATTTTACAATCTACTTGCACTGTTATTTTTTATCATCAGCTCTTAAAACAGCGAATGATATAAAAGAAGATATGTGCCAACTCAATACAATATTCTTGAAATATCTTTTATAAACATTTGATATCAAGTCTTTGGATCGCTTTATGGATTTAGTACGTTCCGACTTAATCATTGGGTTTTCCAAAGAGTATTTCTTCGAATAGGCCGGCCACGTTTGTCGCATGCCACAAAACTAACGGGCTAAAATACCAACAGAATTCTCTCTTATAACTGGGAGACGACACCAGTAGACCACGCAGACGGTGTGACGAACTTGAGCCCTTTAGCAAGAGGGTCAAAGTGATCTTCACGATCAAGTAAAGTTTTACAATAGCTCTTAATTGCGTCTTGAAATTCATCACCAAAACGGTTATCTATTACCACCGGAATTACGACAATGATGTATTCTATTCTGGTTATTTTTTATTAACCTTCTTTATACATCAAAGGGTTTGACAGGATCTGTCAGGAGGTTTTAAGTTCAACAGTGGGCGTTCGTGGGCTGATTTGCAACGTTTTTGCAAATTTGCGAATTCAGTGTAGACTTTTTCCGCTTGACTGGAGTTTTATTCTATTTCGGTACTAATTGAGACGCAATATTGCGAAGTACCTACTAAAAATAGATAAAAAAGAATATTACAACGGTTACCGGTATTCTGCGGTACGTCATATACGTGCTCTACTCCTAAATAATATCAAGAGCCAGTGCCCTTTACTCGATTATGATTCCCGGGTAGTGCAGTGATATTGGGTTTGTTTGATGGAAAATTCTCAGTAGCAGGCCGGAGATTGAAATTGTGCACGGTACACGGAAATAAACTCGCCTCTTTACATAAAATTGTGGGCGTATAACAGTACACTATTACAACTCTAACAAAAATTTCTGGGAATACAACAGTCTTATTGTATGCCTCTGTACAACCATCTATGGACGACAGTTATAATTATGATACGAAAAAATCTATGTTCCATCAACTAAAAAGTACACCGTATAGTCCTCTACAATGTCATCGACCGCCAACGTCATCGGAGTGTAAACCACAGAATAAGGATGTCGGGGAGGGGCTTAACGCTCCGCCACATCTCTCCTGTGCCCGAGGCGTATTCAGTTACATCTATCTAGTTTTTCTTGAGGGAAACCTGACGTTGGAATGAGATGGGTTTTAAATTGAAGACTTTTTATGGTTACCGCAGCCCCATCTTGGGTTATAAATAAGCTGTTTACAACATATTTGGAAAAGGCGTTTGACGCCACCTAGAGCATATTTATGACCTGAACCGAGTTGCAAAAGGGTGAATCGAGTACACATTATGTCACTTCGCTAAGCTCAACGGCTTGCTAAATATGTTGTTACCATTAGAAGTAGGTACTTATAACGCGATAATATAATTCGGTAGAAAGGTTAGCCAGCCAGCAAGATTCGTAGCAAGGCTGCTAGGAACTCTTTCCATCTTAATAGAAGGATAGTATTAAGGGCAAATCGTCATTGAAATAAGGTTTATATTCATACCTTCAAATCCTGAGCAAAGCGACATTATAACAGACAAAAAAACAAAATATTGCATTTTGTATAAAAGTGCAGTTCTTTTTTTAAACTTTTCACTATAATAACGTTCAGCGACTACTACCCACCCTCAAGGTAAAAATATTTCTTTTCATCTACCCACAACTCTACGAAGAAAGGAATTTGTGCGGTTTGCAGATAGAAATAGTAAAATATAATACAGTTTCACTCAACGGGATAAGAGAAAATTGTATTGCAGTAGAAAAATAATATTGTTGCGGTATTACAGTTTATGTTATGGACGTTCTCTAATTTAATTGTAGAATACTTTTGCTTTTTTTTCTTTAGTTAAAGCTACCAAAAAAAAATATCCGAAATCATAAGTTGCTTTATGTTGTTTACTCTGTTTTTGGCCGTCATAGCTCAATTTCATAAATTAATTAATGAATGCACAAGAGTTCCAACTCTCTGGGAGCCTCAGCCGCGATACTAACCTTGCTAACTGGCTAATCCTTCCATTACTGCATGAGCACTACTGATGCCAAACCTCATGCCGACACAACAGAAGAAAAAGTTACCTATATTTAAAATTTGTATTCAACAGATCTTCTTGACTACATCTTGAAAGAGAAGAAGATTAGGCCGAGCGTCTTACGCAAGTACAACGCGCTGCGAACGCAATACAGTCGCACCTGTTTACATTTCAATGAACTTTTGCACTACGCTACCAACACGCAGACGACACGCGTTCATGAAACACGAATTTTTTTTGTGGATCACAAAAATTACATAAAATAAGTATTACAAAGTCTACCGGTGTCGAATAAAGTTAGTTTCCTTTGATATTGCATTACGGACTTTATAGTTACAGAAGATAGTGCAACTTAGAACATGAACAAAGTTTCGTATGAAACTTGTAAAATACTGAGAACCACTCCTTATAGTCTAACGCTAGTTGTTTCACTTACTCGTTTAGCCTTGCCAGGTGGGCTGAATTCCAAGCGATATTAAGTTAATTGTTAATGTTTGACTGGCCTTCAAACTCTGAGCCTTCGTCCTTAACCAATTTGTGCGGGATTATTCATCCTTAACTTTTATAATCTCAGAGCTCCCGGAACTGAATCTAAATCTTTTTGCTTTGGTCAGAAAAACTTGTCCTTAAATTAAGGTTTTTAAGAACTTCTTGCTCATAATTTTGGAATTTACCAGTGCGAGATAGCTTGTCAGAGATCATGTAATCGCCAGGTATGGTGACCAAACTCCCTGTTTCGAGATCATGTTTGAATTAATAAATCTGTGGAAAGACGAATTTTTTGTTCTTTTTACGGTACTTTTCCCAGGATTAGAAAAGATCCTATTAAATCAAATCGAATTCGTCGAAGTCGAATTAAATATCTTGGTTGTCTAGCCTACGACTGTGTACATGGGACTAATAGATATAACAAGAATACAACGCGAGATCAAGGTTCCTCGAAGGTGAATCAACATTAATCCTGTCTATTATAAATGTCAGTCTAAGGTTGTGCTGACACGTGTCAAGTAAACGGTAAATAAAGGTTGTTTACGTCAGAAATAGTTGGTTTCTATATTGAAATGTTTTTCATAGAATATGGTCATTATTTTCACTTCCGTTATCGATGCTAGCCATCTATAATCGTTATAATTTATCGTCGATTTGCGACTATGCGAACAAAGATATTGCACGATATTATGAACTAATGACAAAACATAACATCACGCTCGGGTTCCACGAAGGGATATGCAGAAGTTGCAATATGGGTGAGCTTATTGCCCCCTACTACACGATGGAAAAATTCTAAAATCCGGGCTGCTACTGAGTATTTTTGACAGAAAAACCCAACAACACTAACCTGACTTGCGGATTGAAGGCAGTACGTCACGCTCAGCAGCCGCTCTTGTTACCATTAGACCAATGAGGCTACAGTTTATAAACGAATGGTCCGAAATATAAATGTCTATGCGATTCGGTACTCCAGATTTCTAAACGACCCAAATATCATTTACGATGACCTTGGGTTTATTGGAAATCCAATATTGAAGTGGATACGCAAAACTACTAACAATATAAAACGCAAGCGTAAAGTAGGAGGGTTTCCTACAAAAACGGGTCCTAATTGGCGGGTATGTCTGCCTACAAAATCTGCCCTTAAACGTCCTTCCCATCTCCTTTTAACCTAGATAGACGTTGCCGGGGAAATCAGGTAACTAGGGCTGGTAACCAAGCTTGTTCCATCGAGTTCTACCGAATTATGAGGACAATTTTATTACAGAACAAATTAGAAGTAATGAGAAGCCGTAAAAATGTTTTCATTATGGCGGAGTTGTCACGAATAGAGCCTAAAGTGGGACGAATTTTTTATACGACTCACGATTATCTACACAAATTTCATGTTGATTGAATTTTAGTGTAAAAGACAAGCAGTACACTTTTTAAAATTATTAGTAAATTAAAGCTAAGGCTCTTCTCCGAGAGACAATAATGGACTAAATTATTATCATTAATCATTTAATGTATGCATACAGAGTAATGGAGTTATGGCTGTTATGAATTACGACGACATAAGAATCAAAAGTAAATAATATTTCAAGGGAGCTCCGAAATGCGAAAACAAATAGAAGAAAAATTAAAGCCCTCAGTTTCAAATTCGTGTGTAGAGAACTTTATTTTAATGCCACAATAATCTCAAACAGACGTATAAAACCTAGGATAATGACTTGAAGCTTATTAGGCGTAGATGTAGGAAATAATTATATGTCTCAACCCACTGTTACGTTGTTCCGGTACTACGACAGATTATCCATGACTTTTGACATATCACGTCCGCAAAGTTTTTATTTGGCTTTTTTCTTTGACAAGAAACTAACTGTCTTTGCTGCGTTCCGTGTTTTTTTGTTTTGAACATATCAGTGATTTATGGTATGTATTTTCTATTATTATTATCAAGTTAAATTCAAGTCATTAATTATATCGACTGTAATTTAGCGGCCCGGGTACGTCTTAAAACTGCGGCCAGACACCGGAGGACGGGCAGCAGCGTCCTCTCACTAATCGGTGAGCCACTGCGATCCCCAAGCCGCCTGCCAAGCGTGGGGATTATGGCAAACCCCCCTTGAGGGAGGCCTTCGTTCAGCAGTGGACGTCTTCTGGCTGATGATGATGATGAATTTAGCGGCATTATTATTTATGCACTAAACTACGCACATGGACAAACTCAATATTTCTAAGAAAAAACAATTATAATTATTAATTCCAGCGATCGTATTGGAAACAGAATACCGGTTGCTAGAAAATATTCAACAATAAAAACCAACTTTCCTGTAAGTTTTTCAAATAAAAAACAATCACTTCAACTCTTAACACAAGAATGAAAAAAACAGCTAGTTTCCAATCAGAGCCGAAAGGATCGCTCGACCTGGCCAATGGGTGTAATCAACAAAAAAAAAAACTCAGTCGGTATAGCAAAGCCTGCTATTATCTATTCCAAACCACTGGCTTTTATGTTTAGGCTTGAGGGAGGAGAAATTACAACGATTTATTCGAGTTTCGAAAATTTAAGTGTTTATTTGTATCCTGTTTAAGAAATGAAGACATACGTGAATTTAATTATTTCGTGTAAAGGTCGGTGTGCGCGGAAAAGTTTTTGATGACACCTAAGTAAGCAGACGCTTTTTGAGCTGTCAACCCTGTTACGTACATTGACTGACTGGATGTAGTGGTTTTTAATTCCCATGTAAAACGCCGATACATTAGAAGAAGAATTATTGTCTTATCAGTATTATTCCTGCCATCGAATCTCCGATAGGTAAGCTTTTTTAATCCTGATCAAGTTGGCGGGGGCATAAATGTAAAATTTATATGAATAATGTATTATCACTAAAACCCGGCCTCTTCACGGCAACAGGTAAACAAGTAATTTTAATGTGAAATCAAATCAACATCGTTTGACATTTGAAACAGGGAATCGCCAAAGTGGATTTCCATTATCATTGATATGTATGAAGCGTGTTTAATTTATATTTTTTATACAAACCAAAAAGCATGGACTGGTATTTGAAAAATACTGATAAAATTTGAGTTTTATACACTTATGAATAAATATTTGTCCACGTTCTGTACTGGAGTTTGGGTGTCGAGATTTTGTCATCTTTTCATTTTAGTCTATAAGACTACTGCTACACATAGAAAGTAATTCAATTGATACATCTCTATGTGACAACATCAAATATAACAAACGCGCACGCATCGAGGCTTCGGCGGATAATCTTCTCCCGAATTGTGTAACAAAATACTCAGGTAATATTATGTATAAATATACTATTGACACTTATTTCACAGCAACTATTGTCAATATCGTCGCGGTCGCAAATAATCCAGCTGATCTTCCGTCTTTCGCATCCAGTCTAACTGTCTACGTTGGATTCATTCCGAGCTAAGTCCTTTTGGGATGTCATAACGAACGTTTATCTACTAAACTGATACCGTGCAAACATAACGCTTTTGCTCAACCCCTCGACTCATCAGCATTCAATGATAATTTCGGATCTTACGTTAAACAAAGCTAACATCATAAAAAAATCGACTCATTATTGTCGGATTACAAACACCATCGAGAGTACTTTTGGAGCCTTATCAGTGTAAAATTTTTCGTTACGATATTTTCCTTTACCTTTAACGCAAGTAATTAACAAAGCGTAACCTGGCAATAAATAAAGGCTAGCACACAAACAACGTAACTCCGAAAAGCGTGAAAATATGTAAAAATACTTTTCATACATATTTCCCGTATAAACCCAGGAACTCGCGTTTTAAATGTCTGACAACATTTTTTTCCCAACATTATAAGCCTTTATTCTTTGTGAATAATCGTTTTTGCCCCAAATATATCACAGTGGAGTTATGGACTTATGAGCCAACATACTTGTAACAGGAATTAGGGCACAATGTAAACCTAACTTTACATTTGAATGTTTTAGATTAACCCTAGTTTACCCTAGTTTTGGATAGACTGGTGACAAATTGGCAGGCTTATTTTGGGTCTGACCGTACTTTTAGATACCTAAATGTTTTCTTTGACCTAATTTCATTCTGTTCATCATAAAGTTGTTTGTACAAGATCATTAATATAGAACTACCCTATATAAAAGTGCGATAAAGTTATGTCAAGTTATTTGGTAAGATTGTAACTTAGTGCAGTACCATTGAAGGTTAAAAAGTCATGTTAATCACGTTTGGCGGACGTTATAGTATGAAAAACTTGGAAGAGTCATGCCCAGCAGTACTACGAAAGACTACTAATGATTTATTGGATGTTCAATGATGTCCAAGTCAAGTTTGATGACCGGTTCTAACCCTAGCCAACCCAAACGCCTTTTGTCTATTTTTCTAGTCTTCATGGGAGAAAAGCTTGACTTTATTTAAAGTTATTATTGTAGCTAGCGACACCCTGCATTGTCAACGTAACAAAAATTAATATTATGTAAAGCCCCGTCGCGAGACAATCTGGGGGGCCCGTGCGATACCTATTTGCATCCTCAAATAGGGCCCGCTTTGTTTTCTTTGAATATTTCACGCTAGCTAATTTTGGATACATTTACATGATGCTAATTACCGTGGCTCTTTTGAAGGTGTGATAATTTCGCTTGGAATCAGGAATCAGGAAGCCCTTTGTTCAACAGGATGGTGAAAATCAAGTGCTATTGTATTTTCAATGAGTATGAGAACAGCATTGGATTTACGAGATGGAATCCCTTTTAGATTTTCGATATTATAGGATCACGCCTGTGTTTCCCGAAGGGTAAGGTGAGAATTGTACTGAAGTATAAAGATTTCGTCAATGCATTTATTAAGTCCCATGTAATATACAATCTTGTCAGGAAACCAACAAAACTGTCCGACAAGAACAGATCCTAATACCACACGTTTTGAAGTTATTCGCGCTCGCGTGCACTTGAATTATTTAAAGCTTTCGCTATCAAATAATACATCTATTCTCAGTATTCCGTAGGGCTTGTATTGAACCTACACACACCAACACGTTTCCAAAAACATCGCAATAACTCACAAACACTACGGAACACATTACAATATTACGATAGCCAATAAAATATATATTCATACGCCGTCTTTCCCTCGCTATGTATAACCTTAAATTTGGCAGTTACGTAACTCGGGGTCAACGGTCTGAGGCCCGGCCGAATCGCACGGCTTGTCGCGAGCTAAAGCTTAGCGAGGATCGTGCGAACATTTTATTTGCCTTTTTTTGCGATATCGTTATTTGGTAAAGCTAGTATTTATGGTACGGAATTATGGGAATTTGGGATATAACATTTACTGATAAAAGTACTTTTACATTTTGTGTACGATAAATAAAACTATTATTGGACCTATAATAATGATTATATGAAACCTTCTTCTGTCGTGTGAGCTCACAAGTAGTAATTGCTCGTGCCGTTGTAGAGATTAGCCAGTCACAAATAGCGGTATCGAGGCTGATTGCCAGGGGTGCGCCAGACGATCTCATGTTTAATTTCACCATTTATATTTTAAATAACATGACCAAAATGTTATTAATTTATCTGTTTTTACATAAAAAGTCGTTGATCCGCTACATTTCGATTGCAGTTTAGTTAGTCAAATTGGCGCCCGGGACCCGCAAACAATACATTTTATATTGTGTATACTTTACGTTGCTTGAAGTCTAAAGACTTCATATCGCGAGACTAACAAAAACGTTGAAGAAAAAACAGTGATAATTTCTTTTGTCTTGTCCACAGAAATCAAGCGCTTTACAAACCAGCTGTTCACTAAAAACGGTTTGCAAGACCGTCGTATCTGTGAGATCGAATTCTTTACACAAGAAAACGTTGAACCTTGTTACTTACTAAGCAACTAGATAACGACTAGATAATAAATATTCCGAGTTCTGTAAGATGTTTTATTTTCACAAAACATATTGTAACGTTGATGCACATGTATATAAATCTCACATGTACACACTCCCAAAAAGCTATTTGTAAGCCATACAAATATTTGTTCTGAGTGAAAATCAAACCCATTCTCCGGCCCGCAAAATACCAATTCTTTAGCCATTGCGCCAAACGATCCACTGTTGTGGGTTTTGCAAACGGCCACAGTTTCCAAAACACTTGGATTGAAACTTTATCTTAAAGGGAGAATGGAAACTGGAACCTTTAACCCGGATACCATAAACTAGGATGCTAAACTTGGATTAAGGCTGTCAGGGTTGCCAGTTCGTTGATAATGTTATCAGATCTCATTTAAAAGGGACACTTTATATATATTACTGGCATAAAAACTAAAATACATAATCATTCTCTCCTCATTAGGAAATAAAGTACTTACTTCAATATTTCGAGGCGTACCAATTTTAAACGACTAGGAAACAAACATCGTATATAATTGCTACTGTGATACACTAACCGGATGAGACAGAGAAGCAGCGACTTGTTGGAGAGACCGTTTTATGCATTTGGCTGTTCATTCAAACGAACTGTAAAAAAGGTGAGTAGCATGAAAACTGCATACTACGCTGTAACGAAAGCTTCAATGACGGTTTCTGCAGCAAGATTACCGGTGTCAGTGTTACCATCAGTTCTTTGTGAGTCTGTTCCGGGTACTTGAGTCTACATTATATTGTCTATTAAAATACTTTTGTTATACTTTGCAACGCTCCAACGACCAGCTTTTGACCGTAAAGTACTTTGTGAAAGTAGGTATAGAAAACCCACAGTTTCCTCTTTGGCACTTTGAAAGAAGGTTGTAATTTAACTTTTATTTGAGCCCTGGTCTAGGAATTAAAGCAAACTTACAACGTAAAAAGCTAGATCTGTATCGTTTTTGTTTGAGTTGCCGAGGCAGTCTTTTTTAAAGAATTGTTTGAATCTCTTTCACAACCCTTAGGGAAACTAAGAAGCTACTTCATTAACTCTTTTGTCGTAAACATCGGGCACCACGACAAAGATACAGGATGTAGGTTTAAGTTACACGAGTTTCAAGGCATATTAAATGTGCCAAGCATGTATAGTAAGGGCTATACTATATTAAACATAGTTAATTAAGAAATAGCAATGCTTTTCGTGACGTCGCGTCACGTCATCAGTGGGATTTGATGAAATATAGCCCTTACATGACTTTTTGTCATAGGAGTTGGTGAAAACAACAGAACGCCACGTGGTTTGATCCTTACATTTTGTTCCTCATCACTCACGAGCACTCAAGAAGCCAAGATGTTATTATTTTACACTACAATATTTAAAATACCTTCAGGCCTTCAGGGCCGAAAAAAATACTCATAAAGCATTCAAACCTTGAAACCACGTTACTTACATCAATATTAGTTGTAATCATATTGCCATAGCAACGTGTGAACGAAATACGTACTATCTACAATACCTATTTCATAACACTTCATGTACAGTCTGCATAATACGTTACAATTGATTTCAAGGCAATAAACAAACCAATCCAATCAGACATCGTTACTTATTTGAATCGTGGAATATAATATACAATGTTTTGCGGATATTCAAATTATTATAAAATTTATATTACGTCGGAAAAGGAATTAACTGCTTAATTGGTTTAGTGGTAGTAAGTGGGACTCCAGTACTCCTAGTGTAAGTTTCTTTTGACAAATTCGATTTACTACATCGAACGCGTTCGGTGCTCCGATTGGTCCGTTTCGTGCTCTCCACCAATCAAGAAACTTACACTAGGGGTACTGAGCTTTCTGCCATGGGGTCATCTAAGGCGGACAGTTTTTTTTTTGACGAATTTTCAGTTTTTTTTACGAAGCGATTGGCGCAGTGGCTAAGCGATCAGCTTTCTGCGCTATCGCGGGTTCGATCCCCGAACGGAACAAATATTTGTATGATCTACAGATAGTTGTTTCGGATTTAGTTGTGTTTGCATGTGACATGTATGTTTGTAAACTGTATCCACGATACAGGAGAAATCCTAGTGAGAGGCAAGGTTTAAAAAACAAGAAAGGCAATAAGGAAAGTATCAGGTTTGGAAGTGTGTCCGCTCGATGGCAAATAGCCTCACTCTCTATCACATAGAACTAAACAACGGTACTGATGAAATTTCAGTGTATTACAATACACCTCAGCCTAAAACACGGTTCAGATATTGTTTAACCGCATACTCCAATTTATGTTTATGGCTCCATCATTATTAAATGATTTTACCAACGCCAAGGTTGAATCAAGCATACTCAACTAGTGACATAAAATCAGTGACTTTTTTCTCACCATAAGAGTAATAAGCGTAGGATTCTAAATATACCTAAGTAGGCCCGTCGACCTTGAAAAGGCAACATTGAAATGGTCAATCATGGTCGTGTACTAGCACGAACCATTTAACATTACATTGGCTACGTGTCGTAATATATTATCTATAAATTATCTGAACTGTAACAGCTATAATACAGTGCCGAACTTTGTATCAGTCGATATTATTACTACTTTTATTCCGATAAGTTATTTTTAAATAAATTTGAGAGCGTCTATTATATATTTTTAAACTTTGCCCCACACTAGGCGTAATTCCTATATCGTGGGTGTGTGTACACACACACAAATATTCACATGGACAAACACCTAGACTCGGAAGCACCGTCTGTAAATCATATAAATGTTGGTTCCGTGCGGAAATTACCGCGACACGTAGCGCAGCTGTCGATTGCCCAACGACTGCGCCAACCATGCCATCGTTTGGGAGTACCTGACCTGATGGTAAGTGACGATGCTTGCGATCATGCACGATCAAATAAAGCCTATTTACACTCGCCATGGAGATTCTTAGACTATACGAGTCGGGAACCACAGATGGCCAGTTTTAGATTCCCACTCCGTGGCCGTTCTCATGAGAAACGTTAAACCAACATGTTATTCAACCGCATTAATATGCCAGGAAACTTGCAAACTATTTAGTTGCTCAGTGGTATGAGGTTAAGTAGCGGCATTCAATATTTTATGATCCGTCCGTATTTCCCGCAGGAATATGTTACGTCTGAGTGTTTTCGGTACAAAACTAATGAGTATTTACTAATAGTAATAACACTTGTGCGGCCTTGGAATTAAACTCCATGACCTAAACCTCGGCATCTATTCTTGTAATCAACATTTATCCAATCTCCGTCTTCCCCGAAGTTTTTTTTTTTTGGACAACTTAGTATCACACTTTTTTTTTATTTTATGCTGAATATATTTTACCGTCTACCCGTGTGTGACTAACACCTGGTAATCGACACCTGCCAGTCTGCCACCCCACTTTTACATTCCACGGGGGTAAGTATACTGTACTCAAATGACCCTAATATTTATGCACAGTGGTGTTATTGACCCCAAATTTCTCGCACACGTATTCCCTATAAATAAGGATTCCATATTTAAGGATAATTCCATTCGAAAACTGTTTACTTATCCTATATTCGATACGTATCCGCAAGTCACCCCAACTATATAAAAGGTATATAGAAAATAAATATTTTTTCCTTATGTAACATAGAATTTATGCTGGGGAAAACATCACGGGTGTGTCTCTGAAATAGTATCTTTGTGGGTGCTACAGAAAATGTAATCTCGTAGTGCCTTGTATCAAATATATACAAAAACGTGAAAACATGTAAGGTGTGATAACATAGACAAAGCATCAAGCCTGATTATATTTCGGGACAGAGAAGTACTGTTGTAGACTCACATTTCGTCGATGCTGCTATGAAGTCTCTAGGCGAGCCGAGCATAATTTTAAACTAAGAATTAACAGAAAAACTCAATAACACTTTGCCTAACTTATACAACCTAGATTGTTTTTCTACCATTTTATTCTCATAAAACTTCATTGTTCATCATCCAAGTCTTTCCCAATTATGTTGGAGTCAACTACCAATCTAACCAGATGTGACTTTTATACGGAACTACTGTTGTCTGACTTCTGCCACCGAATTACTAGCAGACATTGATACTCTAAGGATAGACCGGTTGTCAGACTTTTTAGACTACTGACACTCAAAGTCAAAGTCAGTTATTTTATTTCAGCTGGGCATTTGCGGGCGCTTTTAAAACGTTATGATTCTATTTGCGCGGTTCCAAGTGGGTTGGTCCTATAGATAGATAGATAGAATTGTTTTTATTTCAAATAAACCTAATACAGGCACTTATGAGACTCGTAACGACTGTCATAGGTATTCGTATACCAAAGGCTAAGTGCTTAACGTGCTTTCCGAACCACTATGGGGTCTCGATATGTTCGCAGCAAGCGCTTAACCTCGCAGATGGACAAATCTGCCTGTTAAGTAACTAGAAGCCCTCATAAAACTTCGTTCGCGTAAATAGCATTTACTTACAAATTGTTCTATTTATTGCAAACTACGAATACAGCTGTGTTTTATTGTTTTAACTGTATACTGGAATACGGAAAACCATTTACCGTTTTAGTAGTTACGTTAGAACATTGTAGTGCAATTATATCTGCGTCGAAGTACATACAAAAGAAGTTTGTGTCTTTTTAGGGTTCCGTGCCTCAAATGGAAAATATTGAGTCCTATGTATTCAAGGGCGGATCCAGCTTTCAAATCAGGTCACATGCTTGAAGTCTAGTCGGGACAGGCTCCTATTCGATTACAATAATAAATACTGTACGATCAATGCTATTAGAAAAATTATCAGTGGTCGACCTAGAACCAGCCCACGGGGGGGTCATGACCTCAATGACCCCTCCCCCCTGAATTCGCCCTTGTATGTATTAATTAGGGGCGAGCCTGTTGCCGTCTCGAGCATAATTCTAAACTTCAGGTTGCTACTGATAATTTCCATACAAAAAAACCAAATAACACTTTGGCCGACCCGGGAATCGAACCCAGGATCTCACGCTCAGCAGTTGCGTTTGCAACCATCAGCGAGCCGTACTCATGTTTAATAAATTATTATAATTATATTATATATATAGATACATAGAACATAAAAATTCAAAGGTCATCAACGGTCATCAACCTAATGTTTATTACCCAAACTATTAAAAAAATTCAACTAGTTATGGCAAAAAATGCAATTTTCACATATGCTTGACGAGTTATAATAAAGACTTTATCATCAAACGAATAGGTTTTAAAATTGATTGGAGTAGAGAAAGAAGTAAATTTTTACGTGTTTTGTGACACAGTTAGCGCAGTTGCTAAGCGATTGGCTTCCTGCGTTGTATGTCGCGGGTTCTATTCTCGCACGTTACAAATATTTGTATAACAGTGTTCGGGTTTGGGTTTGTGTGAATAAAAAAGACTGCTCCAACACCAATCACTCACACACCAACCAGAAGTGTTACCTCAAAAAGCAAATTAATAAATTACAGGTCACAAAGGTACCTGTACAGGTACATTTGTACATCAAAATAGACAGGTACGTAGTACTCGCAGCCTTTACATGTATTTAAAGAAAAGATTCATAAATAAAACTGATACGAAAGCAAGGTTATGTAAGAGCACCACGTGGCTTTCAATTGTTTCTCCTCACCCTTACGTGAAAAAGGCATGATATATGTAGTATGTAGAATCTATCATCAATTCAGATCAAAAGCAAAATATAGGCAAAACTAGAAACACTTGACTGTGGGAAATGAATCACCGATGTGGAGTCTAATCGATGGCCTGGCCCTGACAGCACAGACCTACATACGTATTGGCGTATACCTATACAGCACACGTAGGTACTACCTACCTATTTGAGGTAGTACAACTGGGATCACGTTTCACAAACATCGCAAACGACTCAGGCTCGTATATTATCGCTGTTTACGTCGAAAATAATATATGTAGGTTTCATGGAGGATGTTTTCGAAATCAAACTTATCGTCGAATAATATTATTTCATTATAATCGCATTGTCATTATGGTATGATGAGTAGAAATATTAATTGAATAAAAATTGTAACTGTATGAGAATACCGTCTAGATTGATTTGTTATTGCACTATGTCGTTACAGAAAACAATTAAGCTAACCTAAACACACATGTAAGGGTGCAGCAAAAGGTAGTAATGAAAAGTAAGTTGTCAAAACTGGTAAATGGTATCATTATTATAATTAATAGTTCGACTGATCATCTATTTTTAATGTTGGTTGTCTACGAGCAACGAAAACAAGGAAATGAGGCGTCATTCGTAATACTGGTTTCGAGAACCTTCTGTCAGTTCAGTCTGGTACACAAAATGGGGTTCGGCCTCAGAGGTTTTGCGAACTAAGCCACTTGAGACATAGGCAACAGGTAATTTTAATGCATCACTGTGAAGAGAAAATCTGGGTATTAATGGTGAAGACGGGTGCTTGTTTACTCGAGTTTGTGAAGCTTTTGCGCAATGAAGCTCTAGAGCAGTTTGTTTGTAGTCTCATGTATAAAATATGCTAATTAATGTAATCCTGTGTGTGAGAAAAGCGTTGAAGTACGACCTCACGTTTTAAATCGCAGTGTTTTTATTTTATGTAATTATTTTAGAAAGATTAATCGGATTACATAATGTTACATCGTTTATTTAAATTAGTACACAGTTGTCAAGAGAAGTCTCACGACAAATCCTAAATCCCAATCATGGGCATAATTTCCTGATAGATTACTCTAGGGTTGTACGGGCAGAATTTAAGATTTTCTTGTTAGGAATTTCTCAACAGCATTTCGGAGTTAGTTATTGAGCCTGGTAATTAGAAATAGGTTTGTCTGTTACATGTACAGCATTATGGAAATGTGGAAGTTCAACAGTCAGCGGCGTGCACAGAGGTTTTAGACAGGGTAGGCAGAAAATTTTAAAAGCTTTACTTATCAAAAATACATACTGCATGTTGGTATTGGTTCGTCGTATTGTGGATTAAATAATGATGTATGTGGTTTCCCACCTCAAATATCTTATAATAAATATTTATCGGAGTAGGGTAGGCAATGTCTTTTTGTCTTTATGAACCGCACGCCACTGTCAACAGTACACCTCTGACCCTTCAACCTAACCCTTAAAGCAATACAGTATGCTATCATTTAATTGCATCATTTCGTTCACGATGCGCAAACACAACCTTTTACCATCTATTCGTGAAACGTGTTATATTATATACTATGTTATTATGATTATAATATGTTACTCATACGTTTCCAGGATGCGATTCTGCCTCTTATCACTAACGTATTAAGATACATTATCACTGGCATTTGTAAATATATATTTTTCACAATAACTGGTTCTGATAATAGCAATCTATTGCTATTATTGTGGTGTCGTTTTGAAAAACTTTTTTGTTGTTATATAACAGTGTTGAGTTTAACGGCCTATGTATTGACAGTGGAAGGGGGACCATTTAGGAGCCTGTAAAAATTTACAGGCTCCAACTGTAAACTAAATTGTTGTGGAGGAACGAGGTATGGTGTTCCTCCATTGAAAAGGGAGGATCCTCCGACCAGGCAAGGTGGTTAGCCTGGCGGGCCGAAGCCCGACAGTTGATGTCGGACATTCGTATATGTGTTAGAATCGTTGTAAACTCTTATAGTGCGATTCAGGGTATTCTGTTATCGCTTCACTCCGATAGATGGCGCTTTACTTTTTGCTATGTTGCGACGATAGTCGCTACATCACTCCCCCCCGAGACTCGTTCTCGCTGATCGAACTATCTTCGTGTTGCTGCAACTGTACGGCGAACCACGTGGACTGACTGCCAGTACACCGGTGTGAAGACCCATGCCGTCCCGTTTTTCCTTTGTCACTGTAGCCACCTGTTGTCTTGTTCTATACCGGTCGCACTGCAGTGTTCTGTCGCCTGGACGCTGGTGCCGCATGTTGCCCTCCTCAAGTCGTTGGGTTAAGTCCAAGATGCGTTGTCTGCTGTCGTGGTAACCCTCGTGACTGTATACTGCTACTGTTGGTCTGGATGCTGGGGGTGCTGCAATGGAAGTGATGGTGCTGATGCTGCTGGTCTGCTCCATGGAGGTTGCTTGCTGATGATCACGTCGGCTGCAGGATGATGATCACGTCGGCTGCAGGATGATGATCACGTCGGGGTCACCAATGTGGAGGAACGAGGTATGGTGTTCCTCCATTGAAAAGGGAGGATCCTCCGACCAGGCAAGGTGGTTAGCCTGGCGGGCCGAAGCCCGACAGTTGATGTCGGACATTCGTATATGTGTTGGAATCGTTGTAAACTCTTATAGTGCGATTCAGGGTATTCTGTTATCGCTTCACTCCGATAGATGGCGCTTTACTTTTTGCTATGTTGCGACGATAGTCGCTACACTGTATTCAAATAAATACAGTTTAGTTTTTTACTCTCTGTGTTACCATCTCATAAGCAGAGCTGCAAAGTTGAAAGGCGAATTGCTTTTTATATTGTAGTGTTTGTAATCTGCACAATTCATAAGATTTTGCAGTAACTATGATCTGTGATACTGCCAAGCTACCCAAACTATTGCATTTTTTACTAAAGAAAATACAAAGAGAAAACGGGTTGGTATGTGTGTGTGTGTATGTTACGTATTCATAATTATTCCTTTAAATTCGTTCACACAAACACGAAGTTCTCGGGTGCATGCTTAAAAATCTAGTCTTCGGTAATACATAGGCATCACCAGTGGATGACTGAACTCGATTGATAGTTTATGATGACTTTTCTCTTTCTTTGGCCGTTCTTAGTAGCAGAGTGTATAACAGGCGAACCGAACCGAACAGTTGGTTAACTGGCTCACCAACACCCGTTCTAACGAGAGTATTATTCCAAAATCAATATTATTAACTAATAAATTCGTCATAATCACCCTGTCGGTCAGTTGTACACGAAATTTAATTTCATTTCAAACTACGATTCAAGCACGAATGGATGTTCGAATTAACGTTGATTTAATCAGACGTTATCGTAATCCGCTTTATCGGTATAAATTGTTTGCAATATAATTCTGAGAATAACTAAAAATAGTATTTTATATGCAACTTTAAAAATTGGTATGTAAAATTAATTAAATATTGGTAAGTAGGTTGGTTGACTTCATGTCAGATCTATCCTCGACCTATCTCACTCAAATACGTGAAAAAAAAAATACAACATATTTGAATAATTTTAATTAAGAGTGAATAAGTTTCGGCCCCATCACGAATCTTAGTTACAACTTTTGTCTTGTTCAAATTTGGCTTTTGTTATCAGTCATCAGTCAGTCAGAAAAGTAGGTTTTTTTAGAAGAAAAAAAAAGACAGTCTTTGGACTATGTAGTTACGATTTCATAATAAACTTTTATTGTATTTTATCTTATTTCTTTTAATTATTTTCTGAAATAAAAAGCGTAGTTCGTTATACAGGTTGTTACCATAACCCTTTTTTTAAATTTGATCCTGTTACGTACTCTCTTTACGCTCCAACTCTTTGTGGATTAAATTACGCCATCATCGGTATTAAAAAAATGCGAACAGAGTAAAAAAATATCGTTTTTACCATGCGCCAAAGAATTCTATTCTATTTTCCTAGAATCAAAGCTGCAGTTGATTCAAAATAGTTTTTGTTTTTCTAACGTTCAAGCTGAAAACAAGTGGGGTGGTTTATGCCGTGGGCGGGGACATTGAACAGGGAAATCCAGATCGATGTCTATAAAACACGTTCTACGGGATTTCCATGACATTTGAGCAGCTCTATCATTATTGGACCATGCATTATCGCGTTTTTTTCTGCTGGGTGAATTTTCTAGACGGCTTTAACGTTCGGGATGAAAGATGGCTTCTTGGCGTAGAGCAATTTCTTTGGGTAAAATGTGGCGATATCTCAATAATTCACCAATTAGTTTACTGGTTAGTGTTTACAGTGAGGGATTTATTTCGATGTACATAGTTACGTATTTCACGCAACCCGACACAAAGATAATAAGAATGTTTATGACGTTATAATAAAATAGTTTTTGTGTACGGAGCAGATCGTACACAAAAACATATCAACTAGCAAGTATAATAAATGAATAATGCCGAAAATAAATGGCAAAATTAACATTCTCCTCTGAAACTTTCAGCTGGATTTCAGCCAAAAATAATAGCAGTAAATTATTTCATTAGTTGTAACTTAGTTGAAGTCAAATAATGTTTTATGAAGATGCATGAATTTTAAACCAAATGTAATTAGTATTACTGATAGTACCTAGGTATAGGTCTTCTTTTATCTTCGTCGCGCCGCTTATCAATAAGTCAAGGTCGCATTATTGAACATAAGATCAGTTGTTACATAATGATGCTTTGACTGATTTTTGGTTAAACGAAAAACCTTCTGTTGACATCAAGGATAAGATGTGGGGTCCCGTCTTTAAAGAACACATATTTATATATCTGAGGGTTATTTTATTTTCAGCTTCTCTTACATTTTAACATCTCGTACATTTTAAATTCCACCCTGTATATTGCGGTTAGGCTGAAGCAACGGTAAAGCCGAGCGTGTTTCTATTAAAAGTCTAAGTGAAATGTTTCCTGCATCAAAAGCGCAAACGGCTACTGCTCTAGCCGGTGGCATGGCATTCTAAAAATGTTTGCATCAGCATATTACGGAACTGTGGTTTACCTATGCACGTTCATAAAATACAAATAACTACAAAAAATATGCTATGATGAAAACCTGATGTTTTTATAAATTGTAACAATATTATTTTATTATTTTTACATTACCGTATGACAGCGTCGGATATTTTCTACATATATTGCTCGTTACTTACCTGTAAAGAAATGAAATAAACATTATTAATAAACATTATTTTGACAATACATAAAAATAATATTCTGAGAAAAAAAATATATGACTCTGAATTATGTATCCTATTTTTGGATAAATAACTAGTACAGTGCACGCACGCGCACCTAGTACCTAGTGCGCGTACCAAGTAGCGGCACCTGACCTTTTTGACACCAATGAGGTCAATATTTAGTCCTTCTAGGCCTTCCCCTCTCGGCATTCCACTTACATTTGCGCTAAAATCCCCTTTAGTTATCGGCTGTCACACATCCTCTTAACATGAAAAAATCGTACAATACTTTTCTCTATTTTTGTCACAAAATCTCCTTACATTATAAATAATAGTGCTACATTTTTATCTATATTCCGCATAACAACGTAATACCTATGAGAGTTTTCACTTTCCCTTGATCTCTACCGTCCAAAATATCATAATTCTTATCTGTCTGAAATAGCGATGTCCCTCGTGGATTAAGGATCACAATTTATATCCTAGAGACCAGCGGGTTCGTAAGCATGTAGCTAAACAGTTAAGCCACCATTTTATTATATATTGGTGAAAACTGGACCAAAATTCAACTTGTAGTTTCTAAATATCGCTTTAATATATAGACAGAAGCTGTTATTCACTTAATTTCATAATAGTGGTCTGTTCAACCGTAATTTCGACTTCGCTGATTGGCCAATCAGCAAAGTTTTCACACCGTGACACGAGCATGTTTTTTGTGCAATCTTAGGTCGACCTAAGAACATAACTTTACATGAATTTAATGATAGAAGGAAAAGAGCAAAGCAACTATATCCAGTAGTATTACTTTGCAGAAACAGTCTGAAAGCTTATTTTTTATTCTATTTTTGAACCTTTATGGCCATAAATTACTTTGGTATCAAATATCAAAAGTTTCTAATGCGCTTCAACTAGTAATAAGAAACAGCGGAATCTGATCTTCCTATCGGTTGCGGAGGTCAGATGTTCAGAAACTTACTACCAGGAACTGTAATGGGCACTTTCCCATTAGCTGATAACGACACCGACACTAAACAACGGCAGCACGGCAGTAACCAAAACGATTAAAAATGGCACTTATTTCAAACAAATTTATTCAGATACATATACAAGATATATCGAATTAATCTACTTGTTACTGACATGACTTAATTCACGATCATCAATACGTAGGTCGCATCTATTTTCCCGTAAATGACAAAGGGCATAGACTTCTTTGACAGTTCTAAATATTCGTTTTTAAATGATGATTGAAAGAAAGAGATGTGATAAAAATTCGTTTAGTGCGATGTGCAACAGTATTTACGGACAGAGTATTACGAGATTAACATCATTATCTGTGTCGGAACACCATGTGAAAACGCCTAATGAGTGTAAAACTTGCCGTGTCCTTTTGAAAGAGGACTCTCCATTTCATCGCTTCAAATTATAAAAAGAAACTGATCAGCATTTCTTTTTACACCGATCCTAAATTAATAAATGTACCCATTACGCGCCATGGCTAAATTAATACCAATATTCAGTTCATACAATTATGAACTTTAATAGAAGGATAACGTATAATTTTCGAATCTATGTTCGTACACGATCAATGAGCACGTAATGATGGGCCATCAGGGGATTGTCGCCATGGCAACCAGACAGACTAACTAGGTAGCTAGCTGTATAGGTACAAAATGAATAAATTGGGACCTGTATTTTTTGTCGTAATCGTAGTTCATCGTCAAAGTAATACCGTTTAAGATAAGAAAAACTGCTTGCGTATTCAATATTTCATTTAAAACGGCCGTTTTTGACTTAAACCCCTGTTATTTTGCGAGTGAAAATGGTCCTTAAATCAACTGCTCTAACTAGGGCTGTATTTGTGAAGTGGAAATTCGTAATTTGTTTCATCATTAACATTACAGAACCAGAGGATGCTGCTTTACACAATGAAACTTAAGTAATAGGGTATTTCTATACTGCAAAACTTGGCATACATTCTAGGTCTAGGACTTGCAAGTTGGAGGCAAAAGAAGCAAATCGATTGACATTACAAAATGGCCGCTCTACAAAAGAAAACCTACTTTGTATCTGTAAACCCATCTCGTTAGACTGAGGTTAACGAAGCTTGTAATTAGAAACTGCCTCAAAGCTTAAGTAAAAGGCGTTCTTTAAAACCAAAACGAATATAAAAGAGCGTTTTTAGATATGGATTTAAATAAAGCGAACGAAAAACCTGTGTAACTGTATTTAAAAATAATTAATGCTTTCACAATTCTAATATAATCGATGTTAAAGTCAGTCAAAGGACTATTCTATCGACGCAAATTGAAAACAACATAATTTATACTTGAATTCAGAATCTTAGATAATTTACATTGCACTTTAGTACTGTGTAGTGTAAGTTGATTTTCGAGTGACAATTTGCAATCAATTAAGGTTGCAATGGAATTTGAACTTTGACATTGAGTTTGCGATTCCAAAACTTGATAATTAACTATTTTTTTTTTCTTTTTTTTTTTTAACACGTTTTTAACACTCTAGGATTTCTCCTGTGTCGTGGGTACAATTTACAAACATACATGTCACATGCACACACAACCAGACCCGAAACAACTATCTGTAGATTATACAAATATTTGTTCCGTGCCGGAATCGAACCCGTGACACTTAGCGCAGAAAGCTAATCACTTAGCCACTGCGCCAACCGCGTCGTCATGACTATGATCCGTATGCCTTATGTTGGTTGTGGTTGGCGATTAGCTAGTAACTGCCACAAACATTAGGAAGCCGACGTACGTAGGGAACATCCTAAGTCCCATTAAAAGCGATCTAGCTGTTCTGAAGTACAGTAACACAGAAATTCTAGAAATGATCCCATCGTGTTTCGGTTCTCGTGAAAATAAACGGTTTTAAAATTTTTGTTTTTAATAGCAATCGCAATTAAAAAGCGTATGACAATAACGTAGTTTTCAGTCCAATAATTCAGTGAAATATTACAATTTTCTCGTTAAGCTGTCGGTCAAAGCCTGTGCCGGTATAATGACGTCATTGTTCTACTAATAGAACAAAGTGCGTGTCATGAGGTCAACGGAATGTACCTTTCCGAATGGCCTAGCTTTACCTTTGTGGTGATATTATAATGTTCTGTCATATATTTTTATACGAACAAGGAGCTCATAACTACATAGCTACTACGAAGATCAGTGGATCTGAGAGGTTAAGCAGCGCTTGCTGAGGTCAGTCCTAGGTTAAGAGACCGTTTCTCACGTAACGGGTGTCACCAGCCCAAAAATTTTGACAATCAATCTTACTTTAAAGTATCAGTGTCAGCCAGTAATGAGGTGGCGGAGGTCTGATGGCAGTCTCTCCGTGTAAAAACTGATATTTAGCCGCAACCAGACTAGAAACCCACCCCGATGTAATTGGGAAAAGGCTAGACGGATGATGATGATATATTTGTATCAAAAAAATGTGTGTCTGTGTAATAGATATTCTTGGAAAGAACAGTGCAACCAGAACATTAAAAACATGTCCTGCAGAAAACTAAGTAACTTATAATATTCTGATTTACAATAACAATCAGGCTATTTGTAGTTTTCCATTTTCTATTTACACTTACATATTACTCTTTATACATATAGGTATTTTACTAACCAAGTTAAATAAAATGTACAATGTTTTAACTCCAATTTAGCTTTAAACCATCCTACGGTAGGCAACCTCACGCCAATACGAACAACTTGAACGATCTATTATTTTATTTTTAGGAACAAACTGGACCACGTATTCCGATTCCCGAGAGCTATGTCCGCTTGAAAACGCCGTTTTTGTTGGAAAATATATCTCATTTGTAAAGGCATTGAGCGGACTCGATAGACTAAACTCGCTTTGGATGTTTCTGAAAGGGCTATTAGGTCTCGCTATAAAGTTGCTTGGAAACGTGAAAATGAATTTCTGTCTTTTTGTACTGTAAATAGAACTCAGTGTTAACTCACATAATACAATCCGCTGAATTTGCTCAATTTCATTGATGTTCTGGTTCTGATAAGAAATATTGGATCTTTTACAATAGATCGAAAGTGTTTTATACGTCTTTTGGAGTAGGTACTTATGGATTATCTTTCCCCTGGAGTAAACGATTAGGGGGACTCTTACCATCTAAACTCACTACGATGACTCGCTACGGTGGAACTTTAAGGAGATCACACCAAAGCCCACCTGCCTGCATCCGCTTCTATTCGGGGCTTTTCCACCACACGTATAATGTATATACTAATGTATATACAAACAGGTCTCGCAAGAGTAACATTTTAGATTCCCATTGTCACAACTACGGCAAACCCTTTACTTCTCAATATTTATAAAAATGCCTCCTCTCCTTCCATACAATATAAACAGATCTTCCCGGCGCCATACTTGAATAACCAGTTAATGTACGAAATGCATAAATACTCTTGATCAAAAACTGAAATCAAGTTAAAACGGTGCCTGCAACTTCGTTAATAAATTCCGTAGCTTTTATAAACGCCTGATTCAATTAAATTAATTGGATTAATCACTGTTAGTGGCACGTGTCTGGCAGTGTGCACGGAAAACAGGGATCCGAAAGTCGGACATTTAATTATTTCGTAACAGTATATTACATAAGCTTTATATTATAACTATGAGGGTGAAGCTAAATCTTTTTATTTTTATTATAACACACATAACTGTTGCCACTAAATCTCATGAACACACACCACAGATGGCCTTGCGACAATTACCAGTAGACTATACAAATATTTGTTAGGTGCGGAGTTCGAACCTGCGACTCATAGATGCAAAAAATCGCAACAATGCGGCGAATGTACTGCCTCTTGTTTTTCGCACAAAACCTTCTCAATCATGGACTTCTACGGACTGTCGGACATTAACAGGCTTCCAAATAAGAATTAGATAAGTATAACGACACTTACAACAACAACAACAACTTATCGACAACTTATCCATAATAGTATTCCTTGATTAATACTCGCATTTAATCATTTAATTAAGCAGCATTTATCTGACATGGATAAATGAATTAAACAGGGCCCTCCCACGCATATTTTGGGTGATAACGTCATCTAACCACATCATGGCTTCATATAGATACTGACATGTTTGTTCGCTTTTAATCAGCCACAACTTCTCAAGCTGGTTCCACGTTTTTGCACTAGCGTCTAACTATAAACGCTGAAGCAGACAAGTCCTTGAGTGCATACATTATATGTATGGAGGTGTTGTCGTAATGCAGGCAGAGGGGTCAGAATCGATGCGTAAAGCGAGCGTTAGGATATTATAGTGACAAAAGGAAGGATGATACAATACAGTAGGTATACTGGAGTGCCAGGAAAGAGTCCGCATCAGTGACGAAACATGAGATTGTCAGGCGGCAGTCAGCCTCGATACTAACTGGCTCATTTTTCCATTACGGCGTGAGTAATTCCCATATGATAACTAAACAAAAATGAAGTAGAATACTTTAAAGGATCGTATGTTTATGGAGATGCATCAATTCAAAACAGCAGACAGCAGACAAAAAAATTATGGCTGTAAATTCGAATTAAATTTCATAAGTTGTGCTACTTTTTTATGGATGACAAACACAAATAAAACGTTAGCAAGACATCCAGCGACTGTAAAATCAAATTAAAGTATATAAAAGCATCAAGTGATTGGCAATTAAGAACTTCTAACATTCGCTCGGTTTCAACTTTTGTGGCTTCTTTAGGCGAAATAAGGAAAAAAGTATATTTGGCTAGGTTTTTGATAATTTGCTTATATAATAGTCATAAAGATGCGAGAAGGATATCGCCTATTCTCAGAAAATACTCAAAGGCAACAAAAGTTCAAATAGAAATTTCTATTGAAACTTTTCGCTTTGTTTTAAAAGAGATTTCAGTTTCAACTTTCTTTTGTTTCTTCCGAGTCTTTGATGATAGTTGGCGCAGTAGCTGATTGATTGGCCTAGTGCATTGTGTGCCGCGGGTTCGATCCACGAACGGAACGATTTATTTTTATGACCTGTGTGTATTCACAATATAGGAAAAATGTTAATATGAGACAAAGTTCTAATTTTTTTAAAGAAGTAAATGAAGACTTATTCGCCAAGTGTGAGGTGTAGCCACTATCTTAACAAAATATTAATTTATAAATTACAATTTAACAAGTAACACCGTTATGTTTCATTTCTTACTACAATATAATGCTACCTACATACATAAAAGCCATACATAAAAAGTAATGCGTCATAAAAATAATCAAATTTAACTCAGGTACTCTTCAGGTTATAAAGTTATGCGTCATCCATTTTCAATAGATACGATTGCCGATTATGTCACGCAATAAGATGTCTGGGCCCGAAAATCCTGCGGAACCCGCAATTATTCCACTAATATCCTATAGTTTTATTCTTTGAATCGGTTCAGAGTTTACCTCTTACATGTAAACAAACAAAGTTTATCATCATATTTAATTGTATTTATTTCCCTACAAATGACTAGTGTCACAACGATCAAAACAACATTTTGTTACAGTGATGTAATAAAAGCCAAACAATATAATTATTGAACGCAGGAAAACTTATAATAGTTTCAAAAACCAATAATCAGTAACTTTGCGTGAATTTCGAATGCTGATGAAAGTTATTAAAATACTTACTAGGAGCAATAGCGTGATGATACATATTAACCAACAAACCTAGCCCCTAAATAGCGTTACAGGGAAAGTCCCATCAAAATCAGTCGACTGGTTAATCTTTATAATTATATAAAAGTGAAGTTCTCCTCACACACTCCGCATCCGTACAAAGTGCATCCTTAAGAGCGATATAATAAGGATTAAAATATAGTATGAAGAAAAAAATACTACGTGGTCCGAGTCACTGGAACCGCTAGTAAGTGTTCAGACACTAGATAGACAACTTAGTTTAAATAAAATATATGTAGATAAAGAAGAAGACATATTTTATAATCTTTATAACTTGATTCTCAATGTTTGTTCGTTTCTTTAGCATGGAAGTAGCCTGAGTTATGAGAGTTGGTGAAAAATAAATAAATAATAAGACAGGTTTGCCCGATATAATATCGTAATGCACAGCCGATCCGGCAATATGTCGCAAGGGTCAGAGAACTAAGCCACACCACGCTTCACCAGAGTATTATATGAACCAGATATAACCCATTACTCCTACCGAATGTGGGACAACTGGGCGATCCGTTTGCATCATAGCAGAGTAGCACTTTTTCGCGATATAAAAACGGTTCTGCTTAGAAAACATTTATATTGGATTTGTAGGTACGAATAAATTGGTATTTGATATTTCGTTCATAGTATATGGGGGTGCACAGAAAGTCTCCCTGAATGATGATACCTAAGTACATCCGGCGCACCCAGGGCCAAGCCCAGTTATGAATCTGATCGTTGTTGTCTGGTTAATCTTGTCATTTACAACACGCGAATTTCATTTCATTGACTCATCAACTTAATTGGTATTGACTGGTTTCGAATTCTGTCTGCCAACGGTAAGGGGAGTCAACATCAAAAGTAAGTGTTAAACAGTTATTATGGTAAATTATGTGTTATTTTAATATTTTAGTCATATAGAAATTCGACTATCACATTACTTCTGAGACTAACGAATCGATTTAACGCATAAAACGCGTTCGGCGCTCCAATTGGTGGAGAGCACGAAACGGACCAATCGGAGCGCCGAACGCGTTCGATGCGTTAAATCGAGTTTGTTGAAAGAAACTTACACTAGGGCCTCTGATGTTGACTGTACATGTACAGTCTACATAGTATGTGGTAGGGATATTTTGAGCCCAATTTCTCACCACCATTCAAAATTTACATAAAACTAGTCCAATTAGTAGGTACCTAATTGGAATATTATCATTTCAAGTTTACCTTGTTTGGATAAAAGTCCAAAAATACACCAATCAGGTCTGAATCAACATAAAAACCGTCGATTAAAATTGTGTCGTACGTTTAATGATGACGAGTCTTGCGAGTAGTTACGTTGCACAACATTTTGTAAGATAACAACACCTTTTCAATCCGAATGGACGAGTCTGGAAGGTACGAGTACAAACGAAAATAAATGAATGATATCATAATTTTTGTATTATGTACTTGTCTGTTGTATTTATTTAAGTTTTAATTTACGTAATTTACGAACGTGTGAGTAACTTGATAACCTTAATTATTGTAGTCGTACATTAATAAATAACTTTAGTTATATACCGATATATTCCTTTGACTTTAGAAAGGTATTCAGGAGAAGTGCCAGTATAGCTAGCTCATCTTAAGAATCTTCTGGAAAAAGTCATGGCCGAAGTCTAACTGTTTGGATGACCTATTTAGTTAGTCGTTCTGGCTTCCAGTCAAGTAACGAAATGTAGACATTAGTATTGTTTTCGTCCATACATGACTTCTTTTTAAGTACCTACTTATTGTGTTAAAAAAGTCGCAAGGGCCAAAGCTTAGATACTTCTAAGGAGTACTTAAGCTTTGGCCCTTAAATATAACATATTTACACTAAAAGAACATCATCACATCATCAAACAAGCGGAAGTCTGCATACTAATGCGTGTCTCCGCGGTGCAATATAACTACTGGAACGATGCCCGTTTTTTTTTATTGTGATACTCCTCGATGCCGGCGATTTACGTAATGTCTGGGTCCGACTTTGACGGTTTAATTAAAAACTGTTTTTGTATGTTGCGATTATATCTACGGTACTTTTTTCTACGCGATGAGATTTATCTATTCAGCCCACGTGTTTTGAGTATTGCCCCGCCATGAGTTACTTATTAATAATTATCGCTGGCGCCTTCTACTGATTTGTTCTACCGTAATGTAATTACCGATAACGTTATATAAATGACTCGCACAAAAATAGTACACTAAGTAATTGAAATATTTTAACACAAAAAGGTGTTTGTACTAACGTTAATTAATTAAACAAAATTGCATTGTGTAATATTCCCCTTTAATATCTTTTAGACTCTGGCTCTACATTATTTTTTGTAAGCTCGAATTCTAATTTAACGGAGTTCAGAAACGTTCGTGAAGATCTCACACTCAAAAGAAGCGCTAGACATAAGTACATCACTAGGGTGGACATACATATAATTTATACTACATAGAACTGTTTTTAAGACACTGGAGATGGGATCCTTTTTCTAATCCCATAATCCGATTGTAAAACATCTTCGACGCGTCTCATCTGCCAGGCCTTCATTCGTACTAAGCTTGCGTCGGCTTTCAGTTTAACAAGATGCGGCTGAATCTCAGTAAATTACAAAGAACGACTGCCACTTGACTTCTGTCAACCAATTACTAAGAAATATCAATACATACAATAAGTTAAACCAGTTGCAAGACGTTTCGGATTTTTGGCAACCAGGACTGAATCCTTGAAGCTTTCCCAAGACACGGAAAGATAAAGAACTAACACCCAGCCAAAAACAGACCGCAGTAAGCAAAGCTTAACCTTGCCTATAGATTTGTACAGAAGATTTTAGCTGCATACGAGCACTTCATTCTTCAATAAAGTTTAAACACCAATAATATTTAAACAAAGAGTGTCTAACGCTAATGTATCTAACAAACCGGTCGTTACGTCATTATGTCATTACATATTCTAGACTCAGTTGATCGCATTGACCTAGACGTAATGCAACAGAGGTTGCTGTAGAATCCCAAGTGTAATGCCTTTCTATTTTTGTATTATTATGTAAGCCCGTAAGGTATTGAAATATTGTAGGTATGTATGTAAAAAATCTGTCTCATTGGTCTATTTATCGTGAGGTTCTTCGCAAAGTGATTTATATAGATATTGGGGTTAAAATTCTCAATAACAGCCCGGTGTTTGGACCCTATCACGTCTGGGTCACCACTGTGGGGGAACGAGGTATGGTGTTCCTCCATGGAAAAGGGATCCTCCCTTTGACCAGACAAGTTGGTTAGCCTGGCGGGCTGAAGCCCGACAATTGATGACGAACATTCGTATATGTGTTAGAATCGTTTTAAACTCTCATGTGTGCGATTCAGAGTTTGTTGTTATGCTTCACTCCGATAGAGGGCGCTTTACTTTTTGCCATGTTGCGAGTAGTAGTCGCTACACGTACCAGCACTAGGCTAGCCGTTTTTTTACGCCATAAGAATGGCATCGATACACGATACAGATACTAAAACGAAGTGACAGCATTAGCTGAAGAAGTTAGCTGCGATAAACTGGATGCGGAAGGGGGACCAGGTGTTGTGGATCTGTCCAGCAGTGGACTTAGATAGGCTGACATGATTACAGTATTTCGCCACTTTAAGATTAATCAATTGATTAATAATTTGCTTTGCCTGCAATAATGATTATGATTGCACAATGGAATCTAAATCCTAATAGCTTTCAGTTGCAGACACTGAATAGAGAAATTAATTGGTTTCAATTAATACAATGAAACCCGTTCCAGTGAAATATCCGCGCCAGTGAAAATCAATACAACCGGGACTGCATTAATAATAATTTCCGAGAACAGGGTAAATAATTCAATATGTACCATTTCTGTTTATTGTTTACTGTTAAAATGAAAAGCTTTAAATGATCTTGTCACTCGTTGTTTAATATGTAATCGACTGTTTATGATAATAAGCGTTTTGTTTTCATTATTTGTTCTAAATGTTTCAAATCTAATGTGAGCTAATCATACCGAATGTTAAGTAGAAGTAATTAGTCTGTAAAGCAGTTCTGAAATCACTGAGTCTGGCAGCGATGAAATATAATGTGAAAAACCGGCCAAGTGCGACGCGGACTCGCGCACGAAGGGTTCCGTAACATTGACTAGGTAAACAACAGTAAATTAAAAATACAACTGAGTATTTTGTGAATATTTCAAGTGCCTACCTGTTGCCGTTATTGATATCGAGCAAAAAAGGGCAAAAAAATCGCGTTTGTTGTATGGGAGCCTTTAAATATTTATTTTATTTTGTTTTTAGTATTTGTTGTTATAGCGGCAACAGAAATACATAATTTGTGAAAATTTCAACTGTCTAGCTATCGCGGTTCTTGAGATACAGCCTGGTGACAGACAGACGGACGGACAGACAGCAAAGTCTTAGTAATAGGGTCCCGTTTTTACCCTTTGGGTACGGAACCCTAATAAAGACAGGAGGATGCTATTTTAAAGCTATTATTATGCTTAAGAATGCTACCATTGTTGTTGAATATGAACGTTATGCGAAGGAAATTAAGAATCATTAAATTAATATTGGATATTTAAATATCAAGATTTATCTAAAGGGCCCTTATAGACCTTCAGATCACATCGTCCAGTTAAAATTTTGCTTTGAATAATATTATCTTATTGGATGGTAGAGTAACTAACAATTCGCCTATCAGGAGATTTTCACAATATACTAAAAACGTCCAGATTCTAAGGACCTTGGGTCTTAAATCATGGTCTCCCCTCAGGGAGACAACTACCCCGGATTTTACTCGTACTTTTTAAGCGTTCAAATTCAAGCGTATGTCCTTAGATACAAGCTGTTAGATAACACTAAAATATTGCTAGCTAATTCGTATAACCGGCTGATACTTCGTGAAATATGTGCAAAATTTAATGTATCGTAACGGCCAAGGAAAACTTATGAGGAAACCATTGGCCGCTAATAATAAATTCCACCCACGTTATATCGACCTGAGAATGGCTGTGGGTATTATTGGCTTTGAAATACTTTATGGTCCAATATGTTTTGATTTAACTTTTATTTAATTTGAAGAAATAATTTTTGAAATCATTGTATAACATCACATTCACAATTTATGTACAGTCAGCATCAAAAACATGTATACACGTAGCGAAATTCAAAATTTTGATGCTGACTGTATACAAATAATCCGTTCAAATAAAAGCATATTTACTGACTAGGATGCAGATAACTTTAAGCAGACTTGTTTATTCTGCCTTACCTCGCTTATGGCTAGATTTTAAAACGTGGGTTGATAGGAGGTCCTGGGTTCGACTCCCGGGGGGGGGACAAAGTGTTATTGAGGTTTTCTGTAAAGAAATTCTCAGTAGCAGCCTGGAGTTTGGAAACGTTCGATTGATGGCAATAGGCTCGCCCCCTACTACAAGGGACTTGAATAACAGCATCGGTGAAATGTGGGTGCACAGTAGTATACCTTTGTCTAACCCTTCGGGGATAGAGGCGTTATGTATATAGTAAAAAGGTCGTAAGGCCATTTTAGCAAGCATATAAGCAAGCAAATAAACAACATTTTCTTCCAACAGAGATTCAATATACAAATAAATAATACAAAAATAATGCTTTTATGAAATCAAGATGAGCAAAATAAGGACAAACATCTCTGCCTGTACCCCTAGAAGACGGTACTGCAACTAAACGTGCACATTGCTCCCTTAATAACAGCAATAACGGTCCTGGATAGAATCCAATAGTTCTGGGCATAATAACAGTTGTTTTGTATTGAGCCCTTGATAACAACGCTTGCACCGTTATGGCAGCTTTGGTGAAACTGTCGGGCTTCAAAGCTGTCACTAGCAGATTGTGTTTCGTTGTGATTGGCTGTTTACTAGAATATTGATAAGCTTTGAATATTTGCAACGATTTCATGAAAATACTAGCTTCCGCCCGCGGCTTGACCCGCGTGGTTTACGAACCCGTACTTTTTTCGGGGATAAAAAGCAGCCCATGTGCTATTCCAGACTATAATCTATCTCTGTACCAAATTTCATCCAGATCCGTTCACTCGTTCTGGCGTGATTGAGTAACAAATATCCATCCATCCTCACAAACTTTCACATTTATAATATTAGTAGGATAGGATTAGTAAGATAGGATAGGATTAAATTCTGGAGTTGATATTGTTTTTTTTTTGTCTATGAAGGTTTGCATCCTGCGATAGAAAAGTAGTATATAGATTCGTCTAACTTATTCCTATTGACTGCCTGCGACATTGGTTTAGTAATCGCAATCGCGGCCTCTACGCGTCAGCTCCTAGTTTCCTTAAACAGGTCGGGCAATCTTATTCAAAAATTCTGTTAAGAAATTATATGTTAACAACAGCCGTTTGGAATATTGCCCAGTCTATAGTAAGACTCTCCCCGTATAACATGGAACTTAATATTAAAAAAAAATGAATTTTCTCATACGCCATTAATATAAGCTCAGTGAAAAGGGTAGTGTTGCAGGCAATGTCTGGCAACTATTCACTGCTCGTGTACTATTGAACCCGACATAATCAGCTCGTAATACTTGCCAACTATTTAAATATTGCACGTTCTGCGTACAATATTGATGCGCTTTCCTCGTTTCGTTTAATAGCATCCTATATTATTAGAATACATTTGAATGTGTAGCATCCATCCAATTAATAATTTACGATCTATTAGGCTGGCCCACACATGCGCCGTTGCATATGGAGAGGGTTGCTATAAATAAAATCACAAATCCAAAATCGAAGGCTACTATCGCTACACACGCAAAATTTTAGCTAGGACTTCTGGGAGCCCAGGGTTTGAAGGCTTCTTCACAATTTTATCCTTTACCATTACCGCAAGTGATAATTAAATCCTGATTCAAGCAAGAATTCAAAAAGTTAGAGGTGCGGACCCGATTCGAACTCTGACTCTCCTGCATGGAAGGCAAGCGTTAAACCGCATCACTGCTTTCAGAAATAACCTGTAACCGTTACATGTATTTATTAAAATGCGAACTGCCTCCGAACTCACTGTTTCTAAGAAACAACGTCAATGTTCTCCTAATGCAAAACAGAGCTGATTACAATTCAAACTGAATTCACATCTTTCGACATTAACATTTCGACACGTATCGACTCATCTCGTTTGTTATAACGAAGCTAAGATTTTGAGAATAGCACACCTTAATTATATATTAAAGATTGTACGAAACACCTGAATAGACTGTGCTTTACTATATGGCTCAATGATGAGCAAAGATCCATTTTTGTCTCAAATTATTAAATGTGTTGTACTATATTATATGCAGTAGTGTTTAAATTTTGTTTGGTGTATGTGCTGTGTGAGAGCAAAATAAACTCCGCCGTAGAATTGACGCCGCGCTGCTTAACAGAAAAGTGAAGCACTCAAGAGATGTCGGTTCCACTAGTACACACAAGTCTCGCGCACATATTCACATCATGAGGTGACGATCACACGCACACATTCACTTTCGTGCAAGACGGCAAGGCAGTCGTTTCTTTTTTATTAGTCCGAGGCTTAATCCGATTCTATCTTTTTTCAGTTCAGTTTTAGCAATTTACGTAACTAAGTTACATACACAAACAATTACATATCATCCGTACAGTCGCGAACATCGCTCATCTTGTCATCGCATCCATTTTGTTTGTGAAAACAATTCGAACGCCCCCGGAATTCAGAACATTCCCCGGATAGCAGAATCGGGGTAGAATGTTGAACAGAGGATCGGACGGTATATTTCGAAAAATATTTTGTAAAATAAATACTTGTTATCCGAACACGAAAGTTATTATTAATAAATTCCATAGTGTATTTAATCAATTCATGTAATTTTTTAAAACAAAACTTATTAAATTTAAAGGAATTTTATTTAAATAAATTTTTTATTTATATATCCTCGTTTATAAGTAAAAATAACCAGAGAATAATTATTTTAGGAGTTCATTTTGTAGATGTTCTCACATCATCACACCGCCATCCAGTTGGACTTTGTCGAATGACGAGTCTATAGAATTGTTTAATGTCTCGATTTTTACTCAACGACATGCTATGTCTGTACCCTATACATTTACTCAATTTTGTTCAGTCATACTGCACGTTGATGATGACGAAAGTTTTTTTTTTTGACCGAATAAGTAATTGTAAAAATAGCAATCGAGGTATTACAAATCTGCAATTAACAACAATTATTATAAATCTGCTCAACTTAATAATATTTATTTTACGTAAATATTCTGCGTAGGAGAACTTTTTACTGTATACATAATAAACTGAATTCCTCTGAATTCTATGAACTTGCTATTTTGGAATATACAAATACTGAATTCCTAAAAATTGATTATTATTTAAGAAAACCTATATGTATGTGTAGTTTGACAGTAAAACAATACATTCTCAGAGTTGTATCTCTAGTCTTAAGTATATTAATAGTACACGTGATACAGTATTTGTATTTAACACAATAGTAGTTCATTAGTCAACCTCCACCCACCACTGAATGCGTGTTTGTTCTATAGAAGCTCGCCAGTTTTAGGGTTCCCTTGTAAATCGTCTATCGTGTGAATTTGTTAAACGTTGTTGTATCGCGGGTACAGTTAACAAATATAATTAACAATTGATCACATAACACCCGGACCCAAAACTAGTTTCTGTAGGTCATACAAATATGTTTAATTTCCGTGCGAATCCGCGACACGTAGTACAGAAAGTTGATCCGTTAGACCAGAGGTTCCCTGACTTTTTTTCTAATAGACCACTTTCAAAATTTAGCTGGTTCCGGTGGACCCCTTTCAGCTACATTTCTACCATATTGTAAATTGAATTGTAAACCCCCATTTTTTGTCACGCCAATGTAGACCCCGTCGAGTCTCCCATGGAACCCTGGGGGTCCACCTGGACCACTTTGGGAACTAATGCGTTGGACAGTGCGCCAACCGTCCCATCGATTCAAAAGTCAGTTAAAACGAAGTGTACCAAGTTTACAGTCACCTGGCTTCAAACGAAATGTTTCAAAATTCGTATCGTTTGTTAAATAAGGATAATTACATTTAAATTCGTTACATTATTATTGTATTCAAATGAAAATACGGAACCCATCAATATGTTTGGTCCACATTGGCTTTTTATTCGACACTCTGCACGTAACATTTTTAATTAAACTACCTTTTGTGTTTCAAATCTCGGGACAATGTAATATTAATCTCAGAGTTTATTAAAATATTAATCACTGTGATTAATTAATTAATCAGTGCATCAGACATGCGACAACTCGCTTCAACCTGTCTCTACGTGGTTTAATTATATATTTTATTAATCTTAATGTACTTTTGGTTATTAAGGCTTAAATAATAAATTAATCTCTTGTACCAAACAGAGATTTCGAGTATAGTCAAAATATTCACTGAATTCTCCTCAGAGCCGTCTCGTTTCACGATTTAAGTACGGTTGTCTGAACAGCTCTATTACTAGCCTTTCTTTCAGACCGACTTATCTTTGCTAGCGCAATTCTTATGAGAGAGATATGATAGAAGAAACCGACTAAGTAATTACAGAATTGGAATCGATTAAATTTTGAAAGGTTAAGAATGTGCATTGCGTTGGTCAAATTGTCGAGCGGATTGATTTTTAAAGCATACTGCGCAATATACTACAGTGTTGAACTGCCAAAATTTAATTAATTCCGAATACGTCTATCGTAGGGCTGGGCTTTCCAATTAACTCTGAACATATAAGTATAGTCAAACATGTGAACATCGTCAGTGTTACAAAAAACAGTAACCAGAGACAAGGCGATGTCTTTTTTCAAATGTCTTCGATTGTTAAATTCTCATTTGAAGTAGTGACTTTTATAGTTAGCCTTTACAAAAGCAAATGAGACATCTTCTGCGGCCATTTCCAATTTCCAATGTGGACAAAAACGATTACTGGCGTTTGAAAGCTACGCCTCCACACGTAACCAGTTCGAGCTAACCCAGACTGGCTAGCGGCCAGAATTCCAATAACATCGTAGTAATATTTCATAACTGCCCAATGGTCTTTTACTGTTATTAATTTGTATTGATTGTTTGTAGTGTCGGTGACATAACGTAGTATTTTTTAAATTCAAAGATGTTATGTTTGGTTTTTGTGTAGATACTGGCACAGAAGGCTATTTGGGCGAAAAGACATAGTGAAAGATCCTTGCGCGAAAGGAGCGTAATCTACTGTATCGTGTTGTGCTATGAATTCTCCTTTCATCCAAAATATATTTGGCAGTTTTTTTTTTGACTAACACACAAAATATATTCGGTTCTTGTGTCACTGAGCTGATGGTTGCTGAATATGAATCTTATACCGATCAACGAGTGGTCAATTAAGCGAATATGAGTCATGTGGAGGAGATCTTGTTTACTTCACTTGCTTCGCTAGTTCACGAAACTCTCGCTAGGCCTTTATAAGGGTGTGGCCTTGAAACCTAACGAGGTCTTTGCACTTGGTATGACGCGTAAACATTCAAATGCATTTCACACACATGGGCTTTTGCGCGAGGGTTCTGCTACCCTTGGATTTGACCTTGTTCACCTGATGTAACGCTATTTCGCCTCCCATCACATCTGCCTAGAAGTTACCTTTACAAGCGCGACATGAGTCGCCAGACTGTAATTATCGGCAAAGAGTTTCTACTCCTTAGGTACCTACGTTTATGACAAAGAACAGTTTTATGAATGTATGAAAAGTGGGGTTTTTTCTGTATGAAATTTTATGTCTGAAATTCTCAGTAGCAGCAAGGAGTTTGCAATTGTGGGACTTAATAACGGTATCGGCGAAATGTGGGTGTACGTGAGTACCTTTACCTAACCCTTCTGGAAATACAGCGTGATGTTATGTTATGACTTCTGGAAAACTCAGCAATAGTGAAATAGGGTTTAAAACTGCTCTAGTATTGATGAGTCTAATATTCTGCTTGCTAATGGACTATGAGTGGATACTTAATTGAAGCTTAGATATTAATTTATCGCGGTTTTCGTTAATGTAGGTAAAACCAGTATGTTAATACTAATAGTCTTTTATTAATTACACAAACAAGAGTATACCAGCGATAGAATGATAGAGGTTCTTAAAGATTTTTTCTCTATATTTCTCAACTGATTTTTATAAGGTCAAATAAGTTTAATTTTTTTTCTGACAAGACTGCTTCCTTTGTATAGTAATCACGCGAATTGCTGGGCATATGTCCTGGGTTCAATACCCAGATTGGACAGTTTTCTCTGTTAGAAAGTTCTCAGTAGCAGCTTGGACTTAGGAATTGTTCTCTATTGCATAGCACTTAATAACTGCATCAGCGAATTTTAGGTTTAAAATAGTACACCTCTGCCTAACCCTTCGGGGAATCCATGCGTGATGCCATGTTTTGTTATTGGTAAGTAGTCAAATAATTTTGAATTATAATCCTCCACCATACATACATATATTTGTCAGATTGCCAAATACCAAAGAAATAGAAATTCTTGTTGAACGATTTAGCCCCTAACATCTTTCATACATTGAAATATAATAGAACGAAATACAATATATTTTATTACGGATTTAAGAAACAAGCTTTCGGAAAAGAAACCTTATTCCAAGTAATATGAGTATTTCTTTAAAAGATGGTTACAATAGAACAATTTTAGTGTATGCTGTAACAATAAAGAAACCTCATTGTTGGATTTCACAACATTCTGCCAGTTCGCGTCAGCTGGAGCTGGGCAAAACACGTATTGTGTGCGCAGGCGTTCGCGACGAGAACACCTTTACTATAATATAGATTATTGTACAGACCGGACTTTCGATACAAAGTATTGCTCACTTCAGCATAAGCATGGCAAATGTAAACTAACTAGGCAAGTCAGGTCTTATCTATGACTAGTTGCTGTTGCGACTTAATCCGCGTGGTTTTCGAATGCTTATAAAAGTTAAGAATTATAGCGTTATTAGAGCACCTAAAGAGTGAAAGTTCAATTAAAATATGTATATATGGGTGGACATCCATGTTAAAACCCACGATAAAGGATTAATTCTAAGCGTGGGGGTAAAATTTAGATAAAAAAACTGTCCACTAATTTGAACTTAGTGTGCAGACAGACAAAAACCAATTTACAGACTCATAATAGTATAGATAGATAATAAGATACGATTGGTTGTTCATACTGTTCCAATAACATCATTTAAAGAGAGATATAATGTCACAACTCGCTTTTCTGAAACTATATGTAAGTAAATAAATGATGTGATATCAATGGCTCTTTAATTGCTTGATTAGTTTATTTTTCAAGTATTAAAAACCTTTGTCTAATTACCTTTACAATAAAGATTTGGTTACCGAATGTTTATAAACATTGATTAACAATAAAACTGGAAATACAATTAATAAAATAATGATAACGTAATTAATTACTGATAACTTTTTAACGACTTACGTGACGCATCACAAATATTTTTAATTAAATTAATTGGGTACTAAGATATTCTTTAATTTATCTTTTACCCGCCGACCGACCTCTCGAAAAGTAAATATATGAGTTCCTAATGTTAAATTTTTAGATTAGACACACATTTAAAATCTAAATCTTAAAAAAAAACATTAAAAACGACAGAATAGTAACAAAACTCTTTCCTTACAATTCGCGTCAATAATTAACAAACATTTTTAACCCGCGATAACCTTCACAAACCGTCCGGTCTGCTATAATTTATTAATCTGTGGTGCGTCTACACGCCACACACCACGTGACCGTCTGACTCACATTCATTCAGCGATAAACGTTAGTGTCAGCTGTCTTCGTACGCACTCGGGGACTCGGTGATAGTTTCGTTATCGCGGTGCGGGGTTATCGGTGTAGGTTTTACAGCTTAAATTCACGATTCTTTATGAAATTATTTATGTATCTGTGGTTTTATGTATTTCTTAATAAATATAAACCTATTATGAATTTATATTAAGCAGGTTTGAAATGAAATTATGTAGCATTGTGTACATTTTGCAGTATATTTACAGCAGTAGTTTTGCTATCGTTCTTGATTTTGCTTTCAAAATATGAATCAGTTTCCGAGTCATCATCTGTCTAGCCTTTTCCCAACTACATTGGGGTCGGCTTCCAATCTAACCGGTTGCGGCTGAATATCAGTATTTTACACGGAGCGACTGCCATCTGACCTCCGCCACCCAATTACTGGGAGATGCTCACTGTCAGTTTCCGAGTAACGAATAAAAAATGGCTTCTACTTGTCTAAGTTATTGTGTTATATTTTTTATCCTTAAAATTTTGTAATATACTAAGATTCATGTAGACTTCAACAATAAGGTTACAATAAAGATTCACCGTTGTCTCGGGCAAGTCTGACAAAAGCAGGAAATGCGGAAAACAATATAACATATTATTATCTCGAGACTACGGTTTCCTTGGATAGAAGCAGTGCAACTAATCATAGGTTTAATGTCATTTCCGCGTCTGTGATTCATGACACATAATATAAAAACTTCATAACAGGCGTTTGAAGAAGGTACGTTCACGAATAATTTAACATTTAAAAAAAAAATCTTAATCTAGTCTTGGGTTCTCTGTCAATAATATTGACTTTAAGTATTTCGAAGTCCTAAAGAAAAGTAAATCTTAGATAAGAGTGCTTAAATTTCAAAAATCGAACGTCGAATCCTACCCTCTTGAGTAAAAGTGAAGATGTTTACAACTACTTGAAGCAAACAACATCTCTACGTAAGTTTTTCAAAACCACTTGAAGTTTTCAATAAGCTTCCATCATAAGCCTATTAATTTTCGCAATGATGGATCTCTGGCGTCCTCTTTGCTTGAGGGACTGGGCTGTACCTGTAAGTCGGTCACTACAAAAAGTTACTCATTGTAAAGTCCGCATTGCGTGCTATGTGCATTGTCGTTCCTAAACGTGGAGATGTTTATATAAAACATAAACCAGGAAAAAAACATGGAGCGCTTGCCATAGAGCGAGGAATGCTTTTGAGCACAGAGAACATTGGCAATTACAAAACCGCTTTGTTGAAAAAGGAATTTGTTCTTTTTCTTATCATCAGAGACTTATAAATATAAGAGATTCCGCTCAATAATATTGTTTATTTTACTATAGGGATAATATCAGTCAGCTTCAAGGCTGCTTCAATAGACGATGGTGAAGGAATATTGCCTTTATGTTTGAAAAACATACCGCATATTGACCACTAAATTGATAAAGTGTGACTGTCCACTCACATGCGCATACGCACACCGTTGCGTTGTGAACGCTTCAGCGTGGGGGAGACAAGGTATATCGATTGGTCGTTGATCTCTATGACAATCACGCTCATATCTAGCTAAGATCTTTCAAATTTTTTGCATGAGAATAACGTTGATCAGTGTAGCGTAATCGTGACGGGACAAATTATTGTCATAACGAAGACGGTCACAGGAAGACAAGTCTGCCTGTTTAGTCGTCTATAACGATATACACAAGCAATTTGGACCTTGACTACCTAATAAAATATTTCTTATCTATACAAACGCACGCACTTAAAAACACGAAGAAAACATTACAATCGGTCGTACTACGTTCTTATCGATTATGTATGCAAATGGCCGAGTACTTATTATTATTGCGAATTTCTATTATGTATTCTTTACATATAACATTACTTGTATGTGAACCTGTTGTTTATCGGAGAAAGTTCTATTTGATTAATTCATAATTTGCATGTGCTTACCACGTGTGATACACATGACAATATGAGACATACAGAAAAATAAGCATTTCGTTTATACTAGCTTTTGTCCGCGACATCGTACGCGTGGAATTTAGAATTTGATATTTTCCTGCGGTAAAATGGAGCCTATATTTTAAGTTAGACCTCTAGCAATAAATCGGTGAAAATTGCATTCAAATTCAGTGCAGTAGTTTTTGCGTGATGCGTGTACAAACATACAGACAGACAGACAAAAATTCTAAAAACTGTTGTTTTGGCTTCTGTTGCTCTAATAAAGACCGAAGATATTAGTTTTTCTCCATTATCTATAATGTACAGACATCGGCCTGTTATAATATATTTATTATATGTATAGATTCCCTTGTCTATGCTCTCTTATGTTCCTACTGCTGGTGTTCATAATCCACCACATAGGTAGGCCTGAGGACTGGTGAATGACACATGTATACGATTTTATTTGCTAGAAAGTCATGCTGATTTTTTACGGTGTTTTCATTTGCGCACGCAAGCCTGGATTCGAACCCAAGACGTATAACATGAAATCTGATAGATTAAAGAGCAAAACTTAAAAGAAGAAACCATGTGTACAAGAAAATACCGTATAAAACAATGTCTTAAATGAATTGAATACAGAAAATAAACTCAACATCGTTGTATGCAAGCAAAAAATCAGAAGGTCCATACAATTAAAAAGCGATAATTTAGCTAAAGCAAATACAATCTCCGCTCTGCAGTAGTATTTTATTTTGTTTCGTTAAATTTACCTAAACAGAGACTCCACATACACCTATATATAAATTGTTATACCTGACTAAATTATTGCCTTATAATTTTCATAATACATACCCAAATTGTGCATGTGTGCGTAACTCGTGAATACGTGGAGTATTTTGTTCTTATTTCTCTAGAAATATCAACTCCTTGACTCCGTTCATGGTCAAGGCCACAGATACATAATATATATTAAGTAGGTACTGTGACAGTCGACAATGTATTCGAAAATTAAATCCATAGTACTTATGTGACGAGTATGTTATTTTAATTTTGGTGGTTGGTATCATGTGGACCTTTCGCACTTTCTTATTATGTGTTCAAAGTGTGACAGTGCGCGTCTTGACGTACATATATTCCGGTCCGCCGGTTTCTATCCGAGGCACGGTCGTAATTCCGCTGAATCCTTTCTTTAATTAAAGCTTTACCTGCTTCAGGTAAGGGGTGGTCGAATTTTTGCGGTTGTCTGAGAATTTATGTAAAGGGTTAACTCAAAAGCATTTATTTAGAGATGTTTTAATAAATATTTCTGAGCTGTGGAGTAGAAACAAGTTATTTATAATAGATTTAGATATATTGTTCGGTGATGTAATTAAAAAAACTGAACTTTGTTTCATCATTTTCGGCTAAAGCTGTAAAATGATGAATAAAACAAAAGAAAAATTAGTTAACACTTGTTAAAATACGAAGGATTAAGTCCCTACACGTATTAACATGCACCAATTCTGTTTCCTATATACCTACATAATATCACACCATTTTTCCATATAAAGGCGCAATATAAATATACAAACCGCCACTTTTTACGATCCTTACACAGTGCATTCACTTTTTCCACATGCATCCTTGTTTTTATAAAGCCGCGCCTGCATTAACTATGCACCTGTTCTTTTTTAATGACATTACCAATTGACCTCTATGTAAATCCTTCTTGGGCGTCCCCAGTATTTCTTTCTCCACTTAAGCGACAATTAACAACAAGAGATGACCGAATCATCCTTCGACATATTCCACTCTTTCATTAAAATACAAGGCGTTTTGCGAGTTTGCGTAAGAGATTGTCCGATAACAGCGATATCTCTTATCGACGTCCAATAGAATGACTTCATTATATGAGCAAGGGATGCTCGGAAAAAGCCTGGACCGTAGCGCCTCGACACCTACCGTCTTATTTTTGGTTTATAAGTAGGCAGATACTACATAACAAGTTCTTACAAAACAAGGTTTATCTTTAGACCAGTTTTAAACCTTCTGAACTTAGAACTGTATTTCAACGCCAGTAAAGTTTTTAATAGCAAAAAGTTTAATTTGAAATGTTAGACATAAAAAACTAACCTGTTTAATTTTTGGGCACATTTCCAATCACTAACTGTAACTGAGAATTTTGGAACCGGGAAAGTCCAATTATACTTTTTTCCCGACCTGGGAATTGAACTGAGGGCAAAGTCCGCAACTACAGCCACTAGACTAATGAGGCGGTATAATTAAACTCAAGGTTATTTGTGTCCACTACACAAATTCATGATATTCATGGAAGCAACGAATCATGATAAAATTCATCTGTAATAAAAACGCAGGGCATTGACTTTTGATCTCGTGTTCGCCAAATTTACAGTGAACTTAATAAAGAAGAGAATAAGATAATTATAATTTGTTTATACGCCCCAGGAAAATAGTATTTCTTTGCACACCTTCCTTCATAAGGCATGTTACACGCATTCGGGATGGCATCAATCGGCTTTGATTTATTCAACCAACCATTTCAAGCGTAGTTAAAGTATACACAGTAGTAAATTTATAAGTTGCTGGTACCGGAACCTTATCAAAACGAATTAAAGTGAACCGAATATGTGTGGGAATATGCTGAGGGAAGGGGAGATAAATAACGCGAGATCAATGCGGATTGGTGGATGCCATAAGTCCTCGAATGTTTCTAGGACAGAGTTTCCTTTACCCTAAGAACATTGATGCCTGTGTGTACCGTGCTTTAATTAATACACTGCTCTCGAAGTAGACAGTAACTACCTAACTATAGAACGCCACGCGCTACAATACTTACCAACTGCCGAATTTTACAGCTAAAGAAAAACTTGGTTAAATATGTTACATAAAGAGTTTAGCTGCTGTTTTTACAGTTACTTTAGCTGCTAAGGTAAAAGTAACAGATTAATTTATGAAGGACCATATTTAACCGTAATTTTTGCTTTTCGATTTTACTATAGCTGATACCTTTGATGAAGAAACGGGCCGTTATTATGAAATAGATTGCGCTTCTTAATACATAATATTTTCATTCACAAGCCCCCGGCAGTGACTACCACCGATTATCTAATAGCTGTTATAAATACTAGGTATAGTTAGGTAAGTGAATAGTCTAATCTAGTGCTCTAATGCCCAGCGACATAGCTACAATATTCAAATCCTAAAAACTAGAGCCGCGACACGTGTATTTTGCGTGCCAAGAATTTATCAACATGACTGGCTCGTAAATCTTCGTCTATTCCTTAAGGGAAGTGGCATTGTACACTGTAAATGCTCTTCTTTAAAATGTCTTACTTCTTTTTCTACTTACCAAGTGTTTGTATTAATGTGTACCACTAAGAAGAAATACGGAAACACAGTCAAGCTCAAGGTCCATTTTAAAGACGCCGTATTTATGACAAAAAAAAGTAAGAAAATAAGGTAACGTCTGGAATGTTAATTTACGAATCCGCTGTCGTATATTGACGATATACACTTTTTTGCGTTGCCCCACTTTAATTTTTCTCTTGTATCATGGGTACAGTTTACATACTAGTACATATCACACACACACATACAGTCAAACCCGAAACAACTATCTGTAGATCATACAAATATTTGTTCCGTGTGGAAATCGAGTCCGCGACACAGCGCAGAAAGCTAATCACTTAGCCACTGCGCGAGCAGTGCCGTCAAATGGAAACAATGGAATTTCTGTGTCTACTATGCATCACTATTAACCCTTTCAGGGTTAAAAGTATGTACGTTCGATCATCTAAGGAGTTGATAAAAAAAAAATAACAGGACCAAAACGATTGTTTTACCATAGTAGCGTCTTGTCGTTTTCATGTCAACTAGCGTTTCAGACATTTGATACAATTCCGGGAGCAATAAAGGGAATAAAGGCGTTGTAAAACGTGAATTCTTCAGTCTCATACAACCTGGGCCACAAAGCCTAGAACAAAACCTGTAAAAACAAGCCCTATCAAACTTCACTTTAATTGCGCCTATGTTACAAACTTCATCCTCATCAATTTGCGCGTTTAGGCGGCGGGAGTTCCCATAAAATTAAAGTTAATGTTACCAACATAAAAATGTATTATAAAACCTTTTACTTACTATGTTGTAAAATGTTTTCTAACGAGTTATATTATTGCTTTATAAAACCGGTTTAGGATAGCGTAATCTTAAGCTACCAACGAAATATCTGATAAAGTATTAGAGATTTCTACATCAAAGTGCGGTGGGTAGTGGATAGGAGAAGCTAATTAATATTATAAGTTTGAAGGCCGCCGTACTATCTTACTTTGCTATCTTAGCAGTAGTCGACTAGAAGGAGAACAGAGTTTTTTTTTTTTACTAACAACATATTAATCTTCTGAATTCGGTAATTCTGACTTGCATCCGTATTCGCAATGGCATATCAACAAATATCACACAAATAACGCTCTGCGTGATCGCGTGACTTGCGTGTTTTTTTCTCGGGTGGCATATAGTTTAGTAAGATTTTTTATCAGGACGCCTAATAGTGGTTCAGTAATCAAACTTTTGCACAAAAAGTAATGGATCATCTATAGAGCACGGGATCAATCCCGGCAGACAGAAAAAAAGTGACGCATACGTGCTGGTCTGGTCGTCTTGATGTCTATCGATAGCTAAACCCAATATTTGCGATCTTCGATATATGTCTCTTTTAGAGATATTCTCTGCGCATGTCAAGGTCTTAAATTAAAGATATTCCTCATGGGATATTACGAGAGTCCGTAAAAAGGATCGACATCCGCCATGTTTTTTCGATGAGATCTGTAATCTCACGAGAATTGCTCCCTAGGGATGCGTCATCAGTGTCTGGCTTTTTTCATCACACTAGCGTTTTTCTGAGACTCTTAATAGCCTCTAACCATCCAAAGAGAATGGAGGTTGTATTTAAATCCATTCCATCATGGCTGTATATCCCGATGTATTAGGAACGAACGAAGTGACACGAAATGTAGAGTAGGACATTGTGTTACATTTTATCGATAACAGTATTAATTTTACCGAGTAGTACTGTATGAAGTGATTTCACCCTCGACGAGTGACGATACCTCATATAATGTACACGTACACACGAGAAAAGACAGGGCAGTTCTAAACTCCGGGCAGATATTGTCAATTTTAGGTTAACACAGTGGCTAATCGGTTAGCTTACTATAGCAAAACACAGATCTATTTATTACTATATATTATATACATGTACTCGGCTTATATACAACATCTGCCGTAACGAAGTGAGTAGCGAATGTATGCACCGTCGCGCGTCGCACTTTTCCCTTTTGCGGAGTAAATCGCCCGACGGTACCTATCAAAACTAAGTGCATCAGTTACACTTGAAAGCCTATAATGAATATATTAAAATAATCATAACGTGGTTGAGATGATATACTGATAGTGGTACCAAATAGCTTTCCATCTAATAAGATACACATAATTGGTCCAATAAGACACGAATACTACATTTCGAGTAGTCTCGGGTTTACATTGATTGACCGTCTATGCTATTATAATGAGGTAAAATTTGTTTGTTTGCATGTACAGGGTACCCTCCGGAACTATTAATCCAATTCTAAAAAAAAAATTCACCGATAGATAGCTTCATTATCCCCGTGTGCTATATGCTATAAACTATATATGTAGATCACGCAGACAAAGTCTCGGGCTGAAACTACTGGTTCATAAAAGTACTACTTTGTGTTGAATCTTTATTAGAAGCAAACATTTATTTCTACAAATAATCTTAAATTGCCTCCTACACTAAATACAATTTTTGTATGTGGTATTATTATATTATATATATTATATAGAAACAATAAAACTTCCCTGATTCGTTCCCTGAAGCGTTTTACTGCATTGTTTTTCATGCGAACGGCCAAGGATTGAAATTTTCCGCCAGCGTCTGTGTTCCCCGAATTGTATAATCTAGTAATCTTCAAGGCGATAATGAATAGGCAGGTGAGGTGCTGCCAAACGCATTCAAATTATATAATTAAAATAAAAAAGTTCGTCTAAATTTGTTTCGTTTGAGACTTAGAAAACATAAAATAAAACCGATTCCGGTTCTTTCTATGATGCAAAACTATAGTTGTTGTTGAATTTTTATGGTATATTATCTTAAATGAAAACGTTTACCTGAGATAGGTGTGTTCTAGTCGAATATACGGGTTATTCACATTCTGTTAGGTATTTCATACCAAAGCTTGCAAATGATATCATCAAAACATATGCTCAAAGCATCACGCTATTCCCCGAATGGTAAAGCAGAGATGTATTGTAATGTTGCACAGTTCGATTTCGCCGATGGCGTTATTGAGTCCCATATCCTCCGAGATGCTACTGAAAATACCTAAATAATTCAGAAAAAACATAAATTTTACTTTAGATTGAACCGGAATCGAACTCTGGAACCCACATTCGCGCTTTCGACCACTAGACCAATTTTCATCCTAACTCTCCCTAGTCTAATTAACATAAAGTAAAACTGCAAGTTGAACTATAATTAGTCAGATAATGTAAGTCTCCTCTTAATGGACTACTTAGCTCTTAGGTAACACTAAACTTCGCTGTTAGTAACTTGGGCCACTGCGTATTACGACATCCGTGTGTACAATACTCAGCCCAGAACACACTCGCGTAAAATTAGGACGCATCTACAATTACGCGATTAGATAAGCGACTGATAAACTCAGTATGTTTTTATTTTGCGTTGCCAAAAAGCAAATTTAACGTGGAAACTTTTTAGATTAAAAATATTATCTTCAAATATATTTTTCGCAACTTCCTTCCTATACTGCAGAATCAGTTGTGTTTTTAAAAGAGTGGGCGTTTTTCTGTTCATTATGGCTTCCCAAATAAGCTAGCTGGTTAGTCCGGTAAGGTAAAAAAATTAAGACAAAATACAGCCACTGGTAATAGGCAAAAGAAATATGCGTTACGACCAGTGGCGTGCGGTCCATAAAGACAAAAAGACACTACCTACCCTACATAACTCAAATAAATATTTATTATCTTGTTTTATTTTCTGATATTTTATTTTTTTTTGTTTATTGATAGTAAACTCGTAGATAAAATATTAGATATCAGAAAATAAAACAAGATAGTAATATTTATCTGAGTTATGCAGGGTAGACAGTGTCTTTTTGTCTTTATGGACCGCACGCCACTGGTTACGACAATACACAGCTGTATACAAACACTCGTTTAAAAACCACGCATGTATTCTTCTCAGGATTAGGCAGAGTTTTAAAGTATACCCATAATATTGCCGATGACGGGGTTCGAGGAAAGATCCTCCACAAGTGACGAAACACGACATCGTCAGTCAATCTCGAAACCGCTATTGCTGATGATTTCCATCAGATAGCTCGTGCTGACTCGATAGAAGAAGAATTGCCGATGCCAACATTATAGAAGCCTATTGGCATCGGGCACTATGCCAAACCGAGGGCCACTAACCGAAGGTTAAATAAATAATAAAGACCTTATATGCTATTAAAACAGAAGTTGGCTGCCGACAATGTTAATAAAAATTTCATAAGTTACCTATAACACAGACTACCTACTTAGGTAATAACAGCCTAGGCTCTACGACCTAGGTTCAACGTGATACTAAGACGTCAGCAGCTGAGCTGTAGTCATTAAGAGCTAAATATTTAATTAACCGTTCTAAACATAGCCTGGAATTGCCTACGGTTGAGTAAAAAGTGTTATTTGTGTTTAAAATAGTGTTAGGAATTCCGGTGTTTTACGTGGTGACTCGTGAGTAACTTACTGCTTATCAGGCGAGACTCGTGTTGTTTTAATAACATTTTTAGTCATTTAGAATAACATACACGGTCAACGCAACAAATGAATACGTTCGGACAAAACAGTACTTCTTTCTTTAACACAACATAGCATCACGCCAGAATTCCCCGAAGGGTTGGGCACAGAGTTAGGTGTAGGTACTATTTTCAAGCTCACATTACACACACACATTGTGCGCATCAGTTAACAAATTCGACCCTTATAATTGCCGGTCACAAGATCCGCTCCCATGGGTGTCGTAACGACGAATAAGGGCTTATATTAGCAAGATGGGCAACCGAACCAACCGTATCCACCTAAGGATGGTTATTTATTGTGTCTTTCTTGTATAATCAACGCCAGCCAAGAGCTTTGTCAAAAAATCTGTACAGACGAACCATCTGAGCTCAGAGGTTAGCGGTGGACTTCTAATTTCTCCGTGATGAAGCGTTTTGAAATCCTCATATAATTTTACTTCATCATCAGCCAGCCTATTAACTAGGCTATAGTCCACATGGCCAATGCAAATTAATGGATATCACAAGCCGAATATCCGGTTTCCTCACGATGTTTTTTCCTTGACAGTCAGACCAATATTAATGAATATGCATATCATATGCTACCTATTCAGTATTTGGTTCACCACTAAAAATAGATTTTCCAGTATACCATGGATACGTTTATTTTCCCTGAGGCTAACCTAACCGCAATTTCTGTTTTAATTAACTCATGAAGGTTAAAGGCAGAACGGGGTTTGCATAAAATGTTGAACGCTTTTAATAAATAAAGTTCCATGTTATTATTTGTGCTGCAATGAAATTTTAATTTTAAAGTTATGTTGCAATTTTTATTTAAGAAATTATATGCACAGTTTCTTAAAATTAGGATCTGTTTGCTATTGAGATCAGAATAACCCAAAAGAACAAACGAATATAGAAGAAAAGGAGCCTTATAGACTAGCACAAAAATGTAGCACCTTAGGGAAGAATCTGCTTGTACATACAAGGCTACAAACGCACACATTAACATCATTAGGTGGCTATCGGCCACCATTTAGCAGCAAGATCGAACGCTTCATTCACTTTTGCGTTAGCGAGTGCATGGACTCAGACAGAATCAAAAGTTACAGCAAGATCGAGGCACGCCTCCGCGCTTCTTACGAATCATATGACCATACGGATACTGCAGGAGGCGAAGAGTCGAAGCGACGCGTTGCGAAGATGGGGAGGGAGCAACGTAATTTTTTGATTTCGTTACGCAGATATTCGATTGATTGAGTGAAAGAAGGCATAGTACTCGACCTCGTCCCGCAGCCACTCCGATTCCGCCTCTTAGCAGTGAGTCCCCTCCCTTAGATGGCGAGGCGTCCTTTTTACTTTATTCGTCCGAACCAAAATGGTTTATTGTGATTTAAAACGGTCCCTAACTACAGATAGCGTCACGTCTTCCATTACGTAGTAAAAAAGGAGCCCCAGGGGCCAACGCACCTGAAAGGAATGTAACGCAAATCTTTTTCCAAACAATGTGTAGGAGGAACAATTTCAATCTCATCCTGATAGATCGATAGGGCGAATAGAACTATTTATGTGGCAGTAAAAGGGTGCACGGTAGTGGCGCACACTAGGAAGTTACGAGTATCCTAGCTAACCATTACATGGAGACAAGTGTACTATCTATAATCGCCAGAAAATAGAAACACTGATCAATACGTATTGAATTAACATACATTGAATAGACACGTGATTCGTAAATGTCAATCCCATACATTTAGCTGGCGTTTCTATTCGCTAACGATTGTAATTTGTATTGCAACTTTTGCATTGAAACGACCCGATTGTCCTAGTGGTCGAGCGATCGACTTCTGCGCTACGTGTCGCGGGTTCGATTCCTGCACGGAACAAATATTTGTATGATCTACAGATATTTGTTTCGGGTTTGGGTGTATAGTCATGTCAATATTTGTGTTTGTTAACGCACCCACTAATATTTTAATAAAGTAGTTTTACGTAAAATTTTGGTCAGGTAATATAGAATGAGACAGACAGACAAAAACAAGGAAAGGACCGTATATAGTAACGAACTGTACCTTTGAACAATATAATGGTTGACCTACATTCAAATACATATATACGTAACACTGAATATGAAGGCAAAGTGTGAAAACCTTTAATATACGATAAAAAGGCTCTATAGAAACCAATATATCGTAAATCATACTTTCAAAGGCTGTCAAGAGATTCGTTAACAGGAAACCTCGAAATAGAAAGAAACAGAGGTAGGTACTGTAATATTTCTTAAGTGTTTTATTATATGATATGCCTGGTACTAGATACACTGGTCTCGTGGTTACAAGAGCCACCGATAAGCTTGAGGTCTAGGTACCCAATAGGACATTTTATGTTTGGAAATTCTCAGTAGTACAAGACTAATAATTGCAAAATATCGATGTACAACGATACATCATACTTATGAAGTCCCTACAGAGAATATAGGCGTGCTGATCCTTTTAAATTAATGAGTTACGTGTACCTTGGGGTCATCAAAAATCTACGTCTGTACTGTACCAATAAATTGCATTACATTGTACCATCAATCCACCTGCCAAACATTGACGCTATATCCATCAAGATTATGGCAATTTCCTCTCAGAATGTTCGTTGTCTATTCAGGAAGCCCATGTTCAGCAGTGGTATTGTGGGCTTGTATTATAAGCTTATAATGAAAAGGTAACTTAGTTTCAATTACTATTTCATGGAATAGCTTTGAGAAGGCTTTGTGGTACGATTACATGTCAAAATGTATTGACCGGATTGTATATCTAAAGTTGAACATCACCAAATGACTTCCTGCAGTAGATTGCTTTTTGGATACATTTTGCGGTCATAGGCATATTCTGGAGAAGTTTATGATAACAAGCAGGAAGGGAGAGAAATGCGCTCAAGGGAAAGAACCAAACAGTTCACACTAAGGAAGATCGCATAGAAAATGGAGAATTTAAAGAAGTTTGAACGTGTCGGATGCGAGCAAATGAACCAAGCAAACTTTCATGAAACCTATCGGAAATGTATAATGATTTTCCTATCCTTTCTCGACAGTATCAGAGGGACAATCGGAAATATCATCCAAGAACCAACAAATTCATAATAATGCATCACTTCCTCTTCCATTACCAACTGCCAACCCACATCAAACGTTGGCCCAACTTAACAGACTGCGAGTTCAACATTGTTGATGTATTATTAGTATTACCCATTACCGCAGGTGTTAAACAGTTACCGCTGCTATTGTTTCGTTAAATCTCTTCCGAAACCGTTAAACTACATATACACACTATAGTTATGTTCTTCGGTATGTTATGCAGGGAAGTTGATGCCAAGATCTTTAGCATAAAGCTACTTTATGTGTGTGGAGTGAACAGAATTCCAAGTTGCAAGTGGTATTTGTATTACGTATATAGTTCATTGGAACGACTCGAAGTCACGAATGGAAAATACGTATCGTTTATATGTAGATGGCAATAGTATGTATTAGTCTTTCAGTAGACGGAGTGTATATGTTCAAATGTATAGGATTTTTATATGTAATAGATTTCTCGGAAATCTAGATTCATGAGTACATTATGACAGCCATTTACTTCAGTTTAGAAATGGAAGCGTATCAATTTCAACCAGATATTCGATACATACATTGTTTCGACTGATTGGGTTGCTGACGCGATAAAAATCAAAAATTGTTTTCCGAATCTTCCAAAGAACTTCGAAACACAAATCGTATTGCACAGGAAAAAAAAAGTACTAACACCATATCTAAAATTTTGAACAAAGTTGTACCGACCCCTAACCCCGTGTAAACGAGTTTATAGCACACATTGTTTCCGTCAAAGGGTCCCCTTCGAGCCCTTTATGCGATGCTTACGTCATCGGCTCTATATTGCCGTAGACGCAGGCAATTTCGTTTCATTATAGGCGACCATCCCTCGGCATATAACGGCATAGTATAAAGTTCAGTAAAAGCGATATGTACATAATTTTAATATATCCTGGATGATGAATTATTATAGATTTTGGTCAAGTTATGTCTATCGTTGGATAACAAAGTGACGTCCTGGATTCGATTCTCAGATCGAGAATAATGTGTTTCTGTTTTGGCTTTGCAATTATTGACCATTGGAGACTCGCCCCTTATTACAAGGAACTTTATAAAGATAAATGTGAATGGTAAACAGTACACCTCTGCCTAACCCTTCGGGAAAACAAGCGTGAAGATTCAGTTCGATAAATTCGGTTTTGCATAAAATTAAGTTAACAATTTATAAGCCTGATCATGTTGTTCGACCAAAAATCAATCGTTTTCCTGAACAAAATATAAATGAGGCTGCGCATCGGAGTTTTGATTGGGTTTCACAAAGTGATCAAACAGTTTCGGATGAAGCTTAAAATCTGAGCTACTTAAGTGGAAAGTTGATTGGAGAGAGGATTAAAATGATTAAATTCTAAATTACATCAGCAGCACAGAAAATACTGGGTACAAATAACATCACGCCTGTATTCCCCGAAGGGTTTGAGACTTTGAGCCCCATGTAATAGGGGGCGAGCCAATTGGCATCTACCGGGCACTATTCGGGGATCGAACCCATGTCCTCACACCTAGCTGACGTGCTTGCGACTATCAGAACAATGAGGCGCTCATAGTAATACTGTATTTAAACATCCATAAGCTTAAGACATACATCTATTTACTTCTAGAAAAACATGTTTACGTCACAAACAAAGGCAGAGCCAGTTTTTATAAGCCCATAGCGTTCCCTAGATAGATGCGAGGAGACGGATACGAATAAAATTATAATCCAACTATAGCATTTCTATCCGGTGAGCTACTCGCGTAGTACACTGAATACAAATTGAAATATTTATGTTGTTTTTATGTTAACGTATGTCGGTTTCGGAAAAAAATTGGGAGTTAGCTCGTGGCGTATGTTGTCTGCCTTTATGTGAAAATGTTATTTTATTAAAAAGCTTATTTTTCCTGGTCTTTGTGCTCGCTTGCAATATTTTTTTATTAATTGGATGCATGTTGATATAAAATCAACTACCTATTTATTTTTTCGTGAGTGGTTCGTTATATATTTTAAAGTTTTAAATTATATTTTTGTTAAGCCATTTTGAGTTAGTTCATGTCTTGGTAAGACTTAACTTCGAGGAATAAAGAAGATGACACCCATTTTAATTAAATTGGGAACCGGTTTCATGGTCAAACTCTTGTCATGTAACGTGTTTTCATAAGATCTGTAATCAAAATTATTTCTCACCAATTTTCGTAAAGGGGTGACTCCCCCAGGCCGCGCCTGACGAACCTAGCTATAGCCATTCGGAGAGGCTTTTTCTGATCAAAGTCAATTTCACAATATTGGGGTAATTTATACTTAAACCTTCAGATCTCAAGTACCACACAGTTACTATGTCCTCAATTCTTTAGACGGTAGCTTAATGTGTCTTATAAAAAGTGAGTAATCTTCAAGATGAGTAGGCAATAAAATTATAATGGTTAAGGCCTTTTGAGCAGAAAGAGGTTTTTATATATCAGAAATGGAACAAAGATTGAAAATTTTATCCCGTACTGAATTTACCATTATTCGCTATAGATTTCAAAAAACATCACATAAGCAAAGCGATCACGATAAGATAACGACATAATAAAAAAAACGCGCAGATAGTGCGTTACAGACGCGATATTTTTGTCATAGCATAGTTCATAATGGGCCATGGTCCGAGCTCTTATCCCACGTGAGTAATAAAAGTCGACCGAAAAGGGTTTGGTAACTGTCGGATAAGTACCTAGATAGGCAAGGAGCTGGCAACCTGCCAGTATATGAAACGGATCCATCAAACCCACTCACTATATTTAGTTGAAATAGTGTTTGGGGACCAATAGAAAATTCAGCTTAATCTTTCAAGGAAATCAAACCAGCTTTAATATATTACTATTTCTAGGAACGGCGGTCTTATTATTTTTCGAAACCACAGCACTAAAATGAAATGACAATCGGCAAAATAGTATGCAGAGTGGCGTTGTTTTTAAAAAGTCGCTGAATCCTTAAGAGACTACCTTCATTTAGATTCAGGTAGAGAACATCGTTACAAACAAAACTTACTACAGCTGCCAAACTCTAAACCATAACCGTGATAATATTATTATATTAGAGATTTATGTTAAAGTACGTGACGTCAGTTAAGTATGGTGTAACTTCTGTGGGTAGTTGTCCTTTACTCAAACGTAATGCAAAGAGGCGCCAAATGAACCTAGGGTTGCTGGGGTTCAAGGAAGAACCTCCCATATGTACCTAAATACATCCAGCGCAATAGGTAGTCATCCCCATTACGAAGTTTACAGACTAGCTAATTTTTCCACTACGGCATTATTTCTATATGAGAGCTTATACTGCCAATCGAAACAGTGAAGACATAACTTTTTTAGACATGCATATGATAACCCTTTTCTCAGAAATGATGCCCAAGACTCTCAAGAATGGCTGAGCAATCAATTGTTGCGCTACGAGTCGCGAGTTTGATTCGCGCACGGAACGAATATTGTTCCGGGTCGGAGTATTTGTGTTTGTAAATATCACGATGCGGGGCAAGGTTTTAAAAAAAATCATAACACAAGTTCTTTAATATGAAAGGACGGAATAAAATATCATCTCTTCTACATTCTTACTTATTTAACCTTATAATAACGATAATTACATGAATACTCCCACATTGCCGGTATTACAAACCCATTAATTATATCAGATGAATACCACCGTATCATTAGCGACATCTAATGACGTCATTAATTTATGATTGTGTAGAATCGCATGTAATTAGGATTACATAATTATGTTGCGGGTGATGTACCGTTTTCAAGAGGGTCATATTAAGTACCTAAGTATATTAGGGTCGGTTTTCTGTCCAACAGCTTTTACACACAATGACGTTTTGTTGCGCGTTTCATGAATGCGCGTCGACTGCGCTGCAAATCGCATTTGAATCGATAGGAACGCGTGTTAAACGCGTATTAATCTCTCAAAATACATAAATTCAGGCTATTATTGTCGCATGGCTGCACACGGGGCCTCTTCTCAGATTAAGAAAGGTTAGGCCTTGCTCGACGTTGGCCTGGAACAAGTTCAAGTACTATGCAACACCGAGAACTTTATGAGTCTTCTTAGGTGTGTTCATTTCTTTAAGAAAATTTCCCTTTCCATAAACTCAAGTGATCATCTAATTCTGTTCCGCATATAAATAAAAAAGTTAGACGATCGAGCCGGCGTCAATCTCGGACCCCCTTGTATAGAAGCCTTTAACCACAAGGATAAAGATATATCTTAGTCATAAAAAAAATATTTTTCTAATGTATGTAATATCTATAAGCGTTTTAGTAGTATAGTGTAAGTTTATATTGTTAAATGAAAAAATAAATAAATAAAAGGCGTAAAAATATGTTCCTTGTATTATGTATACGCGTCCACATGGCAATGGAAAAATGCATCAGCTGTTTATCTAACCACTCAAGTATGAGTCAGCAATGGAAATAAAATGTTGTTGTAGACGGACTTTGGACGTAAGCTGGAACTATTTTTCCTTATATCATATTCGAATCCCGTCACAATGTTCGGACTATATCTTGAGACTAAATAAGACTTGAACAAGATTGAAAAAAAGTGACGTCACGGATTACTCAGGGCTGTTTTTCGTTAATTTGTCTAACATGAATTTTGTATGAGACGAATCGGTGAATTTTTAATAATATTATTTTGTAACTGCCTCATTAGTTCAGTGGTAGTTTTCACACAGAGGAGTTTGAAACATTTCTTGCTATAAATATTAGCTGACAGACACACACAACAACTGTGTGTAAGTTTAATGAATGAGTCAACGTGGGCAATTGTAGTGTGTATGTTGTTCGCTTGTTAGCAAAATCCGGACAGCGGGGGTTCTTTTAAGAGTTCATGTTACAAATATAAGCTTATTTTAGGAGGTTGAGGAAAATTAATAAAGCGTTTATCCTTATAATAGCGGTTTGTTTCCGGGTATGCATTCAATAAAACTCTTTAAAATAATATTGTTTAATGTAATTATACTAAAATGTAGATAAACATTGGAATATTTGAAATATTTGAAATATTTGTAATTCTATATATAACGTAAATAACGTTGCCGATTGGAGTTGTGCCCTGTGTATGGTAATAGGCTCACCATTTATTAAAAAGTACGTAATAATGGCATCGGCAAAATGTGGGTGTACATCAGTACTTCTCAGCCTAACCCTTCGGAAAACACAGGCGTGATGCTTTGATTAGAACCAAATAAATCTTATTGGATTTGTAACTTTTTCAACAAAACAGTTATTATAGAAGTAACATGCTAATTAAGATGAGGTCACCATAACAAAAAAATAAAAATTACACAATAAGCATGACCTCAAATATGTGGTAACTTATCTAGACACGCGGCAGCGTGTCAAGCCAAGTTCAAGCATTAGATATACCTCGACAAAAAGAGGTATAATAACGATTGAGTCACTACGTTATATACAAAAAAACATTGCCCCCACTCTAGGAATGGTTATTCTTGTATCGTGGGTGCGTTTACTATCAAAAATATCCATCTGCACATACTGAGAAAAATTTGAATTCAGTGGTAATCCAACCCGTGACACGTAACGCAGCACTTAACCGCTCAACCACTGCGCAAAACGTGCCGCCTTTTGGAATCAACAGTCTAGTCTTTCCGCTGGGACTTAGGCATCCTTTTTGATGGACTGGGACCATGTAAACACATGGGCCAGTGGAAAAAAAAGATTGAATTTGGGATTAAAATGGACAGGAAGAAAAAATACAACACGTCTCTTTGATTTATTGGTTATATAACACGTTGGTTTCCTCTCCAAAATTTTTTTTCAGTGTAAGAAGCGTGAAGATAAATGGCATAAAAAAGATGACTCGGATTCGAACTCACGACAAACTGCGTGCCATTACTAGTGTATTCTCAGTGACTATCTTTTACTACTCACGAATGAACGACTTTGAATAAAAACACTTATAGAAGAACACGACTGTCGGCAAGGTTGGCGCAGTGGTCAAGCGATAAGCTGTCTGCGTTAAATGTCGCGGGCTTGATTTCCGCACGGAAGTCAAAGTCAAATGTTTTTATTTCAACTGGGCCTTTACAAACGCTTTTAAAACGTTATGATTCTAGTTGCGCGGTTCCAAAAGTGGGTTGGTCCTATGGAGAAGAGACCGGCATGAAACTCCATGGATAATCTTTTCAGAAAACTCAAAAAAATAAGAAACAGGCGTGATGATTGGATGGAAAAAATATTTAAATATGATTTATTGCTTTGGGTCTGGGGGTGTTTGCAAACTATAACCATACTTATAGAGAAATACAAGGGTGAGCATCGTGAGTATATTATCTTTAAAATACTATCCATGATTTTTTTTTTTTTTTTTTTTAAATTGATTTCTGGTTTGTTAATTTAATTGCAAACCTGAGTGTATTTTTCCATTATTGGATAAATAAAAAGCTAAAGGGCTTACACACTAAGTCTAATTAAGAATATATCACGTAAAGGTACTAACACCACACTTCCTAAGGTTTCAATGAACATATACAAAACATAACATAACATAGCATCACGCCTGTATTCCCCGAAGGGTTAAGCAGAGATGTACTGTTGTACTCTCACATTTCGCCGATGCCGTTATTGCGTCCCATGGTAGGTGGCGAGCCTAATGCAATCTACCAGGCACAGTTCTAGACTCTGTGTTATTACTGAGAACTTCCATACAGAAAAACCCAACAACACTTTGCCCGACTTGGGAATCGAACCCCCCGAACCTCACGCTCAGCAGTCGCGCTTGCGACCACTAGACCAATGTCAGTCAGTCAGGTAACATAGAAAGACTTCGAAAATTAACATAAATATACAATTTTGTTGATTACTATTAACTAAATTCACAATATTTTTAAGAGGCTCTACCTTACTTAGTTTTAAATGAACCAGTTATGGTAAAGTTATCTAAACCAGTTGACTTAATAAAAAATAAAAAACTTTTATCATGCATACTTTAAAAAAACATTTAGCAATTTTGCTAAGTTTTTGCATTGATATTCAATTCATAATGTCCATGTGGAAACATTAAAATAATTCACTATGTAAAGTATTGTAAGCATAAAACAAATATTTCATCATAATTAATAAAAATTTATATAATGATGAAATATTTACAACTCAAACCAGTGCGCATATTTTAAGCAACTTTGCAGTATCAATTAATTTATGTCACAGCAGAAAAAGCAATTTTTTTAGGCTTAATAATTTTGTAACCATTCTAATAAATAATAGTATGATAGAAGGTCAAATGGTAGTACAGGGTGCGTATTTCGTGTGTCTGCTCTGAAGTTAGCTGAATAGTTGTAAATTAGAAAATTTTGTACCTAAATAATTTATTGCACAAACAAATTTTTAACTAACGCTGGCTAACGGTCAAACAAGTATGTGCAACCAGTACTTATAATGTCTCCAACTCATACATGTCAAAGACTGATTTGGAGGAAAAAATTTGGTAGGCTGTAACCATACTACATTCACAGTTGCAAATGAAAAAAGATCTTACATTAAATTTAAAATGAACACATATGTATTTACTCAGGGAAGTTCCAATTTCAAACCACTGCAATTAACAGTCATATATATTGGCATCATCTTTCTCCGAACAATCTAACACAGTCCACAGCTGGATGAAGGCCTCTCCCAAGATGTACTTCTGTAGTATAATTTGTTACAACTCCACATATTAAAAGTTGCCGCATATCACATTAAAATACACAATGCCTTTCTGGTAAGCTAATTAACAAATATGTTGTATAAAAAGATCCACCAGATGTCACAATATTGCTCGCTATGTATGAATTATCTTAACCAGCCCAGCCCCGAAACCAACCTTGTTGGGAAATCTTTTCAGCACACCTTGACCTCTTGTGTTGACATGAGACATGATACGTAACTATTATAGATTTATCTCAGAAGCATTTCAATTATTTACTAAACAAATTTTAATTATTGTAGGTCTCCCTTAATTACATATGGGACTCGATAACAATATCAATGAAATGTGGCTGTACAATAATACACCTCTGCCTACCCCTTTGGAGAATAGAGACTTGGTACTATGTTTATATTACTTCCTAAAGTAATCTTCCTTCCTTCCTGATTATACTTGTAGAATAAAAAGCAAATTAAATACTAAGATTGTTAAATTAACTGGATAATCACACACAATCTAGAAAATTCTAGAAGCGAAAGAGTAGATGATTGTTTTAAAAGTTATTCTTGAGTCAATAAAGACTGCTGTTATAATTTCTGATACTAATGCTGATAAAAGGATATAAAATATTTTATTTAATCATTTCAATAATGCATTATGAGTTGACAATTCCAATATAATTTTGAATTCCACTTAATAAATAAATATAATATACAATGTTATTTTGTGTCATTTTTGGTTACCTATATTTATATTCCAAAACTACTACTGTGACAAGGTTAAATTTGTATATTTTAATAATAAAATCATGATGGCTAAACACCATATAAAAGTACAAAATAATCCTCAAAATAATAAATTGGATACTTGTCAAAAGTACTATTTCAAGTGAAAATATAATATAAAATTCGAAAATAAGAAATATAGCGCTTTAAGTATTCTTTAATCTTCAATAAATTATGCTTTTATCATTTTATAACGATTTATAAGAAAATAAATAATTAATCTTACGCTTGCCGGCGCGTCCATTGTTAGTAAACAAATAACATATGACCGGCCGCCGGTTTACTATCGTCTTTACACCACAAAAACTACATCATTTCGCCTAGAATATACTAAAATTCCAGCGAAATCCTCCGTGAAATAGCCGAGAAAACCATAATTCTATGATACGAAGTCGCAGCACGTTATAATCACCATGTGGTCAAATAACGCGCCAAAATTTGACAATAACTTTCGCATTCAAGTTTCCAACGATATATTTGTTGTTGTATATTTTTAACCTTAGAAAACAAAATTACATTATTCTTTCATGTAGGTAGAAGCCAAATAATAAATAATTTTCGAAAATTAATAATTTCCTGAGAAATAGTACCGCCCCTAGCGGTGAGAATAAGAAACATAACGTAATGGCCGACACACAGTAGTTTCCGATGACTTAACATCTAAATGCGCAAAATACTTACGCTTTCCTCCTCTTTTTCCATTCCAGAAGGCATCTGAGGTACTGCACGGTTAATCGCCGAGTAGTCCGGTAAATCCGGAAGCTCCTCGGCGAGATATATGGGCATTGGTTTCGACGCATCCAGGGCCCTCGCCCTAAACGAGAGCTTCGACATTTTGTTGACAGAACAAAACACGCTAGCGTCGACACAAAAATGCACTTATAAAACACTTTATAGCTCCACTAGGAGGTCCCAAGGGACCGTAAACTGAACTTTGCACACTCTAGTTCGTTCCCATGATTAATTTTTGCACACACTCAGTCACAATTAATGAAAAACAATAACGAAACTTTACATATTGAGCGTACTTTACAGAAAGCCATCATGGCGGCTTTCCGTTTGGCGCACGACCATGACCAACTTCCACCTAGTACGACGTGCGCGGGAAGGAAACACGCGGGAGCAATTCCAACATTTTTGATACTCTTAATACATTTTCTCGAATTATTTACAATATTGTATCGGAAACATAAAATAAAATTTAAAAAGAATTATTTTATATAAAATTAATAGTCATAAGTGATTAAAATATTTATAAAAGTTAAAAGTACAGAAATGACGCTGGAAGTTACTTGTCAAACCATAGACTATGAACTTCTACAATGAACGTTTCGTTGAACGCAAAATAATTTCATAGCAACATTTAAGTTGAAAATTATTTCGCATTATGAATATTGTAACTAAAATATTTCTATATATTTTAAAATTGTATATATTATATATTTATATATATTAGATACTGGCGAAATATATTTTTCAAATTTTCTTCCATAGACAAAGATATTAGATATTTTTTGAGAAATAGAAAATACTTGATGGTGCCCTTTTATCTGTAGTTAATGCCGTAGTTTAGTATATTTTCATAAAAAATTGGCTAAGTATAACAAAATCTTACTACTTATTCATTACTAAAATAATTCATATATTACCCCTCAATAATTTCATATAGCGTCATCTATTATTAAAGCAAGGTAGTCTACAACAGATGGCGTCACTTGTGTATTTACAAATTATTGTTACAAATGCTTACAAATATAATAATCACAATGATAGACCGTGTAAGATTGTCACTAGAGCATCATTTTTTGAAGTTCTTAGAATTGAATAGAAATTATTAACGTTAAATCAGTTAGCTCACTTTTTCTCAAAGGTGTTTGGATCTCCTATCGTCCGGCGTATTTATCTCACCCATACTCGATTGGTCTCCAGTAGAATCGAGTTTGTAGTAAGAACACTTTGCCCAACTCGAGAATCGAAACCAGGACTTCACGCTCAGCAGTCGCGTTTGCTACCTACCACAACACCAATAGGGCAGTCTAATGTGTTACTTTTAAGAAATTATAAAAATAGCCGATGATGTCACGTTTAAGGTGCAGATAGATCAATGCCTACTCTAGGATGAAATAAAAATTATATTAATTCAGTAACATGCTGACTCGATTATTGGGTAGGTATCGTTTAAAGTATTTTAAGTCGGTTGCAAGTGATGAGAGAAGAGAATGCACCGTGTTCAGCCGACAGCTCCCGAGTTTGTACCAAATGTTGACAGAGATTTTATTCGTAGGTAATCGTAAATTCTATATCTCTGTTTACTAGCTGATATTTCAATCGTCAGATTACATTGATGTGTGAAATTAATTTTGACCTGTCATCCTACTTCCTACTAATATTATAAATATGAAAGTTTGTGAGGATGGATGGATGGATGTTTGTTACTCTTTCACGCAAAAACTACTGAAAGGATCTGGATGAAATTTGGCACAGAGTCAGATTATAGTCTGGAATAGCACATCGGCTACATTTTATTCCGGGAAAACATGGTCGGAGCCGCGTGCTGAAGAATACTGAAGAATGAATTCCGATGTAATACTCTGTTAAATTCATAATGTTTTAATATTGAAAATACATCGTGTATGTAAAATGTTTCAAATCATAGGTTAATCTCATTGTCATTCTCAAATAAAGACAGTATAAAATTTAAATGATTAATAAATTGTCTATGGATAAGTATGAACATTATTATTGTATTTTTAATAGGGATAACCTTATTTGTACCTCATAACTTAATTTAGAAATAAATGCTATGACGGTAAAATTATATATATAATAAATATTCCATTTTGTATTGTTTTTAGGTTTACAACAGATTCATAACACATAACATAACAGCATCACGCCTGTATAGGAAGGAAGGAAGGGTTAGGCAGAGGTGTACTATGTGCACTAACATTTTATTGAGGGCGAGCTTGTAATGGGCGAGCCTATTGCCATCTTTTGGGCACAGTTCCAAACTCCGTGCCGTTATTAAGAATTTCAGAAAACCTCAATAATTTTGAATCTAGTAGGCTAATTAATCGTAAAGTCTAAAGAGAGTCGGTTGAAGTGCAATTGCAATGAAGTTTAGTTAGTTCATACACTCGTGCGCAATAACGGTAGGTATTCTATTGACGGCTGCTTTATTGCAGTTTGATCAACGCGTCATAAAATTATGTGAACTTGCTTACATGATCGTGCTGTGAGACGCGCAGCTGTAATTTGATTGGCGTAAATATTGAGATACCAAAACAATAGAGACGAGACGGTTGGCGCAGACTTTCTGCCATTTTCTGCCATACACGGATCGTACTTCCGCCACACAGTAACTATACTGGTAATCTTGGGTTAGACCAAATGACAACTTGCGGGGATTAGATCAGTATTACTACTGATCTAATTCCCGCTAATTGCTTGACCGAGCCGAAACTTAAATTTACAGACAGCAGGCAAATATTTGTAATAGATAATTTAATTACATTTATTGTTTGTTCGGCCCGGGAATCGAACCCACGACCTCACGCTCAACAGTCGCACTTGCAACCACTACACCAATGAGGCAGTCTTTTAGTATGTGTAACTATAATTTTATAAATTAATTATGCTTTTAATATGCGTAATAATATTCACAGCGTCTGTTCGGGGGCTGATGTCAGTGGCACTAAAATGGCGACCGCGTGAATTAGCAATTTATTTAGCATATTCAACAGCATCTAGTTACACCGGGAGTCGAACTGCTACGACTGCGTAGCACCGTAGCACTGTCTACAATTTCGTAGCCATCGAAATAATATGTACGTTTTGTTAAGACTTACACTAGGGCCAGTGTAAGTTGCTTTTGACAAATTCGATTTAACATATCGAACGCGTTCGGCGTTCCGATTGGTGGAGAGGACGAAACGGCCTCAGAACGTATTATTTCGATGGTCGTAGCAAACTAATTACGAAAAACGTCATCGTAGTTACTACCTATATAAACTCGCCTGCATTCCCCGAAGGGTTAGGCAGAGGTCTACTATTGCTCACCCACATTTCGCCGATGCCGATATTGAGTCCCATGTAGGTAATAGGGGACAAGCCTATTGCCATCAACCGGGCACAGTTCCACTCCGTGCTGCTTCTGAGAAATTCTATACAGAAAAACTCAATAACACTTTGCCCGACTCAGGAATCGAACCCAGGACCTCACGCTCAGCAGTCGCGCTTGCAACCACTAGACCAATGAGTCAATAATTATAGTTACAAACTTCTTAGATATGGGTCTACAGGAAAGGGAAACCTCCATTTCTCATCAAGAAAACAAAGTCCGTATTATTATATATTTTTTTATACAATAATTACTATATGTGCGTGTAATATATAATTAACATGTTTGTATGAAGTAGCGGTGGTCGTTGCGCGACGTAAAGGTTATTGAAACTAGCTAACGTCACAATAGCGAACAGCTCTATTCACCGTTTTGAAATAACCTGCTAACATCTATCCGCTAACATCTAACTCGATCGCGTTGCACTCGAATACAACGAAAACAACATTTCGTTACACCAACATCCGACCCGTAGTTAAGTGCTGTAAATCCCGCTATTAGTCGCTACTAAAATAACGCGTTGTAATAACCGCTATTGATATTCGATACACAGTTCCGTTTCGTTATCCAAGAAAGCCGCTACAGCCGAGCTAATTCTATCAAACTGTATCAAAATGATATTATAGGTACCAATAATGCTGATAAATTAAAAATAATTAAGTAAACGAAATAGTATCCAGCATCTTTTCGATATCTTGTATCCTAAGGCCAGAATGGATTGGAGGAGGAGAGCCGATCCAACTGATGTTGTTTTCTGAAAAAAAAAAAGAGATATTTCAAAATACATGATTAATAAGTACCTACCATAGTAAGAAACCTATGGCTCTACCGAGTCCTGAGGCCCTAGTGTGTTGGCACGGTTGGCGCAGTGGCTAACTGATTAATTAGCTTTCTGCGCTAGTCGTTGCGGGTTCAATCAGGGAACAAATATTTGTAAAAACTTACACTAGGCCCTCAAACTTCGGTGATCACTTGCGTTAAAACAGCGTGAGGAAACCTGCACACCAGATGAAGGCTCCAAAAAGTTATCAATGATGTGTGTTGTCATGCTTTACGGTAATCGCAATCTAACTTCAGAGATTGGACCATGCACGTGATATCTCTTTGCCTGGCTCTTCGTAGCATAAGACAACTATTATTCCAAAAGTTACGCAGAGGTGTATGTACCTTGTATGTACATCCACAATGCCCTCTATCTACCGGTCACACAACTCTTAATTCCGGGCTACTTCTGAGAGATTTCTATCACTTTTCCGGGCCCAAGAATCGAACCCAGGAAATCACTTTTAGCAATCGCGACTACTAGACCGACGTTGGCTCGTACTCATAAGACAGTTAAGGCATTTTTTTAATGCCTCTTCTACCGACACCACGAGAAATTTTAAGTTCATTATGGGACTTTAAAAAATTATGCGCCTGACAAACTCGGTTGGCTCTGACAAACCCGGGTAGGATTGAGTTGAAAAGATGATAATAAATATCCAGTAAACTTACCTCTGCGATGTCCTGGTCTCCTGGTGTGTCCACGGGTTCCTCGGTAACCGCTCCCTGGTACGAAGAAGCAGCGGGGCTTGTACCTACGATTCCGTCGATTTCTTCTTGCTCTATGGTACTTTCGTTTCGCAGATAGCGTATTCGCGTGGAGAGGTCGATGATATTTACGATTCCGTCTACGAGGCCTTAATCCACGGTGACCACGTTTCGCTGATGATGATGGGAATACACAGATGCGCCGGCGCCGATTGTATCTATTTGTAATTGGTCCATGGTCACCGCGTTTCGCTGATGGCGTATTCTCAAAGGACCAATTCTTTATATAAGTAATTGCTCCATCATGGTCCCGTTTCGCTGATGGTGTATTTTCAAAGAAAGGTAAAATCATAGATAGATTTTGTAAATGATTAATTGGTCCACTGGCACTGCGTTTCATAGATGGCATATTTACAAAGGGCCAATTTTTTAGATGAGTAATTGGTCCATCGTTATCGCGTTTCGCTGATGGCATATTTTCTAAGAATTGCAAAATCATAGACAGATTTTGTAAATGATTAACTGATCCATGATCACCGCGATTCGCTAATGGCGTATTCTCAAAGGGCCAATTTTGTAAATGAGTAATTGGTCCCTGGTAATCCCGTTTCATTGATGGCGTTTTCTCTATAAATGGCAAAATCATAGATGGATTTTGTGGACGAGTGATTGGTCCATTGTCACTGCGTCTCGTTGGGACGAATATGCAGAGGGATCGATGATTTCCATGATGGCGTCGATAAGTCCTTGATCTGTACCCGCGTTTCGTTGATGGTGTGTGGAAGGAAAGATGGGATTCAGAATACTTTCGTAGAACAACTGCTCCTTGCCTATCGTGAGTTGGTAAATTTACACATATGCGCCGTTGGTCACTATTATTCTGTCGAGGCGTTGCTTTATGGTAACCCCGTTCCGCTGATACGATTACGAAAATCAACAACAGCACAAAAAATATTCTCATGTTACAATTTTCAGTGTTCACTGTGAGTACTTGTTGTGGTTATGTGGTGTGGTACAAGCTATTTTTTCATCATTATATAGGTTTTCCGCGCGCCTTTGTCCTCTTGGCATTTATTTATTTTTCCCTATATTAATTTTTTTGCATTAACCGATTATCGAAAAAAAATTAAGCTTATGTTAGGACGGGTATTATAACATGACCATATAATATATGACCATTCAATATAGTGTTCTTGAGAATTTCGAAAAATCTGTTTTGTAGTCCATTCACATTACCTACCTAAAACTCACCCAGAAACGTTAACTATTTTGTGCATCATATTGCTATCTATTGATGATCTATTAATATATTTACCTAATGCTGATATTTATTTATAATTTCTCTATGTTAAAACTCAGACAATAACAAGGAAATTATAAACACTAACACAATGATAGACACCTTCCCTAACCTAAAAATGAAGTGATCATTCGACATTGTTTGCATGTTGACAATGGATAATAATTTATAATAATCATCAAGCCATTATTTATCCTTCCTCCTAACCGAAATATCCTTTTCAACTGACAATAATCATGGCCCATCTAATAGTATGCGAGCCTATTGCCATCCATGGGCACAATACCAAACTTCTGGTTGTTACAGAAAAACTCAATAAAACTTTGTCCAACAAGGGATTCGAACCCAGAAACTCACGTTCAGTAGTCGCGCCTGCGAGCACTAAACCACTTTAGACTGTAAATATTTGTTATTTTCTCTTGCACTCAAAATTTTATATCGTGAACATAGCTTGTCCCCCCCCAGTGGCGGTCCGTGGAGAGGTCGTAAGGGTCATGATCTCCCAAAATGGTTCGTCAAATTGACAAACCTAAAAAAAAATAGGTAGGTAGGTTTATAATTTTTAAAATTATACCAATTTTTTGTGAAATAAATTCAATTTGCTCAACTTTAATATGATCCAGTCACTACTGTTAACATGATGCCCAGAAATTCTGGCCGCGACTGCGCCCGATGTCCCCATTGCTGGGACGTAAGCCTCCTCTCAGAGGAACTGGGCCAACATCACGCCGGCCAATGGCCGCCTGATGGATCCGCACTCGTACCAACTTGTTTCGATTATTTGCAAATAATACACCCTCTATAAGCGTACCTAGATGAAGCTAAGTTGGCAACCATTTTTTATGCTGTCAACTACTTTTTTTTTTTAGTTTATATTTTTTGGGTAGGTATTAAAACACAAATTACAGAAAGAATGCTTTTATTTTCCACTAAAAACTATATATACAATATTATTGGCAGCATTCCTCCCGACGTTTTTCTAAAAAAATAATCCAGAGCATACATCTTTGGAAAAAAACTAAACTTCAATAATAATCGCGGTTTTAAATAAAAACTTGTTAGTCTGTGGTACATCAGACTCTTAGATAAAAAAATATTTAAAATCATACCTAGAGGCCGAAAGACCCATATCAAAACAAAGTTACACTAAGATGTAAAATGCATGCTTCCTGCAGAATTTATTTTTCTAAAACTCAAATAATAATTGTTAATAAACTCCGATATTTCTATAACTTTCTAAATTTTATTGCAACTCAGTACTTTTTCATGTCGTTTTATTGCCTTATTTTCAAAAATCTTTACTAAAAACCGAGTCTCTAGTTAAGTTCTTATAACAAACTCGATCTTACACACCCAGAGCGAGCCAATTGGCACGCAGATTGTTAACGAAACTTCCACTAGAACCTCGGGTAATTTAAGACAGGTACCATTTCAAGCGACCACTACGAAATTTGGGCACACAAAACAGCGTATTGTTAGTACGAAACTGGTTCTTACTTAGCGGCAGTAGAATACGCTATTTCGGTTATCATGTCATCTCAAATTTGATTTATCTTGTTTTGATCAATATCAGGATATTGAGAATGATACGATTTTGTTATTTTCGTAGTTATTCGCCACAATTGTTCAATTTTGGTGCTTTTAAACTGTTTTAAGCTCTGAAACTTCCAAATGGCCCAGGAACTTGGCTATTCAAAGCCAGTATTTCCTTTTGCAGTTTCAAAGAACAACAAGATGCTTCTTCTATGATAGATTGGTAGGATAGGTTCAAAAATGGGGATAATTACTGTTCTAAATGTTAAAAACTGTAGAATTTAATACTATCATAGATGAAGCATTAAATTATTTACAGAACTTTTCCATTCTGTAGACAAAAATTAAAAAATATCCTACATGATTACAATTGGGTTCAAATTATGGTAGGTTTCAATATAATCAGGAGGGGACTGGACATCAACCTACAAAATAATCACCTAAAAACGTTTTGGTAAATGTAATTTCAATTTAACTCTTAACCTAAAAGGAATAATGTATAATTTCGGGAGGGAGACAGAATATTAAGTCTTAAGCTATTAGTGAAGAAAAACTAAGAAAATGATTAATAAGTTTCATCCTATGAAATTACTAAAATTAGAAGTATGAAATTATGGTCGATATAGAGACGAAATTTTCTCAAGTATTTCACACAAGCGTTCTTTTGCTGAATATTATTTGTCGCTTATATATTTGCGAAGCGTTTATAAATAATATATGTAGGCTATTTACCAAGTCCGTTCTAATTTCATTTAAGCCTTATGATAACTTTTAGTTAGACTTATCGAAAAAGGGACATACAGTCTTCTGAGGCTTTGATCAACCTCAATAATAATGTTGAAAATTTAAAGCGAAATTCGCTTGTGTGAATACCGGTAATAAAAAAAATTGCAGCCAATAATTTATTAATAAAAAATACTAGATTTGTTCCCGTAACTCCTAATGGATTTATCTATCTATTTTTGTTTTTCCATAACTTCAATGCTTAGCAGCTTTTCTTACATCTGGCAACACAATTTCTTTCCTTAGATGCTGTAATGGCTGGCTACACATTTTTTTAGCCACGCGGGCCCTTTTTTTTCCAGTATCCAAGTGCTGCGCCAGATGCGAAAGTATACTGAATATACTATCAAGATTTCTTTGAAATATATTAAGCTTTTTCCTGTTATGATGTTATAATTGATTTCTAGCTATTATTATTATATTATTTTAGAATGAACTGGAAGCCTAGGGTTAATATATCTATTAGACTTATATACATTTTTCTTATAAAAATATTGATAAAGTTACGGGAAAAAATCTTGAATTTTCATCACTTAGAACTACGAGACGAATTTTACCTCATCTTAATAAGTATATTGTTTCATAAATAGGTGTTTTAGTAATTTTTTGGATATTATTTTTATTTTGAATATTTGGAAAACTCGAAGTGTTAACTTTGCTTAAATATATATTATATATTTTTATTATTGGCTAATTTGAAGCTGGGTGAACTCATTTCAATCTTTTTGGATCCTAGAAACTTCAATTATAAGTTTAGAATATAATCTTGCTTTTGATTGATTTGTCGAAGTTCTTAACAGGGGCTTTCAATAATATAGATAAAACAAAATTTGGTAACGCGAAATAATTTAATTCATTGTAGCATTCGCGTAGGTAATATTAAAGACATATTTATCACATTTACAATACATTTTCTTGATAACATCCTGAAACAGTTAGTACTACCATTGTTCCCTTTTACGGTTCAAGATGTTAGGGCGGCTATTTCGCCACGTCTGTTTCGGGGCATCAACACGACTCGTAGCCATAAATTGTATGTTCAAAATGTGCAGTTAATGAAAGCAACATTTTGAGGATCAGAGCTGTGTGCGTCGGCTAGATTTCAACACACTATTTTGTCGAATATAGTTCGTCAACATATTGGAATTGATGAAATGAAACGGTGTCGACATATTTTATTTCATGATCAAAGTGCGTGGTATAACATTTTTATAAATTACTTTAATGTACTAGCGAGTTGAGTCAATAATAAAAATTTGATACTTTTCATACATTTTTATGAGTTCACCCAAAAACTTGCTAATCAAAGTTGTCGCATATACGACCAGCAATTTTAAGTAAGCTTCGTTTCGCAAAATCATTTTGAGTATTGCCAAGTATATTTTTATAAATACTTACTATAATGTAAGCTGTTTCTGTAGCCTTTACAAATATAGCCTTTGAGATATCTAGCTTTAAGAAACATTTTCGGAAGCTCTGGATTTTTATTAGAAAATGTAAAAAAAAGATATTGAATGTACACAGTCATTCTTGTGAATAGTTTTTTTCATACCGGTATTACCACTCTAATTTGTAGTCGCCAATATCGACTTTTACAGCAACTAGTCGATAGTACGAAAGTATTTCGTGTTTTCAATAAAATTAAATATTTTTTTTATTAAAATTCAAAAAAGCTAGAACTCACGAGGACTAAATTTACAAAAAGCTACAGGTATTAACTATTTGTAGAAAGCTTTCTACCACAATGTGTATGGTAAGTCTTGCGTTAAATATAGTAGTTTTTGGTCCAGTTTTAGTTGTCATTTGCTTCTAACATCCCAATTACACATCCAACTCGGCTTGGGTATTACTGACCAATTTTTGTTTTAATTTTTATCAAAAAGTAATTTATGAGGCACCAAAATTATTCCATAACAATAGACAAATAAGATCCATTTTAGCAAGGAAATGTATAGAAATAAACTACGAGGTTAGCTTCTAACAATAATTCAACACTATAAATTATTTTGTGATCGATCCATAACGGCCAATCATGATAAGCTGAAACTCTACAAGAAATTGTTCAAAATTTCGTGCCTCGCAGGGCTTTTTGTATAAGTGTCTATCTGTTTGATAAAAGGAAGTCGCCAATTATCAATTAAATCAGTACGAAAATGTACAAGTGGCGCCCTCTGTAGTTTACTATTTTTTCTTTATAGGCTGTACATCCCACCAGCCTCATGAGACATCTTATTAATCTGAATGATATCTGATCATCAAAGAATACAAACGCTTCTACTAGTAATAGAAAATATTTCAAGCGCATTTACGATAGACGTCGACACAAATGCGCGCGCATGATATTTTTATACATTTTCGAACTATAGTCGAGGTTTTTAGCGATCGAAGATTGTCATTTTATCTAAGATGGCTGGCCTGGACCCATAGACAAGAGTTTTATCTACTACACTTGACATAAATTCGCGGGATTCGTAAATGACACTCCCATACATTTTTGTGGCGCTTCTATTGTCTAGAGTTTGAAGACTAACTTAGCTGGGGGAGTGAATCCGGGTTAACCTCTCGATCACAACACGTATTAGGCCTATAATTGCCGATACAGACTTGAATGTGGAATTGTGATGTGAAAGCAATTTTTCGGTTTACCCAACAAGGCATGTTTTATCCCGTTCTTTAGTTTAGAAAAACTTGAAAACGTTTTATAATGTCAATAAATATTAAAAAGAAAAGTATTGGATTTCTTTTAAAATTAATACCTGTCGTGTTACTATGCATTTCAGGAGTATTGAACTTTTGCCATCATCTTAATTTCAAGCAATTATGGCTGCCGAGAATACTGTAAATAGAGGAAAGTGCAGACAAGACGCAAATACACTAACGGAACTTGAACGTTTGATCTGTGTACTTATAAACCGTTAAAAGGCCACTAAAACTGGACTAAAAACTGTTATTTTCGATATAAAATCAACTTACGTATAGACAATACAACAATATATAAGTTTACAACCATTATTTACCTGAGTCGAAACATTACTATATCACATTTTCACATATTAAGAAACCTGGCCGATTCTTTGCTAATATGTTTTATCTTTATACAAAATTACTTCTTCTCGTAAATACATTGACTAATGTGGAGCGTGTTCAGACAGTGAAACGATTGTGGCGCAACTATCGCGCAGCTCTAGGTAGAATTATTGGGCAGCGATTATATGCATCTTTCCAAAATGCATGAATATTGAATTGGCGGGCATTGTTGACGCAACTATGAATAATTAATCTGGTGTGTACAAATAAGTCATTGTGACAGATCAACACATATCGATCATATTGATTGTTCGTTCAACACTCTATAACCAGAAAAAGGCATCCAAGACTTACTCAGTATCAGAAAAAATCTATCAAATCACTATTTCTCAATACATAACCCAAATTAACAAAGATGCGCACACATCAGCATTTAATTCTACAACGTAATCGCTCATGCAAGGCTCACGAGAATAACAAATCGCACAATCGGATGCGTGCGCACCCTAACTGCAGCCTACGTAATCACAAGACCAATCTGAACACACTCTTTGTTCGAACGGCGGCGGTACGTTTAGAAACGTGTTTTGTTTCGTTTCAAAACGATATAGGTGCGAAGGCTAGCATATTCCAACTACATTGAAATTACACATATTATGTACACTTATCATAACTAGCCTTACGAAAGAAATTAACAAGATTTTTTTTTTTAACAAAACGCTAACGTCTAACTAAATAAAAATATATGGGCTGTCACATATTTGACGACTTTTTCGCGCGATTGCGACAAAAATTTGAACACCAATACTTTGTTTTAAGAAACAGTACGTGCTTACACAAAATGGGTCACATAGAACATAAAAATGGCAGTCCTACTTAGGAACGTAATTTTTCTTAGAAATACATTCTTTAACACACAATTGTCACCTTTCAAATTTAAAATAGTTTTCGTATCGTCGATCAAGGCTCTAAATCCACTAAAAAGTTAGCTTTGTTAGACAAAACCCCTATTAGTTATGCCATGCCAGAATTTTTAGTTATCAATCTGAAGGGATTGACAACCCTAATATTCTGAATAATGTCAGTATATCAAATAAACATTCAAAACCACACAGACATTTTCTAGCGTCAAAATTTAAAGCATATGTAGTTAGTTACATTAATTTGAACAATTTGACGATTATTATTTAAAAGGAAGGGGGACCGATAACACGATATTGCAAGTTTCTTGTACAAAATGTATTTCTTATATTTCACACTAAATGCGAGACAACACAGAACTTAAAACTATTCGTTGAATTTACAATATTTTCATTCATATAACGGTAACGGTAAGTCGCACGAAAAAGTCGGCGACGAATCGCCAGTGTGCAACAACCCTAAATGATACTATTTTATTTTTTAAATTCACAATTGTCTAACTAACGACACCTTAAGCTAACTTTCGATACCTATACATCGTTTTTTGCTTTTTAATTTAATATTTAATTTTTGCAATTCATTCGTCCAATCACACAACGCTACGTCATAATATTTTTGTTTTGTATTTTTTAATTTATTTTTAACACCTAATCAGAATTATTCATAAGAATCGTCATATACATAAAGTAAGCTATTTATCGTAGAGTATCGATATCGATAGAATAATTTATCGACACTAATCAATGCGAGCAGCAGTGACATTGGCAAGCTCAGTCTCTTGGTGATGACGTCATTTATCGGAGTCTTCGGAAATGCTCGGGTTACGAAGTTCACCGATGCCACTGCGCCCGCATTGTACGATAAGTGTTGGGCCAGCCAGAAATAGGAAAAAAAAATACTATAAAAATCTAGACAGGCCCTAATACCTACAAAATATACACTTACATATAAATTACTTTTAAAAAAATCTCACCATTTTACAAACAACAGTCACTATCGCCAACTAACCGAATGTTACCATTTTTGTCAGTTTTATTTATCCATTTTTTTTATTTTTGTAACTTTCGGTTTGCTGTCGATTTTTTATCGAACAAATATGTTATCAGTGTCATATTCCTAAATATTTAAAAAAAAACGAATTCACTGCATTTTGAACAAGTTTAATAAAAATTTACATGTATTTATGTAGTTTTTATTTATTATTTATTAGTGCTTGACGATTGACCTGTGCGCAATCTATCCGTCAAGCAACAGATTTGAATTATTCATCATTCATTTTTTTTATTATTAATTATTCTATTTTCATAACAAAGAACTCACTAATTCAATCTCCTTTTTTTAATTCAGCTGTCAGTCGTTTCGTTTGTGTCGCATCGTGTGAGAGTGGACTTATTGCGATTAAGGCCGAAGTGATATCAAGCAGACGCGAGACAAAACAGGTTTTTACTAAAAAAATACAGATTTATTGTGACGCGAACAAGTAGAAAAACTTCTCTTTTAAATCGCTCCAAGATTTGCGAAGTCCCTGAAGTATATGACACTGATATATATTTAATTCCAAGCCCATGTGTCCCTGCAGGGTGGGTGACGGCGTCAATGGCCGTTTTATTAGTATAGCTAGCATCCCCGCACCTAGATCCCGCCATTTAAATTTCGCGGCACGATTTTGGCTCTGAAATCAATCAGTCTGTTACAAAACACGTGACGTCACATCCGCATACTTTTATTTACAATGTGCAGTAATTATTTAATGATAATTTACATTATAGTGATAATAAATCTTGTTTACGCAACTGTGACGTCACAGGTTAATTCAATGACACGTGAATAGGTAAAAAAATTATCCGCCGAGCCAAAACCTTGCCTAAAAAAGAGAAGGGAAATAAAATAAAAACAGTTAAACAGTGAAATAAAAAACGTATTAACCGTTACACTACACTATTGAGGTCCGATAGTTGTTGCTTGAGGAACGTCGACACACGAAGCGCTACCGCGGGCGGGGGAGGGGCGGGGCTCTGACGTCACTCACTTGCCCACGTGACCGTTCCCCAGCGCCTGCTCGACGACCTGCAAACCGTACGACGTGGTCAGCGCACAGCCGTGTGTCGTCGTTCCTAATGAGGCTGCAAGGGTTACGCACAGCAATGGGATGGCTCATTTAAAAAAAAAAAAACGTACTATATCGAGAATAATATAAAAATTAAAAAAAAAAGAATTTCGTCAATAGCACTATTCAAGACAGAACGAAAAAAAAACATCCCACCGCTGTGTGTTTTCATACACATTTACAGCTCGGATTGCTTTGGAAACTCGTGTTCGTATTACAAATCCGAAGTGTAATGTGCCTCCCGCCACCAGGGTTTTAAAAAGCGAGGGTACCCAGCGAATAATGTGCGTTTGCAACCCAAAATGGACTCTTTCAAAGTAGATGTTATTTGAAAAAGTCCAGAGCCCCAGGAGGTCACGATATACACAGCTGCGCGCAAGCTATCATTTAGCTGTTACATTTAGACATTGATCAGTTTTGGACTGTTATTTTTGTGTAGTAATGATAAAATAAACATTAATTAAAAATATAATATATTTTGACATTTTTAAAGAAAAATTAGAATGACTTAAAAAAAATGATAAAAAGTATTTCCCGATTTTTATTAATTTTTTTTTATCTCATCTAAATCCAAAAAAACATAGTTTTAAGGAAAAACAAAATATTCACGTTATTTACTAAAAAAAAAAAATTATCATTTTTAACAGTAAGTCAGTCCAAAACTGGTAAAAAAAATGGCCGTCAGACATTGTCAAGTATTGTTAAGTCTTTCGGCTAGAAAAGTCAGCAATCACAGGAACGTTGCTGGCTATAAAAAAAAGTCACAAAATTACTGTAGACATTTCCTATACATAATAAAAATGTACACAAAATGTCCTATATAACAAGTCTCTAATTTCAAAAGAAGATTAAAAAAAAAAAACAAACAAACGAACACAATTTCATAATTCGATAAAATAAAGAGTCATTAAAAATGACCGATCATTTTATTGAAAGATAAATAATAAAAAATAGCAATATGTTGCACATATCACTAACACAGTTTATTATTAGCACAGAAATCAGAGACATAAAAAAAGCAAAATGTATTTAATTTTTTTATAATACAGAAAAATCATTGGGAGCAAACTGAAATATAACAGCTAAATAATAGGTGAAATAAAAGTGCTAGTTGATAGACTAGTGTAATGAACCATCGAAGCAACGTCATAACATGCATTGTAACAATGCTATTTTACCACGTTTTTTTAACATGCTTTCTCGTCTGTTTGTCCGTTCGGTAAAAATTTTGCAATCAAATAAAACTGACACTATGAGCCAGATACTTGAAACTTTAAACATGAAAGTAACTGGATGACAATGCAATATGAGCTGTTCTAAAAACGTGGTATTTAAAAAATATTTTATTTTTAAATCCGTACACGAATTTCGGTTGATCCATGATGGTTTTATGTCGTTGGTAAAAAAATAAGGCTTTCATAAACTACGCAACACGTAGGTAGGTAAAAATACTGCCATAGATAATAAAAAGTGATCGCCGAATGAATGAATATGAATTTATCAGCGATTCGACGCGTTCGCCAATAAGATTGAACACAAATGATTCTAAAATCCGGCTCGTTCCTTACGTACAAGTGCGCGTTCACCAGTGTGTACCAAACATGGAAAATTTGACAAATCTTTATAAAAACTTTGTATATTTACAAAAGCCTTTTTAGGTAAAAAGTTTCATTGCTAATATATTTGTCTTTCATAATCATTTCAAGTTGTGTATCGGCAATTTCAAACTTAATACAAGTACGTATTAAAAAATAAAATGCAAAACTCATCAAATTAAAAAATCATAGTTTTTAATTAAATAAAATCCGTTTTCAAAACATAATAAATTCGATAGATGCTTATGCAAACAGTTTATGCTATTACAAAAATAATTATGAAATTCGTTATGGTAATCTCAGTTTTAATTATTTAGACATAATTCGACACTAGAGATAAAACTATAACTAGTATCTTACATAAAAAAAGAAGAACGAAAAATTGAGAAGAACAATGTATTTAAATAAATAGTACACTTTATATGAGCAAAGAATTTTGTTTGAAAAAGATATTATTTCTTTAGAATAGCGTCAATAATATCAGAAAAATACAAAAAAGAAGTTTCAGAATATGTTACGTGTCGATTTACGCTAAACGCAATTTACATTAACACCTCATTCTTAAAGTTAACGATGCGTTACACTATCAATATGTACAGTCAATATAATTTGACGATTTTAACAAGTGTTGGTAATAATAATCAATTAATATAGGTTCTAGCAAATTACTATGTACTTAAACTTAAAATATTGTCAATATTCATTGACACTGCAACGCTCACAATATGGCATGATTATTCAGAATTAAAAACCGAATTTCTTAGAAAATTATATGATATTATAACTACGAAATTAGCCTCTTACAACTTAAAAAATAATGATAGAAAATGAGGTTTATATGTATAATTTATTTTCCCTGAACGAAGCTCGAAATTCGGAATAATCACGACATTTAATTAAACTAATAAAAATTTACAAAACTACAATAAACTATAAAGATACAAAAAATTAAAGTATTACTTGTCATTAATTAGCTACCGACAAGTTATTTAAGTACTTTCGTTTGGAAAACATATAAAAAATATAACTTTTATTTATTTATTTCTACTATAGTATAATGGTAACAGCAATGGCACCATATTCAGATGATTATTTATTTACACGATTTACAAAAGGTATAATATGGAAAATACAATTGTTTTCATAGATGCTAGTAGAAAGGGACTTTTTTTCTGCCGGACAAAAAATAAAAAAGTTAAATGAGTAATGTGAAGATTTTTTAAAATTTATATCTACGAAAACAATTGTATTATATCAGCGCGTCCCTAAAACTTTTTTCAGCTGTAATAGCTACACATTTTGAGGAACATTAAATATAAACCCTGTATTTTTTTTTTTTTACTTTTTGATCATTTTTGAGCAAGCCATTTGTTATTTACACTTTTTTACAACTTAAATCGGAATTTTATAAATAAACATTTAAAGTAGTCAACTTTTTTTTTGCTACATGAAAAATCTTTTCATTGTTATTAAAAATAAATTAAAGCTGAATTGGTAATGTGTTCAGATAGTTGCCTAAAATTAGTTGTTGATTTAGCAACTTTTTGTCTCACTTAATATAAATAATATAAACTATCACCCAAAAAACTATTTTCTGAAGAAAAACACATAATTAAAGGGAAATATTAACATTTCAAAAATGCAATAATATGAAAAATATATGGAAAAAATCTTTTGGAATGTCTGATTAGTGAAAACCACTTTCTATATATAATTATATAAACATTTATCAGGCCACTGACTTATAACTAAATAAAGATATCACATTATAATGTGATGTTTTCAAAATGTAAATATATCTTTAAAACGTATATGTGTCTATAACGTATATTATATATTTATCATTATATCTGAGCTGTCAAGCGACATATAATAGCAAAAAGCTACCTATAGCAAATATTTACATTACAAACAGTACCATATAAATATATTTGGCCGGATATCTTTAGAGGAAGGGCAAATTAGAAAATGGGCTTAATTTAAATCACCCTATATTGCTTACTGGCAAACATAATACGGGAGATGACTACTAGTCATTTGAGGTACTTTTTTATGGACTGTCAAAAACGACATATTGTTCTAAAAATGTTTGGAATACAAAAGCGTGACGTCATAGTTTAGCATTGCCATTTACATACTTATAGTGTGATTTTGATAAATTAAAAATTGAAAACGCCAAAGATAAGCAAGAGATTAAGTTTTACCGAGTTTTTAGAAGGAAAACTATTTACCAAACAAGATTTCAGAATTTATTTTTGATGCAGTCATCTAGCCTATTGAGAAAGAACAGTAAATAGTTATAACTCAAATTAGTCTATGGCCATATCATTTACGAACTTTTGGCGCGCAGTGATCGTGCTTTGACCAGTTCCTGCGTACTCAAATAGTGTCCACTGCGCAGGTACACAATAAGCATAAATAAAACATAAGTATAAACCCGGGTACGCAGTTTTTAATACTTAAAGAATCGAATGATGAATGGAATGTAAAGAATGGATGAATTTTAGAGGCAAAGATAATTTGGCACAATTTTTTTTTAAATGCCCACTTTTCCTTCCTCTAAATATGTGGCATTGTAAATATAAAATATGTATTTTGGCCCTGTAAATGTGATTTAGTCCTATAATTTGTACATAAGTTATATAAATAGCTCGTCAAAGTTGTATACATAATTTTAAATAGTTTCTTTTTTATATATGTGATTGCAAATTGTGATCTGCAGTATATAAATATAGTTGCATTTATAAGATTTCTTGATAACTTATTTTGGGAAATTAGTTTTTTATACTAACGGGCTATTGCGGCCAAAGCTACGGCTAACGAACGTAAATATCATGACATAGTATAGTATTCACAACCTAACACTTAATTTATAAGTTTGGTATTAATATTATATTAATAAAACAAAGTTATATAGAAAAATCTAAGATTTATAAAGGTAAACTTATTCACCATTTCCTGGAAAAAATGAATGGCTATGCCTGGTAATTATATTTTATTATTTAAAATAATCAGTAATATACTGAACAGTACACCTCTACCTAACCCTTCGGGGAATGTAGGCGTGATATTATCGTTATTACCTTCTCAAGTCCCGGATAGTATCTACCAATATAATAAATGCATAAGTCAGTCATTATGGTTATGTTTTAACAAGTACACTGAGCCAATAGTAATTATGTACAGACAAGGTAACTTAAATTTTATATAAGTTTTTTTTAATCCGGAAAAATAGCCGAAAAAGGCCGTATTTGCTAACCGCAATCGTGATTGTAACTGTGGCCGTAATAGAACGTTTAAAATTAGTCTTCCGATTAGCACAAGTTGAATTTCAAACATTCAACAACATATTTTCATCATTTATCTTCACTATAGTCGATTTACTATGACAAAGTCATAACATAAACAATATGACAGATTTCTTAAATCTACCAATTCCCATAGTAAAAATTGCACAAATATTCTCACAGAATATACAACAAAAGCTTGCCATACAACTGTAAATCTATTGACAGATACATCACACGAAAATAATTTATGGAGATATTGTACCATACAGGTGTTTCCTAAATAATATCATTCCTTATAAGGCGTTGACCTATGAAACTTTACAGCAACGTATTTTTCTAAATTTTTATAAATGGTCAGTCATCTATGACACTTTTATGATTAATTATATATTTTTCATCGACCTAAAAGCCCATAATAGAAATTACAATATTTAGGAAACACCATGTATTTCGCATGTCATTAAACTGTAGTTTGATAACTGTAACTTGACTCCACATGTGTAAGAGCTGTGTTGAACTAATAAACAAAAATATTACGGTGCAGTGAATAAGCTGTTCAGAAAGGTAACATCACATAGTGTAGTTTACAGTTGTTAACTTATAGTTTCATGTAACAAACATTGACTATTTCCTTGCCCTTTTTCAACTATGTTGATGTGGGCTGAATATACAATATTGAGATATATCTGTCACTAAATCAACAGAGTTACACTACTCAAAACCAACAAATTCTATCTAGCGTACAACTACTAAAATGACCTAACTAAACTAATTTGTGACTACTCTGGAGGGGGCGGAGGCACGGGCGGCGGCGGCATCGCTGGTAGCGGGGGCTGCGGGGGCTGTGGGGGCTGTGGCAGCGGGGGCTGGGGAGGCTGCGGCATCGGGGGCTGGTACATATACCCATCCATGCCGTAATAGTACCCGTCCATACCGATGCCGTAGTACAGCGGAGGGGGGGGCTGAACCATGTAATAAGGTAATGGTTGCCTGTAAGGGGGAGGTACATTCCAGTTGCCTACCTTTGGGTGGTGTGGTGCTCCGTTGTGGCGCGCCATTTTGGGAGGAGGCCCGGGCTCGTGCGCCGCATTCCGTTTCCGCGACGCGTCGAGAACATCGCGGGAAATCTTGATCTTCAAACTTGACGTTTGGGGCGGTGGAGGTGGCGCCGCCAGCCTTTCCTTAGGAATCTTAATCTTAAGACCGGGACTAGTTGATAACTTCTCCTTTGGGATAGTTATTCTCAAAGCCCCGTCCTGTTGCTCAACCGGCTGAGGAGGGGGGCTGTCTTTCTTTTTATCCTTATCCTTTTTGTGTTTCTTTCTTTCTTCTTTCGATTTGTCCCGGTCTTTATGTTTATGTTTCTCCTTTTTCTTCTTTTCCTTCTTATGCCTGTGTTCGGGGGCGTCGTCTGCGGGCGCGGGGGCCTCGACAGCGGGCGCGGGAGGGGGGAGGGCGGGCGGAGGCGCAGGGGGCTCCGCCGGCGGCTCGCGTTTCACTTCGGGGGACTTGCGTTCCGTCGCGACAGTGATAGGGGCCGGTTTTGCTAAGCTTTCTTTGAGTAAATTTGATACTAGTGTGGGGTCTGTTTCGATGCCGTTTACGGGCCTCGAAGGAGGTTCGGGCTTGCGTTCGGGCGCTCGCGTCTTGATTGAAGAACCTCTTTGCGAGTCTCGAATCACATTCTCATAGCCCGGTGTTTCATCTAGTTTTTTCACGACCGGTACTAACTCTGGCTCGGAATTCGACTGTTGCCTTTGCCGAGGTTGTTTCGGCTGTTCTTTAGAAGGCGGAGAGGAGAAAGGGGATAGTATAGCAGGGGGCTGCATTTCTCTGATAGCCGTGGTGGGGTCGGGCCGCTTCCGGTGCGGACTGGGCGGCCTCTGCTCCTGCGTGTGCGCGGGGGGCTGCGGGGCCGGGGGCGCTGGGGGCGGCGCGGGCCTTTGCTCCGGCTTGGGGCGGTGAGACTGCGGGGGCGCGGGAGGACGCCGGGGGGCCGCCGCAGCTGCTGCGGTGGGGGTCGTGGCGTTCTCGGGTGAGAATAGTGACGGGGGACGCGTTCTCTGAGGGACCACTTCGGGTTGGGAAGGATGCGCAGGCGCAGGCGCAGGCGCGGGCGCAGGAGTTGCTGTCGTGGACGCGGAGGTAGAAGGGCCGGGCACAGGGGGCCGGTGGTGGCGGTGGTCGTGCGGCGGCTTGGTGTGGTGCGGCTTGTGCGGGGGCCACGGGTGGTGCGGCTTGTGGTGGTGCTGGCCCGAGGGCCGCTGGTGGTGGGGAGGGGGCTGGGTGCTGGGTCGCGGCTGCGGCGCCCCCGGCCGAGCCTGCTGTTGTAGGGCCTGTTGCCGTCGCTCTCTCTCCTCCCGCCTTTCTCTTTCCTCTCTCTCCCTCTTCTCTCTGTATAGGTTGTAGTCAATTTTCTGTGGAGGTGGCTGAGCTGGTGGTGCGGGTGTCGTTGCAGGGACATAGCCGCCCGGTACAGGCTGACGTCGTCTCTCGCGTTCATACTCTGTAAGAAGAGAAGTCGGTCAGCATACCATACAAATATCTCACCAATATTAGTAGATACGATAGTGGCATTTTAACCATAAATATGTCAAAATATTTATAACAATAACATACCTTTATCAAATGATTTGTCGATCTCATCGACGCTGGACGGCGGATGTTTCTTGTCAAACGGCGAGTTGGCGACGCCCGAGCCCGAAGCGTTCGCCAGGGAATGGGGGGAACTGCCGTCTGCTGTGTGCACATAATACATTATGGAACATTGAAATGAACATACAATATTTACTATGATACGCTGGAAAATGTTAAGTAATTTTTTTACACTGTCCATGCAAATCTTTACAGTAACCTCACGGATGACGCCTCTACTAACGCTGCACATCCATTTCATATTAATTGATATTTCTTTTGAGTCTTTAATAAAAAACAATGATAAAGTCCACATGCCTTTTACATGACAAATATGTATATGGCCCAGTAACATAGCAGTTCGTCGGAATTCTCCAAAGGGTAAGGCTAGTAGCAAGCGCGACTGCTGAGCTTGAGATCTTGCGTTCGATATCCGGGTCGAGCAGTTTTACTGAAGTTTTATTGGTTGGAAATTTTTAATAGCACCACGAAGTTTGGAACAGTGACCGGTAGATAGCAACGCCCCCTAATACATGAGGCTCAATAACGGCATCAGCAAAATGTGGGTGTATAATACACCTCTGCTTAGCCCTTCGGGGAATAGAGGCGTGCAATGTTATGTAATTATCAAACTTACCGGCTTTAACATTCATCATTTTCCTCTTGAGCCTAGAGGGGCATTTCTCGAAGATGAGCAGGAACTCCGCCGTCAACTTCTCCAGCAGGTCGGTGGTGACTGACCGGTCAACGTACGAGAACCAGTGGCGACCCTCGTTCGACTGAGGAATCTGGGTTATACCGGGGTACTTTTAAATAGCTAGATTTTACCACTTGCAAGGAAAGTGTGTATTTTCAGTGTGGCAAGGTCATAACCATCTTTTTTAAGTATTCAAAGCGTCTGTCCCAGGCTGAAGTTACTAAATAAGAAGCAATTTGCGGTAATTTTAACTCTGTCGATGAAAAATTGTCCCAGACTTTGTTCACACATTTCATTCAACATTTTTGAGAAAAAATAAGCTCAATTAAAATTACTTACCGCCCAATTGCTCCATTTAGACGCTAAATGTATACAGAAGCAGGCCACAACCGTAGGCTTGTACTGCAGACACATGGTCGTCAAATGCAGACTGTTGGACGCCATGAAATACGACGTCTGTGCCAGGTCCTTAGGCGCTGCGGATGAAGATATCGCTATGATAATAAACGTGGAGATGGTTAGAAAAAGTGTTATGGTTTATGGCAAGCGATAATCAACCTTATTTCTTGGGTGTTATTGTATTTGTTTGAATGGAGCGTCCGCACTACAGCTTACGTTTAGTTACCAAAGAGTGATGTTAGCAGAATAGTAAAATACCGCCTGAATAATATCAGTCCGAAGTATAGAATAGTCCCCAGTTGATAGTAATAGGCTTGCCCCTATTACATGAGATTCAACAAAATCTGTGACATGTGGTTGACCTCTGCCTAACCCATCTGGGAATACACACGTGACAATATGATCAGTGAGTGCAAGAGCCTCCACGAGTGAGGATGGGCAGTCAGTTTCCACTAGTACATAACCTATTACCATGAGATAACACGTGCCAACTCGACGGAAGAAATTAAATAAATATATCGTTATATATTTGAATGTTTTAAAAGGCTTAGCCGCAATGCGTACGCTCCATGATGACAGGGGTAAACAACATTTTACCAATTAAGCGAGTGAAAAGACATACTCTTATAAAAAACAGTACGCCCAACGAATAAAGATTGACCATCGCTTTTTTATGGGGAACAATAAAGCTGTTAATGAGCTCTGAGGTGTAAGCAGATCTAAGTCTAATATGTTTATAAATATTTATCTAATGTATTTAAAAAAAGTTTAAATTTTATATACATATCCATGGTTTCTAAACTTTATAATAAACTAAGCATTTTAGTATCGTCACTCAAATATTTTTTCTCGCTTTGTCTTCGGCGGCGCCATGTCATTCACACATCGCATTTGGCTCACATTCAAAAAGTTCTACACATTGAAATTGATGCGTTTCTTTTTTCTTTTTAATATTTTTTTCTTCTTTTCAAAGGTCAGTTTCTATAATATTTTTTGCTATTTGTCCAATTTCTAGCAACACAGAATCCGTAACAATCCCCCTTCCCACCCCTTACGACGTCCACGGGATCTGGCTTTTAAAGATCTTCAAAATAATGCGCATGCGCAGCCATATAAAATATTTATCAAGCCGCCACTGACACCAAAAAGTAATAAATAAGTGACACCTACATAATTTTATTTTAATTATTTTATCAAACGTTACTCCACTTTAAGAATAATTCTTGTATCGTGGGTGGGTTTACATACATAAACAACTAGACCCGGAACAACTATCCGTAGGCCATACAAATCTATTCCGTGCGGGGATCGAACCCGCAACACGTGGCGCAGAAAGGTAATTGCTTAGCCACTGCGCCAACCACCCCGTAAAATTTTGTCGCAAAGCTTTAATTAATTGTACTGTTTCAGTTTAAACGTTTATCTAATTAGTCCTAGAAACCAGTGAGCAATGGATTATGTGAGGTGCGGGACGCATATCATGAAGTAGGGTATCCAATATGCGGCGATTACATGGACATGATTGGGGTGACACACACATAAATTCAATCATTATTCACATACCTTTTGTATATTTTCTTATGTAGTAGGTACGTATACATTGCCTGTTGATTTGCGGCATATTTTTTTGCCACCGGTCCAGTTCGGTGCGGCTGTCGGAAACGGTCCCGGTTTTGTCTTAATTTTAGTGCAACGTGTGGCTTCCATATTTTGTGGTAGACTTAAAATTTGGAAAAATTGATTTGTGTTGAAAAATTTAACTTATGGAACTTTATGTAGATAGGGGGAATGCTTTTTTTAAAATCATTGTTTAGATAACAGGTAAATATATATTATGATATAATTTGAATGAAAAAACATACATATATGAATATGAAGTTGGGATTTTTTTGTGTGTAGTTATTTAAATAGCTATTAAAGGATAAAATGGTGTTAAAAAAACGTGCAAGACAGACGTCAGGGAAAATTAATAATTATAAATATTTTTCCTGAAAAAGTATTTTTATTTTCATTTTTTTTACAATTATTTGTTCATGATGTCAATATTTTTACAATGAAAAGCCTCAAAGAATGAAAGTCACACGTTGCATTCGTCAAAATCAAATAATATCAAAACGTTATGCCATATAGCATGCCAAAATAGAAAATAAATTATTTCCAACAGAAAATTATTTCATAAATAGCATTTTTCATATTCGATTCGACATTTAACAATAAATATTTCAAAAGCATCGAAGAATAAGAATAAAAAAGAAAGAAATAATTTCCAATTCAATACAAATAAAAAATATGGCATATCGTTCACTTATACATAATAATAAAATGATATCGCAGCAAAACGCAACCGAATTCACAATTTCTCCCGTCAAATATTAACGGGACGTAAAAAAACCGGACCGACCCGACCCACAGCCGCGTAAAATACCCGAACCGGCCGATACGCCGCGTCGCATCGAGCTCATCTGACTGGACACAATGTAAGGACGCTTGTCTCACCTTTGACAAGGTGACACGTCCGTACAACGTGCGTGTGGGGGTGGTCGATGGCAACATCGAACCCTAAAGTCTGTAGGAGTACGTTCTCGTTGAATACCAGGTCCTGCGCCTGGAACAATGAAAAAATAAAATTAATTAAATACAAAGCGTAGTAGAAAAGTTTGGTCGCAGAATGGCTGATTCGGAAAATATCTGGCTATCCGAAAGCGTCATACGTCTCGTCAGTTTCTCCATGAAAGTCTTCTAAACTATAAAAACTAAAATCTTGAAATTTGGCAGTAGGGTTCCCCTAAGAAATGATTTTCCAATATTCAACCCCTTAGGAGTTCGTATGAGGTTTAAAGTTTTTTTACGCTGATGGAACCGCGGACACAGAAAGACATACATTTATAAAGAAACAAAAAAAAAACAAGATATTGTAGTGTAGTTACGGCAAATACGGTATCTTGAAAGAGGTTGGCATAAATGCTAAGTGATTGGCTTTCTGCACTACACGACACGGGTTCGACTCCCATATAAAATAAAAAATAGTTTGATCTATGTAGCTTATCAATTTAGACCGATGACCGATAACATAGATAGTAGTTAGCTAAACCGTGTGTCCTAATATGGCTGGATAAATGGATAGTGTAGGCTTAAAAAAAAATATTAGCAGCAGACACCATCCTTGTGAAATAATGCCACGCAGGATGCGATGACGTCACCAACCGCAATACAGAATGTGCGTGTCGTTATATTTTATGTGTAACATAACACCTAGCACAAGTTATTAAGCTCTAAGCACCAAGTGTCACGAACAAGGTGTTAAATAACAGGCTGCCCATATGACACGCAAAACTGTGCCTATCAAGATAATATTATCTAGACATGCGATTTACCAATAGACCAGAACGAAGTGATATTTTTTGTTTAAGATTGGTATTTTGAACATATATTCTGATGAAAAGTTTAAAATAAAAATAGTGAGGTTTCTGAATGTCTTTTAAAATTCGAAAAATATAACACGCATAAATCTTAACAATCATTTCATTATGAACAGAAATGCCTTGTAAGAGTTCAGTAAAACACCGAAAAAGATTCATAATTCGAAAACTACAAAAAATCGCGGATTTTTTTTTACCGAGATGTTCTATTTATTTCCGCGTCACCCTGTATATAGATATACATAATTATACCATCCCTTTTCTAAGCGCTATATAAAGTTATTTCTTATATAAACCTTTTTTAATCATACGTTAATGACGTACAAGTTTGATATAAATTATATTCAGGGTTTATTAGTAAATTGTTTAATAAACTAATCTCACCTGTTCTTGGTATTGTTCGGGCGTCAGGGCGTTGACACTCTCACCTCGGTGGAGGCAGACGTGGGCTACTTTTATTACATATTCTAATTTTCGTGGCTGCTCCTCGACCTGAAAACAATATTGACGAATAAGATATTTAAGAAAAAAAAAATTTTTTTTGATACTTTGTTGCCCCACTCTATTAATAATTTTTGTATCGTGGGTGCGTTTACAAACACATATATTCACATAGGCATATACTCAGACCCTAAACAATTATCTGTAAATCATACAAATATTTGTTCCGTGCGGGAACTGAACCCGCGACACGCAGCGCCGATCGCTCAACCACTGCGCCAACCGTGTTGTCATGAATAATACGTTATCAGACAAAACTTATGGCTAATGTGTCGGACTAGAAAGTGATAGGTCAAGTCCGTAACATATTTTTCGCACTCCTCCAAAACAAAATTATTTAAATAGGTTGGTCTCGTTATTAAATTGTTCTTTTAAAAATACATATATTGGAGTACTTTCGGCGGCACAACAAGTGTGACAATGGATGCAGGATGAATAACGCAAGCTCTAAAAATGCTTATTCACATAGTAAAATGCATAGCTAGTATTAATTAAAAAATTAGACTAGATATTAATTATGACTTAGAAGATTGTTTAGAAATTGTGAACTTTATTTTTCCGAGGTCTTTGCCAACCTATGTATGTAGTAACAGTAAGCTTATCCATGTTAATAACTGTACTTTGGATTACCAAAGCATTCATAGGAATTTAGAAAGAAATGAACAAAAAAAAAAAGATTGTAAAGAAAAATATCTTTCAACTTCATTAATTGTGTAATTTATTGTGACTAGTTCTCAGTGGCACTGTTTTCAAACTATTTGTGTCACTGATAAACATTTGATAGAGAAATAGGTCGTCTGCATCGCCACACTGTGTCTAAGATTGTAAGTCTGCCGTGTGTATCAATTATGAAGGTTATCTGTGACTAGGGCTGCCGAATTTTTGAACCAAATAAGTATAGTAGATTAGTTTCATTTCGAATGCAAAAAAGATCTTATATAAAAATCTAAAAAAAACATTATACCTTTGTATTTTTTAAACCGTCCCATCTCTTTACTCAAAAATTGTAGTTCCGAATATCTTTTATTTTTTTACAGAAATATAGCGAGTCCTGTAATATATTAGTATGACAACCCTACCTATATAGGTGAGACACATACAAATTGTAGTAGGCGGAGTTTACTTTTCTTTTTATTACAAAAAAATATTGTGTTCTCAATTTAAGCAATTGTATTGAAGAGCCGTTACTTTAGGCTTTGAATACACGTTAGATTAATAGCTAATAATGACGTCACTACAAGGAAAATGTCCGGAAATTATTCAAAAATAAATCGAACACGATTAAAATTTGCATATACATATTAGGACTTAATTTAGCCCATTACTGACCTACTGACGGGCACTAACCTCTTTCTCAGAACTTGTTGAAGCCCTCTTAGGTGCGCAGGATTCCTCACGATGTTTTCTTTCACCATTAACGCATGTGATAATATAAATCTCATCCGCACATAAATACGATTTGATACGATACGAAGCCCAGGTTTGAGGATCAAGCTCCCACTGGCATAAAAGACAAGACTTTTCTTTTTTATATTTTTATAAATAATGTTTATAAGTATATATTAGTTAAATGTTTTAATTCCTTCATTCTCCTTGACAATGTCGCGACCTCGTTTAACCTGTTAATACTGTATTATTTATAGTGACACGTTACGAGCCATTTCCATAAACGTGTAACCGTGCCAAATTGTGCCAGACCGACAAAAAATTGCCTAACGCAAGCAAACTATTTTGGAATCTTCACACATAATAAAAAGTGGGAAAACGGGTTTTTGCGGTTCTTTGAAGTGGCAGCCGGTCAATCCGCCAGTTCTTAGATAATGTTGTAATATCATCAATCAAAATTATCCGCTGAATGTGAGAACAAAAGAGAATTCAATTCTTGGGGGCAATTCTCAGACAAATCGAAATATACCTCAAAACGGCGGATATAGTTCGCCTATATTTTTCAAATTCTCGTCATATTAAATTAGACATAAGTAACTTTAAACCCTTGACAAGCAACTAGTGGTCGGACGTAGTCTAGATTTTAGTGACTAATTTTAGCTTGCGTTAACGATGACGTCGTGAGGAAATCTGTACACCTGAGAGGGCTGCAACCGTACTACACCAGCATGCTGGACTAGGACTTAACCCTACAAATTTAGAGAAGAGGCCTGTGCCCAGCAGTGAGACAGTTAATTCTCCTGTTTTGTCAAAATTAAGCCAAAATGGTAGATTTTGAAACGAAGACGACCGAAGTAAGATTCTCTTACATCGATATGATATCTTAACAATTTTTACATACCTTTGCGGCGAGGAACAGCGCTGCAGCGGCAATGGCATTCCTGTGGAACTGCGTGAACGAGTGGAACGCGTAGAACCGGTGCATATACACTATCGCCGTGTTGATACATAGTTGAGAGCTGTTGGGAGCTGGTTAAGGAAACATTTGTTGGAATTTCGGCTTTAAAATATAGACAAGAAGGCTTAAGTTATGTACATTAATATTTTCAGAAAATAAAGCAACATAGGTACATTGGAAGGTACGTCATTATTTCGCCTTTCGCTAGATGTGCTACAACACATTTTTATCATCCCGTTTACCAACAAGAATGGGGACATATTATTTTTTGACAGCTAATTAAAACAAAAAGAAATAGTCCCGAATAACTCGATAGATGTTTTTCAAAGTTAGTACCACCTTTGCGGTTTTAGATTTTACCAACTTTATTTATTAATTAATTGTTTGAAATACATGTGGATGCAATATCATTTATTCTCAATACCGAAACATTAGTTAGCAAGTTGTAAGAAAATCCTTCATTGATAATGAATAATCCAACCACCTTTGAAAAAGATTGAGTTTACACAATATTACACTAGATGGCGTTAGTAGTATAAAAGAGTGTTGTGACGTCACGTATAATTTTCTTACAACGATTGTAAAATGATTGCCCTAAGAATGTTCGTATTATAATGGCATAAAATTCAAGGTTAAGTTTGTTAATATTTTTTCAATTTTTCCTCATTGATAACATTACATGAACTTTGCATACCAACTTATTGCGTAAGATTTCATATTACAGCCAAGTGTTTCTTTGTTTCCTAAATGTATGAGAAAGTATGAGTAATTGTAATGTTAGTAAAGCCCCCTAGGCTCTGTGAACGCAGCCATGACCGCGACTACCAGTTGGCACAAACGTTGGTAGTGATCATATTGTAACAACGTGATAACTATGTGTTCGCGGCCAAAATGTACAAAACGCTGTTGGTCACGATGGTGTCTATTGCTTGTTTGTTTAAACCAGAAACAAATGCCTGATTTCGCGAACCAAGGCACTAGTCAAACGCTTTTTATTCGACCACTTAAGACGACCTTGGATTTAAGAAAAAAAAATCTCTAGGAGGAAGTTTATACAGAATTAACTAATATTCTTGTATGCCTTTCACAGTTAGAGGTATTATTTGGTTGCAACAACCAAAAGCAGAGGGTCTCCAGGCTTACTGATGCCGTTTCACTTTTTATTAACACATCTGAATTATAGCGGGTAGTCGCTTTAAAATTCAACAATTTTATCAGATATCGGTAATCGCAGGAACACAAAAAATCACATTACAGCCCGAGAGATCTCCAGCAAAATTATCTTTATTTTTTTCTCAATTTTTTCGACATTTTCTTTAATGAGAATTGTCGAGAAAAGTTCATGCTACACATACGGGTAAACATTCGAATATTGAACACGCTGTGAAAAACAAAACGCGGGAATTTTATTTCTCAATCATTGCATAAAGACTAATTAAGCAATGCTGATATGAGTAAAGTCTGAACACAATGTCAAGGCAAAGAGATCCTAACCTCAGCGCTAAAAAGACAATGACCTTATTACCATACCGCTAAAAAGTTTTGTTGCAAATAATTTCCATTCTAAATCGGGGAATGGAAAACTACGGCGTTTGGACGATTAGACTATGTATGAATAGATATGTAATATGAAGTTCACGGTAGTAATCCAGGAAGGGTACGGCAGAAGTGTAGTCGACTGGGTCGCAACCAAAGTATTTTACGGGTCAATTAAACTCGAATAGTTTTATGGGCCAAAACTAATTAAACAAGTTTAGTAAGATTTTGATACAAAATCCTAGAACAATTTTGGAGCCGGATGTTAGCGTGGGGAGCCCTCCGTTTGTGTTGATCATTCTGGAGGGTTATACACCCGTTACCTAAAGTGGGTTCATCCTACGGCGAAGAGACTGGATCGAAATACCCTTTTCACGTGAATCATCCGATATGGACGTTTCCAAAGGTCAATGAATAATTGTTAGTCATAAACGGCCCATTGGATTCAGTCCTCCTTTCTGACTGACTCGGCCGTAAATCGACACGCGGGCATTGTGCGTCTTTAAAATAAAGCTTTTTATAAACTTCAAACAAATTGACTTCCAGGCTGAGAGGTCAAACCCAGAACATCAAAATGCGCAACGGCCTAAGTGATGAGTAGGCCTATGAGTTAGCATGAATTAGTGTATGGAAGTTTCTAGAACATTTCTAGAAGCTTCCATGGTCCGACACACATTTAATGGACTATTGTGCTAAGCCGATGGGAGAGATAACTTTCACTTCCTTGTGAAAGTAACCATGTAGTTAACTTTCTAAAAGGGGTACGCTTGGACTGTTGCTATGGGGTGATCTGCCATAAACTTTCGAGCAAGGAGTGGTCATAAACCTCACGCGTATATTCTTCAAAGGGTGGAGAAAATTATTAATCCCGTAGGATTAATATACGCGTGTAAAGTGTGTGTAAAGTGGTGTAATGTCTAAACATGATAGAACTATGATCTAGTTTTAATTTCCAGTTTGTACTGTGTTATTTGAAATTCGGAATTTTTCAGTTATCTATCTACATTGAGTTGCCCCATATATTGTCCCATAATATAGACTCAGTCATTACATCATCAGATTTCATAACGGGATCTGCGAAATACATGCGTAATGTTAGGTTTAAATTTAAAAAAAAGGTAGTGTTGAGTACCTTTGTCTTAAGCGACACTAAACCAAAGCAACTGCAAGATAATAATTCAAACAACAAGGAAATCCACAGCCTGACTCAGTGCAGCATTATTTGCAATTTACTGCTGTATTTAAAGCTGTGAGTCATACATATTTCCCATAACTGTTTGTCGCACAAAACAAAACATAATAGAAAAATATGTTCTACGAATTTATCTTGCTGATTCATATTATGTACATAATATATACAGCTGAATCGAGTATAATATTGTTTATTATTGGTTGTACTTTATCGGGTTATATAAATCCGTTATGTTTGTAGATAGGGCGTCAGAATGTTTTGAAACAAAAATACATTATGATTAGTAATTACTACTGATCACATTTTTTGTTTTTCTATTGAGTACATGACTGTTTCAACAAAAAATGTTTAGTCTTTCTGGCCTTATTGCCAAAGTAATCGCTATGCAAAATAGAGCAGTTACACAATTTAAAAATCTTGAGATTTTTTTCAATCGAAATCGCGATGTTTGCTCTATAAAAGCTTTTTTTCAACAACTGTGGTTTCAATCATTTGTATTCGTTACACAGTAGCACCAATACACATCATTGTAAATTTGATTGCTACTGAACTACCTGCTCATATCCCTGTCGCTATTCAAGACACTCATATAAAAACAACCTTTTTTTTATGCTATAGACAGCATGCGAGCAGACGGACCGCCTGATGGTAAGCGATTACCGTCGCCCATGGACACCCGCAACACCGGAGTCGGAGTCATAAGTGCGTTGCCGGCCTTTTAAAAAGGAGTACGCTCTTTTCTTGAAGGTTTGAAGGTCGTATTGGTCCGAAAATACCGCAGGCGACAGTTCGGTTCTTTTTTAATCGACTTCAAAAATGAGGAGGTTCTCAATTCGACTGTTTTTTTTTTTTTCTACTACAAGGTTAGACCAGTTAGATGAGAATACAAAGACAAGCCAACCTGTTCGCCTATCGCGACTCCGCGAGCATACATAGAGCATAATTTATAGCTACCGTGGTCATTTTCATGAAACCCGGAGGAGTCACAAGTGCGTTGCCGGCCTTTTAAAAAGAAGTACGCTCTTTTCTTGAAGGTTTCGTCTTTGAAATTCATTGCCAGAATTGAGAATGGTTATCTATTACTACTGGCGTTACACGATAGACCCGTACTACCCTACTACAATGAAACTCCAAGTTTTATTTATAAATAACCAAATGGAATGACGTCACTTCACCTCAGTCAGGGGTCACCAACCTTTCTATCATGATTGTAAACATCTTTTATCAGCTGACATGCGTCAGTGATCATTGTTTTGATAGATTACATGTTGTAGGTAGTTTCCGTATGAGGGAAGGATAAAAACAGTTTATAAATTGCTACTGGTGTAACAGCTATGTAAAAAGATAGGATGCGTTTGAGAGTGAATGGGTAGGCCAAAAGCAGAATGAGAGGTAGAGGTCATGGCCCAAAAAGTTTAAAAGATTTCTAGCCACAGGAAGTCCGAAAAGAAGGAAAACTTAATTATAATAGCATAATAAACTTCGGATTAGCTTTATTCTAAAATTATTAGAAATATGAACCTGTATGGGTAGCCGGTAAGAATGGCTTGAGGCAACATTTGTATGTAAAGGTCATTTTGTAAATCCTCCTAAGGACATATACATAGCATATCTTTTGACCCGATAAGCATTTTGTGTTTATATCAAACTAGCTTCCACCCGCGGCATCGCCCGCGTGGTTTACGAACCTGTACATTTTTCTGGGATAAAAAGTAGCCTATGTGCTATTCCAGACTATAATCTATCTCTGTGCCAGATTTCACCCAGATCCGTCCAGTAGTTTTCTCGTGAAAGAGTAACAAACAAACATCCATCCATCCTCACAAACTTTCACATTTATAATATTAGTAGGATAGAATATATTGAAGTTTTATCAAATTAGACCATCTTATGATAGTGGCAGATTTATCAGAAATATGAGTCAGGCAAACCAATCTAGAGGTTACTTGACTGGTGGAGTGGTGACTGGCAATCTTACTTAATCTTTTTGTCATTCTTCTAGAACATTCCAGGCCAGGCAAAACCAGTTTCCACTTAGTTTTGAATGATATCTACACTCTTTAGATTGGTGAGGTCAAGGTTTGATGTTGTTGTTTCATCAGAATTTTATATAGGTTTAGTTTTGTATATTTTCAGTAAAAAGTCAGACTTGGGATAATTTCTGATAAATTGCAATTTTATTGTTATAATTACTTTTACACTTGCTAACTCCCTTTTTACTTGAATCTGTCCATCTCAAGGACATTTTACAGAAATTGGTGACTGTGATAAGACCAAGGGCACATTATATTTTTTGTTTTGAGTGTGCAATAAAGTGTATTGTACATAGAATGAAGAATATATATATCGTCGCAGTGAAAACACCGTTAATCCAATTTTTATCAAAAACTTTTTTTGTTCTATAGATTGATAAAATCGGAAAGTACAGTTACACATTAGTTCAAAAAACTTTTAATTCAGATACTCCTAGCGCCACCTATGATAATGAGAACCTTGTATAGAAATTCATTCAGCCATTGTCATCAGAGAAACTTGGTAAAGTTTATCATTGCCAAGTCCTAAAAATCAAAAGCCTTCTATTTTTTTTTATTGACCATTTTTCTTTCCTCCTGTAAAATGTTGTGCTTTACACTTACAAGGTTTTCAGGGCTGAGGGACGATGTATATTCTTTTTTTTTTTGTTTACAATCACATTCTCGAAAAGGCTAACAAATTTTTTGGAACAGAAAATCATCAGTAAAAATAATGATGATATTGTCCTTAGTGGATGCTTGATCACCCAGATATTAATTATAAAAGGCTTACATATTTTACTCTAAATACAATTAAAATAAAATACCCATGAAAATTGTAACTTGTCAATGTAAAACAATTAAGAAGGTCAGTTATTTAATCTATCAGGGTCAGGGTTCCCCACCTCGGCATTCATAACACAAGGTTACTATACAATAGCCTTTTAAAGATTCTACACATAAAAGTTAAGACTTGTGTATACCAAGGTTTTACATCACATCAAGACTTTTTAACCTTTTTGCTCTCAAGATCACAAATCCTGCCAAATCCTGTAAATTTTTAGTGAACCTTAAGCATCCGGATAATAACAGTTATTTATGAATGATGTCATATGTGAGCTATTCGGTTAAAGTGTTGGGTTAGCCTGCCAATTGCTTCATTAGAAACTTTGATAAGATTATAACTTTGATAGATATGATAGGGCATGGACAAATTTTTTGTGAAAGTGACCCCTATTTATCCTATATTGTTCATATTTGTTGAGATATCCATAATTTGGAAGTATACAGAATAGTATAATCTAGTTAAGATATTTGGATCACCAAGTCTATGGATGGTCCAAACACAAATGTGACCAAACTTCTCTATCAATAATCCTCATTAGACTTATGTAGTGATAAACAGTTGTTAATGTATTTAATACACATAAAAGCATTTTGTTTTATCTTGTGAATGAAGTCTATGTAGTACGTATAGCAGATTTCATAATAAATAACATGTTTGATAATCGGTTCCAAGTTTAACAGGAAAAAACAAACAATACAATGTGGTTTTACTGCATCTCGGTGTAATAATAAATTGTAAGTGAAGTTTTGATCCGAGGTTTTCCTTGTAGGAAGAATTCTATGATTTATGACTGAACATAACTTGTATATACATTATTTCTTGATGAATAATGTATAAATTGATCAAAAGATAAGGTTAAGTCCATCTACATGTCAATATTCATACAAAAGTAAAAGAAATTACGCTTGTTATCTCTGTTTATAACATGCAAGTACCAGGAAAACATGATAAGGTGAAGATCACGAACAATTTACGTAGAAAAACGCGCGCCGCGCGTGTTCAATGTAAAAATCGTTTGTATCGAGTAATTTTAGCTCGGGCATGCAGGTCGATCACTCACACAGGCCCTACGTCACGCGCGCAAGCGTCCCGTCGATTCACAGCTGTAAGATCAGTGACCTCGAGAAAAACCACGCTATCATGCGTGACCCTAACCTAAATACAAACATTTCATACATTATAGGTCCTTTCATACATATTGAACTATCTTACCTGTAGAAAACGAGCCGTTACTCACTGTCAGGCGGGAAATCCCACACTACCGAGCGAAAGTGGCCGCAATGACGCCGCGGGCCACCGTCGATGTTTCGTCATCATTTCACTATATTTTTCACCGTCACAACACACTTTATATACTTCTTTATGCATTTCAATGCATGCATACGATGATTACATAAATAAAAACACATTTCGTTAGCGTGTTATACGCACTCTAAGCACATGACTCGACAAAAACATTGAACTGAAAACACCACATTTTGAAAAAGGATACACTTGAAGCCTCTGTCCCATATCCTGTATTAAATTGGCGGCCTGCTGCCGATATGCTAATTCTTTATCTGCATCTAAACCGCATTTTCTGCTTGGAGAATTCAGTAATTGTTCTTTTGTAAAATACCATTTTTCTTGCCCTCCAGCCATTGAACGGATGTTCCGACTGCGCGCGAGAAAGCACGACGGAGAGCAGCGCTCCGTCTAAGTGCGTGAGTGGGAAAGGGATAGCGCTATGACAGCGGCGACCGGACTTAGACCACGTTAACATTTGAGAGATTTAAAACTAATAATTTAACATTTTGAATGTACAACACTGATATTAATCACTAATTAAAAACTAAAAATTAAAGACTTTTTTTTAAAACAACAAATCAATCATATAACTACTGAAAAAGTTTCGTCACAACATAAATTCTTGATAGGTATTCTCAATCGGACGCCATTGTAAAACTTGGTTGTTAACGTAGTGAGGTCTCCGGTGACAGAATGTTGATCTGCAACAATCACAGGTATGTTTCACTTTATCACTATGTTTGAATCTATAGTTTAGACATTTCTCTTTCATTTGTGCATATTTTTATAATGAATCATTAACTTTTTAACGATAATATACAACTTTAAAATTACGGACCTAAATACTCTGTCGCACCGTGCAAATGGCCGACCCACCACTGTTTACAATACACTTTACTATTTCTTAGGTGAAAAAACATAATTTTGTAACTTAAGTTACCATTACTGATGCCATAATTAATTAATTATTTTTCTAAACAATGTCATACTATTAGGATTTTCGAAGTATACGTATTTTATTAATGAGAATGATTATTGACAATGTACTATCGAATCGATAAGGTGAACATTTTCGCGGCTACGTGGATTTGCACGATTGCGACGAAAACAAAAAAAGAATAGTTTTTTTCTTTGACCTAATTACGTAATAGTAAAGTGATTCGTGATTTTTATTCATTGTAACATATTTTTATGTTGCAAATATTCTATTTATCAGCGCATTCTCGTTAAAATTGCTAATTCTTCAATATGTTTTCGTTTAGAAGTGAAAATTCCAACCAGCTGCAAGCTCATAATATTAGGATTACTGAACGTAAGTCCGTCAGGATGACGATAAATACTACATAGAATTCTATATACCTACTGTGACCGTGACTGTAAAAATGGAAACTAAACAATAGTACATACTTACCTACATCAATTTTATTATACACTGTATTTGCAAAACAATAGAGTTCAAGTTTGTTATCATCGACCATGATTTTCTAAAAACATTGTTTTTCAAGGTTGTCCTAGGTATCGCAAAATTTTCTGTAAATGTGTGGGTTGGTGTTTTATTTTATTTCATTGAGCAATCATGAACAGTCTTTGTATTTCAGTTATTTAGCACAAACAATGAAATGTTTTCGATTAGGTTACTTTTTAAATAATCACCATTTTATTGAATTCGCGCCAAAAATCAACTGCAGATCTTTCACAAAGGAAGTTTTAATAATTCTGCCTATTTTTTTTTTTCAGTTAATCCTTCCCCGTCAAACATGTCTCAGCCTCAGCCTCCGCGCAAATTGATCCACCTCCCCAAAGTAAGGATGCTCAGTCGGGGAGGTCGCATGGGTTCCGGTCTACGGATCACTAATGTCAAGTCTATCAGGCCACCAGACCCTAATGCTGCGAAGAAACAGGAAGAGGACAAGCTTAGAGCTCAGGTACTAATTTATGTAGATTTAGGGTTCCCAGCCTATAAGTTCTGGCTGGTTGCAGACCATCCAGTAGCCGACTGACGACCTACTTGGGACCCCAGTCTCATCTCTGGGAGGACGTCACAAGTCTTTGCATTTTTAGATTTTGTACATAATTATGTTACTATTGTATTTGTAACTTGGACTATAAAGCAAAGCAATGCTCATTTGACTACACCCATCGTTGTAAAAGATATCATTTCCTACCCTTGGAATATAGACGCAACATTAACGACCTTACCTTACTCTTAACTATTGCCAACGGCTCTATAGATTGTTCCGAGCTTGTCTCTAAAATAGAACTTCGGGCCCGTCACACAGGCCTTAGACAAGGGCCCTTATTAAATGTACCCTTTTCGAACACCAACTACAGACGAAACGCATTCTTCCCACGCAGTGCAGTTAGTTTTAATAATCTTTCCTCACATCTTGACATTGATTTGTTCAGTACTAGTCCAACCGCATTAAGACGCAAACTAAATAAAGACTATTTTGGAAAAGATCGTAATTAGCAGCATTTCTACTTATATTTAAAATTTTATTTTCAAAAAATGATTGTTTTTTTTTTTTTTTTTTAAATTTAATTATATAAGTTTCATGTTTGTTTAATATATTAGGTCATAGTATGTTTTTTTTTTGTTTTAGATTTGTCTTAGGTACTGAATTGCATACATGTGGAAGCTTGTTATTAGCAATTTATATAACACAATGTACCCTATTTTACATTTTATATTAGTCTGTAAGCTTTCCGAAAAATAAATAAATAAATATGTTGTCCCGCTTGGATTTGAACCCAAAAACTCGTAACATACTACAAGTTCTCTTCTATTCCATTCTATTCCTCTCAAATGATTTTGATATTGCATTGCTATAGTTTTTCTTCCGCGCCCTTAGTTCTAATCTTGGTACCGACGGTTCTGACTCGAAAAAATTGGCAAAAAATTCCACACATTTCAATAAATAGATAGTTTGCTAATCAATCTTTCTAAAATCAACAGCTCCAAAAAGAAATAGTCTCCCGTTCCCGCGCTTGCGCATACAAGAGCTTCGAGTGCCCCCTGCCAGTGATCTCAGGGCGTCAATACTGCTACCGGCACATACTGCGCGACCCCACGGCGCCGTACCGTCAGTGTACGCACACGTATAACAATGGCGAGCGGTGTGCTATGCCCGCGCCTGACGAGGCCAGAGACCACAGGGACCAGGGGTGAGTGACCAGCATAGACTTTAGACTGAAAGTAGTCCAAAAAGTGAACACCTTCTAGACCTAAGTGAGCACCTTTCCAGAAGTTGACTGCACAAAAATTGCTTGAATTCTATAAATCAGCGCCATGGTCACGGATCGCGGTTGAACATTAGACGACGAGACGCTGTGGATGGTCTTTAATTCTGGGACTTCAATAGTTACTTTCAGAAAATAATTCTAGAATATTGATTAATCATCACACAACCACAAGAAAACTGTCTTCTCTATAGGTATCTAAAGGAAAGAAGCCAAAATGTGGTTCTCATCAAAAATTTGGGTGCTTTGTTTTAACTTTGCATCATTTTAACTGGGTACAGCCCTCTCTCTCCCTCCTTAACTATACTGCATGCAATGCTAGATTTTATATATTTGATAAATGATTTTATTTCTAAACAATTTGTATGTATTTTGTATTGTAGTATTGTATTTATTATCTATTTGATGTTTTGCTGTAATAGTAAAAATAAGCCTATGTCCTCTAGGACGTAAGTTAGCTCTTTGTAAAATTTAATTATATAATTGTAATAATTCTATCAGCTCAGCTGTTTAATCGTGATGAGGTAACAAACACAAATAGAGTTACTTTCGCATTTATATGAGAACAATTATTATTGTAGTAGTATTACTGCCTAATAGCCTCACCAGTAGCGTAGCGTAAGTTTCAGCCGCCTGGGCAAAACTATGGCGCCTGCCGAAACAATGTAATAAAACACGTAAAAATGGCAGGCGGAGACTTGCCAACTCACTAACTGGGCCCCCCAAAAATAGTTGCTCGGGTCGCAACAAGGGGGCAATAGGGACGTGAGCGGCTGAAGGGTGAAGAGGCTTCGCTGGACTTTAAACTCAGATCACTTGCTCCCTGAGGGTCCGGCATCACTAGCCCACTCGTTACTTACGCTCAGCATCCACCCTACGAACAGAGCTATGCTCTAACGACTCCACTCTGGGCGGCCAATGAAGGCAATACAGAGGTGGTAGTCCTGTTCCTCGTCATTTTTCACTCCAATGTGTCAGCCTGTCAATGAAGGCAAGCTGGAGGTGTGGAACGGTGACTTCTCCCTGGAGCACTCGGGTGCCGTGGGGTCGCTACTCCCCGTCACCTCGCCTCAAGGTGCCCTGCGGGCTTATATGTATTATTATAATTAATATTATAAATGTCGTTATTTCCAGACTATGTTTCGAGCACGCCCGCGCCGCCTTTTGCGCTCGTAACCGCAGCTCGGCACCTCCTCCGCCCGTCATCACAACGGAATCGCTTCTCAATTCGCTGCAGCATTATGTCAAGTGAGTTACCTTTGCTCGTAATAGGAGCACAAAATCTAGGATACACCTACCTAGAAGCGTGGTGATGGTATAACAACACAAAACTGGCCAAATATGCCAGAGGCCCTAGTATAAGTTTCTTTCGACAAACTCGATTTACTACATCGAACGCCTTCGGCGCTCCGATTGGTGGAGAACTCGAAACGGGCCAATCGCAGCGCCGAACGCGTTCGATGGGTTAAATCGAGTTTGTCAAAAGTAATTTTCACCTCTGGCATATTTGGCCAGTGTTGTGTAACTCACACAAGGGCTCCTGGAGACCAAAACTCGCGTGTTTAGACATATTCTATTAGAGATAGTCTCTAGTAAATGTCTTATAAAAAAAGTCAGTAATATTTCCGTGGATCGTCCTTTCGTGTATACGCGAACGAAGTTTGACGACGAGCCTTACTTTTTGTGTACTTTCTCTTCTAAATAGGCGTTTTCTTCATGTCTGAACAAAACCGAGCATTGAGCAACATATCTAAACTCGATACTATGTATATTTGACTAATTATAACCAAATTCTTCAGACAAGAACGTCCTCGGACCACCTCTTGCGCATCATCAGTGTCTGTGGTCAGCGACCCCGCGGAACAAGAGCAGGTGATAACGCAGCCTGTTGATCCATTCAGTGAGTACTTATTACTGATATATTTGTAAAATTTAACCATGTTGCCATCGGTGGTCGGGCCCGGCACTTTAAAAGAGAGGCTTTTGCCCAGCTGTGGGCGAAGTTGGGCTTTGGATGATGATGATGATAAGATGACAACAAGCAAATCTCTTGTAATGGCCGTTCAAGTTGACTTGTAATTATCCTCAATGCCATTCTAATAGAAAATCAAGTTGTTTGTGCAAGTGTGTGCAACTAAAACGACTTAGGTTGAAGTCTACTTTTGATAACGCTTCATACAGTGGCTAAGCGATTGGCTTTCTGCGCTACGGGTTGTGGGTTTGATTCCCACACGGAACAAATATGTTTATGGTCTTATAGCTGCTCTTGGTTTGGGTATTTGTGCATGTAGTTAATGACCATATTGAAATAACTTTTAGTCTACCCCACATGGGAATCGAATCCATCAGAGTCGCTGCCCGATCGCGACCTTTTGTACCTCTAGTCTATTAAGCAGGATATTTGACCAATTTATTAATCCAGTCATTTTGAAATTCCAGAACAAATCGACGCCATCGCGCTAAACGCAGCTTACTCCAGAAACATGATGGAATGCGCGAGCTGCAGCGACAGTGAAGGTGAGAGCGTGACCCTGGGACCTGGAGGAGACTGCCGTGCTGCTGACCAAGAGGACCTGTCGGATGCGGAGGACGCTCCCTGCGAGGAGATACCGCTATGGTAAGTGAACATATACAGACACGCTACCTACTCCAAACATGACACTCTTCCTCTGATAAATTACGATACTTCGCATCCATCAGTTTGATATCATTGCACCCAAGGCGACTGCTGAGTGTGAGCGTACTGGGCTCGATTCTCAGGTCGGGCAGTGTGTTATTGGATTTTTCTGCATCGAAATTCTCAGCAGCAGCACTGAGCCTGGAACTGTGCACGGTAGATGGCAGTACACTCGCCCTTTAATACATGGAACTCAATAACAGCAACGACGAAATGTGAGTGTACTATAACAGCTCTGCCTAACCCTTCGGGGAATACAGGCGTGATGCTATGTTATGTATTGTAACATGTTTATTTACTAGCGACCCGCCCCGGCTTCGCACGGGTAGCAGCATATACGCTTTAATTTTTTTTTCTGTCGTAGTGTCGTATCAGCCTATTACGTCGAGCATTTACGCGGCGCACGCCAGTAAAGCTCCCAGTCGGCATGATTTTTTCCGACATCTTCTACAATCATCGTCATATTTCAGCCAATTTACACAAAACCTTAACGAATTATACACTTAAACCTTCCTCATGAATCACTGTCTATTGGTGAAAACCGCATGAAAATCCGTTCAGTAGTGTTGGAGTTTATCGCGAACAGACAGACAGACGCGGCGAAGGACTTTGTTATATAATATGTAGTGATTTTTATTGGATTATTTACAGGCGGGCAGGTGTGTACACGGCAGAAGAAGCAGTGATAGAAGCAAGGCACGCTTTGAAGTTATTGCAAACTGATTACTTGAAGCAGATGGACCAGCTCCGAGTGTGGCTGATCACTGCCCGGCTCCAGTATCTAAGAAGTATTAAAGGAGAGAAAGAACAGTATTGTAAGTATAATCCTATCCTACTAATATTATAAATGTAAAAGTTTGTGAGGATGGATGGATGGATGGATATTTGTTACTTAATCACGCCAGAACGGCTGAACGGATCTGGATGAAATTTGGCACAGAGATAGATTATAGTCTGGAATAGCACATAGGCTACTTTTTATTCCAGAAAATGTATGGGTAAACTGCACGGGCGAAGCCGCGGGCGGAAGCTAGTTTTTTTTTATTTTTTTTTTAGTAAACCTTGCCCCTTACTCAGCAATTTGTGGGCGCGGCACGGTTGGAGTATTGGCCTTCTGCATTACGGTTTTTGCGTTCAATTCTCACACGAAGCAAATATTTTTATGATCTACAGATAGTTTTTCCGGGTCTGAGTGTGTGCGTCTCTGATTTATGTCTTTAATTAGAATTTATCCCATATAGAGTACAGTTTACAAACATATTTCTCACATACAGTTGTCTAAACCAGTAGATTTCAACGCAGTTTCCCATTTACGTTGAGGTCAGCTCCCAATTCAACGAAATGCTGTTGAATATCAGTATTTTACAGAGAAAGACCTCCATATGACCTTCGCCATACACAAGGAGACATTGATAATCTAAGGTTAGACCGGTTGTCAGATTTTTTGGGTTGCTGACACCAGCTAACTGCTTACCGTTTTTATCCGAGTCACATAGGTGTCTCGGACTGCCTCATTAGTCTAGAGGTTGCAACTGCGACTGGTGAGCGTGAGGTTCTCGGTTCGATTTCCGGGTCGGGTAAAGTGTTATTTAGTTTTTCTGTAGGTATGAAAATTGTCAGTAGCAGCACGGAGTCTGGAACTGTGCCCGGTAGATGGCAATAGGCTCATCTCCTATTACATGAGACTCAATAACGGGCATCGGCGAAATGTGGGTGTACAATAGTGCACCTCTGCCTAACCCTTCGGGGAATACAGGCGTGATGCTATGTATGTAGGTGTCTCAGGGTGAAACACGGTCACCCATCCAAGGAGTAAGCAATCAGCAAGTGCTGCTTAACTGCTTGTACATATGAACCCCTCAAAAGTGCGTCTACAATTATTCTGTAATAATTACTTTTGTTTGTGTACAGGCAGTATAAACACTCAAGCTCGCACCGCGCCCATGACGGTGCACGAGCGGCGCCAGCTCCGCAAACTGAAGGCCTTCGCCAGCTTCCACAGGAGACACGGGAAGGAGGCCGTGTGCGCCAGGAAACTGCACCACAAGAGGGCTAAGGTACACACAGCATTATACAGAATGGCACTTTAATCAACTCCATTATTTAAAAGGGGCGAAAAACCAATCTCCGTAAAAATTAAACAATTTAAAAATTATCGCGATAATGTTGCATAATGTGAGTGAACGGTGGGGTTTGGTACATCATGCGCGGGCACTCGGGTGCTTGGTAGATTAATCTACATGGTTGCTCTATGTCGAGTCGTAGGTCCTATTAATCTATGATCTGCGGAAAGTTTATGATTGAGAGTGCAAACATAAAATATGGAGATTTTCAGTAGTAGTACGGAGTTTGGAATTGCGGCGGTAGATGGCAATACACTCGCCTCTTATTACATGGGACTCAATAACGGCATTGGAAGAATGTGGGTAAACAATAGTTTACCTCAACCTAAACCTTAATGCATAGGGAAGCCTATGATAGGTATAATTTATAGATATCTGTTTTAATGCGTCATAAACTACTACTACTAAAAAGGTTGGTAATATATCTATATACATATATAAAAAAAAAAATAGTAAAAAAAACATTTTTAAAAACAAGCTTTTATTTAAATGCTGTAAAAAGAAGATAATAAATTTTAAATTTAATGAAACCCATCAATTTATGACATTACACAATTTATATGATATAAAAGCTTGTCGCGATAGTTACTTGTGTAAATAACACCGGAGGACGGGCAGCAGCGTTCTTTCACTAATCGGTGAGCCACAGTGATCCCCAAGCCGCCTGCCAAGCGTGGGGATTATTAACACCCCCCCCCCCCCCCCGGGAGGCCTTCGTTCAGCAGTGGACGTCTTCTAGCTGATGATGATGATGATGAATAAAATATTGAAATGATGTTTCTCAGGTGAACGACCCCTGTCCGAACCGTCCGATCCCGTCCCAGGGGCGCTGCACGTTCACGGAGGGAGGCGTCCGCTGTCCCACACACGTACTGCCCGCTGCCAAACATTGTATGAAGCACATCCTGCAGGATAGACATCAGGTGAGCTTTCTACTGTATCATGAGCTTTCTCACAGCAATTGATGGTGTTACAGTGAAAATATTCCCGCACGGAACAAATATTTCTACAGATAGTTGTTCTGGGTTTGGGTGCATGTCCATGTGAATATTTGTGTTTGTAAACGCACCCATTGTAGAGCAAGGTTGTTAAAAAATAAAATGATTTCGCGGTTTCGATTCCCGTACGAGAAAATTTGTTTTGCCTACAGACAGTTGTTGAGGCTCTGGGTAATTATGCATGTGAATTTTTGGGTTTGTAAACGCACCCAAGATATAGGAATCATATTATATCTAGTGTGGGACAATGCTTCAATAATAAAAAGCTCTATGCTCACCCTAAATACATAATGTTACGCTTTTTTCTTATGGGGGTAGGCAGAAACTACGGAACGTCACGTTCTAGGATCCTTACATAACCCTTATGCTTCATTTACATTCATGCAACGTTTCATTCATGGACGCCAGTTGTTAGTACTGCCAATTTTTTTGAAGGACACCAATGAGGTCCGTATAAATCCTTTAATGTGTCCTCTTCTGGCATTTCCACTAACAACCATGTCCCTCAATCGCTTCTCATTCATCCTCTCTACAAGTGGCGTGCACAGGTTTTTAGACAGGGTAGGCAGAAAATTTTAAAAGCTTACTTACCAGAAATACCTACTTCATATTGGTTCGTCGTCTTGTCGATTAAATAATGATGTATGTGATTTCCCACCTCAAATATCTTATAATAAATATTTATCTGAGTTATGTAGGGTAGGCAGTCTTTTTGTCTTTATGAAGCGCACGCCACTGCTCTCTGCATGACCAAACTTACTTATATGCTTACAATATTCTTCAGTCACGATCTAGAATTAAAGTATTAATTAAACAACTGTTTTTTCCAGGTGCTCTTCACTGCGTGCGGAGACATTCGCGGCGTGACGTCATGCCGGGAGCCGATCGCGAAGTTACCGCTTCCATCTGCGGCGTGCCGCTATCACACAGGCCCACCCGTGTACACCATGTTTTCACTAAAGGTACACCTCACTTCAAATGTGGCAGACACGGAATAAATATACAACACGATTATCGCAGTGGCTAAGTGATTGGCTTTCTGAGCTACGTGTCGCGGGTTTGATACGCGCACGGAACGAATATTTCTATGGCCTGCAGATAGATTTCTGGGTCTGGTTGTATGTGCATGTGAGATTGATGTAAACTGTACCCATAATACAAGAGAAATTCTATTCTTCTGCATCATACGAATAGTTTACAGACAGGTGACGAAAACCGCTTGCTGTGCCTCTATATTTACCATACAAAATTACAAGGCAAGTGCAAAATTGTTAGGTAGGTAGTTTGAAACCATGGTGCTACATTCAGATGTCTTTCAACTTATTTTATATTTTTAAGTAAAGTCCATCTTCATGTTAAAACCCATAGTTTGTGGGTGCCATTGACCTTCAGATAATGCTTTTCCACTACCATCCTAAATTGACATCTTGTTCTAACGCCAATAGTCTAACTACGCCATTCGCTGTGACATCTGAAATGCAGGAGAGGGATGGAGACCTTTGCCAAGGAGTGGGACAGAATGGGCTTTTAATAATAATAAAATCTATCATTACAGAAGGATGAATCGGACAGCGATTCCGCCTCGCACTCGTCATCAGACGAGACTCACACCGAGGACCTGGCAGACAACTCTGATGATCGTCAGGAAGTCGCCGAGGTCCCGGCGCCGACGGAGGCGGCTGACACCACGGAGCTGCACTACGAATGACAAATAGCCGATCTGGTTTACCAGATGTCTTATGACCTTACAGAGTAAGGGAAACATTTTGTGAACAACAAGTGTGATAAACAAGTGGATAGAATCTATTAAAGTGAAACAATATAACAGTTTTAAAGTGTAATATGCAGATACTTTGTGAGTGACAGATATTAAGTGGCTAAAAAACTCTCTTAAATGTTCATGATGATCTTTTGAGTGTCACAGTGTAAAACAGACGAATAAAAATGTGTTCAACACACCAACGTTAATTAATAGGCGACAGAGACTGTTTCAAAATTTCTTGGTGTGGAACACACATTTAGATCTAAGCATGTGGGCAAAAGGTTTAATGAAAAACAATAATATATTTGTGCAAAAATTATCTTGCCTCTTAGAACTCAACTGACAGATAAAAGTGAGTAAAAACAGAACACTATTATGCGGAATAGCCAATCTGGTTTACCAGATGTCTGACCAGACTGAGTGAAGTGCTCTAATTTTATGGCCAAAAAACTGTAGTGAGTGAAGTTAAAGAATTACTGTGTGGAAAACAGTGTTTAAAGGACTTAATCTTCTATAAGTAATAAATAACAAAAACATTTCATATATAATAGACCTCTCAAACAAATGGCAAATAGTCGAACTGATTTAGCAGTGGCCTTATCAGGTGAAACAGAGCTCATGCTAATCCCATAGTCGAACTGATTTGATCAGTGGCCTTATCAAGTGAAAAACACATTTCATTTAGTGGTGAAAAAAGTGTTTAACCTACTTAACATTGAAATCAGTGAACCAAAGATATAAAATGCGAAAAACAGTGCTTATGTGGCTTAAAATCTTCTATATGTGAACAAATATACCGACATATATTGAGTGGCTAAAAACATTGTAAAATGTAAGAAATTCTGACTCTTCTCAATATAAAGAGGTTTTGTTAATGAAGGACAATTCAAAATTACTGACTTGTGAACTAATAAATTTCACCAAAGCTCAGATTCTAAAAGTGAACTGTGTATATTTTGTGATAAAACCACTAAAAGTATAGACTGCAAAATTATTGCAAAAGTGATTAAATCTTCTTTCGAGTCGGCACGAGTACATAGGTATAACGGGCTGTTTTCCGCCAATACACTCTTAGGCGCATTTTTGCGTCAAGATGGGAATAATGTCAGTTTATTCGATCCACCCCAGTTCTTCGAGAAATGCCAGCGATCGCTTGACGTTGCTGGCTATTTCCCGGAGGGTAGCTGGGTTTCCGAAGTACTTGGCCCTATATGTGGCGACCTCAGGGCAGTTCAGTAGCACGTAGGCTGCCGTTTCTTTCTCCTCCATGCATGCTCTGCACAGAGGACTGTTTGTAATTCCTATAACGAAAAGATGTTTATTGAAGCAGCCATGTCCGGTGAACGCTGCTGTGACTGTCCGAAGTTATTGCTTTGTCAGTCGATGCAGTTGGCACGAGCACATGAGAATCGTTCATGTCATACTAGAAAGATTATCCCGTCAGAAATGGTGGTATCGAGGTGACTGCCCAAGTGCGCCACACGAACGCCTGTTTCGTTACTTGTGGAGTCTCTCTTTCACCTCAAGTGACCAATAATTAAACTAAAGACACTCAGTGACAGTTTTTTTATCTGTTTCATGTAAGAATGCATTTAGTATATAAGACTGGCTGTTGTATTGTGTCTAAAAATACTATGATAATAATATTTATCACTTATGTATGATTTATTATACAGTTCTGTGAGAAAATGGACATTTTACGAAAAAGGCTACAGGAAAGGTGTGCTTTATACTTTACTAGTGAAGGACTGTGATATGGTTGTTAGGAAATCACATAAAGTGTACATTGTGTGTGTATTGAGCTGGTATCATCTTGTGTGGTCTGTAATGACCCAGACTCTGGAGACTGATAGCCTAACTGGCCACAGTATTGGCAGTGTATCGTAGAACATTAATAATGCTATATTATGTGGATTAATGATTATAAAAAAATATAATATGACTTTCTGCTTATGACTTTTACGGTTAAAATTAAATGATTCAAATTTTTATCATAAACTCATAATAATATGTAATGGTGAATAAACAAAATTAATTATAAGAAATTAAACAAACATGATATTTGGATAAGTATGTACAGTCAGCATCAAAAATACGTATACATGTAGCAAAATTCAAGCGCTTATTCTTGTAAAACTATTGGATAAAATAAAGTTTAAATGACTATGTAATTTTATGTATCCCAGATACTAGATGTCTAAAATTCGTCAAGATTTCAACCACAATTTCCTCTAAAAATCGTATTTGAATTTCATTTTATTAATGCTGACTTTTATTATTGAGTAGTTATGTGTCTTCAAAAACTTTGTATTATTATGAATACTCATTGAATTACTCAAGTTTATTATGAAATATTAAAATATCAATACAGTTGCGGAATTACACAGATTAAGAGTAGAACGCCGAGAGAACTACACTTTAGTTCTCTGAAAGATAATCAGTGAATTACATTAGGTACAGGCAAACAAATTGATATGTATACATAGATCTAGATGAAGTTTTCAAAGGCGTGTTAATTCCTCCAAAGTATAATACGTAGCTGCGCCTGCCAGGTTCCATTTGTGATTTTTGATAGGTTTCAGGATATAACATAAAACTAATTATTTTTTAAACAATATAATAAATAAAAAAATACTGACAGTGTAGTATTGAAGACATTTATTAGATACACAACTCTATAAAATTATAAAAACTACTTACTACAGAGATTTACAGATTCTTACAGAGATTTTTTTCGTCAAAAATGCACATATGGAACTTGGCAGGAGCAGCGACGTTCTTCAGTTTGGCGTAATGAACACTAAGTAATATTGCATATTTTGTATATTATACATTTGCGGAAAGTAATACTTTCCATTCCATTAGTTATCGATTAAATAATGTTCTTACAGTAAACAGCTCTCTGGGTATCTATTAATAACGTAAAACTGAATGTTATTCTATAAACCGTTGTATATAAAGGAGTAAGCAGAGGTGATGGTCAAACGTCGTACGTTGTAATAGTTAACGACTGCCTTGGAAATGAGCTTGTAAGCTGTTAAAAATTACTTTCATATTATTATAAAATCTTTGGAATATTAAAGCCGTGTATAAATCAGGAGACATGTGTCGCAGGACATTTGTCTCCTGATGAATGTCCTGCGACACGTGTCTCAAGGAACATCGGCCGACGTCGCTGATATCTTAGTATAATAAAGTCTGGCGATGTTGCACGATGTCCAGCGGCTACGCGCGATTTTTTTTACTGACGCGAGTCGTAGGACATTTGTCCCTTAGTAAATACAGGGCTTTAATGTACACGAAACAATTTTTATGATCTGAATGTTCCAAAATGATAACCAAATAAAAGTATTGTACAACAAACTATACTTTGTTTTATTTTTATACGTACAGTCGGCAGCAAACACTAGACCAGGTTTTGTCTAAATAAAATAAAACCTCTGGGGTGTCTATATATGTATGTTTATATAACTCATTGTCTTTGGCTCAACAAAGTTATTCTAATATAGTGAAAGTAAATGGCGTGATTATATTATCCGCTGAAAAAATTACTTGGCCTCAGATTTCTTTTTATTTCAATATCATATATTCTGGCAGTGCTAAACGGAACTTCCATCAACGGGATAAGGTTTATTTTTTATCGTCCCGTTCCTAAGTAATTTAAATTGACCGAAGAATTAAACCACTGGCAGATTGGAGCGATATTTGCTAGGATAATGCAATAACTATGCCCGAAATTGGAATCTATCCCGAAGACCTCGCTCTCAGCAGTCACGCCTGCGACCATTGGACCAATGACTAGGAGCAGATGCAAATAAATCGATTTTGAATGAAATATCACGATCGTCGATCGTCGTCACGTTTCCAACCAGTATATGATCGAGGAGTCGTGGAGATTCCCTATTGTGGTCACACCATGCCATATTACAGATAAAGCAATAGTAGGGAGGGTTTATAAGGGCGGGAAAAATTTCATCAATTTTTGGCTAGGACGCACCGTTTTCGAGATATTTCAAGTTTTGTAATTATCAAAATTAATTTATTATTGTGCCCTAAGTTAGTCTTGGAATAACAGATATAAGAATATTTTAATAATTACTGACTTGAATGTAGATTTTTAACCCTATTATGGCATAAGGCCATATTAAATCTTAAGGGGCAAATCATGGATGCCGTAGTATAATATTCGTAATAGTATGAAAACACCAATAACACGGCCCGAAATTAAAATCGATCCTGAAGACCATACGTCCAGCAACCAGAACTTGTGCCTACTGGAACAATGTAGCATACAATGACTAGGACAAATAATCAGTTTTGGTTCATCTAACACAATCATTGTCACCTTTCTAACCAATTCAAATACGATCGAGGAGTCATGGAGGAGATTTTATGGTTGGCTTTAACGTGATCACAGCATGGCATAGTGAAGATAAAGCAATAGTAGGGAGGGTTTATAAGGGCGGGAAAAATTTCATCCATTTTTGGCTAGGACGCACCGTTTTTGAGATATTTGAAGTTTTGTAATTAGCAAAATTTATTGTTATGTTAGCCCTAGAATAGCAGACAAAACTAGATTTGGCCTTTCTTTCTAATCATTACTATAGATTAGTGTCTAAATTTTCAGCACTATAAATTTCGAAAATGGCCAGTCACCAGGCTGTATCTCAAGAACCGCGATAGCTAGACAGTTGAAATTTTCACAAATTATGTATTTCTGTTGCCGCTATAGCAACAAATACAAAAAACAAAATAAAATAAATATTTAAGGGAGGCTCCCATAAAACAAACGCGATTTTTTTGACCTTTTTTGCTCGATATCAATAATGGCAACAGGTTGCACTTGAAATATTCACAAAATACTCAGTTGTATTTTTACTTTAATAATAAATACCTACTGTTGTTTACCTAGTCATTGGCAAGGAAGCCTTCGTGCGCGAGTCCGACTCGCACTTGGCCGGTTAAACAAAATAACACTGCCCGACATTGGAATCGATCCCGAAGACCTTGCGCCCAGCAGCCAGGCTTGCGACTATTGCATCAATAAAGCAGAGAATGCTTGGAACAATTTAACCGATTTTGGTTCGACTAACACAATCGTCACGTTTCTAACCAATTCAAATACGATCGAGGAGTCATGGAGGAGATTTTATGGTTGGCTTTAACGTGATCACAGCATGGCATAGTGAAGATAAAGCAATAGTAGGGAGGGTTTATAAGGGCGGGAAAAATTTCATCCATTTTTGGCTAGGACGCACCGTTTTCGAGATATTTGACATTTTGTAATTGTCAAAATGTAATGATTTTTTAACTTTTATTATTTAATATGTCTTAGTGTAGCCGTGTAATAGAAGACATAACAAGATTAAATCATGATAATAATGAACTGGTGACCACATTTTCAACTCCAAATTAACAATTATAATGCAGAAGGCCATATTAGAACTTATTTTTTAAAGTTTCCACGGAAAGAGCTATCGGTGATGATAATGAATGGGAAATAAAACAATTCATGTTGTCATGTAAAAATAAACTGTTTTATTAACATAAAATCAACTGAGCTCACCTAAAAATCGATATCAGACAAACTAAAATAAAAAGTCATAAAAATAATTAATTATACACTTACAATTCACAGAAATTTCACAAATGGAATGTATCAAAAAATTTAACATTAAAAATGCAATTGTAGAAATAAAATTACTTTGATTTGAAATAGTAGTCGCTTAAACTTTAAAATATCACGAACTTTATAGAAAAGGAGGGTAGAAACAGTCGTAAAGAAAAAATAGTGTTAAAATAACGAGTTTTAGATAGAACTACACTCCATTTTATATAAGAATACACAAAAGTGGCCCACCGAAACACGTAAATCTTATAACTTAAGTAAAGTTTTAGCTCATCTTGATTTACCGGTATGGTACATAAAAGCATTATTTGTACTGTGATGAATCTCTCGTGTTTGCTTCTACACATTTCCTTGCTAAATGGGGCTTAGTAGTGTATTGTTATATGAAAAATAATAGAGATTAAAATATGATGTCTGTTATTTTTAAAATTATAGAATTAGTGTAGTGTTTCCTTTGCTACAAGTAAACCTTGTCGTCGGGGGATGTTAAAATCTAAGCGACATTGCTTTTGCTTGTAACCCCTTTTTCGAATAGTTTATCTCATTTGAGTGTGCGCTTGGCTCTGTATCTCGAGATACATTGAATCTTTGTGCATTACATTTAACGGGTTGCTAGCAAAAACATTAAAAAAAAAAATATATTCACTATTTCACATCACTAATACAACAGGAATAAATAAAAAAAGGTTTAATCTTAAATATTTTTTAATCAGTCGTTTCAGGGTTGTGTTGGGAAAATTATGTACTTTAAAAAAATATTAAGCTGCTTATGTAAAGATTGGCCTTACATAGGGAGTCCCAATAGTCAGACAGAAACAACTCAGTGGCGCTAAGTCTGTTTTTATTTTCGAACTATTTTATTTTTAATATATCACTTTCTAACAAAAAAATGAAACAGTAAATTATGGACGATATTCAATCTTGTCTTCTCCACTTGCTGATTTGTGAATTTAATGGCGTAAAATTTTCTGTTTGATCGCGTAATTTGACTGTATTCAATATTTTTTGTCATTTTTTAATTATATTTGTCAGAAAGAGATATAATATTGAACAATAGTTTAATGCGATGTACACCAGAAACGGCAAATTGCACGCCACAAATACAAATGTGGGACATAGATATACATACATACATAAAGTCACGCCTTTTTCGCATGGGGGTAGGCAGAAACTACGAAACGCCACGTGCTACGATCCTTACATAACCCTTTTGCTTCATCTACATTCATGCATCGTTTCATATGTGAAAGCCGGTTGTGGGTACTGCGCACCTGACCTTTTTGAAGGACATCACCATTGACATAGATATTACATTAATAAAATTGATATAAAAACATGTTCCTACATATCTTTGCGTTATTTTACCCAACTACGCACAGCAGAAAATGCATTATATTTCCATCGTCAAGAAAAAGCAGAAAACTAGAGCGCCAATTTAAATTATTTCATACATTTAGTAGGTAGTTTACTACTTTAAATAAGTGTCATTTTTAAAGTACCTACACAGATTAGTAGAAATGTGCAGGTCACACCGGGTGCGACACAAACAAAACGAAGTGTCTTTGACTATAGTTCGCGATGTGAACCGAACTGCTTAGTATAATATTTAGATATCTAATCTCTTCTCTTCATGGAACGAACTCACTTGAAACTATGCACCTAGATTCTCGTTATAAAAGTGCCCGAAAAACGAAGATCCTTTGAAAAAAAAAAACGCGTCATGTGACCTTAGCTCGCGGTGTGGCCTGCACTTTACGAGTTGCAGGCAATGATTTTAATATTTTCAAAATTATTTTCTACTGTTTCTTGACAGGCTAGATATGTGTGGCCCGATTCTGTTATACAAGATGGCTATTAATGGGATTATCAAACCCGATCCGATCGATCCGGAGCCGATCAATCGCGTGACAATAGCAGGGCGGTTAGACCGGCAACCTAATTACCGATGTAGCTACAGGCGTAGATCGCGCGATAGCTTCTGTCAAACGTCATTTTTGTATCATATAATGTATTGGCTGTGGCTGTCAGAGAAATTTTTGTCGCGTGGCTGTCGCTTTTTTACGTAATAAGGCTGCCGCTCTGAAATTACATCCGATCGATTGAGCCCGATAAATCGTGAAAATCTTAAATAAATAATACCAATAGTTTTTTTTACCAAAAGTCAAGAAAATAAGTTTTAACGATTAAAAAACACGTTGAAACGTATATTTACATAATTTTCTATACACAACGCCCTGTAAGCCTCACTCCGTATATCGTAGGGTTGTCGCCTCATTTCTTTTTCTTCATCTGCTTAGCTTTCTTCTTTTCCTCTCGTTTCTTTTCTTTTTCTTTTATTGATTTGTATAGTTTGTAGCCGAAGAATACTGGAAAAGAGAAAAAAATAAGGATCAGTTTATGTTTAGCGTTGGATAGAAAACGTCACGCCTATATTCCTTGAAGGTTTAGGGAGAGGTGCAGGGAGCCTATTGCCATTTACCCGTGAATCGAATAAGACCATATGCTCAGGAGACGCAACCACTAGATCAAAGAAGCAGTCATTCATGGTAACAGCATGCCTTATCAGCTAATAGCTGAATGCCTTAATCCTGAATCGTGTATAAGTGGTTTTATACCTGTTCGCACTTTGACCCAGTGCGGATTATTGTGGTTATCGCCCCCTATTAAACTGGACTCAATAATGACATGGGCGAAATGTGGGTGTCCAATAGTACAACTCTGGCTAACCCTTCGGGGAATACAGGCGTCAGTGATGTAACGTAACATATTGAATTAAATATTAAAGACAAAGAGTTTTAGGAGGTAGGAACAGCGCATAGCTGACGCTAATCAGGCCAAGTACACCATCATGAGACGAGGGTACTATGATCAAAGCGCATTCCTAGAGGCTGGCCAAGTCTCTAACGCAGCAGTGCAATGGCGGAATATACACGAGAATTTTTCGAGGTCCTCTAAAGTGAGTTTCCTCAGAAGCCCTAGTGTAAGTTTCTTTCGACAAACTCGATTTAACGTATCGAATGCGTTTGGCGCTCCAATTGGTCCGTCTCGTGCTCTCCACCAATCGAGTTCGTCGAAAGAAACTTACACTAGGGCCTCAGAATGTTTTCACCGTTAACGCAAATAATAATATCACTGTGACCTAAATAAATAAATTCAAAGTTTGAGTATTTTAGACAACCGTTCTACCAATAAAAAAATAAAATCATAAATATCAATCCTGTGATTATACATGACATACAACTTATTTACGTAAACAAATTATATTTTGCCTAGATAATTTCGAAATCAGTGTAGAAATAAGGTAACACAAGTAATTATGATGTATATCTATTAAGATTACGATAAGTCTGTGTCCTTTTATAAATCGTTTCTTTAAATTGTTGTTTTTAAATTTAATAATACACTGTGGCGGCATTGCCACGTTGTATGCCATGCTGATTCTCTGACCGAAGTAGAGGCCAGCCCTCTTGTCACGTGAAGAGTCGACTAACCGCTTGCTGATTTCACGGAAAACCCGATGTGGACGAATTTTACGATGCCCTATGATTTCTTCCCCTCCCCGTTTTTAACAGTTTGTACTTTATATTTATATAATTTTAGCTTGTATATATAATTTAATAAGTCTGCATTTTCGCCTGTAAATGGTTTAAATTACTCTGGAAATTGTATAATTATATAATAATACACTGTAACACAAAAAAACAGACAAAAAACTGTCGCCTTATGAAATAAAAGGTTATGTTAAAGCATTATTTGCTTATTTTTTTATATCCTAGAACGCCAGGGATCAGAAAGATGGATACAAGACGGTTCTTTTTAAAAAACGACCGACTCTAACGCAGAAATTCTTCAGAAAATTTGACATTCCATATTCAAAACATGAAGAGAATACAGTCCACTAATTTCGCCCGCTAAAACTATTGCATTTGAAAACATACCAAACAAAAATATCAGTAGCAACACTCCAGCTGCTACCATATACAGTTTCGTCATGACTGCACTTTTAATAGCGTCTTCAACGCCAGCAAGCATGGCATTTTCCTTAAGTCTCATACTAAGTTTGTTTGAAAGCCCTTCTTTGATCTGAGCTGCAAATCTAGCTTTGTCTTCCGAAGTCATATCTTGAAACTTGTTTAACACTCCTCGGAGTTTATCTCTAATCTCTTCCGATTCTTCGTCTTCTGGTGTTGTGGCTACCATCTTTTGTAGCACGTTCAATAGGTCCATGTTCTGAATAGATTCTGTTAGCTTTTCGCTGATCATGGAGCTGATCTTCAAGCCCTCCTCGATTGGAAGACCTTGTTCTTCGTTTTCCGCCATTTTCTGTTGCGCGGGAAAGATATTTTGATGATAGTTTGGACTTAGATTGGTTATAACAGTATTGTTTTTGGTTGTAGTATTATTTTGGAGAGTGCATCGTGTATGCTCGTGGATGCATTACTATTGGCGGCAGAGTGGCGCCCCCATAATGCCGTCCAAAAATACTATACATAATTTATTTTGAGAAAGTCGGCACGTCGGTCTAGTGATTATAAGAGCAGCTTTGGGGGTTCGAATTGTATGTGGGACAAGTGTTTGGTTAGAACTAAAAATAGTAAAATAATGCACGGGGCTTTTCGGTTTTTCGTATGGAAATCAAATACCTTAATGAGGAAATTGGGGGTGAAGAGTGGATTTATTCCGAGATTTATGAATAACTTTAAGGTGCTTGGATATTTTTTTTATTTTTTTCGTTTGATTTATTATTTATTTAACCGTGTCACTTATAGCAGTGTATTGGACAGTTTGTTTCATTAGTGACAAGTGCGGAACCTTTGGTAATAAAGAGCCACTTAATCCAAACTGCTTTTTTCTATTGACTTTCATATAATGTAATATTGCATTATAAGAGTATTTTTTATTTTATTTTGTTATTATAGATTGCTTCAACTCATTGTAAACCAATATTTTGAAAAGAGTATCCATGGAGTTTCTTGCCTGTCTCTTCTCCATAGGACCAACCCACTTTGGAACCGTGCGTCTAGATTCATAATATTTTAAAAGTGCCAGCAAAGGCCCATTTGAAATAAAAAACTCTGACTTTGACTAACAATTCTTTTTTATTGGCTTGTCCCGCATCGCGCTAATTCCATATCATCTAATAAATAACGCCGCGGTTTTGCAAGCAACCTAGATTCAGCTTTTATCTATCCACCCCGCCCACTTGTATCCCGAGCGATATTTGAACTATCAAAACATCACGCTTTATTCTGGAAGGGTTAGGCAGAGATATATTGTGAATCCAACCCAACCACTGTTAGGTTATGTCCCATACATTGAGACGACAATTTTGGTATTAATCGTGCATAATAAGATCATACATTTCTATTCCCGTTAATAGACAACTCTTAGTATGGGTCCAACAGTGAAATCGCGAAAAGAAAAACGCCCATACAAATTATTCAATATTACTCTACTTAAATGTACTGAACAGCTGACATATTTTTTTCGCGATTCCAGTTTTGCTCCCATTATAAAAGTTGTTCATTTTGATGAATACAATAACCCCTTAAAAGGATTGGGATTAGAAAGATAGGACCTTATGTATAAGCTCAGACGATTACATTTGCCAAACCGGCTAAGCTGCAGTGACCTGTAACCATTTCAACTAAATCTGCCAAATTTTTAACAGAATAACGTAAGAGAATTACTATGCGCTTGCGACTAATGGTCCAATACGCCCCATTTTTTGTTTTAATTTTTAATTTATGAAACTGAAGGTATGCACTGCCTACCCTGAAACACAGATCAGCTTCATCCAGACAAATATGCTTTAGTTAAATTTTATGTATTGGACCTTTTTTGAATATAGAATTTATTAGTATTTTTATTTAAACATCGAACTGCTAATTTTCTAATAGTAAAAAAAACAAAACTCATAGATTTAGGCAACTGCCCTTGCAACCATTAGACCAATATGTCCGATTCTCTGATATCCAAAATCAATACTCAAAATAAACAATTAAAAAGCTAATTAATGACATAGGCATTCCACTCACCAGTTTGTCTGACACCTAGTGATAAACTAACTGTATCTGTAGGACAAAGCATTATCGTAACGTCGTTATTACGTGTACACACATAATTGGAAAATTATTTATCTCTATTGATATGACTATCTCAATTTCGAAACTGGTTCAAGAAAGAAGTGTTTTTTATCTGCGTATTTTGGTGGCAAATTTTTTCTTGATACGTGTGTAACGCCACAGAATACTTACCCGCCTCCTGCAGCAAATCTGACAGTTGCAATCGCTATTCCTTTACATCGTCAAACTGAAAAAGTAGGGACTGTTTGTTGATCATAGCTGCTGTTAAAATTTCTTTACGTGATTACGTACAGGAGTTGGAAAGCCAAATTATTGAGTTTGGTTCGTATAAGACCCTTCCATTCGACTAAATAGCTACTATCCGCCGTTGCCAGTGACGATGATCAGTCGTTTAAACATCTTCTCAATACCAAGGCATAAACGTCCTTCTAAATATGTATGACCAAGATTATCAGCCAAGGACGTCACTCTAATTATTACATATCGTCGTTGCGCGCGCAAAAGTCGCTGTGTTATTTTGTAATTTTCGGCCTTTTATGCAGTTGTAATCGTTATCTCATTACGCACATACTGTAAAAACAGCTATGTTATAAATGCAATATTTAAAGATTTACAGAATGTAGCTATCGAAAGCGCAGCGACGATATACCCCAAATAGAAAGAAAGAAAGAAAATAATTTATTTTTGACCCCACAAAAAATAGAAAAAATAAGGGCAGAAGAATGAATCTATGTTATCATGACTCTCTCAACTGGCATCCTAGCTGTATACACGCAAGCTGATCTCACAGTGACGTCACTAAGATTGCTGATGATTGTGCCACGCGGTTAATCGGATTAAAAAGTACCTACCTTCTTTAAAGATATGTGCAGAATAGTGCCACGTTATCACGTATCAATAACAAATTAACCTGTTTATTAAACAGCGAATGATAAGATTTGATAACCTATTATTTTTCTTTCTTTTGGAAATACTTATTGAGTAAATAATATTTAAATCACACGACTGGTACAGTGGCTAAGCAATTAGCTTTTTGCGCGACGTGTCGCGGATTTGATTTTCACGTGAAGCAAAGGCGAATACGATACTTAGATGAAGTTTTCAAAGGAAATAATAGATCCCATATTTGATGGCACGGTTGGCGCAGTGGTTGAGCGATCGACTGCTGCGCTACGTGTCGCGGGTTCGATTCCACCTACAGATAGTTGTTTCGGCTCTGGGTGTTTGAGCATGTGAATACTTGTATTTGTAAACTCATACAGCAAACAGGAGTATGGTCCTAGTGCGGGGCAAAGTAAAAAGAAAAATTATTAAATTAATTGACATACTTAAACTACCTATTTAATTAAAAGCTTTTTTTTTTATTTAATTCACGTTAAGTTCTTAAGAAAACTTCATCTAAATCTGTTCTTTTGAATGTATAACAATATTTTGAATGCCACAATATTTTAGAGAGTTTGTCCACCGATATTTGCAGATATCGGTGGACAAACTACAGCAGAATATAACGATATATTCTGACCTGATGTGAGTCTGAAGTTCCTATAGACTAAACATTAAATATAGGTTATTGAGATATTCCCTGACAAATAATAATATTTTTATGCGTTTATTTAGATGCCTAATGCGTAAATTAAAAAGGTCACAGCATTGTTTGATTGGTGAAACGAAACAAACTCCGGGACAAAAAAAAAATAAGGTCCTAAGAATAATTGATTCTTAGGAAGGCACAATGTGCCGTGTTTAAAAAAAAATAGGGTACGAGGGAAGAGCTTCCACGAGTGATGATATCAGATATCTGGCACAACCTGGGCAGTTCGCTTCGACACCGTCATTCTTGGGGGATTTGGCATATTTTATGGCATAAGTGATTTTCATGCGCTCGCGTCGACACGAAAGAAGAAGTGCCAATAATCTGGGGTGCATGACAAACAAGAAGATCGCAATAACATAGCAATAGCAACACGACACGTAATCCAGATATATTACAAAGTAATCTCTATCACATTTACGTAACCGCAGACTTTTGGATATATTTATCTGTGTTTTATCTGCACTGAGAAATTATTTATTGAAGTGTGACCTAAATGTTGACGTACAAAAGTCTGATACGAGACTTAAATAATATTACATAAGACAACATACATATATAGCATCACGCCTGTATTCCCCGAAGGGTTAGGCAGAGATGTACTATTTGACACCCACATTTCACTGTCTCCGTTAGTCAGCCTGTTACCATGAACCGAGCTTTCCAAACTCCGGGTTGCTACTGACAATTTTTCGGCCAGAAAATCCTAATAATACTGCCCGACCCGGGTAACGAATGCAGGACCCCACGCTCACCATTCATGCTTGTAATCACTAGACCAACGAGGTAGTTAAATAATATTATTGGCTAGAGAGATACATGTGACCATTTTTTTTTGTATTATGGCACCTGAGCCTATGACGACTATTCTGCCAGTGTCGAGTGGGGGCGGAGATGTGACCATTTTGTTCTTACAAGATAGAAAGAAAACTTCTATTGCATATAGTAGTCCAAGCTTGCCCCAAAAGGATTTTTTTAAACCGTTAGTCGTGGCGGTATTGAGGCTGACTACCATTGCTGGTTTGACTACTGACTACTGACTACCATGAGGGTACGCCCGAAATTTTGGTGGCAATATACTCTATCATGTGTCATGTAATTTGTTTTAGGGCAGGTTCCTTCAAGCCTACGAAGTAACATCACTCCAGAAAGCTTTATCTATTCACAAAATTATTGAAACGAGTCGAAAAAATTCGCTTCAAAATTTTAATCTACGTAATATTTTACCTTTGATTTTTCTCTTTAATTATAAGCCATTAGCTACGCGTTTAATTGATATCAAACAATTTGTAACGATCGAGTGTTTAATCAAAAATATACACTAGAAATAGCATAATACGCGTATTAAGTAAACAGCGCATTTTTCACGGACATGAGTCCGCGACACTGATACCGACGTTTTCAGAATATATAGATGAAAAAGTCAGACTATAATATGTCCACTGGTTCTACTAACGGTAAGAAATGGTCTTTACGTAACATTGGCTTCATCACATGGTGATTTCTGATCAGTAAACAGGTAGGAAGACCAACCGGTAGGAAGGTGGTGTGTACTAAATGTTGAAGACGGAGGACCGACGCCGAAATTGAGGACCTGTCCAGCATGTGTGCGAAGCAATATGCTGGTTGACTGAAGTTATTACACATTTATATTATTATAATACAAATTTCGGTGTACAAAAAAAAATATACCCGTCTCATTATTATATTCTAAGCAATGGATCAAATCTGACATCGTCCAAACCAAAACAGCAATTCCATACAAACATAAATCTGGATCAAATCAAATGATTGGATCAAATGAATGGAAATACCCGGTGTCATCTTTTTTTTGTCTGGTAATTAAACATAAAAAGTCCATTATGGCTATGATATGACAACTACCAAATACCAATGCCCGGCTGGCCTTAAAAACTTAATTCAAACAAAAAATCTCGCGGTATCATTAAACTTCTATCATCGATCTGTGTCATTAAACAAAACATATGACTGGATCTAAGCCCGCACCAAGAGTCTGTCCATTTAAAAACACATGACAGCCTATTCTAAGTCATACGACACCACATCACATGGAAACTTAAATTACGAAAGTGTCCCTAAAAAACCTTCCTTCATTTAATAATAAATGAACCTTTGGGCGAAAACAGTACCTACATTCCGTCTCTTGGCGATCACGAACCACTTTTCTAATACCCGCCAAATAAGAAACACAGAGCAAGAAAAATAAAAAAGAACACAAAAACTTACTCAACATCGCGAGAACGAGTAAAATGAACAGAACTGCCAACAAGGCTCCGCTGCCATAGTCTCCAAACACTTTAGGAACGTCCCCCGTAAGCATAGCCTTCAGATTTTCCTTTACATCATCAGCTATATCTACTGTATCCAACATTTCGATCAGCGCCTTTCTAGAAGGAGCTTTGTTGGGGTCCGCATTTTTCATTACCGCTTCTAACTTCGCCAACGTGTCTTGATCAAGCGCGTCCATCTTAGGTCAATAATTTCGTCAAATTAAAACGATATTATTTTATCGATCGTACATTATCTTTAAATGAAACGTGGAACCCACAGTGTTGGTGTAAGTGAAGAGATTAAGCGATTTTTTCGAATTATTTCGTGTTACGGTGATGATAATTATTTCTTAACTTTACACTCTAGACTTGCTTTTATTAGAAAATAGAAATATCCCTCCTGATACTATTACGTGTTTGAACACCAATTATTTTAAGACGTTTTCACACTGTGACAATAGAACAGGACATGAAAATATTCTATTGTTTCCGATCTATAGAAACGGTCGCGTTCCAGATCAAATTTAAGCGAGGATTAGAATTGTCTTGTCTTATTTATTTATTTACAGTTTAGCGGGTGAATGGCAGTATCTGAGTTCGAGACCGGCCGACTACTTACTAACTCCGAGTTTTCAAATTCAAGGGCGGATCAGAAATTAATTAAAATTATCACTTGCGTTAACCATGAAGAAACCTTTAGTTTTTATGTTTACTTTTGTTTAGTCCCTAGTTTCTGTTGTTCTGTCAGAAAAACATATTTACGTCTTTCTTATTGCCCGCAAATTTATCCGCGTAGATTTTGATGCTTACTCAGACACTGTTACGCCATGCCCGATGAGTAAATGTGCGCTGGCAAAAACAATGAAGGGTCTCGATGCGGCCCAAGAAGACAACTTGACCACGGCAACGGAGATTCGTCTCTTAAATAACGAGCAGTCGCCCGCTCTTCTTAGCTTTAAGACGAGTTGTGGCGACACTTAGATAAGCCGAGATTGTTAACAATTTTTTTAATGTGTCTTTATCATTTTAATTTATAATTGACTAGTTGAATTGACACGTTACGATTAAAATCAGCAAAAAATCGCCCCCGCTGTCGCGTATATCTTACGCCATATAATAATTATCAAGTATTGACAACACTACTGCTTCAATAATATTAATTTTACTGGTGCTTGCAGAGATATGTTAAAAATGTACTCCATTTGTGTGGGCTGTGTCTGCAGGCTATTTATACAGGTGTATTATCAAGGATATGTTGGTAACTTGTACTGCAAAGTACCTGTTATAGAAAATGTTTGAAATAGATTTTTTTCGGAGTTCCATATCACTTTTTTAAGGCGCGGCGACCTCACGTTTATACCCTGGATGTAGTAGAATTCTGTAATACCACAGAAATCTGTAAAATAGGGCAATATTTTCATATCTGTGGGGTGTAATGGAAACGCCTCACCAAATAATGATAATCAGAGGCTGCAGTGTGAATTTCTTATAACATTTTAATATGGTGATGCTAATAATGCAGTCCATTCGCAAATTATTGCTGTATTTAAAAGAATACTATCTATCTCGATGCAGTTAGTTTTCATGATTTACTATGTATTGCTTTTTTAATTATTGAGTTTAGTGAAGCGAAATACGTGACATAATAATACATTATGACATGATGTGGTGCTAAATAAGGTAAAATGAAAAAATACCCTATGAAGTATAAATATATATGGTTTGTTTTATTGAAACCAAATATACCCCATCTTTGGACTACTTTGGAGAGTCCAAGGTTCATCAGTCCATGTTGAAGAGTTCACAATGATTACGTAACAAAATGTAGATCTACATTAGTACTGTTCTGCACATCCACAGGGGTCCTCATTTGTGTATGGCATTTATTATATGTATTTCCTTCAGTTATTCAATCGCACTATCTTAAATCAATCAAAATTTTAATAAAATCTTGATTGCAGTTACAATAAACATTGAGAATAGTTGGTGCATTAACCAGTCCAATAGAAAAATATTTTATCATTCAGATGGACTTAAGACCTGAATAGATCCGATGGGGATAATGCAATTTATGAGATGCTTATTTTCAGCAGCAGCTAAAGCCCTCTCCCAAACCTGGTTTGATGATACATACATATATTATTTGTGACTCATTGTACCTATGTTACGCGAAGTGCTAAAGTTGAACAGGCATTTTACTAAGACAACCTTCTGACCCAATTCAGTTTTTTAATTGTGTCTACTGCATCCTTTGATGGGTTTAAATATTTTTCATCAGGGTACATTATATCTGTATTATAAAATATCTATGCAATTTTAGAAAATATAAACAGTGACTTAAGCATGATCTGGCAGTAAACATTGTGGTAATATGTGTTCTTTAGAGGCCTCAGGCTTCAGACAAACCGACAGAGATATAGAAAGACCAAAAAAAATTTTTGTGAAGTATATATGTACGCGAGTGAAGAGAGAAAAATAAGAAAATATTATAATAGTTATTACTATGGTGAGGGGTTTAATTTATAGTCAGAGCGTCGGATTTAATTATTTTTATATATTATGAAAAACTTGAATGTTGTTTATTAATTACAAACTCCGGTAATAATGATAATTTGACGCAATTAAATCCGCGAAAAAATATTTTGTACGCCAAAATATGGTAGGCGATTTCACTACAAAAATTACTGAAAATTAACTTGCGGTTTGACTCGTAGCGTGTTAAATCATTTAATAAGTAATTATGAAATCGACTTACCTGATAAACTGATGACAATAATCCCAGGAATAATAAATACACTGTTAGAAAATGCATGCTCCAACGGGCCTTCAGAACCGCCACTGAGATCCACCATTTTTGCGTAATACTGAGATAATCGCTTTTAAAACTGCGACAGATTAGTCAACTCACTAATTCAAAATATGAAGAATACCATTTTCAATAGCGGAACACTAATTTTCTAATTAAATTCATCAAAATCTTTGACCCGAAAAATGGGAAACGCAAAGGACAACAAGTTTTAATGTTTTCCATAGATTTGAATATTAGTCTTTTAAGTAAGACAGTGAAAAAAATCACCCTCATTTTCATTGACAAAAAGCCGGATTGTTCGATTTGGTGTAAAGAAACATTTGAAAATGTCAAAAGATAAATCATCAAAGGCTGAATTATATTTTATTGGCAGAATCATCGTCACACCACGATGACGTTACCTAAGATATGTCTAAATAAAACCGTTTTGAAAAAGAAAAAAAAAACAATGTGCCTGAAAATTCGAACTTTCCAACTGTGTTCTTTATAGATCTATTCGGCTTAATTAAAAAACAAGGTGTATCATTAGACAATTTTAAACTTTTGAGCCGGTTTTTAATATTGAATTAAGTCGAAATACCCACAGTTTTTATACAAACTGACAAGTTAGTTCAGTACTAAGTTGACGATATGGACGGTGTTTTCAGTTTTGCAAAAGGAGGAATACGTCTAAGTAGGTCCAGGATAGGACTAACGTGCCTTATCATTGTCCATATTGATGAAAAAAAAAACCAATGAGAACAAACGTCTTGTATAAATAAAACAAAAGACTTATTATAAATATAAATTTATTATTGAAAATACACAATTATGTATATCTTTTGGCCTTAAAGTAACATTAGTGTACACAATACTAAAACAATAATAACACTAATGACACATATTCAATACAACAGTTCTACGACCACTATCATACACGTTTAAAAATAAAACATTTTATTTATAATAATCAGGAGTAAAAATAGTTAATTTATAATAGGTATGTTCTTGGAATGTTGGCCTTTATGCTGCAATGTCATCCGATAACTACAATTTTTTTACAGTAACTGGCAACATTTCTTTTATAATAACTGACATTGTTTTGGGAGAGGTGTAATGTAATATTTTTGGTTATTTATGATCTAATTGATATGAGGGATTTCGGCAATATCGGACACTATTCTTTAAAACTGCGATTTTTCCTTGCCAGAAAAATACAATTACGCTTTTTGCACGACCTTTTTCCCGCAAAAAATATTTTACGAATTTCACTATCAAGGTTGCCAGTTTCAACTTTACAATAATGACGATTTTATATAATAATGTTAGTTATTTACACATCCTGTTAGACGATTCTAATCATTTTCGATTCAGTCGAAATGTGGACATTTTAATACAATTTGAAGAACCTCAACTTGAAAAGAATTATCACAGAATATTATGAGGCGATCTTCAAATTTCAATAATCGTAAAAAATTTGGTCCTATAAATCTAAAGCAAATTTTTAGTTATTAGTTATTTCTACCAAAATACATTTTTAGTCCTCAAAAAATCTACTGGAGAAATGGTTATTTTTTTATATTATAAAAAATTGTAAAGTGTTTATTTTATTTTATTGTAAGGCACTTTTGGAATGACATTGAGCGTTTTCGCGCATAATCTATAATATATCACCGAAAAATTTAGTATTTTTTTCATTATTACCTTTTAAATGTTTTGTCATATTACTGGTTAAAATTTTGAGATTCAAGATTTAGTAAGGAAATGATGATAGAATATTTATATTTCTAATCTATTATCACGAACGAACGCATCAAAATACATTTGTAACCAATAACATGGCAACACATATGTTTAAAAAAACCTTTATTTCAGTTCACACAGCGCTTAAATACTATATTTTTTTAATCCACAAATACATTTTCCTTTTAAGAAATTAATAATTTTATTGCATTTGTCTATCCTAAGCTGTATGGACTAAAATAATGAATTTTATTTACCTAAATTTTTAACTACTCATTTTTTTATTTTATCAAAAATGTTGTTGTTTTCTTTTTAATTTTTCTTCAGTGGATCGAGGTTATCTATTGAAAAATCATCGTTTCCAAAGGAGATCCCTCGGCTGAATCCATCCTGAAACAAAAAAATATATAATAAGAAAATAGAAAAAGCACGTTTTATTGTTTTCCAATCATTCTTTTCAAGATTTAACAATTAGTCTCTCTTTCAGTTGTTTTTTTGATATTTTTATTGTTAGGGGTTTATCGATTTTTTTAATTGTAAGTTAGTTTATGATAAAAACTCGAATACTGTAGATTGTAGTAGCCCCTTTAAAAATCAGTAGTTTTGAATAAACGACGCCAATTTGTCAAATGGCTGATGTACACACAACATGATAATTTTGCTTCCAACATGTTGGTTTGGGTAAAGAATCTTTTTGGTTAGGTCCAGTCCCACCAAGACCGTATTGTATGGTTATGATGAAAGCTCTATCAAGCGAACGATTATTAGATATTAATGCGCCCTACCCTCGGATTTATAACATGATTATTTTACATAAAACCTATTTCAAATTATAAACCAAAGCGAAAACATTGTTACACAAAAACCTTTGACGATCACACTGCTTTTTCATTATATTTTGAACTTACCGATCGTCACGCTGTTAGAATAAAAAAAAAAATACTGAGTATAAATATTTTGAAATAACCGATAACTAATTACTGTTATGGCTATTTAAAATTAAAAGTACGTGCCAGAATAAGTGTCATTAGGTTAATTAATTATTGACGGTCAACTTTACACAAATTTTCCTCCTCCTTGTTTCGTGTTCCTCATCACAGCGGGTCGTGAATTCGTGATTTCGTCACGAAATCATTTTCTACCTGACAATCTTGCGTCACTTATTATCTTTGGCGACGTGGAATGCTAATTTTACATGACCAGAAAAATTTAAAATGTATTGCTAATGCCATTGTCATATATTTCTCCAGTACACAACATTTTTTTTTTTGAAATTTCAAACTTTTCTTCAAAACCTATAAATTCGGAGGTTAACTGCACGACAACCCGAGTTGAGGAAAGAGCAGAGAGCAAAGCAGGCTATGGACTTTTAACTGACCGTGTCATAATGACAAGTTACGTTTGTTCCAAAAAATCATAAAAAATAGAAAACTTATTCAGGCACAGAATTAAAAAAAAAAAACCATTGTCAGATACATACCTTCATTTCCGAAATAGTTTTATCTAGGAACCCATTGAAATTGCTGTCCAATTCCACCGTTTGTTTCTCACTGAGATTGCCGAATCCATTAAAAGTATTCTGGAATCCATTGCCGAAAATGTTTCCACTTTTCTGGGTGTCAAACGGGTCGTATCCGTGTAGGCCGTTTGTGAATGAGGTTGTGTTATTGAAGACAGACGTTTGAAGGTTGAAATCACTGATGTCGTAGTTGGGTTTGTTGGTTGATGGGAATGGTTGGGTAGGGAGGGGAGCTGGTTGTTGGTTGGGGATGGAAAAAGGGGTAGATCCGAAAAGGTCGCTCCCGTTGATGGGTTGTTGTTGAGGAGTGTGACGCTTCGACGCCTTAGGTGGGGGCGCCACTGGAATGAAAAATTAATAATTTATTAGAGGTTATTCTGTTCTGTTAATAATAATAGTAGCCTGTATTCCCCGAAGTGATAAGAATATAAGACAACTTTTTTGTAATGAGACATGGTATTAGCATCTGGGTACCGAATGCCGAAGAAGACACACGATGGGGGTTTATCGGACACCTGCATATACATATATACACTTAAGTGATCTAGAACTGACAAACTTAGCGCGATTTCCAAATCAACAATTTTTTTATATTTTTCGATCAAGTGAATTTTAGGCATCAGGGATAACTTAATAAACTGAATACTTACAAAGCGGCGGCGTGGTAGTGAGTGCGTTGTCGTGCGCGGGCGCAGAGAATCGAGACACTGGCTCCGACTCGAATGCGCGCGGGTCGAAGTCTGAAAGGAAATAAATTATTTAATTCCTTAACAGTGGAAAAAAGATAACGAATAAAAGTATTTCTGATATCAATATTTGTATAGTATATAGGTACATAGTTCTTTTTATATTAGTTTTAAAATCGTTGCCCCTCATTAGGATTTCTCCTGTATCGGTGATCATAGGTACAGTTTACAAACATACATGTTACATATACGCACAACCAGACCCGAAATAACTATCTGTAGATCATACAAATATTTGTTCCGTGCGGGGATGTAACCCGCGATACGTAGCGCAAAAAGCTAATCGCTTAGCCACTGCGCCAACCGTGTCGTCGTATTTAGATTGTATATATTTCATTATATTTACTGTATTGCCTCACACTAGGATTTCTCCTATATCAAGGAGACAGTAACACACACACACCCAGACCAGAAACAACGATCACACAAACATCTATTCCGTGTGAAAATACAAAACCCGCGACATATAGCACAGAAAGCTAATCTTTTAGCCACTGCGCCAACCTTACTATGTATTCCAAACAGCGACGTGCACAGAGTTTTTAGACAGGGTAGGCAGAAAATTTTAAAAGCTTACTTACTAATAAATACCTTCTGCATGTTGGTATTGGTTCGTTATCTTGTAATGATGTATATGATTTGCCACCTCAAATATATTATAATAAATATTTATCTGAGTTATGTAGGGTAGGCAGTGTCTTTTTGTCTTTATGAACCGCACGCCACTGATTCCAAATTACTAAAAAAACAGTTTCCAAACTCACCGCTGTCTGAATCGGAGTTTAGCACCAACCCTTCAAGCTTGGTGCCTACCGAGGGGTTCTTGCTCGACGACAAATCACCCAGGAGTTTGCTGGAAAAGACAAAAAGATATGATAACGGTTCTAGTATGACTTTTCTTCAACCTGAAATCAGTGGCGGTCCGAGGGAGGTCGTGGGGATTAGCCAGTCAGAAATGGTGGTATCGAGGGTGACTGCCCAGGGTGTGTTGATCTCATAAATGGATGGTGATAAGCAATAGTGTGTCAACCCACAAAAAGTAAAATGTGGAAATATTTATGTATTCTTATAATGTGTCACGAATTTAACATTACACAAAAGCGTTTCAAGTAACTTAAATCAGAAAAGTACCAGAAAAATGTATTTTTATCTTAAAACAAATAAGAAATTATATAAACAACATTTTTAGACGCTTTTTTCTCAAAATTATGTCTGTGTGGCTTGACATACTATTGCTTATCAGCATCCAAATCTTCCCTCATTGAGGTTCTTTCCTTCCATATATCGTACAAATACTTAAGATATTATGGGGGAACGAGGTTTAGCGTTCCTCCATTGAAGATGGAGACCCTCCGACAAAGCGGGCCGAAGCCCGACGGTTGATGTCGGACATTCGTATATGTGTTAGAATCGTTGTAAACTCTCATATTGCGATTCAGGGTTTGTTGTTGTCGCTTCACTCCGATAGATGGCGCTTTACTTTATGCCATGTACGTAGGAGTCACTACAATACATACCCGATACCGAAGCTGTGTTTGCCGTTGTGTTGCGGCGGCGGCGTCGACAACAGTAAGTTGTTGTCGTTGCTAGAGTTGAACGTGTCAGTAGAGTTGTTCGACAACGCGTCTGTGCCTGGAGACAAAGAAAACAGTATTAAATGCCGATTACAATTAAATGATCTTTTATATATAACCGCTATACATTGTAAATGTGAGTGAGATGTAGGCTGAACGCTCTTAAATTCATTAATTCTGAAAACTGATCCATGCTTGCCCTTGCCAAATAGCTATGGCACTTTCTTCAAAAGGCTATTCCACCCTATATTTGTCTCACATAAATCCTTACTATAATCTGTCTGGAGTTTAAAATAAACCTGTGATTATAGGCCGATATTTGTGAATATTCCGAGACGAGTGATTGAAAAATCTTAATGCAAAATAAATAATTTCATTCCATTTCACAAGATGTAGAATAAAAAAAGTAAGGGTCTTCAGACTGGACAGAACAGAACACGGACTTTCTTTGAGTGGCTTAGTGTGATGATGATTTATTTTTGAGGCAAGTTGAGTCCAAAGAGTGTCCAACAGGAAGTTTTGTTCTGCCGGATAACATATGGGCCAAAATACTTACAGAATGGTCTCCAATAAGTGGAAAACGACACCAAGTTAGACCGCGCAGAAGATGGCGGGACAAATTTGATGCCTTTATCTTATAATTGCGACAAGCGGCTAATAATAGAGATCAATGGAACATTTAAGGGGAGGTCTTTGCCCAACAACGGGACTCTTCAGACTCCGTGCTGCTACTGAGAATATCCATACAGAAAAACCCAATAACATTTTGCCCGATTCGGTAATCGAATTCAGGACTCAAGCTCAGCAGCCGCTCTTGCGACCATTAGACCAATGAGGCAATCTAATATGATATACATCACTACATATTATGAAACAAAGTCCCCCGCCGCATCTGTTTGTCTGTTCGCGATAAACTCAAAAACTACTGAACGGATTTTCATGCGGTTTTCACCAATAGACAGAATGGTTCATGAGGAAGGTGTATAATTCGTTAAGGTTTTGTGTAAACTGACTGAAATATGACAAAGATAGTTGAAGGTGTCGGAAAAAATCATGCCGACTGGGAGCTTTACTGGCGTGCGCCGAGTAAACTCGACGTAACAGGCTGATACGACACTACGACAGAAAATAAATGAAGGCGTATATGCTCTGCTACCGGTGCGAAGCCGGGGCGGGTCGCTAGTATGTAAGAAAAGTAAGTTTGTTAGTTTCCTCAAATCTCCTTCTTGATATTTCTCAAATCATGAGAAACAGTGTCCTGAAAATACTTAAACAGTTAAGTCTCTTTGCTTACCCATCTCAGTATTATTGCTGCTGTTGGTGTTGCCATTGCCGTTGCCGTTGCCATTGCCATTGCTGTTAGAGAATCCATTGGCGAGTGTGAGCGATGCAATCTGCTTCTCAAGTTCGGGGGGCGGCTTGAATTCTGTTATGTCTGACAGCTTGTTTCGCGCGAGATACGATGACAGATCGTCCTTGTATGTAATCTTCGATAACTCCTGGAATTAAACGATTTGAAATTTTAGATTTGTTGAAAAGTTAATAAGTTAATCAGCAGTTATAGGCGAGTGGTTGAACGACGACATGCTGAATATTCTTACTCACTCCTCCGAGATAAGTTCATAAAAGCGAACCCACTGAAGCCGGCGCTGGAGCCTTCCACCACATTGTTGGAAATAAGGCTAAAAAGGTAATTAAAGCTTACCTGTAAACGACTTTTGTACGCGTTCATCTGTAACTCCAGTTTCTTGTTCTGAAGCTGCATCTTCTGCATCTCGATGTATTTGCCGTTATCGTTCAGGAACCGTCTGGAATAAAAGCAAATATAGATTAAATATATTTACATTACATAACATAGCATCACGCCTGTATTCCCCGAAGGGTTAGGTGGAGGTGTACTATTGTTCAGCCACATTTCGCACTTGTACATACAGAAAAACCCAATAACATTTTGCCCGTCCCGAAAATCGAATCCAAGACTTCACGTTCAGCAGTCGCACTAAACCAATGAGGCAGTCAAGACTGCCTTATACCTATGACAGTAATTATATTTTTTAAACACTGTCGTATCACAGTTGACCCTATACGGCCGGGCATTGTACCACAAGGTCATTTGAACAATAATTTCTTTTAATTATACTTATATGATATTTAACAAAAGGAGTTCTGCACAACAGTATAAGAGGCGCAGGCATTTGTATGTGGATGTATGACTCAAATGCGTATTAAATGACTGAATATTTATACACCATCAATAGGCTTGCCCCCTATTACATGGGACTTAATAACGGCATCGGCGAAGTGTGAGTGTATAACAGTACGCCTCTGCTTAACCCTTCGGGGATACAGGCGTGATGCTATGTTATTTTTATATAACACTTATATACTCGTATTTTATTTTACATGCACATAATTAAGCGAAGAGCTTTGGAAATGTATTCTTGAAAGATGTTTTTAATGAAGACTTTTATTTTAAATGTTGTGGCCCACGGGTGACCCGCAAGTGGCCCACACATGACCCACAAATGGTCCACGAGTGACCCACACATGACTCACAAGTGGCCCACGAGCAGCGACGTGTACAGAGTTTTTAGACAGGTTAGGTAGAAAATTTTAAAAGCTTATTTACTAATAAATACTTTCTGCATGTTGGTATTGGTTCATTATCTTGTAATGATGTATATGATTTGCCACCTCAAATATCTTATAATAAATATTTATCTGAGTTATGTAGGGTAGGCAGTGTCTTTTTGTCTTTATGAGCCGCACGCCACTGCCCACGAGTGACCCACATGTGACCCACACATGACCCACAAGTACCTATTGCTAAAATCTCACCTGTAGGCCAAATCAAACGCTTGTCCAATAGTAAGCGTGATTTCCGACGCCAATTTCGTAGAAATGAAGACGAAGCACTCATGTTTCTCGATCGGTCCGTCGTGGCCGTTGACCCCGTTCACAGTGCTGCCACCTTTGGCGATGAACGAGAAGTATTTCTTGGCACCCTTGTCGTCCGTGCAGTAGGATATCCGGTGGAGAGGGAACTGGTACATTATGTTGTTTGATCTTGGCTCCTGGAATTAAAAAATATAATAATTACAATATTCTATAGCGTTAAAATACCGATATGTGTGACGTCATCGGCGAAATTTGGGTGTACAATGGTGCACCTCTGCCTAACTCTTCGGGGAATATAGGCGTGATGCTATGTTATGTAATTTTTCCCATAATTGTGTAGTTGCGTATAAATCTTGTTTAGCTCAACTAAGCAAGAAAAAAAATAAATAAAAAAAAACGTAACAGCTGACTGCCCAGTGTCCATCTATTAGGTAAATACCATAACATTATATAGCTATGACCGCTATGACAATAGAGAGCGGTGACCAGTGTTGCCGCTGCTTAGATTTCGGGATACCGTACACCAGGGTAAAAATTACCGTATTCTAAAATAAATTGCCGTACATTACATAAAAAAATGAAAAGATATAATAATAATAATAATAATAATAATAAATTCTTTATTTCAGACCAGAGATCCATACAAATGTGTTAGTAATTTCTTATCCTAATGTTAGTAGAAAACAGTTATTAATATTTATTAATTATTGACATGGACATCAGGACGCACATGTCTACTTGCCCAGTGTCTAATAAACGGCCCATCAATTTTGTCTGCCAGTGTAGCTAGATATAAAATTACGTATACTGACATACTCTCTCGTGTACTGAGTAGAGTAGCTTTACTCTTCTTGTTCCATTAAATGTGAAAGAATTAGGCTGGAGGGATTTCCCGCCTCAATTCTTTCTAAGGACAATAAATACGGATAAAACAATAAATATTTATGATTAACGCAAAAAGTACAGATTATCTAGTTGAGGCAGTCTGACTGCCTCATTAGTTTAGTGGTCGCCAGCGCAATTGTTGAGCGTAAGGTCCTGGGTTCGATTCCTTGGTCGGGTAAAGTGTTATTGGGTTTTTCTCTATAGAAATTTTCAGTAGCATCACGGAGTCTGGAACTGCGCACGATAGACGGCAATAAGCTCGCCCCCGGCTCAATAACGGCATCGGCGAAATGTGGGTGTGCAATGGTACACCTGTGCCTAACCCTTCGGGGAATACAAGCGTGATCTATGTTATATGTTTATTATGTTATCTAGTTGCAAGACAAGAAGCAAAAATATGATACTATGGGCTAAACTTCATTTATTTAAGAAAAAAAAAAACAAATTAAACTCTTTTCATCTCTTGATTTTTCGACTTTAATATATTTTTATTCAATTGCCGGATTGCCGTATTTTATAGTACGGTAATGAGCATCCTGCCGTATGCCGTACATTGTGTGATTTGGAGGCCTAATTGCCGTACGAAACGGCAATTGCCGTACTTTCGGCAACACTGGCGGTGACGCTCATTTCGCTCGTGACCTTGCGCCTGCGCAGCGTGACGTGAAAGCGGCGGAAACGCACGAGCCCGCCCGAACGCACTCGGCACAACCACCATTGATTACGGCTGCATAATTATGAGCCTATTTACCCTTTCTAACTGTTGTGAACAACAATGAGAATAATAGGAATAGTTTATGACCATTGATCCGGATATACGTACAAGAGGACCAATTCTCGCGCAATTAAAGATAATGTCGAAATCGAGATATATCGATTATGACGGATATCGATTGCATACCTTTTTCTGACTTCTCGTAATATTACATTAAAAACTGTGTTTACTTGAAAGTCAGGATTTTAGTGACTGTTTCTATATACTGGCGGGAGAGATTATCTCTAATAGAGATATATGTTGACACGCTAGAATAACTCCAGTGTCTAAGATTGTAGATCAGAAATGGAGTTGTGGTGAGAAAGGTGATTTTCCATGGGCACAGTGAGGCGAAGATTGTATGGGAGAGAGCCCATGTCCCCAAAAAATTGCCATTAATAGTTATTACGAGTTGTAGCTATTAAAATCAATATCAAATCCAGCAAGAACCTCCAGGAGTAACGAAACCTGAGATCTTCTAATGCACCCTGAGCAGTCAGGCCTGGCTAATCTTTCTCGTGTAGTAGCTGGTACCAACTCGGCAGAAGACTGGGAACAAGATACGCTGAAGAAAAAGCAGTGGAATAACCCTTCCGAAACTGTTACACGGATTGGTCCCGTGTCGCCGTGCACAGCACCCAGCGAGGGTAACGGGGGGACCTCTCTACAGTCTCCCCCGGGACGTGCACGAGGGAGTGGCCTCTTTACAGTCACCCCCTCCGGGAAGTGCCTTTGATGGCATGGTGGGCTTCGGTGCGGTCTTCTAAGAGTTCCCGAAGCGCACCATACGGTGTCGAGGCGGACCACCGTGGTGAGTTTAGCCGGTAGGAGTCCGGCACACCCCTTCGCCCTCCTTTTATAGGTACGCACTACGCGAATACAAGTGAAAACAACAAAAACAAGAGTTAGCTAGAGACACTGACTGTATTCGTGGGAGAGGGGCGCGCGGGCGGTAACGCCGGCCATGCACACACACATGCGCAAAAAAACGTGTATCGCTAAGTACTTATACACAACAGAAACTAAATAATAAGATAGATGACAACAATAGACGGAAATAAAGAAGAAACGGGGAAAAAAACATAATTAAAAAACTGTTTCTTTTAATTGTTTTGTTGACATGAAACTGTTTTTATATTTATTGACATTTTTTTTTAAACGTTGCCCTCTTTTTACACTTTGATTTCTCTAGTCCGATAACCGACCCGAAACAAATGTCTGTGGATCATACAAATATTGTTCAGTGCATGAATCCAACTCGCGACATGAAGCACAAAAAGGTAATTGCTTAGCCACTACGCTTACCATGCCGTCAATCGTAGTTTTTATTATATTATACAGGGTGTCCTAAAAATAGTCTCATACGAAAGTAGGTACGTATAAAGATGGAGCAGACTTAGTGGTATCTGGATCACCCCCATTATGGTCCGCGACCTAGTGTTTCGGGTACTTCGAAGCGTGCTCAATCTCTGAACTTCCACTTGACAGTATTTTTGAAACAGTCCTTTAAAAATTATGACAAAATCAACTTATGCCACTCTCACTGATTGTATTATTCATCCGCTTTTTGTTAATCCAACGAGAAAACCAATGTTAAATGAAAAAACAATTAAAAATACAAAGAATAAAATATAATAATCACAGGAAGCTATTACATGTAGTTATATACGTAATTAGAAGCGTGTTGAGTTAATAATGTCTGCTATTTGTTTATTTTATTTGCATGATATCATACATAAATCATACATACTTATAATTGCTTTCTGAACATACACCATATCACGGATATTTACAAAATAAGTCAATGCAAATTATGAGTAGTACAGGACAACAAAATATCGAGAGTGAGACTGCAAAAATGTGACGTATTTCCACAGAATTAAGTTAAATTTATATTGCATTGGATGGAAAAGATGTGGGCTAAGAAACGGGGTCACGCGTCCTGCGTATTGATTTGTTGATAGATAGGCGAACTGAAGAGATTAGCTCGGTTATCTCGTTGAGTTTTCCATCTATTTTGTATCTGGTGTGCTAGAGAGTGTACTGATTGTATGGACTGGATGCGAAGACGGAGGACTAGTGGACCAGTTGCGGTGGCCTAACTTGGGACAAGCGTAAGGCCGGTATGGACTATGATAGGCTGATTCGAATATTTGACTAATTGGACATCCGGACGCGGAGTTTAGTCTGCTTAGAACCCCGGATTTAGACGGCCTCTGCTTAACCATTTAGCGATTAGAGGCATAACACTTACATACATATGTATGTAAACAATGATTGCTCACACAATCAACAGTCGGTTAAAAGTGAAATCACATGTTTCGCGTTACATATGTGCGTGCGCATAGAACCAAGTTATAATGCGATCTCACAGTGTTTTAAAAGTAAAAGTGTTTATCAGTGGTTTGTGTTGAGTTTAATTAATTTCGTGGTAGCTTTTGAAGTTTCGTAGTATGGGAAATTTGCCATGGGAGAATTCTATCAAAGTTAAATGAACGTTTAGTACTTCGTGACGATTGTGAAACGATATACAGTAGAACACAATTTGAATTTGCACACACACAAACACACATACACACTAAATATGTGGGCTTCCGATGTACCTGCACATCCTATGTCGCTCTGTAGCGTAGTGTCCAAAATTATTTTAAAATATAGTATCAAACTATTTGTGTATGTCATAATGGGTTTCATGTAATAGGGGCGAGCCTATTGCCATCTACCGGGCACAGTTCCAGGTTTCGTGCTGCTACTGAGAATTTCCATACAGAAACACCAATAAAACTTTGTCCGACTCTGTTGGACCTTGCGGTCCTGTGTTTGATTCCGAGATCGCGCGACTGCTGAGGCTAGACGAATGAGGCAATTGAAAAAAATATTAAATAAACCTTTGTTTACTGACCTGTATCGCTACACCATCCACTGATATGGTGATCTCGACTTTCTTGCACTTGGCGCCATCTTTGGCTTCCGACTTCTTCAACTGCTGTGTGAACTGGAGTTTCTTGATGGCATCCTTGACGACTTCGATGCCTTTAGGCTGGTCGACTTGCGTGCAGCCCAAGAACTGAAACACCAGAGACAATTTATTATTATATTATTATTATTTCAAAGATAAGAAGTAACCTTCAACAAGGGCTAAAACAGCCCTCAGTTTATTGAGTTTGTCAAATTGTAACATGTGGACTAAAAAAGGCCACACTAAGCAATCAGTAGTTCATCTACGAATCTCCATGGTTTCAGTCAAACTGATGATTGCCGAATATGAACTTTAATAATTTTAAGACTTCAATTAAGTAGATATTTCGACATTGTTTTGTTATGTGAATCATACTAAGATGATCTAAAGCGGCCTTTTTTGACTCCATGTATTCCCAAAAAGGTTAGACAGAGGAGTACTATTTTGCCGATGACTGTGCCATGCCATAGGGGGCGAGCTTATTCCCAGTCGATACTGGGACATTCAATACTCTCAGCTGCAGAAAATATGAAAAAAGAAAATACAACACCAGACCTGAAGAGCCCAGGCGGTCACGCTCAGTGGTTGCAAGTTGCAACCACTAGAGCATTAAGAGTATCGTTTAGCTGCCGGCTTCTGACAAAATTGTCTTGAAATACGCGCAAAATAGGTGTTTGGGCGTTAACGTTTCTTACATCGAAATCTTAACGAATTAATTTGATTTTGGTCTCTATCGTTTTGTCAGATTATAAAATAGGTCGACAGGTTTTGTTTTTTCAAAATTTTGATTAATTTAATAATTATCACGAAATAAGTATACGGAAGATTTTTAGTCAAAAAAATGCATTTTGAGTGTTAATTATTTCTCAATCTATAAACAATATCAAAAAAACAGGAACGTAACGACCTAGTTTTTACTTGTATGTATATCATATTTAAAAAATCAGTAAAACCAGTTCATGTTTAGTGGGGTAAAAACGTTAACGCATTTTGTATGAAAACTTTAAGCTAAACAGTCTTAAAGTCTCTCACCATACAATTTACAAAATGGCGTCGCAATGATTAGATCTTTCGGTAGGTGCGTGATCAACACAAAAGAAACTGCTATCTTTACAGGAAGTCTAAATGTAAACTATACAAAACAATTACTATTGTAAACAATAGCTTGTAAACTGTGAACGTGTACAATTATTAATAATGGTTGTTATTTATTTAATTATCGATCAAACAAACCAAACGGGTCATGGGTGGGCCGTGAGAATTTATTATCAATCGATTTGATGGCACGAATATCGCACTGGCTAAGTGATTAGCTTTCTACGCTATGTGTCGCGGGTTCAATCCCCGCATGGTACAAATATTTGTATGATCTACAGATAGTTATTTCGGGTCTGATTGTGTGTGCATGTGACATGTATATTTGTAAACTGTACCCACGATACAGGAGAAATTCTAGTGTGGAGCAAAGTGAAAAATTCGAAAGGTTAGCAGGTTTGGACTCGGTACTATTATTCCGAATTTTCTTCCGGCCTCCCTCCAAAAATGTATATACAATCGTCGTGCGCGCGCATTTTATTAAACTTGTTTCAAAATGCGCGCAATGTCCTTAATGTAGAATAGGATTGATCAATAAAAATAAAAAATAAATGCAGTTCGTTGGTATGTACATGGTAAGTGCATCACTTGAGAACGGCTCGAACGAATTGGCAATTTTATTTCTAAACTGTTCGTTTTGTTCCGAAAAGGTTTTAAGGGAAAATTCGTGAAGAACTAAAAGCTTGCTTTTTTCTAAGGACTTTTTGGAGGGGTGTCGGACTCCTACCGGCTAAACTCACCACTGTGGTCCGCCTCGACACTGTATGGTGGGCTTCGGGAACTCTTAGAAGCCCTCACCGAAGCCTACCACGGTGCCACGCCATTAACGGCGCTTCCCAGGGTGACTGTTAAATTACTCCTAATCTAACGTAACCTAACTTTTTTTTTGATTAGCATGTTGAAAACCCATCATGGGCTATCTTCCGTCTGGGGGGCGGAGGTGTGTGCCGGATTTCTACCGCCTAAACTAACCACGGTGGTCCGCCTCGACACCATATCTACTGTGAACTGGCAACATGTCCTATGTCGATTTTATGAGGATTTTTATTGGTTATATCATTCTAAACTATTTTATACTCGGCAGCGCTGCAAAAAGCATATTTTACTTCAATCAAAATTAGACGCCAAAATCGAATGATAACGAATAATAACGACCGCGTTGTATGCACGCGGTCGATAGTTTCTTCTTAATCCTGTAATGTTGTCAAAAATGAGATAGTACCAGTTGCCAGTTCACAGTCGATATGGTTGACTCTTAGAACAAACCTAACCTAACCTAGCATAGACGAAATCACAACAAACACTCATCCGCCATATTGTAATCTAGTGCATAGATATCGTTATGACGTATCACCTACGCCCCCAGCATGCTACACATCTGCTGGTGACACGTGCATGATAGTGTTATCAATGTTTACTGTTAAATTCCAGCGTTTGTTTATGTTTGTTGGCAGGAGGACCTCACAGGGATTAGAGAATGATATTGATTGTTTCGTAAAAAAAAATTTGGACAAAACAAGCACTTCGTATTCCATTCTGCGAATTGCATATCGTCGTTGAAGTTCTGACACCATGTAAGTATATTTGCTGGAGAATCGGAAGACGCGTTGTTTCAGCCAGTCAGAAACAAGCATCGTCCAATAGAAACTCGTAAAATGAAATGAATATAAAATGCTATTGTACTGGCGTCTATGTAAAATTATACATTTTTTTCATTCTCCTGAAAAATTGCTATTTTTTACATACATACGTGGTGTTGGTGTTAGAACTTCAACGACGATATTTAAAGCATATTTGGATGGATCAGGATAGATGGGTCAAGGTCGACAGTCGACACGGAGTGGGTGCCTGAAGATGGGCAACGCCACCCAGGTAGGCCCAGAAAACGCTGGCGAGACGACTTAAACGCCTTCACTACGCACTGGCCGGAGGCAGCAACACAGCGAAAGGCGTGGAAGGATATGAAGGAGACTTTTGCCCAGCACTGGGACAGTAATGATTAGTAATTAAAAGACCAATCACAAATAGTACTATACCTTAACAAGATACGCGACATGGCCCTTGACGAGGGCGTCAGGCGCGTGTATCCACGTTCTGCCGTTGGGTGCACCATTCGCCTTGCCCTTGCCCTGCCAGAACAGCAGGGTTGACATTCTGAAACAAACATAAAAAATTACATTAATATTGGGTGATGGAATGCTGCGCTACGTGTCGCGATTTCGATTCCCACACGGAACAATTTGTATGATCTACAGATAGTTGTTTCGGGTCTGGTTGTGTGTGTATGTTTCTAAACTGAACCCACAATTCAGGAGAAACCCTAGTGAGGGGCAACGTTTTATATAAAAATAAAAAAATATAAACGTCAAATTTAAATTGCATTGACATATATGGCATTGACATATACATATCAGAATTTTGACAGGTTACGTCAATTCAGTACTTATATTTTGCTGACGTTTCTATAAACTAGCGATTGTTAACACAGTGTTCATCTAACCTGTCTATTACGCTATGCCTTAAATAGGTATTGGTACATAACAAGTGTCGATAGCGGGTAGATACTAAGCAGAATTAATATTTAATTTATAAACACATAAAACGAAAAGCTGTGCGGCTGTAAACACAGGTAGTAAAGGTGTAGACACAAAATAATCAAATACAGAAGGTAAGCTCCATACAACGATGGCAAACAAGCGCACGCGCACAAAGAAACGGACAGATAAATTCAATAGCGAGTTTTAGAGGAAATAGTGATTGAAATCTTCACCAATTTCATACATATTTGCGAATACATAAAAATATATGCTCATTTAAATTTTATAATTTTAACCAATACCTTTCCAATAATAAGTGTTTGAATTTCTCTACGTGTATACATCTTTTAGAAAAATAAAATAAATATTTATTCATGTAGAACAGTTAAAGGCACTTATGAATAGTCAGACTCTAGTTGCACGTTCCAAAGTGTTGTTTTGCTATGAAGAAGAACGGACAAGAAACGCTATGGTTATTATTTTACATTCTAGTCTCGTTAGCGCCCGCGCTCAGGCGTACCCTCTGTGTCCGCGCGTTTTTGCTCTTTTAAACGGCGGGCCTTCTGAACTTATTTATTATGTGGTGTAGCTACAAAGTTGCTAGGTCCTTTACCGCCAATATTTTATAGAAATTGCATGTTGAACAAAGTTTGCTTGGAAACGGAATTCATTATAACAAACAGCCTACAAAGTCCTGTATACAAATAAATAACGCGTTTACTTCTAGCAAGGATTCAACACCATATAAAGTGTTTAATAGACCTTTATGCGATCAAGATGAGATTACAACCTCCTTGAAGGTATGGTTCAAAATATTTTGGCTCGTTTGGCCACTTTTGTAATGAAAAGAAAGATTACAAAAATCAATTAAGAAATTTCAGTTAGGTATAAATAGGTGTGAGATTACTGAGCGTGAGGTCGTAGTTCCGATTCCCGGATCGGGAAGTGTTATTGGATTTTCTGTATGGGAATTCTCAGTAGCAGGACGGAGTCTGGAACTGTGCCCGGTTGATGAGAATAGGCTCGCCCACTATTACACGGGACTCAATAACGGTATCGGCGAAATGTGGATGTACACTTCTGAGAATTTCTATGCAGAAAACGTTTGCGATCACTAGACCAAAGAGACAGTATAAACATTTTTTTTAAACATACAACAATAGTTATCTCATTTGTCTTGTGCAAGGTTTCTCAAACTTATGGCCCCACGAACCCCTGTTAAAGTTCCTAAACTACTGCGATCCCCTGGCCCTTCTCCCCTAATACAAAAAAATAAAATCCAGCTGTTTAGAAAATAACAATCATTTATTTTAGTTACTAAAAACGAAAATAGTAAATACTAAGTAAAAGGCAAGTGTTAAAAATAAGAAGTTATTAATGGGATGGATGGGCTTGTATGTCTTAGTTATTAATGTGATGGAAGAAATCTTGGATAATTTTAATCTTACTCCAAACCTACTCTTATCTATTTCGCGCACGCGCCATCATTTGTGTCGCATGCGCTTGCCAGCTATCCAGTAGCCATTACGTAAATTTTGTAGCGAACCCCCTACCATCAAATGGCGAACCCCTAAGGGTTCGCGTACCCCAGTTTGAGAAACCCTGGTCTGATGGTTTTATGTGCGGCTGCGGATCGTGAGGTCTTGTATTCAATTCCCAGGCAGTATATACTGGGTTTATAAGAGAATTTCTCTATAGTTACTCGCTTTGGTATTGTTTCCGATGGATGGAGCTTAACTCTTCGGAACACAGTACAGAGTGATTCTGTGTATGTATGAATGTATGATGATGAAAAAACAAACTAAATTGATCATGATCACGATTCAAGATTATGATGCGCATGCGGCATTTTTTATTCAGTTCCCGCCTTTGACAGAACTCGTTTATTATTGTCGTCCTTTGGGTAGGTTGTTTCTCGTATAAATTATCGTAATGCATACAATAAAAGACTTGTGAAATAAATAAGAATATTAATCACATTTTGACAAGACGTAACGTAAGCTAAGTTTGCAATAAGTCATGATTATACAGGTGTTATTATTAAGCTTATCTATTTATATAAATACAAATCAATTGCCGCATGCATGAAAGATCCAGTGCCGGATTAAACACGTAGCAAGAGTAGCAATTGCTACGGGCCTCGCGCAAATGGGGGCCCTGCGTATCCAAACCCACCTACGCCTAGTGTGAGCGAAACAATCCCCGTCAGACAATTGTTAACCGATTATTTTGTTGGCGAAAATAAAACACAGAATTTCATACGTTAAACGCACAAGTTCTACAAAAAGTCACTTTATACTCAAGAGCCCATAGCAGATCAAGGGCCCCTCGATAGAATTTGCTAAGGGCCCCGCGTTTGCTTAATCCAGCACTGGAAAGATTATCCCTTGAGAATAGCTCGTCCGATGTGGCTGATTCCTTTTTGTTGTGTTTGTCTTGACAATTAAACAAGATAGCAAAAAATGTTATGTTTTATTTAGATTTTCATACAAAAATATCATCTAAATTTCCGATATTTTAAGTGGATTTCCAAAAAAAAAAACACGTTTATACCAAGTTTGTCCTGACAATTACGAACATAACCAAAATAAAATAAGCCAAATCGGTCGAGCCGTTCTCTAGTGACGCTCCGTCATACACGTGGCAGTTGATTTTTATTTACATACTATACATACATAGAGTCACGCCTTTTTCCCATAGGGGTAGGCAGAAACTACAGAACGCCATGTGCTACGATCATTACATAACCCTTTTGCTTCATCTACATTCATGCATCGTTTCATACATTTACGCCGGTTGTGGGTACTGCGCACCTGACCTTTTTGAAGGACATCACCAATAAGGTTCGTATATGTCCTTATGATTTTTATTTATATAGATGTATAGTTTCAAACTCGCCTGTCAATCTTAAGAACCTGGGATTTATGACTATTTTGGTCAGACGGATAGACTGGAGTCTCCACGCAATAAATAAGGTTTCTCATACAATTACATAGTAGAATGTGTTGGGAGAATATTATGACAGTATATTTATTTAATTTTTTGTGAATATATCGCTAATGTACCTACTAGCGGTGGTCGTTGCGCGACGTAAAGGTTATTGAAACTAGCTAACATCACAGTAGTAGTTTTCTGAAATAACTTGCTAAAATCTCGACGGTCCCTACGTACAAAGCGACATATCAAAAGTCGAGGTTTACAGGAGGGCGTTTTAAAGTTTCTAACCGATGTGAAATTAATAATAAGATTTTTTTTTTATTGCTGATATGTAATATAATATTAATGTAATCTCTATGCGTATAGATAAGCAGAAGCTAATTGGGATATAAAAAAAAATGCAATTTTGGATATGACTTCACAGAACACATGCTAACATCTCAACTCTATCGCGTTGCACTCGAACACAAAGCACACAACGTTCGGAAATTTTCGTTAAACACTATCGGGCTCGTGCGACCCGTAGTTACGTGCCGTAAATCCTGCTATTGATCGCTACTAAAATAGCGCGTTTTAAAAGTCGATAGACAGTTCCGTTTCGTTATCCAATAAAGTCTTTTTGAAATAGAAAAAGCTGCTATAAGTCTTGCTCCATTTTAAAGAAACACCCTGTATATAATAAGCGTGTAGTACGTAATTCTTCTCATAGATAATCAATATGTTTTTATGTTTTTTATCATACGTGGTTTATGTAATTATTTACAATTATAATTATTATGGAATCGTGTGTTGATTCAAGATGACAGAATATATAATACTTAATAATTGCAATAAACATTTCCATCTTCATGAGAATACAGATAATAGGATGCGCATATTATATAATTTGCCTCATATCATATAATTTATTTTATGCGGAAGCTTAGAATTGTTATGAATGTAACCATTTAATTTAATTACTTAACGTAGGTACAAATTAGCAAAGAAAATATGTGTTTTGTATCTCTTAGTGGGTAGGTATCTTTATTTTAGATAAGACAAATTTTGAAGCGACTACTCGCAACATGACAAAAAGTACAGCGCCATCTATCGGAGTGAAGTGACAAAGTAAAATCCTGAGTTACGCTATGACTACGAATATCCGATCAGGCGCGGTCGCAGGCGAAGTGTTTGGGGGGTTATATTAACAGTAAACTGACTTTGGTGAGAGGGGGGGTCATATTAAAACTGAGCATCTGAATTTATTTCACAAAAAAAATATATTAAAAATAAGCAAAAAAACTACCTATTTTTGATTTCATTGTTCAGTCGTTTTAAGTAGGAATTTAATCTTTTTTTTTTTCTTTTTGTAAATTGTCTATTTTTAGGAGGTAACTATGTTAATTTGTCGTGTATGATTTCGGGGGGGTCATGACCCCTACTAATGCAGGCAGAATGTTTTTCAGAGAAAATATTCTTTCAAAAGTTAGTTAGATGAGTTAAAAACAAAAATCAACTTCTTTGATACATACATCCTATCCTATCCTACTAATAATATAAATGTTAAAGTTTGTGAGGATGGATGGATGGATGGATCTTTGTTACTCTTTCACGCAAAAACTAATGAAAGGATCTGGATGAAATTTGGCACAGAGGTAGATCATAGTCGGGAATAGCACATAGGCTACTTTTTATCCCGGAGAAATGTACGGGTTCGTAAACCACGCGGGCGAAGCCGCAGGCGGAAGCTAGTATTATAAATGTAAAACTTTGTGAGGATGGGTTGATGGGTGGATGTTTGTTACTCTTTCACGCAAAAACTACTGTAAGGATCTGGATGAAATTTGGCACACAGTTAGATCATAGTCTGGAATAGCACATAGGCTACATTTTATCTCGCGGGCAGAAGCTAGTTAGTTTCATAATAACGATTAGTTCATCTACTCAAGTCAGTGACTGTACATACAATATACCTAAAACAACATTTTCGTTCGGTTGTATATATAGCCATAATTATAGCAACTGTATCACCGTTTGTTATAGATAAAAATAAACCCATCATTCGTATTAAATTCTCTTATTAGCAATACTCGTGATCGCACCACACGACTCTTTTATATATACGTACCTATATGATATTAATTATATATTAATTGCGCTGTGTGTCAGCTATCGGTCGATCAGGCACGCACCGCCAAGGACTAGCGTGATGGTTGCTTTATATAATTGTAGTTTGTTATATATGACCCGGGTACGTCTTAAAACTGTGGCCAGACACCGGAGGACGGGCAGCAGCGTCCTCTCACTAATCGGTGAGCCACTGCGATCCCCAAGCCGCCTGCCAAGCGTGGGAACCCCCCCTTGAGGGAGGCCTTCGTTCAGCAGTGGACGTCTTCTGGCTGATGATGATGATGATGATGATATATGTGTTGATTGGAAGATTAATCGCTTCATTGAGTTACTAGTCTTAGAATCTTATCTATTGTTGTCTGTCTCATTGCTCGCAAGCGCGACTGTTGAACGTGAGGTCCTGGGTTCGATTCCCGGGTCGGGCAAAGTGTTAGTGGGTTTTTCTATATGGAAATTTCGGGTAATATAGGGCACCGACTGTACTATTCTTGTTGTAAATCACAATCGGTCTTGAGTTTGAAAAAATAAAAAAATATAACAATGTTTTTTTTTTTTAAATTATCATGGACCTGTAGCATTTTTGGAAAGTGTTCCTGTTTATGGCAATAGGCTCCATTCTTATCTCAAACTGCCATTAAAGACTGTACTGCAGCAGTAAACATGTAAAACCATTTAATTTGTATACAAGCAACACGTTTTATGGGAATCGAATCCAAGACCTCCCGTTCAGTATCCAACACAAAGTTCTTTTTTCATATTTCGGCAATCTGCAATGTAATACTTCTCTATTACTTCCTCTAATCAGAATAAATCCTAAATACAACCGTATTTTAACGCTAAATCATTTAACAAGGGATGTGATGAAACTAGTCTGTTAAGAGGAAATTCACGTCACAGCTGCGAACATAAAATGTAAGTCCTAATTGGACAGTTCTCTTATAAAGCATTTTATACCAGATCCCGTAAAACGACAATTTGTGAACCACGAGTGTCAATTTAGAATATTGTAGAGTAGAATATATCTTTATTCCATGTAAACCAATTTCAGGCACTTATTAAATATCGTAACTCTAGGCCATTAGTTCCCAAAGTGGTCCAGGTGGACCCCCAGGGGTCCACGGGTGACTCGACGGGGGTCTACGTTGGCGTGACAAAAAAAATGGTTTACAATTCAATTTACAATATGGTAGAAATGTAGCTGCAGGGGGTCCATCGGAACCAGCTAAATTTTGAAAGTGGTCTATGAGAAAAAAGTCTGGGAACCTCTGCTCTAGGCGCACGGTTCCATATAGTAGGTCCTATGAAGAAGAACAGGCAAGAAATTCCATGGAAACCCTTAAAAAGAAATAGATTATATGATATGATTATATTAAAATATAGGAATGACATTTGCGGATCACGTGATTGTCTGACAATTATTTATGACAGAAGTGAATCAGTATAAATACGCATAAGACGCGTGTGTGTAGTGTGTATGACGAAAAAGTGGTCTGTGTGTATACGCTCTAATATTGGATGAGTCAAGGCTTTAAGACGACCTCCCACGTGTCACAACAAACGACGAACTTGACTCTGTTTACCAACAATTAGGATGATGTTGCAAAAATATGGCGGAAATATTCGATACGTTACACAATATTTCTGATGGTACCAGTCAATCAGTACATTCCATCAAATACAAGGTGGATTTAATTTGTGTTATTATTAGTCATATATTTGTTATTTTATATTTATGACAAAGGGAGAGTTTGGATATATAATTTAAGGGTTATATTAAGTTAAATATGCACGTTTAGTGATTAAAGTAATTAAAATAATCAACGAACACGAATAAATTATGTGTCTACATCATTAAGATGATTGCAAAAACGTAATTTGATGACCAAATCCATTACCATTTTACATACGACATTCAATATTTCGATGGACGATAAAAAGGTCATTATAATGGCAATGATGAATTCTATATTCTGGTCATTTGAGGAAGGACTGGTGGATAAAGCAAGTGTTTACCTTTTTTGGCGATAAGGAATAAGTTTTGAGGAAAATTGGGTTACCTATTAACTTACTAACTCCTTTAAACTTTGGGTAAATAAGCTTATTAATTAATTAGTCTAATTTTTAAATTTAAAGTTAATTTAAAAATATATTCAAGCTACAATTTTTACTGTTTTACAGTTTATTCTTTACGATTTTAGGAATTAAGAAAAAAATATCATCTTCTCATACAAATTTCACAAACTGATCGGAATTCCGCAACACTGTATGAAAAAAAATAACATAATACTGTCAACTACTAGACTAGAACTAGAAGTTTTTTTTTTTCACTGACCCTGTATAACTTACAAATTTGGATTTTACAGTGCAAAAGTTCAGGGTCCAGCTGGATTTTTTACTTTACTCACAATAATTTTAGGATCTTTACGAGTAGCTACAAGTACTACATGACGAGATCATTTCCTTCAGGAGTCATCGCTTTTATCAGAGGCCCTAGTGTAAGTTTCTTTTGACGAACGCGATTTAACGCATCGAACGCGTTCGGCGCTCCGATTGGTCCGTTTCGTGCTCTCCACCAATTGAAGCGCCAAACGCGTTCGATGCGTTAAATCGAGTTTGTCAAAAGAAACTTACATTAGGGCTTCCGTAGAAAAATTAAACGGTAGCTCTAACTTAAAGCTCTTAATTTTGTCCTTCAATTCATTGCCAAAATGGATATACTGTCGGCATTATGCGGTAAACTTAAAGCAGGGAACGGCAAATGATTATGCAAAGGAGGATATAGAAATCACCGCATAAAGTATGTATGAGTTATTGTGCTTAAGTCGCAAGGGAGTTATTCACATAACACAATAACTATGACACCACGTTTCCGTGAGTCCACTTAAACGGGGTTGCCAACTAAAATTACATTTAATTATTATTACGTCAACACCGAGGATAAAAGATTTGATGATAAAAACAAAATGTCGGGAAACATTAATTATTATAATTTCGTGTAATTAGATGTATATGATAATGTTGGATTAGCCAAATGCTAATTAAGTAGCAAAAACTGCATTTTAGGACATACCAAGGTGACATAAAGCAAGAAATTGTTTGTGGTTTGATTAGAATCTTTAAGATATTTTCAGGTAACCTCTACAAAAACGTAGGTAAGGTTACCTATGCAAAGTGTTAACTAATGCAAAACCTTAAACATCAATTAGAATATTGAGTTTTTTACATACAATAATAATCAAACTACCTCATTAGTCCAGTGGTGGCAAACGCGCCTGTTAAGATTATAGTTTAGCAAAAAAAATTCATACAAAATGCGTTAACGTTTTTACCCCACTAAACATGAGCTGATTTTGCTGATTTTTTATAAGTTATAGACACAAGTAAAAACTAGGTCGTAACGTTTTTTTTAATATATTGTTTATAGATTGAGAAATAATTAGACCTCAAAATGCGTTTTCTTAACTAAAAACCTTCCTTATACCTTATCTCGTGATAATAATTAAATTAATCAAAATTTTGAAAAAATCCAAACTTGTCAATCTAGTTTATAATCTGACAAAACGATAGAGACCAAAATCAAATTAATTCGTTAAGATTTCGATGTAAGAAACGTTAACGCCCAAACACTTATTTTGCGCGTATTTCAAGACAATTTTGTCAGATCAGCCGGCACACTGTAAGGATATTTGCAGGAGCAGCACGGAATATGGAACTGTGTGCTGCAGATGGCAATAGGTTCGCCTCCTGTACGTAGGTTAGACTGGTTGTCAGACTTTTTGGGCTACTAACACCTGTAACGATTGTCGTAGGTAGGTTTCTCGAGGCACGGGGGGCTCTCGATTTGTGAGAAATATCCACCCATCCAAGAACTGACCTCAGCGAGGGGTGCTTAACCTCGCAGATCCACTGATCTATACGGTCTTCTGTCATAAATATTATTTTCAATTAATACAATAACGGGATCAGCGAAATGACGGTGTAAACCACACCTCTGCCTAACCCTTCGGTGGATACAGGCGTGATATTATGTATGATATTATTTTCACCGCTTCCTTTAACCTTACTCTCATAAACATTTAACCGCATATTGCAATAACCCCGAAAAATAACTAGCTATCAACCCATTAACGAGTTGAAAACTGCAGTTCATCTGTATACTTGAAGTATCTGGTTTTAACAAGACACTTACAGACGAAATCCTACTCTATTTTCATAGTCATAAACTCCAAACTCCTTTGTTCACCTATCACTAGCCAGCAACATACACAACACAAGCGACAATCGACCGTATTTCCTTCAACACAAAGTTGAATCACTCAAAAGATTTTCAGGCATTGTTTCTTCATAACACCTCATTTAAATACAACTTTATACTTGTCATTTTAAAGTCTATATTCTATCGTGGATGGCATGGTACTTGTTACGTTACAGCAATGCGGATGGCGTCGAAGTTCCGTACTTAGTACGGGCTGATACGGCGCGCACGCATACAGACGCAATCGCCGTTCATTCACACTTGTGAAGCGTAGTGATGCGCGGTTGTCGATAGAGACGCTACTATTATCGATAAAAATGACAGGATATTTTTAAAAAATAATTGTAAGATAAACTAACTGTACCGTTGGTCTAGGAATCGCGAAGGCGACTGTTGAGTGTGAGGTACCGAATTCTATTTCCGGTTCAGGCAAAATGTTAGTTGCCTTTCCGTGTTAAAATATTCTTATTGAAAAGGTTGGAATGATACCTGGTAAATGGTAATAGGTTTATTACATTGGACTTAATAACGGCATTGGCGAAATGATGGTTTACAATTGTCTGCTTTACCCTTCGTAGAATACAGGAAATGTAATCGAATTATTTATAATAGCAGAGTGTAAGTTCTTTTATCCTCTTCACTCTTAGGTCTTTGGTTACTCAACAACTACTTCTATTTTTAGGACATAATTAATCCATTAATCAATCTGTTCACAGCTGGACCTCTTTAAATAGGAGGAATAATCTGGTCATTCGACAGTTCTTATGCCTGGTTTACACCAAAAGAAAACAAAAAATATATATAAATCCAAAAAGGTTACAAAAAAGAGTTTGTATACAAAATGTTATATTGAATTTATATGATCCTTTTTCGGATACAAATAGATTTACTTGATATTTGATATTAACAGTAACCTTAACCAGTTTATTGAAAAACATACTTAAAACTATTTTAGTATTCATTTTATGTGAGTTGTGTCTCGTTCAATGACCTTTTTGTTATTGTTTTTATAAAACTTTGTAGATATTATTATATAAGTTTTTTTTGCATATATATTTTGGTAAGTTTATTTTTTATGGTTCTGCAAAATCATAATAGCTATATTTGAATGTTTTTAGTTATTGGTAGTTATTGAATAAATTCAAAAGTATTTACTAATACAGTAGCTTATTAAATAGGTAAAAGAAAATATTATTATGAAAAGAGACTAGACTAATTAAATTAACGTATCTCTTTGTATATTTTTATTTGTAAATAATGAGTGTCGCTATAACAAATAATTATTGTACAAAAACATATAAATATACGAAATTTAAAACGAAAATTAACACAATACAAAAACTGAATATAACATAATCAAGCTATTATCTTAATGAACATGAAAAGAAAATAAAAATTAATACATTCTTTATCCTTTCCGACAAACATTCAATAATAACAGCAATTACTGTCATAAAAATAAAAAATATTGGCGACATTAACTCTGTGTTATCTATGGTTGAGCGTCTGCCGATGTCATGACATTTTTAGACCTCTTTATTTGCTGCTATCTTCAGATAAGTCTAGATTTATTACCAAAATAATAATAAAAAAAATCAACAGTTTACTGTATACAATTTGGCGGGAGCTTTGAATATTTTATGTCACATTTTTCCTCTGTAGGTTTCTTTACCAGGCTATTGCAAGATTTTTATCCGTTAGTTGGACAGACAGATGTAAGCATTCATAAATTCACCCAACTGATTACTTCGTAATGGTAAGGTTAGGTTGTTTTTTAAACTGCGTGAACTAAGAGAATCACTGACTCACTTAATATCTAGCAAGAAGGAACTAGAGACTTTGTTCACATGTTTTTTAGCAAAAAGTTTCGCTTTTTTCACTTAATAGTTGTTAATCTGGCTAGCGGCCAGTGTCCGTATATTATTTCCTCCTTATGCATTATATCAGTGATAGCCTAGCGGTTGAACGCTTGCTTTCCATGCAGGAGGGTTTGAGTTGAAACCCGGCCAGCACCTCTGACTTTTCGGAATCATGTGCGGATCAGAATTTGATTATCACTTGCGTTTACGGTGAAGGAAAACATCGTGAGGAAACCTGCACCTGAGTGGGCTCCAAGTTCGCGATGGTGTGTGCAGTCCGCACACCCGCAGCCCAGCGTGGTGAACTAAGGCCTACCCCTTCTCTTCTGAGAAGAGACCCTTGCCCAGTAGTGGGAAAGTAATGAGTTGAATTTATTATTATTATCAACTCTGAGATTTCAATCTCAAGTTACCCACGATAATCGACACTTTACATCACTATAACTTGCATAACACACACGCAAACACACAGGCACCGGACGCGGTGTAGACTAGGTTACTGCAAACTACTCTACAGCCAGGAATACTAGAGATATGCGGATCTTTGGAGATACAACTGTTTTATGGTAATCTAACGAGAACAATAATGTTTAGGCGTTCTTTGATTGGGGCGCGGAGGTTATCGCAGAAACATGTGAAGACCTGTTAGTACTTTTTAAAGGTTACTAGTATGTACTTATGATTCGGGGCTTTGTGTTGAAGTCTCAGCTAGATCTAGTGATCAAATTTGAGAGCAGGGTTTAAAAAAGAAATGGTTGATGTAGTACGCATTTGCTTTGCAATTCGCCGTTGAAGTTCTAACACCACGTATGTCAATAAAATTTAAGCAACTTTTCAGGAGAGTGAAAAAACTGGTTAATTTTACATAGACAACAGTACAATACCATTTTTATATTAATTTCATTTTCATATGACTTTCCATTGGACGATGTCTGTTTCCGATTGCCTGAGACAACGCGTCTTCCGATGCTGTGTGCTTCCGAATGCCATCAAAATGTCAAAATCGTCAAAAAATTACTCACGTGTTATAACTTCAATGACGAATTGTGCCTTACGAAATGTGGGTAGGTGTACTGTGTCAGTTTATATTAAATATATCAACGGTCCCTACGTACAAAGCGACGTATCAAAAGTCGAGGTTTACAGGAGAGCGTTTTAAAATTTCTAACCGGTGTGAAATTAATACTAAGTAAATTTTTTTATTGCTGATATATAATATAATATTAATGTAATTTCTATGCGTATGGATACAAAACAGAAGCTAAATATGAAATTTAAAAAATGCAATTTTGGACATAACTTTTTATACGTAGGGACCGTCGAGATGATCACTCCTTTGATTAATAGAAGCTTGGTGCTTCGTTGGTATAGTGCTCCCAAGAGCGGCTGCTAGCATCAGGTTCTGGTGCGATTCAGCGCAGAAAGAGATTTTGGGATGTTTTAATATTCTTGGTAGCAGCTTGGCGTTTGGAATTGTGCCAATGGCATCGGCGGAATGTGTGTGTCATATACACCTTAGCTTAAGGTAAGGTACACGGTGTGGTCCGTGTCGCCGTGCACACCGCACCCAGCGAGGGTAACGGGGGGACCTTTCTACAGTCTCCCCCGGGTCTTGGCATGACACCGTGGTCGGCTTCGGTGCGGTCTTCTAAGAGTTCCCGAAGCCCACCATATGGTGTTGAGGCGGACCACCGTGGTGAGTTTAGCCGGTAGGAGTCCGGCACACCCTTCCGCTCCCCGCCCCCAGGCGGAGGATAGCCCATGATGGGTTCTCAGCACGCAAATAAAAAAAAAAAGGTAAGATTCACCATAAGATCAGCTACCCAACTATCAGATGTAGCTAAACATAATGATATTCATCACAAATCTAGAACCGTCTGATCTTGGCAATCTAGCCTGCGTCCAGACTACCCGTGAATAGATGTGTCATATATCTTCCTTGTTATAATTGGTTCCGCTTGGATGCATCTACCGATAACCTATAGAGTTCAGTGCAATTTTCAACTACCTCTGATTGTTGTCACGTTTTCCGAGTTTAATGCTGTCTATCCGGCTTATTAATAAAAATTCGTGACTGATTAAAGTGACAGCTTGACGTGTGCTCTGTCCTTTTTCGTTTTCGAACAAATGACAGTGACAGAAACAGAGTTGACAGCAAGATCTTGATTTACTAATGAGGCAGTACAAGTATAATTTGGAAGGAGTTCTGTCATGTTGGTACAAGTCATATAAGAATCGGTCATACCATAGTGGAAAGATTAGCCAGTCAGCAATGATGGTAGCGACACTGACTGCCAACTGCGCCATTCGATTTCAGAAATCGTTACTTTCCTTTTGTAGGAAAGACAATTCCAGGAAAATATGAATACATCTTTGCTGAGGCCTTTCATAGTCTACAGCTTATTAATGAGCATTTCCATACAAGGAAGGTAATGGTTACATCCACAATAAACAGACTTACGGTAAGTGTCAGGAATAAAAAAAATAACCCTCCTAATCTATGGCAAGGGCGGATCCAGCTTTCAAGTCAGGGGGTGTCACATGTTTGAAGTCTAGTCGGGACAGGCTCCTATTCGTTTACAATAATAAATACTGTACGATCAATGCGATTAGAAAAATTATCAGTGGTGGATCTAGAACCAGCCCAGGGGGGGTCATGACCCCAATGACCCCCCCCTGGATCCGCCCTTGCTCTATGGCCACTTATTATAATCTAATTTTAAATCACATTCTTGCAACAACACAGACGAAACCGAAACAGATTCGTAGTGTTAATCCAGAAACACTACTATTTCGTATTTGAAATACTGGCTGGACTTCCATTTAGCCTTCGGACTTCATTGAATTCCAGGAAAAAAAAAACAATAAAAAAGTCACCAATAAAATGTTATTGATATTTTGAACGGATTTTCCTACTTTATTTCCAGTGAATTTTAGCAGGTAAAATGATAATTACTGATTTACCTAAATTTAAAACGTTATTATAATCAATCTATTTTTGAATCACGCACAGTGTTATACATCCTGCTCCAGAGGCCCTAGTGTAAGTTTCTTTTGACAAACTCGATTTAACGCATCAAACGCGTGATCGCGGCGCTCCGATTAGTGGAGGCCACGAAGCGGACTTGGTCTTCAGCTGAAAGAGGAAGCCTAAAGGACCTTATCAATACCCTCTTGTGTTCCAATCTAGGAAATATGCATTAATATCAATCTATAGAGTAATCAAAAATAACAACCTATCACGGAGCCAATAGATCATTTTAGAATAGCTGTCGATATCCGAACGCTATTGTGAAAACTTTTTGTATAAACATAGCCGAACAGACCGGTTTATAAAAAAGTAATTTTGTCTATTACTGTTGAGCGTTTAATACCTATATCAATTGTTTTTGCTGTTAAGGAAAATCACAGTATATGTAGGTAGCAGTAGGATTCAAATAAATTATAATTAATTTGGTGAAATAAATTACAACGGGAAAATAAAATTTTGAAGGATAAAAAGCGTGTTAAAATAATTTTAGGTACCTTTCGAATGTTGCAAAGCTAATTAAATAAAGATAGGCATTTAAATTAAGAACACATTTACGTGTAAAATACGATTGCTTAAAATGAAACAACACCCATATGTTATTCAAATTCTGAATTCAAATGCACAAATTGCGCTCGGTACCACAAATACCCAAAAGATAATTCGAACGCCTTTAAATACATTGCTCCATACATTAGCAAGTCATGTACGATTATAATACCAAAAGAGCATTGTAGATGTAACAATGCTGGCCGACCGTTTCGAGTAACGGAAAGGTGTGTTGACATAGTGACTCAGTCGTTAAATATGCATGGAACGCTTAGGATCGTGAGATAAACCAATGCATGCTGTGTTGCTAGACTAGTGGGCTATGGTTGCGACATGGCTGAATGATCTCCGATTCCTTAGCCCGCCGTTAAACCTAAGACAGTTTTTGGTTGGAGTTGTTGCATTTTGACGGTTTTGGCCGTATGTCACAGTTTCCTTTGCCTGAACAAATGATAGCATGTTCAAAAAAAATCCTGCCTAAGAAGGTACTTACAGCGCCACGAATGTATCGGATCGGTGTGACCAAAATTAGTACTAATGTCGTCACAGAACAAGAATGACTATAAAATGTCATTTTTTTAAAATGACTAATTTATTTCCTCGTGCCTTGAGGTTATATAACGTACCTAGCAAAAATATGCTTGTTTCTTCTTTTTAGACCTAAAATGACGGTCTTCCACATAATACATATATCTACGTGCTCATTTTTTTTTTTATTAATTGACAAGGTCTAATTATGCTCCTAAAATCTAGGTCTAATTAAAACTGAGTGCAATGTCTTATCCTCTAAGAAACTATGTTAGTATTCCAGTTATTCAGCATAAAAAACGTACACAAACAATATTTTTAATTAGGCGTCTACTTACCTAGTTAAGAAATCACACACTTGTTACAGTTGGAATTCCGCATTTTTAGAATAGTTTGATGATTTTTATATAAATATTCATACTTGTGTATGATACATAGGCATAAATACAACCAACGAATAAAATATCCGATTATTGTAATAAAAAAAATGAATGAAAAGTATTGGCAAGTTGAAAATATATTTTTGTTAATAATTTGTGATAATATATTGTTTTATGTTATTATTTTAATTAAAATTATCTAATATAAATAAACCCAAATTATTCTCATAAAAAAAAGACGATCGATTCTAAAACGAAACAGTGTGCCCGTGTTTTTTGTAGGGATGTTACGGAGGTGGATTTATCGGAGGCGGAATCGGAGTCGGAGGTTCTCGTAGTGACCTCCGCGGAGTCGGAGGTGAATCGGAGTCGGAGTCGGAGCAAAGCTAGGAATGTAAAATGTAAATAAATAAGAAAGAAGAAACTTGTCGCAACTCGTTCACTCTTCGTTCATCAGTTGCAAAGAACACATGTATTCCGTCAGTTGTCAGTGTCACGTAGAAAGCGCTCAGTAGCGCTGCAGCGATAGCAAGTCATAACTTGTAACTCCGATATATACCTCCGTTTTGATATATCGGAACCGAGCCGGATTCGAAGGTGTAATTTTAATCGGAGGTTCCGACATATCGGAATCGGAGTCGAAGCTCCGTAACATCCCTAGTTTTTTGTACAAGTTCACTCAAATGCGCGCGCATTTTGGTTTTTTTCCTACATATTTGTCAGTCTGCTTATTGTTAAAAAGAAATAAGTGCATTTGGACTCTAAATGCAATTATTGCTTTTTAGGCATAAGCAGACGATATGTAGTGATAGTGATATTGCGTGCATATTTTTATGTATTTTGTACCTATTGGCAACGATAAGATTAACAACTTGGCAGTTTGCTTACAGCTAAAACGCAACAAGTGCATTTAGATCAAAATGCATTTATTGCTTTTTAGCAGTAAGCAGACATTATTACAGCCTATGTATATATATATATAGCCAGTATATGAAATAAAGCCTTTGTGGCGTTCAACATCTTTTAGTAGAACTAAATGGAATTTATATTTAATATTCTAAACATTTATCCTCACAATTTTCCTGTCTGATCTTTTGAGATAAGACAATAAAACTAAATACATAAGAAGTTGTAAATGTTATAAATTATTATTAGTTAGCAATAATTAATATTAATGACGTGTTGTATTACATAATAACTTATATAATATTACACAATATTATGTGTGGATGGTTTACTTAATTAATATTAGTTTATTATTCAATTAATCACCATTGTATCATATTTATAACACGTTTCCCGAATCGAGAACCGGGAATTTGTGACGCTCACTTTGTTACAATAAACAATGAATATACAATTCAATAAACCAATTGAAGGCTCGCGGACGGATTCGCCTCGTTTTGAACGTAGCGTTGTAGATATCTTTTGAACGTAGCGTTGTAGATATCTTTTGAACGTAGCGTTGTAGATATCTTTTGAACGTAGCGTTGTAGATATCTTTTGACCGCTTCACTGGTCTAGTGTTCGCAAGCGAGACTGCTGAGCGTGAGATCCTGGGTTCGATTCCCAGGTCGGGCACTGTTTTTGGGTTTTTCTGTATGGAAATTCTCAGTAGCACCACGTAGTATGGCACACCCGGTAGATGACAAGAGGCTCGCCCACTATTAATCAGGCGCGGTCGCAACCAAACAACTTTGGGGGGGGGGGTGTCATATTAACAATAACGACGATCAAATTAGAATTTGTCAAAAAAAAAACATTTTTTTTTTTTTTTTTATATATATATAAATTATTATAATATTCATTTTAATAATTTGTTTATTTTTAGGACGTATGCTTTTGTTTCAATTTCCCGTGTATGATTTTGGGCGTCATGACCCTCACGACCCTTCTCAGACCGCTACTGCTTTTAATATGGGTGTACAATATTACACATCTATCTAACCCCTCAGGGAATACAAGAGTGATGCTATTTTATGTTATGCTTCGTAGAATTTTTCATGACACTGCCAAACTCGTCTAACAGACGTCACACCAAACGATGGGAACAAAGTCTTCACTAAATAAAGCTCGCTGCACACTGACAAAAAACTACTATTTAAAAAAAGCACTAAAATTCTTAAACAAACTTGCAATTCTATGAATAGAACCAGTGGAGCTTGTTTTTATTTGAGACGATGATTTTGGTTTCATATCTTTTTTAGTACCTACCAATACGATTTAAAGTGTGACTATTCAAAACTAGCTTTGAGTTAGTTGAGATTTATATTTAAACATAACATAACATCACGCCTATATTCTCCGAAGGGTTAGGCAGAGGTGTATTATTGTACACCCACATTTCGCCGACGCTGTTATTGAGTCCCATGTAATATGAGTGAGCGTATTGTCTCGTATCGGGCACAGTTCTCGACTCCATGCTGCTACTGAGAATTTCCATACAGGTAAACCCAATAGCACTTTGCTCGACCTGGGAATCGAACCCAGTCACGCTCAGCAGTTGCGCTTGCGATCACTAGACCAATGATGTCATAAGAGATAATCAGAATTATATTTATTTCAATATAAATAAAAATCAATTGCCGCATGTATGAATGATGATCACTTGAGATTAGCTCGACCGATTTGGCTGATTTGTTTTGGTTGTCTTCGTAATTGTCCGGACAAGGTTCGTTAGAAAGAAATTTTTCGTAAAATCCATCGGAAACGTCGGAAATTCGGATGGTATTCCTGTACGAAAATAAATCCTATGTGAAGCTCGGGCGGGTTCGCGACCCGCCACGATTTCGCACGGGTGCAATTTTCTTTTTTAAATAAATAAATAAATATATCTTATCCTCTATGGCCAGTATCGTCCAGTTTTAGTATATTTCCTTATTTTCCAACATACCTGTACAACGGAAACGTTAACTAGTCTAGCGACACGTAATGTATATAAATAAGTTTTAAAACGTAACTAAGTGTTACATAAAACTACGTAACTGGTCTTAACCGATATACAGTATAACTGGTGTAATTATTTCATGCGCACGAGTTGTTATTATTGTCGCTCTGGGATAGGATGTTGGAGAATTCTGAGGATACCGTAACTGGTTTGGATAGATCTCTTCTGACAGACAAATAAAAAACACGTAATAATTCATCATCAGAAATTCAAATAAACACTTTTCAAAATGTTGATGTACCTGCGTATCTTGGAAAGCATGTTAAGCAGTCGATCCCACATGTTATACGAATACCTATGACAATAGTTATGTGTCTTAGCAGCCCAAAAAGTCTGATAACCAGTCTAACCTTAGAGTATCAAGGTCTCCTTGAAATTGTGTGGCGGAGGTCAGATGGCAGTCGCTCCGTGTAAAATACTGATATTCAGCCGCAACCTGTAAGACTGGGAGCCGACCCCAATACAGTTGGTAAAAGGTTTGAACAAAAAGGTATCGTACTTCAAAAGAACTATGCAGACGGTAGTACAGTCAGCATCAAAAATATGTATACATGTAGCGAAATTCAAACGCTTATTCTTGGAGAACTATTGGTTAAAATTATAAATTTTTAATGACTATATATTTTTATGTATGCAGATATTTTTTTTCTTTTTTTTGTTCTGTGGCAATAAACACATTTTCTTTCTTTCTGCTATGTGTAAAATTGAACAAAATTTCAAACACTATTTCCTCTAAAAATGGCTTTTGAATTTCATTAAGTGTATCTTTTTGGTGCTGATTGTACATAAAATTGCACTACTGTATGTAGTGCAATCGATATTACCTAATCCTAGTCTCCTACATATCAGTTCTTAACACTATCACGCAAAAGACATTACCCTCCTTTTACCAATGTAGGTAACAGAATAAAAAAGTCAGCAAAAGAAATTCTTTAGAGCGAGTTCCCACAATATTTCACTTTTGTTTGAGAGCGTTGAAGCGTAGAGAATCTTGGATCTTCAATAATATATATAGAGGGTGAAGTTCAGTTCCCTGCAATATGATTGAGCTGACTGACGCTGACACATACGTCATACTCGTGAACGAGTGCTGTTTGCTCGGATTTTCTTCACATAACGTTGAGGGAACAACGTATTCATATAAGTATGAAATGATATATCAGTACCCCTAGTGTAAGTTTCTTTTGACAAATTCGATTTACTACATCGAACGCGTTCGGCGCTCACATTGGTCCATTTCGTGCTCTCCACCAATCGGAGCGCCGAACGCTTTCGATGTAGTAAATCGAATATGTCAAAAGAAACTGAATTTAAAAGAGAAACCACGGAGTTTCACTTAGCAGCGCCTACGGTCTTGTCAAGAAAATAACATAGATCTAGAAATATGATAGCGTAACAGTGGGATAGATTTTTATAATAAATCTCAAAGATCTTGCAGTCATCTCGGAAAGTCTAGATAATAAAGTCAACCATTATTGAAGTTGGTACGATTAGAAACACAAACATCTAAGCATAGTGACAACATAGCTATTAGATCATGTTTGTATAAATGATAATTATCTATTTCAACCATATTCAATGGCGTGGGAGAATGAATGGTTAGACCATTGATATATTTGAACGGGCTGTTGCATCAATCAAGTGCAATTGAATGGGGTGTACAGATAGTGTCATCCACGAAGACGCGCCCCACTCTTCTTCCTAATTGCTTACAGTACAAGTGTGCAACCTTCCGCTAGTGTTTTAGTTCTGTCGATACACACTTATTACCTAAGAGTGCACACGCACACTACGAAATATTAACTGATCACGAAAGAGCATTACGGTCAGTTGGAAAGCCTCGGCCAAAAATAATGGTGCGCGTCTTCGTGGATGGCACTATCTATAGTACCGATTGACGGCGGGGATGGCAAAGTGGTTGAGAGATCGACTGCTGCGCTGCGTGTCGCGGGTTCGATTCCCGCACGGTACACACAACAAATATTTGTATGATCTACAAATAGTTGTTTCGGGTCTGGGTCTTTGTGTATGTGAATATATGTGTTAATAGCACCCACCATACAGGAATTATTAAAAGGGTGGAGCCAGTGGCGGGGCAAGACCTAAATTTGATGAGGGCAAGACCTAATTTCGCGAGGCTCTCTAGTGTCGCAAATATTCTTAGTTTCTTTGTTTTTTTTTTCTCTTAAAGCCTCGCACCTCGTCATTATCTGATATATTTGAGGCGCGAGGGCTCTCGGACTGCGAGGCCGTAGACAGTGGCCCACGTCGCCCACGCCCTACGCCGCCTCTGGGTGGAGCAACGTTTTATAAAAAAAATAAACCTATATAAGTAAAATTCAATTGAGGGGCTCGTAGCGATATCGATACCGATCTGCGCTGTAGTTACGTAGAACTACAGCGCAGATCGGTTTATTTGCGAGGTTAAGCAGCTCTTGCTGCGGTCAGTCTTTGGATGGTTGATCATTTTTCATACATCAAACCCTCCGTGCCTCGGAAAGCACGTTAATTAGTTGTAAAATTCTGATAACTAGTCTAATCTTGAGTACCAGTGTCTCCCAGTAATTGTGTGACGGCGATCAGAAGGCAATCGCTCCGTGTAAAATATTGATATTCAGCCGCAATCGGTTAGACTGGAAGCCGACCCCAATGTAGTTGGAAAAATGCTAGGCCGATAATGATATAAATAAAAATTAAAAGCTGTTCGGTGGTAAACGCTAGAGTAGAACGGGTGGACCAATTTGGATAATTTGATTTTTTCAGCCCAGATTGCACCAGACGATCTTAGATATCGTCATTTTCTGGATCACTTGTATCACTGTTCACCCAGAATTCATTATCCACCAGGTACGACTCCAAACCCCGACTTGCTATTGAGAAATTCTAACAAAAAACCCAATAAATAGGTATTTTACTTGTTCTGGAAATCGAACTCGCCAGCTCAGCGGGTAAGCACGACCATTAGACTAATGAGGCAATCAAGTTTTAGCAAAAAGTAATTAATTAACTATAGATGGTAGCAGTTTATTTTCAGAACAAAACTTGACCTACACCAACCAACATTATTTTGTCCGCCATCTTTAGAATTCAAAGAGGTTATAATGTCAAATCTTGGCCTTAATAAAATAATTGGGTTACCATTATCTTTGCAATAAAAGACGATAATTAATTACTCTAATTATTATCTATATATGTACATATAAATAATTACATGAAATATTGGCAGTTTTTTTTTTTTAAATAACCTTGTTCCACACTAGTATTTCTCCTGTCACATGCACACACAACCAGACCCGAAACAATTATCTGTAGATCATACAAATATTTGTTCCGTGTGGATATCGAATCCGCGACACTTAGCGCAGAAAGCTAATCACTTAGCCACTGCGCCAACCGTGTCATCGAAGTTGATGCCTATTATGTTGTAAGCATCCACTAGAAGGGATTTTTGGAAATTATTATTATATAAGTAAGTCGTACCTTTCTAGTCCCGATCCCTTTAAATAGTAATTGTACTCATAAATACGATCAACTTTTAGTATTAAATCGACGCTGAAAACGCAAAACAAATCATCTTACTCGAATTCAACTGTTTTTATTTTACGATTTCAGGTTTGATCTAGTACTAAAAGATCTTCTTTTTGCTAGCCTTTGGAATAGAATCCGTGATTTTTCAATTTCAAGTGACTCGCATTCGGCTAGGTCGTTGGAAGGTGTAGTACAATATTATGAGTCACCCTTTGCTGTTAGGAAATTCTCACCGTACGCGTCCATTTTGATTCAGAGCTAATTTGACGTTACTGTGCTTAAATTTAAGTATCATAAAATTGCTAGCCACCGCAAAAAGACGCATTGCCAAATGTATCACAGCCTGATTTTGTACGCACTTAAAACTATACTTTATTTACTAATATTTAGAGTTTAACATTCAGTACGTTAAGAAGACTACAGATTTCGTAAAATGCAGGCGCAATTTTCATGTATTTCTTTTCTTTTGTTAGATAATACTGACATACTTTGGTTTCACTCGTAAGTATTTTTTAAGAATGACATAAAAATTTTTTACCTTCAGATACTGCAGTATTGAGATTGAAATTTGTCATTTAAACCTGCTTACACCTAATGTTGTTTGTTAAGCAAAATGTTTACAGAACTAGCTTGCGCCCGCGGCTTCCCCGCATTGATTACGAACCAGTACATTTTTTCGGGTCACACGTAGCGCCATCTAGCGTCCTAAAGCAATTGTGACCGTCTAAAGTTATTGTTCTTTTCTTCGGGAACTGTACTTTTTCCTGGATGAATGGTACCCTATGTCCTTTTCTGTACCCCTGACAACGTATACGCAAAATTTTATGATGATCGTTTCAGTGGTTTAGGCGTGAAAAGGTAACAAACAAACAAACAAATTTACTTTCGCATTTATAATATTAGTTTTAAACGAAGAAAATTTTCCTTTCATCTGAAACCTAGTTTGTGCCAATTGATGACGAATAAAAATGACAGGAAATATGTTTTAAATACCTACATAAAATAATAACGACTTACAATCGGCGGGGTGACTCAAATTAAAAATGGGTTTCCTGTTTTGCGGTCGGCGATCGTAATAAGCGGTCGCAGGCGCATCCTATACAACGTTAGTGGGTGAGATATCTTCCTGCTGTTATATGGATGCTAGTCATATGAGACTAGACATCCAAGATCTCAGTCACCACGACCAGCAGAATGCGGTTGCTGTGGCTGACTTCGACTATATAGCATGATCATCAAAAAGGATGGACTTTGTACTTGGTTACTTGCCTTAGAGAAATTACCTACCAAAACATTTATTTAAGAATGAATAAAAAAAATATTTTTGACGATCAAAGTTACTAACTACTTATTACTACAAGGGCGGATCCAGGAGGGGTCATTGGGGTCATGACCCCCCCTGGGCTGGTTCTAGGTCCACCACTGATAATTTTTCTAATCGCATTGATCGTACAGTATTTATCGAATAGGAGCCTGTCCCGAGTAGAACTCAAACATGTGACCCCCCCTGACTTGAAAGCTGGATCAGCCCTTGTATTATTAACTACTAAAACACTAAACAGATTAAAGATGTAAATGATAATGATGTATGTTTTTATTTAATTTAAGAATTAGATTTGGTTTTTTTTTTATCTATAAATAAAATTGAAGTTTTAATGTCATGTCAGAATAACAGCTTTTTACTAAATGCATATGAAATTCTAGATGATACTTATAAAATAAAAACAATTTTGAATTTTTTTTCAGTCTGTGTTTGTTTCCACTAATCTCCTAAACGGCTTGACTGATTTTGATAGGGCTTTCATCGGCAAATAGCATCAGCTTATGACATCAGTCATAAGGAGTAACTAAGGCTACTTTTATTTTAAAAATGCATTATTAGGGTTCCGACCGAAAAATCCACTTGCAGGCACTTTTTAAGCGTTAATAGGAGTATATTTGTAGTTTAAGCATCAAAAGAAATCTCTCGTTTAAGAAGTCTATAATTATGTTATAAATAAGTTATTATTGTTTTTATACTACTAAAAAAAAATACAACACAAAAAACTCATCTTGCGTAATAGAAATTTTAATCGTAAACGACTGATCAATCCCTGAGACGGTCACAAACAAACAACTGACTGCGCAATAGTGATGCGCCACTCATTATCGATATTGTAATATGAATATTAAATACCTACACGTGTTGACTGTAAAACAGTATAAATAAATATTATAAATGTATTAGTCTTACGATATAGCGTTTGTTTAATGTGCACGTGCAATTATGATGAATTTGAGTGAATGCATGTGTAATGGAAAAATAAAACGCGTTCTATAAACGTTCGTTAATTAACGTAGGTTTTCCCCCTATTAATTAAATTCATACACAAGTTCTTGCTTCTTGTGTATGATTTTATTTTTAAATTGCTGGGTTTTGATGTATTGTTTAGTTTATAATGTTAAGTAGGTATATAGTAAGATTTTGAGCAGGTAGCTGTTAGCTAAGTCAGCTAAGTTAATCGTCACAGAAGAAGGTTTATTTTTAGAGATCCATCAGGAGATTTTTAAATTAAATAAAAGATTTTTTTAAATCGAAAATAGACTAGTGTTTTTACAAAAAAAAAACATCTTATTTAGATGGGATCCTTATTCAATGTAATTAAATTTACTCTGGAGCTTTAGCCCCACCTATCCGCGTCCTATTTGATTCAAATATATAATATACCTACATTCGGCCTCCTTGGTTCCTTTCACTATTGCATTGTGTTTTCGTCACCTATAGCACTGGCACTGATACCTACTTAAATGAAATTAAAAAAAGAATATGTTCATATTACAAATCAATAAGTGTAAAACGAAAATAGAATCCTTTGATCCGAAAAACAAAATACCTAGGTTTTACTTGTTCGATTTCGACGCCATCTAGTTTAAAAAAGACGTGTAAAAGTGATTGAAAAATCCTAATTGCAAAAATAAATAATTTCATTTCATTTCATTTCATTTCATTTCATTTCATTTCATTTCATTTCATTTCATTTCATTTATTCGTTTGTAACCTATCCGTTTTATCTCTGAAATTTAAAAAAGCTTGATAAAGAAAGATAAGATATGGCTTTTAATATTGCCGCCGCTATAACGTTGATACCACTTATGAATCTGTTCATCATGTAAATATAACGTGTAATGGCTAATTCGTTTTCTTTTTGTTTTGGCGGAATTTCTAGATGGTGGAGATATTCATCACAGTTCACCGGTCTCTCGTTTATAAAGCCACTCTGTATAATTGCAAGACAAACTAATAAACTGACATTAGTCGTTTAAGGCTATAAAAAAAAATGTTTCTTGTCTTTTCGACACTATGAACACTTTTTTGCTAAGAATAGTACGAATGAAGGTTTGAAATGATGCCTATTGCCTAGGACAGCCCGGGCCTTTTTAGGAATAGTTACTCGACGAGGCTATTCTTATAAACATCTAAAATTTTTGATAATCGTTTCAAAGATTTATAATAAGAATAATAGACACATTAAAAACTGCAATTCAAAAAAACAAAACAAAAAGTAAAAAATTCTCTGCAACATACAATAGTGTTGGCGCCAATTAAAATGCACATATTATAAATAGTATTCCCACGACTGGCTAGTCTACGACTGTTCCAAAGACAATGGTTCTCATAGGTGTAGCGAAAAATGAATTTTCGCAACCTGTTTTTTCTATTCATTCGAGTCAAATGAGGTATTTCTAAATTATTTTGGGTGAAGTACGAAGTATTTTACACCAAATAAGGCCATAGCCATACACGCTCATAGTGCTCTTGCTCATTCACTAAAAACAAGATTTAAAACATTCATCAATCTTTGACCTCCAAAAGATTTACGATTTCTAAGTGGTTTACCAAATCAAATCGTGGGAAGAGGATCTTCGGACCCTAAACTTTTTTCAACCTCTCCCTCACTCACATTTCTTTTCACAAAATACCACATTTTTAGATAGAAATAGAAAAGATCATGCTACGCCTTCTGTCGCGCTGCTTTTGCTGTAGCAATCGCTGATACTGTAGTGGAAAGATTATCCAGTCAGCAATAATTGTATCGAGACCGACTGCCCAGGGTGCGCCAGAGGACCTCAGATTTCGTCACACGTGGAGGCTCTTTCCCAACAACCCTTCTAGAAGAAATCCTTCAATGGATGTCTTAGTGTTCGTCCATTGTACGAATATTGTAGATATCATCTATTCTTAGCTGATCCGTGCGACACTACGTCAATGTCTTAATCATGTGAACACGTCCGTATTACACACAGAGGCTCCATAGCTCCATAGCTCCACGCTAATGGAGTGGTAATGTAAAGTATTGATATGACAGACACCGCTTGAAATGGATCCAGGGGTATAATTACGGTACACGAAATCAAACGTGTTCAAAATCTATTCAAATTTTGACAGCTGCGCTATATGCTATGCGCAATATGTAGTGTAGAAGAAGAGTAAGATTGGAATGGATTTGGAAGGGCCTACCTATAGCTATACGTAGCTATACGAAGGAATTACCTATAGCGTACCTTAGGAAAGTCCATCACCGACATAGCCCAAGTTGATCTAATGCAGACAACTTTCCAACAAGAGACATTTACTTTTCGCCACGCATAATCACTTCAGTGAGTTGGATTCATTTTAAGCGTATTACCTATCCATTTACTAACTACTCTGTGGCATTTCAATTTGATCCCCTCGCGGTGTTATCATGTCGTAACTCTATTGAGGTCATCCTCGGGTCAGTGTGGTCCAAATATTATAGGGACAATTTGTTGATCGTTTGATCAAAGTTCAGTTCCGTTCTAGGCAGTGCCGGCTAGTATTAGAAGGTCGGCGGCGTATGACCTTAGAGGTATGCGGTATGAAGAAAAGGTCTTAAACTCTATAGTTTATGGAAATGGAAGTTGAGTTTATAGGTATTCGTAGCGGAGCTTGGAACTGTGCCCGGGTTATGGCAATAGGCCTCACCCTCTATAACATGGGACGTAATAACAAAATTGGCGAAATGTGGGTGCACAACACAGGCGTGATGGTATGTTAGGTTCACGCATTTGCAGTTTTTATGAGTAAAAAAATAAACACGTTTGTTTTGATAAAATATTTTACGCGGGAAGTCCGATGGTCCAAGGCCAATAGTTCATAATATACCTAACCTAATATTTTTGTTTGATAAACATAAAACGATCATCTCTTTACATATTCAATTTTGCAATAACAACTTTCGGTTTATTTTTTGTATGGTCTATATAACGATTTAAGTTAGGCAAAATACACAATATAAAGTCTGTCGTTTGACGCCGGGCGCCTCTTGTGTCTTAATTAAACAATGTAGGTCACCTCATGCCGTGAGATGCAAATTCTTCTATTTGGAATTTACAGTTGAAAAAACTATTCTTTGACATACAAATGTGTAGTTAGTGGCGCCTCTAGATGATTTTCTTGGTGGTGCGAGATCTAATGGCAACCCTTCATCATAAGCTACAGTTGCTATGCAGCGGGTTTTGCCCGCATTGATTACGAATCCGTGCATTTTTTTGGGTCACACGTAACGCCATCTAGCGTCCTAAAGCAATTGTGACCGTCGAAAGTTATTGTTCTTTCCCTCGGGAACAGTACTTTTTTGGATGAAGGTACCCTATGTCCTTTCCTGTACTCTTGACAACATATATGCAAAATTTCGTGATTATCGGTTCAGTGGTTTAGGCGTGAAAAGTTAACAAACAAACAAATAAACTAACAATCGCATTTATAGTAGAAAAAAGAAAAGAAAAAAAGAATAGAATTGTGGGGGTACAGTAGTACACCTCTTCCTAACCCATTGGGGAATACAGGCGTGATGCTATGTTATGTTATGTAACACGGTTCTTTCTTTTTCTTTTTGAATAAACGTTGCCCCACACTGGGAATAATTCCTGTATCGTGGGTGCGTTTACAAACACATATATTCACATACACAAAGACCCAGACTCGAAACAACTATCTGTAGATCTTACAAATATCTGTACCTCTATCACGAGTTTTCTAACTATTTACTATCGTAGTAAAGTAAATTTTCATGATAGCGATTTTAGTTCTTAACTTGGTTAAATTAGGGATTAGAGTCGCTTATGTGACATATGTGTCATAGTTAAGTTTTGATTTACTATTTACGATATTATAGAGATGTCATGTTAGGGAATCTAAATCCTAATGTAACCAAGTTAAGAACTAAAATAGCTTGCATAAAAATGTACATTTACTATAAAAGTAAATAGTGAAAAATAGTCTCATAATAGAGGTACTATTCCGTGCGGGAATCGAACCCGCGACACGCAGCGCAGATCTCTCAAACACTGCGCGAACCAAGCCGTGGTTCTAGGGTAATGATTTAGCTATTCACCATTATAATATCAATGGCCGCAGCACCCATAAACGACCATTTACAACGTCACATCTAATGCCATAATAATGCTTCATTAGACACATGTTTAACGGCTGAGTATACAAACAAACATTTTTTTTTTGTTGTGGTACATTCAGTGACGTTATAGGGAACATGCATGAAAAAAATATTTATAATCTAACCAATTAATCGAAAAAAATACATAAATATCATACCATTAGTGAAATCATAATCAAAATTGATCGAAAAACAAACGAGATATAACCTATTTAAACCAATATTGCTGTCTCTTTCGCAAAAAACGCTGTTTTCTATGGCAGTTCTACGGGCGTGATGTTATTTGACGTCAGATGACACGTCGGACCTCTTTTTTAATTCCTCACTTAAATGCTCTATAACTTTATTGCTGATGAAGATATTTTAAAAATTCTTTCACCATTATTTACTAGAGATTATAAATATTTTATTGAGCAAATAAAAAAAAAAATACATGCATATTCCCTATTACATGAACGAATGAAGATAAATATTGTTCTTAACAATAAGTTGTAACACTAAATGTGCCAGAAAACACGATTCGCGATGTATGATCTAAGGATAGCTGTTTCGGGTCTAGTTGTGTCTATGTGACATGTATGTTTGTAAACTGTACCCACGATACAGGAAAAATGAAAAGTGTAAAAAACAACGAGACGTACAAATCCTGAGAAAAGAAGAATTGTTACATTATTCTATATACTTTATAATAAATAATAACAAAAAGGTAAATAAATTCGTCATAAAAAATCTCATAAAACTTTGTACAATCACAATAATGAACATTTACTGACGCCGATAGTACCGCCATTTTAACGTATGGCCTTGGTACGCCCATTCTTGTCCATTGTCAAATGCTACTAATACTTTGTTATTTAGTTTTTTTTTGCAACAAGCAACTCCGTAATGTGTACCTACATAAAAATCATTGGTTACTCGGAATTGGCTTTGGCTAATAGACAATAATCACTTCTTCGGAGAAACATATAAACAGTCAGTATACTAACAGGCTTATCCAAGAGCAAACTGACAGAATACAATATAAAATTTGTTCCAAAAGTAAACAGATACCGGTCTCTATGAATCCCTTCGCTTCGCGCCGATTTAAAAAAAAGAAGAAGTAACATAAACAAACTTTTTTTTTTAATCGCCGGCCGGCATTGGCGTTTGCATTTAATGCATTTTAAGGCGTAGTACAGACCACAATGTGTGTCTAGGTCATTGCTCAGTATTCGCTAATAGAGCCGAGGCGTTAACATGAAAAATAAATAAGACCCAAACGTGTATGATTGTAATGGCATAACCGTTTATTGGTGTGAAGTGATTGAATTTTAATAAAACATGCCTGTTTATTTTTCGTAGCACCACGCTTGTATTTCCCAAAGGGTTAGGCTGAAGTATTAATGTAATACCCAAAATTCGTTGAAGCCGTTATAAAGCCCCACGTAATAGCAAGTGAGCCTATGGTAAGGCACATTTTCAAAATCCGGACTGAGAATTTTCTTACAGAAAAACCTCGTAACACTTTACCCGACTCGCGTAACTTACCCAGGACCATACGTTAAGCATGGCCGAGCTTGCGACCATTAAACCAAGGAAAAATAGTTAGTAGTCAAACTATTTTCATAAACCTCCCAACACATGCAATTACTTTTCTTTAATCTAATTACAGCTTAAAGCTATGTTATGTCAAAAGTTAGATTATTCACTGGCAATTGAAAGTTTGCGTGTTCGGATTAAAGCTATTTTGAACAATTGACAAACCAAACAGTCATTTTATACAATGATTGTATGCCTACCTACTAATATCCTATCCTACTAATATTATAAATGTGAAAGTTTGGGAGGATGGATGGATGTTTGGATGGATATTTGTTACTCAATCACGCCAGAACGGCTGAATGGATTTGGATGAAATTTGGCACACAGATAGATTATAGCCTGGAATAGCACAAAGGCACTTTTTATCCCGAATAAATGTACGGGTTCGTAAACCACGCGGGCGAAACCGTGGGCGGAAGCTAGTATAACATAATTCCAATGATAAATATGTATATTTTCAATAAAATTTAGAAAAGATATCCTAATTTCTAAAAATAAATGTTAGTCCCAATTAGCCTTGTGTGTCTATATTTAAGCGTTTATATATCTAATGAACATACGTCATATTAACTATACATATGTTAATATGACGTATGTTTATTGACTCAAATCAGGCCACGTAATATTTCGCACTCGCAGTCATCGACAACTTTACCCCACAATTCGCTGATAAAAAAGTTTCCACGCGATATGAGCCTATCGCCAATTTCCTGACGGTTCTAAATTCGGGACCAATAATAAAAAAATCTCTAGGAGATCCCAAGCAACATTTGATCTGAGGATTTATCCTAAAACGACTTTCTCGTCATCATCATCATTTTATTTGGGATCATTGTAATGTCTTTTCCTTTCATTCAGCGTTATTCAACGTCATTTCCAAATTCTTAATTTGCTTCGTTCATGTTTCATTCACTTCCTTCTCATTTATGTCATGTTTGACACAGTCCGACCATCTTTTGTTTGGCCTACCTCTCCCGTAGCCATCAATGTTCATACTTAAAACGCCTCTTGTAACACGTTTCTCATCCGTCTATATTACATGTCCACACAATTGCAATAAATAATTATTTCTTTGCTTCTTTTAAATAGCATTTATCATATTTTACACATCTTCCATTTTTGTTTCCTCTATCGTATAAGATGGTGCTTAATATTTATAAATAAAATACTTCTGTACGTGTGTATGTCACTGAATTCCTCGTAAACGGCTGGACCGATTTTGATGACATTTTTTTGTGTTTGATGGTACCAGGATGGTTTAGATTCACAATTGAACTCGGTAGGGGGCGATGCGATCGGATTCTAGGACAGGTTCGGGAAGGTCAACGTCTGTCGGATCCGCTATGAAATAAATAAAGTCTACAAATCATCGACTTGACACATCTGTCTACATTCTTTTTACTTCTATTTCAATTTAGTGAACATTTTCTAACGTGTCTTTAGAACATATTCCCATGAAAATAATTCCATTGTTATAAGTACATATTACTTACAGACAAAATTATTTCTGGTTTCTCACCAACTTGCCTGCAATTTTATGTTATGACCCATTCTGTTGCACTCTTACTAATTATACAACAGTTTAATGGCAACAAATTACTTGGGAATATATTAAAATTAATTAACAACTGAAAATATGTACTACTTACTACTACTTATGTATGCGTTCACTTTTGATGGTGTGGTTTTGTGAAGTCTACTATATATATTTCTTTCTTTCATTCAAAATGCGATATATTTTGAATAATTGTTAAAGAGCTTTGGGCATATAGTGGGTCTTAAATAGCAGGAATAAATTGCAATAGACGGGGATAAGTCTGATCTAATATACTAAAAGCATTTATGAAGATATAACCCAAAAAAAATGTCAAAAAACTTAGTAGAATCGTTGATGTTATGGATGGGTAAAAACAAATATGTATACGAAAGTTAGGTTAGTTGGCATACTACTAATGGCAACTAACCCTAATAGAAATATAAAAATGTGATAATATCGGGTTCGTGAAAGTATAGATTTTTTTCACTAGGTAGGTACTAAACTTCACTTATAAAAAAAAGAAATAGCTCGACAGTCATAACGCTCAATCTTTTGTCACTGTTGCTTTCATAATAATAAAACGAAACGACATTAAGATTTTTCTTTATTTTAAATAGTTATGTTACTACAATAACTTTGATTGATGAAAAAATATTAGATATCTGATACAGTTAATATAACAACAACAGAACCGCGGCAAAAAGGTCACGTAATTCAACATGGCGGATTGGCGCGAAAATGGCAAGCGTTTGAGGTTAAAAGTGAAAGAGATCACGCCCTCTATTGTTAACATGAGAATTGTCTATGAGACATTCTTGTTATTGTTATAGAATGCCTCTAGATATGGAAGGTTACACATGCTGCTAATTGGAGTAAACATATATTTGAATGGATTTGAAAGGGATATTCCTCAAAAATTAAATTTTAAAACTGGCAACCCAACTTTTCTATCTTAAAAGGGGCTACGGCTCTTAGCCGTCGTGATTGTTCTGAATAATATGTATAGTTTATCGTGACAATTATTCTTATAAAGTCCATATTAAATTGTTGTATAATCAACCGATATAATTAAACGCTTTTGTCACGATGAAAATCTCCTAGCGTATCTCTGAAGAATCTATAATTGACGTTTCTAAACGTCAGTGAGATGTACGAAATTGACGTTAGGCCATCAAAAGATCACGCGATCCGGAAATGTTCATCCCCACACATTTTACTAACGTTTCTTTTCGTCGGCGATCGTAGTTTGTACTCGTATAATATTGGTTTTTCTCGTCCACGGTCGTCTGGATTTTGAAAACAGCGCCACCTATCGGGTCCAACCATAGCTAAGGACCATTCGGGTCACCCAATAAGTACAAAAAACTAAATTCATAAAAATCGACCATGCTGTTTAGGAGGATAAAAATTACGAACACACGCACACCGAAATTTTATTATATAAAAGATGAGGAGGTGGGTCGGTTATTTTATGAATTCTAGATTATTTTTGGACAATTAGAAATCTTGCTTATATAATATTTATAAGAAAGAGGAACAAATATACAGTTTTCTAAAGAGAAAAACAATAATTTAATATTCTCATATCGAGTTACTTTTAATGAAAGCAACGAAACACTTTAAACGTAAAGTATTAATGTCATGTATCAGATATCTTCTCGAATAAGTAAGCAAAAGTATTTACCTCACGGACAAAGGATATTGAACCTTGCTTCTTTGAATTTTGCGTCGTAAATTGTGGGCAGTTTTTGTTGCTGTCAATTGTTTTCTGACAATGGAATTATAATTTTATCACGAAAAGAATAGAGTTTAAAATGGATCGGTGTTGCGGTTGACTCGGAAATAATTTTCGCTCAGTAATCGCGTTAGTATTAGTTTACTTTTAAGCTGTTGGTTTTAGTTCATTGTGTCTGAAATAGAGGGATTATGTCTGTGTACTTTGCATGGATACATAATCTATGTATTGCACACAATATGTTAGATATCTGGTGGAAGCAAAGAGGCAATAGTTTTTTCAGTTTTGCAAAAAGAACTTTGTCTTGTTCGCATTTTAGGGAATCAACCATAGACTAAACATTCAAAAGGTAGATCCGACCCCCACAAGATGACATTTTCGATAGGAATGATAATGTCAATAAAATCACGTGATTAGTTGACAGCTTCCGTCAATCTAGTGAATTTCATTGATATTTCTATTTCTAGATGACGAGAGGTCACTTAATTATGTGTCTAAAGAGAATAGTCAAAGAGATAAACATCAAAAATAAATAAAAATCAAACGAAACTTCATTTGCAAACAAATATGTATTGTCGTCATAACTTTTTGCTGTCATCTTTCTAAATTAGTGTCATAGACCACGATTAAATAATTTCATATAAAATACTCGGTTTTCCCGGTTGATAACAATCTGTTATTATCATTAATGGAAAAGTTTTGTTGTTTTAAAGATGACTGAGTATTTCTGGAAGTTACCGCACTAGAATACATAGTAGAAGATCACAGCAGCTAGTTCGGTATTCATTAAAATATTTTTTACGCTATAACTAGATTTTATGTCCCGTAATCTAGACAAGATGTTGATAACACAAGGGAACAAAATTAGACTTTTTTTTTGTTGCATGGAATTTTATGACTGTTGTTTACTAATTCGAGGTCGCTGATTTCAAATCTACCCTTTATTTTTCTCTAACAGCTCTAGTTTTTGAGATACAGCTATAGGTCATTTTTTTGTACTAGTTACATTTAAGTATCGTAACACCGAGCTGTTGTTTATTTTTTAAGATTTTTTTTACTATGTCTACATCGAGAAATATCTGAAAAAAGCGATCCCATTCATTTCTGTAACATCTGTGGTGATTATACATTTAAAAATTGTGAATGAGTGTGTCCGTATTCGTAAAAAAAGTGTATTTTGATTACTTTAGATTTCCTTTCGACACCCGTGACAAGTACTGGGTGCTTTATATGGTATGTAAAATATGCGTGGAGTCTCTGAGATTATGGACAAATAAGAAAAGACCCCATTTCAAGTATCAAACAGCAATGATCTGGCGAGAATCTTCAAATCACCAGGATGATTGTTATTTGTGGGAGCTTAATATAAGCGGGATTAACAAAAAAAAAAAAACTGGTCCAAATGGTTTTACCCTGATTTGTTATCTGTTACTCAACCAGTCCTGTACTCCGGCGATGCGTCAGTATCAGAAGCGTCTTCATCCACACCAAATGATCAACACATAGAAGAAAAAAACTCTTCTTTAAGTGATGAAAGTGGGACATCTGATTTTAATCCAAATATTTCTTCTGATTTCCCCGGCTCTTTAATCAGGAAGAACTCAACGCATTAGTCAGAGACCTTGGCCTTTCTAAAAAAGCATCGGAGATTTTAGCTTCTCGATTAAAGCAAAGAAATCTTTTAACCCAAGATACAAGAATTTCGTACTATCGTAACAGAGAGACAGAATAGCTTTCATTCTTTTCTGAAGATGATGAATTTGTTAATTGTTCAAATATTCCTGGTTTATTGAAAGCAATGGGAGTACAAAAATATGATCCAAATGAATGGCGCTTATTCATTGATTCCTCTAAACGGAGCCTGAAATGTGTACTTATGCATAACGGCAATAAGCTGGGTTCGTTCGCTGGGACCGATTGCACATTCTAGTTAAGTCAAAAAAGAATACGCTACTGTAGCTGCTGTTATGGGTAAAATCAAGTACAACGAACACAAGTGGTGACTGATATTGAAAAAAATGCCTGGAATGAATTCGTTTGGATTGTACAAAATTTTCTGTGAAACAAAAAGGATGAAAGCTATGCGGAGCACATTGAAGAGATGTTTTCGCACTTCCAGCAGCTTGGTTGTAATATGAGCATCAAGATACACTTCCTCCGCAGCCATTTGAACCGTTTCCCCGAAAATCTTGGTGATCTGAGTGAAGAACAAGGGGAACGGTTCTATCAAGATATTCGGACTATAGAGGGGCGGTACCAGGGTTACTGGATCGCCCACATGATGGCGAACTACTGTTGGAGCATTAAAAATAGCCCCTATGAACGAAGCCAAGCAAGAAAATCTTATAAAAGAATTTTTTTTGATGAGTAGTGGTTGTTTTTCTTATGCTTTTTTAAATAAAAATATTTTTTTCTTGAACATCACCTTTTCATTATATCTCAGAAACTAAAGCTGATACGAAAAATCTGACTCCAGATCTAAAATCAGCACCCCGAAAATGTGTAATATTAGTCATAATATTTCATGCAACAAAAATGCTGTTCCCTTGTGTAATCGATATTCGTTTATAAGGCTACTAGAATCTAATTGTATCTTAATGTCATTCCCATACATTTTGGGACTTATCTCCACACTACGATTTCTCCTTTATCATGATTACAGTTTACAACATTACATGCACACATAACCAGACCCGAAACAAATATCTGATCATACAAATATTTGTTCCGTGCGGGGATCGAAACCGCAACACGAAGCACAGAAAGCTAATGGCTTAGCCACAGCGCTAACCGTGTCGTCAAATTAAATCAATTATCAGCATGTTTTATCATATACAATCATCCTTATTTCTTTACGCATCAACAGTTGATATAACACCTACTGCAAACTGAAAGTAGCCTAGTCGAAGAGCACGTGCATTTAACATGAGCACCAACAGTCATAATTAAATATCAGAGTATTTTTCAATATTTCGAAACGGCACAGGAGTATTGTGCAAAATGTGTTAGTGTGAATAGAAAAATCTCTAAGTTATTCTTTGACTAGCTTCCGCTCGCGGCTTCGCTTACGTGGTTTATGAACCCGTACATTTTTTCGGGATATAAAGTAGCCTATGTGCTATTCCAGACTATAATCTATGTATCTCTGTGGCAATTTCATCCAGATCCATTCAGCCGTTCTGGCGTGAAAGAGTAACAAAGATCCAACCATCCTCACAAACTTTCGCATTTATAATATTAGTAGGAAGTAGGATAGTAGGATTTCTGTAATGAGAACAAGGCATGGTATGATGTTATTTATATGTCAAACATACAGCTGATTAACCTGAAACTACAACGACATCCAGTTTCTAAACCATCCTCAAAATGTGGTAAAAGACACGCATGAAATTTATCATACTATTTCTAGCACATAACTTTAATATTCGCGACGCACCCAGCATAAACATGTACGGGGCACTCAAATGACACGAAGCTAGAATAGAAATTGTATTTAACTTAATGGTCGACCAACTTTCTTTCTAGGGACAGACGGGCGGACAACTAGGTCGGTGATGTTCGTTTAAATATACGTAACTCCTCGACTTTATTTGCAGTGACGTAAGTGAAAGATATTTGAAAAAAGACTGCGAAATATAAAATCTTTAGGAAGTGCGAGATGTATCATCTAGCCTTTTGTCAACTATATTGAGGATAGCCCCCAGTATAACTAAATATGACAGAATATTAGTACTCTGTACATGGAGTGGAGTGACTGACTTCTTAACTCACAACCCAATTTCTTAGGAAAACCGATATCCAGCTTTAGAACCGTTTGGGAGATACTAATCTATCTAATTACGAGTTATAAGACTTTACGAGCTTCTAGAAATCCTTTTGGAGCTAGTGTACAGTATGTTTTTCACGTTGTTTTCCTTCACTATAATGCAAATGATAATCCAATTCTAACCACGAGATGCGTTAGGATCGAACTTATCGATTGAATGCACGCGCTAGATTGCTTGTATTCCGAGGAGACGGGTCGTAATGATCATAACCCCTCCCCCCCCCGCAAAGCCGGACTTGGGATATCAAAATAAATTTAATATCATATAGACAAGTGTTCTATCTATAATCCCTAGCGAATAGAAAAGCTGGCAAAACATAATAATTGACAGAAGCTGTCAAATAATCACGTGACGTTTATATGTCAAGCCCGTACATTTTGTGGCGTTTCAATTCTCAAGCGACTGTAGATAACTGCTTGTCTAGGGGCGACTGCTTTATATATATCGTATAGTTCTAGATTAAGAATAGGTAAGCTCCCGCGTCTCTTCCTGTAGATCAATAGACGCAAATAGAAAATTGCATGGATGCACATCTATTTGTGCACTGGCAACCAGTTTGTTGGCCAAGCGTGTTGATTATGGTATTATCCGAACTGAATTGTTCGTTTGTAGTATCTGTGAGGATCAAGTGGTGCATTAAATTAGGAATCAACAACTAAGAGTTGATGTTTGTGAGTCTGAAAAGTTTTAGATGTATTACGGATGTCAAAATCTGTTTCACAGTTTTAAAGAGATTTTTAGTCCCGCTGATACCCATTTAAAACTATTGTGTGTCGAAAGAGTGTCACGAAGTAAATTCGCTAATCAGTTTATACTATGAAGGGGCTTGTAGCGATTAACTCTCTGCGATTGCCAAGAAATAGCTAGAGGTCAGTTTCAATAACCTCAATCAGAAATTTGGTTAATTAGAGATAGAAAATTAAATATGACATTTCTGAAACGATTTAATTTACAGTGCCAAAAATATATCTGACGTTACGTTTTACAATCTCTGTAGAAAAATAAAATTTTCAAGTCATTTTTATTTTGTGACGACGCTAGTTCCAATTTTGGTCACCGGGTCAGATAAGTGGCACTGTATTCGTAGGTCAATTAAATGTATCGGAATGACATTTACGAATCACGTGACATTTCACCGTCTAAATGTCATTCACGTTCATTTCAAATTTGAGTTTTCTATATAATTGGTACATTAATAATGCTATCTTAGCTAACGCCATTTTAATAATACCAATTTTTAATAACGTATTGTTTTGAGGTGACTGGTTACACATAACATAATACAATTCATACTAAACAAACACAAAAATATTTTGTTTCATTAATCGATGACATTACAACAACATCGGTTACAATGAAATGTTTCGTATCGATTCGTCATACCGATGAAACAGTATCGATATGTCGGTAATCGGTTGGCTGGCTGAATGAATATGTGTCATGTACGCATTGTGTCCGTTTAAAAAATGTAACGCGTTCGATTTTCAATTTGGATGAATTAAAACTCGTTTATACGATTCTCGTAGTATTCTTTAGTTGCGTTCACGAGTTTATTATTTTGACAGCTGTTCCTCGGATCTTGCAAATGAAGACAGTGCTTTTAGATAGATAGATATACGCTTTATTGCACACGACACAGTTCAAAAAGATACATATAGATGATGAAAGATGACTTTAGATGTTAATAGAAAATAAAGGTTCGGTGTATAAACTAAAAAAAAAAATACCTTCAAAATCCTTTGTAACCATAAATGTAGTAGAAATTACCTGAAAAAACAAAAAAAAAAACATTAAAATAAAATCCAAGAGAGATTTTCTTCATTTTTCTTTTGTGTACTATTTGTAGACCCACATTTCACCATTATAGTGTTCACATCATAATATTATAGACTAAAATAAATGGTTCATAATTAATAATCAATAAATTACCGATTACACACGCTGAAACACTCTCTTCCTATTTCGTAACGCCTACGCTGCGCTGCGTAGGAATATTACGCACTATTGTAACTATAAGGCATATATCAGATTCACTGTAAATGCGCACTGAAGTACCTAGTACCTACATATATAACACATTAAATAATCCGATATTATTTGCGTTTTTTAGAACACGTTAAGCTGTTATTTTGCTGAGAAGTAGCGCCTCATCGATCGTAAAATTTCATTTACCGCGTTCTCCGAGATCTTCACATACATCATTAACTCCTCAAGCGACATCATGTAGACGAAATAGAAAATCTTTGTTTACGGGCGACCGTTCGGAGTTCAATGAATTAACTTACATCCGGGCCTTTTTCGTTTATTCCAGACGATTCATGGTGTTTGAGAGTATGTTTCTGATGGCTAAACAAACGGATACGAGAGTGTCTTACACAACTAGTCTAACTCGGGACACAGTATAACACAATCTAAAGCTCTAACTACACAACTCAGCACACAAAGCCGCTGGCTCTAAGTTAAACAAATATACACTCAGATTATACTCGAGCAGGTAAGAGGTTATCTTATGCAACTATGAGTCGGCAGTTATAAATAGCTCTTGCACTATTATCCGCTTCATTGGACTATTCGCAAGCTGCAACACGAGATCCTAGGTTCGAGCGTGTTTTAAACGCTTCATAGAAGCTTCTAGAAGCACTATGGTAGCTACACCTTTTTTAACCAAATCCTTTGAATAAATATTTAAAAAAGTTATAGCAGCACTATGGTCGCTTTGAATAAAGTAAATATGATAGAAAATCTACGGTGTCTGGGCGCATTGTCTGTGTATTTATGAATAAAAAGTTATCGTCCTCATCAACAGCCAGACTTCACCTAATCCTGGGCTTCACTTTGATTGTGCCATTCTCCACAAAAAAAGTCTAAAAGCAATTTGCAAAAGGGTCTTGAGATCATCGGTTATAATTAAAAGCCGACTGAAAAGAAAAATGGTGGTCTACGCCAGAAAAAAAAGCGTTCAGGAATTGTGCTCCAAAAATGAACATAAGTTCGCTTGTCTTTAGACACGGTGACATGCTGTCAGGTATAGCTATCCGAGCATTTAAAGAATATTCAGCCACAGGAGACATTCTGTCATTTGGACATCCATCCGACGATATTACCGTTATATTGCCTTAAAACTGTCATTGGAAGTCTGTCGGCGTATAACGAAGATCTCTACCTAACCCTTAAATCACCGGCAAGTTTAAATTCAACCTGCGTACCGTCAAAAACTGCTCATAAAGATGTCAGTAAGACAATTACAATAAGAACCAGCTGCACTATTCCTGGATTACTGACTTGATTACTTGAACGGAGAACATCCTCATTGCCTCAAATGGGGTGAGTCATGGGTAAAGATAGCGTAAGCAGAGTTACAGGTATCGTCCATCTTCATTAAAAAAGCCATTGGCCTTCCAACATTGGTACGTTGGAACCATCATCCAACATTGGCCTTGGCTTAATAACGGTTGGCAGTTCGAGTTTGTGCGGAAAGAGAACCGTCATAAGATTTGAGGGCGCAACAGTGCGTAATTACTATATTTGTCATGTTGAAAAAACACTGTTACGTCATTATAGTTCGACTGTAATCATCTTGATACTGTGAGGCTGCATTATAATCTTTTAAATTTCAGTTTCTTAGTCTCGACAAGTGTTTTAATTAAATTTGTTTGTAATATTTATGTTAGTTCCCTTAGGCCACGACGGTTCTCTTGTCGCACAGACTCTAGAGATCTTATAATTTAGGATGCCACGGTTCATAATAACATCCTAACATCACGACTGTGTACACTACACTCACATTTCACTGATGCCGCTGGGTCCAGGTGACTGGGGTTGACGTTTTCTTATCATCAGGAAGCTTGCTTCAAAGCCAAAGAAAAGTTTAAATTTTCAGAATAAGGTCCATTCTAACTACTGGTTAACTATTATGAATCGGCTTTTTGCCACAAAAATGACGGTATGGTATTTAATACAATTCTTAAGTACACTTTTACACGACCGGGATGAAAGGGTTAACTTATTCTTTAACAAGATGTTTAACCTAAAATGGATGTACGAAGGAGTTTCGGAATCAGACTTACAATCGAGTAATTGATTTCCAAACGGTTTCCGATTCAATAGAAAATAAAGATGTCACAACACCTATTCGAATTTCAAACAGATGTTTACAAGATGGCGCACCACAAGGGTCAACGCCCCGTTGACAGAACAATACCTGGCCGTATTTAATTCAAACGCAAATCCGTGCGTTTGCTAAGAGCTAACGGTAGCCATTTTATAGGTCAGCTGTGGTTCTATTTTCAAACATGGTTTTTGTTTGATTTTCATAGTGTTGCTAACGTTTCTTTGTCGATAATTGTTTGGTTTGGCCGTGACAATTGGCAATATTTGACGTATTTTTTTCACATGAAATCACTATTTAATAAAGTTTAGCGCGTAATTAAGCCAGAATAATGATAACGCATGAACTGTGAAAAGGTGACAGACTTTTAAATGAAAGGTCAGTGTGTTATCAATGCGTTTAGTCTTTGAATTAAAACGAACGAGAACAAATAATTAGGTCATGGAGTTATAGAGATAACATTATGCGTTTGATGGCACACTGAAGCCTTTTGTCGTTAAAATAAGATAAAATACAACTGGAGCCATTTTAGTTTAACCAAATTGGGTCACGAGACTATTATCCTATACCAAAATAACAACAGTATCTTTATTGCGTAATACTAGCAATTAGCTTCATAGGTCTAGTGTTTGCAAGTACAGCTGTTGAGCGTGAAGTCCTAGGTTCGATCCCCAGGTCGGGCAATCAGGTTTCTATCAGAAAAAACTCAGTAGCAGCTTAATTAGCCGCAGTTAGGAATTGTGCTCAGTTTCCGGTATAATCTGAGCACGAATATTTAAATCCTATGTAAACATAACATAGCATCACGCCTGTATTTCCCGAAGGGTTGAGCAGAGGTGTACTATTGTACACCCACATTTCGCCTAAGCTGTTATTGAGTCCCATGTAATAGGGGGCGAGCTTATTGCCATCTACCGGGCAGATTCCAGATTCCGTGCTGCTACTGAGAATTTCCATACACAAAAACCCAATAACGCTTTGCCCGACCCAGGAATCGAAACCCATGACCTCTCGCTCAGCAGTCGGGCTTGCGACAACTAGACCAACGCAGTATAAACGCATTACGATAACATGACGCAAGATTGTAAATGTCATTCAGTACAAGTTAACATCTCTCTTACGGCTAAAATGAGTATGATGAGGTAGTTAGCCACTTTATCTGTCGACCTCGCGACAACCTAGCGTAACGATAAGGCTAAATCTATGTAGGTATGGAGTAAAATTTTAATTAAACCTTATCAAAACATACGTAAAACAATTACATTTCTAAATCAGATACTGAAATATATTGGTTTTTAAAATTGCACTGGGAAGGTTATATGGCCGCGATATGACCTCTTTTGACCTCGATCTCTCTTAAAAAAAAAACGTTTCCCCGCACTATGAATTCCTGTGTAATTCATCTTCAGATGCAGAGACACGTAAACCCGGAACAACTGTCTGTTTGAAAGCCATACAAATATTTGTTTCGTGCAGGAATTGAACGCGCAAAACATCAATCTATCACTCAAGAACTACGTCATGTGTGCCGTAAGCGTTCATTATCCTACAAGTACAAGCGAGGTACATAACATAACATAGCATCACGCCTCTATTCCTCTAAGGGTTAGGCAGAGGTGTACTATCGTATACCCACATTTCGCCGATGCCGTTATTATTCCCGAGAAACTATGCGAATGGGTCACCAGCTTTCTTGCAGACAGAAGCATAAAGGTCGTAGTCGACGGTGAATGCTCTGACTCCATGTTTGTAAATGCTGGTGTTCCTCAAGGCTGTGTGCTATCGCCTACTCTGTTCCTCCTCCATATCAATGACATGTTGCAAATCAGCGGCACTCATTGTTATGCGGATGACAGCACAGGCGATGCTTTCTATACCGGCCGCACTAACATTTCTCGGGAAAACGTCATTGAGAGCCGAAACAAACTTGTGTCTGAAATTGAGACCTCTTTGGAGAAAGTCTCAGATTGGGGTAGACTTAATTTGGTCCAATTTAACCCCACAAAGACACAAGTTTGCGTATTCACCGCAAAAAAACTACCGTTGGTCGTATCTCCTCGTTTTGGAAGCACCCCCTTATCCACGTCAACCAATATTGGAATACTTGGTGTCGACATATCGAGCGAAGTCCAGTTCCGCGGCCATTTAGAGGGTAAGGCTAAGTTAGCCTCGAAGAAGCTTGGCGTGCTCAATAGATCGAGACGGTATTTCACTCCGACCCACCGCCTACTACTTTACAAGGCGCAGGTCCGACCCCATATGGAATACTGTTCTCATCTCTGGGCAGGGGCACCCCAGGACCAGCTTCTCCCTCTGGACCGCATCCAACGGAGAGCGATTCGAATCGTCGACAGCCAAGATATTTCAAACAGGCTTGACCCCTTGGCGCTGCGTAGAGATGTGGCCTCTCTATGCATCTTTTATCGCCTATACTATGGGGAGTGCTCCGAGGAATTGTTCGGACTGATCCCTGCCGCCTCTTTCCGCCATCGTTCTACGCGACAGCAGTTCCATCACCATCATTTAGATGGTTGGCAGTCCACAACTGTGCGTTTCTCTAGAAACTTTCTGCCTCGCACAACAAAACTGTGGAATGAACTGTCGCATGCGGTATTTCCGGACCAATACGACCTTCAAACCTTCAAGAAAAGAGCGTACTCCTTTTTAAAAGGCCGGCAACGCACTTGTGACTCCTCCGGTGTTGCGGGTGTCCATGGGCGACGTTAATCGCTTACCATCAGGCGATCCGTCTGTTCGTTTGCCGCCTATAACATAAAAAAAAAAAAAAAAAAAAAAAAAAATTAAGTCCCATGTAATAGAATTTTCATGCAGAAAAATTCAATAACACTGCTCGATCCGGGAATCCCAGGACCTCACGCTCAGACCAATGAGGACCAATCAGGCAGTCTAAGAGAGGTTCCTAACTCGCAACTAACGAATTTGTTCGATCGCACCATTAAGGAAAAGCGTTCGAAACATAACAATGAAATCCTATCACAATACAAAAAAAAAACGGCTTAGACGCAAAATAAAAAAAAATAAAAAAAACATCGCGACACTACCGCCATAGTTCTCTTTGCGAATTCCTAGAACATCAATTCCAATTGAAGACATAAAGACACATTCACGTAAGTTCCGCCACGAACCGACTTCCTCGTACAACCGCCAACAAAGGGTACCACAAAGGCGATTTGCCTTGTTATAACACTCTTTGTTTTCGTTTGGCTGATCTATTTATTTATTTCCAGGAAAACATACAGCATTATCAATAACAATAGGCCAAAATAAACCTAAATTACACATAAAGCCAATAAAGTTTTCACTGATGCATAATACAGTTTTGTGGAGTGAACAGTGCGATTAACTATGCGATTCTTTTTGTGATATATGAATTAAAATAATATGGTTATGCGTAATCTGCATTTTGATCGAGAAACAAAAGAATGGTATTTACGAGTAAACAATTAATGGCTCGAAAAATTGGGGCTTACGTGGCGGACTGTGGGTTAAAGACAGTATTACAAACCGGCTTCATGACAGAAATGGGTTTGGCATTCACGACAGTTGGCCTGGTGCGGGTTGGCGAACTAAACACCCAATCGAGAGCCTTAAGACCTCTCAGGTGTGCAGGTTTCCTCACAATAAAATTCTGATCCGCACATGATTCCAAAAAGTGGGAGATGTGGGCCGGATTTGACTCATAAAAGGAAGGTAAGCTTTCAACGGTTCTAATACTCGTTTCTATACTTAGTATAATTCTAGGAATCAACAGGGGATCGGGCAGTGTTATTGGGTTTTTCTGTATGGAAATTCAGTAGCAGCACGGTGTCTGGAACTGTGCCTGGTAGATGGCAATACGCGCGCCCTCTGTTACATAGGACTCGTTATCGGCGAAATGTCGGTGCGCAATAGTACACCTCTGCAGTGCTAGATTAAGCAAGTGCGGGGCCCGTAGCAAATCCTATCGAGGGGCCTTAATCTTGACTTTTTGTAGAACTTGTCTGTTTACCATATGAAATTTTGTGTTTTATTTTCGCCAACAAAATAATCGGTTACCGATTGTCTGAACAGGAAAATAGGTGATTTCAAGTTTTTGTGACATCACGTAAATTAAAAAAAAAATCGTTCGCGCTATGCGGAGGTGGGCGGGATTGGATACGCGGGGCCCGTAGCAATTGCTGCTCTTGCTACGTTACGTTAATCCGGCTAACCTTTAAAACCTTTCGGGGAATATAGGCGATATGCGTTATATGCATACCAATTACACACGATACAAGCAATCTTAGGAGATATCTTTATATGTATATGAAATTCCGGTGTGCGTGTGTTCGTAATTCTTCTCTTAGAATAGCTAGATCGATTTTGATGATTTTCTCTTTGTACTTTTGGGGTCACCTTGATGGTTCTTAGCTATAGTTGGACCCGGTAGGTGGCGCTGTTGTTGAGATCCAGAAAAGGGTCCACTAGCAATCTATAAATATGAAGCGGTCTATATACATTCTATCGACGCCCTAAGCCGAGGTTCGAGTCCCACTATGGGACACCCTTAGCAGTGTTGCTTAATATTATTTAATTTGCTCGGCTGGAGGCCCTTCTAATCTCGCCACATGCCCGGTTAAGCAGTAAAAGCTCCCTGAGCTAACAGCGAGAGACAACACAAGAAAAAAAAAAACACTCTATCTTACGTCATAAACGAGAAAATTCACACTAATTAGCAAATACTTCAAAACATATCGCTAAGATATTTTCAGCTGCTTCGTCTTTTAAAAAAAATAAACAATTAAAACAAATAGCGAGTTCTATTGTGCTTAAATAAATATACTCGCCCAATTGTTTGTTTAGTGTGTTACATAATGATCGTCATAACGATTAGTATCAAACATATGTACAGGTATATCGCTTGTTCAATTGTGCGAGCCGTAAATTAAAAAAGTAACCTTGCTAATGTCAATGTTTTGTGACAATAAAATATGCAATGTCAAAGCTGTAGGTTGCCTTCGCAAAGATCTTTAAGACTTGTGGTTTGAGAATAACATCACGCCTGTATTCCTCGAAGGGTTAGACAGAAGTGTGCGTACGGAAGTGCGATGTAATAAAGGCAAGTCTAGTGCTGTCGACTATCAATTTCAAGCTGCTACTGAGAAATTTCTAGCATAAATAAAAAAGGTGTGATTAAGGAAAAGCTTTATTATACCTACTTTTAAAAATAAGTGAAAACCGACTTCAGAAACGCACTGAAAAGGTTCTCAAGGCGGTGGCCACGCAATAATTACTCCTCCTTTTTTTGAAGTCGGTTAAAAATCGTGAGACACACACAAGAACGCGAGAATGCTTCATCAGTCAATAAAGATTACTAAGATTTCTTTTGAAGCGAGTGTCATATCCTCCACACATCGGAAATGAACAAACAAAGAACAAGAACAAATATTTGTCTGGATTGCGATGCGAGTACATATTAAACTCGAACTAGAAGGACAGAAGGCGGTCGAGCCGCAATTAAGTCAATTGGATCATCAAATATACATAATTCACATGATGAAAGAAGAAATATTGCAACAGTCATAAGAATTTGTAGTTTATATTTTTATATTTTGATTCGTGTAGAAGGGGACTTATTTTTCTTTAAAAAAAATGTTGCTCCACACTATGATTGATTACAACTCAACGAACGGTTCAAAAATTTAAAATAAGAACGACAAACATCACCAATCGGATGATATCCAAACGTAAACCATTACAATAATTATTTATTGCCACATTTCAACTGAATATTTAAAATAATTATTGACGTATTATAAAATCTCTATACTAGAAACAGTAGCAAACATATTCATACATTTCAACGCCTTGCATTTGCAATGTGAGTTGCAAAATCGTCTCGAATTGAGATAGAAATCTACACGACGCAACGCCATTGTTTATAAAAATAATAACTTGATCCCTAGTGTTTTCTAATCTTATCTGTGAAGACATTTTTATTATGAACTGAGAAGAATTTTAAGCAAGTCCTGTGTAAGAGTTTTCCTCGTCTAAGTAGTTACCGTCAAGCTAAAATGTATGAAAATTTCGCGCGTTTTCGACATGTTCACTCAAGTGCGCGCGCACGTATATCTCATACATGTTTAGTTTAAAATTTCAACCTTACGTTATTCTTCTGGTTCATTGTTCTTGATTGGTAATTGGCGACCACGATTCAGAGGTCGCAATTTAGATCCCCATATCACACCAAGTGAGGTCCTGGTTTTGATTCCGTGGTCGGGAAAAGTGTTATTGGGTTTTTCTGTATGGAAATTCTCAATAGCAGTCGGGAGAATTGGAACTGTGCCCCTGTCTGAACATTATAAATATTGGAGAAAAACTAAAATGGGGGTCTTTATTAGAGTAGCAGAAGCCACAACAACAGCTATTAGAATTTTTGTCTGTCCGTATGTTTGTACACGCATCACGCAAAAACTACTGCATAGAATTGAATGGAGTTTTCACCGATGTATTGCTAGAGGTCTAACTTAAAATATAGGCTCCATTTTAATTCAGGAAAATATCAGATTTTAAATTCCACGCGTACGAAGTCGCGGGCAAAAGCTAGTCCAAGGATAAAATCAGATATTAAAATATAGCACTCTAAACAACAAAAGAGCTTTCGAAATCGCCAAAAGTGAACGGTTCCATGAAATTTTGATAGACATTCAAGGGTAGCAGTCAATTGCAACGAGTAGTTCAGACCGATATCTGAGCTGGCAAAATTTTTGTAATATCATATTTTGGATCACCTTGAAAATTACGAAAATTATTACGTTAAGGTAGGGTTGCCACCCCCAAATTTTGAAAATAAGGATTTTAAATTGGAAATGCCAGGACATTTAGGTTTAAAAACAGGACGCAGTATAAGAAAACATTGTCAATGAAACTCAATGAATAGCAATAACAATGTTTTATGAAATTATTATGTAATATAAGAAATGAAATGAAATGAAGGATTAAATTATAAAATAACCGATGATTAAACATAAGGTTCGAGGCAGTAGTGGCGCGCGAATAATAAAACACAGGACCTTACGAGGACTCTAAAAACCCAGGACGCTACTTAACAACTATCCAGGATAACCCATGACACTCAAAAAAGCAGAACATGACCTGGGAAAACAGGACGCTTGGCGACCCTACGTTCAGGCCCACATAATAGAGGGCAAGCGATCTATTGCTATTATCATGATCTGCCTGCCTTTTCCCAACTACATTGGGGTCGCCTTCCAATCTAACCGGTTGCGGCTGAATATCAGTATTTTACACGGAGCGACTGCCTTCTGACCTCCGCCACCCAGTAACTGAGAGACACTGATGTTCTAAGGTTAGACTGGTTGATAGACTTTTTTGGCTACTGACACACGTAACGACTTTCATAGGTCTTCGTGTGACACCCGGGACTAACTGCTTAACGTGCTTTCCGAGGCACGGAGGGGTCTCGATGTGTGAAAAATGGTCACCCGTCCAAGGACTGACCGCGTCAAGCGCTGCTTAATCTCGCAGATCGACCGATCTATTTTTTTGATGTTTTAAAAACATAGTTTTTGGAGCTTCTTGCACAATTTATTGTAATTTTTTAAATATTACTTTTTTAGGTTTTATGGCTCCGAATACCAGCGGTTATAAAAACAGTATTGTATACTTTTTTTTTTACAGAACAGTAAAAAGTATTCCTGAGCGAAAAAAGTATAATATTATTTTTAATAGCATGGTTGGGAACCCTATCAGCGGCCGCGCTTGCGGCCAATTGACCAAGGAGGCAGCTTAAGAAACACTAAGAAACATTACTGGGATTTCAAACACTTAAAAAATTAGAACGACTGACGTATAGCGCTCAATCGAACGTCTCGTTCTCTCTCTAATCTTAGCACAAGTAAAACAAAACACGATCAAGAAGATTTTTTTTTAATTTACGTTCCCTTTACACGCAATGACTGACACTGACACAGCGTTTAATTAGATGACATACGTAGTATGACGGCACGGCTGGCGCATTGGCTATGTGATTAGCTTTCTGCGCTAAGTGTAGCGGGTTCCATTCTCGCACGGAACAAATATATGAATGATCTACAGATAGTTGTTTCTGGTTGTGTGTGAATGTGACATGTAGGTTTGTAAAAAATTTACCCACGACATGAGAAATACTAGTGTGAGACAACGTTTCTTTTTTAAGTTAGTTTCTTACTACTTAGTAGTAAAAACTGTGCTGAGAATAAAAAACCCATATCCGGGTCAGACAGCATCTAAAATACTAAACATTTTTCTCAACACTATTCGTTCACTTGAAAGCGAGTCATTCAATTCGAATTACAAATTTAATTCTGCTCAGTCACAATTTGCGCTGAAATTCGCCGTCAATTTTCTAATTTGTCAGAATACAGATATTCCGTAGCCAATTGAAATCTATGCGAGAAATGAAAGGTGTTGGTAGCTTTAACAATAGATCTATCTATAAAATACTAGTAGTAGTGTTCGTCGAAATTCGACCGTAATACATTAAATTTGACCGTTATTGAGTTTTATTTTTCAAAGAGTTCCGTAAGACCTCTATGGTCATTGCATATTTTTTAAATTTGTTCTATTACGTCAGCTGCAAGCGTGCATGACATATTTAGATGTTTGACATCAGCAGTATGAACATAAACAATAAATGTTTTATGCAATTTAATTTAATGTATTTGTATAAATATATAAATTTTAGCTTTCTGCAATCCTTCTCCATATAAACTTTGACTATACCGAATCACAAATTCCTCCGTGCCCGCAATAAGCTTAAAAAGGGTACAAAGTTTTCTCAAATACCAGTCACTCGTGATCTACTAATCAAGAAATCTTAGGAATTACAAACTTGTAATTTGGAAGATAGGTTCCATATAGGGTGTAAGCATTCGCTATTAAAGAATATTGCATGAAAAATCTTTCAGCGGCTGGAGTCGCGGGCAAAGCTAGTGTACAGTATTATAAATGCGAAAGTAACTCTGTCTGTCAGTTTGTTACGTCATCACTCCTAAACCACTGAACCGATCGTTATGAAATTTTACGAAGAGATAGCCTGGGTCCTCCAGAAGGACATCGGCTTACTTTATACTATTGGAAGCAAACACTTATTACATAATAAATACAAAATAGACGAAAATGAAATCACAGGCAACAGCTAGTTTTAAATACAATGAAAGTCGCAAGTTGACCTTATAGGTTATCTGTGCAAAATAATTGTTGAACAGAGTTGCAGGTGAATGCGACAGTGGAATAGGATATAGTGATTTATGAATCATAGACAATAATAATACTGGGAATGTCTGCACGTTTGGATTGCGACGTAACTGTTTAATGGATAGATAAATATTTAATTAAATAGTATTTAGTTACGCGATATATATTATAATATCCGCAAATTTGTGATAATATAAAAGATTTTACTATTTTATCTTAATTTTTATTTTGAAAATGTTTATTTTGGTGATTCATGAATTTAAAGGATTTAAACAAACGGTACGCTTCTACAAACTTTGACAGTCAAAGGATGCCAACTGTCAGAAAACATGACAGTAGACAGTTCTTTTTTCAAATTTGACAACTTTCAAGAAACGTCAGATGGCATTCTGGAATGCACACTATTGTAACGTTAAACTGAAATCGATTCTGATTGTAAGTGTTCTGTAATGATTTATGAAAGTAATATATTATAGAATTTACGTCCAAATTCGAAACAGTCAGTTCTGTTAGGGAGAAATTGGTATTATATTTTATCGTAACTATTCAAATATTTAGTTACGGTACACAAATCCTGATTATGGTAATAAATGTGAAAGTCAGTTACTCAATCGAGCTGTAACCACAAATGAGTATAAAATGGTATTGTGTTGTAACTAGAGTTACTTATTTTATATTTTCATATCTTACTAGCAGCTGTGTAGAATATTGTTCATGAAAAAAATAAACGTTTCCGAATATCGTAAGTATTTAATCAATTGTGACCTCCTTTTGTATGCGATTGCTTACAATAGAGGGATCAAGTTGTATCTCAGAATTTACTCAACCGATTGAAATGCAAAAAATCTACACTCCTATCATAAATATCTACCAAAAAGTAAGAAAGTATGAGCCCAAATTAAAAGTATCTTCAACCTCAATCACAGATACAAACACATAAGATGACAAGATGTATGAAAACAAAAACTACGAACAGTGTGCGCGCGCTTTTGAGTGAACTATCAAACATGCGCGCGCAATGCTTTCATACATTTTTATCTTGACAGTAAATACGATAGACGTCAAGGAAATTTCACATTCATCCGTCCCAAAGATTACAGATTGAACTATTGTCTAATTTCTATGGCCTATAACCTTAACGGGAAGCCAGGATCGTCCTGTTATAAGCAGGGAAGCAAATAATAAATAACAATGTAATATAATATGAATTATCATCCTTTATGTAAACATATTATGTGGGTATTGTATTGTACTGGCAATGACCTCGTTAGTATGAAAATGTTTCATTATCAAGTATCGGTAAATGGACAGCGTTATGTAATATTATTGTATTTAAACAAGTATTTAACATGTAATAGATGAATGAGTGATGATATACCGTCAATATAAATTGAAACACGATTTGACTTGATGCCTGATGGCTCAGTTGCCGCAGTAGATAAGTGATTCTAGATTTCTTCGCTACGTCTTGCGGGTTTGATCTCTACACGAAAAAAGTACCTATTATTGGTCTGAAGATGTTACAGAAAAAATAAAAATAAAAATTATTGAATTCTTTTCAGAAAAAAATTGCCGACAATTTTTATTGTGTGGATCCCGTTGTCAAAAAGATATGAACTTCGTTGAGTTGTCAAAATCAATGTGATTCCGATGGTGTTATTTCAATGGTAAGTTTGCTGTTGCCCGGAATTGTGCCCGGCTGCGTGTATTTTGTATTTATAATCAAATTAGACTTGCAATAGTAAAAATAAGCCTACACCCTTCTCCAGGACCCAAGCCTTGTTAAATTTCATTACGATCGGATCAGTGGTTTAGACGTGATAAGGTAACAAACATACAGAACTAATTTAACATTTATAATAGTGTGGATTAAGAATACATGTGCGGAACAAAATTATAAATTAGAAGAATGATTGGTCATGTTTACAACAAATCTAATGTGTTTTAAGCTTAATTTTATCTAGTTCCAGGAATACGCTAAACATATAACTTCATAAACAATGTTTTTATCTTTAAAACGACCTCTGGTCGCGTTTAGTATCTAATAAGTTTCCTATTGCGTCGGATAAACTGTTAATTTTAGTGTTTATTCTGTTTCATAATATTATTACGTTTTTCTTTTGTTTTTTTTTTAAAGAGTAGAATATATTTTTATTTCATGTAAACCAAGTTCGGGGACCTATTAAATCTTGACACTCTAGGCGCTGACTCGAAAAGAAACGGCAAGAAACGCCATGGAAACTCTTTTATTATCTGTGTCAGATACAGCCTACCGAAATATATTTGAAAAGGAATTATATCTTCGAAAAAATAACCTAAAATCTTTATATTATATTTAGTATATTTTTTAAGTATTCTAGAGTTTTCGAAGTGTGCGGACTACTTGAAGTGCCAAGGAAAATAGGTTAAATAAATGTTTTAGACCACAAATTGGTGATGCGAAATTGGATTAAAAAACGTCATTTTATTTGAAGCCACAGTCGAAATATATTATAAATTATATTTGTATGTAGATTTAAATAGTTTAGATTTATAATCATATGACGGCTATACTAGACAAAAATAAATATTATAATATTCAGGGCACGGAGGGGTCAAATAAAACAAGTACCATTTATCGTCAAAATAAACAATCAAACAAAAGACTGATCATATCTAAACAATCCTTAGGTACTTAGATCCAATACTGGCACAAAGCCTCATTGAACTTCATACTCTTTTCCTTAGGAATAAGGTTGAATATTAAACGTAGTTATAACACTAACAATGCGTTTGTATATTTTAAGTTTAGATACTCGACATTGAATGACGTCATCCAATAGGATGTACTTTCGCTTTTCAGTTGACCTTCCTATAATTTGGCTGCCTTTTAATAAGTTATGAAAAATTACCGGATTTACGGTAGAGAATTCTTTCTATCATTTTTATTATGATTAAAATCTTAATGTTAAGAGAAAGAATGTTGAAGATTCTAGAAAAATTATTGCAAATATTTTTTTAGCAACTGGAATCACTGACAGTCTCGCATAACCCCGCCATTTTTAGAACTGTCAAATTAAATACGTGATTACCAAAAACAAAGTCTTGTCTAAGTAAGATGCGCGCGCATCATTCGAAAGAATTAATTTTGGGGACCATCAACATTCGGTTACTATAAAAATTATACAAAAATAAACTTTTAATATCATAGACCCTCGCTCTCTCGCATGACGTGTACGGGCACGTGCGTATGCGGCATTATACAGTACGCAAGAGTTCAAAGGTTCAAATCCTGCTTATGCCAATACTTTTCTTTAAGTTCTTTTTTTTGTAGTATTTCTACGAATTAAGCCCAAACGTGACCCACAATTTTTATAAAACTAATTGCTGTTGGAGTGCTTGGCTCACAAAAACATATCCTCATAAGACCACCTGATGTTCGTTTGAAACAGGCTAAGTTATTTTATAAATAAGTATACTCATGCTATAACTGGTTAACCTGTAATACCTAAAGCAACGTGTAAATAAATAATAAATACGGCAACTACGGTGATGTAACATTGGAAACATGTTTAGTGCTCACTGCGCACAGCACACAGGTCATGCTAAAGTTCAAGACCATGAAATAAACACTTATTTGAGTGTCAGCAAACGGCAATAATATTGGCCACGTTTTGTAGATTTCTACAAAAAAAAGAAATGTAGATTTTCACAAAATATAGTTTAAGTTATTCAGTCTGGCAACCAAATTCAATTTCATTTTTATGAAATTGAAATTAATGAAAGTGGGCTTCCCGTCCTCAACCCTCCCCATTCAGTCTCGCCATTAAGAAATTAAGTCAATATATATCTTTTCTCCGTTTTTTTTCTTTGTACACTTCGCTTTTTTAACGCCTTATCTTACGTCAGCAAGATTTTAATTACCAGAAATTGCGTTATTATGTTTTTAATTAATTCTACTCTATTTTACGGCAATCTTCGTGAGAATGCTCTATTAATCTGAAACGTTTGACCTGCATCATTGTATCTGTTATAACCTTGTATTTTACACAAAAAAGAACCTCAAAAACTTATAAATTCAGTTTTCGTGTGCAATTATCCAAAATATATTCAAACACGGTATCTAACTGTGTTTAACGATCTAGATTTTAATTAATTTTGAATTCCGTATAGAAAAAGACAAATTACTTACATAAAAATATTATATCATTATACAAAAAAAAAAAAACTACAGTAAAACCATTGTTTTAATCACTCTGATTTCTACTTCAGATTCCTGTCTCATTTGGACAGAAAAGGAGGCGTCCTAACGATTGTCTTTCGGCCACCGTGTAAGAAAACTACGTCAATTAAGCGGAACGTACTGTTAATAATAATATATTCGTATCGAAATAAATATGTATACGGAATCCTTGAATTAGTGTGTTCTATTCAATTCAATTTTACATAGACCAACCTTCGTGTCTAAAGAGATCGTATGTTACACGCGAGATTAAAAAAAAAAAACAACGATTCATAACACAATAACATATAACCTATATGTTTGTAACATATTAAAAATATAACTTTAATATTCTCTAAAAAAAACCTGACAAATCATGTATTCATGTCTAATTCTCCGGTGAGGGGGCTACACTATGCAATGAAGAACTAATAAAAAAAAAAACAATTAATTTTGACTTTTTTAAGAAGCAATATTTGCGCCTTGCTGGCCCGCACCTCTGACTGATCAGAATGTGATTATCACTTCATCTGAATACACCGTTTATGAATTTCTCGATGATGTGTAGTCTGCCAGTAGCAAGCCAGTGTGGGGGTTTCAGGCCTAACACTTTTTAATCAGAGAGACTTAGCCCAGCAGTAATTCATAATGGTGTTTGTAATAACCTAATAATGATATGCAAATATAATTCATTCCAAAATAATTGCTTGAAATGCTATAAAAAGCAATAGCCAAAATACATTCAAATTTATTATTTACGATAAACAAACTAAGTTATTGTTTATTTCTAAATATCAAAGTTCGTAAATGAAGCAGCGTTTTATATTTGGCCTTTAAAATGAATCATGAAGTTGCAACTCCCCTTTCAAAAGCAAGTTCGGCAAGTTAAAAATATGTATATTAAAATTATATTACATAAGTTGTTGCTATAAATACACATATTGCGTAATTTGATATAAATGAATAATACAATATCGAATGGTTTCAATATTTATATACAATGGCCCATGATGGGCAAGGATGGCCATCACTACTTACCGTAAAAAAAATTGTGTCACAAGTTATGGTTGACCAAACGTCAACCATGACTGTGACTCAAATTAATTGGTCATCATAAATTAAAGATTATAGCGGTCTTTTAAGATTGTCGAGTAAATTATGATATGGATTTACACAAAACAACGGTTTTGTTTTTTAAATCACCTCACCTCATACTTGGAGCACATAAACCAGACACGGCGGAAGACCTATGTCGAAACATTTTTTTTCACTGTCACATTTGGCGGGAAATTTAGCAACCACAGACAACACACGTAAACTAGATCACATACACAAATGAAAAAACTTTCGTGTCGCTAGATTAATAAAAATTGGCATTGATTTTAATATGGCCATGTGAGCCGTTTTTGGTGAGAGGGCATGGTCGTTTAAATTCTCTAATATTGTAAAATTGTTGAGGGGAGGCGCTCCGTCGGTTGCGTCATAACTATTATCATGAACTGTTCACTGAAAGACTGTATCAAGTCTTAATGAGCTATCCCCATTTATGGAGAGGAATTTCGTTTTCGAGTATAACGTTACTTTTGTAAAAACTAATAAACATTATCATAACGTTTTCCCTGTGCATTGTTAAAAAAAGCTTCTAGCGATGTACTCAAAAATAGAGTTCTTTTTCAACCAATTAAGCTTAGATCACAAATCCAGTAGCTTTTAATTTTTAGATCAACGTTTTGGTTTCTTCCAAATCTTCATTAGTTTTCAAATTAAAGATAATAACAGCAAAAATCAAATCTTTCTCAATAACATAGGTACTGATTGCGTCAAATGGCCGCGACCTTACAAATGCAAATGTTTGGACCGGTATTGATAGCAAGAATTCCTTGTGTTGCGTAGTTTGTCACTACACATTGAGTTAAGGACCGAGAATTTGGTTTGTTAATATTCATCCTTTATTTCCTTCCTTAACTGTTTTATAGAATCTTAGTTTATACAGATGTAGGTGGTATATTAGTGTTTTGTATATACCGACTATCAGATATCCTCAAACACAACCATTCAATCCTGTAAAACCCATTTCCTACATGAATAATGATCACATTTCAATTTGCAAATACTTAATGGACTCCATCGATCTTTATCTGGAGTTATAGAACAGAATAAATAACAAAACAGTTGCAGATATGCTTTCGTTAAACAAAGAGAAATAAGATGAGGTGTATGCATCATTGAATAAACAAAATAATAACACACTATGACTGCGAGGAAGAAATCGTCAAAATAAACAATTCTTTATCTGAATACCGTCATAAATACGTCGTATTAACTTCCCAAGACTAAAATGATAAATTATGTTTAATTTCCCACTTAAATTCTAAAAGCCAATTGGTTGTTTCGGGTAACTACACCATACGGATGGGCCAAATAGTTGATGACCAAGTTCAAGCCGAAACTATTTTTCAATTCTCTATTCTATTGCTGGTAGTTGGATACTCAAAGGGGAAAAACTTAATGAGCTAAAAAAATCAAGGATTATCAGAGGAAAAATGCTTTCCATTCATTTAAAGAATGATCAATTAATTGTAAAGGCTATACCGAACTTCAAAAACATTTAATATTTATTACAAGTTTTTGTCTTTAGTTTCAGACTAAACAAATGCGGTTGAATTTCAATATTTGTTAGGAGTGACTATCGTGTGCCCTCGATACCTCCAACAAATGTGGATACGGGCATTTCATTGACATGTTTTGTTTCCGCTCCTAATCGTCAACTGTTTATTATTCTAAGCTAAGAAAAAGTTTGTTGAACTATCAGGCCGACAACCGTTGTCTTCACAAAGTCCAATTTTGCAATTTTAACCCAATTGTCTACCACCTTTATCTGAAGCTTCAAGGGCAATATTTTTGTTCAATTTGGTTTCAGTTTAGACACTCGCTTTAACTCTACTTATGCCGTTGATTGTAATCGTGAAACTATTTTATATAAATGTGTTTAAAACATATGTTTAAACATCACATTAAACGGCAATTTGCTATAGCGTTGCTTTGTCGTTGATAGCAGTTTCCCGTCATTCGCGATCAGCTGATATCAGATATAACAGTAATAAAATTCTTCTTTACATACATACATAAAGTCACGCCTTTTTCCCATGGGGGTAGGCAGAAACTACGGAACGCCACGTGCTACGATCCTTACATAACCCTTTTGCTTCATCTACATTCATGCATCGTTTCATACATAAACGCCGGTTGTGGGTACTGCGCACCTGACCTTTTTGAAGGACATCACCAATAAGGTCCGTATACGTCCTTCTAGGGCGTCCCCTCCTGGCGTTTCCACTAACAACCGCAAAATTCTTCTTTCATTTAAATATTGTAATAATTCTATGAAAATTTAGGACAAACCATTAAATGTACACTGACGCTGACGTAACTAATATGTGTACCAAATTCGAAATCAACAACTACTAAGTTCGAAATTCGAAAAAAATATTATATATTGTCTATGAATTTTAAGAAGAAAAGAAAGGAGGTTGTAGTTGCATTTTGATAAGGTTTACATTCTGCAATTATGTTTAAAAGCAGAACCTGTCATTCGGAATTTATGATGACATGCAGCGTCTGAATGTGTATGTTTATTTACTGTAGACTTGTAGAGTCGTTTTCATTATGCGCTCTTTGTTTTGATATGACTACATTGTCCTTTTATTTTAAAATGATTGTGCACGTACGATGTTCTTATATTTACAAAACTTGTCATGAGAATCTATGTAAATAAAGATCTTAGTTTCGACTATGTTTTTAAAGTCGTGAATCGTTCGAAAATTAATGTTCTATTGAAAAAACAACAAAGATTTAACATTGAACACAAAGCCAGCATAAAGTTCTACTAAGACAACTTATGATTCAAGGTTTTTGCTTACGTTGTATTTTACTAAATATATATAATGATTTAAACACCTACACTGGGAAAAACCTACAGAAACATTCCCACAATAATAAAAAAGTAACATTCACAGTAGGTATAGACCGAACACAAATTTTCCAAAACCAAAAAAAACAAACCTGGAATTAGCTCTGGTCATTTTCGTTCCGTTCGCGCCAAATTCGATTTCACTGCCTCCAAAACTTGTAACCAAAGGCACGTCGCCTTCTGCCATATTATTTAAATAAACACTTATTAAACGTGAAATTACTTTTTGTTGAGGTAAATACGTAAGTTTTTGCGCGCACGACCCGTCCTCGCGGCGTTCGGCGATGCACTGAACGTTTCTATTCTACGATTATTTTATTGATGTTAATATAATGATGAACGTTGTACAGATAACATGTGATGGTCGCTGGACGTTGTTGTGGCAGTGATAATTGGATCGGTTTATGCAAAAATGGCGCATGTTGTGGTCATCAAATTTTTGTATTTTATATTTTTGCTGTTACAGTCCTATTAGCGTGTTCTCACATTAGCCTATTCTTATTACGTTTCTTTGTTTTTAATTATTGCAATTGTGTGCCTTTTAACTTCATCTTTCTCATCAAAGATATCCAAGTGACTAAAAGCATTAAATATCTCCCTTTATATAGCGGTGTTTATCTAGAAGAAAAAACTGAGAAGAACTAAGTAGAAAGCTGAGAATGTATATACAAAATGCAATATTAAATGTGTAAAGATAACTTTACACACAAAAAAGTTTTGTAATGAACAAGTATAGATCACCTTCATTCTTTAATCCTATACGTTTGTCTAACATCTCCCCACCCACTGCTCTGGCCCAGTTAATGTATTACTTAACTACTGACCAAATAAGTTCGTCTACTCAGTGATTCGATCACGTAATGACACACACACATACATATGTATAACTTATGCATGTTTCCGGATTCATTTGACATTAGAAAAACAGTGAAACAAAATCAGGTGGTTCTTATTATTCATAACAAGTTTTTAAGAGTATGATAACGCGCATGGAAACTTTTTTGTCGCACTCGAGACTCTGTTAAAACCTCATTTTATTGGCTCTGGGGTTAATGAAGGGATTTCCCGCTTTTGTTCGCTACCTGTTATGTTGTCAAGCTAGATTTTTAAGTACAAGCGACGCTGACACAATCTGTGGAGCGACACTGTCGCGAACAAAACAAAACAACCCGTGATATCGCTCGGCGATACCAGTCTACCGCTTAGTGTTGCAGTACTCGGAAATCTACATTTACAGCTCATAATCAGTGGTTTAATAACATTTAACTTGCTTTGCATTAAAATAAGGCAACGCGATGAAGGAAAAATTGTGAGGAAACATCTGACAGTGCTCTAAAATATTGTGGTGTTTGTAGTCCGTTAAACTGAACTTGGCAGCCTGTTGGTGTACGGCCTAAACCCTTATCATACATAAAAAATCACGCCTGTATTCCCCGAAGGGTAGGCAGCATTTCGCCGATGCCGTTATTGTAGTTCCATGTAATGTTATAAGCCTATTGCCATCTACTGGGCACAGTTCCAGGCTCCGTGCTGCTATTTAGAATTTGCATACAGAAAAAACCCATAACCTTTGCCCGTTCCAGGAATAGAACCCAAGATATTACGCTTAGCAGTCACGCTTGCGACCACTAGACCAATGGCAGTCCCTTATCATAAGAAAATATCTATGCCCAGGATATTGTCAACGTAGAAAACGCTTGGTCTCAGTTTTCATGATCTAGTAACCTCTCGCTACGTATTATAATGTGCTCATTATATAAAAACAAAACGAAAGCGAAATTTATAATTATATGCGATAGCTTTTTCACTTTTTGTATAGCAATTTTAACAGCTGACGACGCGTGGGCCATCCGACCTCATTACAACAAACTTATTGTTTATTCATTCAGCATTAATTAATATTAAGTTGGTCATTAATAACATTGCTACTGATTTAACCAATTGTTAAAAACATCTGTGCATGTTTCTTTTGCCTTTGCAAACATATTTTATTCTAACTCGGTAAATATTAACAAAAAAAAAAAAACGATCCAGCACATTTTACTAATAATTTATTAGATTTTAATTAATCCGAATATTTTACGTATTTATCCTGTAATACAGACAAGGTTTTCCGTAAACATTGAGTATCCTTTTGCGATAGTCTGTTAATTAATGGTCTTTCAACAATGACTTCGAATATTTTCCAAAATTCCTATTTGAGAGCATTTTTTCTTGGAGGTTTTTATATAGAAGAAATGGCCTCGTCGAGATCGTCTGGCAAACCATGAGCAGCCTCTATAACACCATTGCTGACTGGCTAATCTTTCCACCACGGCATGGGCGATACTCGTGTGATGCTCGTGTCGAAACAACAGAAAAAAAAGAGAATCTAGTAGACGATTATAAAATCTTGTTGTGTCTATTTTATTTATTTATGATCACTAATGATCGTGTTAAAATTTTTGGGAAGTCATAAAAATAATATTTCATATAATCTGGCGCTTTTTTTCCTGTTTTAAAGTAGGTATACCTAAGCTTTAATTACACACACAGTTAAGATAATAAGTAATGGTCTTACCATGTCGTTATTGTTGTTTTTACTAAAACACCATTACAATGTGTGTACCGGTTTCTTTATAATTAATTCTTGTCACTAATTTACTACAAACGCCAGATTAATATAAATATATTCTTCAAAGTGTGTGATTTAACTTTAAGTCCTTTTAGCTTTAAGTCCTAATTCCCAGATTTTTATATACTTTTTGTATGTACTTTTATGTATTTTTACGCTTTTAGTACATAGAAATAAATTTTCTAATTTAAACTTCAGAATTAATCTCTAAAACAAATCGTTAAATTTTAAACCACCATACTAAAATAAATAGTTCATTAACTATAACTCAAAAAATATTCAATTAATTATTTATATTGTTGGTGTCATACTACATGAACCCATCCTTTACGTCACTTGTAATACCAAGTGTTGTACCAAGCGGTGTCATCCGCGTTTTTAGGTAATCCCGCGCAAAACATTTAGAGGGGCGTCAGGTTCCTAGTAACAGATATACCGGGGGCGTATTTTTTACCTTGTCACACCTGTTGTTTCCAACATAGAGTCCATAAAAAAATGAGTTTTATGGATTTAAATAAGAACCTGTCGAGTTTGAAGATTCACTCGTCTTGGAAATTGGCCGAGTAAGCATTGTACACTACTGACTTTTGTCAAAAGGGAGGGGGCAGAAATCCGGCTTTTTTTTTAAAATCAATTAAAAAGAATAAAATAAAATTACCTAAAGGTTGGCGAGCCCTGTACTTTATGGCTCTTTGCCTTTATGGCTGTCCCTTTTAAGCTTGAATAATTCTTAAATGGCGATATTAGAGCTGAACGTTATAACAAATTGAGTAATTGTAATAAATAACTATAAATAATCAGAATTATATTCCGATTAACACAGCAGTGATAGCCTAGCGGTTGAACGCTTACTTTCCATGCAGGAGGGTCTGAGTTCGAACCCGGCCTGCACCTATGACTTTTCGGAATCATGTGCGGATCAGAATTTGATTATCACTTGCGTTTACGGTGAAGGAAAACATCGCGAGGAAACCTGCACACCTGAGAGGGCTCCATAAAGTTCTCGACGGTGTGTGTAGTCTGCCAACCCGCGCCGCGCCAGCGTGTTGGACTAAGGCCTAATCCTTCTCGTTCTGAGAAGAGACCCTTGCCCAGCAGTGGAACAGTAATGGGTTGAATTTATTATTATATTCCAATTTATCCGAAAATAAAGTCGGTCACAAAGGTGACAATTGTGCAATCTACACTTGCCACTTTTCCCTAAAGCTTATGATTGTTTACTATTGTTAGAATGTATTGTTTTGTTAGGGTATGTTGCATAAAACCGTGGCTATCCTCTCATACATAACAATTTCAGATGAGAATATTTTTTTGTTTCATAATTTTTAGATCGTGATTTTTCAGTAGTCGGGTTTTAGTTTTTGAACTTACTTTTTATACATAGCATAACTAAGGGGGGCCAACCCCAAAGGGTTATGCAGAGGTGTACTATTTTACGCTCACATTTCGCCGATGCCGTTGGTGAGTGACCCTGAAGCCTGTACCGGGCACAGTTCCAGACTCCGTGCTGCTACTGAGAATTTCCATACGGAAGAAACCTAATAACACTTTGACTGTTCCGGGAATCGAACCAAGAACCTCACACTTAGCAGTCGTGCTTGCAACCACTAGACCATTGAGGCAGTCATATCTGTACAATTCTTGAATCGAATATTCCTGAAAATAAAATTCTAGGAATATCTAAGTTTAACCCGCAAACCAGGGTTTATTGTATAGATAGCACGCTAAATATTATTAAAAACAAAAACAAACATGAGAAATCCCAAGGAATAAATACGGAACTTCCCAATTTATCGGAGTTTGTGAAACGAAATAATAACATTAGGTATTAAAATAACAATATTAATTTGATGGCATAGTTATCGGTGTTTATGCTTTTAAATATTTGTTTGTAAACACATCCACAAGTGGGGTCCGTAGCTACATAATTACTGCGCAGATCTGCGAGATTAAGCAGCGGTTGCCGCGGTCATTCCTTGGATGGGTGACCATTTTTCACACAGAGAACCCTGAGTGCCTCGGAGAGCATGTTAAGTAATTGGTCCCAGGTGTCATATGAAGAGTTATGACAGTCGTTACGGGTGTCAGCAGCCCAAAAATAGAATATAAAGAAATTGATTTGGAAATTAAACTAGATAACATTTTAATCTCTTGTTTTGGCCGTTATGTAAGTATCTGTGGTAGGTACATAGGGTCAAAGCGTAGGTGATAATGATACATATGTACCTAGTATTATAAATATTATAGTCTAGAACAGCCATACTCAAAGTGTGCTCCGCGGAGCACTAGGGGTCTGCATAGTCTCTGTGGGGGCTCCGCGAAAATAATGGTCACTCTCTTCACAGTCGACTGTTTTCTATCAACCCTTATATCAAACAATTGATGAAAAGTAAAAAACAATTTCATACCTCCCATAAATGCAAATGTTAATGTCAAGTAATATGATTATTAATAAAGTACACACATAAACTACTTAGGGCTCCGTCAACTATTTCGTTTTCCATAAGGGTTTCGTCGCCAAAAAAGTTTGAGAGCCGCTGGTCTAGAATTCTAGATTATCTTTTGAGGAAGTAAGTACCGGAAGATGAGCGGAATACACAAATCCGATTGGCCGATATTACAATTTATAGCATCACGCCTGTAATCCTCGAAGGGTGAGGCAGAGATGTTATTATGTCTCAAATAATGGGGGCGAGCCTATTGTCAGTTACTGGGCATAATTTTAAAATCCGGATTTTTAATAAAATTTTAAGAAAATCTCAATTGCACGTTTTTTTAATCTCTGAATGAGCTACGCTTGCGATCCCTAAGACAGGCAGAATTTTAGATGATTCACCTGTATTTATCAACAACAAACATATTAAAAGCGGGTTTCAAAATGATTTTCGTCCACATTTACCTAAAAATACAGATCGAATTTACATATTTAATGGCAATTTATTTTAAATAATCTTTTTAAGCAACTCTAAAACTGTATAGGTAAGATTTTTTTTATTTATTCTTTCTTTTTCTTTATTCTTTTTTCCCCCTGTTCTGTTTTTATACATTATCGTGTGCCTTAAGTTTAGGCCAAATAAACGTTTTTTTTTTCCTTTTTATATGCTTACGTGGTTTCAAAGGCACGGAGAGGTCTCGATATGTGAAAAATGGTCACCCATCCAAGTACGGACCGCGTCAAGCGCTGCTTAACCTCGCAGATCGACTGATCTGCGCGGTAGCTATGTAGCTACGAGACCATAATGAAAATTATTTTACTACTTATAGTGGTCCAAAAATAATTTTATGGCCTGTCTGCCTTGACATTTTACCGCCATGATGGTTTTTTGTTGTATCGTGGTGCCTACATAATGTGATGCAGTTTCCATGTGAAAAAATCTTGTTTTGAACCAGGAAAGTAAAATTTGGCCTATTTTTTTTTTAAATGCCGCACTACATGAATAATTCCTGTATCGTGGGTGCGTTTACAAACACATATATTTACATACACACAAACACCCACACCCGAAACAATTATCTGTATAGATCATACAAATATTTGTTCCGTGCGGGGATCGAACCGACACTTAGCGCAGAAAGCTAATCGCTTAGCCACTACGCCAACCGTGTCGTCAAATCTGCTTTATAAGGGTTTGATTATTTATCAAATAAAGTGTAGGTACAAAGAGACGGGAGTCCATTTTAAAACATTTCCTTTCATGATAATTACATTGCAGATTGCAGATACGTTGGGATCAGGACCTATGGTACAGTTTGGGATAAAAGCTCGAGGGACAATTCTTCTTCGTTTCGATATAAATCTCTATAAGAGAAACTTTACATAATCGCTAAAATCCACGACCACTATTTGTCTATCAAGTGTTTATGGTAAGAAATGGCAGACGAGAGATATCAGCCGTGTTTTTTATATGTATATCTTGATTTCGACATGATCTCTAATCGCGTGAGAATCGGTCCTGCGGTACGTGCAAGCGCGATTAAAAATTTGGAGGATTTAAGTTTCAGCGCCATCTGTTAACACAAATCTCAATTAAAATCCGATGGCTAACAAATCATTTAAAATATCGCAAGTATGGTTTTGGTTATATAGTATTTTATCTTAAGATTTCGAAATCTTCCCGATAATGTGTCCACAGATTATACACTTTCAGTTAGATATCTAGTGTCAATCATAATCATAGAGCATAACTAGCTTCATTCTGCGCACGTGCAAGTTTCTCTGCTATATCCGTTGTTGCAATATGCTTTATGTACTTTCATGTTTGGACAAACGAAGTCACATGGACACATTATTAGTATTTGAGGATTCTTTGGACACATTACATATCACGCCTGTATTCCGCGAAGGGTGAAGCAGAGGTGTACATCCGCATTTCACCGATGCGGGCCTATTGCCATCCACCGGGCAGAGTTCTAGACCACGTGCTGCTGCTGATATAGTGCCTCGTATGTGATTTTGGACATATGCACGCTGCAGAAGAACAGAAGCCCCTCCCCCACAACGGCTCTTAACACACTTGCGAAAATATGGCGCCGACATACCAAAAATGCAATATGATTCAAGCTACCATATCGAACAATCTATTAAAAAACATTCCCACAGTTAAAACTCTAAAAAAGAATACGAATTCAAATTTGAAACGCGTCCACCAATCAGCGGCCGCCAAAATTGGCGCTGCTCACTTTCGACGCACGTGATTGGCCTAACAAACTAACTATGACCCGTAATTGGTCAAAGCGTAATGGCTACGACAATCGTTGCTTTCTCTAATTGTCTATGACTTTCGCTGATTTCGCTAAATCTTTTTTTTTTGTTTTCTAAACAGTTAGGCAGTTGTCATGAGTTCGACCTAGATTTGATGCTAGATTGTCCCTTGTGGTTTCTGTGGAAGCGCAATCAGCTGTAAACGTAATATGACGCCATTTTGTTATTCATGCATTAGGATTAATGGCGCCAATTCTGGAGGTCTCTAGTAGGTTTTTTCTTCATCTGGGTCGTCTTTAACGTTGAGTCAGAAATGTATGAAAAACACGTGCGCGCGCATCCGTGTGAACTCTATTTTAAACGCGCGCACATTATTGTTTTATTATTATTATAATCCTGATTGCCTCATTGGTCAAGTGATTGCAAGTGTGACTGCTGAGCGTGAGGTCCTGGGTTCGATTCCCGGGTCGGGCAGTATTATTGGGTTTTTCTATACGGAAATTCTCAGTATCAGTATGGAGTCTGGAACTGTGCCCGGTAGATGGCAATAGGCTCGTCCTCTATAACATGGGACTTAATTAGAAGACGAAAATCATCAATATTTAATGTTTGTCAGGCAAACTCGTTTCCAGTATTATTATAAAATATGATATTGCAATATTAACTAGTTCATGTATTAGATTCAGTGAATCTGCATTCTGTATGACTATTATTTTGAAGTTTATATTGACTGGTTTTTCTGTATAGAAATTCTTAATAGCAGCGCGGAGTTTGGAACTGTGCCTGATTGATGGCAATAGGCTCGTCCCCTATTACATAGGACTTAATCACAGCGTCGGCGAAATTTTGGTGCACTACTGCCTAACCCTTTGGGGATACAGGCCATCTATATAATGTTGATTTAAATCATTAGTTCCCAAAGTGGTCCAGGTGGACTCCCAGGGGTCCACGGGACACTCGACGGCGGTCTACGTAGGCGTGACAAAAAAATGGGGGTTTACAATCCAATTTACAATATGGTATTAATGTAGCTGTAGGGGGTCCACCGGAACCAGCTAAATTTTGAAAGTTGTCTATGAGAAAAAAAGTCTGGGAAACTCTGATTTACATCAACATTTCCTCATTGGTAACAAGTGCATAACTGAGCTTGACCAAAACGATTCTCAGTGACTGACCGCAGTTTGGAAATATGACCAATAAGTACATCAGCCCAAACCTTGGATTAAAAAAATAAATCAATATTCTATACATGCAGATCTGACGATATTGATGTTGCGCGCACGCAGCTTAGCTGCATCTGACGGCTGACCCCATTTAATTATGATCACTTATTTCTTAGACAAGGCTTCAATAACCTAGATAGCTGGATGCGCTAGACATTGACCCAGGCTATTATTGTTTATGACACATGAAATGCATATTGTACGTCAAAATGAGAAATGAGTTAATATTCGTACACCGACCATTACCCTCCATATTTTCTTCCATGATTCTTTCCATGCACTGGATGTTTGGAAGAAATTGCTTTTAGCTATAACACCGCCATTTGTACCCTATGTGTAAAATGTATTTTCGCTTTGTAGTTTTTCCTTTGGTGTACAATAAAGAATACTCTATCTATCTATGTATCTAAGTAATTTTTTGGCGGTTTTGACATTTTGATGGCATTTGCTGGAGAATCGGAAGACGCGTTGTTTCAGCCGATCAGAAACAAGCATCGTCCAATAGAAACTCGTAAAATGAAATGAATATAAAATGGTATTTTACTGGTGTATATATGTAAAATTATGCAGTTTTTTCACTTTCATGAAAAGTTGCTATTTTTGAAATACGTGGTGTTAGAATTTTAACGACGAATTACCAATATCTCGATTTAGAAAGAAATTGTACGAATTCTTAATGAGTAAAAACTACTAACGTTAAAGAATATTTAGAAGATAAGATACCTACTTATGATTTGTCAAAATTATAAACATGACTTTGTTGATCTGTCAAAATGGTATCGATTACGATTAAATTACGAAAGACACTTGGTTTTTCGTAATTTAATTAACGGCAATTAAACACAGGCGGTCCTTAACCTCAGCAGGCGTAGCATAAACTTTTTTAACCTTATTCGCTCAAAATTATTTTCAAAATTCGAATTAGAACTCTTTCCACATGACTGTGAAATTTATTTTAACCATCAGCTAGCGTAGCATGAACTTTTTTCACTTACGATTTTGGCAAATAATGTGATTGAGAAAGTTCAAGAAAAGTTCATGCTACGTGAACCCTTGTTGCTTTTGCGAACGCCCGACGAATAAGGCAGCGATTTGATCTAGATGTTGCAAGTGAGACTGCTGAGCGTGAGGTCCTGGGTATGATTCCCGAGTTAGGCGAAGTTTTATTCTGTTTTTCTGTACGGAAATTCTCAGTAGCAGCACGGAGTCTGGAACTGTGCCCGGTAGATGGCAATGGGCTGGCCCCCTATTACATGGGACTTAATACCGATATATGTGATACGCGGGTGTACAATATATACACCCGTGCCTGAAGTTGATGTTGTGGCGTCTCGCAACACAAGCCCGTGCGTGGGCCGCATTAGTTTAAGGACCTTGCATGGTCGCCCTTAGAATATTTTAACCATGGCAACATTTTATATTTAAGTTTGCAACCCTGTGCTGCGCACAGGCACTCTAACACTACTTTCGTCTGGGCATCCGCCATATTATTACATGATAAAAACGCGAAATTAAAGGTAATCGTATTGGAAGCTGATTTTCATTTAATCCTCCTGCAAGAGGAGCAATACTGGGCGGCCGCAACCTACGCTCACATGAAGCTCAGGTCCTGCAGCCTCCCAAAATGTTATGTTTGTATAAAATACTTAAATATTGCAAGGTTATTTACGAGAGGCTGACAAACATTTTATTGGTACCTTTGTTCTTCGGTACAAAGGCTAGGTGTGACTCATAACATAAGTGTGTCAGAACAGGTCGCGTGACGTCATGACTCGGGCCACTTTAAGTCATTCTGCATTTACGGCCTATAATCTACAATCAGAAATTACTGAGCTTTTTAATATTATATCTGGATGAGTGGTATTTTACATTCTTTTATATACACAACGACATACATTATTCTCAAATAATACATTACATACATACATTACATAGCATCACGCCTGTATTCTGTGAAGAGTTATACAGAGGTGTACTATTGTACACCCACATTTCGCCGATGCCGTGTCCCATAGCCATCTACAGGGTACAGTTCCAGACACCGTGTTGCTACTAAGAATTTCCTCACAACAAAACCCAATAACACTTTGCTCGGAAATCTAATCAAGGACTTCACACTCAGCAGACGCGTTTACGACTATTAGACCAATGGGAGTCTATTTACTCACTATCTAATTACGGCCACTCCATTATAGTAAAGCGAAAGTTATTCCCCATCATGGGCCAGGCTTGCCAATCGTATAAACATAGTAGCCACACATGCATGTCCATATAAGGGCGCTATTCTGGTAGCCGATATGTATACCTACAACGATTGGCTTTCTGCGCTATGGGTAGTTTGATTATCGCACGGAGTACTTAAACATTTGTATGGGCTACAGATAGTTGTTCTGGATGGACATATGTCTATAAACTGTGTCCACGAGGGGAAAGATCGTGTCCATAGTGAAGCTCCATTTTCATGTGTATCACGCCAATATTCCTTGAAGAATTGGGCAGATATCTAAGTTATGGGCAATCGGCCAATTGATCAGCGACTCGTAAAACAGGTTATTAAAGTCATAAACAATAAAATAGCAACATGTATATGTTGTGACCTGTTTGACCCATAACAACTGCAAAGCGTTTAGTACTAGCGTAACTAGTAATTGGGTTCTCACAAGGCTTTATCTATCAACACGACGATAATTATATCGGGGGATGTATAATATCATAGATTTATACAGGGTGTGTTTAATCATCTGTATTACTGCAATGGGGTTTTCTGAAATTCTCTGTAGCAACCAAGATGGCAATAGGCTTGCCCCCTATTACATGGGACTCAATAACGGTATCAGCAACTTGAGGGTGTATAGTACACCTCTGCTTAACCCTTTGGTGTATACTGGCGTGATGCTATGATGATACAGAAACGTGCAATGGACCATTAATACCATCATCAACCTAGCCTTTTCCCAACTACATTGGGCTCGGCTTCCAATCTAACCGGTTGCGGCTGAATATCAGTATTTTACACGGAGCGACTGCAATCTGACTTCCGCCACCCAATTACTGAGAGATACTGGGAAACTGGATACTGAAAGGGCTGTCCGAGCTATTTATAATCTTGGTCCAAGGGTGTCGCTGAGACACAGATTTAAGGAAATTAATATTCTAACTGTAGCGTCACAATATATTTTTGAAAATTTAATATATGTTTATAAAAATATTTCGAACTTTGTCAAACTGTCTGATACTCATTCTTTGAACACTAGGAATAAACACAACCTTGCTGTACATGCTACGCGCCTCCACAGAATAAGCAACTCGTTCATGGGACAATGTATACGCTTTTACAATAAGCTTCCCAATGATATACGTAATTTAACATTAAAGAAGTTCAAAATTGTAATTAAATCTAAACTTTGTAAAAAAGGATACTATAAAATTTCGGACTATTTAGATGACAAAAACGCTTGGGATTGAGCCGCTCTTTAGCCTTTCCTTTTTTTTTTTATATACAATTTTTGCCATTAATTATTATATTATTTACTTCATTACTTTGTTATTGTAATGTCGTTTAAATTGAAATTATTTCTTATATATAACCGCTATACATTGTAAATGTGAGTGAGATCTAGGCTGAGCGCTCTTCATTTCATTAATTCTCACGATAACTGATGCATGCTTGCACTCTGTTGCGACAGGTTAGCTCAAATAGTTATGGCACTTTCTTCAAAAGGCTATTCCACCCTATATTTGTCTCACATAAACCTTTACATCAATACAATCTGTCTGGACTTTAAAATAGACTTTGACCCCTGAGTTTGTTTCGGCGTTTCTTCTCAGGGATAGTCATAGGAAATGCCGACGCCATCTAGTTTAAAAAAGACGTGTAAAAGTGATTGAAAAATCCTAATTGCAAAATAAATAATTTCATTTCATTTCATTTCATTACTGATACTCTAAGGTTAGACTGGTTGTCAGACTTTTTGAGCTGCTGACACCCGTAACGACTGTCATAGGTCTTCATATGATAGCCAAGCAACTGTTTAACGTGCTTTCCGGGGCACGGAGGGGTCTCGATTTGTGGAATGTGGTCACCCATCCAAGTACTGACCGCAGCAAGTGCTGCTTTACCTCACAGATCGACCAATTTGCGCGGTAGCTATGTAACTACGAGCCTCTCCGACCGTCAATACCATTATTTCAATTATAAATCAACCTGTCAACTGCTGATTATTCTTAATTTCCTGTTTAAGAATGCAGACCAGGAAATCATTAATTAGCAGATTTCTCTTAATTAGTTGACCTTTTCAAAATACCATGAATCCGTCCCAATTAATAAATGAATCGATATCTCATTTAAATAAAAAAATATATGTGTGTGTACTTATGTACGCACGTAAGAAATTATACTACTTATTTTTTTTTTTTCCACTGATATGAAACACGTGTTACAGATGCACAATTATTTCAATAACTACCTTGAATATAGCTATTAATTCCCAAGAAAATTTAAGAGACATTTACCAGCCAACTTCATGGTGTCGCTTTTATCTGTCGGTGTGCGCGCGCATCGTAAGAATTCACTATCATCAAGCGCCAAAAGAAGTATAACTTCAATAAATAAATAAATTCAACCCATTACAGTCCCACTGCTGGGCAAGAGTCTCTTCTCAGAATGAGAAAGGATAGGCCTTAGTCCACGCCGCTGGTCTGCGGGTTGGCGAACTACAAACATCATCCAGAACTTAATGGAGCCCTCTCAGGTGTGCAGATGTTTTCCTTCACCGTAAATGCAAGAGATAATCAAATTCTGATCCGTACATGATTCCGAAAAGTCTGAGGTGCGAGCCGGGTCTGAGTTCAACCGCTAGGCTATCACTACTATTTTTTGACTTCTCATTTAATGACTCAAAAATCCGTTGGTTGAACTCAAATATCATAAGATTGGTGCAAAAACCCGTTTTCTGAACATCCAGTTTGCATTAATTTTTATTTTATGCAAAATAAGAAACTCAATTTAAAAACAGAATTGTGCAAATGTGATTCAATCTCGTCTATTGGTTGGGGTTTTGTCCGAGCGAGAGGCAGACATATATAACACTTGTTTTGTCAATGCCCTGATTCTGTCACAGAGAAAAAACAAATTCTAATCATACCATGGGTATCTTTACTTAAAATATATCTTTGAAAAAGGACAGAAGTGTTTTAAAAACATTAAAATTCAAAAAACATCTCTGCGTTTGTCATTTACAGAAAAATAAAGGGAACTATAGAAACAATAGATCCAGTCGACATACTATTTCAATGAACGGAACTTATAATGGCAACTAGACTTTTTGGCAGGACTAAATATCTTCTAATCTTTTCTCACTTTTTCATTAGAAAGATCCATAATAATAATAAATAAATTCAGCCCATTACTGTTCCACTGCTGGGCAAGGGCCTCTTCTGAGAATGAGAAGGGTTAGGCCTTAGTTCACCACGTTAGCCTGGTACGGGTTGGCGAACTACACACACCGTCAAGAACTTCGTGGAGAACTCTCAAGTGTGCAGGTTTCCTTATGTTTTACCTTCACCGTTAACGCAAGTGATAGTCAAATTCTGATCCGCACATGATTCCGAAAAATCAGACGCTTGGGCCGGGTGCGAACTCAGACCCTCTTGCATGGAAGGCAAGCGTTCAACCACTAGGCTATCACTGCTTAAAACGAATTTATCGTTTGTAAAAGAACAATATCATCACCAATGTAAGTCAAAAATCCTCAATATTTTTGTCATAACATTCAAGTATCAAGATTTTGGAACGGTCAACTGTCAATTTGGCTTTCATTGACCTCTCACGAAGATACGCTACTAGATTATAATGGAACTTTCACCACAGAACACAAAGCATGCATCGTGTGGTTATATTGCCAGAAATAATATACTTACAAAGCAATCTCAGGGATTCTTGATCTTTATGTTTTTGATTAGCGTGGTGAGAACCCATCATGGGCTATCCTCCGCCTGGGGAGGGCGGAGGGGTGTGCCGGACTCCTACCGGTTAAACTCACCACAGTGGTCCGCCTCGACACCGTATGGTGGACTTCGGAAACTCTTAGATGACCGCACCAAAGCCCACCACGATGCCACGCCATCCCGGAGGAGGATGTAAAGACGCCACTCCCTCGTGCACATCCCGGGGAAGACGGTAGAGGTCCCCCGTTACCCTCGCTAGGGATTTTTGATATATTGTAAAATAACCTAGTCCCTTCAACCACATCCCTTCACGCCACGTTTGGCGCAGTGGCTAAGCTATTAGCCTTCTACGCTTCCTGTCGCGGATTCAATTCCTGCACGGAACAAATATTTGTATTATTTACAGATAGATGTTTCGGGTGTTGTTGTGTGTGCATGTGACATATATGTTTGTAAACTATTTAATCATAGTGTGCAATGTTTTTAAAGTCGTCTGGGCACACTGCCGGTTGACAGCGATGCGGAGGAGTATTTTGATGCGTAATGTTTTTATAATTTTTACTTTTCTAATCTGATTAGCGTGTAAATATAGTGTATATAATATTTATAATTCCATGTCATTTATTTCTATTATTTATCCTAAAAAATGGGGCCTAATGTATATAAAAAAAAGAAAAAAATGGCTGATCGTTATTTAAAATGTGTTGGCCCCAGTTGGCCCTGAAATAAAACTGATTTTAATAATTCAATATTGTAAATGAGAAATCTATAGGTTTCAAAACAGCTGATTAAATCGAAATATTTATTTGTGTGTCGCATTTTTTTTTTCGTATAAAATGAGTCGTATTGTGTTGTTTCAATAAAATTTTTATTCTACGAACAATCACTTAGTGTCTTTGGATACCTCTTGGAGACTTGAGACAGTATTCTCTGTCTCATCATGTGTCTAGCATTTTTCCAAGTACGTTGGGGTCGGCTTCCTGTCAAACTCCCACCGAATATCAGTATTTTACACGGAGCGACTGCCATCTGACCTCCGCCACCCAATTACTGGGAGACTGATACTCTCAAGGCTTCCGTAACGATTCTCATTGGTATTCCAATAGCAATCGGGATCCACTGCTTGACACGTTTCTCGAGGCACAGAGGAGTCTTGTTCTCTTGATGTGAGAAGACCGGTCATCCATCCAAAAAATGACCGCGGTAAGTTCTGCTTAACCTCGCAGATTCACTGATCAGCGCTATAGCGATGTAGCTAAGAGTTCTTCTAGCAGTTGCTCTGTGTCATATATCGATATTCACTAGTGAAACTGGTCTCAAACCCTAACTTAAACATATTATTTGGAAAGCCACCATAATTATATCTAGGGTTATCGATATTCAAATTAGCATTCCATCCGGCAACCATACAAAGTATTGCCATCCCTACTGAACTAATCAAATTGCAAATTAAACGAAAGACGTTGAATGTACTATACTATTTATGACTCCACATCAATCATAAATCTCTAGGGAAAAGTAACCACGAAGGCAAGTTACGGGTTAATATTACCAACCTGTCATTACATTGCAATGCCTATTTAAGTTTTCACCGCAACATGACTCATAAAACATGGCTTCGACGAAAATAAAATCATTAGAATGGCGCGTAATTTGAAAAAAGAACAAATTGCATGATGGACTTTTCTAGAATTCCTACTTCAAATATTTGACACAATAGCAGCGGGTAATTTGGTAAAAAAAAGTGTAGGTATGTACAAAATTGGTTAAAAAAATATGTTTACCAACATATTCCGGGAAAACTAGCTACCGCTTCTAGTATTTCTTGTAGATGAAACGTTAGAATAAAAATACCTATATAGATAATTTACTGACTTTATAATAACTGTTAATAAAATACAGTTGTGATCCTATCTAGACCACGTTTCTGAATAACAATCAAGTTTCATCAATAAATTTTATTAAATGATTATTTAGATTTTGACAGATAAACTTTTTTTTAAATGTAAGCAAATGATACTTCTTATAATGCGAGTAAAAGAAAGTGGTAGGTACAATTATGAACCTTAGTATAAATTCTTCAAATCTCATAACAATTTAAGTAGGTATCTACCTATTGTGTCTTCATATCAATGACTAATGCTATAAGAATCACAAAAAGATTGTTTTTTTTTGTCATTAAGCACTGTTTTTGTCTTCGTTTGCCTGTTCGTGGGGTTCATTTAGCTGGAAGTTGAAGCCTTCTTAAAATACCCACACAGAATTTTATAGGCCAAACTGCGCAAAAACACAAGCACACATATTTGATTTCATTAAAAACCGGTTAATTACGCAACGTATTACTTAATCTTTATCATACAAACATAATAAAGTAAACACAGACATAGCTAAGATTCTTACAGCGAATAGAGAAGTGGTTAAAAGTAACACTTAACTATTCAACCCTGTAATGCAAGAGAAAGCGAAAGAAGCACTGCTCTGCTCTAGATTAAAAAAAAAACCTCACCTGTTTTAGTTGTCGTTGATTTCACAGAGTAAACGTCTTAAAAACACTTTTTAACAACAATAAAAAACTTTTTAATAAAAATCACAAACAAAAACTCTGTGTGAGCGGTAAACCTGTAAAAGAAAACTTTTATATAACTGTTTCTAACTTCCTATTGTCCCCAACCGGTTTTTACGAGTTCTTTTATTCAAATTCAATTAGCGAAACTCACAATAACGTTTGTTTAACTTCTATAATTAGTTTGTCAATATTATTTATTTGTTTTACTCAAAGAAATTTTGTTGGCGTGTTGAAATAAAAATGGTGAAAGGTACCAACGCGCGACCGCGACGACCCCCCGCACTCAACTGACTTCAGGCTCAAGTAGTGTTACCAGTGCACGAAGAAGGTTTTGCTTTGAAGCCAATTTAGATTTACAACTTTAAAAATCTGTTGCCTCCTTATCGTAACGACATAAGGCATAAAATTTACTCCACTGTAATACTATATATGCATTTAAAAGTTTGTTTCCAATCATAATCATGATAGAACGCGTACAAAGAGTATTTTATCGTTTTGAAAACGAATAAAAAATACATAATTGAATGACATTAAAGAAAGAAAAAATATGAAGATTTCACACGTTCATCGGCTAGTCCTATGTGTAGATAAGTTAAATATTCATCATTTTGTTAACTAACTACCCAGAATTCATAGTTATTGTCGATAATTATAGCTGTGACTCTGAGAAGTTTTAATAGCCATATTGTTATGATTCAGATGCAAAAAGAGCTATCTAATCTTGATTCTTTAATAACATGTTTTTGCCAGTCTGCGGGCTTTAAACTTGTAGATCAGCTATTAACTATGGTCTTTTTTCTTGCCTCCAGTAACACACATAGTACCTATTTAATGGCCGACGCAAATCACTATCTATTAAAAAACATGTCTTGTTTTTTCAGTGTTTTTAAACACAAATCAGATGTATTTATTTTCTTTTTGCTGTATTTGCAAATTGATCACGTAGCTCTGGTTGTTAAATGAAAAAGAATCCATAACGATACATATTTCAGAAAAAAAAACCTGTGATAATCTATGCGATATTTTAAATACTTTGAGATAGCACGGAGGGTGTTGTCTCAAAGTATGCAAAATTATGTTTCACTGGCAATAATATTATTGTAATTATTTGATTAGGTTACGATGAGGCTGACATACCTTTGTAAGGTAAAAGCCTCGAAATAAATATAAATGAATAAATCTTCAATAAACAAGATTAATGAAGTTATTTTGAATTAGACATAAGTTACGTATTTTAGATTTAATTATAGATTAGAAATAAGTAAGCTGCACAGAATAGAAGAAGAAAATACTTCTTCCCATACTTAACTGATTATAGGAAGAAAAGTACGTCAAGTAGTTTTTTTCAAATATTAAGACAAAACAAGAATCTTCTAGATTAGTATGCTACATCCTAGGCTATATCGGTAGTAAAAGTAGTATCCATCTCAATAAAGAAAGTAAAAAACACCAGTTCTTTATTTAACTGAGATCTATCAAGCTAGTTTCTTTCTTTTCGGCGCTCGAAGGGTTGAAAAAGATAATAGGTTGAATGACTTTTAAAACTAAGGATTACCATTCATTCGTACCAATAAATTTTGTTGTGCGTTAAAGTGGGTTTGTACTGTGGCAGAAACTACTGAAAAACATTTAAAAATAACACAATAATTTCGTCTCCAACGCAATTTCAAATGTTTGACTTTTCAAACAAAATATCATCCTTCTGGATTTTAACCAGAAAAGAAGCAAATAATATATACTGGCAACACCGCATACAGGTGGTAAATGTTGACCCGCGCAGGTAGCTTCGTTCCCTGTTGCATTGCATAAATACTAAAGGCATGTAACGGATACGCTCTATGCGAAATACAACGATTTATACGTCATTTTGTGCCAGTTTGATTTTAGATGGATTCTTAATTCAAATGTTTCAATTTAAATGAAGACTTGTGTTCTTCGTAGGATTGTGTACCTATTGATAAAGATTATTTTGTATGTACATATTATGGCATGTTGCAAAATTCAAATCATTATTAAAAACATATGTGTACCTACTCAAAATATTCATTAAATTGATGTGTTGTTCCAGTACGTGCCTGTTGCCTATCGACATTTGTATATATAAACAAGAAGATGAAGTGATGAGCTGGACTTGCACCTGAAGGATTGGTTCCAAGTCGCAACAGACCGGCAGCCTAATTACGTAAAAAAGCGACAGCCACGCGACAGCAATCTCACTATCAGCCAATACATTATATGACACAAAAATAACGTTTGACAGAAGCTATCGCGCGATCTGCGCCTGTCGCTACATCGGTAATTAGACTGCGGGAAAAGTGGAAAGAAGGAAGGGAGGCCTTTGCCCTACAGTGGGACTGTACAGGCTTATAATAATAAATAATTATAATAATACATGGACATGACAGAAGCAGAATTTTCATCCATAACTGGGCACAAATTGGAAGTCATCAGTGAAATAGGGTTAAGTCACACAATAATAACCCGTAACAAAAAATTAAAGATCCGTTTCAGGGACGAGAAGCCGTGACCTGTACACCTGAACGCCAACCAATCAGCCAGTGGGACAATCAATCTATCAACAACAATGGTACGGTTGGTGCAGCGGCTAAGAGATTAGCTTACTTCGCTACGTGTCGCGGGAACGATTTCCGCACGGAACAAATATTTGTATGGTCTACAGATAGTTGTTTTGGGTCTGGGTCTTTGTGTATGTGAATATACATGTTTGTAAACGCACCCACGATACAGGAATTATACCTAGTGTGGGGCAAAGTTAAAAAAAAAACTCCTCACAATCTTTTATTTTAAAAAAAGGTAACCTATGTTGTTATTCAGTGTAGGATGGTGTCAATGCACTACTTATTTGATACAGGTTTAACATTAAATGTGCATTCTGAAGATAAGCCCCAACATTAAGCTCATGTTTACATACGGCAGGCTTTAAGGGTACCGCGTCTGAGAATAACATACCATCACGCCTGTATTCCCCGAAGGGTTAGGCAGAGGTGTACTGTCAATGCTTTTATTGAGTCGCATTTATTAGGGGGCGAGTGTATAACGATTTGCCGGACACAAACCCAGGACTGCATGTACAGTAGTCGCGCTTTCGACTAATAGACCAGTGAGGCAATTTTTCGAAACATTACGAAGTAAAGTATAATAATATAAGTACTTCTTGTACATGGCAAAATATGATGAGTTTGCCCATTACATTCGACCCAATTTTATAATATTCAAAATAATAACGAAACTTCTTAAAAACATCAATATTTTTTTATTCTGTCCCCTGTCAATTTCGTCCGACATAATATATTTGACAAGCTAGTGAAAACGTTATTTTGAAGATTTATCATTTTTGCTAATTATTTTTAATTATGACACATTGGTAAGTTTTGAAATCACATTCTTTCCTGTATTCATTGTAAATAAATAATTCTTTTGTGAATTTAAAAGCGGCTTTAAATATTTTTAAGTGGAAAAATGTCTTGTACATTTATGTGCAAAGCATCGTGTGCAATTGTAAGGCAAGGCTAAAAAGTAAGTTGTGGAGGTCAACCGGGGTTTATCCCGGGCAATATACTGATATCCAGTTTTATACTGAAAGCTGATATAGCGGGATGATGATAGAAACAGATCGCCAGACGTACAATTGGTTTCAGTTGCTCACAATGCTCCTTCACGGCGCAGTTCGAGAGCGCTCTAATGATGCACCGACAGCTCCACCACGCTACCAACGAAGACTACTCTGAAATTAACAAGAGTCCTAGAGTTATCGCGGTAAGTGACCACCAGACATCTTGTATTACGAGAAGACTAAACATAGTTTGTTCTACAAAACCGAGATGAAAGAGATACTCGAGATTTCACATAATAAAATGGATGACTTTATTGTCACTTCTAAATCTCGGAAAAATCATCAAAGGCAAAAAAAAATTACAAATACATACCATAATTTAGTAATAACGGCCTTACATCCGAAAAGTCTCTTAGCTTTGACCAAAAAAGACCAGAATGATTGATTCAAGTTTTTTTTTCAGGAGAAATCCAACACAGTGCCCCGTGGCTCATCGCTCAGTGGACCGTATTCTATCAACAAGAACAAAGGTATAAAATGTAAGAAAAAAAAACATTGCATACATGGGTTTAGTATGAATTTTCCTCGAACTCCATCGTAAAATGTATAAAAAAACAAAAATGTGTGTGTGTTTTTATGTACGCACGTAAGAAATTATACTTCTTATTTATTTTTTTATTTCCACTGATATGAAACACGTGTTACAGATGCACAAATATTGCAGTAAATACCTTGAATATAACCATCAATTCCTAAGAAAATTTAAGAGACATTTACCAGCCAACTTCATTGGTGTCGATTTTACCCGTCGGTGTGCGCGCGCATCGTAAGAATTCACTCTCATCAAGCGCGCCAAAAGAAGTATAACTTCAAAAATCGTTCGCGCGCATTTGAGCGAATTCCTATTGTAAACGCGGGCCAAGCCTACATCCTCCGGTCTTATTGTGAGGAGCTAGACTTAAAGTTTGAACTATTATCTCGTTATGACAGTGATAGGTCGGTCATCATCAGCGACGCGTCTGCTAGACAAGCTCAAAGCTCGGATTTGTCGGAGCAGGACACTGTTCTCACATCCTGAAGAAACCGTGGATATTCCCGTGAACGATGTCAATTTAGCTGTAAGTTTTCGTAGATCGTTTCAATTGCATTGAATAACGATTACCAACCTTATTTGCGGTCCAAAAACACGCCATCCATAGATTGCGGAAGCAACGCGACAGCAAAAACGGCTTGGTAATACAAAGTTGTTTTTGCTGCCGCGCTACATTCGAAATGTAAGCACGATTTGTTATTGAAGTGCAAACGAATTTGTAATCGTTATTAAACTGTATTTAGCACATTGGCTTTAATTTTCTGTATTAAAAAACGTTCATATCGTTTATAAAGGTAAATATTTGTGAACTAAATGCTTTTGTGTAACTTAACCCCTCGTAGTCCGGACCACAAATATACCACAACTGCGTTTTATAACATATTTTTAATCTCATCAAACCATTTCATTGGTCTAGTGTTCGCTAGCGCTGTTCGATCTCTGCGTTGGGCAGTGTAATTTGGTTTTTCTGTTAGAAACTTTTCGAGTATGTCACTATGCTTTAATTATATGGAACTTAAATACGGTATCAGCAAACTGTGTGTGTACACCACTGCCTAACCCTTCTGGGGATACAGGCGTGTTGCTATTATGTTCTAATCACATTAGTATTTACGCCAGGACACATCAGTCGTAAGCGACTGTACTTCCAAAGGTCTTAAGGTAGAACCGTCCATGTCACGTACTACCGGGATGGGCATCACAACACTGAAGGACACTAAGGAGACCTTCGGATGTCATCTATGTTCTTTTGATGCTGACAGGTATGTATTTATATTCAAGTAAGTTAGTAATAATATTACTCTCATACGTGTACAGGGAATTTGAAGCGGGCCCTGGAAGAGAATTACAATAATTATTGAAGACGGCAAATTAAAAAAAAATGTGATAATAACTGCATTCAAATTTTTATACAAAGTCGCTTACTCTGTCCCTGGGATCAAAACGATAAAACTGCGATAAATAACACCCTGTATTTTTATGGTAATCGATAGGGTCGATAATAAGTTTCAAATGTAATAAGCGATGTATTTACTTGTCGAAAACTTTTGAATATCCTTTTCGATAACTTTTGAATGAAATTTTCGTACTATCAGTAAAATTTGCTTTGTTTTGTTTGTTTCCTCATAATATTTTTGGAGCAAATTAGGTGAATAGTGCACAGCACAGCTCACTGTTAACTCAGCCTTATATTCAACAACACCTTAAAGCCTAACTTAAATTTCCAATAAACTTGTGGTTCTTTCCATTTTCTGCTTTCAGGATAACAGTCCTAGACAGGCATCTTCTAAACGACCACAAAATTGGTCTCGAAAATCTACTCAAACTCGTCATGGCTAAAACCAAAGACGGACTCTCAGAAGAAATTACCAATCCTTCCATTTATGGCATAAGACAACCCTATTACAAGTCTCCAGACGAAATTATTGAAGAAGGAGAGTTTGTTATAGAAACAGTAACTCCAAAAATTAAGATCTTGAAACACGCTTCAACAAACACGGATATTCAATGGACAGATATTCCAGATTTGAAAGACAACTGTCGAATGATCACCAAAGAGCTGGAAAAACTGATAAAGTATCCCATAGAGAAATGTGACAAAGACGAGTTTCTGGTCAAAATGCAGACTTTGAATGAGTGCATGTGCAAATTCGTGGATTCGTCCAACACTTTGAAAAAGGTTTTGACAAAGGAGTTTGATTCAAAACATAGTGTCCGTGAACATCTGAATTTGGATCAGCCATTTTTTGACTTGTGTCTAGGAGAGTAAGTGTGAACTAATTTTTCTTTCTTTCTTGATTTGTCTGCGATAAATGTTGCTGAACATGTACAATGTTAGCGACGACATTGATGTTGATTTGTGGGACGTGGTGTCGGGCAATGTTATTGGGTTTTGCTGTTAGAAAATTCTAAGTAGAAGCCCGGAATTTGGAAATTTATACCGTTAGATGACAATAGACTCGTCCCCTATTACAAGGGACTCGGCATCAGCGAAATGTGGGTGTACATCTCTGCCTAACCTTTCGAGGAATACAGAGTGGATGGTATGTTATTCACTGAACATATATTATAATACTGATTTACTATATTTTTTCAAGCAGTAGGAACACGTCGTCGCGAGTGTGGGAACGAGCTCACAGCGAGAACATGGAGAGGAATAGAAGCAAGTATGGTGATAATAATAGGTTAGTATCTTCACTATTCTTCTGTCATATCACCACCACCACGGCACCAGCTATCATAAGGAACCACTCATGCTGTAGTAGAAAGATTAGCCAGGCTGACTGCCCAGAGTGCACCAGACGATCTCAGAGGCCCTAGTGTAAGTTTATTTTGACAAATTCGATTTACTACATCGAACGCGTTCGGCGCTCCGATTGGTCCGTTTCGTGCTCTCCACCAATCGGAGCGTCGAACGCGTTCGATGTAGTAAATCGAATTTGTCGAAAGAAACTTACACTAGGACCTCAGGTCACTCGTAGAAGCTCTATCATGCACTATTAAGGATATTCTCTTACATAAAAAAAAAGAAAAAGGTTTGTAGCACTGTAAGTATTTAAATATTTTTCTTCATTTCAGGAGCGACAAGAAGTGTTCATCAGAGAGTTTTTACTTCTAATTTATAATAATTTGTGAAGTTTTAAGATACTTAACAATAAAATATTCCTTATTTTATGTAGTGGTCTTATTGGTGAACATTAACGAAAGCGAAATCTTAACCCTTCTAATAAATGTTATGTGAAGTTACATAGGTCAGGCACAAACGTCAAAAATTTTAGGTTAGAATACGGTTATTCATAATATATCTTTATACAGGGTTATTATAATAGTAACGCCTACTAAGTTTCGGCAAACATAGGAACTTAAGATTACATAAGAATGATTTCAATAGTCGTAGTAATTTCAATAGTCGTAGTAGTCGTAGCAGTAGTAATTTCAATATTCAGATAAACTTTGGATAAGTTATTCTTCTGATAACTCCATATAAAAAAGCTGATAACTTAGAACTTAATTTTGAGCTAGATAATTTTTCTTGTGGGCATTGAAAATCGGGCTAAAATTAAATTAAAAATATATCAGAAAAATATGGCAGTGACAATGAAATACCTAAGGTAAGGCATCAAAAATGTGTATCCACATACCGAAATTCAAACGCTTATTCTTGGAAAACTATTTGTTAAAACCATAAAATTTAAATGAGTATGTATTTTAATGTATCCGCAGATATGTATGTATATGTGTAAACTTGGTCAAGATTACAATACCTATTTCCTCTAAAAAATTGAATAAACGAGTATACATCTCTTTGATGCTGACTGTACATCACAAGTAGTACACATTACTTCTGATTATCTTCGACACAAATATCTAAATACAATACAATACATTAAGACTGGGATACAAATCATCGGAACGAATTAAAAGTAAATCATTTATTGAATAAAATTCAAAAAGCTAGCAACTGTCATCAACATAGTTTTCGTGTTGGCAATAATGTTCTTCATTCAAACTTCTACAGTGTTCGCAAATCAATACTCCAGTCTGCCGTTTGCGCTTATTTTCATAATGGCAACACAGCATATAGACGCATTTATCGCACCGCTCCTTTTCAGGATCATGGAAGCAGTCTTGTTTCATAAAAGAGTCTCCGCTCGACATGCAAGTCTGGCAACACTTACAGCTATGCCTTTCATTGCACTCACCGCTGAAATCTTTTTTATTTTCCTCATAAACTTTATTTTTGACCACAGGCAACACTCTGGGCCCATTTCTAACAACTGGACGGTTAGAAATTTCTATACATTTACCAGGCTTCCTAACTGTTGCAAACATTCTATTTACTTCTTCAATTGCATCTTTCGACCGCGATTTCTCTTTCAATGAGTATTTCAATTCTTCTAATTTCATTTGTGGTATAGATGAAGACTTATGTTTAATTAGATCTATGGAATATAGAGATTTTTTAACAAAATCTGGTTGACAACAGTTGACTATTGTAAATTTTCCATTTTCCGGTTTCTTCGTTTCATCGATAGAATATTGGAAAGTACTGACAGTCAATCTAGAATGATCCTTTAGAGTCTTTTCATCGTTCTTCTCATCCGTAGATACGGCAACATCTTTTACAAGACCAGATTTTACTTTCTCTTTATTAATGTCAACTTTTTTATTTTGAAAAACAGTCAATACTTCATTTAGCAAACTCAATCCTTGCGCGACATTTGTTTCTGAGGTTTGCACAGTTTTGACATTAGAATCTTTATCGGTAACAGGTTTTTCTTTCTCCGCTGCCACTCTTTCTTTCTCCTTCTTGTGTGTGTTAGCGCAATGGACGCAATTCTTTTGACATATAGGACAAGATTTAGATATTTTTTTGCAGCATTCGTTACTTTTGTCATCTACTTTTGAGTTGAGGCAAATCGCACAAACAAATTTGTTGTGAGCCTTAAATCCTTTTTTGTTTACTTTCTCCTCCATATCGATGTTTTGATCGAATTCTTCACGTTTGTATGTAGTAATGTGTATACGAATCTTTTTTTTAGTGGCGCTTGATATCATATGAAGATCTGGAATATTAATACCTTGTAATTAATATGACCTATTATCCGGTGTCGCATTCTGATCTATTACTGTGGGTTTCAAGAGATCCAAAGACTATTCTTTCGTTATTTCAACACGCATACCCCATCAAAGAGTATTTGGTAAGAAGTACATAACCCTTTTCCGATTTCTACAATTATATCTGGATGATGACCAGCTGAATCGGTAAGTTGAACTTAATACAACTATGAAACATGGTATCTTAATCAGAACATCAAAGTTGATAGTAACAAACTGATCTTACTCTATCGAGTTAACGATTTTATTCCTTTTCATATTTTGTTCTCGCAAATGCTCAATATATCCACATCGAAAATCAGTAGAGAAAAATCTTTATAAAACACAATAAAAAATATTTTGGCTGATGTCAAAAAAATAATATTTGAATTTGACAGAAGAATATTTATAAACATTCTATATTATCTATATCTACTCATCAAAGAGGTATATAACAATATGACAGAAACTGTCTCGTTTATCTCTATCCTCTATTAACGAACTTATCGTCATTAGAGTTCCTTTTTTTTAAGTCTTTCATGCGTTATGTAACTTAAATTTTTGCAAAATTAGGTATTTGCAATTTAGATCAGTTAACAACTGAACGTTTTCGACCACACACTTCTTCAACCCATAATCACCCACGACAATTTCACTCATTTCTTCGATTATATCTTTTTGCTGCTCGTATTATTTTTAAGAAAGTTCATCGCGATAATTGTCACTTTAAAGTTATTATGCCAGTTATCGTTTTCCTTTATAATTATTCTTGGAAACTGCATTTTTATCTCCTTTGTATTATATTATCATATTATCTTCTTGAAGAGATCTTTTTAATATCTATATATGTATCTCCAATTTTACAGTTACCTTCTTAAGAAGAATAGTCTGCGGTTAACATAGAATACGTTTGTTGGTAGTATCTGAAGTGTTTAAGTCAGATTGCAAAAATAACGCTATATGTAGAGGAATTAAGAACCGGCGCAAGTGTAGGACTAGTCCTAAAGAGGAGTCTTAATTGCAAAAAGGTTCCCTCTTAATATGTTTATGAATAAATTCGAAATGGCAGACGCTCAAAAATCTGTCAGCCTAAAAACAATAAGGCGAATGTCAGTAAAATCGAATAAACTGACAGATTCTGAAAAAAATCCTTTGTAAAAAAATCAAATTCACGGTATCATTTAAAACTAATTTAAAAGTGATATAAAAATTTCATAGATTTTAACTCTTACTTGGTAAGGGGTCACTTTTAACATTAAATACTTGTAGTTTTATAGCTATTGAATTATTTGAATTGATCCACTGACCTACTGCACGTTTAGTGCACGTGTTATATTTATAAAAGAAAAAAATATTTCGTAACTTACATAATATTTACGCAAATCAGAAAGCCTAAGATAATAAATAACTTTTGAGGGAGAATATTGATTTAATTTTAAGAATATTTTCTAAACTTAAAGTAAGTTCTAACTTTCCAGATATAATTGTAAAACAAACAAACGAAAACGAATTCAAAAGCGAAAAAAATGCAGCAACAACTTAAATGATGATAAAATTAAAGAAATGAAAGAGAGTAAAGGTGTTTATGTAACAAAACGTGATATCAAAGACGAATTAAATAAAGATTATCAGTTATATACCAACAACGTCATAAGAGACCGAGAATTTTCGCCCGAGCCACTGAGATATGATCAGAAGACCCAGGAAGTGGGTTGCCAGTACGATAGTAAACGGGATAACTTGATATGCACTTGTAGAAATCTGGCAACACTGAGAAAGAGACAAGAAGTCAGATATTTTGGGTTGCCAAAACAAATTTACGCTTATCACGGTTCAAGAAGTTTTACTGATATCGGAGTAGGTAGTGTTAAGGCATTGCAGAGGAAGAAAGTGAAAAAGATCTATTTGCCAACGACTGACGATAGAGGGGTCGGTAGCTCCGATTTGTCTACATACTTAATTCGTAAGTCTTGTGAAGGTTATTTGTAAATACTTTTAATTTTCCGTAATCGGCACCTCTTGCCGTAGCTTTGGAACTGTATTAAAATGATGGGCAGAATTAAATTGCTGTTCATTCTCATTTTAATATTTTAGTTATCCTCAATATGTCGGATCGGCTTTGTATAAATGCTTATTACTAGTACTAGTCTTACTTACTGCAGTCCATAGTGTTCTTGTTAGTGTAGAAGAAAGTTTACAATATCATGTCCTATCTTATTTTAAGGAAGAAGCAGACAGCCGCGCGTTAGTAGTTATTATGACAATAAAAAGACCTCATCGAAGTGCGTGGGAGGTATATTAGAATATAATACAGGTTGTGTTATGAACGAGAAGTTGTCCCCGATAGTGCAGACTGTTTCGGGTTCCACGAGCCCTAGAGAATCTACGATCAACAGAAACATTGAAATAGGAAGCAACACAGTCGTAAAAAGTCTTACAAATACCACAACACAAGTAGAAGATCCCGTCAAAAAAGATATTGAAAGCAAGCCTGAAATAAAAATAGAAGAAATAAAATCAGTATTAATAGTTCAGGAAGATAATAAAGAAATGAAAACCAAGACAATAGATACAAACAAAGAAAAAGAAAGAAAAGAAAAAGATACAGAGAAAGAATTTTCCTCAGACTCTTTAGTACAACATGTTCATAATCTTGAGAATCCTAGCGATGATAAACAGAGCCATATTTCTGGAGATACTTCAGATCCTATGGAAAACAAACTTGAAAGAGAGTATAGAAGGATATTTGCAGCTAAGTCTAAAGAGGCAAAATCAAGCAATGAAAAACCTATGTCCGACTTTAAAAGTACATCAACATTGAAACGCAGATTTGAAGCACTCAGGCGAGGTTTAGCAAAGAAAGAAGATTCTAAGAGAAACGCTGTTATTGTGACAAAAGTATCAAGTCCGATTAGTGTCCCAAGTCGTAAAGACGTCTCTATTAATTCTGATCCGCCATCTTTAGAAGGCCGATCGTATTCCAACACGAAAACTTACAGCCCATTCACACAGTCGTACAGTCGAGACCAAACTATCTATAATCCTTCTCACTATAAAAGGTCTGTTACTAGCAGAAAAGAAAGAGATAGCTCTCAGTGGTCATCAAGACCAGATGACGATGACAGCGAATGCCAAGGCGTCAAAGGCATGTTTAAATTATGGGGCAAGAAATTTAATTTGGATGAAGATTACTACAAGAAACATGCCACGCCGAAACCATCATACGCCGCCTCAAAGCAAAGCGAAAGGAAAGAGGAAGAACCTAAATTAGAAATAAAACCAGAAGTTGTAGAAGAGAAAAAAGAAGGCAGGAAGTTCTTCTTCTTTAAAAAGAAACATAAAGACAATAAGGAAAAGCCTTACAAATCCAAAAAAGGCGTAACTACTGGACGCTGTGAAGTGCGAGATGGATTAATGATTAAAATAGGAGGAGCTGGTAACGTATTTGTCCCAGAAGAGATTGTAAAAGAACCGGAAATTTTGCCTGAACAGTATGATGATATGGTCAGAAAAGCATGGCTAAAGAAATTCCTTTCGCAAGCGATCGAATCACGGAACAGCGTCCAAGTCAGATGGAACAATAAAACTTACGCCACAAGCAGTAGTACCGTCTTTGAACTTATGGATAATGTCTACAAAGATACTGGCGTAATTTTCAGATCCAAAAGTCAAATGACAGTTCAGTCATCGTACAAATCATATACAAAACAACATGTAAACTTTGTACACCAAAACATAGAAGCCTGGATGATACCAAAAACTTTTACAGATCGGCCAAAGTTGCTTCCAGCTAAAATCAAATGTAAATCAGACGAAGACAGAAAAGATAATATCGAAGTCAGAATCTCAGATCAAAAATGGTTTATAGACAAATCTAAAGCCTTTTCACACAAAATAGAAGTTGTACTACATTCAAAAAATTTCGTCAAACTTAATAAGGAGGAAAGTTCTGAATATCTAAGGATTGACATACCGAAAGGATTCTTTGTAGATTCTAGTAGCGATGACAATAACAAACAGGCTGCTAATCAATTTAGCGACGAGAAAGTTTTCAAAATTGTGGAATATGAAACCGGCAGTGACTTGAACAAAGATAGAACAGTTCGTAATTTTGACATAGGAGATCATAAACAAAATAATATTAATGTGACTGTCAGCGTGAGGAAGCACAAAGATTGTGATTCCACGGTTTTGGAGACGATGATTAAAAGACCACCCGTGCACCGAGATGTGGTGATCCAGGGAAGTAATGTGTACATACCGAAGAGGTGCGATGTCGTCGGAGTAGGCATAATCACGCAGAGGGACTTGAGAGAGATTCAGAAGCCAATGTAAGTGTATAAGTCTAAAATTTTATATATTAATGGTACAGAAGTTTCTTTATAAGAAGAATCGCCGAAAACATAGACAATTAAATTCTGGTCCGCCCATAAAATCGAAAATTTAAGGCGTTCAGGCCTAGTTGGAACTCAGACCTTCTGAATGAAAGGCCTTTGGATCGCTAGGCTACTTTATATGTTCATTTAACATCTGAAGTTTTCTGTTGAACATCGGCATTCCGAAATATCGAAGCAAAGTGGTTAAGGAATATTGCGGCCTAATGCCGCTAATCAAACAGATTGGTGATCGCGGAATACAGGGTGGCGATATAATCTCTTGCCTTATTAAAAGGAAGTGAATCCGACGACTATACTTTACCCGAATCAATAAAGATAACGATAAGGATAGAACCTTAAATTTTCATCCGAATATCGTTTTTGTTTTCTAATAGTCTCCATCCGAAACGGTCAACAGACCGTTAACCCCAAGCTATCATATCGTAGGTGAAGTAAAGATGTAGACCTACCTGGTCTATTGAGCGTCCTAGCGTCTGCGTATTACGTAATAAACCCTGCCGCCCAGCACAATACACCAAAGCAATTGTATCATTACTTGATTAATTAAGAAAAATAAAACATATTTTTATTTAACGTCATTAAAACTTTTTGGAATCTTTACAAAGAATGTTATAGTAACATTGCAAACCTAATTTACAGCCTGAAGATCCAAGACGACTTTTCCGACGACGAGTCAGAGCACAATATTTTAAGGCCCAACCAGAAGAAATGCGAATTTGCGCAGAGCTACTTACAAGACTATTACCGCAACTGGACTCCTCTGGGCATCGACCTGTACTCGTGGTGTGTGAGTGATTCTCATCTCAGGTGCTGTTCTGAAAACTCGAAGGCAAGTTTCAACAACCAAGGAGACGTTACTAAATCATGTCCCAACATATTTGACGACTTCCAAACGTCAGCTATCGTCTCATCTTGCGGTGCATCGTCTTGTAGCCACTGCCATACGTACGAAGACGTCGACAAGAAACCTAAAAAAAGTACATGGTTTGGAAAATTCAAGAAACAACCTAAGGATCCCAACATTGTTAACAGACGAGTGTTGCCTAAAGATTCCATAGAAGTTTTTAGGAGAAGGAAAATATATGCCGCGAGCAATAAGTCTAAATGGGGGACTTGTCCCATTTCTTGTCCTCCAGATTTCGAACAACCGTACTCAGTGCCGAGTATTGAAAGTAAAGGTGCACAGAACACGCTGACCGAATGTCCGAAGTTGATGAAGTCTTGCTGCAAGCCCATTGAACCGAGGCCAAGAAAACGGACTTGCAAGAAGCACGTGTCGTTACCAGACTGTGATACGATGAATGAGTTGCTAGCAAAGCAGTTAGCGGACTCCCTGCCTGAAGGTATTCTAGCGTTTAAAGGGTCATCTGGTTGTGACGCCTGTAAGAGGAAGGGAGTATGTCCGAAGCATGCAAAAGTTAATCCCACACCGTCGTGTGAGATTCCACGGGCTCCTTGTAGAGATTCTTGTGAGCAGATGAAGAAGCCGCCATGTTCGGATTCAAAAATATCTTGTGAAAAACCACCTTCGTGTCCTGGGTCAACGCCACCGTGTAGCAGCCCGTGCCCTCCTAATCCTCCACCATGCAAAAAGCCATCTTGTCCTCCAAGTCCGTCGCCTTGTAGAAAGTCGCCTTCATGCCCTCCGTCGCCCCCACCTTGCAAAAGTCCCCCAAACTGTCCTCCGTCGCCTCCACCTTGCCCCCCCTCACCTCCATCTTGTCCTCCATCGCCACCTCCCTGTAAAAGGCCACCGGCTTGCCCTCCAAGCCCTCCACCTTGTAAGAAGAAGCCACCGTGTCCTCCATCTCCCCCGCCATGTAAGAAGAAGCCACCACCCTGTCCTCCGTCCCCACCTCCTTGTAAGAAGTCCCCACCTTGTCCCCCTAGTCCCCCACCATGTAAGAAAAGGCCGTCACCTTGTCCACCTCCTACCCCGTCTTGTTGCAGAAAACCACCACCATGTCCGTCTCCTCCTCCCTGCAAAAAACCACCACCACGTTGTCCTTATTCATCTCCGCCATGTCCTCCATCTCCGCCATGTAGAAGGCCACCACCATGTCCACCATCACCACCACCTTGTAAAAAACCGCCGCCATGTCCCCCATCTCCTCCTCCATGTAAAAGACCTCCACCACCATCATGTCCTCACATCCCACCGTGTCCTCCTTCACCACCATCATGTCCTCACATCCCTCCGTGTCCTCCTTCACCTCCACCTTGTCCTCCACCTCCTCGTTGTCCCCCACCACCTCGTTGTCCACCACCTCCTCGTTGTCCTCCATCCCCTCCACCTCCTCGTTGCCCTCACACCCCACCATGCCTGCCATCTCCTCCGCCTTGTCCTCCATCTCCTCCGGTTTGCCCTCACACCCCACCATGCCCTCCGTCTCCACCACCATGCCCTTATTCTCCACCATGTCAGAAACCGAGACCACCTTCATGTCCACACTCTCCGCCATGTACGCCACCACCTCCACCTTGCTATCGCTCAAGTAAACCATGTCCTCTTTCTCCCAAATCTTGTCCTACAACACCTCCATCATGTTGCTCTATGGATCCCAATGCGTGCCCCGCGGAAACCCCACCTTGCAAGAAAGGATCAAGTAACTTCTGCAAAAAAATTTCCCTGTTTAAAAAGAAGCCAATGTGCCCTGGTTCACCGCCTTGCAAGCCAACCCCTTGTAAACCATCATTTTGTAAAGCACTTGCTTGCCAGCCATCACCTTACAAACCACCGTGTGTACCGTCCCCTTGCAAAAAGTTTTCGGAGATGGATGTCCGAGTTTCTTACGGATCGCTAAACCATCGGACACCAGACGCGCCGTACTATTACTCTCCAATTCATCCATGCCCACCGGAGCGCCAAGAAAAACCGAAAAAGAACGACATCCCGTGCAATTCGCCTCCTTGTAACAGACATCAATCTAATTACAAACCACCACAATTTGAGTGTAGGGACCCTAACCCACAGAATATATACCCGGAGCCACAGTGCGATCAATGCCGCACATCAACCGACGACTTTCCTTGGCCGACTAAAAACCAAGTGTCGAATCAATCGTCGATGACATCACTTTATCAAGTCGCTGCCCAGCAAGAAGCGCAAGTTTATGGAACATGCAAGAAAAACTGTCCAATGATGCCTAAACTCTCATGCGAGACAATACCGTCACCGAAAAAGGAATGCAAGCCAAGCTGTCCAAATCGCCAGGGATCACCTCGACCACCTTGTATGCCCGAGATGGTGTGTCCCCCACCAAAACCCCCATCACCACCTCCATCACCCCCAAGAACACCGCCCGCATCACAAGCCACCGTTGAATGCAGAAGCAAATCAAAGGTTTCTGGACTATACCTTAAAATGAAACCTGCTCCCAAGAAGACAACGTGCTCTAAAGATTGCCTAGCTTGGGAGAGTGTTAAAAGGGATGATGGCTGTATTAGTCTCAATTCACAAGAGAAAATTACAATACGACTGAAAAAGGAAACACCCAGTACAGAGGAGATAAGAGAAGGGCTGAATATAAAGGTACAAGATGAAGACGGAATGACTTTGTTTGAGAGAAAAGACTACAGGTTGCAACATGCAGGCTGCAGTATGCATGGGAATTCCTTATTAGGTGATATGTATCAAGCATCAGAAGTACGCAGAGTAACCACAAATAACTCTGTTCAAGCCATAGCATCAAATAGAGATTGCCGTAAAGAAATCGTTGCAGGCAGAAGTGATGCTAGTATAGCAAATCTAATAGAAATTCAGTTTAAACTTAAAGTCACACAGGGAGAGAAAACCACTGAAATAAATATAGCAAACGACGGAGACAAAGAAAATGAAAGTGACGAGAAAAGTGAGAAAGTCGATCAAATTAACAATAATCCTCAAGAGGTTTTCGTGGTGAAGAACGAAGGCGAGCGTCCTGTCGACCAATCGGATCAAAAGAACGATATAAACATACGTATAGTTATAAAGAACTTTAAACCTAAATCGGGTAAAAAGAAATCGGTAAACTTAAAACACGATGATTATAATAAAGAGTTTTCAAAACAGATTTCTGCCAAATTCCACACAGTTTCAACTGGATATAGTGACGTTTTACATGATGACAATGTTTTCTCGGTTCATAGAGCAACTGTAGATCTTACATCTTCAGTCGATAAATCTAAGACACACAGCAACAAAAGCGAAGAAGTAATGAGTGAGTCGTTAAATGAACATGGAATGTTAATGGAGTCTGAGCAATCTATCTGTAGGTGCATTACGACAGATATGTCTGATAGTAGAATCGTAGAGGAAGACTTAAAGTCAATTCCTAGTAAAAAATATAGTGAGACCAAAGAAATTCAAGAGTATCCGGAAGAAACAGATACAGAAAAACAGATAGAGCATAAATATGACACAGAAGAGACGGACACAGATAAACTAGCTAATCGTATATATGATACGGAAGAGACGGATACTGATAAACCACCGGAGCCCAAGTATGATACCGACGGGACAGACACAGATAAATTAGTTGAGCAAAAATATGATACATTCATGTCTACAGACACGGATGAACAAGACGCGATACCAGAACATGATACATACGTAGAGAAATCCAAAAGCATAGAAGTGATTGTCAAACCTCATACCAAAGATCAAAAGAAAGAAATGTTGAAACACGTGTTTCAAAAAGCACACGAAACGAAAACCAAGAACAAAAACCGTATGAAGAAACTAAGGGATATGCTCAAAGTGATTTTGACTTCCGACAGCAGCGACCACGATGAAAACAAATTACGAAACAACGATTTAGCGAAAGATGTGACCTACGCGTCGTTGAAACCCAATTATTTTAGAGATAGTGACAGTATGAATAATTACTACAGAACAGAAAGCAATGTCCTCTCAGATGCAGAAATTAACAGACAAGTCGTGTATCCAACAGTAGAGAATAACAGTGAAATTAGTAACAGTAACCCGAGTGAAGTATTATCATCTGAGAATGAGTCTCCTGAACGAGGTTGTATGTGCAGTACCCTAGCTGCACGATTGAAATTAGCATCACGAATCGGTGAAGGTGGAGGCTGCTGTTGCGGCCCCAAAATAAACACAACAAAGAATGAAGAAACAACTTGTGATCTCAAGAAAGATTCCGATTACTTCCAATACGATTACAAAACTCCCGAGTGTGTTGATGTAGAAACACAAAATTCTAGATATTTGACAAGCAAAATTAACAGTACCAACCTATCAATAAATAGAAGTACGAGATCTAATTTAATGGGAGACGTTAACGCGACACAAGCAGATTCAGGAATAATAAACGTTGATGACAAAAATTTTAATCCGAAGAGGAAAACATTTTCTCCTCACATGAACCACGTGAGAGAATGTGAAATGAGGAGATTGAACCGAAATACAGTTCTAAGTATATCAGATGAAGATAAAATAGTATTACACAGTGGTAAACCTCAGAAACTATCGACCGAAAGTGCCAGAGTTAAAGAAAGGACGAAAAAATACAGAGACCCTGTGACTGTCCTACACGCGTCGGATATTTTGCAATCTTATGAAACTAAAAAAGCTGTTCTTGAAATTTATACGGAAAAAACTGTATCCGACGAAGGTGAGCGTTTGGTAGCTAAATTACCAAAATTCGTGTATGACAGAGAAAATGAAATTCAGACTAATTATGAAGCAATGGCGACCAATACTTATAAAGCCGTTGGTAAAAAAAATATTGTTATGGTGGCCATTAACAGGTAGTTATGTAGCAAATCTTTAAGTATTTATTTGTCTTTTGGGAATCTGTGTAGATTGTTTTGGTTTATATTTTTATAAATATACGGTATGTTTCTTTATTTTTTGTTTTATTGCTAAAGGTGCATCTACACCGAAGTTACTTTGTGCGGAGCAATCTTTGCAAATGTTAAGCTGCTGAGCTGTTCAGTTACTCCGAACAGCGGGAGACAACAGATAACAAGAATATGTTTTAAGTTGCCGTGTTAAGTATAAAAACATACAAAGTCAATGTTATCATGTTGGTCCACAAAAACTTTTGTGTGGATACACCATAAGCAGACTGATCGATTGACATAGAAAGGACAATGGACAACCTGGAGGAGTGACTAGTTTCGGCGCACTTAGTTTACTACTAAATTAGAGGACATTTGTCTACGAACAAAAGACTATTAGCCAAGCTTTACACGTTGGGTGCTGGGGAACATTCGTTTATCGTACCTTCGGTGCGGCTGAATACGAAACGCGGTGTGTGCGGCCGCACAGTCGTAACGAATATCAGAAATCCAAACGACAGTGCGGCCGCACACACTCCGTACACCCGGGCGTTACGACACTGCGGGTTTACACGCTAGCCGTGTACATATTATGATATGTATTGTATTATATATGATAGTAAACTATAATTATGTACTAGTACGTACTTCCACAAAAAAATTATATATCTAATGGCCGTTACTAGGTAGGTTCTATATATTTTCTCACGACGTTTTGGCTTTGAGCCTCCTAAGTAGTAAAATAATTAGTTTTATAGTTCTACTAGCTTCTTGTCCCGGGATAAATATAGCCAATCTGCTGTTCCAGACTATAATCTATCTGTGTGCCAAATTTCATCCCGGCACGCATCCGTTCCGTCCATCCAAAGTCAAAGTCAAAGTCAAAGTCAAAGTTTTTTATTTCAAATGGGCCTTTGCAGGCACTTTTAAAACGTTATGAATCTAGGCGCACGGTTCCAAAGTGGGTGGGTCCTATGGAGAAGAGACCGGCAAGAAACTCCATGGATACTCTTTTAAAAATATTGGTTTACAATGAGTTGAAGCAATTTATAATAACAAAATAAAATAGAAAATACTCTTACAATGCAATATTACATTACATGACATACAAGGACTACTATATAAGATAATAAAATAAAATAGATTAACATTTTCAAAATAAAATGTTCAAGTCTTTGTTTGTTAAACAAAAATGTATAACAATGTTATGTAAAAAAAAAAGAAGAAGAAAAAAATAATGTAATACAATAAAATAAAATAAAGTACACATAAGATATAAATGTCTAGTCATGCAGAAAACACCACAACTAGATTGTGGGGATTAGAAACAACTAGTCACCAGGGAAGCCACATGTGCAGAAGATAATTAACGCCATACGTTTCTATCATCAACGTAGTCATTGACCTTATAATAGGCTTTCTTTATTAGAATGGATTTAACATAAGATTTAAACTTGTTACCAGTGAGATCGGTGACAGTTTTAGGTAACTTATTATAGAAGCGCACGCCATTACCTAGAAATGACTTATTAGTTTTAGACAATCTAAATTTAGGTACCACTATTTTGTGTTTATTCCTAGTATTAAAGTTGTGGAAGTCACTGTTGACGTTAAACAGTTGCAGGTTTTTCCGGACATACATGATATTTTCTAGAATGTATAGTGACGGCAGTGTCAGAATATCTATATCACTAAAGAAGTCTCGTAAAGACTCGCGGGGGCCCATGTTGTAGATTGCACGAATTGCTCTCTTCTGTAAAATAAATATTGAATCTACGTCAGCTGCAGATCCCCACAACAGAATGCCGTAGGACATGATGCTATGAAAATATGCAAAGTAAACTAATCTGGCCGTGGCTACATCCGTTAACTGCCTGATTTTCCTAACTGCAAATGCTGCAGAGCTAAGTCTCTTCGACAGAGCTCTGATATGAGGACCCCACTGCAACTTCGAATCAATTGTTATTCCTAAGAACACCGTTTCGTTTATAATATCGAGTCCTTTGCCGTCAAGCATCAAATGCAAGCCTACGCTGGGTACATTTGGCAGGGAAAACCTTAAACATTTCGTTTTAGTAGCATTTAGTAATAGGTTATTTACCGCGAACCATTTAGACAGAACAGTTAAGCTATCATTAATATGTGAAACTTCCCTGTCTTTTCTACTTATCTTAAAAATGAGAGAAGTGTCGTCGGCGAATAAAATAATATCTGATAAATTATTCATCATGTATGGAAGGTCATTTATATAAGCAAGAAACAAGAAAGGCCCAAGAATTGATCCTTGGGGCACGCCCATCTTAACAAGAGACCCCGATGAAGTAACACCATTTACACCTACTTTCTGCTGCCTATCAGATAAATAGGAAAAGATTAGATCAGCAGCTCGGCCACGAATTCCGTAATGTTGAAGTTTACGAATTAGTGTATTGTGGTCAACGCAGTCGAACGCCTTGGAGAGATCACAGAAGATGCCAATAGCATCCTGTGAACCCTCCCATGATTCCAAAATATGAGTGACTAGTTTAGCTCCTGCATCAGTAGTTGACCTGCCTTTCGTGAATCCGAACTGACGACCATGTAAAATCCCGTGTAAGTTAAAATGCGACAACATCTGATCAAGAATGATCTTTTCAAATAATTTACTAAATGCTGGTAGCACAGAAATAGGCCTATAATTAGAGGGATCATTTTTGCAGCCCGATTTGAAAATTGGTATTACTTTACTGTGTTTCATTAAATCGGGGAAAGTACCATTATCTACACATTGGTTAAATATGCTTGTAAGTGCAGGGGCAACGGTGTCGATGATAACGCCAAGAACTCTGACAGAGATACCCCATAGGTCTTCGGTATTTTTTAAATTAAGACCGTTAAAAGCTTTTTTAATTGAATTTATAGAGATATGTTTAAAATCAAAGTTAGGTATGACTTTAGGAAAGTTCTGTTTGAGTAGCGATTCAGCTGACAAAGGACATGAAGCAAGGGTTTTCGTAACCTCTACCGGTATATTCGTGAAGAAATTTTCTAATGCCTTAGCGACTTCACTCTGGTCAGATATGGTAAGATTATTTATTTTAAGAGATAGTTCATTTTCCCTTTGTTTTGTATTGCCAATTTCATGGTTGATTACCTGCCACACGGCTTTTATTTTATTTTTCGAGTTGCCTATTTTATTACTAATTAGTTTAGATTTGGCTTGAGCACAAACTCTTTTAAAAATCTTCGAGTAGTTTCTTACATAATTATGAAAGGATTGGTCGGAAGTCAATGACTTTTCGTAGTATAAAGTATATAAAACATCTCTACTTTTCCGAATGCCCATAGTGGCCCATTCATTAAATTTCGATTGTTTGGTTAATTTAACCTTCTTAATTGGACACGCATTATTAAATTCATAACATACAGCAGAAAATAGTGCACTGTAGTAGCTGTTGGGGTCTCTTGGACAAGAGCGAGATAAAGTAACTTTCGTTTTAACATTTTCATTAAATTTTTGTAATTTATTCTTATTTAATAGTCTTAGTTCTAGAGTTGTATCCAGTGGGAGCTTTTTGTTGTGTTCAAAGCTTACTAGTTGACCTGTATGGTCAGATCTGACACCGCTAATTATAGAAGATTCTTTTATACTACAGTTTGTAAAAATATTGTCAATGCATGAAGCTGAAGTAGCAGTTATTCTAGTAGGTTCACTAAATATATAATGTAAATTAAAACACTTAAATAAAGAAAGAAGTTTACATTTGTCCTGCGAATCAATTAGCAAATCTATGTTCATGTCGCCACAGATAAAAATAAATTTGTTGTTATTAAATAATTTCCTAAGTATATCTTCCATTACAATTAGAAATGAGGCAAAGATTGACGCAGGTGGTCTATATACACAGAGAATAATATGGCCCTCTATTTCCGCACATGCTACCTCACATAAGCGATCAACAGAGCACGATGTGATGTCCTTTCTCTCTTTATGTTTAAAATAATTATTACATAAAATCAAAGTACCACCACCCACTGCTGATAATCTGTTGAACGCACTGGCAACCACTAAACTATGTACATTAAATAACATTTCCTCAGGTTTTAACCATGTCTCACAAAAACACAAAATGTCCATATGATATTTTTCAATTAACAACTCCACATCAAGAATTTTGCCAGAAAAGCGATTCACGTTTTGGTGATAAAGTATGATACTATTATCATAAGGCTTCTCTATTGTCGACTCTAAATGTTTAAACAATCCATTACAGTATTATCCGAATGACTAGACAAAATTGGTTGAATGCTTAACCTAGTCTTTGTTATATTATCTATAACCGCGTTTATATTATATGCTAATAATGTAGCTAATAAGTGTCGACTTTTTATGGAAACGAAAACAGATTCCTGTGTAAATACAAAATCTCTAACAAAATTGTTAGTATCAAAAAATAATAAGTGGTCACTATGACGACATGTCAACATATGCATTATGTTATTTAATTTATATATGTAGCTGTTCTCTAGCTCTGACAGAGAATCCGAGTATGGTAAGGCGCATAAAATTATTTTACCAATTTTTAATTTTAATAATGAGTTGACACCATTAACTATGTCCCTTGTATTGATACCTTGGCTATCACCTAGTAGGAGAACTAGAGTGGTGTGTTCGTCCATTTTTGTGTTTATAATTTTTCTTATAATATTATATCCGTTCAGCCTTGCGTGAAAGAGTAATAAACATAGGAGTACATACATCCATCCATCCTCACAAACTTTCGCATTTATATTTATAGTAGGATAGGATAGGATAGGATGGTAGGATATTGATATAGTTCTGAGAACAAACAATCTTCTTAGATCTAAAATCTATTGGTAAAACCTTATAAAATTGCCTTCTATAAGCATAAACGAATCCAGCCAGTCGCCTTGTGGCCGAAATTCGACCGTATCAATACATATACATATTCTCAACACCTTGTAGTATAGTGTAGGCTTATAATTTCGTTTAAAATTACGCTCAGGGCGAGCAAAGTCTCTCTATATCTATTCATACTTACTGAATCTCTTCGGATACATTCATACAATAACCTTTACTTACAAACCGATATTCATGTTTTAGTTTAATCGTACTGAATGATATACCTATTTTATGACATTTATACGTTCATGATTTTTATGTAAAAGACAACTCACTCTTTACCATAGTTGTCGTAAATACGTACTGGGCCCTTTTACAACGATCGTTCGCTTTAACAACGATCCCTATATCTTCGTTAAACTAGTATAACGGTAACGTAACGTAGTAAAAGTATAGTACATAGAAATTTTATTTACATCACCAAGTTACGGAAGCTTCAAGATAATATTATGAATAGCTCGTATGCTATATGGGTTTATTGTTGCTCCAGTTTTGTTTTGTATCTGATACTGGTTTTTCTGAAGGCCCTTGCCCAGCAGTGGGACAGGATGGTCTAAATTTATTCATCTGTTTGTCGGTTGCAAAAGCGCGACTGCAGTCAGCATTTGGAGAAGTGCGTGCTGTTTTAGACTGCTGGTGAAGACGTTAAGTATGAGAAAAATAAACAAGCTTGCCGGTTAAAAAAACTTTTTATTAAAACCACAATTCAAAATATCCATATAAAAATACAAAATAAAAAAATATGATTCACTAGAATTTATAAGATCAAGTTGGCTTATCGCTATTTCTTTATAGAAAATCATCTCAGCTAGAATAAAAATAAATTAAAAAAAAAAACATTTTCTAGTGATCTAAATCCTATAAACCACACAATATAAAAATTATCTGCCTAGCTTTTTCCCACCTACATTGGAGTCGTCTCCCAGTCTCACCAGATGCGACTGAATATCAGTATTTTATACGGAGCGACTGCCATCTGACCTCCGCAACCTAACTGCAGGGAGGCCAATACTTTAAGACTTGTTGAAAGACTTTTTTTGGGCTGCTGACACCCGTAACGACTGACATATGTAGTTAGGTGCTTTCCGAGGCACTTGATGTGTGAATAACGGATACCTCACTAATATTACGAAAGCCATTCTAATTGTTTAGACATTTCTCTTCACACCAAAACCGGGGCAGAAAAGATTTCCATAAAATTAAATCGCGTCTACAAAGGCTTGTTAAATAACATATTTAAAACGTAAAGTAATTATTTATACTTATTGTAATATAAAACATTTTTGGTACCTAGTTATTTTTGCTGACGGTACAGCCTTCAAAACTATCAATCGGTGTTAAAATAAAGGTCAGTTTTGATTAAATTGCTTTAAAAAAAAAACAATAACATTACCCCACTATTTGTAGTTCTATATCGTGGGTGCATTTAAATACACACGCACAAACACCCAGACCCGGAACTATGTAAATTATTTATAGACCACCATAAAAAATAATATTAGTTTCGTGCGGGAATCGAACCCACAGCACGAAGCGATATTAGTCGATTGCTCAACCACAGCGCCTACCACACCAACCGTGCCGTCAAAATTGCTTAAAATGATTATTTAACTAAAAGATACTGGTATTAGATCAATTTCAAAACAGTTATTATTTACGAAACTAACTCAGCTGACGAGTAATGTAAAATTGAGCTTAATTATTAAATGCAATATAAAAGGAACTGCCATAGACTAAATACACATGCATTCAAAGAAAATGCTGATAAATTAGAGATAATTTCCTTTGGTATACATATATAATCAGTTGTGTTTGCACCCATCTTCTTAAAGCCGTGTCTGAAAACATAATAAATAATTATGATTTAAATTAAAACTGTAAGGTAATACGATCGGTATATAGCTGAGTGAAATGATAATTTTTAATCTATAACAAAATAATAAAGGTAATCTATAAAAAAATAGAATAAAAATAAAAACGTATCAAATTGTTTATGCGATTCTTAATCATTTACAGGTTACATTTTCTGGATTTCACACAACAAAACCCATGTAAGAAACAAAATTAATGCAAGAAACAAAATATTTTTATTGTATATAAGTAATGAAAAACACATGCAACATATAACACACCCGGCTTACCTTCGAAAACCAAACACCCAGTGGTTAACACAGAAACAAAAACAAGTGCTCAGTAAAAGTGTAGTAAAGTTTATAGCATTTTGAGCCCTAAATGTACAAATTAACCTTTCAAGATCATAGGTATATTTTTTAGGTTTTCGTATCCGGAGTGGACTTGGATATAAGATATTAGTCCAGGCACAAAATATATGGGTAGAATGGGTGTAGAACTGCCTTTCTAAAACCAATCCTAGTGTTTAAAATAATATATCCTTCCAGTGGACTTCTTGAGTCAGAGAACTTGAATCAAATACCATTTATTTCCTAGGCATTATTATGCTACTGTAACAATGCATAGGTTGCAGAATTTTTTGCTTTTATTTACTGTTTTGATATGTTAATAGCTAATCTTGGTACTTTTTTACACATCTTCGATGTACTGTGTCATGAACGATATTTTAAAAGAGTTACCATGGAGTTTCTTTCTGGTTCTTTTCCATGGAATTACTATTTGAACCAGCTAAACGATTTGTAAGTGCCTTTTTATGGCCTACACGAACAAAAAAGTTTTTAGTTTGAATCGCAAAAACGGACTAAAAAGATTTTTACAGGGTCGGCAACGCGCGGCAGGCTGGCCGTATATTTATTTGCAACCTAAATGATATAAAAATAATAATAAAAATATAAGGAATTTTATAAATAACAACCACAGTTCGAAATACGCATTTAATTCGAATATCTCTCGCGATATACAGATAAGTACACATGATAATACAATACATTTATCGACAAAGTACGGCACTAGCAAACTTTAACAAGGTCCAAAAGTTTGTACAGTTTAGTAATTATTTAACAACAATTTAGGTTACGTCGAGTATAGCTTACATTACGTTTTAAGTTATTAACCATTTGTCTTATTAACCATTATTAACCAACTGTCTTATCAAATATTTCTGCAGTAGAGATAAGAGCGCTTGAAGTTATAACGCATTTAAGTGAGTTCCGCGGTAAGTACGTTTTAATTCTATGTTCAGCAATAAAATTTGCCTGCATCTTTTTTTACTCAATAGTTGATATAATCCAAAGCTGAGAACAGAACTACACAGCACAGTTTTAATGATATGGAGAGTAAATCATACTAGTATTTCAATTTAACTTGTGAAAAATAGGCGAAAAAATACTGCGGTTCATTCTAATTGTTGCTAATGCCAATAAATATAAAACACAAGCCTCTCAATATAATAAAAAATAGAGAAGTGAAATAATTATCAGCCTCAAGAAAGCACTTCTTACTTTTTTTATTTAAATGAAAAAGAAAAATGCGCGATACACTATCACCAAATCTCAGGAACTTTAAAAGACGACTAAGGTCAAACGAAACGCCAAGAAACCCACTGAAGAGGTTGCAGAGAGGTTCAAAGTTGGTCTCGGACCTTCGAACAGAGTCGCGGGCATATTTATTCATATTAATATAATGTAAGCTACATACGATTTACCTTTACTAACTCTACTAAACATTGATAAAATCGGTGGAATAATTGAAATGAACTGAATAACTTAGAAAATATGAAAAATGAATTTAACGAAATGTCATACGCATATTTCGTTGGTTTACAATATGCTTTTGTAATTTAATAATAAGTCTTAATATGGTTTAGACATTTGAAAATATTACTTTAGTAAATCAGGTATTTAGTAGGTAATAATTAGAAATATGATTGCGTATAACAGTTGTAACAATATAATTTACAAATATTTTGTAAATAGCTGCAGTGATGTATCAAAATTTACTTATAAGTACATAATATTTATCATAGTTTTTAATTAAACACATTGCAACATAAAAATACATTTTGAAATGGGAATATTCATGGCTCTACTTTCACTACAATGTAACAATAAGGTAAGTCACAAACTACTAGATAAATTAATCAGCAGAAATAAGATTTGAAAGAATCCTATTAAAACAAAATTCTACTTAAAATGGGAATATGTAGCATATTATTGTAGCTCTTTTAAAGAAAATATAATATATGAATAGAAGTGGATTTTTTTTTTGCATGATTTGTCCAGAAGTTGATTTATATAATGTACAAAATTAAATATTGAATGACTTTATTATGTATGCTACAATGTAGTGGATAGTAATTACGATAGAAACACTACGCCATAATTATACTCAGCTTCGGTACACCTTATAATTCTATACAAAAGTTGCCAATATCACACGATAAACTTCGCATAGTAATTATTTAAATACATTTCTTTTTTAAATTTAATGTGTGATGGAGGGAAATTGTCCTTCGTATAAAAGTAAAATACTATTATTATCAAAATAAATAAACAGGGACGAGGTAAAATGAAAACTGAAGGTTAAAAAAGTTGTTAACTTGATAATAACATATTGCTCTTGTCTTCACTTTGAATTTTGTTTTCAAAACTGATAAATTTATTTGCACATCAAAAGTATATCGTGTGCCTACGCATAATTCGTGGATAAGCCCGAGCTTACTGTATATTATATTTTTGAATAAAATATATACTTTGCTCTCATAGTCATAATATGTTTTATATTTAGTAAAGGCATAACCTTAACAAAATTGAGTGAATTCATCACTAGGGGTGAGCTAACAATCGTTTTACAGATAAAATTTGAGCGCTCGATTGTCGGTCCACTCATTAGCTATTGATTTTTCTTTATATTCTCTTATCAGTATCAGCTTTCCCACCATCAGCTATAAGCTCTTATAGAATACGATATACACTTCCAAATATATTTATGTAATACTTATGTAAATAAAAATATACGAAAAGTTACTAAAACATTTATTAAATGAAAAGGTTTTGAAATTATAATATGACTATAATGCTACCATAACAAATTGATAATTATTGAATATAATGATTCTAATGATGAATGATTAAAATAATTTACTAAAAAATAAAATAAGATTGGCCTACTTAAAAATTAAAAGAATGATACGGTGTTTGGTATCAATTACGTGTAAAACCGATTACCATATAATATAAGTAAAAAAAAATCAGATCTAATATAATCAGTCTATCACGAGAACTAAAATGAAAATAGACGGTACGGCATGAAATACGACAAATATGTAGAAATTAACATAAGTAAAGTCGCTTGGCGCTAAACGGCTTGAGAACTCGTACAATCAGTTCTTTTAAAGCAAAACGAATCTCTCATTAAACAACACCCTTAGTCATAAAAGTACTAGCATAACAATTGTCCTACCTACACCACTAAAATCCAATATCGTATAATTGAAAATAACTTTTATAATTTCTTGAGCATTTATCTGAAATGACGTATTATTTTATTCCTTTTTTATGACATTGTTTTATGAATAAGGGGTGTAATGAATGGCTCCATCGAAGTAGCAGCCGTAGTTATGGCAAACGTTCGCCTTCTATGCTCTTTATAGAGTTATTATATTATTATTTTTTTAACTTTGCTCCTGGATCCTTTTACGTACAACCTTAACGACGAACATAGGTTTGTAGCTACTAAATAAGTCGAATAACGATCTATATTGCTTGGCAATCAATTCGATTTCTTAAAGACTGATTTACGGTTCTTAATGCAGGGCGTGATTAATATGTTTACATAACAAATACTGAATCGTAACAATAAAAAAATACACAGTACATAGTAAAAACTACAATGTACACTTTAATGCACCTTCTTAAATAATCATATTTAGGTTTACGGTGTATTTTATCTTACTGAAAATAATCAATTAGGATTTATGATGGGCACCTAATAAAGACTTTTTTACCGTCATATTTTAGGCTACCACCTTAGAATCCGATGTCTGTGGCTACCACATATGACTTGGTTCATATAATTCTGGTTGTTGGCTAGGACCGCGCCTGGTTTTATACCAATTTAAATTCAATAATATAGGAATATAGTGGCCAAAATATATTTATACGATTTTTAAGCTCGTGATGTTTAAGGAACAAGTTTAATTACTATTTTTATTTTTAATTAACAAACTGTAGTATTGCGTCATTGTAGTATTGACATACTGTCATATTAATGACATAAAATAAATAAAGTGATTTCCTAGGGTGCCAATCATAAACTGCAAAAAAATATTAAATTAACAACATTGGCAGTGGGTAGATTCTTATCCTAAAATAATATATCAAGTAATATAATTTTATTGATAATAATTATTATTACTACAAAGATGGCAACATTTATTTTAGAAAGTTTGGCTACTTGGGGTTTTAAGTTTAAGACATTAAGATGGCGGAATAAATTGGACAGTTCAATAAGGTTTGCTCATTGCTCTCCATTAGTTCGACATTGTAGTCTTCGGGCTCGAAGCATTCTCTCAGCTGCTATATTGCGGACTTATGTTATATTTGCTGTTTCAACAAACAGGATTATATAGATTAATTTAAGTACAAATTACATTATGTTTGGATTTGATCTCCAGTTACGCCATCTTTCGTTGATAAAGCACCGAATATGAAATACTGATTTCAACATTTACAAATAAGCATCGTAACAGTTACATATAAATAGCTGGGACAAAATTATTTAATGTTTTCATTGCAATACAATTCCAGAAAAAAGAATTTAATTTTGTTAAACTACAATAAAGTTTTTTAATACTCATATCTTGTTATATTTTGTACCTTTGACGAATTATTAGAATACTTATACATTTTCGATATTTATTAGCCAATAAGGCGCTAAGGTATACCAATTTTGTCTAATAAATAAGACACAGTTCCTTGTACTGAATATATTGGTACACTCGAACCAAATATTCCTCTTTTTCATTTTCAAAATTTAGTGAGCCAACGTCATATACACAGAAACAGTGGTTATAATTAGAGTAACAGTTAATAAAAATAAACCCTATATCGTCGAAATACTGTGACAGTGTTAAAAAGGAACTTTTGATCTATGAAATAAGGTTATTTTTTCTAAACGTTACTTGTATTTACAACCGCTTTTCAGCCGACAGTTCTACACATACAATTGAATTATAAAACTCTCTTTCTCAGATTATATTGCAATAAACAGGTTCTCAATAACCAGCTAACATGGATCCTCTTCACTGTGTGCATCTGTGTGTATTTCATAACTGGATATCGTGATTCTTGACGTTTCAGATCTTAAGTGTGTGATTTCCACCTGTTCCGAAAAAAATATTATCAGTCAGTATGTTTTTTCAGTACTGTAAAACGGAATAATCTGGAAAGAGCAGGATTAATTGAGATTAAGTAAATTAATAATTCTCATTATTTTTCATAGAAATTAACTGCTTTTAAACTGTGGTAGTATAGCATAATTTCAATCAAAATTAAATCATGACTAAACAACAATAGTAAATATTGTATTGGTCATGGGCCCACTCTTCAATAGTAATAATTGATACACCAATGGATAAGGCTCTACAAGTACAATAGAATATAAGTCAGTATTACGACTCAAGTCAAGTGTTAGTAAGTATACACGATACGTCGCCATCAAAGCGATCTTAATCTAACTCTTTTTAGGTATTTATATAGAAGGGTTGGGCCCAGAATGTTCCATTGTGTTTTCGATACAACCTATATTAGTCCCAAATAGCCCTGTGTTTCTCAAATTATACCGTTTTACGGTAATTAAAGGTTTAAAAATTCTTAGGTGTATCGTGGGTACGTTTACAAACACAAATATTCACATGGAGATACACCCAGACCTGAAACAACTATCTGTAGATCATACAAATATTTGGTCCGTGCAGGAATCGAACCCGCGACACGTAACGCAGTAGCCGATCGCTCAACCATTGCGCCAACCGTGTCATCGAATTAGTATAAAAGTAGAGTAATATTTTACTATGATAAATAAAATATTTGGCATTAACATACTTGGAATAATATATTACAGATAACTAAATTAACTTAAAAGACATATTAAGTACATATATTTAATGTTAATATCCCAGTTAGTAATATAGTAGGTAAATTATAAAAAAAAAAAAACTGTAGAAATACAAATGCCACTACAAATGAATATGTCGGTATGCAATCATTCAAATTGGTTTTGTTAAAAAAAAAAAAAATTAAACAACCATTTTTTTCATTTAATTAAAAAATCTTACGAAAATATTTCTTAATAGGTGAAAGATTAAATGAATTAAGTTACAAAAGAGTCTTTTTTTATATAATTTACCCACGGTTTATAAACTATACTTACTAATAATAACTATATTAAACTTATAATATCATACATTATAGGATTCTTACCTTTTGCAAGCAGTCATCCATCAAACTAAGTTTAAGAATATCCGCTTTAAGCCAGCCATAGGTAAGCTTTAAGCATGATTTCTACTTAATTTAATAAGTTTTTGACATGATGATGTGACTAATGGTAAACATTTTCAGAGCAGGCAAATTAACTTAATAAGGTCACTATTTTTATTCAGTTTTGCTAATAAGTACTAATGCGATGATAAAATTTAACACAAACGCCGCTAGCAACTGTAACATGTCTGAGACATGCTAGTATTGCCATATCTCAGAAAGTAACCTAAAAATATTGTGTGATACTTCACAATAAAAGACGGAGAAAGTCATCGTGTAAGGAATATACGCAGTAACATCAAAATGGATGTTTTCTAAAATATGTATTACTGTAATAAATAAAATATTTTACAAATCAAGTATCTTTAAAATAAAAATATAATTAATAAAAGTTAAAAAAATATATATATATATATATAAATCAATTGCGGTACGTTAGTCTCACAAAAACTCGAAAATGGCTCGACCGATTTAAATTTTTCTTTTGTTTTGTTCGCCTCGTTACTAGGGTGGTTTAGGAAACAAAAAAAGAAATAGGAAAAACCCTTAGGAACAGCCGAAAAATTGAAAAAATCGAAATTGATAATTTTGTATAGGAATTGCCACTTCAGATTACTTGGTCCGTTGATGAAGAGTTACAATCAAATCAATTTTAGGTAGTACGAAGTTCACCGAGTCATCTATACTCGATTTGTTTAGGTATTTAACTAAAGGTAAACAATCTTGATGTGTACTTTTAATATTTTTTGTTTAGAAACTCAGTTTAAAAATAAAACTACTAAAAACCAACGTAAAACAACAATAACGATTACCTGATGAACCTAGGGTTTAAGTAGTAGTTTATTTGTTTAATATGTGTTTGTGTCAAAAGTCACATCAAGATTGTTTACCTTTATTTAAATACCTAAACAAAACGAGTATAGTGTATTATAAAAAACTTACTATCTTTTAATTTAATAGGTCAACTGAACAGGTTTCAAAATACGAATAAACCATATTTTTTTCTCAAATGTTTATTCTACATGTCGGTCGTTTTAAATAGTTAACAACAACAAAATATACATTATTGATATATAGTAACAACGACGAGAAACGTAACAGTTTATACACACCAGACGACGTTTTTGTAAGGGTGACCAGTGGAGAAAAATTAGTATTTCTTTTCTTAACTTTTAAACTTTTTTTTTTTTTATATATTTATCTAGGCTAAATATGTACTGAGCGTACAATATGTAATGCAAGTAGGAAACTGCCAGCCACTTCAGCGCTTTCGTTTTATTAGCAGTTCATCATAACGGCGAGGTGGCTATATATTGGTTAGGACACAAAAAGAAGAAAACTTTTTAGTATCTTTTGTGATAGCAATGCGAGACGCTGGCAAAGTTCTCTTTTACAGTTATTAGTAGGTACTTATCACCGTGCCCGTGTAGCTGAGTACCATTATATTGAAGAAAATTCAAGCATTTATTTTTGTTTGACTTACGAGGAAGATCAGTTCTTTCTGAACGTCAAATTTTAATGATTTGCCGTTTATTTTTTTTTAAATAAAACCCCGCGGCTTTGATAAATGTACAATTTTAACTTAACCTATCGCGTTATTAAATCGAGACACTACTCGTATCGATACACAATTTGTACTGTACCAGAGATCCTACAATGAACACATTAAATACTTATTAATAATTAAATACCATATGAATGGTCACCGCTTACAAAAAAGTTTTAATTTAGTTCTTGATCTGTAAGCACTTTTACAATATTTGAATTTTTGAACAAGTCTACACGCTACAATGGTCTGTTTTATAACTAGAATTTTGTTAAGTTTTGGATCGATTAAAATTACGTATAATGCGATTTTTTTCAAGCACAGGAAATAGTTGATTTTGAGCTGAACTCGGTCCTTATGGTAAGAAAAGGAGTAGAATATAACGGTATCTAACCATTTTCAAAGCCAAATATGTCCATTATGTATAAATTTAAGTAAAAATACTTACAGATCCCATACAGTATCATAATAATATTACATTCACATGAAAGCGGATTATATGTTTTTCAAAAGCGAACAACGAATTGCTTTTGTTAACTGACAACCTTCAATTTATTATTAGCATTACATTAAACGGAGTAAATACGAAAAATTGTAGTTTTGGTCGACTTTGTGTTGGCAACACTGGATCTCGAGGCAGCTATATTCAAATAAGGAAGTTCAGATTTCAATTCTCTTTTTAAATTTGTACTTTAGCAACGAATTGATATGACTTCTTACGTACGAGTGGACGCTCATATTCTAATTTTCAGTTCGCTAATAACAGAGGAAGTAATTTAAGACTATCTCAGTTGTTGAAGTATTTATTACAGGCAATACCGGCTTTGATAAAATTCTTGACAGAGCGACCATTAATATTGAACAAATATTATTCATTTTGCTATGCACTATGTTTTTAAATGATGTTGAGCAAGGGATCGTTAGAGCATGTTGAATTTAACCGACTGTCGTATGTTGTAAATCGTCGATATACGACGACTGATTAAACACATTTATTCGGTATAAGCCGGTATTGACTACAGGGTGCATAAAGCTGTGTTATATAGATACTCGTATATTCATGTAATTCACACATACTTTTCGTAATGACACCCTGCTTAAGACTCTATATCCTCTAATATGTGACGAGATCAGTCGATTGCTGAATATGATTAGATGAAGTCAGTCGAAAACTTTATTTTAGGACTTATTTAATAGAATTAATATTTATTTTATACAGATGCAGTTTAAAACTGATGTAACTATTTCATTTGGAACGGAAATCAAAGCAAGTTTAGTGGGCACCAGATATAAAAAAATGAAGAAAATTTATAAAGTCTATTAAATGTTATCAAAATAACTATTAAATAAGTCCCAAAGTACAAAAAATATATTAAATTATTACTTACTACACATTAGCTAAAGTTAAATAGTCTAAAAACATTTTTTGTTTTAAAAAAATGGGTCCGTTCTTTGGCTTTTTAAATATTTCGAAAACGGCGTACAACATACATTTATCTAGCGCTTCATTTTACGATATTTTTTTCAACAAGACAATGGCAACACTTATTTTAAAATTAAGTTATACCAGCCGATATTCAACTGACATTATTGCTTAATTTTTTATTAAAAAATGACACATTTCTGTGACATTTTTTCCAAAGCATTATTTTCGCATTCCTCAAAATGGAAGCACCCAATTTTGTGTTTTCTTTTTTTATTTAATAAATATTGAGATTGCCATGACAAAAAATGTTCCTAAAAAGCTAGCGTCGTAAAAACAGATTTTTAAGCTTTATAAATATGCTATTGATATATAAATCATTTGTAATCCTTCTCTACTCTTTCTTTTAAATGCAACTAGAAAACCCACCGTAAGCAGCGTCCAAAGAAAAATGAGCATTCATTAATATTGCTTATGCGCTATAGAAACATATGCATAGTATTTTTAAAAATAAAGAAGTATTATGTAGGCGTGTAGGCGTTAGTTTTATGTCAGAAATTGTTGAAAAAATTATATATAAAATAATTAAAAATTATAAACAATATTATTAGATTTTTTTTTTGTAAACCACCAATTTCTGGCAACACATTTTTTGTGTAAAAGAACGGCAACGAGAGATAGTATTTACAGGGCTTTTTTGCATATTTAAGTGGGCAAAGAAGTGCGCCAGCCAAGTTCCAGTTATACGCCGAATATATTTTGACCGTTCATTTTCACAACTTAAGTATAAAGCTGTAGCGTGTCAAATGCATGTCAGTGTGGTTATGGAAAAACTCGACCATTGTGACGTCACATATACTTACCGCAAACCAAATTTATTAGTCAAAATTACGAATAAATTGAAGAGACAGTTGATATGTTTTATCTAAATTGTTTTTCAATTACAAATATAGCATAAATTAATGTAAAAAATGCAATACAGCAAAAATAGTGTAATCAATTAATTCGCTAAATCAGGCTGAATCAATCAAAGATAAAATAAAAGTTAAACAGATTAGTTGAAGGAATCTATCAGTTTACTGAATCAAACGCATAAACGCCAATCAACTGTTTACCCAATCAATCAACCGTCTCTCTAATTGAATCAATCACTCAAGTCAGTGAATCAATCAAACACTCACCACTTCGCTGGTAAGACAGTTGATGGTTGTGGGCGGGAGGGCGCGCGCGGGCGGCGCGGGGGGGCGCGGGGAGCGGCGCCCCTCGCGGCCCTCACACGGCGTGGCGCCGCGAGCTGGTGTTATGGGGTAGCCTGGAGTATATTCAATTGTGAATCTGAATATATCTTCTAGACTTATAAAACATTAATTCTGATAACATAACATTCCATAGCATCACGCCTGTATTCCCCGAAGGGTTAGCAGAGGTGTATATTGAATTGAAAAACTAATATAGGGGGTCTTTATTAGAGCAACGGAAGTCAAAACAAAAGTATTTAGAATTTTTGTCTGTCTGTATGTCTGTACACGCATTACGCAAAAACTACTGCATAGAATTGAATTGAGTTTTCACCGATGTATTGCTAGAGGTCTAACTTAAAATATAGGCACCATTTTACCACAGGAAAAAAATCTAAATTTCACGCGTACGAAGTCGCGGACAAAAGCTAGTGACATAAAGAAGTATGCATTATTGCTCATATAATATGTAAAAAGGCTACAAATACGAAGAGATTACCTTGCTCACTACTACTGGACTCGGTGAAGCTCGGCGTGCCCTCTGTCCACGTGGGGGTAGAACCTTCCACCGACGCAGGAGGGGTCCAGCACACACTGTGGAGATATCATAATAAAATATGAAGCAGAACTTTGTTAATAAAACTAAATTCGACAAATCTAAAAATATGTGTAATTCTTTTTTTTTACTCAGCTCCCCGATAGAGTATTGTTTCGTGGGTTCAGTTTACAAAGGTACATGTCTCATGTGTTAAGAGATATGAAGACTGCACAGTAACACCTACTGGGAAGCCGCCGGCTGCGCTGTTTCGCAAGACGTACAGAGAAGCGGGCGCTACCCAGAATTATTGTACCGTGGGGACAGTGCCTGTGACTCAATAATTGCATGAAATTATTAATTTTAGATGGTGTGACTATGTAATTTTAATATTAATTCATTAAATAGTTATACATTTTATTTCGATTTCCCTTTGTATCTTCAACGGCAGCCCAACGTAACTCACGCACACATAACCAGACTCAAAACAACTATATCTGTAGATCATAGAAATTAGTTCCGTGCGGGAATCGAACCTGCAAACGAAGCACAAAAGCTAATCCTCTGAGCCACTGCGCTAAGCGTCCTCTGTGTCATATTACATCATTATTATTACCTGGCATCATTGCTGCGCGCGCTGCTCAACGCAGCCGGCGTCAGCGCCAAAGATGACGCCGATGATGTCGTCATCACACTAGCTGCACTTGACGCCCCACGACGTCTACCGGACGCGCTTGAAGAGGTCGTTGATGACGAGTTGGTGCGGCTGGTGCGGGGCGGAGGGGCTTCTTCGAAGGGGGGCGGAGGCGTCGAACAACACGACAGCGACGCGGCAGCTGGGGGTTGGCTAGCGTTACTACATGGTCTAGCTTGGGTCTCGATGTGGGTAGGAAGAGAAGGGTAGTGCAACAAGTGTAACTTGGCGAGGTGACATATCCGAAATAACTTGAGCTCTGTCACGGATTTTTTATACTGGTTTCAGTTGCAATTGTATTCTATCCAGTCTAAGAAAGTCTGCGACATGGGTCAAGTTGCTTGTACTGGCTTTACGTCTGTAAGACGGAACAGTTTATATAGGTCTTAATATCGTCACTGCCAAATTATATTTGTTGTACAATAAAAGATCAAAGGTTGGCTAAACACATAAAAATGTATGACAGGTATACTAAACACTTGGTTATTACAAAGACGTTGCTAGAATTTGATATTACGAGTTATGAAGTCTTGTTTATTTTTTTTAAGGAACTACGCCTTTGCCCTAACCAAAATATTATGGATCTATGCTATTTCTAGTGTCAGGCAAAATCAAATAATAAAATAAGGCCTCTTTCTAGTGCAAAATAACTTAAAAAGCATATTTTTGATAAACATAAATTACCGTAGTGATATTTTGGTCGATTTTATTCTAAAACCAAAAACTATTTGAATCAAGTTGTTCTAGAGATAAAAGGATATATCTATACATTAATCTAACTATTAATTAATTCAGATAAAACGGTGCTAACTTCGATAAACGCAGTGGTTTATATATGAGATAAACGGTTAGTATTGAATTCTACGAAAGCTACCTACAGGCAGGTGACGAAATCAGTGAATTTCATTGACAATTTATTGTAGAATATTTTATTTTTTCCACAAAAAAATTCTTGAGATCTTTTGATGATAATTTATGCAGCATTCTACAATCAAACGTCTAGAAATATTATATAGAAAACTAGGTAATAAAATTTAAGATATTGATGTTAGCAATACTAAGGAGTGTGTATAAAAAAATCAGGAAAATATTGTTTTTTTCTGTCATAGATAACGGAGCTTCAACGAGTGAAATTATCTACTATTTAGATACCACTTGAAATTCCGCTCAGCGTAAGGTATTGCGAAAATGTTCGAAAAATAAATACTCTGTATTCATAGATAACATGACAATTGTCAATGCTCTAATCTCGCTCTAATTAATTTGAAAACAAAAGGTAAAGATGTAAGTTTTGTTAAAAAATACAGGGTGGCATTTAATGAAACTAAGATTTTTTTTCTCATCACGGTTTGGTCTCATGAAAAGTTACAGAAAGAAAACTAAGAAAAATTAAAGAACTCGAACACAAAGAGGCATTTAATATTTGCAGAATCTTTTAGTCTGCTCTCATTCGTCTAGCTCAAAGTGAAGGGACATTGACGTACAAACTTATACCATTTTTATTTGTTCTACAGGTTAGAGACGAGAAACTTTAATTATTGGATTTGGTCGTTATATTCTGTGCAGTCGCAGAACGTAATACCGAAGTTTACACTGAATTTCGCAAGTTTGTTGCTACCCTGTATAACAAAACAGTCATGGTTAATCTGAATACAGAACTGTTGTTAATCCAACGCCAAAGCTCTTTATTTCCTATTCGCTACTGAGTCTAGATGTTCATAAAAGGAAGGAAAACAAACAATTATTCTAGATATACATAAAAAGATACTGAAAACTACATACATACGTTCTAAAAGTAAGTACAAGTGATAAAATATAGCAATTAAATACATACGAATGTATAACAGATGGAGTTAATAAGGTATTAATTCAAAAGGATGCATTATGTAGACAAGGAATTAATGATATATAGAATACGAACGACCGAGCAATGCAACCGCTCAATTAAATTCACAAAATAGAAAAAATGGCAGTTATTTAGGATCACAACACATTCTAAAACATCTACATGCTAAACTAAGTAAGATTTAACGACTTTGGCTTTAAGCCTCAAGAAAATATCTCCGATCCAACTTTTCTAAAATAATTTTTGGTATTTTTTAATCTTTTTCTAAAGTTACCATATCACAATCTCTCTTTTTTTGGATTTTTTTTTCTTCTTAGAAATGCTCCTCAACAAAATTCATAAAATATCCACATTTCGCTTAAAGTATTTCTTCAATATCTTTTTTCATTTTAAATATTTTCTTCTTATCAGATTTCCTCTTAAAACTTCCTTTCTTTTTCTGTCTCGGTATTTTGTTCGGTGTTTTTGTTAACGGTGTCTCAGAAAACTGTTTTATTTTTTCATGGACATTACCACTTATAGATTTGGACACAATCGGTTTCAGAGTAGTGGTTGTTAAAGAGAAATGCTTTTTGTCAATTGAGGTTAAACTTCCGTGCGTATATTCAATAGGTTCAAACATTTTTTTTGTCTCTTTGACCAGCTTTTGTGTGTCACTATGCCTTTCTGATTGCTTACTTTCTTGCGACGAAGATATAGAGCTTCTTCTTGAACTATCTGAGTCTGTTTGCGCTTTAAAGATATGTTTTTGGAACATATCGATCTTAGTTTTGGCTTTCTTGTGACAAATGACTTCATCTTTCGACATTCCTCGTGTGTATGTTCTTATTTCTACTTTCGGTTTGGGTTTCTTTTCTTGCGAACGAGTTTTGTCTCTCTTCGATTGATTGAAGTTCAGTTTTTTTGTGATACCAGATATTATTCCTGGTTTTGAACCGTTCTTGTCTACTTTAGCTTCTACATCGACTTTCGGTGTTTGTTCCACTTTAGTATTGTCAATTGGCGTAATTTTCTTCAATGTTTTTGCTGCTGATATTAGATCTGAGGACTTAATATTATGTACACTGACTTTCTCTGTGGAGGAATTTGATTTAGTAGGCGATTTTTTTGTCAATTTATCACCTATCTGAGTCACCACTTCTACTACGAACTGTGACGGACTTTTAGCTTGTCTAGGTCTTACTTGGTCATTAGTTTCTTGTACTTCATGAACAACAATCCTTTCTTCGCTACTGGATTCAGTGAGGGACGTGTCATCATAGTCTCCTGAATCCAAATGTTCTCTAAGAACTTGATCGATATTAAATTTAGACATCATTGAAGTTTGAGCAATCAAATCTTTGCCAGGATGCGATCTTTCTGTGATGCTATCACCTTCTTCAACAAAGTTTAGAAACGAGTTTGAAGCGACTAATTTCGTGATTTTAACAGAACTGTTGGATACGGACGGTGGGATGCGACATGCAGTGGGTTCTTTAAATTTAAAATCATGCCCATAAAAACAGAAATCGTCATCGCTGCTAGTTATAGGTGTCTGCGGAGGGATGTCACTCACAGAGATGTTTAAATTCGGATAATCACCTTTGGTATCGATGCTAGACGCTTGGGAGCTGGCGCCTCCCCGTTTAGCTTTAGGGGACCCTCTCGGAGGGACCGGAGGAGGGACCCTCTGCTTTTGGGAGCCTTTCAACACGGCAGGGAACGCGATGTCGGGCTCTGACGCGGCGGTAGGCTTAGCCGACGACATAGTGACTTTGGCGGCAGTCGACACCGGCGAAGTCACAGACGTCGGTGTTATATGTGCTGTCACATCCGATAAAGAAACTGGCGATCGACAAAAACGCTCAAAATGTTGTATAGGTTTATTAATATTTAATATCAATCAAAATACACAATAATAAAATGTATAAACGAAAAATTTGGCACAATAGAAAAACGATTATAACAATTAAAACGGTAAAAGATTTGTGTTTGAGTGGAAGCGTAGTTACAGACGGGTTTTCACGTATCACGTATTATATATCCAAAATGACGTGTTTGTATTTATATTTTTTATATGGAGCTTGACCGTTTAAGTATCGAATTTTTTATTGGTGCATCAAGTTTATGATTTAGATATTAAAAATAAATTACAGCATGCGGTTTTAGGGAGTAAAATAAAAGCAAGTTGATGGTATACCCAATAAGAAAAAGTTCCAATAAGGTCAGAGCAGCATGGAAAAGGAGAGACAACATGAACAATAAGTTTGTTTATTAAATATTTCTTTGATCTATTTTTAAGCAAAAAGCGTAGCAAGGGATTTGGACCTGATTTTATAAGGTAAAATAGTTTTAAACTGATCATATATACACACATAATTTTTACCCGTCAATAGACGATAAATGAAAACAATAGAAAATCTATTGTTTGTAGATCATAGCTGCCTGCGGATTCATGAATAAATTAATTTGTGAACAAACCTTTACTCGATTACGTAAAAACCAATTAAGACAGTTTAAAGCAGAAGCAACAGTGATGTTGATATCATAAATGTTTTAAATAATTTTTGCACCGACGACAAAGCAGCAAAATAATTTGAAAACTAATTGATTTATATAATTTAATGGAGTAATATTTAAGCGATAATTGTGGGAAATGGACAAATATAATTAACAATTTAAATTTACAGTTTTTTTTTTAGTTTAAAAGTGTACTCCTTGCTACACTTTTTGTTTGATTTACGTATATTTTGTTTAATGCTTTTTTTTTCTTTTTCTACTGTAAACTTGAAAGTACAGAATTGTTAATGAATAACACTAATAACTTTTTTTATTCAATAACAAGATTGGTAAAAGCTAGGTGTTGTCAACGGATTCCGACACTCTGAAATTATGTACTTATTTATGTCTGTTAAATACATCACTTGTACTAGTAAGGTGACTATGTTTTCTTTTTTCTCTTTCTTATTTTATTTTTTGATGCTACCATAATATTTAACTCTTATTAACATTACTATGGAGCTTTGTGAAGTCAAGATTTTCATTCTATCATTCATTCATTCATTCATATATCTGAAATATTCAACGACATCACAGTAACCATTAGTTGCGCACAGCACCATTTGTTGCGTCATCTACCATATTCAGTCTTTATATCAATTAAATAAGTCAATAGAAGTAAAGGCGAGTGACCTTGTCATGGAGAAATTATGTGTATTAGAATACAACAAAACAACAATAGCTCGCATGTAAAAGTGAGACGTATTTGCACAGATTTATGTTCAATTTATATTGCATTTTATGCAAATATGTAATTGATAATATTTCAAATTTTGTGGTAGGTAATATATTTTTCAAAAATTCTGTACTTTCAATATTTCACGTATAAGACTTTTTTTCATAATAACACTTCATAACTTTTTCGTACAATCAATACGACAGTTGTAGTAGAACACAACACAATACGACATTCAGTCTCACCTGCTTTGACGCTGGTGACCCCGCTCGATCCGGCTCCTATCCGTTAGGTAGCGTGAAATTATACGTCATATCCGTGAGCTATCGTTTCATACATAATTCATATAAATTTAAAAAAAATCGCTTTTGGATGAAGCGATTTTAATATGGCATACAAATATTTTAATTAAAATGGATAGGGAATAAATTTTAAATCATAACGATTTGTTTCTGATCATGCATCATAATAATATAGTTTTATAATTGTTTTATTTTATTTTTTGGGTTGTAATTTAGGTTATTTTTAACGACAGAACGATGTGATAATCCTACCTTTAAGGTGTACACGTGCATGTACCTAAAAACGTTTGACAGATGGAGACGTGAAACAGATGGAGCTTTCTCATATCCAATTTGAAAATTCTCCAAAAATATATATAAATAGAGTAAATAAAACGAATAACATCCAGCCAACAAATATTCATTTATTACCATAGTATATACATAATAATTTGGTCAAACAGCTCAAGCGATATACAATATACTTAACAGTCTACCACACAAGTACACTATAACTTACCCCGCAATAGTTTTACTTCACCTCAAAACTTTTGTACACAACTGTACATTTTTTACGAAGTTACGACGCCAATTTTTTTTTATAATTTTTCTACCTTTCTCATCAAAACACTAATTGCTAATAAATACTAGAACACAACTTTTTTTTAATGTAAACTTTTTAAAAATGTACAGTCATATACAAAAGTTTAGTTAGCCGTTCACATTTAATAATCATTCATTTAATTAAACTCAAAATATTGTGAACTATGTATTGTTCTTTTAAGTATTTGAGATATTCATAATATGATACTGTACAATAAGATAAGGTATAAAGTAGTGGTTTCTATTGTGACATGTTTTAATACTTAAAGAATGAAATAAAGATAAACGTTTAGTCATACTTCTTTTCTTAAGGAATGTAACCCTCGCATTAAATGAATTTGTTCAGTAATTTATGGGTTATTTATTATTTATTTAATTTAAATATTTTATATACTAAATATTATCAATGAGTATTCACTCAATATGAAGTACCATAGTATGACATACTATACCGTAATTTTATGGAAGACATAGATATTCAATATATTACTCAAACTGTCATAAATATCAGAAATAAACTAAAAAAAAAAAACGGTTTAAAAAATCAGTCAAATTCTTTGTGATACTATTTAACTATTAACACCAGTTTATTAATAAAAATATATTTAGCAGAAAAAAAATAGACAATTATTTGTTGAAAAAAATATCTAGGCATAAATATAGGCCCATCGAATGGCCAGCATTGGCTGATAGCCATTTGAAGAATTACTCATATACATTTTGCCTCCAGCCCAAAATTTGGCAAAGACCACCATATACATCCGCAAAAAAAAAAATACAGACACCACAAGTAAATTACAATAACATAATAAAAAGTAATATTTCACTAATAAATAATCAATTCATACAAACTCATAATCTCACTTTAGTTCAAAATTAATGTTTTGTAAGACTGTACTACAAGTCATTATTGGTTTAAGCCCAATTTAACCGACAACAAAACGGAGGTTTAAAACAAAATCAACTGTTTAACATGTATGATGAACGACCTAATGAAGATAACAGGGAGATATTGGATGCTAACGACTCAAAGCCTCCTGTGACCAGGAATAGAGGAACAAAGCTGTTACTCCGTCTGAAAACTCTGTTATGATTGCTCACACAAATATTTATATTTAATTTCAGATTTAAAGGAACCAGCCTTTAATGATAATGAGTTTGAGTGCAGTCTTCAAAAAATATTTGCCATAATATCTCACTAGTACAAAAATAATCGCACGCAAAAAAAGTCGTAAGTAAATTCGATTTTTCGACGAGATATCGGCGCATACGAGTGATAAGTAACACAAGGGAAACGAAAACTTTCGATATCAATAAATATAAGAACAGAAACAACTGTCAGAACCTGCTCGGACATCATAAAAGAACCCATTCGTACATATATTCGTTCAATAAAATACTGCATATATTAAATCTCTCTATATGAACAAATACACTGGAATAAGTAGTGTAGGTAACGAAATTGACTAAATAAATCGACTATTGCATTTAGTTTATTTTTAGCGTTTAGTCGATTTGCTATCAAATTGTAGTCAGTTATGAAAGAAGTGCTAAGTAGATATTTTTTGTGACTAATATCCTCAAAATGTATAAAAAACATATTTAAAAATTATATTCTGTAGTTTGAAGTAGACCTGCATGATCTATGATACTAAAATCAATATTTATATATTAAACACAAGTATTTAATCCATAACTTGGCAAATATGCAAGACTTTTTAAAATTATTTCTGTTTTATCGAGAAAATCTCATAATGATTATTTTATCGATTATAAAATCCTACGTTTTGTTTCAATCTTAATTTTATAACATTAACATAGTTAAATGTCTTGTTAATGTTCTTATTTAAGATTTACAAGACATAACGAATTATCGATATTAATTATCGATACTCGATTATATTTAAGGCATTTACTTTTATCATGAAATCATGATAATTCCTGTATCAAATTAACAATATAATCTAACTTGCAAAAACCGGCCAAGTTACGTTTTAGGATAGACACATATAAAGCAATTAATAATTACAGCTGAATATGTACCAAGCTTTACTAATTCGATAATCGTTAATATCGATACAAAAACACTTCTACATCGACTAACATTCCTAAAAAATTGACATAACACGCTAACTAAAATATAAACAGTAATTTTTGTATCGATAATCCAATATACACACTATCAATTTATCGATAATTGAATCGATAGATAGATGACGTCAAATATATTCGAGACGATCACCATATCTATCGATTTTGGTGTGACTCCAAATTTTCATACGGTGTACTCAATCCGCCGGCGGTACTATTATGATGGTACTTCCGCTATCTTTCCCCGTATATATTTCGGCCTTTTCAATACTTTTTACGTAAACAACTTCTTTAACAAACTTCTCAGATTCCGAGTCTTTAATATGTTCGTCACCGTTCAACCGTACAACCGACACATGTTCTTTCATTTGAATACCTCTTTCTGTGATAATGGGAGATTCTGGTCGTATATAAACAGTTTGTGTGGACCGAACTTTGCGGAATCTCATATCTTTTGGCAAGGTTGATATTTCTCTGGCTTCTAAAGTAGGTGTCGCGCTCCGTCTGTAGCTAGAATTAAGGCTTTTCGGTAAGGTGTTTGCCGCTTCTGTATTAACAGCGCTCTCAGTTTTAACTAAACCGATATCGACGAAGAATTTCTTGAACTTTTCGACGAACGTCGGTGATTTGGCTCTGTTGAGACTGTTTGTTAGTCTTTCGTTAGATTGTTCTTTAGAACTGACTTCGTCTATCTTTTCAGGTATGTTCGAAGTGCTTTTGTGTTTTTCTAGAATGTTCGATCGCCGCTTCCATCTGGCGTCTTCATCCTCATCGTCTATAAACGGTATATCTTGCAAGTTGTTCTCATTTCTAGTATCAACAGCCGCGTCCTTTTTCTTCGGGAAGTTTGTGTGTGCTTCTACGTAGATCTGTGGGACGCTTGTGCTGGTGTTGTCTGTTTGTATGCCGCTGTCGGCCAAGCTGCCGTTTATATGGGAGCTCCCGGCTCCCGTGCTCAAAACTTTAGTCAGTTGATCTGATAGGGACTCCATTCTGTCTTGTATAGATGCTCTGTAGACATTGTTCGCGTAAGACGTGCAGGGATCTCGATTTATATTGGAGGTATCGAACTCTATGCGTCTCGGAAACGTGCCTAGTCTGTCTCTATCAATAATCTTCAGTCTGTCTGATAGAACTGAAGGGTATTCAGTAGGCTGTTGGATACTCGGATGTCTCTGATTCCAAGTGGATATAGTAGTATCAGTAAAATCGCTCATACTCGATCTAATCGAAGATCTTGGCGATAATCTGGACTGCCTCAAAAGATCAGGGTTGTAATCTTTAATCGGTCTGCCGATGTAGATACGTCCTGAATAACAAACGTCTGTATCAAAATGGTGGTCAACTCTGATTTTGACGTTTTGTGGTACATTTCAGTTTATTTCTCTCCCCCGTCGGCAAACCATGCTTTGAACATGTTGAGCACCAACACCGTTAGCACAATGAAAAACACATCACATTTTTTTTTTGTAAAACGTCAAACGCGTAATAAAAAGGAAAAAAAAAATCTACAAGTAAAAAGGAAACGAAAAAGGACGGTTTACAACAGCGTTTTGGATAACATACACCGGAAGGGATAGGGTGGGGGATAAAATAAACTGAAATGTATAATAATATATAGGTACCAACATAACTCGCATTCAATGTTAGGATAAGTTGGGGTTATACTACTTTGTTTAAAAAATAATTGTAATAGTTAATAATAAACTAATATTAGTACTGGAATTATCGAGCATTCGTGTGAAGCGAGTTGACGTTGAGCTTATATTAAAAATAATTGAAATATATAAGATCATGTTTAAAAATCAGAATCGATTCGATTAAAATTTATTTTGCACTTATTTTTTAAAATTTTAAATTAGATTTAAATTAGAATCATAAGTCTATAATACTTCAATAAAAAAAAACAAAATCATTTTTTTTTCAAAATCATTTGGAAAATAATTTTCCTAAAAATTGAAAACCGAAGTTATTGTCTTTACTTATTCCAATAAAATTGCAAATAAATTTACACCAAAGAAAAATCATCAATAATTTTTAACTTTTCAGTACAACTTCAATTCGCTTAAACAAAAAAAAAAAAAAAAAAACACCAAATCTAATAAAACTGATACTGTAAATCATACCTGGTGTGTCAATCTCCTCCTGCGGTCTAGCCGGCTTGGCGATGCTCTTCCGTTTGGAGGGCGAGTGTTTCAATGCTGGAAAAACGCAAAATCTCGGTTAGGCCCATTGCTTTGTTGGATGGTGGTTGGAATATTATTGTGGCGTTCTTCAGTATTTTATTTATATAAATATTTGGGATAATTGTTTAAGTAACTATTGCATTTAAAAAATGTTATACATTTCCTGTTTTTTTTTTTTCTGTAATTCCTTTTTGATATACGTGTTCATGCAAATTTAAACGTGTTTACGCAAAACCGTACATGTATAAATTTAATACTAATTTTTTTTTTTTGTCACTTCGCTTAATTGTCACACGACATTATAATAATATTTTTACACCGCAATAATATTCCAAAGTATTTAGAAATAGAAAAACAGCTAAAATAAAAACATCAGCTCACTAATTGAAAAAGCTTTTTCATAAAAAAAAAGATCAGCGTGATCGCTTTAATTTTCGCAAAATAAATCTCAAAATGTTCTCAAAAAGCATTCTAATACAGTGAAGAATTTTGTGAATTATATAATACCAGAGATAGTAATGTCAGGAATCTCGTTACATCGTCAGTAAAAACTAATAATTTAATAAAAATATCTATATCATATTCTACAAAATATTTATATATTGGATAAGAATATATCCAAATGTTAATTGGATTTCCATAAAAACTATAAGTAACTACTTTTTTTTAACTTATAAGGTTTATTTCCAACGTTACTATCTCCAATTAAAAAAGAAATTAGAAAAAAAACACTTATTATTTTTTATAAACAATTTGTCAGTATAAAAAACAAGTAAGAAATGAGATCATTGTTCACAAGAACGCCATATTGAAAATAAAAACTAAAAAAGAAAAGAAAAAGAGAGAGTTCGTGCTTTGTCGAAAATCGAAAAAACCACAGAGAGGGGTAGCTAACTACAGTCAGGGGATAAATGAGGGTGAGCTCGGTAGGTGGAGCCACTTGCAATGTCAGGTACTACTATACAAGACCACAACACATTTGCGGGTAGTTGTTATAAATAACAATATGATTATAGACGTTTTTAATTAATCAATCAAATTGTCAAAGAAAGACCAAACATAGATAATATATTTGAATTGCTTGTTAAGTTAGTTAAGTGAAACAAATGCCTATAAAAATATCGTCATAATCTATAAAAAAAAATATTTATAACAACACCACACCAAAAATACTGGAAACAATCCAAACATCGAAAGTCAGGGTCATGATAATGGGGAACAGGGACACAATATGGTCACATCGTCATGCTTTGGGACCCCCAAAACTGGACTTACTCAAACCTCCACGGACCCGCGCGAGTATCCGATTACGGACAATTGTCGGGAAAAAAATGGAAAAAACACAGATATTATTTTCGGCTGGCAATATTATTCAAGGGCGTGCATGATCCCCCTTAAACCACCATGCTATTGCATCCAATTGTATTTAAATAAAAATATGTCAAAATAAAATATAAGGTGTCTAATTACATGCCTGATTATATTGCTTCGAACGAAAAAGAAAAGAAATTAAAATTTAGTTCAAATTAAAATCACGTTATTCAGCTAATACCTACAAAAAATACGGGTTTGGGTGTTGGTGTTTTTACCCTATCTCGGTGATATTCAGATAAAAAAGATTTTCTCCTATTATTACAGAAAACATTCAATAAAAAGAACTTCAAAAGTCTATCTATTTTACCTAAATCATAGATTACATACTGAGTTAAGTACTTGTAAATAATATTCACTCTAGCTTAAAAGTATATCAAGTTAAACACACTACATAATTTTTTTTGTCTAAAAAACATAAATCTGATTGATTTGCGAGTCAATAACGCCTTTTAGTCACAAATTAATATTGACAAACCATGCATCTAACTAAATAACACAGAACACAGACTTTAAATTAAAATATTTATTTATTTAAACAATAAGTTATTGGAAACTTTAATTATTCAAGATAAACTTCTATCGCCTCAAGAAAGTAATAATTTTGGTATTTTTACTTTTTACACACACGGTACGCCTGCAGTCATTATCATATTTGAGTTTTCTCTATTGATAAAATTGAGGCGTGCTTGCTAACTTTTTTCATAGTGTTATTGGCCATACTGGCAACATTATACGACATTATATCTGATTTAGAAACAAAAATCAATTTTTTGCCTCAGTTAAATCTCGACACAATAGCAACTTCGATGTAAACCACTTGTTCTAAAAATATTTTTTTGGCGTAATGGCAACACTATTTTTTTTTGTAGTTTTTATTTATTATTGCATCCCTACATCCCCAGGAACTTTTGTTTACACCAACACCCGCCCCCTGACACATCCACACACAGTATATACATAATCGTTATAACCCTACGGTACCTATGTAAGAGGTGACTAGCGTTCGGAACTTGCGATGGTTGCCCTTGATCTCTGGTAGGTCCACTGATACAACACATACATTTGTTATTGTAACATGTTATTGAAACATTTACTGCAGGACGCGGCATAACACCTAGTTCCTCAAAGGTTCAATAAATCTGAGCAGCTGTCAAATTTCGTGTCAACTGATATGATTGGCTAGTAACACCAACAATCACAACATCTAAGATGAAATTTGAAACGATCAGATTTGATTAGCCTTTTAGAAACCGGGATTTAGAAGTAGAATTTGGTCTGGAGTTTTATAGTATAGTTTTACACAAACAATATAAAATAATCAGAGAATTTTTAATACATATATAATATTGCGCAAAAGAGTTTGGACAGGAGAGTTGTTTAAAAAAAAAAAACGAGCCTATTACAATCGTGTAGAGGACATGCCCACAAACTAAAAAACATTATTTTCCGGTGTACAACAAAGAGTATTCTAATCTAATCTATGGCAGCCAAGATCTAAACCGAAACCATTTGGAGATATATGTGATAATTTGATTTAAGGTTCACTATTACGTATAGTGTCCTGAAACACATAACCTACGTACATCAAGATGTCTTTTTTGGCTTTCGTTAACTTTGGTTTAGATCGTGGCAAACTCGTAACCGACTCCCAGAAGTCTTCTTAAACGTAGGAAAAGGGACTTATTTACCCTATAAGAAGTTGTTGGTTATAACCAGTTGTAATTCAATATTATTGGCATCATCTATCGTGTAGACCGGCATAAGAATGAACTAAGAAATTTCGTAATTAGACTGATTGTAGTAATTATTTGAAATCATCCATCGTTATGATTTTTGTTAAGCCTTATGTCAATATCTTTGTAATTTATAAGTTATATCGTCTAGAAAAAGATTTTGTTATTATTATTATTTGTCTTGTGTAAAACATAATTGATTTTTCTTCTTTCTAAACGCAAGACCAATTTCTAATCCTTAAACTCCGGGCCGCGTCCATATAATAATGATTTGGAAACATTTTTACTTGCTCACATTGTTTTAAACACATAAGGCTACAACTTAGTAGCATATTAGAATTGATAAACATATTTTCAAGACTCCATAGATTGAGATAAGTGACCATTATTACTAATTAATTTATTTTGTTTTTCATACAACTAAACTTTCTTCTAACGTGGGGTATTTATATGTGGACGTTTTAATTCAAGCATTAGTCAGAAAGAAATAACATGTCTATTCAGACATGTAATTGACAACAGATTGTGCAAGAATTTTATTGCCAACACGTGACTTTAACTTATGAGGCAAAAATATAAAGTTTTATTTTTATTTCACATAGAATAACTTTTACTAGACTCTTCAGATGATCATAATACGGTACTTTTCGGTCAAAGTTTTTCATCACCATTGACATATTTATTTAGGGTTTTTGATAAATTAAAAATTGAAAATGCCAAAAATAAACAAGAGATTAAGTTTTACTGACTTTTTACCAAATAAGATTTTAGCATTTATTTTTGATGCAGTCAACCATCCTATTATGTTTACCTACTAATTCGTAATTAGAATCTCGAACAAAAGGAATAAAGAAACAATTTTCATTCTTTTTTTTCTGTATTCTTTTTTCTCTCTATACTATGGAGTCTTAAAACTATGTTTTAAACTTACACCGCCCTACGGATTATGCAACATTTAGACGTTAGACACAGTGTTAGCAATAACTATTGGAGATCGAGTCTACTACCAAAGTTGGAACACGGCAATTCAGAAATCAATAATAAGAAATCTTTTGGAAAATATTTTCAATGTCAATTAATTGCCAATGTATTTTAGTTCAGTAAGAATTAGCTGAACCCATCAATTATGGCCGTGAATTCAATAGAAACGAATATCCTGCGTCACGTGTCTCTTGACATTGTGCGTAGTCGCAAGACATCGTACGTAGTTGTTGGACATCGTGAGTAGTCGCCGTTGAACTATATTATTTTAAAATGTTTGGCCACGTCGCGTGACGACAAGCTACTACACAGTGCGTATACAACGGCCTGCGAATTTGTGGCAATATTTTTTATATGCATACATTCCAGTGCAACAAAAGTTATTGCCATCATGAGACTTTTGAATACTGAAGTTGTAAATAGTAGTTTATTAGCCGCGTTCCAATTTTATAGTAGCTACGGATCAACACTTGGGACCTTTTTCTATGTTCAAATGAAGATGGGAGGGTTACATTGTCCAACGATCGCGGGCCTTTTTTATTTTTAACTATGTCCCACTCTAAGATTTCTCCTATACCGTGGCACAATAGTTAACAAACACATATCTCACAAACACACACGCTCAGACTCGATACAGCTACTTTTAGATCATAAAAATATTTGTTCCATGCTGGAATTGAGCTCGCAACACGTAGCTTAGAAAGCTAATAAGCTTAGCCACTGCGCCACTTGTCATCGGTATTGACGCTGACGCTTATTTCGGGTCTGAGTATAATGATCATGTAAGATTTATGTCTGTGAAATTTACTTACGATACATAAGAAATTTCAGTGTAAAACATTTTGATTTTTGTATTGTAAAATTTGGATAACCAGCTGGATAAATTAACTGACTGATGTGGACTTATCAACTTCAAAAATACATTAATTTGACAAGTATTGTTTTTTTTTTGTACGGACAAAATACCGTCTATTTAATGCACATTTTGCGCAACTGTGATTTGGAGGTGTAAAACAAATAAAATAGTTGGCCCACCCATCTCCAAATTGACCTCATAAACAATAATAATCTAATACATTAGGACATACTATTTGGTATTATCTAAAGACAATAGCAACATGAAATTGAGCTTAACTAATGATAGGAATTCAATAGAAGAAAGATTTGAAATTATTTAGACTGGTAACCCTATCTTTTATACGGCAACATTTAATACCATAGACATAGAAATTTCTTTAGTATAGGTGATAGAGTAAATATATAGTTTATAAAAACCATAGAGTAATACTTACACGAAGGTATTTTCTTAAACACAGTCTTGGCCATGAAATCTAAAAATCTCTGAGCGTAGAAACTCGGTCTGTGCACTGAAACTGTGTCCTGAAACGAAAATATTTTTTTTTATAGTTTTTAACTAGCTGTTGCTTGCGATTTCATCGAATGAGTGTTTTGCTGCAATGGTAAAAATCCTATAAAAATATAAAAAGCCTATGTCCCTCTCTAGTACACAAGCTACCTCATTGTAAAATTTCACAACGATCGGTTCAGTGGTTTAGTCGGGATGAGGTAACAAACAGACAGAGTTACTTTCGTATTTATAATAGTGTGGTTTCATTACATCTCCATTACATTAGACCTGCCTCATAATTCTAGGGGTTGGAAGCGCGATTGCTATCTGTGGAGTCCTAGGTTTGATCACCCAAATTTTTATTGGATCTTTTCATTAGAGAACAGTCAGTAGCAGTTCGTAGTTAAGGCTTATGCGCTTTAGATGGCTCGCCTTGGGACTAAATAACGTCATCGGCGAAATGTGGGTCTACATTAGCACTTCTCCATCCAACTTTTCGGGGAAAATAACAACATCCATAACGATATCACCCACTGAGACGCCTATATTCAGCATTGTGCGTTTACTGCCACATATACTTACCCCATCGTGAATCATGCTCTTCCACGTGTGTTCCAGTTTCTTGCGCAGACGGTATGACTGCAGGATGTCAATGATACCAAGGAAAAGGAGGAGGCGCTCGCCGCGCGCGTTCCTAGCCGGAATGCCGCCAGGACTGATGAACAACCAAGTACATATTATTATTAGTCCAAAGTATTCAAATGTAGTCCGGCAACCCGCACCGGGACAACGTGATGAACTAAGGCCAAACCCTTGTCAGTTGTGTTGTGTTGTAAGAGGAGGCCTTTGAAATTTGGCACAGAGATAGATTATAGTCTGGAATAGCACATAAGCCACTTTTTATTTCGGAAAAATGTACGGGCTCGTAAACCAGGCGGGCGAAGCCTCGGGCAGAAACTAGTTATATCTATATAAATAAAACTCAATTGCCAAAAATGTAGGTAAGCGCATAACTTCAGAACGGCTGCACCTGTTTGGCTAATTCTTTTTTGTTGTGTTAGTAATTGTTCGGACAAGGATTATATGAAAAAAAAATTTTTGTTAACCGGAAAGTCAGAAATTTCTATGGTATTTTTTTATGAAAATGTCAATAAAAAAAATGTGACGTCCACATTGACAGTTCTGTTGTCACATGAATTGCACTCGTGCGAAGCCGGGGCGGGTCGCTAGTAGGAAGTAAATAAGACATTAACATTATAAAAAATTTCATATAAATATAACTCACGGCACATCCTCCTCTTCGTCAATGGGCTCGCTTTCAGCCTGTATGCTCTCCATCGCCGTGGAATGGGCCACCAGCCGCTGACGATTGATTGACCTGGAACAGACGTTCATATAAGATTCAGGTAAGGTTATAACACTAGTTGTATGCACAAGTTTGGATTCTGAGGACTCTTAGCAGCAAGTGTGAGAGAGTGAGTGTGAGAATGAGAGAGTCTAATTGGCTTTCTGTACTAATTAATTCATGACTTCTTTTGTATGTAATTTATATGACTTAACGTTATTTGTGTGAGTTGAAGATTTCTTGCAGGACATCAACTTGTTATTACTTTAAAAAAGTATTTTATCGAATAAAAACAATATTATTGTCATTTTTGTTGGTTTTAGGCATAAAAATAGATTAAATAGTAAAAAAAAAATCTTCCTATGTAACGGTTAGAGTAACGGCCGTCGAGATACCTTAAAAAAAATCACCCTGTATAATATAATATAAGACAATGCGAGTATAGGCAAGCGACAACTTTAAGTTTTTTTTTTTTATTAAAAGTTAGTCTAAATCTATATATAACTTAGTTGAAAAGTGTATAAAATAGTGTTGTGCTCTAGAATAGAATAGAATTTATCTGTCTTAAAATCTACTGAGACTATATTGGTACATTACGATAGTATAATATAATATAACTCATCTATATCTATACTAATATTATAAAGAAGTAAAATTTGTTTGTATGTCGGGGTAATCTCCGGAACTAATGATCATATTCTAATTTTTTTTTTCACTGATAGCTACATTATCAGTTATATTAGTAAAATTTAATAAATAATAAAATATATTATGACTTCTGAATACACAGACTCGTAAACTCGAGTTTAGTAAAGACTTGTAGCGATTACTATTATCATGAACCTAGTGTGTTATTGATCTAAATTTGCAAAAAACAAAAAAGTTTCAATTTGACGGACTAAGCGAGCCCTTTCACCTTAATGGTAGATCTCTGTTAGACTCTTGGCCAGACTACAGAATGTTAAGATTTTTCCAAGATATTCTATCCAAATATTATCTAATTTAATTTAAAGCTCCGCTCATAACTGAAAAACTATACCTACCTGCAGTAGCGTGCGGTGCATAAAGACAAAAAGATACTGCCTACCCTACATAACTCAGATAAATATTTATTATAAGATATTTGAGGTGGCAAATCACATGACAACAAGACGAACCGATACCAACATGCAGTAGGTATTACTGGTAAGTAAGCTTTAAAATTTTCTGCCTACCCTGTCTAATAACTCTGTGCACGCCTCTGCCTACCTGCAGCATTTCCGTAAGTTTAATACAATACTGTTCAGTTCCTAAATAATACTACTTGAAGATTGGACTGGACTGGACGGGAAAAAAATATAATTGGATAACTTGTGCATACAATCAAGAATTTTTGGACACATAATTTTTCTCAGTGATTGACATAAAATTACTGTCAAAAAGTATTTTTAACAGTGCAACAGAGAATTATTTGTAAATGTGAAATATAACAATTCTTATAATATTGTATAACAAATTAACGCTCAAAGTTGTTAAAAGAAATATGGGCCTACGTGGTAGTGTGTGCCTCTACTGGCTGGCGGATATTGTTGACAGTTAAAAAATTGCCGTCACTGTGAGTAAATGACAATTTTTTACTAATCTTTAATTCAAAATCTAATTAGTCAAAAAATATAACATAAGCTCCTTTAAATTCCAATCACTTTAAGGGGTTATTGTACTTAACAATATGAACATCTTTTACGATTGGGACCAACTCTGAAATGATGAAAAACAAAAACATTTGTTCCCTACAAATAATTCAATAATACTCGACTTAATAGTACTGAACAGCTGAATATATGATAATATAATATTGTATAAACCTTGCGCCACACTAGGATTTCTCCTGTATCGTGTGTAAAAACAAACATACACGTCACATGCACACACAACCAGACCCGAAACAACTAACTGTAGATCCTACAAATATTTGTACCGTGCGGGGATCAAGCCCGCGACACGTAGCGTAGAAAGCTAATCGCTTGGCCACTGCGCCAACCGTGTCGTCGATACCTTACATAATTCTTTGCTTCGAATTGTTATATTTCACATCGTCATCCATTTCAACACCGTTATAAATATATGATTGAACGATTGACAAATGCATTCGCCAACATGTATTTGCATGCTTTTAGATTTCATACACATTCACATATTGAGGCTCCACAGTAAGAAATATCGTACTTATCGATGCTAATTAGGCTTAAAGTGTGTTGCCAGTATAATTAATAATTTAACTTGGATTGTCAACATTTTCGCAACGCTCAAACATCTCAACTTAATTCATATTTTCTATTGGAATCTTTCAAGACTGTAAGTTCGAAAATTATAGTATCAAAGTTATGCTTAATAACATATAAATACTTGTTAAAAGATCTACACTACTTAATCACTCTATATCTGTTTAAACCAATCAGCACCTACAAGTATCAAAATTCCTTTATAATTGTTATTGTAACTTACAATGGAGCCCCGTAATTATTGATGTTAAAACATGCATAATATAGAGACAGTTCGCCATCTGTTATTCGAGTTAATATACCTATTAGAGCACATGACGGACAGATGTATCGATTACCACCATTTTATTCGATTATAATATTCGTTGACTGCCTTATTGTTTTAGTGGTTTATTGTTCTTAGTTGCAGCACGGAGTCTGGAATTACGCCTAGTAGATGGCAATAGGCTCGCCCCACTATATCATGTGACTCAATACCGGCATCGGCGAAATATAGGTGCACAATAGTACATCTCTGCCTAACCTTCCGGGTAATATAAGCGTGATGCTTTTTTCTTTTCAATTAATGAAAATATCATGTATGTCAACACTGAGGCTCCACTCCTGCAGATTATAAACCCATGTGGTTCTTGGGATCCAGCATTCTTATTAGCGTCAGGATTGAGAGACCACCTTTCAAGATCAATAACATCTTTGTGTACGCCTACAATTGTCTTAGAAGTCTTTCAAAAAGGCAGGAAAAGCCAGACTAGTTACGGGTCTTGTCAGTGAAGATATAGATAAAGTAAATAGCGTCCAAGTAATTCCATACCGATACATATAATAAAATTATAACAGGCCGATGCCTGTATATTATAGATATTGGATAAAAACTAATACGGTGGGTCTTTATTAGAGCAACAGAAGCCAAAACAACAGTTTTTTGAATTTGTGTCTGTTTGTCTGTCTGTATGTTTGTACACGCATCACGCAAAAACTACTGCATGGTATTGAATGCAGTTTTCACCGATGTATTGTTAGAGGTCTAACTTAAAATATAGGCTCCATTTTACCGCCGGAAAATATCAGATTCTAAATTCCACGCGTACGAAGTCGCGGGCAGAAGCCAGTATACTTATAAAACAGTATATTGACTGACTGCCAGACAACGCACAGCCCAAACAACTGCCGACAGGAATGTGAAAGGAACTTTTGTGTTCCTTGACACTCTCAGGACCATGTGGTCCGCCGCCCACATAAATTCTTTTTATTGCAAGCCAATATGATTTTTTTATAACTCATCTCCGCAGGCCACGTGGGCGGCCGGCATTGCACAACTTTCGGTCAATAATGTCCGATTTTGGTCGGTTTTTTTTTCATGAACAGGTCTTGAAAAGCACTTTTAAATGCATTTACTTAGTATTCCTTATCTAGCAAGGCAATGAAAAAAATCAATATGAATTTGTGAGATCACATGGCCTGCTGGCATAGTTCATGGCGTACCCCTGCAGCCGCCCACATGGCTTGCTACAAAAGTTAGTTCAATTGTAGTGTGGCCAGCTGCATAAAAATATATGGAACCCGCGCGCCGCCCACGTGGCCTGCTTTTTTTTTTTGAGTTGTCTCTCGCAATTAGCTCAGGGAGCTTTTACTGCTTAACCGGGCAAATGGCGAGACCAGAAGGGCCCCCAGCCGAGCAAATTAAATAATACTAAGCAACACTGCTCAGGGTGTCCCATAGTGGGACTCGAACCTCGACTTAGGGCGTTGCTGGGGGACAGACAAGAGAGGACTTGCTGGATCTGACTGTGATTATTTAGGGACATTTGATTTATTACTACTGGCTCAGCGCGGGCTGGCTCGAGCAAGGGTCGGGGTGGAATCGTGGCCTGCTTGTCTAGAAAATGCTATAATATATTATATATACATGGCGCTGAGAGTGTTAAAATATGTAGACGAACACTAAGAAAGAATTTTCTAATGCAGTCCTATTGCGAGTATATTATAATCGAATAAATCCCACCAGTAATCTCTACATCCACAGATAGAAAAGTAAACATAACAATACATGTTAGAAAATTAGAATAATATAAAAAAATAACATTCAAACATATAAACTCAATCGTACTGCGTCCGTTTGACTTGCGCGGTGAAATCCTCCCTGCCTTGTTCCGATCTGAAATGGTTTTATAATAAAACAATAAAGTGCCGCCACCGAGAAAGAAAAAAATGTACAGAAAAACACGACAAATATTTATTTAAATTATACAGGGTGTGTGTTTTGAAAGGATTCAATTTTGATGCGAGTATTTGCATGATTTATTGTACATCTATTACAATATATATCCCAGTCGTTTTATTTATATGTATGGTACATTATTATGGTAAAACGAGCGAACGAATACTTTCACGAACTAAAGCAAATCGCCGTTAAGGCATTGTAACTTAAGTCAAAAAAGAGATACTATGTTAAAGGCCGTGTATAACAGTAACACGGCCGTTGAGTACTTTTCTCGATCTCGTCCATAGTAGCCGTAAGCCAAAAATATATGAAAAAAATGTGCGCGCATTTTCAATAGGTGTTCACTCAAATGCGCGCGTTCTTTTTCATATAGATATTTTTTGAATAAAAGATAACGACCGATAACTGGCGATATTGAGCCTTATTGTTTTAAAGATAAGATGCACTTTTGCGATTACCCACATCAATCCTGATCAGATTCAAATTTACACCCTACATAATTGATACGATATGATTTTATAAAAAAGGTGCGTTTAAATGACAACAATAAAAACTATTAACGATTTGAAAAATACATATAAAAATTACACAAATATTTTAAAACCATGCGTACACCTAGAACATCCTTTCAAAAAAGGTAAACATTTATTTAAAAAATCTAATTTGCATCTTTATTTTACTAATACTTTATCATGTATAATTCCCGAAAAAACATTTTTTTTTTTAATTTATACTTCTTTTGACGCACTTGATGAGAGTGAATTCTTACGATGCGCGCGCACACCGACATATAAAAGCGACACCATGAAGTTGGCTGGTAAATGTCTCTTAAATTTTCTTTGGAATTGATAGCTATATTCATGGTAGTTATTGAAATATTTGTGCATCTGTAACACTGTTTCATATCAGTGGAAATAAAAAAAAAAATAAGAAGTATAACTTCTTACGTGCGTACATAAGTACATACACACATTTTTTTATAACAGATTTCATTACCACTATAACAAGCGCGTGAGAACTGTATATTTTAATTTGATCCTTATGTCAATGTCATAAGAATCATACGACGTACTGATGTTGATATTTCGAATGATCTCCGAAGACTATTATTTTTTAACAATTAATCATAGAAATGTATAGTTCGGCCTATTTTCGACCAGTCATTATGAAACAATTGAAAAAAAAAATGTTCTGATCTTTGGGCGACTTAACAGCTATAACCCACCTCGTTCTATTGAGGCCGCTCTTCTTGGGCTCCCCCTCGGCATCATCGCCGTCGCTCTGGCCGGAGTCGGTACGTTTGCGGGCCTCTGTCTTCTCCCGCTGAGCCTCGTCGAGGTTGTGGATGCCAACAAGCAGGGAGTAGTCCATGATCTGAGGATATGATTAGAGATAGTGGTAATAACTGTAGATATTCACGTGAAAGCCGTTATATGAAGGTGCTGTTGTATTTCGGATGAAACTTAGGCGTGTTATGGTTTACGTTAAGTCAATTGGTTCCCTGCAATATGGTTGAGCTGAGTGACGCGGACCCATACGCAGCTGCGTGCACAGAGTTTTTAAACAGGGTAGGCAGAATTTTTTAAAAGCTTACTTATCAAAAATACCTGCTGCATGTTGGTTTTGGTTCGTCGTATTGTCGATTAAATAATGATGTATGTGATTTGCCACCTCAAATAAGCTCAAATATGTTATGATAAATATTTATTTGAGTTACGTAGGGTAGGCAGCGTCTTTTTGTCTTTATGAACCGCACGCCACTGCCCATACGTTATACTCGTGAACGGGTGCTGTCTGCTGGGACTGGTCAGCTCATAACTGTCATGGCAGTACTTAATATCAGAAATTTCCGGATATTATAGTTATCATTAGTTTGTTTAGTCCAGACCTAGTACTACATTTTCCTCACATAACGTTGAGGAAACAATGTATTTATAAGTATGAAATGTTAAACAATCAGAATTTAAATGAGTAACCATGGAGTTTCTTGCCCGTTCTTCTCCATAGAAAAACAACACTTTGCAACGTGGCAACTAGAGTCTGACTATTCAAAAGTGCCTGTAACTGGTCTACGTGATTAAAAATATATTTTATTTGTTTAACCACGATAAAAAAAAAACCTCTGAAACTGTGCCCGGTTGATGGTAATAGGCTCGCCCCGTATTACATGGGACTCGATAACGGCTACGGCGAAATGTGGGAACGGCGAAGGGCGATGTATGAAATAGTACACTCCTAACTAACCCTTCGGGGAATACAGCATGTTATGTAAATTTGTGATTAATACGGTGGCGTCATCTCACCTTAAAGCTCTCCAACACGCGGCAGTCCCGCTGCATCGTCTTGATGAGCGCGTTGTACGTATCAGCCTCTAGGAACAGCCCCTCAGTGTGGTGCTCCATGAAGTCCAGATCTTTGTACGTGGGTGATGTCTTCTGACGTTCACCTTTGTTAGCCTGGAAAGAATCAGGAATGATTAAAGTATGTTGAAACGATATTTGGGTAAAAGCAGTGATAGCCTAGTGGTTTAACGTTTCCTTCCATGCAGGAGCGTCTAAATTCAGACCCGACCCACACCTCGAACTTTTCGGAATCATGCGCGGATCAAAATTTGATTATCACTTGGGTTTACAGTGATAAGTTCTTGACGGTGTATGTAGCCTGCCAACCCGCACCGGGCCAGCGTAGTGGACTACGGCCTAACCCTGCTCTCTGAAGAGACCCTTGCCCAGCAGTGGAACAGTAATGGGTTGAATTTATTATTTATTTGGTAATAACTGGCGGCCTACGCCTGTCGCTACATCGGTAATTAGGCTGCGGGACTGCGCCAATATGTCAGATTTATTCATAACTTATGTATGTGCGCGTTATTGCTTTAACGGTTAATGAAAACATAGTGAGGACACTGATTATAATTTATAATCATAAATTCGACAACAATCAACAATGCGCCCATGCGATGTATAACGGCCCAATTATGTGGCCCATCATCTCCAGGGAAGTATATCAGGAACTTTCGGTCCAGGAAGGGAGGCAAATCAGGAACTTGTGCCAAAGGGATAGGAAGATTTACCCCAAATCAGAAATGTCAACAGCACCAAGGCAAATAATGAACCAGCTGGATGTGAAGAAGATAATGACATTGCCCCTCCCCTGCCCAAGGGCGGATCCAGCTTTCAAGTCACGGGGGGGGGGGGGGTCACATGTTTGAAGTCTAGTCGGAACAGGCTCCTATTCGATTACAATAATAAATACTGTACGATCAATGCGATTAGAAAAATTATCAGTGGTCGACCTAGAATCGGCCCAGGGGGCGGGGGGGTCATGACCCCAATGAGCCCCCCCTGGATCCGCCCTTGCCCCTGCCTCCTCTTACTTACCCATTTCTCATATTAATTAATTAAGCTGAGACGGACCTCCTGTGTACAGAACAATACGAATATCTATGTCGTCACCTGAGGGGCGATTGAAGCAGGAGCAGAACTTACCTTCCTCTTATATGTGGAGCCCTTCAGATCATACTTCTGATGAAGTTTGATGGATGAAGGCAACAGATTGTTCATGGCGACCAATCGAACATTCTTGCTGTTGCACTGGTAACAGTATAAGCCGAAGAATTTCGGTAGTAATGTACGTGGGTTCTGAAAGGAATTTAATGTAACATTAATATGTGTTTTAGCAGGATTTATAGTGTAGATAGTCTTGTTGAACGCTTCCTCTCCACGAAGAAGAGTTTGACTTAAGTTCCAGCTTTCAACTCTGACTTCGAATTTATGTGTGGATCAGAATTTTATCAATACACGTATAAAGGCACCAAATTCACAATACAGTTATCGTCGCAATAACTATTGTCATAAACCTACAATGCATGAAACCTTGAATTTGACGGGTTTAGCGAGCGGCTCCGACTTAACGGCGAAACTTATGAGACGGGTCCAAGTTCTGGACGCTGTTTAATCCGCCAACCAGGCAGGCTTGGTGGACTAAGAACTACACTTCCTCCTTCTAAGAAGATGCGTGTGCCGTTCAGTTCAATAATACATAGCATCATGTCCTGAAGTTAATCAGAGGTGTACGGTTGTACACTAACATCTAGCCATCAATTACAACAGAGAATGATCTAACAGAAAAACCCCAACCACATTGCCCGACCCGCATATCCACAGGCTTTAAGCACCCACGATTACGCCCACTAGACTAATGAGACACCCAGTTGGATAGTGAGGAGCGGAACGAAGATGTACCTGATCGAGGTTCAAGTAGTATCCAGGCAGCAGTTTCTGAAGGAACTCCCCCTCCTTATGCTGCACTGTTTTGATGATGAACTCATCATCGTTGGTCAGGTAGAAGATGCTGCCGGACGCGCCAGGGTTGCTCAGCTCGCGTAGCGGTGCGCTACACATCGACATCTGGGAGAAATGGATTAACATAATATGGTTTGGAGTGGAGCTATAGTATCTAGAGATTGTATCGATTTTAATAAATACTAATGTTACTCGATCCTTGTGTGGTTCGAGTAATATTGGTATTTATAACCTAAGCGTTTGTCCTCGATTGCGACCGCGTAGATCCCGGCTATACACTTTAGAGTTTAGATGCTGATTTTAAAAAACACAAACTTCGATACCGCGTTCAAATGACATGTAATAATATATTTTTTTATTATTATTATTTGTTGTGTCGTTTTTGTTTTTATTTTTATATGATATCTAGTCGTTTTCTTTATATAGTAGAATTATTAAATATTAATCTGAGTTATGTAGGGTAGGCAGTGTCTTTTTGTCTTTATGAACCGCACGCCACTGCGTACAGCGATCACAGACGATCTCAAATACATCCCGGTCACGTCGCAAGTACCCTCGCCTTGGGGTACGTACGATGCCTATGTGTGCGTTTTCGTAATTTAAAGCGAGCCAGACTTCAGTAATTATTTAGTTTGTACAAATATTTACCTGCACTCATACTAATTATGGCAAAATAATCATGATTATGTCATGCCCTACATATATGGCAGACGGCATAACACTGAAAACAGTAATTATCAAACCCAAAATAGAAAATACACTGTACATATTAATAATATATTCAACAAGTTAATTTTGTTTTTAATTAAAGTAAAATATTAAATAAATATGAAACATTTCAATTTATTAATTATGTTGTATTGCTAATATCTGTCATTTCGTTAATTAATGTACTATTTCAGGAAAAATAATGACCAATAATAATTATAATTAATAATAATGTCCTACTGACCGATTTCGGTCACGGCGGCCAATCTCACCGGAGATTAGCCAATTACGCAGGAGATATTATAGGGCATAAGTGTGTGCGCAAACACAGGTGCTCTCTCTATTCCTTCACTTTCATAGTCCGATGGGACGGCAATCCGACACGACTGGAGAGAGATCAGGCGCAGGACCAACGGCTTTACGTGCTTTCCGAGACACGGTGTGTATTCACATACACAAAGACCCAGACCCGAAACAACTATCTGTAGATCTTACAAATATTTGTTCCGTGCGGGAATCGAACCCGCGACACGTAGCTCAGCAGTCGATCTCTCAACTACTGCGCCAACCGTGTCGTCAAATAATTATAATTACTAAGGGCTTGTTTCATAACATGCTGATAAACTGGCTGATTGCCTATCCACAAATTATTTGACTGAATGAATTCAAATTACTTTTTACTAGTGTCTAATAAGTAAATCAAACAGATAAACTCCCTGATTTATTAACAGATAGATTTTGTAGCTGTATTTTTTTTATCTGAAGTATAATGTTGTGAAATAAAATGAAATGATTTATTTTGCAATTAGGATTTTTCAATCACTTCTACATGTATTTTTTTTATAAGCTAGATGGCGCTGGCATTTCCTATGACTAGCTCTGAGAAAAAACGCCGAAACAAACTCAGGGGTCACGGTCTATTTTAAATTCAAGACAAAAATTGTAGCTTTATGTGACAATAATGTAGGGTATTGTCTATCTGTTTACGCCTTTCATTAGTTAACATATCTACTGTATAAGAAAAATCAGTGACCATTAATAAGTATAATTGCTAAGTAAATTAAACATGTATATATTATAAGATGTCATTACTTACATACAACAGAAAACCAGTCATAAATGTGCATGTTAAGCAAATATATTTAAGTGCAGTGTCAAGTCAACTGCGCACGAGTTAACATACTAATGATACACGGTTGGCGCAGTGGTTGAACGATCGACTGCTGCGCTACGTAAAGTGGGTTCGTTTAATATTTGTATGATCTGCAGACAGTTGTTTCGGGTCTGAGTGTTCGTGCAAGTGAATATCTGTGTTTGTAAAAGCATATACACAATAAACGAACGATACAGGAATTATTCCTAGTGCGGGCAGTTTCTTTTTTTTGAACCGAAATAAAATCAATTATACGTTTTATTATTATATAGCTGTTGACCACAACTTCGTTTGCATTAATTTTGTTTTCTAGATCTTGACAACAGCTCCACCTACCATCCATCCTCCGGGTCCAACCATCCAGCTGACCATGAGGTCAGCTAAACGGCTTTATGGCACGGCTATCGAAATCCATCAAGTCGTTTAGGAGAATTTATATATTTATAAAGATTAAATACCCAAATATTTTAAAGTGCAATCTACATTACATAACTAGTAAAGAAGTGAATAGAGATCCAGAAGTGAGTATAGTAATTTATATACATACATTAAAATTAATTTCTGCATGTATGAAAGAACATCATTCGAGAACAACTTAACCGATTTGGCTGTTGAAATGAAATGAAATTATTTATTTTGCAATTAGGATTTTACAATCACTTTTACACGTCTTTTTTAAACTAGATGGCTTTTATTTTTTTGTTGTGTTCTTAATTGTCAGGCCAATATAATATATGAAAGAAAATTTTGGAAAATCCATTGGATAAGTCGAAAATTTGGATGGTATTTCCGTATAAAAATCTCAATAACAAAAATGTGACGTTCAGTTTGACAGTTCTGCTATCACATGTTTTCATAACACCCATGCGATGTCGGGGCGGGTCGTTAGTAATATCGCACACCGGCAACAAGAGACACGACACAAAATAATAAGTTGAGATAAGTATCCCATGAGATAGGCAATCACAAATTTTGTTGGTTAAAAAACGTCCTAATTATAATAAGTTTAATAAGTTTTACGATATACTCGATCAGGAAAAAAATGGAATTATAAGGTATAAAAACCGACCAAGTGCGAGTCGGACTCGCGCACGAAGGGTTCCGTACCATTGACAAGGTAAACAACAGTAGGTATTTATTATTAAAGTAAAAATACAACTGAGTATTTTGTGAATATTTCAAGTGTATATACCTGTTGCCATTATTGATATCGAGTAAAAAAGGGCAAAAAAAACGCGTTTGTTGTATGGGAGCACCCCTTAAATACTTATTTTATTTTGTTTTTAGTATTTGTTTTTATAGCGGCAACAGAAACACATAATTTGTGAAAATTTCAACTGTCTAGCTATTCCAAAATGTATATATATATATTATACATTTTGGAATGCATTATGTACATCAGAAAGAACTTGCAAATGTTTAATATTAACAGTGACTTTCACGACATTAATACTAGGAATAAACATAAAATAGTGGTTCCTAAATTTAGACTTACTAAAACAAATAAATCATTCCTAGGGAACGGTGTACGCTTTTATAATAAATTGCCGAAATCTGTCACCGACCTTACTGGTAAAGGATTCAAAACACATATTAAATCTATTCTCATAAGGAAAGCATATTATAAAGTTAAAGACTATGTTGACGATAGGGACGTGTGGCACAAATGCGGCTTCCCTGGCAATCCGTTGTTTTCAATTCTCACAAGTTAGTTTTTAGTTTTTAATGACGATTGTCTTGATAATATTTTTATTATCTTTTTTTTTTTCTCTATATCTTTAATTTTAGTTATTTTATATAAAATTTTCTGTTTTGTAATAATTAGTTATTATTTGTTTAAGATTTCTAATTATTTTATTCATGTAATTTGTTAGACGCTAGCAACTTCAAATTGTAAATGTGCGAGTACAGTGTAGCCAGTAACTTTACATTTACATTTACTTGTCGGACAGTGTGGATTGTTGCACTCACTTGGGCCAGCATATCCTTCTAATGAAAGTGGCGTTGAGTACTGGATCGCTGGGTCTCCAACTATTGTGGCTGAGCCTAGCTACACCAATTATTCCGTTATATTAATACTGTTCTTCGTGTGTCATTTTGCGCACATTGGCTTGCATTGTACTCGCATAGTCTTTACCGTTAAAGACTGTAACCAGTTTAAAACTATTATTTTAAAAGAGTATCCATGGAGTTTCTTGCCGGTCTCTTCTCCATAGGACCTACCCCCACTTTGGAACCGTGCACCTAGAATCACAACGTTTTGAAAGAGCCTGTAAAGGCCTACTCGAAATAAAAATATTTGACTTTGACTTTGATCGCGGTTCTTGAGATACAGCCTGGTGACAGACAGACGGACAGACAGATGGACGGACAGACGGACGGACAGACAGCGAAGTCTTAGTAATAGGGTCCCGTTTTTACCCTTTGGGTACGGAATCCTAAAAAAAAGAAAATAGTACATATAACGTACATATAATTTCCCAAAAAGTACATATAACGTGTTGTGACACTCTTGTTGCCGATGTGCGATATATAACTAACTTCTTTGGCTCAGCGACTCAAAATGTGTCTTGGCTTCCGATACAAAAGATCGCCACTCGATTCGATCTTTGGCAGTTATATATGTATATTCTATTGCGTTTCATTTGCATCACTTAAAATATGAATCATCTGTTTAGCAGTTCATTTGGACATTCGCAGATTAATTCCTCAGTGTGACCTTAAAAGGACTGCTGTGCAGGATTCTTTACAACCTACTTTCCATGCGATGTGCTTAAATAGCCTATACTATAGTGGTTATAAATTTAAACATTTGTGCTTGCGCATGCGTCTAATTAACAGGATCTATAACAACATCTACGCATTCGAGGACACTACGGGGTATTAGAGTGTATTCACAAGAGTTTTCTTACCAGGAAATCATCAGGCTGTATTCCGAACAAGTCTCTGAAGTATCTGAACGCTATCGGCGCGTAAGTTTTGAACTTGAACTCGGAGTAGTGATGCGCAGGAGTGTGGTTGGAGCCCTCGTGTGGAAAGTTTGTGGTTTCGACCGTCATGAAGTCTTGCATTAGGAGGTCTCGCTCTGGTTTGGATGCCAGCCCGCCGATTGCATGCTGGATTCCTGTGGATGGTCATTTTGTTATTTGATTTGATAAGAACATAAGTATATATAGCTGCTTTATTGGTCTAGTGGCCATAAGCACGTTTGATACCCGGGTCAAGTGAACCGTGGTATCATCAATGTCTCCAGTAATTGTGTGACGGAGATCAGATGGCAGTCTCTCCGTGTAAAATACTGATATTCAACCGCAACCAGTTAGATTGGAAACCTGAATCCAATGTAGTTGGGAAAAGGCCAGGGAGATGATGATAGCACGGAGCATCACACACCCTTTTAGTGGACCTATTTGGCGCAGCTGACAAGGCACACAATGCAGCTCTAAAGCTGAGTAGGTATTATAATCATTATTCTTTATTCTGTTTGTTTTCCTTCTATTTTTCATTGTTATGTTTTATATATTATTATTTTGTGCCTTTAGTTTAGTTTGGGTCAAATAAACGTATTTTATTTCTTTCTTTATTTCCTTTTCGCGCTTCCAGAAAAATAGTCTTCAATGAACACAAAAAAGTGTTCATTCAGTCAACGCACAGAACAAACACAACGTTTAAAGTTGATTACATAATTAGGTATTACGATGCTAATGGCAACTCATTGGTTACATTACACCACGGTCAAAGGCAAGTCTTGAGAAATCAGCCTTGAAGAATATGAATAAATTGCAGCTTTTTTATGTATTTAATGCTGTTCATTGGCGTCTGTTAAATAGAATATTACCTAGTATATAAAGTGTCCTAACTAATCCTACTAATCCTATCCTACTAATATTATAAATGTGAAAGTTTGTGAGGAAGGATGGATGGATGAGTGGATGAGTGGATGGATGGATGGATCTTTGTTACTCTTTCACGCCAGAACGGCTGAATGGATCTGGATGAAATTTGGCACAGAGATAGCTTATATTTTGGAATAACACATAGGCTTTTTATCCCGGGAAAATGTACAGGTCCGTAAACCACGGGGGCGAAGCCGCGGGCGGAAGCTATTATTATAAATGCGAAAGTAAGTTTGTTTGTTTGTTACCTTTTCTTGTCTAAACCACTGAACCGATCATCATGAAATTTTGCAAATACGTTGTCAGGAGTACCAAAAAGGACATAGGGTACCGTTCATCCAGAAAAAGTACTGTTCCCGATGGAAAGGACAATAACTTTCGACGGTCACAGTTGCTTTAGAACGTTAGATGGCGCTACGTGTCTTTCGAATCAACTAGCTAATTTAGTGTCTACGCACACTGTTTGTTTAGTAACCTTTCTATATCGACCAACAACTTGAATTGATTGTCAAAATCTAAATTAACGCGAGCGAAGCCGCGGGCAAAAGCTAGTTAGTTGATATAATCGGGCCGCACAATCGCTGAGTTCATAGTTACCTGATTCAACAAGATATGCAGTTAGATTTTTTAGTTTTAATTGCACCAAACTAGATTACTTTGGGTGCAATATGCAGTACCGTCCTCCAGTCCGCAAATATATGCACATGCAAAAGGTGCGATTAATATAATGTAACATGCTATCCAAACCGATCCTCGACACGTGTTTCGCCCGTCCACATGGCATTTCTAGGAGTTGTTAACTCCTCTCCTCTCTCGAGTGGAATAAAAACAAAAAAAATAATAATTGCATATCTTGTATATCATAGATTTCCGCAAAGTAACCCCTAAATCCATTAATTACCTGATTCTGTACCTATTTCTTTACTAGCACTATTGCTAGTTGACAAAAAAAATATCTTTATGTGCAAGATTCGTACACTATTAGGGACAACTTCAGTAGAGAAATATGGAGTACATAAAATATTTACACTAAGACAGCCGTGAAGGCAACTATTTCCGTAAATAACCGACTTCTTCAAGTGACGCTCGAAGTCTCCAATAAAATATTCAATACTCGATATATCAATCAATACGCGAAAGACTTGACAATAGGCTTCGGTTCCCAGTTCGAGCAGAATTCTTTTGATTTTTCTGTTGTGAAGTTCTCAGTCAAGGGCGACTCTAGCCCACATAGCGCCCGGGTGCAAAAAATAACATGGCCTGTAGTTGGCGCGCGATTAAAATGTCATCAGAATTCGGGTGCAAATAGTGCAATTATAAAAGACTAGCTTCCACCCGCGGCTTACGAACCCATACAGTTTATTTTCTAAATTAGAACAATGCGCAATTTTTGTATCCAAGTCCCGCGAGCGGCGCTTGGCGCCTCCAGAGACATTGCGCCCGTGTGCACTGCACACCCTGCACCTTAGGTAAAGGCAGCACTGTTCCGAGTAATAATCCAGGAAATAGAGGCCGGTAAATGGCAATATAATAGCCATATGTACAGACGTACATCTCCGCCTAACCATTCGGGGAATACAGTTTGATGTTAAGATTATATCCGATTGTTTCCAACACTACTCAAACAGTGAGTGAATGATTTCATTCACTTTGAGAAAACCGACATTTCCGAGAACGTAGACCTATCATAATCATGTTGAACAACAAGTCTTTGATGTCTCTATATTTAGCTTCGAATATACCCAGCGTGTCTACATACTGCTACATAAGTTAGTCACAAATTCAAAACAAACAATGAAAACCCCATTCAAATCCATTTACCAGTTTTTGCGTGAACCGGAACAAATATTTCTATACGACGAGGCCACCACATTTCAATAGTAAACTTTTTGCAATTTTTTTTTTTTTTTTTTTTTTTTTATGTCATAGGCGGCAAACGAGCAGACGGATCGCCTGATGGTAAGCGATTAACGTCGCCCATGGACACCCGCAACACCGGAGGAGTCACAAGTGCGTTGCCGGCCTTTTAAAAAGGAGTACGCTCTTTTCTTGAAGGTTTGAAGGTCGTATTGGTCCGGAAATACCGCAGGCGACAGTTCATTCCACAGTTTTGTTGTGCGAGGCAGAAAGTTTCTAGAGAAACGCACAGTTGTGGACTGCCAACCATCTAAATGATGGTGATGGAACTGCTGTCGCGTAGAACGATGGCGGAAAGAGGCGGCAGGGATCAGTCCGAACAATTCCTCGGAGCACTCCCCATAGTATAGGCGATAAAAGATGCATAGAGAGGCCACATCTCTACGCAGCGCCAAGGGGTCAAGCCTGTTTGAAATATCTTGGCTGTCGACGATTCGAATTGCTCTCCGTTGGATCCGGTCCAGAGGGAGAAGCTGGTACTGGGGTGCCCCTGCCCAGAGATGAGAACAGTATTCCATATGGGGTCGGACCTGCGCCTTGTAAAGTAGTAGGCGGTGGGTCGGAGTGAAATACCGTCTCGATCTATTGAGCACGCCAAGCTTCTTCGAGGCTAACTTAGCCTTACCCTCTAAATGGCCGCGGAACTGGACTTCGCTCGATATGTCGACACCAAGTATTCCAATATTGGCTGACGTGGTTAAGGGGGTGCTTTCAAAACGAGGAGATACGACCAACGGTAGTTTTTTTGCGGTGAATACGCAAACTTGTGTCTTTGTGGGGTTAAATTGGACCAAATTAAGTCAAATGAATCTTCATACTTTTTGGTAGCTAGGTTTACCGCGTAATATCAGTTATAACGGATAACCATTCCGGCAATAAATTACAAGACTAAAATGTGAGCTTTAAATAAGAGCTACCTTGTATTTTCTTTTTCTGATTATTTTGTTTGATAGTGATCATGCGCAGGCTTTCTATCTAAGAGAGAGTGCCGTAATTCAGTTTGGTGCATATATTAATGTGGTACGATAGACACAACATAATATAGCATCACGCCTGTATTCCTCGAAGGGTTAGACAGAGGTGTACTATGGTTCACCCACATTTCGCGGATGTCATTATCGAGTCCTAAATATAGGGGGCGAGCCAAAAAACTTTAACACTTTGCCCGATCTGGCAATTAAACCCAGGATATCGCTCTTACCGAGCTATCGTTTTGCCAGTACACCGGAGGTCCCTCGTCAGAATAAAATTAAAAAAGAAACTATTAATTTATGAAAAATAGGCCATGGTTGTAATGTTGTTATATAGAAGTGGAACCGATCGTTTTGCATTTGTTTTCGTCACACAAAATGTCATAATATGTTGACAACAGAAATTAAGTTACATAAGTTAATTAGAGTTGGCAAAACATGTTTAAAAACCCACCAAGGTCCAATTTTCTATGTAGGTACTGTGACTAAATTCACACTTGACACTGAACGATAAGGTGGCCTTGAATGAGTGTCTGCTTCCTCCACCCTGCAGGAAATTTACTTGTTTTTCCTCTATTTATAGTTATTTTTGTTCACCGATGCCGTTATTGATTCCAATGTAATAAGGGGCGAGCCTATTGCTATGTACCGGGCACAGTTCTAGATCTGTACTGCTATTGAGAATTTCCATACAGAAAAATCCAATAACGATATGTCAGAACCGAGAATCGCTTTGCAACCACAAGAACATAAAGGCAGTCGACAAAGGCAACAGAGGCAAAAAACAAGACACTTTTTTTATAGAAACTGTTCTAAACATTCATATTTTGACGAGGGAACCAAAATTATACTTTTGTTTTTCCGTACATGATACATAGGTATATAAGGCCTATTTATAGGTCAACGTTCCCAAATATATCTAGAATAAAATATTATAGTTTAAAAAAACTAAAAAAACACGCTTTTATCACGCACAAACTCGATTTAAAGCATCGAACGCGAACTCCAATTGGTGGAAAGCACGAAACGGACCAATCGGAGCGCCGAACGACCTCAGCATCCAATATTTTGACTTCGTTGTAGAGTAAACGCAAACATATGTATATTCTTTTATTCAATAAGTGACGGATAATAGATGTCCAATGACTAATTCAAAAAGTCTGGAGCGCTTTTTGGTTGTTTGTACTTTTAATTAATTTAAACAAAGCGCAAATTACTCAGGCGAAAGTAACTCCTGTTTTTCTGTAGCTTGTGCTTAGCACAAATATATGACAAAGACAACGTTTTTAAAACGACAATCACAACAAGACAAGCGTCTTTTCGTTATAACGGCTTATGGAGGCTAAAGTGCCAAGTGGCCTATGTCAAGCAGTAAACGTTTACATGCTTATATGTATGAGCAACATAGGAGAAAATTTAAAATTCATAATTTTAAATTTTTTCCAAATGTTATTAAAATGACGGCACGGTTGACGCAGTGACTAAGTGATTAATTTTCTGCGCTAGGTGTCGCGGGTTCGATTCCCGCACGGAACAAATATTTGTATGATCTTTTTGATGCTGTACTTAGTTGTATAAAGGATTGCGTTGACGTGGCAGTGGGAACATATTATATATTCAATTTAAGTCGACGGCTTCGATACGAATTACATTTCTGTCGTTGTGTCCAGTAAGAGGACATCAAGCAGGGTAATTTAAGGTATCGACTAACTCTTGGGATATTGTGGGGGAGACAGAGAATCTATTTCTTTACCCGGTTAACTTGGGAGACGGTTAAGTCTAGCAGGTAACTGTAAAAAGCTGAATTATTGATTGATCATCATTTCCTTATATCCTTTAGGCTGGCTCCAAATGTTGGCCCCAATTTTGACTCCAACATGTGAATCAACAAAATATCATCGATACTCTTGGGGCCAATGGTTTTTGTGAAACATGTTGGGCGAATTATTGGGACCAACGGGTGCACTATGTTATGAGCTTATGACTTACCCCACACGATCTGCGCCATCAAAGATTTAGAATCCATTTTTTCATTAGATAAAACGCCATTCATACACTCAATAACCAACAAAACTCATAATTTTAAACAACTATTTAATTGTCACACTCAAAACAAGTTCACAAAGCTTCACTTTAACCACATAACTGACAGTATTCACCAATATTTCCTTAAAGTCCAGGCGATTTATTTAATTATTTATCCTCAATTACATTATATTTTGAGGAATATCACTCACACCCGATGACTGTGCCAAGTCCTGCGTGGTCGGCGACTAAATACTGATATATTATCTGCTTGGACGGGAAACAGACCTCAATATACTGAAGTACGAAAAAGCTAAATTAGTTTCATATTAACGTTTGACGCGCGTTTTAAAACTTTATTGTTTGGTGTCTTATACATACTTACGCTCAATACGCGTTTTTGTGCGTACGTTTCGCGGTTGTCTACAGAATTAGTCACAGGCTAGACTAAGATGACAATAGTTGAACACATCGTCATTATGTCTAATGTAAACTATGTATGTATGTATTAAAAATATATATATTAACAGGTTATACATACCTTGTTGGCAAAAATTAACAAAAGACAAAAGACGCTATCTCCTACAATACTTGAAGTGAAATGGCAGGAATTATAGCCTCGTTGGTCTATCTAATGGTCACATTTGCAGCCGCTGATCGCAAGGTAAAGGGTTCGATTCCCGGGTCAGGCAGTTATAAAGAATTGTGCCTAGTAGATGGCGATAAGCCCGAGTCTACACCAGTACACCTCTGCCTAACCCTTCGGAGAATACAGGCGCGATGTTGCCCGTAGTAATAAATATAAATTAATTCAACAGCATTTCCATTGCGAATCACACTCGGGGAAAATGGCATACGATAACTACAAAACCACACAACAATAGCAAAAAGAACCCAATGCCTCAATAAGGCCTTGAACCATGAACGAACACCGATAATTGAGTGGTTCACGATGAAAATTTGTTGATTTGTTAACTTTAACTAACGATACATCACGTACACTCGTTAATTATTAGGTGTTATACAGATATTTTATTTTTCTTCACCGTTTTTTTTTTTTTTTTTTTTGTATTTTTTTCAAAAACATTGCCCCACACTAGTATTTCTCCTGTGTCGTAGGTACAGTTTACAAACATACATGTCACATGCACACACAACCAGACCCGAAACAACTATCTGTAGATCATACAAATATTTGTTCCGTGCGGGAATCGAACCCGCGACACTTAGCGCAGAAAGCTAATCACTTAGCCACTGCGCCAACCGCGAATCCGGTTGGCGCAATCCGCAATCCGTAATCCGGTGAAGTCATGAAGCAGCATGGAAGGTAGGTCTCTCTGATTGATCTGAATTATTCTAATTTTAAATCTAGTTTTAATAAATTGAACTGGCCAAAAGTAAAGACGAAATAAGGAGAAATAAATGTCAAGATCGGAATAACATAACGTCACGTCTGTATTCCCCGAAGGGTAAGGCAGAGATGTACTATTTAATGTAGGTAATAGAGACGAGCCTACTGCCATCTATCGGGCACAATTTTAGACTCCGAGCTGCTACTGACTATTCTATGGTCGCAATTTCGCAATATATATAAAATAGCTGCCATTTTCAAAAGCATAAACAACTTTTTATTGGACAATGATCACAATGGAACACAATGACAATCGGAAACGGAAGTATTCAATGCATCTGGTGAATTTTGGCTCGCGAATGTGATGATGGGTGACTCAGTCAGTTATCGAGAAATAATTCCATCGATTAGTCACCAGTGCACCAAAATAAGTCAAGTTTTTTTAAAGGTTAATTATATCACTACATATTATAAAACAAAGTCCCCCGCCGCGTCTGTCTGTTCGCGATAAACTCAAAAATTACTGAACCGATTTTCATGGGGTTTTCACCAATAGACAAAGTGTAGACAAATGAGGAAGGTTTAGGTGTATAATTCGTTAAGGTTTTGTGTAAACTGGCTGAAATATGACGATGATAGTTGAAGATGTCGGGAAAAAAATGAAGGCGTATATGCTATGCTATCCGTGCGAAGCCGGGGCGGGTCGCTAGTCTTTATATATAAAATTCCGGTATGCGAGTGTTCGTAATTATTTTCTTCCTAAACGGCTTGATCGATATCGATGATTTTTTTTTTTTACTTATTGGCGTACCTGGATGGTTCTTTGCTATAGTTGGCGCTGTTGTCTATATCCAGAAAACAAAATACACGCAGACGACCTTGTAGGCAACCACTAGTAAACAATAAAACAGGTGCATACTCATTTGTGAGGGGGCGTCGGATAATCTTTTTTCGGTTTTAGGGGAAGGCAAACGAGTTTGCGGATCATCTGATGAAGATCTATTATTTTAAAAGAGTTTCCATGGAGTTTCTTCTCCATAGGACCTAATATTTGTAACGAATGTCATAGATATTCATATTACACACGGAACCGACAGCTTAACGTGCTTTCAAGGATTGGCCGTATACGCTGCTTAACCTCACAGATCGACGCGGTAGTTGTGACCTATCCCCACAAAAAAAGCGTCATATTACGTCAAACGTGATGACGTCACTGTATGACATAGAACCAATTGACGTAGATTGTATAGTATGCATATTTAAATCGTGACGTAGATGTAGTGGATATCGTGAGTCCGTGACGTGTGTTGATACTAGTAAACATGTGTTATCGTTAACTATGGATGTTTTCTGACATTATTAACGCATTGGCAATCCCGTTACAGTTTGATAGAAGTATAAATTAATAAAAATTACGACACGGTTGGCGCAGTGGCTAAGCCATTGGCTTTCTGCGCTACGTATCGCGAGTTCGAATCCCGCACGGATGAAATATTTGTATGATCTACAGATAGTTGTTTCGGGTCTGGTTGTGTGTGCATGTGACATATATGTTTGTAAAAAGTGGCCCGGTCAATTTGACTCGCAGATGAGGTCGCTTGAAGCAGCTTGTTCATAAAAAAAAACACATTATTTTTATACTTTTTGGCCCACTGTAGTCGAGTATGGGCCCCTTAATAACTATTAATTAATACTTATACTACAGTACTGTAGTTCTGGTCAAATATGAGTTGTTATTTCTTAGTAAGCCATGTATCTGTGCAGCCTTTATTGGAGGTCCAAATCTATATAAATAAAAATCAATTACAAAAAATGTATGTAAGCGCATAACTACAGAACGGCTGCACCTATTTGGTTAATTCTTTTTTTGTTGTGTTTGTAATTGTTAAGACAAGGTTTGTACGAAAGAAAGATTTGGGAAAATCCACCGGAAAAATCGGAAATTTGGATGGTATTTTTGTAAGAAATTTCTCATTGGTAAATTGCACCCGTGCGAAGTCGGGGCGGGTCACTAGTAAATAAATAAAGAATATTTGAATTTGGGATCAAAGATGAGAAAAAGAAGAACGATTTAAAACTGTAAACGATGAACTCAAACAGACAAAACTGAAACAATGATATTACATGCATAATTGTTTACCACGATATAATGCAGGAACAAAATATGTATGAGTAATAACTATGTACATACGCCTATGTATTGTCAATTGTGGCCAATGAATCATTTAATATGTATGCACATAACAGTTCCACCAAGCGTTTATAATTTAGGTACAAATAATGTATACATATATATTTGACGGCACGGTTGGCGCAGTGGATAAGTGATTTGTTTTCTGCGCGGTGTCGTGGGTTTCATTCCCACACAGAACCAATATTTGTATGATAGTTGTTTCGGGTCTGGTTGTGTGTGTATGTTGTGACATGTACCTTTTTTGTAGACCGTACCTCCGATACAGGAGACACCCTAGTGTGGGGGCGAAGTTTATTAAAAACATATAAAGTTACATTTATATTGTAACTTTCGTCGAACGATAAGCACGTGGGTTTTTTTCGAGAAAGCCATACATATCGACTAGTATCAAATCGTATCAACCCCTAAATCATGAGGTCTCTACACGACTAGGTCGCCACCAAAAGTATTTCAAATCTTAACACGGAACATAACATAGCATAACGCCTGTATACCCCGAAGGATTAGGCAGAGGCTATAGACCCACATTTTTCCGATGACGTTGTTGAATTTCATGTAATGGGGGCGAGCCCATTGCCATCTACTGGCCACAGTTCAAGACTGCAGGCTGCTACTAAGAATTTCCGTACAGAAAAACTCAATAACACTTCGCGCGACCTTGAAATCAAACCCAGGACCTCACGCCCAACAGTCGCGCTTGCTACCACTAGACCAATAAGCTACTCTGGTAGCTCGGACCCTGTTTCCGATGCCGGTTTGTACCAATTTTTGTATATTTATAAATATATTTTTTAATAATTGTATAATCTATTTTTTTTTTAATGTATGAAGATCATAATAACTTCGTCGCGAGTCAGAGGGTTGAAGGTCAAACGGTAATTTCTCTGTTAAAGTTATCCTTATCAATGTTAGTTTTGATTCCTTACGTGCCTGCTTACCTCAAGGATAATCGTGAAGATATAAATAAACACAGGTAAAAGCGGTTCATTTCCTTGCACGTTGCATACATTAGCGAGATATAGCTGACATGAGTAGACACAGCACCTGATATGCTGTCCATCTGTCAAACCGACCTTCAACTTTTTATATTGCGTCACACTAAAGATGGGCGATACGTATCGATTTAAAACTATGCGTGATATCGATACTTTGTATCGATATACTGCTATTACGATACGTAGCAATCCGTATCGTATTGTATTTTTGTCGCTAACATCACCAAATCCAGGTACTGATTGAAGGTAATGAATGAACTTAAGGCATTGTCTTATTACAGTCAAACGATACCAGTCATCATTTGTAGCGTGTAGCGTTGTTATAAAAGACCTGAATAGACTTGAGTTCATACAAATATTTGTTCCGAGCGGGAATCGAATTTGCGACCTTTACCGCAGCGGGCGATCGCTCAACCACCACGCCAACCGTGTCAACGTATGTAGACGCTCATATTACTATGTCTGCAGAGCGACTGTTTCTTAGAGGATTATTACTGAAGATTAAAAGACTGACACAATGAGACACCTCTGTATCTTCCTAAATTCGGTGGAAACCGGAAGCCGGAAACACGGCGAAATACGGAGTTAACCGCTCACTTGCAATTCAACACACTTCATAAAATATTTAGAGCAACAGCGTTTCGCTCCCCGATCCTTCAGCCCGAAAATATACCCTAAAGGTTAGAACAGTAGGTCAAATTTCGAGCATGAAAACCAAAATGGATATTCGTATGCAAACGGCCCCCAAATTGCGTAATACTCTTGTAATGAAAATACCACGAGCGAGGTTTTTTCTGAGCGTCTAAACTCTTAACCTTTTGCCTAGGCCCTGATACCCTCAGACAATCTGCCTGTACCTGCCTGTTCCTATGTTGAGATCGACCCCTAGTCAAACCAGATGCGGCTGATTATCAGTATTTTACACTGAACGATTGCCATCTAATCTCCACCACCTAATTATTGTGAGACACTGATTAGGTTACCGGTGGTCAGACTTTTTGGGCTGCTGACTTCCGTTACGACGGTCATAGGTATTCGTGACACCCGGGACCAGCTGTTTACAGAGCTTTCCAGAGCACGGCGGGGTTCCGAATGCACCATGTGCGAAGAACGGTCACCCATCGAAAAACTGACCGCATCACGTGCTGCTTATTCTTGCAGATCGACTGGTCTTCGCGATAGCTATGTTGCTATGAGCCCCTCATTTCTGAGTGCATTATTTCTCTGTATAATGATGCTGATCGCTAAAGTAGGTACTGGGTAAGCATCTGATATGTTCATCCGTCAATTAAACCGACCTTGTACGATACACAGATGAACCACAACGTTACGATTCGGGTTAGTGGGATTATTGTGGCATGGAACTAAGAAGTGGAGGATGTGGCATTATATTACACTTTTCCAGAATAGATAGTTTGATTAATGTTTTTTTTTTTTTTTTCACGTTTTTGTCTCTCATTTATCAATAACAACAATTATATAAAAGTAGATATTCTAACGTCATATTGTATGCAGATTTAAAAAGACTGGGGGAACGAGGTATGGTGTTCCTCCATTGAAAAGGGAGGATCCTCCGACCAGGTAATGTGGTTAGCCTGGCAGACAGAAGCCCGACGGTTGATGTCTGACATTCGTGTATGTGTTAGGATCTTTGTAAACTGTCATAGTGCATTCAAGACTTTCTGTTGTCGCTTCACTCGGATAGATGGCGCTTTACTTTTTGCTATGTTGCGAGTAGTAGTCGCTACACCTGTTTTATCAAAATGCTACAACTCGTTTAAAACATGCAGATATATTGCATAATAAACAAGTTTAGTATCTTTGCTATACTATAAAACGTTGACCCGTCATGACCTCTGCTCGGTGCCATAAGGAAAAACGTGTATGAAGGTATAATTTAAATACCTAGTACATAATAACCGCCTCCCATAATAAGACCGCTTCATTGGTCTAGTACAAGTGCCACTGCATTCTCAGTAGCAGCAGGGAGTTTGAAACTGTGTCCGGTAGATGGCGATAGGCTCGCCCTCTCATATGGGTTCAACAACGGCATCGATGAAATGTCGGTGTACATTAGAACACAAACCTCTGCCTAACCCTTCGGGGAATATAGGCGTTATGCTGTAATAATAATAATAATGTCCTCCTGACCGATTTCGGTCACGGCGGCCAATCTCACCGGAGATTAGCCAACTACGCAGGAGATATTATAGAGCACAAGTGTGTGCGCAAACACAGGTGCTCTCTCTAATCCTTCACTCTCATAGTCCGATGGGACGGCAATCCGACACGACCGGAGTAAGATCAGGCGCAGGACCAACGGCTTTACGTGCTTTCCGAGGCACGGTGTGTATTCACATACACGAAGACCCAGACCCGAAACAAATATCTGTAGATCATACAAATATTTGTTCCGTGCGGGAATCGAACCCGCGACACGTAGCTCAGCAGTCGATCTTTCAACCACTGCGCCAACCGTGTCGTTATGCTGTAATGTAAGTTGAGTCATCATTTAATTTATAAATGAATGCAGGAAAGACTTTTCTTTCATGTAATATGCTTTAAAAAAACCTAAACGGTACATAAAATTAAAGGCACATTATATAATGTGCCTTATTTAGATATTACAACACGGGTTTGCCCTGCGGTTGTGAATATTAATCAAAATGCGCAGCCGGGACACGTCACTCGAATATTCGGCTGTATAACCATACTGTTTACCTGATAGGCCATATAAATCATATTTGGCAAATGAAATGGTTAATTCTGTAATTCTGTAAAATTGTTTGATATCCACCGAAAGACGGAACGGTTGACGCAGTGTGTTGAGAGATCGACTGCTGCGCTCGGTGTCGCGGGTTCGATTCCCGCACGGAACAAATATTTGTATGATCTACAGATAGTTGTTTCGGGTCTGGCTGTGTGTGCATGTGACATGTATGTTTGTAAACTGTACCCACGACACAGGAGAAATCCTAGTGTGGGGCAATGTTAAAATAAATAAAAAAAAATAACAGAGTCAACAATGTCTGTTACATTGATAAGTGTCTAGGCTCTTTCCGTGCATCCCACAGAAATGTATGTAATGAATCAAAAGAATCTACTAGGTACATTTGATGAAAGTCGTGTATCGCCGGTTCACAGCACTTATCGTTCGCATCCAATGCAATATAAATTAAACCTAAAACTGTGTACATACGTCACATTTTGACACGCGTTTTATTGTCCTGCAATACTCATAAATTGCTCATACGCGGCGACAAGTTCAGGCGCCTTTACCGCTGCTTTTAATTTATTATCTGTGGTGAACCTCCATGGATGATCAAGCGCAGTATTAAAAGAACTTCTGGAGGGTACTTAATGGAGCTCATCAATCAATATTACCGCATCTCAACTTCCTAGTTCCTAGTACAACCCACATAATGCTCGAGCTAAATTTAACCATGGCACAAGCTAGGCACATCCGACAGGTTTGTTTACAAATATACATCACAGTAGTGGTTGTGGAAAATTATTTGGGTATAGTATTTATGGAGCAGTGTTAAGGTTAAAGTAATGTACACCGGAATAACGCCGTTTTGGTTCGCGCAATCGTTCCGTGTTTATCGATTCCCGAGCACGAACATTTGAATCGAGTAACATAGTAAATGAGTAGTCCCCTGGGACAAGATAAACCAGTCATTATTTCATTGGCATACGAACTATGACAGGAGACTAGCTATGATAAACATCAAAGTGATGATTTTTTTTTCTTTTTAAAAACTATTCCCCACACTAGGATATATATCTCCTGTATCGTGGGTACAGTTTACAAACATACATGTCACGTGCGCACACAACCAGACCCGAAACAACTATCTGTAGATCATAAAAATATTTGTTCCGTGCGGGAACCTAACCTAGCGCAGAAAGCTAATCACTTTGCCACTACGCCAACCGTGTGGTATTGGCGCACCTCTGAGTTAGAAATTTCGAACTGATGACTTAAGACCCGTCAGGCGACGACTACTTCGCCACTGTTGTCTTTATTACGGGACAACAATCACCCGACTCCTTATTCTTGTGATCGAAAATCACGGTGCAATTATTTGGTTATTTTAAATTGGGTTTCATGGTGTAATGGTGACACTATCTAGATCATTAGAAGTTTTTTGTTTATAACAGAGAAAGTATAAGAAATTACAAGTGGAGCTATGTTGCGAAATTTGTCGTATTTCACCACCTTCACTTAGAATAGAAAGTTATAATAATGCCTATTGCAATCCGAGATTAATATTTATACTTTACACCTTTTTTTTGCGTTGGTATCAAGTGCAATGGCAGTACTAGTATTTGTTGTGTGACGCAATACAGTATTCTTCTTATAGAGTCTATAGCAATCTAAATACTTCCCGCTCAGAATTAAGCAACAAGAATTGCACGATCAGTAGCATCTATTAGTTTTCCCGGGTGTAAGTGTGCGCAATACACTAATCGGTTGAAAAGGTTGGCCACCCCTGATCCTACTAATTTCAAAATAATAAAGCAGGGATAAGCAACATTTTCGAAATGTCAAAATTGATTTTATTTTTCTGGAAATAAAATCATTATTTTTCGATTCCTATTACGACTGTTACTGTAACTGCCGTTATCTTGAGTTTTAATGGATGGATAATGCTGAGAAGATCTAGGTTTATTAAAAGGGCCACAAGTTACATATAGACGAATTCCACCACTCTAAATGTGTCAAAGTAAAGAAATTAAAAATAACCCTTAATACCAAATACTTTCTTTTAATAATCCTAACATCAGAACAAACTAATACTAGATAGTACATACTGGCCTTCAATACATACGTACTAACATTTGATAGGCAAATTAAGTAAATAAACAGTTAAATGACTTTAACGCCGTGTTTATTGACTTTAAACGTGTGTTCGCGTTTAGTTCAGAGAATAGTTCTTCTATCGTATAGGCTCTTTTGTAAGTATTGGTCATCACGCCGCAATTTGTGGTTTCTCGTGGAGTTTCTTGCCAGTCTCTTCTCTCCATAGGACCAACCCACTTTAGAATAGTGCCCCTAAATTCTTAACGTTTCAAAAGTGCTTGCAAAGACCCATTCGACATAAAAAACTTTGACTTTCTTTGATTCCGCAATAGATACTAGACCTACTGCCGTTTTGTGACATTTCTAGATCAAGATTTAAGCGACAAATCTTTTTAATAAATGGTTGTTTTTAAATTCTCCTACCAAAATTACGAGTTCAGGCTATACATACGTGATATGAGCCCAATTCTCTTTGCCAAATCCCACGGCTGCGTGTGAATACCATTTAAATGTCTCAGGTCAACGTAAACCGTTGGAATATAAAAAAATATAGTGTTTGGAGTGTCAACATCCGGCTTAGAAACCGTTTTAAAATATGGGTTATGCAATATATAACACCAGGCGAAGCGAAAATATAAACAGACGTAATTGAAGCATTGATAGCCTGGCAGCTAAACGCTCGCTTTCCGTGTAGGAGGGTGTGAGTTCAAACCTGGCCCGTACGAGACTTTTCGTGATCATGTGTGAATCAGAATTTGATTATCACTTGCGTTAACGGTGAAGGAAAACATCGTGATGAACTTACACACATAAGAGGGCTCCATAAAGTTCTGAGAGTGTAGTCTGCCAAACCGTACCAGTCCAGCGAGGTGGACTAAGGCCTAACCGTTCTCATTGTTCAGGTTCAAATCTCACCTGCACAAACAGACTGAGATAGACCTCTAGACGAAATAAATATTTCATCAGATGGGTCACCAAAAAAATAAAAACCGTCTGGCAGGTTTATTTTCAGCTGAAACGGTACACTCTGGCTATAGCGTCTACACTTTACGCAACCCGTATCCTAAAACATAACATAGCATCACGCCTGTATCCCCAAAGAGTTAGGCAGAGGAGTACTATCGTACACCCACAATTCGCCGATGCCGTTATTAAGTCCCGTGTAGTAGGAGCGAACTATTGCCATCAACCGAACACAGTTCCCATAACACTTCGCCCGACCCGGGAATCGAACCCAGGACCTCAAGCTCAGCAGTCGCTTGCGACCACTAAACCAAAATCTGCTAAAAAATTTCAAATTTCATCCGTTCTGACGTGATTTAGTAACAATCTATCCAAACTTTCGCATTCATAATAGTAGAAAGATTATAAAGAAATGAATGAAGGATTCAATTATAAAATAACGTCGATGATTAAACGTAAGGTTCGAGGCAGTAGTGGTGCGCCAATAATAAAACCCAGGACCTTACGAGGACTCTTTAAAAAACCCAGGACGCTACTTAACAACTATCCAGGACAACCCAGGACACTCCAAAAAGCAGGACATGTCCTGGGAAAACAGGACAGTTGGCAACCCTACAGTGAACAAGAGTGTAGGTACATGCGCTAAATCATAAACGGAGTAATTACGCTCTTGTGTTCATGCACTCTTTAATAGATGTACTAATTAGTTAATTAAACAGGGAAACGCCATGAAGGTCTTAGTCTAATAGAAAGTGATTAGCTTTAACGATACATTGACTGATAACAACACCGACAAGGTATCGGAAACATCATATGCCCAGCCTTTTCCCATCTACCGTGGTCGGCTCCTAGTCTAACCGGTTGCGGCTGGATATCAGTATTTTACAACGCGACTGCCATCTGACCTCCGCCACCCAATTACTGGGAGACACTAATACTTCAAGGATATACCGGTTGTCACACTTTTTGAGTTGCTGACACCTGTAACGACTGTCATAGGTATGACAACCGGGTTAACTGCTTAACGTTCTGTCTGCGTTTCCAAGGTACGGAGGAGCGTCGATGTGTAAAAATCGATCACCCATCCACCGCAGCAAGCGCTGCACAGCACCTAAATATATGGTATCTGTACAGTCTAATTAAGAAAATTAGCTCCTTGAAAACTCTCTAAAAAAAATAAGATTTTTTTAAAATCACGCCTTTGATAATAGATCCTGAGTTCTAAATCGCTGCCTACTTTTCATAAACGATATACCGACCTTTCCTCTGGCCCATAGACATAATGGAAAGCAATCGATCTTCCTTAGTCTTTGACCGGCATCACGAAATAAATGGCCCTTTAAACTGAATATTGATGTCGCTTTGAATACCTTAATACAGGTCATTATCAACGTAACATGTATAAGAAAGTTTATGGTTTTGTCGTCAAAAGTAAATTAACTGAAGTCATTAAGATCATTTGGGCAATCGCTTATATTTATAATCAAAATAGTCATTATGAGTTTTGGATTAGCGAAAACAATTCATTAAGGTTAATCATTATTGTTTTAGAACTAATTAAAACACATTAAGGTTCGATATTCGTTGTAATTGCTGAATACATTACTTAATTATTTTAGAGCTCTAAATATTCTCGTCCATTTCCGACATAAAGGACTATGACTTTTTTGCACAAAATACCTATTATAAACTGCGAGAACTGAATCTTCTTGTACGTGTGACATTCGCAGACTATTCTTCCATGACATTTTACCACTTTTTGGCACATAAAAATGGCAAATATGACCTCCTTGCACAAACGCCTTATCTCCTTGACATAGACCAGACATCCTGACTTGTGCACCTTGCTATTATGCACATACGTTAACCTATTTTGCACAAAACGTACACTTTTATTTACTTACCAAGCTGTATAGAGCCCATAATCTGCGAAGACTGGATTTTCTTGTACGTGATCTCGCCTCCTTCGCCAACACGCCGATGGCCAATCTTTCGGTCTGATTTGTGCACCTTGCTGATGGCCCCCGAGGGGCCCACGGCCGGCTGAAAGAAGAAAAGCCATGATAAGACACGGAACGGTGTAGACCATTTAAAACAGACAATTCTAAGGTTGAGTACCATTGAGATGTATGTTTGTAAACTAATACGACATGGTTGGCGCAGTGGCGAAGTGATTAGCTTTCTGCGCTAGGTGTCGCAGGTTCGATTCCCGCACGGAACAAATATTTGTATGATCTACAGATAATTGTTTCGGGTCTGGTTGTGTGTGCATGTGACATGTATGTTTGTAAACTGTACCCACGACACAGGAGAAATCCAAGTGTGGGGCAATGTTTATACAAAAAAAAAAAAAAAAAAACCCTATAGAATTACTACAGTGAAAGTTTAAATAAAATATAGAGTAAACTTTTTTAAGTGATTTTTGAGAAATCGGATGCCGTTTTTTAGAAAAATATTTTATCAGACTTTTTTTATTATTCTAGACTTAATGGCACTGCCATAGTCTGGGTTTATTATTAAAATTTAATATTAAAATGCCAATCTTTTCACGTCGTTAACGGTTTTTTTTATTTTTCCGTAATGTAGTCCATTAGATGCTAAGTCTAAAACAAGTTAAAAATAGGTTTTGCGATTAGATTTTTAGCTCATATAATGTCACTGGTTAAAGGACATGATAAATCATAACCACATGTCATCATAGCGTCACGCCACTACCTCCGAAGGGTTAGGCAGAGGTATACTATAAATTGTACACACCTACTATAAACTGTAATAGGGGACGGGCCTAATCTACCGAGCATAATCCTAAATTCCGGGCTGAGAATTTCCATACAGAAAATAACAAATAACACTTTCCCCGTCCGGCAGCCTAATTACGTAAAAAAGCGATAGCAATTTGACAGCCACGCGACAACAATCTCACTGTCAGCCAATACATTATATGTCACAAAAATGACGTTTGACAGAAGTTATCGCGCGATCTACGCCTGTCGCGACATCGGTAATTAGGCTGCCGGACACCGAACTCAGGACCTCACGCTCAGCAGTCGCGCCTGCAACCACTAGACCAATGAAGCAGTCACTAGTTATAATATTAGATATTTTTGACGTGTTAACTTGAATTGCATTAACAATTTGCACTTGCATCAAAAAGAAATTGTTATCAAACATTTGGCCTAATTAAATAAACAAGTTTATTTGAGGTATTTAGCCTGATACCATTTTGAGCAATAAATTTGTTAAAAACGATTCAGATATTCGCATAATTTTGCATAACTGGTTATTGTAAAAAACAGTAAAATTTCTTTTGAATTTTACCAATATGTCTGTTATATAGTCGTTCCGTCTGGTACTCTTTCCTATTTTCAGAATGGTAAGAGGAGACTATGGAGAAAGGAGGTACTAACGTACTTCTGGTTCGAATCCCATAGCTGGAACCACCCCATTTCCAACGCGAACGGATGTGTAAACAGGCGTGGTCGCAGCCAGACTTTGGGGGTCATATTAACGGTAAAGCAACTTTGAGGTTTCATATTAAAGTTGAGCAAATAGATTTTCGTAAATTGACTATTTTGGGAGGTTTGTCAATTTGACGTGTACTATCGGGGGGGTGACCATGACCCCCCGCCCCCTCGTACCGGCACTTAGTGTAAATTGTTTACCTGCATGTGAAATTTTTTTTTTTTAAACTGCAACAACAGATACAGATATGGTTATTTGCCGTATTATGTGTGAATTACAATACAGTGACATGCGTGCAATGGTGTTAAATATAGGTTAGAACTACATGTTATGCCATTGAAGTTGATAAACCCTACGACTTGGTTATAGCGATTTCGCATTTTTTTGTATTTGTCTGTATTTTCAACCGACTTAAAAAAAAGGAGGAGTTTCTCAATTCGGCTGTATTTTTTTTTTTTTTTATGTTTGTTACTCGATTTCTCGAAGACGCCTGGACCGATTTCAAAAATTCTTTTTTTATTTGAAAGGGTATGCTTGTCATTTGGTCCCATTGTCATCAGGTCAGGACCTGATGGTGGAAACCCTGAGAAATCGAGGGCATCTCTTGAAAATTGTAGGCGAGCATGGGGTATAAACTTGATATTTATGTGTATATCTGATGAGACTACAATACTATGGAGGTTTAGGGCAGATCTGATGATGGAGACGACAGAGGATCGAGGGAACTCCTCAATGGTACATCTTAACTACCTCTTATTTTATTCGTGTTGACAAGATCTTTACACCGAGATGGGTAATGACTGCCACTGCAAGGTCCGTGATGCAGGTGCAGTACTGTTTAGGGAACTCCTTAATGGTTGATAGCAGCTACATAGTGTTTGGGCGATTATTCCGTCAATTACGGACCGATTTTAAAAAATCTTAATTTGTTTGAAAGAATATGCTTCCCATTTGGTCCCATTATCACCAAGTCAGAATCTGATGATGGGATCCTAGGGAAATCGAGGGATACCCTCAAATATTGTAAGACAAATAGCCCGTTTGAGCTTTTTTTCTTAATAAGTTAGGTATTGGCGTCTGAAAATCATCATTTAATGATGCTGAGCTGATGATGGATGTCTTAGTATTCCTCAACGGTAAAGAGTTAAGGGAATAAAACTTCCGAGTTTGGGATCACTCGATATATTTTGATGAGTCCCGTATAAAACATTTGGTATAGAGGGTCTGATGATGGAGCCAGGAGATAGATGGTGGAACTCTTCAGTAGCTACTTGTAAACCCCTCGAGTTTGGGCTCATTTTAAACCTCTAAAAGTCAAAACTATCACAGTATTATTTACAATAGTCGTCTTAATCTTTTCATTTCTCGTAATGCGTTTTCATCATGTGGTCGGCTAAGTAATTTATTTGATTTTAAAATCACATAGTGCAATACCGTCTAAGGTTTTCACTCGACTTGGGGCAACATACATTTGACCTTTGTAAAGTTTTTCAAGAGAATCGTCTTTACTAGGTCTACCCATCACTCAAAATTGTAAAATAATTAAATACTAATTACTTTTATGTTTTACTTGGCACCGACTTCAATATTCTTCAACTACTATATTGTATACTAAAAGATTTATTTTTTGCTTTTTAGTTATTATAGATACTTTTATTGTATGACTGTTTTCTTTTTTTTATATATTCTTTTCAAAGCTTAAAAAGCTAAGCTAAGCTTCTTTTCAAAGTTTTAAAAGCGCCCATAAAGGCCCAGTTGGGATAAAAACATTTGACTTTGACTTTGAAGGCGTACAATACAGAAGAAATACTCATGTAAAGCAAAGTATCAAAAATTGGTTCATTCATTTCCCACTTTCTTAAGCAATGGATTTCACCAAGATATTAGTGGGGATATCGGAAAGCGCCTCCACGCGTGATGAAATCTACATTCGTGCTGACTGGACCGAAGTGCACATTGCAGTCAAAACAAGTACTTATGACTAATACTAGTAAACATTGCGTAATAACTTTTACGACGGTGATGTTCTTGATAAGAGATTTCATCTTATCATACCAAAACTTAAGTACCTGTGTGAGTAACGTTTTTAATGTCACAAGGTTAATGGAACCACGTGAAAATCACGCCTTTCATGAGAATTTTATTATGTTACTGGATGTCCGGTGAACCACCTAAAATTGATTTGATTGTAACTTTTCATAGCATAGCATCACGCATCCCTTCATGTATTCCATGAAGGGATAGGCAGAGGTGTACTATTGTACAATCACATTTCGCCGATACCGTTATTAAGTCCCATGTGGCAAGCCTATTGCCATCTACCGGGCACAGTTCCAGACTCCGTGCTGCTACTGAGAATTTCCATACAGAAAAACCCAATAACACTTTGCCCGACCTGGAAATAGAACCCAGGACCTCACGCTCAGCAATCATGCTTGCGACCACAAGACCAATGATGCAGAACTTTTCATCAAGGACGAAGTAATCCGATGGCAATTCCCATACAAAATTACCAATTTCGATTTTTCGACCGTTCGTTTGGGTTTTTCCTAAACCAACCCAGTACCAGAGCGAACAAAACTAAAACAAAATTCAAATCGGTCCAGTCATTTTCGAGTTTCTGCGAGACTAACGCACGAAAATTGATTTTTATATATATGTATATAGATAGATGAACAATATGTCAACATTCGTAAAATCTGAGCACAATGAAAAGGGCGTGAAAGAGTATTGTTTTAACGTAACCACCTCTAGAGTCTGGAGGATGCTGCGGTCCAATATCTTGAAGTACATCTCTTAGTTATTTTTATTTCGTGGTCGGAAGGAGTACCGTTTTAATTTTTCCTCGTTGGAAAAGTAAGTAGGTAAGGCCTTACTTAATTATCAATATCAGTCTGAAGCCATCTATCAAAGTTAAGATGGAGTGCAAGGAGCCTCCACGAATGACGATAATTAAGTTCGTCAGGCGCACCCTGGGCAGTCAGCCTCGGTACCAATATTGCTGACAGGCTAATCTTTCCACTACGGCATGAGCGATTCCACTGTGATAGCTCTTGCCAATTCGATAGAAGAAGAGTTAAGATAATATAAATCTGGAATCGCGGTATGAGTTCGCAACGGTTATAGCAAAGATCACAAACCAAAAACTACTCCAGTGACATCTATCGGAGAAAAGCGACAACACAAATCCTGAATCGAGGTGTGATGGTTTGCAAAGATTGTAGTATACATCACGAACTTCCGATTTAGCCATCAGCATCACCTGGGTCTTCTAGAAAACCGCTATAAGAATGACTGTCTTGACAATGTCATATCATTATGCCGTGTTTAGCATATTCAGTGACTACTGTATTTTGTTATTCGCTTATGTTTAGTCTATTTCCTTTATTTTCTATAACTGTCATATTAGTCACCGTTTCAACAAATTGCCGACGCGTCCCATTCATTCATTTCACAATAACACGTCATGGAACTTTTAGACAACCGTTCTGAATCCCAACTTGGCACTCTGCTGTCCCCCAGTCCACCTTTCTTTCACCTACATTTAGATATTTATATCCGTCCTCCCACTATAGTCGTGGTGCAAGTATAGAGTAACAAAAGCTAGAAGGACCATTCCTACCAAAGCACATATAAGAAACGCAGTCTCTAAGACAATAATCGCTCAAGTGACAAAACGTAGACACTAGTATTGTTCTGGCCGCAGGAGGTCCACCGTAGCCTAATTGATTAAAAGCTCGTAGATCTACATCCACTGTCAAATAGTCTATAAAGACAGCTATAATTAATTGCCGTGAAGACACATTACGCTCTGCTAATGTATGGATAGTAGAATGTTTCTATCAGAGAAGGTTGCTGCTGCAGGTGTCACTCACTTATGGGAACGCAACGTTGAGCCGCTGCAGTATAGGCCAAAACATTGCCAATACGATAGGTACAGTGACTAAGTTATAAGCTTTATGCGCTACGAATCGCACGTGAGCTTTCCGCCCAGAACAAATATTTGTATGACCTACAGACAATTGTTTCGGGTTTGAATGTGGGTACATGTAAGATATTTGTTTGTAAACTGTAACCTTGTACTGTGGATACAAGGGAAATTTTAGGGTAGACTATAAAAATATTAAAAGTGCATTCAGCAAATGCAGTCCAAAAATCCAATTTCTTTTGGGTCGTTCGGCCTCATGTGTATGAGCTGTGTAACTTATTATAAAGTGTACATTCTGTCCTATCTGTTTAGTGGCAACACCGCCTAAATTGGTAAGGTCAATGGTCCCAAACAATGATCGTTTTAGTGGTTATGAGACTGGGGCAGTTTTGATACAATATAATGATCTTTGCTTCTTGATCTGGTTAAGGAATATAAAACATATCAGTTGTTAAACAAAAAGGTTTCCAGTTGCCAGTGTCAATGTCCAAATAAAGTGCGACAGAAAGGTGTGAGTATCGATTGAGCGACAAATCTATAGTCTGAATAAAAGTTTGAAAGCACGCAACTGCGAAAAACGGTAGGTGTCGTCGACCTACTACCGTTTTCTGAATATACATTTTACTACGATACACACGCTATCACTTGCCTAGCCTATTCCCAACTACTTTGGGCTCGGCTTCCAGTCTAACCAATTACGAGTGAATATCAGTATTTAATGGGGCGTCTGCTATTTGTCCTCTGCCACCTAATTACTTGGAGACTGTTACTTTAAACTTAGACTGGTTGGCGACTTTATGGGCTGCTGACACTTGTAACGACATCCGGGAGCAACCGCTTAACGTGCTTTCCGAGGCACGGAGAGATCTCGATGTATGAAAAACGGTCGACCATCCAAGGACTGATCTGCGAGGTACCTATGTAGCTAGCCTCTATTCATCACACACGCTAATCGGTTGATTAATTTAGAAGTTTGAATACAACACAGTTGGATCCACATAGCTCACAGATAACAGCTATAGAAAAAAACGATTTTCAAGCATTCAAGCTTTCGTAATTGGCACTTTTGTTAATTATTAATTCCTTGTGTCAGAATTCAATACGGTACCTACTCCATAATACTAGATTTAATGATCTGGCACCGTATCTCAACATAAGCAATTTTCACAACTTGTAACAGTTAATATTTTGGCTTAAGAGTTGTGTTTCAAGTATTTTGGCACCATCTCTAACTGTACTTGTACAGACCCCTATGTCCTAAAGTATGTTCATAGCCGTTCTCTCTAGACTGCTGTAAAAATCTCTGTACGAATCATACGTATATAAGTCATAAGTAAAGTTCCAAGCTAGGTTATCTGCCGAAGTGCCTGATTTCAGCACCAATGACACTGCATTCCTTGGCCTGGGGTTGTGGCCTGGTAAATTGGATGCCAATCTTGTCATCCGTCGTATTGGTCACCTTTTGGGATAAAATATCGTCCGGCTTAGCCTAATCCTGACTCTTCACTCTGGTCGTGACAAGAGCTGCCGTGAGCGCAAGATTATAAGTTGTCATCAATCTGTTTTTATCGATTTCAATGTGCTCGGTTTCCGCACTGAGCAAATACTTACGTATGGTTGATCGGGATCTGGTTGCGTGTGCATGTGCGCACAATACAGGACAAATCATAGCGCGAGACAAAAATATACAAAAAATAAACTAAGGAAACAGCAGAGGACAGCGAGAATATATGAGAGTCACGTCGCTCCGCTTCGACAAACAAGTCACCTTATCAAAGTTGAAAGTAACACCCCGTAGATGTGTTAGTGGATTACGCTGGTAAGTAAAACACCATAATCTATTGCTTAAAAGGGTTTAATTTATATACAAACTTCGTCCTTGTACGAAAAGCTTTACCCCATAACTTGACCATTCGTAACATCGCTCATTTGCAACTATATCTACTGTTTATACCACATCCTTGGACAACTACATTATATTGGCTAAGTAAGTAATTAAATACGTCCAATCCAGACGTACGTAGAATTACAATTACATAAACTTTTCTCGACTGTTTTTAACTCAAATTATATTTCTATTTGGATTTTCTCAAGGAGGCATAGTGTGAACTTTTTTTATTTTAATCACCCACATGAATTGTTGGAAAATATATTTAAACATAATAATTATCACAGATTTAACAATAAATGTGAGAAAGTTCGAGAAAAGTTCATGCTACTGCTGTAGCCCATCGCTCAGCCATGCGCGAACCGTATCATCCTCCGCTTGTTTTTTTTGCTTTTGGAGAAGTGCATATCAAATTCTTCTTCTTCTTCTACATAAAGTCAGCAGGAGTAGGCAGTTTAGCCCGGCAGCAATGGTGTTATCAAAACCGAGCGCGTTGCGTTAGACGACCTCATGTTCCATAACTCATAGAAATTCTTGCCTCGAAGCCCTTATGTAATAGTATTTAGATCTTAAATGGTAATAGTATTAAAGCCACCAACATCAGGGTTTTGAGCCCTGTCTCAAACGTGGGGTTTGGCTGATAACATATTTAATATTTAATGACTGCTGTCAACCGTCTGACCTCCACAAACTATCTAGTGTGTAAAGTATTATCCTAATATTCAACCATAATACGGGATCACGGTTAGATGTTACAACTAAAATCTACATACTAATTAATTATTATAGAGTAGCGTCACTTTATCAACTAACGGTTAGTTATTAACAGTAATTAACTAACTAATATTTTTTTTTTAAAACGTTGCCCCACACTAGTGTTTCTCCTGTGTCGTGGGTACAGTTTACAAACATACATGTCACATGCACACACAACCAGACCCGAAACAACTATCTGTAGATCATACAAATATTTGTTCCGTGCGGGGATCGAACCCGCGACACATAGCACAGAAAGCTAATCGCTTAGCCACTGCGCCAACCGAAATTATAAATGTGAAAGTTTGTGAGGATCAATGGATGGATAGATTGTCACTCTTTCACGCCAGAACGGCTGAACGGATCTGGATGAAATTTGGCACGGAGATAGATTATAGTCTAGAATAGCACATAGACTACTTTTTATCCCGGAAAAATGTACGGGTTCGTAAACCACGCGAGCGAAGCCGCGAGCGGAACCTTTAGATTTCCTTTAGATTTCTCAGTAGCAGCCCGGAGTTTAAAACTCTGCCTAATAAATGGCAAAAGACTCTCTCCATATTTAATCGGACTGATGGAATGTGGGTGTACTCTACACCTTTGCCTAATCCCAATTCTTCGGGAAATACGGACGTGATGCTGATTTTCATTTGTTTTATGTCGCGTTAATATTACTGTCCGTATGTTTGTATGACCAATCATAGACATAACTAAATACACTACTAATAATACAGTTTACCATGATAAAACATTATGCACCATACATACAAGTGACTCACGAGTCACAATGGAGTCTTTAACGCCGGTTCCCACAGTCCATGGAACGTGTTGCCCATTATCACGAGGAGAATTTTACTTTAAATCTTTGTATTGTTTGTTTTTGTGTGAGTTTACGTCTTTTTTTTCCTTGAGATGTTAACAGAGTTTTGATTTGACCTTTTCATTGAATTTGTAACCGATAACTAGTGTTACCAGTTTATTATAGCATCTAGAGACTAATAAAGGCCAAGTAAGAAAGGAAACGCATAGAAATAAACAGTGTTTGCATCAGGCAGGGATTCCAACAACATAATGTGCATTTACGAACCTTATGGGTTAATCAAAATGAAGTGTCCCGACTTTAAGAAAAGGTTAAAAATATATTAATACTTTGATAGGCCTTTTTGTCTATTTCAATAATAAATAGAGTACAATTACCAACTGGTTTTTCAAATCTCTGATAAATGAATCAGCTACTAAACATAATATTAATAAAAAGAGTAGAGCTACCTAACCCTTCGAGGAAAACAGGGGTGATGCCTATGTTATGTAGACAAAACATCCCGTAATACGGCGTGGAACAACGTGCCCTTCGTAATGAAACTCGCGTAACGGAATGCCGCCCCTCTTTTATGAGGCCATTCCATTTCCATGTGACAGCTCATACCGACGCGGCAGGAGACAGAAAAGGAGAAACAATATCCTTCACAATCTTCTTCTGTCGTGTCGAGTATTTGAATATTTTTGACGTTGGGCGCCAAATTACCATGGCCGGCCAGGCATTCAAATTCTCAGTTCAGCACAGCTAGGCAGTAAATGCCAGACAGTAGTACAAACCCTAAGATACATCCGCTCGATAACAAAGGAAACGACTCTTTATTCAGCGCCACTGGCCGCTTGCCAGCATGGTATTGCTTTTTCACCATAGACAATATTTATAAAAGCTGATTCCTTAGGCTGTACAAAACCCCTTGTTATGTCTGGTTGTAAATAGTCGTACTAACATTATTTGTAGACATTGAATAGTCGCTTGGCGCAGTGGCTAAGAGATTAAAGCTTTCTACGTTACGATTCATGGGTTCTATACCTCTACAAAAAGATTTGAGGGGCTTCCAAATAGGTAAGCTAGTTAATGTAAATGCTAATTACGATAAATGCTCTTAACCAAAATATATTCTGTTTTGATGGTTTAAAAAACCAACCGACATTAGCTGGTATTCCTCGTAACGCCGGTGGTAATGGATGGACCATTCTGACAACGAATTTCAAGACGAAATTGAGACTTCCTGATCATGAGGATCACTCCTGAACGACGCGATCAGGAAGAACACATTTTACTGTAAATCGCGAGGCATACACATGGGCAACTTAGCGCGATCGAGTGTGATAAATAGTCGGAAGAGCTGCCAAGTCGCTGTGTAACCAAAAAATAAACCACTAAATTATACGTATCGAAACTGCGCAGATATCCAGGGGTCCTAGTGTAAGTTTCTTTGACCAATCTCTATTTTACCTAAATCGCGTAGTGCTTGATAATTTTCAGAAAAATAAGTAACTGCTTGGAAAACAACACTATTGAAATGAAGATACCTAAAAAGACTTGCTTGTGTCGTTGAAGCAATATTAGCGAACCATTAATCAAACTCCCAAAGTGGCTGGGCTGACTATTCAAGTCAGTCAGGAAAGGTACTGCGTCTTTCCTTGCACCCATGATGTTGTTGAGACTATGATGCGACTCCATCAACCAGATTCCCAGAGCTATTGCGCATTTCTTGATTGTAAATCATATCGCAAAGACGTCGGCGAGTTAGCGCGATTGAGTCTGATACACTGCCAAGTCGATATAAAACCAACTATGTAACAAATAAGGCACAAATCGTATTTAACCGGTTTAGTAATGTGATTGATAAGTAAATAACGTGTCAGGTAGGTACAGCTCATGTACGGTTGCCGCAGTCGGTAAGTGATCAGTTTTCTGCGCTACCTGTTGCGGTTCCGATTCTGTTACAGAACAAATATTTCCATTTACTACAGATAGTTGTTTGACAGAATCAATTATAGTACGGAAAAAGTTAAATAAGAGTGACGCAAGAAGACGTTTTCTAGTGTTTATTTAAACATCTGTGAAGAAGATTTAATCCTTGATTATGAAAGACTACACAATATTTTCAACTTATATAAAATCACTTCGACTTGTACAGAATCAACATAAGTAGTTAATATTTATTATTCAATAGTGTTTTTTTCCATTGTATGCCAGCGTGGTATTTCAATAGAAAGAGTGAAAGTCCCATTATACACTAACTGATACTTAACATGATGGCCATACAAAATTGCGATAATTGATTTTCTATCTATCTATAAAAGTAGAAGGATAGAGCCTCCACGAGTGACGAACTCTGAGATCGCCCGGCGCACCCTGGGCAGTCAGCCTCGACACCATCAGCTAACTGGCTTCACGGGAGGAGTTAATTGCCGATACGGAAAGCGCAGTCGGTGTGGCGGAATTTTGGGCCAAACTAATTTCATTTGCCATCGACACACTAAGGAGAAGAATCTTCCCACTAAGGCATGAGTGATTCCCATGAGAAAGCTAGTGCTGCCACGGCAGAAGACTCCCGGTTCACTCATTGGAGCAGCTGAATCCGCTACTTTACATGATGCTTACACACATTCTGTCTGGTTCGTTTTACAGGAGAGACTGCAATTTCTACGTGATCTAAGTGTCAAAGATCAGTATACAACTGCAGTTTTTACTATGTCATCCAGGTTTTGTTGACAAAACGGAATGACACATTTTGTCTCATGTTTCTACTGAATCCGATATACTGTAGTGTATAACTCGCTCATACTACACTACCACCGAAATAAAAACGGACACCAAAAAGGGTCTAGTAAACACTGTGTGTGAACGAGCCTAAGGCCTCTTTTTTTAAGATTCTATGTGTTGTTTTAACCCCTGCAAATAAACTTACTATTTTGCTTGTGAGTTACGCAAAGAGTGTTTTAGATTATCACGGTTTCTCACTTCACTTTTATTTTTACTTACTTTTTACTTTGGATGTTTTCCGTAATGAGCGATTTAATTGAGCTTCCGATATTTCGACGCTGTTACTAGCGCCATGATCGCGGGGTGACAATAAGCCTAATTTAATAGCGATATAAGAATATTTCGCGTAAGTAACAATTAAATATTTAGGTAAAATAAAATAGACAGATGTACAAAATAATCAATAAAATAATGATGATTAAGAAACAATGCCTCCCTCTGTCAATAATTCCTGTAGTGGTTGCGTTTAAAACACAAATATTACATATCTTAAATAACTATCTGTAAGTTAAACTGGTTCAACAACCGGCCAAGGTTCCGTGCCGGATCGAACCCACGACACGTACCGCAGCAGCCAATCGTTTAACCACTGCGCCAACCGTGCCGTCCGATATCATGTAAATTTGTATTTTGTATGATGACAAATATTTTTTAATCTAGTATTTTAAAATGCTTGTTTTATTGACATTTCGAATCAGCGAGAACAAGACAAACCACAATTGGATGTTTTATGTTTTTATTAATAAGTTTTTGTGACTTCTAGACTGGCACCATTCTGCTAAAATGCATAGGCGCATTGCTTAAACGCACAGGTGCGTTGCTAAACTGCACAGGCGCATTGCTAAAATGCACAGGCGCATTTTGGTAATGCAATTTTTACAAAACTGAGTGGACGGTGGCCTACAACCTGTTTGTGTTACAATAAATTCTGAATCATGGCAAAAAAAATAAGGCATATCTATTTTCCCACGGGAATGATAACCAGTATAAGCAGCGACAAAGGGCTTATCACAGGAGTTCATTAACCTTTGATAACATATTAAACTACTAAAACTACCGATGTACTAATTGTAGTGTAGAGAGATGTTTCAAGATCCAGTAATTTGTCTTTTTTACATAGGATTACGATTAAGCACATTTCGGCAATGATGTTAATAAGTCCTATGTAATAGACATCGCGGAAGACTGTTCCGAATTAGCGCTTGATAGAGAAAAATGGAAGGAGAGTAAGGAGGCCTTTGCGCTGCAGTTGGACATTACGGGCTATTAATAATAATAATAGAGGGCGAGTTTATTGCCATCTACCAGGCTCAATTCGAAACTCCGGCCTGCTAATGAGAATTTCAGAATATCCGAATAACATTTTTGACCTCTTGACTAATGAGGCAGTTGTTTTTTTTTTTTATATTAATATCCGAAAATACCATGATTTTAATTATTGAACTTACACACACAAAGTATTACGTATATATTCCCCGAATTGTTAAGTAGAGGTATAAGTATTGTACACCCATATTTCACCAAGCATTTTAAATTTATTCATAAAAAACGGTTTATCAATTTCTGATATTTACGCATGCGCGGCTGCTAAAAGCGTTCACCTTTTGAGATTGAGTTTGCTATCTATTATATTTTAATTTCAATTAAGATATTAAAAAGCTTCAGTTTTTTATTTATCTATTTGTAAAAATATACATATCGTAGCATCACGCCTGTATTCCCCGAAGCGTTAGCCAGAGGTGTCTCATGTAATAGGGACACCTATTCCCATACACCGAGCACAATCCCCAATACCGAGCTGCTATTGAGAATTTTCTGAACAGAAAAACCCACTAATTTTCGATCAAACCCCGGGCCTAACGCTTAGCAGCCGCACTCCCGACCACTACACTCGGTTTGTTTAGGTACTTAACTAAAGGTAAACAATCTTGATGTGAATTTTTACACAAACACATATTAAACAAATAAACTACTGCTTAAACTAGTCGTTCAATTGATTTGGTAATCGTTATTGTTGTTTTACATTGGTTTTTAGTCGCGTTTTATTTTTAAACTGAGTTTTTAAACAAAAAATATTAAAAAGACACATCAAGATTGTTTACCTTTAGTTAAGTACCTAAACAAACCGAGTATAGACCAATGTGGCAGCTCACATAAAAATATACATTATATAATTTTTTCTGCCACATGGATAAAATTATTATAAAAAAAAAACAAGTTCATAAAAACGATGAATCACGCCTAGATTACAAAATTGTTATCACTAGTATTTTTTTTATCATGAAACTATGTAATAAAACTAAACAAAATCCTAGTTATTTATCAGTTTATTACATATTTTTTAACTATGGTATTTTGTTTGTTTTAGAGTAGTAAACATCCTACTAATCCTACTATCTTACTTCCTACTAATATTATAAATGTGAAAGTTTGTGAGGATGGATGGATGGATGGATGGATATTTGTTACTCAATCACGCCAGAACGGCTGAACGGATCTGGATGAAATTTGGCACAGAGATAGATTAAAGTTTGAAATAGCACATAGACTATTTTTTATCCTGGAAAAATGTACAAGTTCGTAAACCAGGCGGGCAAAGCCGCGGGCGGAAACTAGTGACAAATAAAATGTGATGCAGCTATGACAGAATAGCGCCAGGTCTATCCCATAACCTCAATAGGAATGGATAACCATTCTGACAAGAATGAAATAATATAATTTTCTATCTATCTATCTAATAATAATAAATTAGTCCATTATTGCCCCACTGCTGGGCAAGAGCCTCTTCTCAGGATGAAAAGGGTCAGGCCTTAGTCCACCACGCTGGCCCGGTGCAGGTTGGCAGACTACATATATCATCAAGAACTTTATGAAAGCCTCTCGGGTGTGCAGGTTTCCTCATGATGTTTTCCTTCACGTTAACACAAGTAATAATCAAATTTTGAACCACATATGATTCTGAAAATACAAAGGTTCGGGCCTGGCTTGATTTCAGACACACCTGCATGGAAGGCAAGCATTCAACCACTAAGCAGTCACTGCTTATGAATAAAAAAAGAATAAAATTCAGACGAATTAGAGAGTCTAGGTTAGAATTAACATGTAAAATAACCAAATAAATGTAATACACAATTTTTATCTTAATGTGATTAGTAGATTTACACAGCTGAATTTTAATTAATCTTTGTATGCCAAATGACTAAATATGGTGACACCCAATGTTTCCTGAACATCTATATTTTTATAACCATATTTGCATATAAATGATTTTGAATTTGAAAATATTTTTTTGAATGTGACCAAAGTACAATTTGTACGCTAGCTCGAACTTTTATATACTCTAAATTTTGAGTGGATTTTTTTTTTAGTTAATTTTATTCAAATGTTCTTCTCTTTTTTGATGTCAGTTTAAAATGATTAACACAATCGGGGTCTGAACCTGCGACCTCTAAGGTACTGTGTATCTGCCATAACATGACCACACATGTATAGAAACCAATTTATTCATAAAATTGCTAACGGTTACAAGATTATTTTACTTCTTGAATTTTCTGCAAAACTCATTCATAATACTTAAGTTTTATGTTTATAGGCAATATTGTTATAGACAAGTAGATATTCATTGGTCTAGAAAGAAAAGAAAGTTGATTCTCAGTCATTCATTGAACATTATGGTAACAAGAATTTAACCATGCACTCACTCCCTTTGACTACTGGGAGGAATATCATCTTCAAGTGCTTCAATGGGGAATATATATGTATCTGAAGATTCTTGATTAAAAATCTAGCTTTATTAGATAAAAATAATATATATTTTATCAACCTATATATGAATATGGATGATAATTATCACTTCTATCCCCGCATCGGAGAATAGAGGAATTATGCCGAGTAATAAGTGAAAAAAATGTGTAGGCTTGTATTTTAAACCCATTCAAATTTCACAAATGAATATAAGTTATTTACTGAATAACAGCAGTAATAAACCTACTTCAAACAGGTAGAATACAGATTAGCTGGTCGAAGAAAAAATATCATTGTTAAACTCAACTCAGCATAAAAACCTTTTTGTTAGCAACCTCAGTACATTCTTTTATTGTTGAAATACTGAGTTTCAAGTTAAGTACCTATTGTAAGTATTGTAACAATTTCTTTTTTGTTTATGTTTACTGAATTTAGAAGGAAGTTCTTGGCATTTTTTGAACATACAAAATATTCTTGTGCTATTATTTTTATGTAAAATATAGTTATATTATGTAGTCTATTCACAAATTAGATTTATACATTCATAATTGCTATTTGAAAGTTTTAAATGGTGGAGCCATAGTATTTTCTTCTTTATATTTAAACACATTTTATAAATAAACTATAGATGTTTAAATGATATTTTGGGACATGTGTCCTAGTTGTGTTTTGCCTAGAGTGTAAGCAATTAAGTTTGATCAAGGGGAGAACATAAATCTATTAATCATTAACATCTAAATATCAGGCCATCAGTAAAATTATGGACTATGTTAAAAAATAAAGTGTTCATTCTTTGAATAATGAAGCAAAATTTGTTTATGGTGTAACACTCCTTATCTGTACCATATTATAATCAAAAACAAATTTGTAATGACATAACCCAAAATTGCTTGACATATTTTGATGCGAATTTTACTCTAGTACCATATTAGGAAATTGAGTTTTAATTTTTGTAACAGCACTGTGTAAATGTTTAAATTGTATGTGAGTTATGATAATTGTATTGTACACACAAATTGTTACTTGGCAGTTTCTCAGCGCGTAATTGTTAATGAATCTTACATGCTAATTACTTCAATTCAAGTAGTAGAATCACGAGACGACGACACTTTCTCCGCTTAATTTCTAACATTTCACGCAGTTATGAATGAAATAGTGACTATAATAACAAATTAAACTATCACTTACATCGTATGGTACATTTTTCTCTGCGATTGAACTCTTGTCACGATCTGCAAAGAAAAATAGGACGATGAGCTTTGTGAAAATCGTCCTCGATAACAACGTTATTATCTTGTTACAATAGGATTACAACAATGGAATGCGTTGTAGTATTATTAGATTTAGCAATGCACTACCATCGTCGTCCGCGCCCGAAGGTCCAGTCGCGTTATCTGACTTTTTAGAAGCCGAACTGTCCATTACTTCTATGTGATCAGTATCTCCTGAAGCCATTTTTATTTTCTTGTTACATCCCCTTTTTTGAAGTCTCTCGGATATATGTTTGCACAATATTAATTCGCATGGCTCACATCACACTTGCATCGCTCACACAATGATTCACTATAATTTAATTAGAAGAAATCAATTAGTTTACGCGAAAATGCTCGCCCGAAGCATCCGTCTGACACGACCACTCATAGTAACTGGGTTGCAAATTAAAATATTAATACTTGCGTATAGACAATAGAGGTAAGTGGGTGGATAGTGTTGTTATCGGTATTGTGTGGTCAATGAATGAAATATTATAGAATCTAATATTTACAAATTATGTAAAGCAAAATTCGAATATTAAATTTACAAATTAATAAGGAGTGGTAGTCCAGTGATTGTGTTCCCAAATTCCGCGCAGGCACACTATGACTAATAGCCATGGATAGATAGTAACACCCCCATGGATGGATCGTAATCCATCTATGGGGGTGATTTCATACATAAATCATACATAAAATGATATAAGTTAGAAATTAGTTCCACTCTCAGAGAGATACCCAACAACCCATAATTGGAAACATCAATTGATTGATGATGATGATTATTATATTATGTTCCTTATTTCGCCCTATGCATTTCCATTGTCCAAGTTCTTGCATGCACGCGTTTTGCAGGTATATAGGTGTCATATTTCAGTGCAAGTTTAAGAACCCCGAACCTGCAACTGGTATGCTAGCTGATGTATCTACTTTTCAAGCTGCAAAACATTTGCTTTACGATGACGCGGCTTAAGGAAAGTTCAAAGATGGGAAATTCATGTTAGAAATCTGTTCCTGGCTTTACAAGAAAATTGTGTGTGGTTTTCGTTTTGGTAAATCTAAAAAAATATAATGTCGTTTGCTATATGTATGAAAATAATATTTTTAAAATAATAAAGTAGGTATATTTATCAAAATGTAAATACTAAAAACATAGTAAATGTTGATACATTTTACGTGGAAACACTAACAAACGCCATGTTTATTTCTTTTCCGTCAATTCGTTGCCGCGGTAAGAATTTTTATAGGTTATTGCTTATCTTGGCGTCTTTATGAATAAAATGATTCACTACAGTTAATTCATAACAAATGCGATGCTAAATTTGCTATAATTACCGGTGCAATAACATTTTGTTTACAGTTTCTGTGAGGGGACAGTAAGCGTTTGGAAATTTCAAGAATACATAATTGCATCGGCGTTCATTGAAAATGGGCAAAAAAGTGAGGGAATATAAATCTGGCGACTTTATATTCGCCAAAGTGAAAGGATATCCAGCATGGCCGGCCAGGGTAAGTGTAAAATATGAGTGATTTTGTTGTCAGTGCGTGTTAAAATGAAAAAGCTGTTGGCTTTGTGTTCTAATTGGAGGCAAGCGCGGGAAGACATGTTGTATAGCGATCCCGACGCCTTTGCAATGCCCCAAGGTCTCTGAAAGCAAATAGCGAGTATATTACACACACAATTTACATTTTTTTATATTGACATAGTAACATCACTAAATATCTGATAATAATGTTGTTATAACATTGTTCAAGACATATACTATCAAGTATAAGAATATTTTCACGTTATAATCAGACCAATATTTCATGAATTTTAACAAAAAAACAATATTCTAGAGATAAAATTTTCCCACCATGATAAAGGTGAATGACACTAGAACAATATAATAAGTAAATTAAATTGTTTTATTTTATACTGTAATATGAATGAATGTTACCAAAACATTTTAATTAATATTAGTTAAAAAATATGATGTATTTTATTCTTGAATGAAAATTTTGACAGCTGCAGTATATAGATTATTTTGACTCAAATAAAAATACCTGCATATTTTTATCTACATAACATAATAGATCATGCCTGCATTTTCCAAAGGGTTAGGCAGAGGTGTACCTACTATTGTACACCCACATTTCAGAGATGCCATTATTGAGTCCCAATTTAAAGGGGGCAAGCCTATTGCTATCTACCAGGCACAGTTCCAGACTCCGTGCTGCTACTGAGAATTTACATATAGAACAACTCGATAACCCCAGAAACTCACACTTAACAGTTGTCCTTACAAACACTAGACCAAAGAGGCAGTCAACTAATATTGTTTAATTACTAATTTCAGCAATGTATTCATTGATTATTGACTACATTGTTGCTCTAGTAGTAGAAAATATAAATAGCAAATTGCTCTGCCAAGTGTGAATCCTTGGGTTTGATTCTGAGATTAGGCTATGTGTGATTGAGTTTTTCGGTATGGGAATTGTCTGTTGCAGCATGGAAATTGAAACCGCATGGTAGATAGCCAAAAGCTCACCTCCTATTACATGAGACTCAATAACAGCATTGGCAAAATGTTGGTGTACAATACAAGTCTGACTAACACTTTGGGGAATATATGATGCTGTATGTGTGATGCTATTATGTTATTTCACATTAACAAGGTGTTAAAATGGTGAGGTCGTAGGAAGGTTAGATTGATCACAGAACTGTGATTCAGTGAACAGTTTGAACTTTTCACAACATGTAGAATAACTTACAGAATGTACCTATATGTATGTCTTATTCATTCATATTTTTTTACTAGATATAAACAAAGAGTTCTGTGTTCCTACATTTTGATTTATTGTTGAATTCCAGGTACAAAAGATGAACGGAAAGAAATATTTTGTATATTTCTATGGTACGGGAGAAACGTAAGTGTAAAAAATATAAATTACTAGCTTTCGACAGTGACCTTGTTTGTATGACCTACATATTACATAATAATTAATAGCCTATAGCACTTGGGGATAAAGAAGCTATCTAAAAGTAAAAAAAGAATTAGTATTACCTCATTAGTTCCGGATATTATCCCTTACATACAAATAAATTTTACCTCTTTATAATATTAGTATAGATTTGCTACAAACTTAAATAAATAAAACATGCAGTTTTAGTTAAACTTCGGAAAATTAATATTCGAGCCATTTTTTTTTTTATTGAACGACATATCATGGATCCTAATAAATTGACACATATTTTGATTACACCATAAAATTTGTCACATTGAACTGTGCTCTTTTCCTTATTGTCTTATTAATTAGAATAAAACATCAGTTGCATCTCATGAAGGCGGGTTATGTGACGTTCATTGCCATAACATTAGGTTCAATTTAATTGCTTCACCAACACTCATGAGATAAAATAATTGTCCAAGAAAAAAAATACAATTAAATTATAGTTATTCCTTATTTCATATCCAGTGAATTTTTTAAAAATGGTTATTTTACTGAATTATTTAACTTTTTTTACAGTGCAAATCTCTCACCGAACATGATATTTGACTATGCGGAGAACAAAGACAAGTTCCTAACTAAGATGGTGAAGCGACGAGACTTTAACGATGGTGTAAAGCAAATTGAACATGACTTTGCCAATAATGTCCCATTGGAGGAAGTTATTGGAATTGCTGTAGAGGTGAGCTCATTCAAAGAGGTCAGGTGCGCCCACAACAGGCGTCCACGTATAAAACGCATGACTGTAGATGAAGCAATAAGGTTATGTAGGGATCGTAGCACGTGGAGTTCCGTAATTTCTGCCTACCCCCTTGGGAAAAAGGCGTGACATGTATGTAACCTAATACCAATGAAAATAATTAATATTTGGCTATTTAAGGGATTAATCAACTATTTATCTCAAGAGTTCAATTGTCAAACATGAATATCAATTACGTACCCATCATAATTAGGTATGGATAGTTTGGAAAATAATTGAAACACGGTACGTCAATATTAGCCTTAGATGAACGGATACATGATCACTTGGTTCTGGATGTTCATAGTTCATGCAAGCATCTCCAAAACATATAATAAATCCACAACACATTCTCCTCTGTGTCCAGGCACCGCCAGCAGACTCAACAGCCAATGACACAGTGAACGAGTCAACAGCAAACGATACAATGGATGATACAGCGGCAGATACCACAGCTGCCGATGAAACTATGGCAGATGATGTAAGTTATAACAATAATTTGTATAGCAGACTTCATTGGCCTATAGGTATAGGTATAAACGGGCTGGTTTCCGCAAATATGCTTAAGCGCATTTTTTGCGATGGGGAATAATGTCAGCTTATTCGATCCACCCCAGTTCTTCGAGAAATGCCAGCAGTTGCTTGACGTTGCTGACTATTTCCCGGCATTTCATTGGCCTAGCGGTCACAAGTGGTCTACTATTTTGGGTTGTTAGGGTTTTCCATGTGGAAATTCACAAGTATGGCCCAGAATTTAAAATGTAGCCTTGTCTATTGTATGGGACTGAATAACAGCACAGGTTAAAAGCAGGTGTACAATAGGGAACGCGTGATATGTTGCGAGGCTCTTGCCAACCACTGACTACACTTCAGCTCTGGGCTGATACTCATCATCTGCCTACACTGGGGTCGGCTTCCAATCTAAATGGTTGCGGCTGAATATCAGTATTTTACACGGAGCGACTGACTGCGACTGCGGGGCATGGAAAGGTCTCGATATGTGAAAAATGGTAACCCATCTAAGGACTGACTGCGTCAAGCGTTGCTTAACCTCGCAGATCGACCGATTTGCGCGGTAAATATGTAGCTACGAGCCTACGAGGAGATGCTATGAATTTCTTGACTGAAGAACTGTCTAATCTGGGAATCATACGCATTGTAGCGACTATTACTCGCAACTTGGCAAAAAGTAAAGCGCCATCTATCGGAATAAATCTACAACAAAAAAACCCTGAACCACACTATGAGAGTTTACAACAATTGTAACATATGTACGAATGTCCGACATCAATAGTTGGGCTTCGGCCCGCCAGGCTAACCACCTTGCCTGGTCGGAGGATCCTCCCTTTTCAATGGAGGAACACCATATCTTGTTCCTCCACACCCAGGATTGCAGTTCAGTAGCTGCGCTTGGTATCACTTGACGATTGAGGCAGTTATCTATATTTCAGTTTTTTTTTTTTTTTTTATAATACATCTCATCTAATTGTTTGTTTTCAGAGTACCCTCAATGCAACTCAGAATGACACCGCAGTTGAAGACTCAGATGACACTGGAAACCTGGTGATTGATGAAGGAAAAGTGGTATGTTAATTTTATATCATGTGTACATAGAGTCTAGGTCTTGTGATCGCTTTTACAGTATCTGAGTGTTTATTCCTGGCATCGATACCCGGTTAGGTAGTGTTATTGAGTTTGTCTAATAAGAAATGTTCAATAATAGCTCAGTGCTTGGAATTGATAGTCATTTATACGGCACGGTTGGCGCAGTGGTTGAGCGATTGACTACTGCGCTACGTATTGCGGGTTCGATTCCCGCACAACAAATATTTGAATGATTTACAGATAATTGTTTTGGGTTGGTAAACGCACCCACGATACAGGAATTCCAAATGCGGGGCTAAACTAAAAAAAAAAACGACCAAAAGGTAATATAGATGTGATTCTATGAAAGAAAGAAAGAAAATGAATTTATTGACTCAATAAGGAAAACCTACTATAATAAAATGCAAAAGGCCTAATATTATTATAATATAAACCATAAAAAAAAACACATTTTTTCACAGCCAAAACAAGGCAGAAAGAGCAAGGTCGATGTCAAAGCCAAAGAGACTCCAGCCAAGCCAGCCAAAGAACCCAAGACTCCTCGAGGCAAAGGCAAGAAGGAGGAAGTGGCTAAAGAAGATGATGAAGAAAAGAAAGAAGAAGAAATAGTCAGCAGAAGTGGACGGAAGATACGGCCGAAAAGGTAAGGAACCAATTACAGGCATTTTTAAGAAGACATAACATTTATGGCAGCCATACTCAACTTTTTTGTAAGGGCCTCAAAAACGTTTTAGTTATGGTGCCACAGGCCACAACATAAAATTTTGGTGTTAATAAAAAACGTGATTTAAATATAATAATAATAATAATAATTCAGCCAATGGCTTGATAGCCAAGAGCCTCGACCAACACCTGAGGAGGCTCTCGTTGGGCGGCTGGGTCAAGGGCCTGATTCAGAGAGCGGTACTTCTTGACACGGCTCGCATTGTTAGGAGGTTCCTCTCTCTGGAGCCCTGACCGTAGCTTGGACCCTGTTCCAGATACCGGTGGGCTACTATTTTTTATATTTTTATAAATGTATTTTTTTAAAATTATATTTATAAATTTAAATTAGATAAGAATTATAAGATGAATAAAGGAAATAATAATAAAATGAATAATGAGACACAAACTACCACATCTCACTTTCTCATATTTCACTTTGCATGACCCCAATGACACCCCCCTGGATCCGCCCTTAAATTCATCTGACTGGATGATCTTATATGTCTTATAATGTGAGGTTATCATGCAGCCATATGCAGTCTTGACAAAATTTTAAAGGAGCTTTTTCACAATCCAAAACCTTTACTTTTAATGAGATTTCTGAATCCCTCTATCACTTAATGCAACGCAATGCGCGGTAGGGTTATCTACCGCGATTAGATATATATATATGTATATATATATATTTTACTCCGCGCGCCCACACTTTCTCTGGATCTGCCCGTTTATTTGTAGTTGACAATTTGATTACTATGCCGCTCTCAAAAATTCGGCGGGCCGCAGGTTGAGTATAGCGGATTTATGGGTATAAAATTCAGTAGATAACTCTTTATGTAGAAAAAAGTTTTGGGAAATTTGTTAAATTACTGAGGATAGAAGGGAGCTGAACCTTAGTCTTTTTCACCCCGAATGAGTCGTATATTAGAAATCTGACTTCCTCATTGGTCTAGTGGTCACAAGCGCGACTGCTAAGCGTGAGGTCCTGGATCCCATTCCCGGGTCGGGCAAAGTGTTATTGGGTATTTCTGTATGGAAATTCTCAGTAGCCGCACGGAGTCTGGAACTGTGCCCGGTAGATAGCAATATGCTCGCTCTATTACATGGGACTCAACGGTATCGGGGAAATGTGGGTGTACAATAGTACACATCTGCTTCATCTCTATCTGCATATATTATGTTTATAACTAATAGATTTTACAGGTTTACTTAGGGTCTGTTGACGGGTTAACTCTACAAGATGGTTTTTGCATGCTAGTAATACAATACCTACAATAGGCTAGATGACTGCATCAAAAATAAATTCTGAAATTTTGTTAGGTTAATGTTTTCCTTCTAAAAACACAGTAAAACTTAATCTCGTGGTCAATCTTGCTCATATTTGGCGATTTAAATTTTTAATTGATCAAAATCTAACAATATGTATGTAAATAGTAATGCAAAACTATGACGTCACGCTTTTGTATTCCAAGCATTTTTGGAACAAAATGTCGTTTTTGACAGTTCATAAAAAGGAACTCAGATGACTAGTAGTCATCTACCGTATTTCTTAAGTGTTCCTAGGTCATAGATATATATATTGGATTTGGTGAGAAAAGTCGCTGTATATATAACATCTTTTCCGCACCTAAATAAATCCATAGATAAAAATTGTCTCTTGCCGAAATACAGTTTTAAAGATTTGAACCGTGTTTGCGATTGTGACATACAAATAAAATAATGTTACTACGAAATATATTACTCTTAAACTACATAATTGGTCTAGTCACAAGCGCGACTGCTGAGCGCGAGGATCTGGGTTCGATGCCCGGGTCGAGCAGAGTTATTAAGTGTTTCTCTTACAAAAATCTCGGAGTTTAAAATTGTACCTGGTAAGGCAATAGGTCCCACGTAAAAAGCCTTAGAATATAAACAAAATGTGTTTAAATCCGATTGTTTTTTTTTAAAGCCTATAATATCTATCTTTCCTAGGTACATAGACGAACAAACGGAAGACAATGCGACACTACCGTCGCCTGCGCCGAAGAAGCGGCGCGGTGCATCACCAACACCAGACAAAGAAAAGGACAAGAGTGAACCCAAAGAAAAAGTTCCAGATAAAAATATTAAACAATTCAATGCTGTTACAATGGTAAATTGATTTATATAATGTTATAAGATGTTCAACTGAGACTGCCTCATTGGTTTTGAGGTCGAAGCGTGAGTGCTGAGAGTCCTGGGTTCGATTCCCGGGTCGGGCAAAGTGTTATTGTTTTTTTTTGCCTGATAGATGACAATAGGCTCGTCAACTTAATAACGCCTCTGCCTAACCCTTCGGGGAATATAGGCGTGATGCTATTTTATGTTAATCGGATAAGATTTTAGTTGAAGACAGGCAATACAAAAAAATAATAATAAAAAGTATATTTTCGTTTATCATAATTAGTATTACCGCAGTGTCTTTGATTATATTATTACGAATAATTAATGTTCATAATTTCTTTATTTTAAACTTGTATATTGTAGAAAATGAAACCAAAATAATGTCATCTAATTTGTTCTTTACAGTGTATTGACGATACAGCCCTACCCAAAACAATTTGCACATTTTCATAAAAATAAACTAACAGTGAAAATTCCTTATTGCCTCCGACTGCAGTAATGTGATTCTATAACAAAAATACGGACAAACATTACATAATATACATTATAAGTTGCATTTGTTAAACTTTGCCCCACACTAGGATTTCTCCTGTATCGTGGGTATGCTAACATGACAACCCGTAACGACTACCTGTTGATACTACAAATATTTGTTCGGTGCGGTAATCGAAATCGTGACACGAAGCGCAGAAATCTAATATCAATAATCGCTTGGCCACTACGCCAACCGTCCCGTCTACTTTTTTAAGTATATAATTTTTGATCTTTTTCAACAGTCGGAACTCGAAGATCTGAAGGAGCCTTTCAAATCAGGTGAGTAACAAATACATTACTATTTGTTTTGTTTAAATAAAAACGTTACCCGACATGATTTTTATATCTGAGGTGCATTTCCAAACACAAACACCCTAACCCGAAACAACTGTCTGTCTGTCTGTCATACAAAAATCGAACCCGCGACATGTATCGTAGCAGTCGATTACTCAACAACTGTGCTAAACATACCGTCAAAATATTTCTCGATAATATACTAAATGCACACTGACTTATTTCTTCTCTATGTCTACGACACTGATAACATGTGTTTGCGTAACTTTAACTCAATTATATTGGTAATAGAGGTACCTATATCACAGTTTCAAAATGTCCCCTCCCTTATTGTTATAACTTAAATTAAACTCCCAAAAAATATGAACAAAATAATTATATTCATTATTTTACAAATGCTACATTGTATACGATTTTCTAACTTTTTTGTCGTCGGCTGAATAGTGCAATACAATAACCTGAAAATAGTATCTTCATCATTAAAATATAAGGTTCCAATTTCAAATAATTCGTATGCCGATGTCACGTGGTTTGGGTGAAATTAAGTTTGTTCATAATTTAAAAGTAATACAAATATGTTCTCGATTAAGCCTCAAATATTTCCAGTCAATAAGACGATAACTCCATTATTTCTTAAATTCATAAACGCGTGCGATTATTTTTTTAAATCTTTAAGTATATAAACAAGTTTGGTCATTTAGTGAACATGAACATTTACTTTCGTAGAAATAAATGCGTGCGATTTACGAACTTGTTTGACATTGGCTGAATACAGAATAAGGCTAGAGTGACATAAAAAAAAAAATAGCACCAAAATAAGTTCCAAATACAAAAATTTCTTATGCCGCGAAAATGTTCACGTCGTTTGCGTGAAATTAAGTTTTATATTTTTATTTTTATTGGAATTATCAAAAGCATGGACGACAAAAGTAATGAAAGTAGTCAATTTAGCACCAAAGATGATATTTTCAGTCAATATGACGACAATTTTGCTACGGAAGATTGTTTGAAGAGTTATCACAATAACTTTGGATTTGGTTCGAATGACGAAAATCTTACTGGAGGTAATTCTTATGTTTTATTTTATGTAGCTATCTGATTATTATTATTATTGTTATTGTCTGTCTGTACAATACAGACAGACAATCTGGTTAGAATAATTATTGGAAATAATAATATAATAACTTTGCAAGATGATTCACATGTTTAGTTTACTGTTCATAACTGATGCGTCTAATAAACGGGTCGGCAAATATAACCTTGGTTTAGCGGTCTCTTGCCGCGGCTGTGAAGTGTGAGGATCTGGGTTCAATTCCCAGGTCAGGCAGCGTCATACTTTCTTTCTGTTCGGAAATTCTTTGAAGTTTTTTCGTTGTTGGTTATTTATAATTGTGCGAGTTGTATGGCAGTATGTGAGCCTTCGCTTTCGTGTCAGTCATCAATTTTAAATTTCAAGCTCAATAATGATTTAATTACTGATGAATTTTTTAGATTCCATTTCAAATATTGAGAAGAAAATTGAATCAAACGTTACGACGTCAACTAAAATAATACCAACATTCGGTAAACAGAAGAATAAGAAAGATGTCAAAAAACAAGTTAATAAACCTAAGAGATTCGTACCACCAACTAAAAATATTCACAATAAAATAAAATCACCAACACCCGAATGTTTGAGCCAACATTTGCAACCATCTTATAATTATCTCACCCAAGATTCTAGTACTAATGTAAATATAGATAATTCATTACAACTGACGCAAAATTTCAATAGTAACTATATGGGATTGGATAATATATCACAGAATACCCCAAAAATTATTAAAATTACTAATCTTGATCCCATCAACATTCAAAATATACACTATCAAGAAAATATTGGTATAGGAATTGATAACCTTAGTAAAGAGACCATAAACTTCAATTTACCTTCCGACAGAACTCCTCAAGCTTCTTGTCAAGGGATTTTTTATGATAAGAACGTAAATGGTCAAGAAATGAATCAAGAAAATAGTCAAAATATACCTAAAGGTGCATCAAAGAAAATAAAAGCAAACATTGGAAGTATAATTTCAAGTTCCCTAAACATTTTAGACGATGACGACACAATTCCCTTGCAAACTTCACAAGAATCGAATTCCGATCGGTCCAGTATAAAAAATCTTTCACAGAGTCGCAACCAATCTTTTTGTTCAGTCACCTCTTTAGATAAGACTTATAAAAACTTGGACTGCAATAGTTTTAAAAATGATACCCACAAAATACCAGAAGGAAATGACTTTTTGAACCTATTCAAGAACAATATGTGTGAAAAAGTTAAGCCTGTAGTTATGACCACAGAGTTTGGTGATATAGGTTTTAATTTAAAATATTCTGATTATATAAAAGATTTGGGACGAATTGACGATCAAACGGAAGAAGAAAAAGAAACTTGTATGAAGATTTTAAATATGTACCCTAAAGAGAATAGTATTTTGAAAAAAAAAAATTACTTAAAAAATAAATAAAATAGTTATACATATGTAGGAGTATGTAATATAAGGAATAAAATATGAATGGTTGTAATTGTGTTTAATTTTTAGTGAATCTATTATTCAAACATTACACTTTATTAAGAAAATAATACTAGCAGTGTAAGATGCAAAATGTCTTCACTTTATTATATAAAAATTTCATTGTTTTAATAATTATCTAACCTATAGAAATATATTCATAAAACTGTGCCTAAAACCTGCGTTATGTACCACATTTGAACAAATAAAAATATTATTATCCGAACCTACGGTGCAAGCGCACAATAACAATCGGTCAGCCCTCTTACTTCACCATCACACGAGCAATTCTCATACAAAAGCCGATGTCGACACGACAGAAGATTAGTTACTAAAATTCTCATGCAATTTAGGTATTTATTATTATGCTTGTGCTAGAAGTGGGGTAAACTTCACAGAATTGTTAATCGAATATAATAGAATTGTTTTTATTTCAAATAAACATAACACAGGCACTTTTGAAACGTTAAAAGACTAGTTGCACGGTTCCAAAAATTGGTCCTATGGAGAAGAACTGGCAAGAAACTCCATGGATACTCTTAAAGTTTCTTTTAACAATCTTGCTATGAACATAATGTGGGAGTAGTATGAGAGAAAGAAATAGTAATACTAATTATTATTGGGTTTTTCTATAGGTATAGAAAATCTTTTTTTTTAAAGCCCTGCCCCACACTAGGATTTTCTCCTGTATCGTGGGTACAGTTTACAAACATACAGGCCACATACACAACCAGACCCGAAACAACTATCTGTAGATCATACTAATATTTGTTTCGTGCGGGGAGCGAACCCGCGACACGTAGCGCAGAAAGCTAATCGGTTAGCCACTGCACCAGCCGTGTCGTACCATTCTAATATCCAGACTTATTAGAAGCCTGTACATTAGAACGGTGCCTTTTAGATGGCAATAGACTTTTTTCATTAAGGAATGTGAGTGTACACCAGTACACCTCTACTTAACCACTCGGAGAATACAAGCGTGATGTGTAACGAAACATCTTTTTTCACAGAAGACGCAGAGAAAGAAAATATTTTAATAGCTTATCTACCTTCCGGCCAGTACATCGGCATTAAGCTGTTCCAATCAAAACCTCCCACCTTTAAGAACGAAGCTGCGAGACTGCAGTGGGACAAGCAAGCAGCTTGTAACGCTGTCACCTTGAAGATGCAGCTAGGTAAGCAGATATCGTAACAAAAACACCTTTATAATGCGTTTGACCCGGGTACGTCTTAAACTGCGGCCAGACACCGGAGGACGGGCAGCAGCGACCTCTTACTAATCGGTGAGCCACTGCGATCCCCAAGCCGCCTGCCAAGCGTGGGGATTATGGCAAACCCCCCCCTTGGGGGAGGCCTTCGTTCAGCAGTGGACGTCTTCTAGCTGATGATGATGAATGCGTTTAACATCTGCCTAGCCTTTTCCCAACTACATTGATGTCGGCTTCCAGTCTAACCGGTTGCAGCTGAACCTTCTGACCTTCGCCACCCATTTACTGGGAGACACTTCAATATCTTTAAGGTTAGACTGGTTGTCAGGCTTTTTGGGTAGCTGACACCCGTAACGACTGTCATAGGTAGTCTTATGACACCCGAGACACAGCTTAACGAGCTTTCCAAGGAAGGAAGGTGTCTCGATGTGTGAAATCGGTCACCCATTCAAGGACTGAATGCAGGAAGGGTTGTTTAATCTTGCATATCGACTGATATGTGCGGTAGCTATGTACAATCAGCATCAAAAATATGTATAAACTTAGCGAAATTTAAATGCTTATTCTTGGAAAACTGTTGGTTAAATATAATATGTGTAAAATTGGTCAAGATTTCAATTCCTATTTCCTCTAATAATTATTTTTGAATTTAATATTTATATTATATTCTTTTTAAAAATAAGGTTTTAATAAACATTTGATTTTTCAACAGAAAAAGGTCATATAACAACGCAGTCTGTACTGGCACAGCTGGTAACTGATCTCAACCTAACAGATGAAGAAAAAGCTACATTAGACAAGGAGAGAGAAACAGGTAATGTGGAAGAAAATAATTAATTACTTGTCTTCGTTTTAGTTTTGCGTGCTATCGTGTGTCAGAATCAAGGTGAAATTCTAATAATATAAATTATACTGATTCTGTAATGCCTATGAGACGAATTCTAAAGATATAAATTGTGGTTAGAAAAATTTTACTGAACTGGAAGGCCGCTGGTTCGATTCCCGGTCGCAGTCGCATTTTTCTAACCACAATGAATACTAAAATAAATATTGTGTATCGTTTTTTAGTGTATAGAAAATATTTTGTAAAATTGAGCGACGATATGCTTCATAAGGAGGGTCTGAGTTCGAACTCGGCCCGCACCTCTGACTTTTCGGAATCATGTGCAGATCAGAATTTGATTATCACTTGCGTTTACGGTGAAGGAAACCTGCACACCTGAGAGGGCTCCATAAAGTTCTTGACGGTGTGTGTAGTCCGCCAACCTGCATCGGGCCAGCGTGGTGGACTAAGGCCTAACCCTTCTCATTCTGAGAAGAGACCCTTGCCCAGCAGTGGGACAGTAATGGGTTGAATTTATTTATTTTATTATGCTTCATAACTATACAGATATCTTTGGTATATCTTTGATAGGTACAAACATGTATGTTAAACAACCGATTTTGTCTTAAACCGCTGTTATACTGTTATAAAATTTTAACTTCTATATAAAATACATATTATTATGTACATTATACTATATTATAGTAGGTAGTTAAATAGGAAAATTTTTATGACATGTCTCTTTTTATTTTCAGAAGAGAAGAAGTCCCGTGTTCAATTCCTGAAGACTGAAATGAAGTTAATAGAACTAGATGCTAAAATTAAGACGTGCTTGTGTCTCGAAAAGGCTGATACTGAGATGTGTTTGAAGTTACTCGATGACCTAATGGGTAAATAAGTATTTTATAGTACATTTTAGTACACATTTAATATGGCCACTCTGAACAATGAATGCCCTTTATTATCTGACCCCCCCCCCCCTGGAATGTATCATATAATGTCTAGGGGGGGGTCAGGTAAAGTAGGGCACCGACTGTACATGTTTTGTGTCGTCCTGTACTTTGGTTGCCTATTGCTGATTCTGACGCCCTAGTGTATGTTTCTTTTGACAAATTCGATTTAACGGTCCGTTTCGTGCTCTCCACCAGTGAAATCGAATTCGTCAAAAGAAACATACACTAGGGCCTCTGCTAACAAAAAATATTCGATAAAGATGGAAGAGATTTGGTCTTTGTCCTCTTGTTATAACGTGAGTTAACATCATCTTTGTTTCCCAGAACTGAACGTGAAACCGCTAATGCTGTTAAAACACCCAACATGCCTGGAGACTATAAAGCGCATGCGCGCGTACGTCGGCAACACTCCGTCGTGGGAGTTGAGTGAGAGTGCCGCGCTAGTCTTCAGCAAGCAAGCGCACCGGATCCGGAAGCAGGCCGACACCTTGTACAAGAATATGAAGGTAAAACAACACAACACATGTTTGATAGGAAAACAGTCATTTAACCTTCCAAACGTTTATGTTTGTAGCGACAACTACTCGCAACATGGCAAAAAGTAAAGCGCCATCTATCGCAGTGAAGCTACAACAAACCCTAAATCGCACTATGAAAGTTTACAACGATTCTAATACATATACGGATATCCGACATCAACTATCGGGCTTCGGCCCGCCAGGCTAACCACCTTGCCTGGTCGGAGGATCCTCCCTTTTCAATGGAGGAACACCATACCTCGTTCCTCCATATGTTAAACAGTCCATTATTTGTTTTTCAGAAACACGGTCCTTATTCGTTTTTCAGAAATCTAACTACTTGTGTCGACTGTTATGTATTTAATGAAAACTCAGATAAGGTTTGACGTATTTAAAGAACAAGATTTTGTGGCTTGTGCTTTTAGAAAATAAAGCATTGTACAAATAGCGGGGACCAGCTGAAAATGCTGTGTGTGTTATACGCTCAGCAAATAATAAGCTGGATTGCAATTTTTATGATATTTCGGCAGTATATAAATATTCGTTTTAAAAATATTAAGATGATTAGATTAGATTAGATATATTTATTTGCCAAAAAACATGTGTAGACAATAATACATGGTTGAGATGCTTATTCTAGGTGTTAAATTATAGTTTATATGCTAAAACAATACGTAATAACTTACCGGAAATGAACGGTCTAGTTAATAAAAAAGCCACCACCAACTCATCGCTAAAGCCGGACTCCATATTAAAATATTCAAACTATTTTTATCATGATATTAATGTTGATGAGTGATTCCAGGAGCTGTTTACAACACCAGAAGGCCTATCGTTCTGGGAGTTTTTCACAGAACGTGTGCTTCAGTTCAAGAAGATCACATCGAAGCTCAGCGCTGATGAGTTATTGGAAATGATACACGAACCACATGGTAAGTACACATTATTAACAGTGTTCTCAATGTCATTAGCATCTATGGTTGCTTGGAAGAAATCGCTGATTGCGATAAAGACGTTCATTGTACATATATTTTAATTGTAATTTCTATATGTATATATGCATCTAACTAATATTTATATGTATATCTGGACTGCTTCATTGGTCTTGTTCTGGGTTCGATTCCGAGGGCACTGTTATTGGGTTTTTCTGTTTAATTTCCATATATAATGCCACATGCTCGGTACGAAGTCTGGCGCCCTACATGGGACTCAATACCGGCGTCGGTGAAATGTGGGTGAACATAGTATGCCTCTGCTTAACCCTTCGGGGAATACAGGCGAGTATTTATATTTGTAAACAAATCCACGATACAAGAAGTACTCGTAGTGTGAGGCAACGTTTTTTAGAAGATGATACAAAAAGTTTGTATGCCCAATTAAGTATACTATATCTGCCTAACCTTTCCACGAATACGGGCGTGATGCGTGATGTTAATATTTTATAGAAATGGCACTCCCCACATCACATTCAATGAAAACAGCAATTTTAGCCGCTAATGATGGTGAACAAGAAGAACAACAACAACCAGAAGAGGAAGAAGTCTCACAGAAGAAGAAGAGCACACCAGGTAATAACTGTTTCTAATAACTCCATCTTGCGTAAACTAGTACACTCCAATGACCCCTACGACCCCCGCCCCCCTACTCCCCTCGGACAGATATTGTCTCCACCATAGTTAACGTAAAGTAGCGATGTATGAAAATAATGTGTCCGCGTTTACGATAGAACTTCACTCAAATACGTGCGCACGATTTTGTCATACATTTTTTGACTTACCGGTTATGATGATCGAGATCTATAGAAAATTCCACCTACTTCTTAGAGCGTAGTATAGTCATCATATACACACGTATATGATTTGTATATAGTGACCCGGGTACGTCTTTAAACTGCGGCCAGATACCGGAGGACGGGCAGCAGCGTCCTCTCACTAAATGGTGAGCCACTGCGATCCCCAAGCCGGCCTGCCAAGCGTGGGGATTATGGCAAACCCCACCTTGGGGGAAGCCTTCGTTCAGCAGTGGACGTCTTCTGGCTGATGATGATGATGATAGTGTTAGTACAGTGAAAAAAAAAAAAGATACAGTTACTGATTATTGCTATAACTAAATCCATTATTTTCTACAGCGAAAATTAAGAAATCAAACAGCACACCGGCAAAACAGCCAATCAAACGACAATCCTCTAGAAAATTACAACAAGAAGAAAAAGAAAAAGAAAAGGAATCCACACCAAAACCAGAAGAAGTCACGGAAGAAGTCGAGCCCAGCGAACCAAAAGAAGACGTAACCGAAAAGGTTGATGACAACCAAGAAAAACCTGCTGAGAATTCAGAAGAACCAGAAAAAGAGCCAGAAAGTCCAGAAAGCCAGATAGTAGAGAAGGACGTTGTTACAGAAGAAAATGGGGAACAAGAGAAAAATGAAGTCGAAAAAAGTACAGAGGAAGAGGAAAAGGAAAAGGAGGATAAACTAAAAGAAAAAGAGGAGAAACTAAAAGAAAAAGAGGAGAAATTAAAAGAAAAAGAGGACAAAGCTAAAGAAAAAGAGGATAAATTAAAGGAAAAGGAGGAGAAGGCAAAGGAAAAGGAGGAAAAGTTAAAAGAGAAGGAGGATAAAGCAAAGGAAAAGGAGGAGAAGTTAAAAGAAAAAGAGGAGAAGTTAAAAGAAAAGGAGGAGATCGGAGAACCCAGAGCAAAGCGATCGAGAGAGGTTAGTTCTTGCTGTTTGTTCTGAAATTGGGTACTTGACTAGTTTTATTAACCCTCCAGGCAGCGTAAAGTAGAATAAAAGATAATATTTTGATTGCGGGTCCCGGGACTTACGTAGCTTGGTAAATTAACATTTTCAAATATAGAATGATTTGAGTAGTGAACACGTAATACACATGTAAGATACACTCATAGTTTACATACACATGCATGGGCATACACACATGGGGGTAAAGGGGCAGGCCATGGCCCCCCAGCAGGCGTAGCATTAACTTTTCCCGACTTTTCTCACATAGAATGCAAAAAAACGTGATTTTTTTTTTTCAATCATTTTTTCATATTTTTTGACGGAACTTTCTCTCTCTAATGGTCGCAAGAGCGGCTAATAAGCGTGAGGTCCTGGTTTCGATTCCGTGATCAGGCATTGTAATTGGGATTTTGTGAAATGTAGCCCGTTAGAATTGTGCCTGGTATATGAGAATATTCTGACCCACTACTGCATTCCTTATAACGGATTCTGCGAAATTTAGTGGAGAGTTTACCACTGCCTACCCTTCCAAGGAATACAGGCGTGATGCTGTCATATTATTTTGACGGATTTGATCATTAATGTGAATAAGAAAGGTCGATGAGATGTTCATGCTACGTAGGTTTGACACAAGATTTGTCTCCCACACATTTGCCAGGTTAACTTTGTGATTTCTCTCGGCGAAAAGTTAGGCAAACCCATGCACAAATTGCATACTTAACAAATATCTCTAAAACAACTAATATTTGTTTCGGGTGGTGATGAAAGATAATCGTAACGCATAATAAGACACTAACAGAGGTCCTAAATACATAATAACTATTTGTGATATAGCTAGGGTAATATAAATTATTTGTGAAGGACTTAGAAAGTTCCTGAAAGTATTAGATTAAATTTATATTTATGTGCCTTAAATTCCAGGGCTCGAAATTTTTTTTTTTCTCTATGACTTTGGTTATGCATGCAAATCTAACTTAAATATAGTGTAACATATATTTTACATTTCTCCCAATAAATTACAAAAACAACACAGCGGCTTCGCATGTAAATAAAAAAAAAAAAAACAGTAGTTCTTGATAATATTTATAAAGTAGAAGTAAAAATGCAACCAAAAAGTATTTACACAGTATACATAAGTTAAATGAAGATTTAATTTTTGCAGATTAGACGAAGAAGGATCCATGTTATATGATGATACTGCTATTTGTCAGAAAAATACTTTTACGGGAACGGGTCAGAATATTTTTACTTGTAAATCTTTGCACGAAATTATCTAAAGTAGTCAAGTACCCAATTCATGGTATTCGCGAATTTAGCGTAGCTTTATATATATACATATATTCTTTCCATTTTTACATGCGGCTTGCGTGGGATTTTGGAATTAATAGCCTGAAATTAGTAGCAGCTTTCCAATAGAAGACACAAGCTAATTCCTCGGATACGGAGACGACTAGCGTGTTTTATTTTTTATTTTTATTGAGCGTCCATACACGATCGTTTACCTGAAGTAAAGACAGATAGATTAACAATCTTCATGCATTAAAAAAGTCTGTGTCAAAAATGGTCTTTACTTGTCCAAATGTTTGAAATCATAGAATAATCCATTATAATTAATTAAATCCAATTAAATTTACGGTCTTCTAGAAAGTTTTCGTAACAAAAACCAAGTTTTTTTTTTTTTTCAAATACTGATTATAAATGTTTAATACCATTTGACATATTGACTTTATTTTAGAACAGACAAGAACCTTTTTGGACAGAATTTAGACCTTGATTATCGAGATTTCTGATAGCCAGTGTAATCGTAAGGTATCAGTGTCTCCCAGTAAGTATAAATCTGCTTATATACTTGTTCTGGTTTGCCTATATATAGAATTATACCTGTCAGGTGTACTACTCGTGTATGGATTTAATTAATCAGATGATAATGAATTCATTTGTACAGAACAGTGGGCATGGGCATGTTTCATTAGGAAATGATACGGTAGAATGCAGACACGTCATTCAGTATGAAATCGGTTGAAATCACTCTGACAATGGAAAATACCGCGATAGTTCAGCGTTGAATTGTGTTATACGTAATGTTTCTAATGCCGGTGCCGTGTGCTAATACAGACGCTAGTGGTAACTAGATTTAGATATAAAAAAAATTGAACTCATTCTGTCAGCTACCTTATAGATAAGCAGTCAGCTGGTTTTTCAGTAAGTGGTGGTGTTAGGACTGGCAATACAATAAATAAACAAAATTAATACCGACTGTTTGAGTATTTCGCCACCCGTTCTGAACAAATGATGTTTTAAATTGTTTGTTTCTTTTTATTTTAAGCAATTTTTGCTTATTCATGAATATTTTAATTAATATTATTACAATTTCGTTTTTAATTCTGCCTAAAGTGATAATTTAAATGCTAACATTAAAGCTCAAATATTTAATTGTATTTCAAATAGTATTTAATCGATAAAACTAAGATATTTAACACATCACTAACCGCATGATGCGGTTGTATGTGTTTGATTAACGTCACTATTTAAGTCAAAATGACAGACGAAGACAATGTTGCCAGTTACATAATCTCTGCTAACATTTTAAAATATTTTTGATAATAATTTATGTTTTTTTATTTGTGAAGTAACAAGACGCTTAATATTGAAGCTTAAGGGGGACTGACATTTTGAATTGATTCGCATTATAAATATTGGTAGAGTAAAGAGGTTGCCTGTTATAAAGGGTCTAATTTTAAAAATATGGACTGATGGTGCCTGGAAGGCCGAATAGAATTTTAGATGGACGAAATTAGGTATTCAAACCTTGGGTAAGATCTCAAAATTGATGGGTTTAACTCTTAACTTTAGTATAAGGGATATATTGCAATCGTCAGCAATCAAATAATGCTCTTTTTAACAATTCGTAATTGGGATTCGTTTGTCGTGGAATGCTTATTAATGCTCACGACGATATAATTAGACTAGTATTTTCTTGTTTGAAACATGGTAACATTTTAAGTGAAAAGTATTTTATATATTTCTTTTAAAACGTAGTCCTAACTTTGCCAAGAATCAAAACTTACCAATAACTTCAGTTACCGAGTAGTCAATAGCAACATAATTTAAGCAGTACACAAAAAAATGCACATTTTACTCTCTTACTGAGTTTCACACAAGTTGCCAATGGGGAAGGCAATGTAAAACTAAACCAGATGGCAGCACCAGCGTACTTAGTACAACCAATCAGAATTGACAGTTATATTAAACATTTTCTACGAATGAAATTGTACGGTAGAAGCTTTTGACGGTAATAGTTCAAATCATTCCTTCCCCATTGACTTTGACAAAGGTAATAGGGTCCATACGTGATTATTATAAGCTATATATATAAACAAGGTTAAATATAAGTTAAACGAAAGTTTAAAACACATTAAGTAGTAGTAACTAGTAGGTTATATATATGTCGTAAGGATATAACGATGCCATGATGCAAGGATGTCCAAATCACTAAATAATTAAACCGAAAAATATAATTATAACCCATTAAAGCCGCGGTTTGTTTACTTTACTGTACGGGCCTCTTCTCAGAATGACGAGTTGAGCCTTAGTCCATCACGCTGGTCTGGTGCTGGCTGGCGGACTAGACACTATTGAGAACTTTATGGCCCTCTCAGGTGTACAGGTTTCCTTACGATGCTTTCTTTCATCGTTATCAATCAAATTCTCATTCATTGTTGAAATTCTGATCCGCATATGAATTCGAAGTCACGAAATCCGTGCCTGTTTCGAACTCAGACCCTTCTGCATGGAAGGCAAACGTTCAACTGCTTGATCATCTGCTAGTTATGGTGTTTCAGTCAAGATTTAATTGTTTCGGTACAGCCTGATTGGACAATAATCAACATCTTTCGTGATTTTGTATTATCCCTAGGGATTTTACAAAATCTCTGGTATCGTTATATCCCTATCAACATATATACATATCCATATCGTATTTTTACTAATATTTTGTACCGTATATAGTTTGTAATCTAACATTATATAGTATTAATTAACAGTTAAGTGGGGTCGCGCTAATCCAGCAATCGTATAGAAAAAAATATTAATTCAAAGAACGTTCAAATTCCAAGAATTTCACACTTTTACAATATTGAAGTAGTATTGAATAATTTGGTTTAAAGAACGAAACCCGAGCAAGTTAAATCCATCTTTAATTCTAGAATGTTCAAAAGCATTCTAGATTGCTACTGAGTTGTAGTCGAAATCATGAAGAGATATTGTAATTTGTAATTAATTTATCATTATAAATATGTCGGTTAATGATTTTTTTCGACGGGGTTCCACTTCTATCTTTGCCCAGGGCCTCCAAATCACTAAATTCGGCCCTGTCTTTTAGCACGCATGTGTGGTCGACACTGCTTCAACATTTTCTCCCCTAATAACCAGTGTTGCCATATTCATGCTTAAACAGAGAATTTGTGTTTTATCTTTAAACTGGAGTTGAGGAACATTCTGTAATCAAACCTAAGTCCTTGTCGATCACAGTAAGTGTTTAGGCCAGATCAACACTCGTACTTTGTAAATACGGTTATTATTGTTGCTATTTTTTGTAAGTAGTAAACTCGAGGAGATCATTCAAAGAAAAAAAAAAGTAAAAATAAGTATTGTCAGATTTTTGTATGTATTCCTATGCCAATTCAATTAAAATATTTTAAAATGATTGCAATTCAATAGAGTGTAATTAAAATTTAGTAATCGAATTTACTATCTTAAATATTGTATTACGTCTGAGTACAACCAATATTTATTTATTCAAGCGTATCTTACAGGTTTAGAACCTATTTCGCTTTCATTGACGCATTAAAATTGAAATAAAACTAACAATTTATTGTTTAATTTCGATTTTTTTTTCTGTTGGTTGGTTTATATCGGCGTTTTAAATCGTACAGAGTGGGGTCGGGCGAGTGATCATAGTAGTAGATAGTAGATGTGTGTTCATATCACGAAGCAGTGCACGGATATGTAGAAACGTTCTTTGATATTTCTAATAAAGGGCTGGATTATCGCGGCCTTAATACATTTTACAGAATATGATCTATCTTGCTGATGCGATCATCGATCTCGTCATGTTATTGTTATATGTGGCTTCAGACAACTAGGAAAATATGTTCCTATATAAATATTCTAGAGAATTATGAATTCAGGAAAAAAAAATTGTCTTTCTACAAATTGGAAATTAATATTAGCTAGTCGAAAATTTAGTTTCGACCGGAAAATCGTACATAGAGAATGCAGATGATCTCAACATTAACACGTCAATCAAATTGTCAATCCGGGGTTTTTTTTTTTGCGCATACGTCGTTTTTCTGTCGCCCTCAAAATTGATGCAGTTTATAATCTACATACATTTTATAATATCATAATTTTGCAAAGCTAGAAGATTTTTTTTAGCAATACAATAATACTTTTTTTATTAACGTTCTGAAGCTGCATACACCGATAACAGAAAAGATACAATAATTTTGTATTGACAAAATTATTTTATTTTCAGAGCAAGAAGACTGAACCCCCGCCGCCAAGGTCGCCCGCAAAACGAAAGTCAAAATTTTAACAAGATTTGTGTTTATAAAAAAATTGGATTTTATTTTTATACAAACGGCCGAGCGGTGTCTATGTGTACACTTGAATATTGTATTCGATTCAATAATATATTTTACGTATATTGTATTGGTGTTTTTTAAAGTCTTAGACTTTGCCAAAGGCCGGTGTTCATAGAAGCATATTTTCGGCATTGGATGAAGCTAAAATAATTGTTAAATCTACCGCACCAGACCAAATTATTCGAGTAAAACATTTCAGTGTAATGCTTGAATAATAATAGTTATGTGGCATTGTGTAGTTTCTGCCTACCCTCATGGAGGAAAGCGTGAAGTTACAAAACATACATCTCAAAGGCATCCACTGCTGAACAAAGGCCTCCCATAGATGCTACAACGAAATGATCTTTGGAATGATTCTGTGATATCTTGAAAAAATTATCAGTGTCTAAATGTTGTTGCCTATTCGACTTTCATTTGCATTCCTAAGTGACTTTATCAAATACCAGAAGATAGGATGTCTAGCTTAAAAGTAACCACTTTTATAATTGAAAATTGTTATTAACTGTTTACGTATAAAATATGTATTAATAACGTTTGGAGATGTTCAAATTCTTTCAATATACAGGTTTTATTTCAGTATGTGTATATTTTTGTTACTGTAAGCATCAAGATTTAATTTAAAAATTAGCATCTGAATACAATATTGAAGTCTACCCTCAAAAAGCGGTGATCCCGTTAGATATAATGTAAAAATTTAGCGTTAAACCAATTTCTATGAAATACTTGAAATAATCATAAAATAGTATGACTACGAAAAGACAGTTCTTATTTGAAACGTATCTTTCCAATTCGTTTATCTTGAGGATATGTATACATAAGCTTATGTATCGGCTTTTAAATGGAAAATAATTTTCCTGCACATTTTACAAAGTAAGATAATTATATTTTTAATGTGACAAGTTCAAAATGTCGTTGGCTTCGTTCGAGTATAAAATCTATTGAAAACGTGAATTTTTGTCCCACATATTACTGGCAATAATGCTGCAGTAAAATATCGCTTTTTAAGATACATCAAAACATTTTTATTTCTTGTTTCAATAGTTAATCAATCGACCAGCTGTGAATGTTTGGTTCAAAAATAAACGAAGTAACTTTTGGAATTAAGCCTGCGTCTTACTTGACACAACTTTGGTAGTATTTCGAAAATCCTTTTTTACACTATTGTAGTTAAAAAAATCTTACTTGCAACATCGAAAATACGTCTATTATTTAGCAAATTTTAATACTTTCATCGCGAAACTAAAAAATAACACATTTAAAAATGTGGCACTTTTTATAAATTTACTTTTTCAATTATCCTGTTTGGAAACAATTAAACGGTTAAAGTACATTTTTATTGTATTAGATTTATATTAGAGATAAATGTTAGTTATAATTTACATTGTAAATACTTACAATAAACATACCTACTTATACTAAACTTTTTTTTTATTTTTCCAAGATACCGCCAACATCTGCATGCTGTAAAACCAACATATTAAGAGTATGATATAACAAGTTGTACATTCGAATAAAGAGAGACAGTATTATCAGATAAATATAGATGAAGTTAAAAAAAGGGTTTTTTCTTCTTAGTGAATAATACTAATACTTGAGCAATTTGATTGGATAACCATCCCACTTAAGTAAGACAGTAAGCAAGAAAGAAATAAATACTATTTATGTTCACCACGGTGACTTAAGTATTAGTACTTTGCCTACAATGGTCGACAGCAATAAACTCATCGATGACGTCAGACGCGCCCAAGGCACTAATTTATAGAAATTTATTAAAAGCAGATAATTATGAGTAATAATTTTTTTTAGGAGAAAAAAATGTGTAGTTATATTTACCACTAAAAACCAACTACTCGGCTGCTGAGTCCTCGGTTACGATTTCCTGGTAGGGCTAAATGTTATAGAGTTTTCCTGTTCTTCTCAGCAGCAGCACGGAGTTGCAACTGTGCCCTGTTGATGGCAATAGGCTTACCCCCATTACATGGGACTTAATAACAGTATCGGCGAAATGTGGGTATCCATTAGTATCTATACATTGACCAGTGACGTAGTGTGAGTTTCAACCGCCCGTGGCGGAGGGCGCGAAGACAACATTCGCCGCCCCGTTATTTTGGTTTTTAAAGAGAGAGACTCCCCGTATTCGTCCCAGAATAAGGAATAAAAATTTCCAAGATCATTTTAATTGATCCGAATCGTAGGTGCGACATCAATATGAAATGAAATGTTTCCAATATTTATAAGATATACCTACCTAGGTATTATTATTTATTGTGAAATTTTGCCGCCCCTGCCGCCCCCACTACGCAACACCCCTGACATTGGCCTAACTATTTGGAGATACAGGCGCGATGCTGTGTTGTTACTAAAAACACGTGGAGAATGAAAGACGTTAAAGTAATTAATAAATATAATTAATATTACTAATCTATACAGAAATACTACGTTAACTCAGTATTTTCGCCTCCTCTTTCTATTTTCTCCAGGATACATTTTCAGTATCTTTTTGGCAGATTCTTTGGCTTCATCTTCAACTGAAAGAATATTTTATGTTTTATATAAAACTAGCATCCGTGCATTTTCCCGGGATAAAAAGTAGCTTCCTAAAGGTACGTATAGTAGTCTTACTAAATCATAAATCATTCAATAGATTTTAGGAATAACATGATCACAGGTGTTTTAGATTTATTTAACTAAAAACTGCCTGACGACTACTCGACCACCATAGGTAGTCAATTTAGCTAGTAAGGTTCTGGCACAAAACTCTTCTGCCACAGACGGAGGATCGTTATTGTTACTGTTAGCCTATACCAACCCACTGCTGGGCAAAGCCCTCCCTTTCGGTCTAGAGTTAGGGACCATTATTTAATTTATCAAGCTCATCCCGCCATCTCCTTCGTGGTTTGCCTCGACGCCTTCTCGTCTAACTTGAGTCACAGCTCATCAGGCATTTGACAGAAATGGCCAGCCAAATTCTACTTTAATTATAATCATAAATAATAATATATATTGATGAAAATAAAACACTACTTACACTCCTCCTCTGAACTATCAGGCTGTGGTCTCCTCAACGCCAGTTGCTTATCAAACCCAATGCCATCGTACTGGAAATTCATAGCTGAAGTCCTAACAGACTTGTTCTCCATGAAATATATCTCACAAGCTGGTAGTATTGGGTTGAAAATCCCTTGAAATAAGCCCAAGTAATCGTCCCCTTCTGGTATTCTGTGATTATTTCTGTAACTCCTATCTTCGTATTCACTTCTTACTCTGTTCAATCCACTTGTACCTTCACCAGGATCAGAAGCTTCTTCATCGTGATCATTTTCCTTTTTACGCTGTCGAGAATAATGACTTAGCGGCTCGGAGCTTGAGGGAGATACATTGTATTTTTCCCGATAATTTTCTCGGTTAAAATTTATTATGAAACCATCCATATTTGCTTCGGTTTCTGATATGAATTCGAAATCCGATGAATTATAACCACCGTCATCTGAATTTTGTATTTCATTAACATCGGAAATTATAGATATGTCCTTTAAGACATCTTGGCTTATGAATTCTTCAGTCGAACTTAAAGAAATGATATCAATGTTTTCAAGTGTGTTCGAGTTGACTATAGAATCGTTTGGATTTACATTATCTTTTGTTAGGTCTTCGGCATTGTCATTTTCATTATGTTCAAGTATATTTCTTCCAGGATTGATTTGAGGTATTGAATCATCATTTTGTGTATCCAAATTATCAAATATTTCGTTAAATTCGTCTAAATCTATCAGATCTCCAGTTATACATGCTGTTTCATCAAAATTATTTAAAGTATCTTCAAATTCCTTAAGATTTTGCAATGTTTCATTATCTAAGACATGTTTCAATATACTTGTCTCAGTATTCTTTGGTGTATTATCTTGAATTTTAGCATCATCGGATGATAAATCATTTATAACTTCAATTTGTTTCGGTTCCATAGTTGTATTATCAATATTTTGCAAAATTTCATTATTTAAAGCGCTGATTTCCATAGAATATTTCAAATTGTTTGCAGTTCCAGAATAATCAAATGTTTCATCCGGCATAACTTCAATATCTTTTTGTTTATTAGAAGTACTACAATTGTGCAAAGTTTCATCACCTAAAACATCTTTCACTGTACTAGGTACAGTTGTGTGTGTGATATTATTTAAAATTGCAGTATCTTCAAGCATATTAACTTTAATATCTCTGGGATTTTTACACAGTGTCTTACTAGAATCCTTTTCTTGAGTGAATATTGTATTTGTAACAGAAGAATCATTATGTGGAACCATGTTATTTTTATTACATAACATATAATTACTTTCTAGTGTTTTTGAATGAATAACACCAACATCAACAACATCAGGTTCAGGATCATCGGATATATTTATTGTTCTTTTTGATAAATTATTCCCATTTGCGTCTGAGGCCATTTTTTTCTTTTGAGTTAGTGGAAATAATTTTCGAAAAAAATTCATTGTTAACTAAAAGTTTAGAATAACAGTAGGCAAGTGTGAAATTGAATACTTATGCGCATGGATGTAGGCAGCTTTTACAGCATTAGCGTATTCACTAGCATAAATGTTTAATTCTATTAGTACATTCACCAAAACAAGTTAATAATTTATTGTTCTTATTTATTAAATTAAATAAAAAACTGTACAATCATCACCTACCTTTGACGGCGACTGTACTTAATGGCCAATGCGACAATTTATACCTACTCTACTGGCACTAAATACACCACCAAATTGATTTAGTACTTAAGCTCGTATAGTTGCTTGTACTGCTGCGGTTAATTTTCTGTGGTTTAGGTGCCTGAACGGAAGATATAATCGTATATTGTACCCATGTACATCGTTTGGCACTTAGGTACCTAATTATTTGATATAGTGCCAATAATAATGTGAAAACAAATTGTTAGTAGGAAGTACGTACCTGATTTGATTTGCAGAATGTTTACAGTGGAATATAAAAATTACTATTGTAAGTTATTGTGTTTTAGTGAGAATGATTCTTAAAATGATTATCGTATATATAGGTATCCGTGTTCTGTGCCTAGTCGTTAATAATACATAGGCACTTTTAATTATTATAATTCACAATGGACAAAATTCAATTGAACACCGCACTACATCTGCTGACAATTATTTAGTTTCGTAAAGGCGGGAATTTAACCTATAGGCAACGAGAAAATGTCATTCAACCAAAAAACAAAAAAAAAAACAATAAAAATTATCAAAATGCTTTATTTTTATTTATATCAAATGCAATGTTACAAGATTGTTACTTATGCTTGTTATAAACGTTTATAGGAGCCAAGTTAGGGCAATGTAATGATGTTTATGATCGAAAATTACATGATACTTGTAAATACCCATAGTTTATGCTGTGATACATCTAATGTATATTCTTTAAATAAAAACAACAAAGATCTTTTAATAATTCTTACATTAGAATTTATAGCCTATAAATTAATTATAAAGTTAGTTGTGTCACTTTTTGCCAGACTTCTTGATGCCTCCAGTTGCCAAAGGACCTTTCTGTGAGGCTTTTGCTTTCGCCTCCTGAAAAACCATACAATTATCAATTATGATCTATGAACTGGAAATAAGACGATTTTTTTTTAATTTCAGTAAGTGACACATGTGGGCAGGACCTAGCACAAACAAAAACAGGTCAAGAGAAAAAAAAACAGAATAAACTATGTATTGTTTTCTTTAAGACTCTAATCTTTTTAATCTCAATACTCAATATTTACTGCATTCAATATTGCATTATGCCCACAAAATGGAGTCCATCTGTCTGTTTTCTTTGAAATAAACTAATCATACATGCAACAATGGAGTTCAAAAAAAAAAATACAAACCTGTAATGCCTTTTGCTGTTCCTTCAACTTTTGTTTATGGGCTAGGTCATCTTCATCAAGGTCCTTTGATTCTTTCTTTGGCGCCTTCAGAGGCTTCTTTTTACCACCATCACGGCCTGACATCTGAGAATATGACAAGTTATTAACCCATCAAGAGATGAAACTTGCAGCTTTATGAAATAATTATGTGATACATTATCGTTAATGTTACAGACTGTCTAATAATGGCAGATGGGTTTTAATTGTGTGTCCGATGACCATGTTGTGTGTGGACCCGCCTATTGTCTTGTTGCTTCTTATTGTATGTTAAATGGCAGCAAATCAAGATGGTAAAAATTAAACTAATAACTAAACTTGGTTCACATAATTCATCATTCGTTGAAGTATGCTTTGCCTATTGGCTGCATGATACATAGTTTTTTTTTACTAACAAATTAGTTCTCAAGGTTTTCCTATGACTCTACAAAATAACAATTATATATTTCAACTATGAATTTTGTGAATATCTACATCCTTCATTCACGCTAATTATTTACATATTCAATTCACATATTGGTGAATTATCATCAATGTGTGATTTTCAGAAAATGATGTCTTTATGTAAAGATTCAATAGGTAAGTAGTATAGTGAAAATCATTATAATATTGCACCCTGCTTTAAACGAAGGACAATGCTTTCGATCCGTCGCTCTGAACGAGTGCTAAAATTCCTACTTAAATATGGAGCAAAATATGGTATGGCTGTTGCCCGTGATTTTGTCTGTGTGATGAAGTAACAAACAGACAGAGTGACTTTCACATTTATAATATTGTGGATACCAAAAACAACCTATAAGAAATTGCTATAAAAATCAATATTGTTAGTTAGAAATGTGTGTTATGATGCTTATTACACCAGCACCATGAATATATTATTAGTTTAGTGATAGTAGGTGGATTAGGTTGTTCTTTTGAGCATCGCGTTAGAACTGCGCGCTACACTTTTTCTCGTCTATAGCCGATGTTGGCGTGGTAGACTTTTTCATTTCACGACTGTGGCGTTCAGCCGTTCAAGAGAATGGCGTTGTGGCAAATAAATACACAGACATAAGCAGAGACTTCTAAAGATTGACGCAAACAAAGCTGGGAAGAATAGCGTACAGATGACAATCTGGCATAAACACAAAAAAGAAATATAGGTCTACCTAACAAATATATATTGCATTATTTTGTATAAAGATTGTTTTTTATTTGGTAAAATTCTAAGAAATACTAAGTTTTTCTAATTCTAGGCCCGTCAAACACAATAATTTAGCTTTTTTGCGATAACCTCAACAGCACTCATAGCTATCAAACGATTTTTTTTTTTACTTTAGTACCAAAATCCCGTGTTATCCTGATAATAAATTGAAAAATACTTACTTTTGCGAGTGTTAAATGGAGACTGTAGCAGATAAATTTAGTGTAATTTAGAAATTACACGCTATTTCCCGATTTGACAGGATCGACGTTTTTTTGGGTTTTTTGACATGACAATCTGCGCAGTCAGTCAGTGTTGTCAGCTTTTGTATTTCGTTCTAAAATAGCTGAAACCATAGACATAGAATTTCGCTTACGCTAAGTCTGAACATATTTTTTTATATTCAGAATTTAATGACAAACCATTCTATAATTAGTATTTTCGCAATTATAATAATACTCATAGTTAACAAAGTAAAGTAAGTTTCGGGCTTAGAATTATAGTCTGTTAGTAGCTGTTTATATAATAAAAGCCCATGGTTATTTAGTAAAAGTCCTGCTGTATCAGACCATTTTTTATGGAAGCAACCATAGAATAACGGTTATTATAGAGCAATTTTAATAGTATTCAGTTCCAAACTCCGGGTTGAAACGAAAATTATTTTAACGAAGCTACCCTATAACACTTATCTATCCCATCCCAGGATCCAACCCAGGACCTGATAGACCGCTGAAGCAGTATATATAATTCTACTATTACTAGTTTTGCATTTCTAGATAAATATTTCAGCAAACTTTAGCCGAGTCCCACATATATGCCAAGAACTAAAAGTGCATTAATAAAAATATTTTCAATTTTCCTAATTAGAAAAGAGTATCCAAGGAGTTCCTTACCGGTGTTTTCTCCACAGGACCAACCCATATTTGGAATCAGAAATGCGACCGGCCACTAGTTGCATGCTGAACGTTTAAAAGTACAGATTCCGTAGTGTAAGTTTATGTTGACAAACACGATTTCACGCATCGAACGCGTTCTGCGCTCCAATTGGTGGAGAACACGAAACGGACCAATCGGAGTGCCGAACGCGGTCGATGCGTTAAATCGAGTTTGTCCAAGGAAATTTACACTAGGGCCTCTGGTATTTTAATGGGACGCATGTATTTTTTTTTTTAAAACGTTGCCCCACACTAGGATTCCTCCTATATCGTGGGTACAGTTTACAAACATACATGTCACATGCACAGACAACCAGACCCGAAAAAACTATCTGTAGATCATACAAATATTTGTTCCGTGCGGGGATCGAACCCGCGACACCTAGCGCAGAAAGCTAATCGCTTAGCCACTGCGCCAACCGTGTCGTCAAAGTCTTGTATTCTACGAAGGTTTAGGCAGAAGCTTACTATTGTACACCCACATTTCGTCAATGCCTTACTGAGTCCCATCCCATTACTTATTGCCATCTAACGGGCACAGTTCCCGACTCCGTGGGAACTTCCATACAGAAAGCGAATGGGAATTTCCATACAGAACAACCCATTAACACTTTGCCCGACCCGGGAATCGAGCCTAGGACCTCACGCTCAGCAGTTGCGCTTGCGACCACTAGATCAATGACGAAGTCACTTATTAAGAAGTTTTTAGAAACCTACCTTTCGTAGTTACTATATAGAACAGTGCTATGAACATGATTAAAAATAAATTTTCACGCTCCATTTTTCTTTAAACACGAACTTGCACTGAAATGTGGCTAGTAAATAATGGTATTTAGATAATACAATGTCAATCTTTATATACTGGACAATTAGTACGTAAGCAATAAGGAAAATATGTTTGATTTAATTACGCTAATTACATATATTATTATTACCCTGTTTCATATATGACTGAGGTCAGAGTACTAGAAATGCTGGAAATCAAACCACTAAATAATTCTTGTCGTTTCAAATCCACTCTGTATTTGTGTAGGTACACATGCGAAATAATTGATTTCTAACAATTCAAAAACAAGTGGTATATTTAAAAGTCTGTTTTAAAATCTTTACATGTTAATTAAATCATCATCTCTAGCCTCTTTCCTACTTAATTGGGGTCGGCTTCCAATCTCACCAATTGTGGCTGAATATCGAACGACTGCCATCTGACCTCAGGCACCCAATTACTGGGAGCCACTGATACACCAAGGTAAGACCGATTTTCAGACTTTGGGCTGCTGACACCCGTAACAACTGTTATTATTTGTGTGACACCCGGGACCAACTGCTAGCCTTGCTTTCCAAGGCACGCACGGGTCCCGATATGTGAAGAACGGTGACCCAACTAAGGACTGGCCGCAGCAAGCGCTGAGTAGCCCCGCAGTTCGACAAATCTGCGCGATTGCAATGTAGCTTTGATATGATTGTTATAATTTCCGTATGTCAGTGTTACAGATAAGCATAATAGATATTTTCCTTATGCATCATTTATTGATAATCAACTTATGATGCACATAATTTTAATGTTTATCATTAAATTCTGTTGGTTGTCTTGTGCGAACGTGTACAAATCTATTTAAAAATGTATAAGTTACTCATGTTGTGTTCATTTGTCATCTGTTATTATATTATTTTCTCAAATCTAGGTAAGATTTAAAACATTTTTTTTTTCTAAATTCTCTCTGCTCTAGCTCTGCAAAATCTCTATTTTCTGAACGATCGTAGTGCTTCTATTTCTTGGCAAGATCGCTAATGAATATGTACAAAGCATTCGTATTAATTGTTACTACTATTTAATTTTAAGCAAGATAAGATGTTATAGCTAGCACTAAGATAGCAATAATACAAGTTGCTATACTTTTTGTAGTGTTTATGTGTGTTTTCTTCTTATTTAAGAGCCTTGCTCTTGTCGGTGTAGCTGATTAAGTTCTTTCCACTTTTCTCTCTCCAGTGCAGTCTCCTTTACCTTTTTATACGACATGACGGCAACCTTTTCCTTTATTTGGCTCATGTAACTTATCCTTGGTCTTCCTCTCCCTCTCGTTCCTTCTATCTTTCCTTCAATTATGTTTTTAATGATATTGTCATGTCGTATGAGATGGCCTATCATCTTTCTGTTTCTTTATGTGTGGTATGGCACGGTTGGCGTAGTGGTTGAGAGATAGACTGCTGCGCTAAGTGTCCCGGGTTCGATTCCTGCACGGAACAAATATTTGTATGATCTACAGATAGTTATTTCGGGTCTGGGTCTTTGTGTATGTGAATATATGTGTTTTTAAACGCACCCACGATACAGGAATGATTACTAGTATACCTTACATTTTAAAAATAAAAATTGCCTTGTTCTTTCCTGAGGTCGGCTCCCAGTCTAATCAGATGCGGCTGGATGTCAGTATTGTACGTGGACCAATTAATATTTTTTTAATTAATGAATATATTTGTAAATGCACCCACGATACAGGAATTATTCCTAGTGTGAGACAACGTTTTTTAAAGAGAAAAAAAAGGTATTCCCAGAAGTTTTACTTTTGTAGTCACAATCTCTTTAAGCGGTTTTTGTACTCATCAATATGAAAAACTTTTAGTATGGGACAACTCTGAAACCGTGAAAAAATCCTTTTATCAGTATATTTAACTCGAGTAATATTATTTGTATGCAAGATGATTATGACGTTTCGGCTTCGCCCGCGTAGTTACTACACGAACTCGTGCATTTTTTCGGGTCAAAAAACAACGTATTATTTTTATAATTATAATACTATTTGAATCAAATTTTGTTCACAAATTCATGGGTTTTAATTTTTTGGCATGGAATCCTAATTCTTTTCTAAAATAAAAATAAAACTCTATATAACATCAGCTATCTGACAGTGAAAGTCTTATCAAAATTGGACCAGCCGTTTTAGAGATTAGCCACAATAAAAAGATAGAGAGAGAAATTAAAAAAAAAATTGCTTTCATTTCCGTATATACTCTCTCTCTTTACAATTATTTTAATAGCAAAGATAATAATTGTTGTCTAACAATTATCCTCATTATAGGTACTGTTTTATAAATTAACAGCAAAATAAACAATTTAACTGCTATTTTTAACTACGTTTGGCACTGACAGTAATTCAGTATTTTATCGACTTCAAAAAAAGAGGATTACCGTACAAGCGTATGCTTTCTATTTTTATTAAGAGAATTTTACTCAAGAATATAATTAATGCTTATCTCAAACATGCGCAGTATTGCGTATTGCGCATAATCTATGTACTAATTGCTTTTACTCGTACTCACTGACATTTGACATATTGATATAAAACCCTATAATTATTTGCTGTTTACTCTAAACTGACGCTCGGATCAAGCAAAAAACACCCTTATTACATCGACATAAGAACTTTGATAGGTGTCAAGTTATGATGAAGAGACTGAATACTAGTTGCGATTGAAGAGAAATGTTTCTTTTGTAAGTTGTTAGGGCAAATATTATGGCGGTTCCACACGTTGGCCATAATGCTAGCCCCAATACACTAGGAATAGTTCCTGTATCGTGGGTGCGTTTAAAAACACAAATATTCACATACACAAAGACCCAGACCCGAAACAACTATTTGTAGATCATACAAATATTTGTTCAGTGCGGGAATCGAAACCGCGACACGTAGCGCAGAAAGCTAATCGCTTAGCCACTGCGCCAACCGTGCCGTCAATTTCATCTAATTCTATTCTATGCCATTTTATCGATGATCCACATATTGGGCGAATAATTTTGGGGCCAGCATTGGGCCAACATATGGAGCCGGTGTTTGAATTAACTCAACTCAGCACTTTAAAATTTTTACCGCATTTGCAAATGCATTGCAAAATAATGATATCATATTGTTTATTCCTGAACGAACAACTTTAGCCGATTTCGAGGAACGTAACATGAATGTGACACCAAATAACAAAACATGACGCAATTCCATATATTGCAGTTTTTGCTTTAGGTCTTCACAGCCCTTACACACAGTTTCTAGCGTAAGCGTTCGATAAATGAGTGTGCAGCGCAGACGCCGCATGGTCACGATATCCTTTTGGTATATGCAGGAACGAGGTATAGTGTTCTTCCAATGAAAATGGGATGGGATGGAATGGGGGATGTTCCGGCCAAGCAAGGTTAACCTGGCGGGCCGACGCCTGACAGTTGATGTCGGACATTCGTATATGTGTAAAAATCGTTGTAAATTTTCATAGTGCGATTCAAGATTTCTTGTTACCGCTTCACTCCGATAGATGGCGCTTTACTTTTTGCTATGTTGCGAATAGTAGTCGCTACATATATTATTATTTACAAAATGTATTCCGACGAGGAAACTCTACTCTTGTTTGCGCGCGCATACATTTATTATTGAACGCCTACGCTGTACTACGCTAGTGTGAAGCGGCTCTAACCTTTTGTACCATCTGAATAGTCTTTTAATATGATGTTTTTTTTTTGCAGTTGACGCGAGCAAAATTTTGTCAGCAAAAAGGTTGAAAAGCATTTACAACCAGACCAATACTAACAGAAATGGCTGATGGCGACGCAGCATCCATCAACATCCATCACGTTGAATAACTTGTTTATAATAAATTGATAAATAATACTGGCTTTTTGTACTATAACTATCTATACATACATACATATGATAAAATTATAACAGGCCGATGTCTGTACATTATAAATATTGGAGAAAAACTAATATGGGGGTCTTTATTAGAGCAACAGAAGCCAAAACAACAGTTTTTAGAATTTTTGTTTGTCTGTCTGTATGTTTGTACAAGCATCACGCAAAAACTACTGCATGGAATTGAATGCAGTTTTCACCTATGTATTGCTAGAGGTCTGACTTAAAATATAGGCTTCATTTTATCGCAGGAAAATATCAGATTCTAAATTCCACCCGAACGAAGTCGCGGGCAAAAGCTAGTGTAAATAAAATAGAACTATCTGCGTCATTGGTCTAGTGGTCGGAAGCGCCATTGCTGAGCGTGAACTCCTGGGTTCGATTCCCGGAACGAGCAGTAATTGGGTTTTTCTATATAGAAATTCTCAGTAGCAACACGGAGTATGGAACTATGCCCGGTAGATGGCAATAGGCTCACCTTCTATTCATCATCATCATCATCAGCCAAAAGACGTCAACTGCTGAACGAAGGCCTCCCCCAAGGGGGGGAGGTTGCCATAATCCCCACGCTTGGCAGGCGGCTTGAGGATCGCAGTGGCTCACCGATTAGTGAGAGGACGCTGCTGCCCGTCCTCCGGTATTTGGCCGCAGTTTTAAGACGTACCCGCCCTCTATTATATGGGATTTAATAACAGCATCGGCGAAATGTGGGTGTACAATAATACACTTCTGCCTAACCTTATGGGGAATACAGGCGTAATGTTAGGTAACTATCCAAGTGTCTACTGGCTCATTAGTGGTGGCGAGCGCAGCTGCTGATTGTGTTGGAGGGTTCGATCCCCATGTCGTGTCGTGTGCTCGGAGCCTGCTATGACATGGGACTTAATAACGGCATCGGCGAATAATTAATTGAATCAGGCGTTACTTTGCGGAAATCCATGATATATAAGATATACAACTATAATATTTAGTTTTAATTCTCCCAAACTACTGCAAGCTTGGGTGCATGCACAGCACCGCCCTCCCGCCCGCAAATATATGCACATGCAGAAGGTGCGATAGAAATAATGTAACATGCAACCAAACTGATCCTCGACACGTGTTTCGCCCCTACACGGAGCATCCTCAGGAGCAGGCATCGGCGAAATATGTGGGTTCAACTGTCAGTCGATCGTTCAACCACTGCGTCGGACATGCTGTATATTAGTAAAGTATTCTCACAATACAGGAGAAATCCAAGGTAGGGGCAATTTTTATGATAATGACTTGGAAACAGAGCGTTTTTTTTTTTTAAGTTATATTGTACTTATTGCGAAATACTTCAGTGACTTTGGCCATGAAATAGCGTAATGGTGTGTAGCAAGTTCTCCGGCATTCTTCTTCGGTTACAAAACGGTTTTTATTGCCCATACAACCTTCGTACATGAACTCTTCGCATTTTGTTGTGTTATTGTTGTACCCGTACCTGTAAGAGATTTAGAGATCAACGTCATAATATAGTCCAGTTTACAAACGTCAAAAGTTCAAATTCAACTACATATCGACTGTGAATTGGCAACGTGGCATATCTCGATTTTATGAGGATTTTATTTGGTTATACCATTTATAATGAAGTATTTCATACTCGGCAGCGCTGCAGAAAGCATATTTTACTTCAATTAAAATTACACGCCAATATATGTTTTAAAAACTATAAAGTAACTTTCGACCGCGTTGTTTGCACAAAGTGGTCGATAGTTTCTTCTTAATCTTGTAATGTTGTCAAAAATGAGATAGTACCAGTTGCCAGTTCACAGTCGATATAGGGGTTGAAATGAGGGTCCAACGTTTATATAAAAAGCCTTTTTACTCGTATAGAGGACATTTTTTTTTTTTTTTTTTTTTTGAGTTGTCTCTCGCAGTTAGCTCAGGGAGCTTTTACTGCTTAACCGGGCAAATGGCGAGACCAGAAGGGCCTCCAGCCGAGCAAATTATATAATATTAAGCAACACTGCTAAGGGTGTCCCATAGTGGGACTCGAACCTCGGCTTAGGGCGTTGCTGGGGGGCATACAAGAGAGGACTTGCTGGATCTGATTGTGATTATTTGGGGACATTTGATTTATTACTACTGGCTCAGCGCGGGCTGGCTCGAGCAAGGGTCGGGGTGGAGAATGAACGGGTCTTCGCGACGGGCCTCGCCGGCGAGGACGGTACGACGGTCGGTTGTGTGTAGTGTTGTTAGTTTTCCTAACCAATCGGAGCGCCTCCTGATGGAGGGTGATATCGTCGTCTGGGTATGTGAGAGTGTGCCTAGGACGGCGAATTTTGGATATGCGGGAGGGGGTGTAATTGGCGGCAGATACCACTAAGGGGTTTGTGTGCGAGGGAGCAGAGTCGAAGAAGCGTTTAGACGCTTTCTTCATGAAACATCTGATGGTCGGGAGGTTTAGGTCAGCGTGGAGCTGTTTATTGCGAACGTACCAGGGCGAGCCTGTGGCTTTGCGCAAGAAACGGTTTTGAAGGATTTGCAACCTATGGAGTCTGGACGTCTTTACGTGTGAGAACACGACGCTAGCGTACGTCATGATAGGGCGGATGCATGTGGTGTAAATTCGCACCTTGGACTTGAGTGCTAATTTACTCCGCGCATTGAGGATGAAATGGAGGCGCCCGAGAGCAAAGGCGGCGCGGTGGCGAACCGTCTTTATGTGCTCGGTGAATTTGAGTCGGTCGTCGAGGGTCACACCGAGATATTTGGCCGTCAGTTCCCAGGGGATCTGTTGGCTAAACATGGAGATGGGACTTATGAGACTAGGATCCACGCCGCGTCTCGAAAAGAGCACGGCGGCGCTCTTAGTCGGGTTGACTTCGAACCTCCAGTTCGTGAACCATTTCCCTAGGGCATTGGCTGCGGTCTGGAGGGATCGGGAGATGCAGTCCGGATTAATGCCGGAGTAGAAGATGGCTGTGTCGTCAGCGAATAAGGCTAATCGACATTTGCCTCTGATCGGGATATCGCTTGTGTACAGCGTGAAGAGAAGCGGGGAGAGCACTGAGCCCTGAGGGACTCCGGCTCGGATCGGATGAGGGGACGAGAGCGCACCCTCTATGCGGTAGCGAAAACTGCGGTTCGACAAGAAGTCTCGGATGATGAGCACGAGACGGTCGGGCACTTTATGCTGATACAGCTTATATAATAAGCCGTTGTGCCAGACCTTGTCGAAGGCTTTCGCCACGTCAAAGAAGAGAACGCCTGTCTTGAGGCCTTTTTGGAAACCAGCACTGATATGCTCTACTATGCGGTGAACCTGACGGACGCAGCAGTGTCTGGCTCGAAAACCAAACTGCTCGTCGGGAATGAGTTTGTTGGATTCGGCGTAATCCATTAAACGAACATAGATCAGACGCTCATAAATCTTCCCAAGGACGTTTAGGAGGCTTATGGGTCTGTAACTGGACGGCTCAGACTTGGGTTTGCCGGGTTTCGGAATACCGATAACGGTAGCTTCTTTCCATGACTGTGGAAAGAGATTGTTGCTTAAAGCCGCATTGAAGATGGCAGTCATTAAGACGATGAGCGGGGCGGGGAATAGTTTGATCACTCTGTTGGTGATCCCGTCAGAGCCAGGGGCTTTTTTGGGTTTGAGTTTCTTAACGAGAGTAAGAACCTCATCGGGTGTGACCGGGGGGAGGGGATCGTCAGGGTCCTCGTAGGGAGGGAGAGAGGATCTACGTTCGACCTCGGCGTCTACCTTGAAGAGGTGAGCCTGGTCGACTGGGAGAGTGCTTGGGGAGCATTGGGCTTCCAAACTGTCGGCTAGACATTCGGACTTTTCGTCGTCCTCGAATGCGGGGCTTTGGTTGGGACGATTGAGAGGGGGGTATAGAGGACACAGCTAGTAAAAATATAAGTAATAAATTTTATCCATACTAAGTATAATAATAATCTAAAAATCTATCTATATATAAAAAACAAATAAGATATCATAGTCATATAATAAGATGTCATAGTCAATAAGATGTAATGTCCTCCTGACCGATTTCGGTCACGGCGGCCAATCTCACCGGAGATCAGCCAACTACGCAGGAGATATTATAGAGCACAAGTGTGTGCGCAAACACAGGTGCTCTCTCTATTCCTTCACTCTCATAGTCCGATGGGACGGCAATCCGACACGACCGGAGAGAGATCAGGCGCAGGACCAACGGCTTTACGTTTCCGAGGCACGGTGTGTATTCACATACACGAAGACCCAGACCCGAAACAAATATCTGTAGATCATACAAATATTTGTTCCGTGCGGGAATCGAACCCGCGACACGTAGCTCAGCAGTCGATCTCTCAACCACTGCGCCAACCGGGCCGCCAATAAGATGTCATAGTCATATAATAAGATGTCATAGTCAATAAGATGTCATCTGAGGATGTCATAGTCAATAAGATGTCATAGCAATAAAACAAGTTGCTACATCCTTACAGGGTCTATGTGTGTTTAGGTTGGCTTAATTGTTTTCTGTAACGACATAGTGCAATAAATAAATAAATAAATAAACTGCCTCATTGGTCTAGTGGTCGTAAGCGCGATTGCTGAGCGTGAGGTCCTGGGTTCGATTCCCGGGTCGGGCAAAGTGTTATTCCGTTTTTCTGTATTGAAATTCTCAGTAGCAGCACGGAGTCTGGAACTGTGCCCGGTAGATGGCAATAGGCTCGCCCCCTATTACATGGGAATCAGTAACAGCATCGGCGAAATGTGGGTGTACAATAGTACACCTCCGCCTAACCCTTGGGGGAACACAGGCATGATGCTGTGTTACTTACATAACTGTCGCGTTGGTTGGATCGTCTGAGGAACTGACGCTGTCACTCCCGCAGTCTCCTTCGTCAATCAGCAGATTACATATATCTTTGTCGTCATCTGTAATAAAAATATAGCACATCACTAGTTTAGTGGTCGCAAGCGTAACTGCTGAGTGTGAGGCCCTGGGTTCGATTCTCGAGTCGGGCACGTCTCATGTCCCGATGGGGGGCGACCACAGTTCCAAACTCCGTGCTGCTACTGAGAATTGCTATACAGAAAAAGCCAATATCACTTTGACCGACCCGGGAATCGAACCCAGGACCTCACGCACAGCAGCTGTGATTGTTGCCAATAGACTACAAGGGTGATAATGAGGCTGTTTGCGGTAATCAAACCTTAATTAACCTTTTTTTTTTAACTTGTTGAGAACCTTTCATGGTTGGTTGTCCCTGTCTGTCACCAGGCTGTAACTCAAGGACCGTGATAGCTAGACAGTTGAAATTTTCACAAATTATGTATATCTGTTGCCGCTATAACAACAAATACTAAAAACAAAATAAAATAAATATTTAAGGGGGGCTCCAATACAACAAACGCGATTTTTTTGCCCTTTTTTGCTCGATATCAATAATGGCAACGGGTAGGCACTTGAAATATTCACAAAATAGTCAGTTATATTTTTACTTTAATAATAAATACCTACTGTTGTTTATTTTAACGATGCAAGAATGTAGATGACGCAAAAGGGTTATGTAAGGATCGTAGCACGTGGCGTTCCGTAGTTTCTGCCTACCCCCATGGGAAAAAGGCGTAACTTTTTGTTATGCAATCACTTTTACAGATCTTTTTTTTTAACTAGATGGCGTCGGCATTTCCTATGACTATCTCTGAGAAGAAACGCCAAAACAAAATCAGGGGTCAAGGTCTATTTTAAAGTCCAGACAGATTAATATGGTGTCACTTTAAAGTGACTGTACATCAACGTGATCTGAGATTATCCGACTATTGTTTTGAATTTAGAATTGTTTAGAAACATGCGCACACGCTGCTGCGCATGTGCTGTTCGTTAGATTGCGCACGTGACTGATCGACGGTATGTTTATAGGATGTGCGCTACAAAAGGATAGCCTTTTGTAAATATCAATAGGCTCAACACTAGGATTTCTCCTGTATCGTGGGTACAGTTTACAAACATACATGTCACATACACACACAACCAGACCCGAAACAAATATCTTTCAAATATTTGTTCCGTGCGGGGTTCGAACCCGCGACACGTAGCGCAGAAGGCTAATCACTTAGCCACTGCACCAACCGCGTCGTCAAACGAATTCTGCGCTAGCGACCATTAGACCATGACATAGGATCGCGCTTGTATCCGCGAAGTGTTAGGCAGAGGTGTATTAATGCACCCAAATTTCAACCATATTGTCATTCCCACTGGGCACAGTTTCAAATAACAAGTTAATGACAAATTTTCTGTTATGTTTAAAATAATAATTATTATAATAAATTATGTTTCCTTACCAATTGGTTCTTCCGTCATTATCACAACCCTGAATGTTGCGATGATTATTAATAATAATACACCATAATAGTTAGATAAGTCAGTCATTATTGTGGCATACAAGGGTCATACACTTTAAAACATATTTTATAAAATATTTCTAAGCTACAAAAACACTTTGTTATATGTCACAAAACAAAATTTTTGCAATGGAATTCAATTCAGGTATTATTTTTAATTTAAGTAATGTTTGCTAATTAACAAAGTTATTTAATTAATTGATTTTTTACTAAATTCACTTCCATTGTATTCACTCTACAAGTCACACGTGATATGCCACGGAAGTGGATGTTTTTTTCGATTTCCCATCGTAAACGTAATCTCCTTTGTATATACAGGGTGGCGTGACTTTTTTTCTAGCAATGACCTGACCTTTCTTCGCTTTGGTAAGAATACCGTGCAAGTAAAATTTGATAAGTTTCAGAAGAGACTTAAAATTGAGATTATAAATTCAACCCATTACTGTCCCACTGCTGGGTAAGGGTCTCTTCTCCGAACGAGAAGGGTTAGGCCTTAGTCCACCACGCTAGCCCGGTGCGGGTTGGCGGACTACACACACCGTCTAGAACTTTATGAAGCCCTCTCAGGTGTACAGGTTTCCTCACGATGTTTTCCTTCACCGTGAACGCAAGTGATAATCAAATTCTGATTCGCACATGATTCCGAAAAGTCAGAGGTGCGGGCCGGGTTCGAACTCAGACCCTCCTGCATGGAAGGCAAACGTTCAACCGCTAGGCTATCAGTTATTAGATTATATCACATGAAAAAATTCGTAAATGGATAACATAAACAAAAATACAATAGAACAGAATACCATACAATACAATACATTTCATTGCACACCATTTACGAAATATTTTTCATAAGAAATAATCAGTCCTGTGTCCCTTCTGAAAACTTATCAAATTTTACTTGCGCGGTATTATTACCTAAGCGACGCATGTAAACATTTAACCTCTGTTTGGAGGCAAAACATGCTAAACATGTATTTCCCGAAATACATCACCCTGTGAACAATGTTTCGTTGTTCCATTGTTAAGCTTTACTATTTGCTTGCTATAATTGCTACAAACAATAGGTTTAGTTCATTAATACCTATCAGTCTGGAAACATCCACAAAATATGGCCCAAATATGCCCGATTTGGGGTACGTAAAAGTAATTATATAGGTGGTAAATATTTAAAGAGAGGAGTTTGCAAAGCTGATTGCCGACATTCGCTAGTCGGAGAGGCACCTTATAAAGAAGAAGAACAGTAAATATAAAATAAGACTGCCTCATTGGTCTAGTGGTCGAAGGTCCTTGGTTCGATTCCCGGTTAGGCAAAGTGTTATACGGTTTTTCTGTATGAAAATTCTCGGTAGCAGCACGGAGTCTGGAACTGGGCCCTGGCTATTGCATTGGAAGAATAACGGCATCAGCGAAATGCGGGTGTGTAATAATACATCTCTGCCTAACCTTATGGAGAATACAAGCGTGATGCTATGTTATGTTAAGTTATATAAAATAAGGTAAATTCGCCGGAAGAAATAATGACTCCCACTGTTACTGGCGTTATTGAGTCCCATGTAATAGGGGGCGATTCTATTGCCATCTACCGTGCACAGTTCCAGACTCCGTGCTGCTACTGAGAATTTCCATACCTACAGAAAATTCTTATATGTAATTAAAAAAATAAAAACACCACAAACCTGATGTCTGACATTCCTCAGATATCTCCTAGTTTTGCCAACGAGCAATGGACCGCAGAATCCTTGGAGTTCGGTTTAAGCACTGGACGAGAAACACCACTGAACACTTCAAAATACCAATCGCTGACATCACCCAGAACTCGATTAAGTTCCAGTCTAGCTTGGCTAAATGAGCCTGGGCTGGACATGTACGATGCATGGTATTGTGTCTCCTTTGTGTCTTAAGTGACACAAAGGAGACACAATATTCTAGTATACAGAGTGATAGAAAATGTAGTGTATAATGTCAAATTAGTTTTCAGTTATCCTGTAAAAACTGTATTATCCGTCAATTTATAGTAAATTTAATAAACCTATACAGCATGATTAAATCTTTGCAAACAACATCTAGTTTAAAAAAGACGTGTAAAAGTGTCTGAAAAATCCTAATCGCATAATAAATCATTTCATTTCATTTGATTCTCGTAGCTACACAACTGTGAAGTTACGTAACGCTTGCCGAAGTCAGTCCTTGGATGGGTTCCCGAACTTCACATCGAGACCCCTCCGTGCCTTGGAAAGCACGTTTAGCAGCTGGGTGTCAGATGAATACCTATGTAAATTAATCAATTCAATCGTTTATTATAATTAGCCATCATAACGTTTAAATTACTTTCATTGATATAATTTTTATAAATAGGATCTTAATTGACCCACGATCTTTGTCTTGTCAGCAGTATTTCACGTGTGTTTGCGCTACAAAACCAAGAGATGGCGCTGCACGTTCGAAATCGAGACGACGACTATGTCGACGCTCCCCGCGCCCCTTTAAAAGCTCTCGACAAGAAATGGCGGAATAGGCGCACATGCATTTTTGAATTTGATTTGATTGAACTGGAATAACGGTGTGATCCAGCCTTCTCGGTGCTCAAACTCTTTAGAACTTCGCCCCCAGTGTGTGGACGTCAAGTGTAATCCAAAATCGCATTACTTTCACATCTCTACGAACGAGCTAAACAGCGACCGGTAAGTGACACTCTCCTTGAGTTTTATGGTGGATTTGGTACTTGGTCGTGCAGGTCACCAGAACAAAATACAACACTGCTAGCTGGTCCTTTGCCCTAGGTGAATTTTTAGACAACCTATGACAGTCTTTACGGGTGTCAGCAGCCCAAAAAGTCTGACAAAATGTTTAACAAAATCGTGTATAGGTGATAAGTTAGCGATATTTTTGATACTTTGTCCCACACTAGGAATAACTCCTGAATTCTGGGTGCGTTTCCAAACACAAATATTCACATGTACCATGATTGATGAAATATTGAAAATTGACCGAACTTTTTAATACATGCTGTATGTTCTATGATTCATATGAGGTCCGAAAATAACGTGAACTATGATTGCATTTAGTATTGTTTGAATATAAACAATAGTTTAGTTAATCCATTGTTATGATATCGCTTTAAACTGGGGGTTTAGTATGAATTTTCCTCGAACTCAATCATTATCCCTATCGAACTAAAATAGTACGAAAATTCGGTTCCTGCAGATGCTGCTGAATATCAGTATTTTACACATATTTTTTTAGACATTAAAATTAAGACATTTACATGACTGCCATTGGTCTAGTGGTCGCAAGCGTGAAGGCTAAGCGTCAGGTCCTGGGTTAGATTTGTGGGTCGAGCAAAGTGTTATCGAGTTATTCTATATGGAAATTCTCAGTAGCAGCACGGAGTCAAGAACTGTGCCCGGTAGATGGCAATAGGCTCGCTTCCTATTACATGGGATTCAATAACGGAATCGGCGATATGCAAGTGTACAATAATACATCTCTGCCTAACCCTTCGGGGAATACAGGCGTGATGCTATGTTATGTGTTAATTAATCTTATTTTTTATGTAAGTGTATAGACTTTGGTTGGAAATAAAGGTTTATTAATTATTATTTTAAGTTTTTAATAAATTTTACATGTTTTATGGCAATCTCTTCTCGTGTAGAAGTTGTTTGAATTTCCGTGGCAGCCTCCGTATATGAACTTCACACATATATTCTTTTGGGCGTTGTAACCATATCTGAAAAAATAATTATGAAATTTAGCAGAAAACACTTAGAATTTTACATTATTATCATCATTATTTGACGGCACGGTTGGCGCAGTGGTTGAGAGATCGACTGCTACGTGTCGCGGTTCCATTCCCGCACGGAACAAGGACAAATATTTACCTACTGGCTGTAAACAACCATGGAAAACAGGAGTATAACCTAAAGTCTGTAAATAATAAATATAACACCCGCTCGATGTCCACCGGCAGATACATCGTGCCCAGAATATTTAATTATTATGGTGATAGAACATTGAAAAAACGGTTGCCTTACCTATTGAATAGTCTGCCGGAGGACATAAGGCGCGAAAGTAACACACTCATTTTTAAGCGTATGTTGAAAAAGTATTACCTAGATAAGTGTTAGATAATATGAATGCCTATTATATGTTATATTCTGTGTTTGTATATAGATTAGTAAGAATAATAGTTCTACTATTGTACGGAGACTCGATCCCGCAGTCAAACCGATAACACGGTTTTGTGGGGCAAATACATATTTTAAGAACTGTTACTTTATTAAATAAATAAATAAATAATAAATAATAATAAAAAATGATTTACAGATAGTTGTTTCGAGTCCGGGTCTTTGTGTATGTGAATATATATGTTTGTAAACGTACCCACGATAAAGGAATTATTCCTAGTGTAGGTCAACGTTTAAAACAAAATATTTGCCTAGTTCTTTCCTGAGGTCGGTTCCCAGTTTAACCAGATGAGGCTGTATTTCAGTATTGTACGTGGACACATTAATGAGAGACACTCTAAGGTTATAGCGGTTGTCAGACTTCTTGCGATTCTGACACCCGGTAGTGTGTCATAGGTATTCGTAACACATTTGACCAACTGCTTAACGTGCTTTCGAGACACGGAGAGGTCTCAATGTATGAAAAACGGTCACCCATCCAAGGACTGACCGCAGCAAACGTTGCTTACATCAGTAGTTACGTAGCTAATGGCCGCTCAATCACTTAGGAATATAAATCCCATAAATTGATATTATATTGAATGTGTATGACTTTACAAACAAAACATTTGCCGTTTCTACGATTAAAAAGGAAAATTTATTTTAAAAAAAGACGAGTTCATTCAATATTCTTACCAAAGATATTAGAAGGAAGATTCTAACAATGTGTTACTCTAAATGACCTCAGTGTTTACGCTCTATTTTTGTCTCTTGTTATCTAATTGCTAGCCGTGGTAACAGCTTTTTGGTTGAAATGAGACAAAAACATGAGTTAAGAGCAAAATTTGCAACTTACCTATAGTACTTTCCCGAACATGGCCCGGCTTGGATTGGCAGCGTGCACTTTGTGTATCTGACAACTGAAAAAAAAAAACATCATTATAAAGTCTCAATATTCAATAAACATCTCTTCACGACAGGAGAGATTTCGACTGAGATGGACAGCGTTACCCTACTGACTCTTTTCGTCCCGCCTACTGAAATTTCCCTCCTGGACATGAGTGGCCATGGCTGATTTGGAAATCCCTAGGTCGAAACAAGTAAAACCTGTTTAGGTGGGCATTTGTAGATGGCTCCAACTTAATGTGTGACTGCAGTACGGTCTCGCAAACGATGATGCACTTCATATCGCGCCCGGCGTGACCCCACACGCCGGAAAAATGAATACCACTGATAGTGCATTCCTTGTAGATAACTTGTGGGCTGGGTCTATCTAGATTGCCATCGATTCGCTAAGAAGAAGATTATAGGAGTCATACACTGTCATGTACCCCTTTTTTTTTTTTTGTTTTTGATTATCGTGGTGCGAACCCATCATGGGCTATCCTCCGCCTGGGGAGGGCGGAGGGGTGTGTCGGACTCCTACCGGCTAAACTCACCACGGTGATCCGCCTCGACACCATATGGTGGGCGTCGGGAACTCTTAGAAGACCGCACCGAAGCCCATCATGGTGTCATGCCGAACGGCACTTCCCGGAGGGGGTGACTGTAAAGAGGCCACCCCCTCGTGCACGTCCCGGGGGAGACTGTAAAGAGGTCCCCCCGTTACCCTCGCTGGTGCTGTGTGCACGGCGACACGGACCACAGCGTGTCGCCGTCTTCTCGGGGGTCGCTAAGTGAGAGCGCGCAGAGTCCCCACTCTGCGCGCTCGCGACCCCTAAGGCCCCCCGCTGAGGTGTGTTAGGCGGGGGGTTGCGGCGTGTTGCGCGCCGGGGCGGTTGCTCCCCGGCGCCTCCTCCTCCGTCGAGCGGGATCGGCCCTCTCCCGTTCCCGCTCATCGGCCTCCTTCTGGAGCATGACTGCTTCACAGAAGGAGACCACTGCCCTCCAGTTTTCCGATTCTGCCAGCATAGCCGATACTATGGCTGGCAGAGAGAGATCTTGCCCGATCTGGTCGACCAGAATCTGCCGCTCTGCGGCCCACGCAGGGCACGCCTCGAGCGTGTGCTGTGCAGTATCCTGGCCGCCTCCTCCACAATGGTGGCAATCAGCCGTGGCCTCGCGGCCGATCCTATTCAGGTATTCACCGAAGCAACCGTGCCCGGTGAACACCTGCGTCAGTCGGTACGTGACGCGCTCGCTCCTCTTGAGCCAGGCTCCGAAGTGCGGCAGTATCGCTTCGACAACGCGCTTGTGCGCGAACTGTGGCCGTAAAAGCCGTTCGCGCCACAAGTCGAGCGCGTGCCTACGTGCGCGCCGCCTTAGCCTTTCGAACGCCGAAGCCGGCGCGGTCTCGCCGTCCTGGCGGATAGCGCGGATCCGGTGATACACCCTCGCGTCCGTATCCGCCTGGATGTCGAACGGCACATACCGCGTCAGTAGAGTTGCCGCCTCGAAGGATACTGTTCTGTATCCTCGTGCGATCCGTATTGCAACTTTGCGCTGCAGGCCGTTGATTTTCGTCCTGCAGCGCCGGACGCCCGATAGCCGAGCCGACCATACAGGCGCCCCGTACAGCACCACGGATCGCACGACCCCCCCGTAGAGGCGGCGAACTTCCTCCCGAGGCCCCCCGAGATTGGGCAGCAGTCTGTGCATGGCACCCACTACCCTCTCGACTCGGGGGACCAGGTGTCATGTACCCCTAGTGTAAGTTTCTTTTGACAAATACGATTTACTACATCGAACGCGTTCGGCGCTCTGATTGGTCCGTTTCGTGTTCTCCACCAATCCGAGCGCCGAACGCATTCGATGTAGTAAATCGAATTTGTCAAAAGAAAGTTACACTAGGGGCACTGTGTGCATAATATCTATAAGAGAAACAGTATCGGATTAGCAATTTACCGCCCCTTCAGGCTGAGTACATCTGACTGATCGCCAAATTAGACCAGCTTGGCGAGGACTGGCATCCTTCGAGACGACTGACCCCTGATGGTTGGAGGGCGAGGAAACGACAGCACACATGCTACTGAACTGTCCTGAAGGTTGCCACATATGAAGCTAACTACTTTGGTAACCCAGGTACTCTCCGAGAGATCGTCGGTGACGTCAAACATCTGCTTTCCTTTCTTCTCAAATATACCTATGTGTTTGTAAACGCGACCTCGATACAGGAATTAATCCTAGTGTGGGGCATCATTTTCTTTTAAAAAAGAACAAAAAAAGCATTTTAAGTTACTTACTTCCTTTACTATGGCCTGGTTTACAATAGCACCGTTTCCCCGTCACCGACGCAAGCGCAACTATCAAGACACAAATGATTACAGTTTTCATGATTGTAATTGAAAAGGTTTTAACTGTAAAATTGTATCGTGTTTATCGTGTAAAAGCTCAGCTTTGTATCATTATATACTTGTTGTATTTTAGAGGTACGTATACAGGGTGAAATTAAAAGTTCATTTAAATATTAAAAAAAGTTTTGTTACTGTTAGTATTGTTTTTCGCTTTTTTTATATATTTCGAAGAAACAATTTAAGACTGCCTCATTGGTCTAGTGTTCGCAAGCGCGACTGCTAAGCGTGAAGTCCTGGGTTTAATTCCCGGATTGGGCACAGTGTTGTTGAGTTTTTCTGTATGGATATTCATCTGTAGCAACATGGAGTCTGGAATTATGCTCTACATATGATTGATTTCAAACCACTTAATACCTATTATTTCTATGTGTGATGAGGTTGTGTGCTGCTATTTAAACTTTCATTCATGTCAGAATAATCTCGAAATAATTGTTTTTAAAAAACAAATCACCCTGTATACAACAGCAGTCATAAAAAAACCCATTGCAATCGTACAGATATAAAATTAAATAAATGACATAATAGAACAATGATATAATATAAACTAAAATTATAAATAAATCGGGTTTTTTGTATTGTTTGTATAAATATAACAATGTATATGGTATTTTATATAACAATAGACAAATAACAAGGTGTTCATGTATTAATGTACTTATTGTTAGAGAACCAAATATATAAATAAATAAATAAATAACGCCCATTTTAGCGGGCAACAACATAACATAGCATCACGCCTGTATTCTCCGATTAAGGACTTGTTCGTCATCTCGCGAACTTGAAACTCCTTAAAATCTGAGGTATTTATGTACAATCAACTACATAAACGTTTTAATAAATTATAATAAAAATACGTAATGCACTTTTACAGTGTATAATCGGAAGGTGCCAACTCGCGGATTTGCGCGAGTTGCAAGTTCGCGAGATGACGAACAAGTCCTCCGAAGGGTTAGGCAGAGGTGACGACACGGTTGGCGCAGTGGCTAAGCGACTAGCTTTCTGCGTTACGGGTCGCGGGTTCGATCCCCGCACGTAACAAATATTTGTATGATCTACAGATAGTTGTTCCGGGTCTGGTTGTGTGTGCCCACTTTATGATATATGTCAAGAAAAAAACTATGCCGCTAATGGCAGATAAAATTTGGTGATATTTTCATTGATGTGTAATATTAGATTGTATAAGTTTTACGATAATAAAGCATCACTTCTACAGGTATGCTAAAAATAATGTTGTTTAATGTACAAATAATTAACAAGTTTTGGTATCATGTTACACTTTGTACATTGAGAATCACAGTAAAGCGTGAATGGGTAGTAAAAAATAAAAAACATTTGACGACACGGTTGGCGCAGTGGCTAAGCGATTAGCTTTCTGCGCTACGTGGGTTCGATCCCCGCAAGGAACAAATATTTGTATGATCTACAGATAGTTGTTTCGGGTCTGGTTGTTTGTGCATGTATGTTTGTAAACTGTACCCACGATACAGGAGAAATCCTAGTGTGGGGCAATTTGTTTAAAAAAATAAACAAAATTGTCATAGAATATTATTTATTTATGTCTTGCAAGCTTTTTCGCAGTCTGTCTTGGATTCGAAGTTGTTGCCGTTGCTGTCACAGCCTCCGTATATGAACTGCACACATTCTGCCTTTTCAGCATCATAACCAAACCTGTAAAGAACAATTTAGCATTGTTTAAAATTAACATAGCATCACGGCTGTATTCCCGAAGCAGAGGTGTAGGTACTAATATGTTTTTTTGGTCTTGCAATATTGGTAATATAAGAGCGATCAGTTCCACGCAAGATAATTTTATATCAAGTTCGAGTGTGTTTATCTTTATATATAAAATTCTGGAGTACGTGTGTTCGTAATTCTTCTCCTATCGAACCCGCGACATGAGGCGCAGAAAGCTAATCGCTTAGCCAATGTGCCAACCGTGCTTTCGATCAGGAATATACTTCAGTTTTTTGATACACAATGATGGACGTTAGTTACCTCACTGGAGCGATCGCTGCGCGATTTTCCCGTACCCAATATTTGTTAAATCTACAAATATTGGTTCCGGCAGCCTAATTATGTAAAAAAAAAGCGACAGCAACGCGACAGCCACACGACAGCAGCCTCACTGTCGGCCAAGACACATATGACACAAAAATGACGTTTGACAGTAGCTATCGCGCGATCTAAGCCTGTCGCAAACTGATTGCTACATCAGCAATTACACTGCCGGTCTGGGTGTAGTCCATGTGAATATAATATGTGTTTGTAAACGCATCCACGATACGAGATTTACACCTAGTGTGGGGCAACGATTTTTTAAATAAAACCAAATCACATTGTTACCTATATGGTCGAAATGGTTTTGGTTAAAGATTTTTTTTAAACGTTGCCCCACTCTAGCAATAATTCCCGTATCGTGGATGCTAAATTCATTACTTTAACTTACTTTGGGAAGTACCCTAGACATCGGCCGGCTTGTAACGGCTGCGTACAACTCGGGTTTTTGGCACCTGCAACAGTACAAGAGCTGTGTGATCGGTGTAAATATAAATTCACTTTAATCCATTCGATGTGTCGTGAAATCTTTATTTATGTTCAAGAAATCGCCTATTGAGACTAAAAAGGCTTTAATTACAAAACAAGGTCTATGTTTAGACCTTCGAGCCAGTTTTTGTATTATGAACAGTCGCTCCGTGTAAAATACTGATATTCAGCCGCAACCAGTTAGACTGGAAGCCAACCCCAGTAGTTAGGAAAAGATTAGGCAGATGATGAATTTGTAAACAATAGAAACCGTGTCTCGGAAAGCAAGTGAAGCCGTTGGTTCTGCGCCTGATCTCTCTCCGGTCGTGTCGGATTGCCGTCCCATCGGACTATGAGAGTGAAGGTATAGAGAGAGCACCTGTGTTTGCGCACACACTTGTGCTCTATAATATCTCCTGCGTAGTTAGCTAATCTCCGGTGAGATTGGCCGCCGTGACCGAAATCGGTCAGGAAGACATTATTATAAACAATAGAATCAGCACCAATAATAATTTATCCTACCGTTTGCGATACCAAAAACAGCAATAATCGTGATCAGCAATAAAATAAATACAGACTTCATTATAAACTTGTCTTCACTCACAATATAAGGAAAACTGAACAATAATCTCTTGGATATCCTTTATATATTGAACGTTATCTAGCAGGTAAATCGATATTATCATTAACTTGTTTAAGAACTACATACATAGGTACAATCAATGAAAAGATATATTGTTGTTGCGCATGCAAAACCGCGAAAGAGCAGCTTTTGTAAATGTCGCGTAAGGCGCACAATTGAAATATTGCGCCAACAGATTTCCATCACAATGAGATCCAGCAAGTCCTCTCTTGTCAGTCCCCCAGCAACGCCCTAAGTCGAGGTTCAAGTCCCACTATGAGACACCCTTAGCAGTGTTGCTTAATATTATTTAATTTGCTCGGCTGGAGTCTCTTCTGGTCTCGCTATAAGCGCCACCTACTGGGTCCAACTATAGCGAAGAACCATTCAGGTGACCGTATATGTACATACAAAATTTCATCAAAATCGATCAAGCCGTTTCGGAGGAGAAGAATTACCAATACACACACACACACACACTCACACCGGAATCTTCTATATAAATAAATAAAATTGAACTATCTGTTTGTAATGTCGGTAATTATAACAAAAAAACAACTTTTAATTTTTTTGTCTGTCTCTCTGTCTGTCTGTTTGTTCCCGCTTATCTCCGAAACGGCTAGACCGATTTTGAAGAGACTTTCACTGGCAGATAGCTGATGTTATAAGGAGTAACTAAGGCTACTTTTATTTTAGAAAAATAATTAGGTTTCCGCGCAAAAAATGTACGGTTTCGTAATCCACGCCGGCGAAGCCGGGGGCTCAAGCTAGTTATATATTTAAAGATAGACACATCGGATTGCATACTAACTGTATATAAACAGGCGTCATATGTAAATACTTGTTTATCCCCTAAGTGATATAAAAAAGTATAGAAAAATATATCGTAGTATGCAATTAAATGCAATAATATATATGCGCACCTAAATGTCTAAGTTCAATCTTCGCTCTTTATAAGTATCTTGTTATTAGGGATGCGTACAAAAATTTATAAAACGTATTACGTATGGAATCATATTGGTGTCTGTCTGTTTGTCTGTCTGTTATTGATATTCGTACATTTCAACCTATAAAATTACTTACAAAAAACTTTGTGTACCTACATATTCATCATCATCATCAGCCAGAAGACGTCCACTGTTGAACGAAGGTCTCCCCCTTAGACTACCACATCGAACGACATTCCGCCACTTGCATCCATCGGTTGCGTAAGTACTTAATTCTCTTTAAATATTTTTTTATAAAACATAACATAACATAGCATCACGCCTGTATTCCCCGAAGAGTTAGACAAAGGTGTACTATTGTACACCCACATTTCGCCGATGCTGTTACTGAGTCCGATGTAATAGGGGGCGAGTCTATTGCCATCTACCGAGCACAGTTCCAAACTCGGTGCTGCTACTGAGAACTTAAACCCAATAACACTTTGCCCGACTCGGGAATCGAACCTAGAACCTCACGCTCAGCAGTCGCGCTTGCAACCACTAAACCAATGAGGCAGTCAAATCAGTTCAAGTAGTACTTTAAAATAAAACTAATGAGGCAAACGAATTTGTAATAGTAATTCAAACCAATGGAACTTTATGTACGGAACATTTGCATTCGCCCGGAGTTTTAATTATACTGCAGAATTGTATGTCGATTTAAAAGCGGCGTGTTGTATTTAAGTCGATATGACGTCAGATATTTAAACAAAAAAAAAAAGAAAAGGTCATTTAAATGTGGAGTCTGCGCACTACTATATTTATTTATTGTGGATTTTCCCTTTTGTAATTTCGCTTTGTAATCATGACATTTCCTCATCATAATTATGATTATTTAGAAAAGGTAAAGAGTAATCGTTTATCATACTATGCACTGTTTGCGCAGTGGTTGAAAGATTAACTGCTGAGCTACGTGTCGCGGGCTCGATTCCCGCACGGAACAAATATTTGTATGATCTACAGATAGTTGTTTCGGGTCTGGGTCTTTGTGTATGTAGATATACACCGTGCTTCGGAAAGCACATAAAGCCGTCCTGCGCCTTATCTCTCTCCGGTCGTGTCGGATTGCCGTCCCATCGGACTATGAGAGTGAAGGAATAGAGAGAGCACCTGTGTTTGCGTACACACTTGTGCTCTATAATATTTCCTGCGTAGTTAGCTAATCTCCGGTGACATTAGCCGCCGAGACCGAAATCGGTCAGGAGTACATTATATGGACGTGTGATGAGGTGCAAAGAAAACCATGTTACAAAAAGGGTTATTAGTATGAATGTGGATGGAGACAAGGTAAGTGGTAGACCCAAGAAAATGTGACATGATGGACAAGATAGTGAATGAGAGATGAATGGAAGTAAAAGACACTGCGCCAACCCCAAATGATATGGGATAAGGGCAGGAGAATGATGGTGAAGATGAAAATTTTATTGGGAGCGACATTAAATCTGACTCGGGTATAGAACCCACACTCACTCTAGTGACCGATGAGGCAATTTATAAAAAAATCCCGTTATGTAATTATAATTATTTAGTCAATGATAATTGTGTTAAAACCAGATCGTTAATGATATTAATACGTAATTAAAGTTACCTCAAAAGATAACACAGAACAATTATTATGTAGGTATATACATACACCTATATTTATATTATAGTTCAGTACACCATATAGTGCAAGAGAGTATATCAGTCTACAGTTAAAGAAAATGAAGACTGCAATATTATTTTTGAATACTCGATACATGAAATTTTAAGATAAGGCATATAATTTTAAATTTAATTTATAATTTTGCTGTATTGCAGTGCCCTGACAGGGCGCATATATGGAACTTTTTTATATTGAAGGTCTAAATCAGCATCAAAAATAAAAAATACACATAATGATATTCAAAAGCAATTTACAGGAAATACTGATTGAAATCTTGACTAATTTTACACATAGTATCTGCGGATACATAAAAATCCATACTCATTGAAATTTTATGATTTTAATTAAGCTGCGAATGGTCGCCGGCGCCCGCATTCAGTAGATTCTCTACTGTGTATACTTTGCGCCTGTTGACAGGTTAGAATATAAAAAATAGTTCCATATCACTCGATTGATGTCGTTGATGATATATGCGGCGATAGACATAGAATTTCGCTCACGCTAACATGCAGCACACATAAAAAGTGAACTTGTCATTGACTGCGAGAGTTACCAATTACTCGGTTCAAGAGGGCACTACGTAGATGGCTAATAGATAATCCTTTCTACTCTATAAAAGAATTTTTACAGTTTAAGTTTCCGAAATAATTGTATTATGTATAGTATATAAACTACTTGAAATGTAACATTTGCATGTCATTACCTTATGACTGAATACCGAACCTATTGACCTTTTGTAACACCTTTTATGTAACTGTATTCAATCGCAAATAAATCCTTTGACTTTGACTTTGAGACAATCCTCTGGTCTGACAAATTTTTGTATTTTTAAGTTTCTGATGAACAAAATTTGTTATTTATTATTTATGAATACTTTCACTGGCAGAACTAAATTAGCTATCGGAAATCTCCGTTGAATAATTATGTAAAAATGAAGACAAAGCGTAAATAATTATAGAAAAAATAAAAATAAATTTTAATTTTAACATTTGCTCGTATTTTGTTTTCCCTGGTTGTCTTGAATAATTCTTGTGCTATAATAAGGATATTTAGAAGAACAAATCATTTCACAATAAACTGGATCATTAAACTCATTATTATTATTGTTCCCATAACACGAAGGCAAAGGCACGCATTCATCCTTTTTGACATCGTAAGCGTATCTGTGAATCAAATAGAACCAACTTATTTACACTTATTCCAATTTTCGTTTAACGCATGCGTTATTGGAAGACGAATGCTACACTTCGCGATTAGACGCATACAACGTGTCATGACGTTGGCAGCTCTCACCCGTTGCATCTCATATTACGTCATACAAAGTTACGTAGCATCACATAAGTCCAGCCTGATTCTGTCTAACTGTTTCTAACGCATAATCTGCTACGTAGCGTTGCTGCACATAAGCCCAAATTTGAGATTGTGTGGTAGTGCAAGTGTCATGACTAGCATAATAGATAGTGGCATCTCTCTCACAGTGTACTACTGGACTTAGGCTTATAAGTTGTGATACAACACTCGTTGTAAGTCGATATATAAATCATTCAAACAAGTAAGATCAATGTTTTATTATTTACCTTTTTTTCTTACTCATAGGTGACGCTGTATAGCCCAATATAGACAAACATCTGAAAAAATATTTGATGACTTACAGGGACATTTTAGTTCATGTATCCTAGTAGCATCGGTTACGTTATACGTTGTTTTATTCTCATAAAGTTAAACTGTGTCGAAGAAAGCTGAAATCTCTATTTAAAATTAATTCAACATTTATTATAAAACATTTATTTTTCATTCGCACAGTCTGTAAAATCGTATAAACGATTATTTTGTACGTAGGTGTCAGCGAAAAACTGAATGTTGTATTTTTTTTATCTGTGGCTTAAGTACGAGACGTCCACTGAGGTGGGATAGAGGACTCTATCGCTGACAGTACCCACCAACTTTAATATACATTTCAGAGTTCACGGAGAAATAGAAGCAAATATAGAGAAAAGGAATGAGAAAGGAGAAGAAAATAACTTACGATGAATATTCTCGGCAGTTCTTCGGTACAAGATCAATCGGTAGTAAGCACACAGGAGATTTAGACCGTTCTGTAAATAAGTATTGTATTATGGGCTGGCGTTATACACGGGTGCATTTTTATTTTTAACTTGCGTTCAAAGTCATGCCCACGGCTACATTAAATGTTGCAAGGCTCACGTCTTGTACGCCGCGTTTATCTAATAACGCATGCGTTGCAGTAAGTGGCAATCCCACGTGCTTCTTGTAACGCATACGTTGAAATCGCACGAGCGGTAGTGTGACGCATGCGTTATTTTAATGGTGCAAAACGCATTACCATGATAAATGCCCTATTGAATATGGGAGGTTGAAGTGCATGAGAAGAATTGATTAAATAATTATTATGATTACCTGCATTAGTAGTCATAAACAACAAACCGATCTCTGCAATCAAAATAAAAAATATCATAATAATATTTTCTAAGTATGTCTTTCAATATAATCCTGAATACTATGAACTAAAAACTGTTTGATGTATTAATTCCTATTTGTTGGCTTAACTAATCAATTCACTATACTTATACCGGTAATAATTAATAACATCACGCTATATAACCATTTGTATAAGCAGAAACTACAGAGGGACACGTGCTGTGGGAATCGCTATGAGAATTTACAACGATTCTAACATATACGAATATGCAACAAAAATCGTTGGGTTTCGGCCCGCCAGGCTAACCTAGCCTGGTTGGAGGATTCAGCTGTCTCAATGAAGGAACACCATGCCTCGTACTCCGTTTGACATTTCTAAAGGACATCACCAATGAGGTCCGTATAAGTCCTTAAATAGCGTCTCCGGCCGTTTCTGCTCACGTGTAAACTATTAATTCTTTTCATTAATCACTTCTAACAGGCTAAATCATCTTATATTTAATCACATATTTGTTAAAGTTAATTATTTTTGCATACTTTGAAAATAATCGCAATGTTTCGAGATTAATTATTTGTTAATTTTGATTGGCCATCAGTCATAGCTAAATATTAAACTAAGTACTCATTGAATTGCAAAATGAAATCAACTATACTCCTACTAATAATTGTGTTTTCTAGAATTATTTGTCAAGAAAGTTCTGAAAAAGGTAATTTATGCAACAGAATTTTAGGTTTCACGCATTTAGTTTTGTTTTTTTGTTGATAGAGAAACTAAAGACGATTTTTGAGTCTCAGCGAAAGTGGTCTAGTTATCACAGTCCCGACTGCTGAGTCTCGATTAGGTTCGATTCGGACTTACTATTTGTGGTTTAGGTACTATACGAAAAATTTCAGTAGCAGCTCTAAGTTTGGCTCGTCCCCTATATTATGGCTTTCAATGAAGGCATAGGCGAAATGTGGATGTACAAATATCTTCGTACGTCTGCCTAACCCTTCGAGAAATACAGGCGTGATGTTATGTTAATACTAGCTGTTGGTCACGGTTTGATCAACTCTTCAGCAGCTGTTTCAAACAAAAGTGGATATTTAAGTGGATCAAAATGTATGGATCAAAAATTGGAGTTTTCAAATCTATAGTGAATTGGTTACTTCTAGGCAAGACTGCACCGCGACCGTCATAACCGCATATTCAATCCATCCATAGATAGTGGTCAAACGATAGCTTAACATTAATAAAAAACAAAAAATCTGGCTAATTTTATTTCACGATTTCTGACATGTTCCCGAAAACAAAAAAAAAAAAACGCTTACATTGTCTATGCCTAAATACGAGATTAAATGGCAATCTTAATATTATTGAAAATTTGGTCTGGTCAATTTGCCCATCTTTAATTTCTGCTTTCAATCTACAATCTTGTTTTCAGAGAAATATAACCCAGTTTGCTTGCTACCAGTCGAGCAAGGCTTCTGTTTCGCTGATGTTTCACGGTAAGTTCCTTTTACCGCTTTTACTTTACATTCTTTACTAAAACCTTTATATACAGCGACTTAAGGGCGAGTTTTCTCTGACCTCGAGTGATGGTTTCGGGTCTGGATGTGTCCATGAATGTCTGTAAATTGTACTCACGATACAGAATTAATTGATGTTTTTTTAAAAACGACTGTCTCATTGTTCTTGTAGTCACAAACGTGACTCTCAGGCTTGTTAGTGGGTTTTTCCGTACGGAAATTCTTAGTAGCAGGATGGAGTTTTGCCCGGTTAAGCAGTAAACCCGGGTACGTCTTAAAACTGCGACCAGACACCGGAGGACGGGCAGCAGCGTCCTCTCACTAATCGGTGAGCCACTGCGATCCCCAAGCCCCCTGCCAAGCGTGGGGATTATGGCAAACCCCCCCACTTGGGGGAGGCCTTCGTTCAGCGGTGGACGTCTTCTGGCTGATGATGAAGCAGTAAAAGCTCCCTGAGCTAACTGCGAGAGACAACTAAAAAAAAGCAGGTTTGAGTTCTATTACATGTACACATTTAGTGTGGGGCAACATTTTTCAAGAAATATTGATTCTCGAATCTCACATAAAACCAACAATCATAGTCGTAAGGTGGTTTGTGCTGGCAAAATTCTTTCACTGTTGATTCGAGATAGCATATCGTCGTTGAAGATTTAACACCACGTAAGTCATTTTATAGCGGTTTTGACATTTTGATGATAAGTATTTGCTAGAGAATCGGAAGACGCGTTGTTTCAGACAATCAGAAACAAGCATCGTCCAATATAAACTCGTAAATTGAAATGAATATAAAATGGTATTTATTTCTGACGATCTTATTACTAACTACTAAAACACTAAACAGATTAAAGATGTAAAAAATGTAAGAATATTACGCATCGCTGTCAACCGGCATTGTTCCCAGAAGACTGGCAGCATTGCCACGCTGTATGGCAGTGCTGATTCTTTGACCAAAGAATAATCCAGCCTTCTGAGGCACTAGTGTAAGTTTCTTTTGACAAATTCGATTTACTACATCGAACGCGTTCGGCGCTCCGATTGGTGGAGAGCACGAAACGGACCAATCGGAGCGCCGAACGCGTTCGATGTAGTAAATCGAAATTGTCAAAAGAAACTTACACTAGGGGTACTGGTCACACGTAAAGTAGACTAATGGCTTTGCGATATTTTTAAACAAGATGCGAGCACTCGGACCCCATGGCCCAAGTGATTGGTATTGTACTGGTGTCTATGTAAAATTATGCAGTTTTTTACTGTCCTGAAAAGTTGCTATTTTTGACATACGTAGTGTAGGTGTTAGAACTTCAACGGCGATATCTAATTTATTTTTATGCCAACAGGTACGCCTTCAGGCCAATTATTAATATGTGCATCAAGTTCAGATATGGTGGCTGCGGAGGGAACCTGAACAATTTCCGTACCCTGGAACATTGTGAATTTGTGTGCCCGCCTGTAGAACCCGATCTCGACAATGATGATACAATAGTGTACAAACTGTGATGAATAAACGAATTTTCTAGTTTTTTATTTACTTATAGAATTTCTTAGTGGCAAAGTGTTAACACGTTCATGGCCACGGAATAAAATGATAAATTTCCATTCGGGCCATGTCGGACAATGTTTGGCGACACCAGTATGTTCCGTTGGGGCCGTGGGGGACAATGGTGTCCGACAGTCAGAGCTATGTTTAAACGCCTCTTCTGAGCTGTCAGTCAACAATACAAGGCAACATTGTACGCAGCATGACCGGCAGCCTAATTACCGATGTAGCGACAGGCGTAGATCGCCCGATAGCTTCTGTCAAACGTCATTTTTCTGTCATATAATGTACTGGCTGACAGTGAGATTGTTGTCGCGTTGCTGTCGCTTTTTTAACGTAATTAGGCTGCCGCGCTGCCTCCAAGAACAGTGTAATCACATCAGCACTCTAAAAAAATATATATTTTAAAAAGTTATGTCTGTTTTTCTGATAATATTCTTGCATTAAAAATGAATATTTAAAAAACAACAAAATATCGCTTTTTTTCAATTTCAAATCTTTTATGTGGCTTATAGGGAAAGTTGAGTGTCGCCCGGTAATGTCCGACATGGCGTTGAACATGTTAAGGAGTTTACAAAGGCCATATCACAATCACATTAAAGGGGCTCGAACATTTTTCTATGAGAGCTGGTATATCCATACGCCGCCATTTTGATTTTTTGATAACACAGTAGTTATAAAAAAAATCATAAATCGCGATCTTTACCTCCAAATATATAGGGAATATGACACTTTAGGGTACCATATTATTTGATATTTTTTGTTTGTATAAGTGTCCCCTACATATTATATAATACATGAATAAAGCGCAGAAGCTTTGTAAACAAACAAAAAACAAAATGGCGGCGGTTCTGATATGCTACAGAGACTTTGTAACAAAAAAGAAAACCGACTTCAAAAAACACAAACTAAAAAGCAAAAAAATAAATGTTTTATGTTACTCGCACACGTTACGAAGTTATTTGTTACTAGCTTCCGCCCGCGGCTTCGGCCGCGTGGTTTACGATCCCGTCATTTTCGGGGATAAAAAGTAGCCCATGTAATATTCCAGACTATAATCTATATCTGAGCCAAATTTCATCCAGATCCGTTACGGCGTAAAAGAGTAACAAAGATCCATCCATCCATCCATCCTCACAAACTTTCGCATTTATAATATTAGTAGGATTCCGTTTAAAGAGATTAAGAAATCATTGTTTGTTATGTAATTATTAATTGTTTTATTATGTGGGTGTCAAGTAAAACATAAAAGTAATATATCTTGTTACTATATAATAGCGATCTGTGACCTAACATTACATAGCACCACGCCTGTATACCCCAAGGGTTAGGCAGAGGTGTAGTATTGTACATCCACATTTCGCCGACACCCATGTAATAGGGGGCGAGCCTATTGCCATCTACTAGGCACAGTTACAGACTCCGTGCTGCTAATAAGAATTTCCATACAGAAAAACCCAATAACACTTTACCCGAACTGGGAAACCAACCCAAGACCTCACGCTCAGCGGTTGCGCTTACGACCACTGCACCAATGAGGCAGTCAAATGTTATCTAAGATAAAAAAATTACATACTTCAATAAATAGTAACAATATTATTAATTGAAAAATAATCGAGTGTAACCGTAGGAAATCATTCTTTTTTCTTTTCTTTTTTTAAAAAAAAAACATTGCCCCACACTAGGATTTCTCCTGTATCGTGGGTACAGTTTACCAACATACATGTCACATGCACACACAACCAGACCCGAAACAACTATCTGTAGATCATACAAATATTTGTTCCGTGCGGGGATCGAAAACGCGACACGTAGCGCAGAAAGCTAATCGCTTAGCCACTGCGTCAATCGTGTCGTCAATGTCGTGTCGTTTTTAAAAAAAGAAAAGAAAGAAAAAAAGAATATTATTAATTGGAAAATAATCGAGTGTAACCGTAGGAAAGACATTGATTTAATGCAGAGGTTCCCAGACTTCATTTCTCATAGCTTGCTGCTAAATTTTGCTGGTTCCGGTGGACCCCCTGCACCTACATTTCTACCATATTATAAATTTTGAATTAAAAAAAAAAAACCCATTTTTTTGTCACCCCAACGTAGACCCCCGTAGAGTCTCCCGTGGTGTGTATTCACATACACGAAGACCCGGACCCGAAACAAATATCTGTAGATCATACAAATATTTGTTCCGTGCGGGAAACCAACCCGCGAATCGTAGCTCAGCAGTCGATCTCTCAACCAATGCTTCATACAAAAACAGCATCCAAATTTCCGACATTTTCCAAAAAAATTCTTTCATACAAATCTTGACCTGACAATTACACAACAAAAAATAAAAATCAGCCGAAGCGGTCGAGCCGTTCTGAAGTGATGCTCCGTCATACATGTGGCGATTGATTTATATTGATGTAGACCATAGACTCTGTTCAGTACTTATATGGACTGGTTCCCGGTAATAGGTCGAAATGTCAAATGTTATCATGTAAAATAACAGTAAATATATCAGTTCTTTCTGATACGTGGTGACCCTGCCGATTATAAAGCAGGGACGGATTTAAATAAAAATCATCTGCCTAGCGTTGTCGCAATTACATTGAGGTCGGCTGCCAGTATAACCAGATGCAGCTGAATATTAGTATTTTACACGAAGCGACTGCCATCTGACTTCCGCCACACTATTACTGAGTGTCACTGACACTCTAAAGTTGGACTGGTTGTCAGACATTTTGGGGTGCTGACACCCGTAACGACTGTCATAGGTCTTCGTATGACACTGGGAGAGATAGTCTCGTCTCTCATGCGTAAAAATGGTCACCCATCTAATGACTAACCGCGGCAAGCGCTGCTTAACCTCGTTAACGGACTGATCTCGCTAGTATAGTCTGTAAGTTGATTATCAATCAGTATATTGGTTTAGACAGTTCTTGGCCAATTTATTTCAAGCCATAATGGTGTAGAAGCGGATTTACAGTTGTTTTTATTCACGGCATAAATAAATAAAAAGAGTGAACCGTCGTGGGACGCCTGGCAGATGTGAAACATCGAAATTATTTTGTACAGATAATATGCATAAAAGGATAGTTTATGAAAGGAAATAAATATGGCATAATCAAAAATAAAATATTTGATAGTTGTTAGGCATTCACAGAATATGTATTTTTTAAATAAATATTTTTTTTTTTATCTTTAAAATAAATCTGAGTATTTTGTTGCCATATTAATTTCCGTTAATAAACTTCACGCATATTTTATACTAGCTTAAGCCCGCGGCTTCGCCCGCGTGGTTTACGAACAAATAAACAATAAAAAGTATAATCTATCTCTAATCTATCTCTGTGCCAAATTTCATCCAGATCCGTTGAGCTGTGCTGGCGTGAAAGAGTAACAAAGATCCATCCATCCATTCATATAGGAAGTAGGATTGTTGTTTCATACTATCGTATTTTTTTTTGTTTCATATATTGTGTGGCGGATGACAACAGTCGATTCAATCCGCCGCATTAGACGTTCCACATTAATATGAACCCAAATTCATCCCTGGTATATTTAATAAATTCTTAAATACACAGTTAATATATTTAGTTAATTAAAATCATTCTTAACATTGTAGAGGCAAACTACTTCAGTGAAAATGAAGTTATTCTATTTTTTTGCAATTTTATTTGCGGCTATATGCTTTTGTGAAAGCAGAGGTAGGTTTTAAATAGTTTAAATTTTAATTAATTTTGGCCAGTTTTCAGTTAAGACGGCACGGTTGGCGCAGTGGCTAAGTTTAGCTTCCTGCGCTACGTGTCGCGGGTTTGATACCCGGAACAAAGATTTATATGAGCTACAGATAGTTGTTTCGGATCTGGTTGTGTGTGTATGTGACATGTATGTTCGTAAACTGTACCCACGATAAAGAAGAAAGGCTAGTGTGGGACAACGTTAAAAAAAAGCCCGTCTAATATTTTAAAGTCCAGACATTTTATTCCTATTGGATTTTCAGATGAAAGGACTGGTAATGTTTATGAAATACTTAAATTCCGAAGTGGTTCAGAAGAGATATTTTTTCTTTCTGCATTCATTTGCTTGTTCTGGGGGTTGAGATTTAAATTGCTATTTATGTTTTCAGATCCGAAATGCCTGTTGCCAACGGATGCAGGAATTTGTTATGGTTATCACCCCATGTAAGTACATATAAAAGCGATTTCTAAACGAACATATCTGTCAAACATAACTTTTTATAATTAATGGAATCAGGCGTTACTTTGCGGAAATCCATGATATATAAGATATACAACTAGAATATTTAGTTTTAATTCCGCTAAACTACTGCAAGTTTGGGTGCATGCACAGCACTGCCCTCCCGCCCGCAAAGTACGTGTTTCGCCCCTCCACGGAGCATCCTCAGGAGATGTTGACTCGTCGACCGCTTGGACGCGAATTCGTTTCCAATCGATCGAAATTCGAGTCGAGGATCGGTTTGGTTGCATGTTACATTATTTCTACCACACCTTCTGCATGTGCATATATTTGCGGGCGGGAGGGCGGTGCTGTGCATGCACCCAAACTTGCAGTAGTTTAGCGGAATTAAAACTAAATATTCTAGTTGTATATCTTAAACATAACTTTTTGTCAAAATTTTTGAGCATCAGCGCTCAAAAACTCATTTTTTCATATTTCACCTAATACTTCAAATATACTAACTGGCTCATTTGTTTAGTAGTGAACGTGAAGGGTTCGATGCCCGAGTCGGACAAAGTGTTATTAGGTTTCATTGTAAGGTAATTCTTAGTGGCAACCCGGAGATTATAAATAGATCCGGTAATTTTTTTTAAATCGTTGCCCCACACTAGTATTTCTCCTGTATCTTGGGTACAGTTTACAAACATACATGTCACATACACACACAACCAGACCCGAAACAACTATCTGTAGATCATACAAATATTTGTTCCGTGCGGGGATCGAACCCGCGACACAGATGTTATGTCATTTTCTGTTTCTAGGTATACGTTCAACACAGTTTCGGAGCAGTGTGAGCAGTTCATCTATGGAGGCTGCATGGGGAATGAAAACCGGTTTCCAACCTTGGAAGCTTGTCAAAGTATATGTTAAGATGAAGACGTGATATGAACAATTAAAGAAGATATGCTAAGCACGGATTTTCTCTTCTCTCTCTCTCTTTTTATAAAACATTGTCCCACACTAGGAATAGGTAGTTCTTCAATCTCAATCTCAAATTTTATTGCCAATATGTGGTGTACAGTCAACATCAACGATATGTATAGGTACACGTAGCGAAATTCAAACATTATTTCTTGAAAAACTATTGGTTAAAATCATAAAATTTAAATGACTATGTATTTTTATGTATCCGCAGATACTATGTGCAAAACTGGTCAAGATTTCAATCCATATTTCCTGTAAAAATTACTTTTGAATTTCATAACGTGTATATATATGTATATTTGATGCTGATTTTACATAGATCTTAAATACTTATAAAATTAGTCCCATTTAAAATTAAATGAATTCGCTTAAAATTTCCTGAATCGCGGGTGTGTTTAAAACACAAATATTCACGTACATCCAGACCCGATTAAACTATTTGCCTTTATCTTTCATTAAGATTTTTCCTAATTTCTTGGTATAAAAAGAATGTGCAGACAGTGGCGTGCGGTTCATAAACACAAAAAGACACTGCCTACTCTACATAACGCAGATAAATATTTATTATAAGATATTTGAGGTGGCGAATCGCATACATCATTATTTAATCGACAAGACGACGAAGGAAAACCAACATGCAGTAAGTATTTTTGTTAAGTAAGCTTTTAAATTTTTCTGCCTACCCTGTCTTAAAATTCTGTGCACGCCGCTGTGTGCAGAAATACCTTTGATGAAATATAAGCTTCTAATTCTTTTAAAAAATATTTTGATCTGTACCTCTATTATGAGTTTTTCACTATTTACTTTCATAGTAAATGTAAATTTTTATGCAAGCGATTTTAGTTCTTAACTTGGTTACATTAGGGATTAGAGTCGCTAACATGACATCTCTATAATATCGTAAATAGTAAATCAAAACTTAACTATGACACATATGTCATATAAGCGACTCTAATCCCTCATGTAACCAAGTTAAGAATTAAAATCGCTTGCATAAAAAATTACTTTACTATGGTAGTAAATAGTTAGAAAACTCGTGATAGAGGTACTGTTCACGTATAAAGATTTCAATTTGATTGTAGAATAATTACTATATTAAAAAAATCAATTACCACATGTATGACGGAGCGTCACTTGAGAACGGCTCGACCAATTTAGCTCTATTTTTTTTGTTGTGTCCGTATTTGTCAGAACAATTCTATGAATTTTTTTTTTGTCTGTAATTTTGATGGCGAAACCGTTGTTCGTTAATCCTAAATCCTAACTAATATTATAAATGCGAAAGTAAGTTTGTTTGTTTGTTACCTTTTCACGCCTAAACCACTGAACCGATCATCATGAAATTTTGCATCTAAGTTGTCAGGGATATAGAGAAGGACATAGGGTACATTTGATCTAGAATAAATTACTGCTCCCGAGGAAAAGAACAATAACTTTCGACGGTCACAATTACTTTAGGACGCTAGATGGAGCTACGTGTGACCCGAAAAAATGCACGGGTTTGTAATCCACGCGGGCAAAGCCGCTGGCGTAAGCTAGTTATAGGTCTTATAAATATTATAACAATAAATTAATTTTTAAACCATGTTATCCCTTTTATTTATCAATCACAAATCCCATTACAATTTTTAAACGGATTGTTTCTAATTTTTGCAGCATGCAGCTTGACAATCCTTTAAACAGGAGAAACTGTTTTCTTCACAGTCTCCACAGGTGATTTTTTCACATTGTCCTGTACATTGGTTGCAGGTGTACCTAAAAAAAATGGACAAAAGAGTATAAAGTCGTTCATCATCTATCTAGCCTTTTCGCAACTACATTGGGGTCGGCTTCCAGTCTAACCGATTGCGGCTGAATACCTATCAGTATTTTACATCACGACTGTCGTCTGACCTTCGCCACCCAATTACTGAGAGACATAAATACTGTAGGGTTAGACAGGTTGTCAGATTTTTTGGGTTGCTGACACCCGTATCGACTGCCATAGGTCTTCATCTGATACCCGGGACCAACAGCTTGCCGTGCTTTCCGAGGCACGGAGGGGACACCCATCCAAGGACTGACCGCGGCAAGTGCTGCTTAACCTCGCAGATCGACCAATCTGGGTGGTAGCTATGTAGTTACGAGCCCCTCGTATGGAGTGTGGCGTTGATATTTAAAAAAGTCGCTGCGGAATTGGCACCTTTCTTCCATTACATACACAGCTTCACGGCTATATCCCTGAAGGGCTGGATAGAGGTGTACTGCTGTGCACCCAAATTTCGGCGATATTGTTATTAATTCCAATGGGAGTCTTTTGCCGTCGGCCGGGCACAGTTCCAAACTTTGTGTTTCTACTGAGAATTTCTATACATAAAAACCCAATAACACTTTGCCCGAATCGGGAATCGAATAGACATCACGCTTTACCATTAGACCAATGAGGCAGTTCTTGGCTTTCTTACCTAGGAAGATAACCATGGTAACGTCCCGTCCCCCTTGAAGGCCTGAATATGGATACTGTAACAAAAAATAAGCCTTCAATTTTTGGTAAAATGACACATGAGATTTTTTTAAACTATCACTTTATATCAGTGTTTCTTAAACTTTTTGCAGTCACGGACCACTTCCAGAATTTCTAAAATTCCACGGACCCCTGTCAAAGAATATTAAAGGAAAAAAAAAAACATGTGGATTCGTGTAGGTACAGTCCTCCTGCACCTCGGGCTGCTCAACAGTAGCCAGCGAGAGCAGTTTTAAACAAACAATGCGTTAGTTTGCTACACAATGTTCTAATTAATGTTAAGGGTTAATTGAACTGCTGCGGACCCCTACATTTTACGAACCCCTAAGGGGTCCGTGGATCCCACTTTAAGAAACCCTGCTTTAGATAATGCCATCCACGAAGACGCGCCCCACTATTTTTGGTCGAGGCTTTCCAGCTGACCGTAATGCTCTTTCGTGATCAGTTAATATTTCGTAGTGTGCGTGTGCACTCATAGGTAAATAGTGTGTATCGACAGAACTAAAACACTAGCGGAAAGTTGCACACTTGTATTGTAAGTGATTAGGAAGAATAGTGGGCGCGTCTTCGTGGATGACACTATCTGTAGCATTTCGCCTGCATGTGTACAGTGACACAATGAATGTGACACATGTATGTGTACACACATACATGTGTCACATACACTCGCAGACAGATCCCCAGCCTAATTACTTAAAAAAAGCGACAGCAACGCGATAGCCACGCGACAGCAATCTCACTGTCAGCCAATACATTATATGACACAAAAATGACGTTTGACAGTAGCTATCGCACGATCCACGCCTGTCGTAAACTGATTGCTACATCAGTAATTAAGCTGCCGAAACAACTATCTATAGGTAATACAAATATTAGTTGCGTAAAGAACCCGCGACACCTAGCGCAAAATGCCAATCGCTTAGCCATTGCGCCGACCGTATCTTCAATGTTGATATCCCAGTCTACCCTAGCCTAGCCTAGCTTTTTTTTTATTAGCTTGGAGAGAACTCACCATGGGCTATCCTCCGCCCTGGGGAGGGGGGGGGGGGCTCCTACCTCGGAATTTGATTATCAGTATAGAAAAACGTTCTGACTTCTCCATTCCTGATAGGCTAGAAAGTTCTCAGTGGCATAGTTAACTTAACATAACATAGCATCACGCCTGTATCCCCCAAAAGGTTAGGCAAAGGTGTACTAGTGTAAACCTACAATTCGCCGATTTTTTTTGAGTCCCATTTAATTAGTGGCGTACCTCTTGCCATCTACCGGGCACAGTTCCGAACTCCGTGCTATTACTAATATAAGAAAATCCGAATAACACTATGTTCGACTTGGGAATCGAACCTCATGCTCACTAGATCATTTCGCAGTGCCTTCATGCCGCACTATCGCGCGTGCTAAGTCGCACTCTCACCGCACTCAATGGTCTCTTGGATTCTAATCCTAGTTACGATCTGTTTGCCGATGAATGGTCGAAGACCTTGTCAGTGTGTCTGAAGTATTTTGAGAGGGACTTATAAATGTTTTCTTTTTTTTGTAGTTGTTGCTCTCTTATTTTTCTATTATGTAGCTTTAATTATTGTAATTGGTCCCAGGCCGTTGTAATTAAAGTAAAATAAATAAATAAATTGAGGCAGTTAGTATATTAAGTTTATGTGTCAACCGATAATCAAGTTTCACTTGAAAAAAAAAAAACGAATATCTAATTTATTAGTCTGGTAAAAAAATAGCTACTTGTTTTCACTTAAATACCTTTTCTTATCTATAATACATTATGTAAAACGTGCTAATTAAAAATTAACGTGCTAATTAAAATGAGTTAGCTCACGACTTTTCAATATGGCGGCTTATGGATGATATTGATAACAGTAGATATTAAGTTTATATGACATACTTAGACATCGCTTCACGACTGTATTGCCAGAAGGGTTAGACAGAAGTGCATTATTGTTCACTCACATTTCGCTAATGCCGTTCTTGTCCCACGTGCAGGGGCAAGCCTATCGCAATTTACCGTACACACCAAACCCCGATTGCCATTGAGAATTTCCATACAAAAAATATTGTGTTAAAAAAAGATTTTAGTTAATTATTGATAAGTAAGTACCTAAGTATACTCTACGGTCAAGTTAGATTAACAAGATAAAGGCCGAATAAAATAAGGAATGGACTAATTAGAATAAATTTTCGGCATGTTTTATTCGACAGCTTTTTTTCGCGTACGCCATATTTAAATTATATATCCGAATCTAATGACACCTCATATATAATCCATCAAAACGTTTAGTATCTAGAGCGTACATACATACATACACTCGAAAAACATCGCCCTTCTTCGGCAGTCGGGTAACAAAGAACATCAAAATGTCTCTAAGTCCATACGGGCTCTAGACCGAAAGGTCTGGAAACCATGGGGCTTCATCATCATCTGGTCTTTGCCCACAAGTGGGATGAGTCTAAAGTAAAAAAAACTTACATGTGGCTGCAGAAAGGGTTACTACCACCAACAAGTTTAATAAAAAATAGAATAATTTCATTTTCACTTCAGTAATTACAGAAAGTAGTTTACAAAACAATAATTTTTTATCAATTGAAACAAAATATATTTTGTTGGCATATTTATTTGAAACGTATTATTTATTACGAATTAAAGTGTAGATTATACTGTTTTTTATAGACATAATAATGGTCTGCAAATAAAGTTTATTATTAAATAAACAGGGACGTATTATACTAATGTATTTCGTCACAGGGATTTTGGGGATTCGGTAAAGGAACACCAAAAAAATACGGAAAATGTATTAATATTCCCCAATATGAGTCGATCGAAGCAAACGGGTCGATCTGCGAGGTTAAGCAGCGCTTGACGCGGTCAGTCCTTGGATGGGTGATGATTTTCATATATCGAGATCCCACCGTGCCTCGGAAAGCACGTTAAGCAGTTGGTCCTGGGTGTCATATGAAGATCTATGACAGTCGTTACGGGTGTCAGTAGCCCAAAAATCTGACAATCAGTCTAAGCTTAGAGTATCAATATCCCCCAGTAATTGGGTGGCGGAGGTAAGAACGCAGTCGCTCCGTGTTTGACCAAGACCTCACGCAGTTTTTGCACCACTGCATACTTAGGACCGAGGAACATATTTCTTCATGCTACCTTCATGACCAATGTAACAATGAACGTCAATTAGTGTTTAAAATCATTCTGACGACATCTGTTGACAGGATGAAGAATTAAAACAAAAGGCTTCGCGCAGACGACTTGTAAATGTTTCCGCTGCGCTTGTATAGATGGCGCATTTACTTAAGTTGCAACGCATCGTAGTGATACAGGCAGGAACTAAAAAAACTTTTTTTTACATTTACCCCTCTCTAGGATTTCTTCTGTATCGTGGATACAGTTTACAAACATACATTGTATGTCACGTGCACACACAATCAGACCCGAAACAACTATTTGTAGATCATACAAATATTTGTTTCGTGCGGGGATCGAACTCGCGACATGTAGCGAAGAAAGCTAATTGCAATCACTGCGCCAACCGTGTCTTTTAATGGTAACATAATAACATATTAAAGTTAGACTGGTTGTTAGGCTTCATGGGCTGCTGACATCCGTTAGAATCCATTCCATTCATAATCGAATCCAATCATATCCGTTAGAGTCCAAAGTGGTAATGCTGCCAACCGTCTGTACACGCTACCAGTAGACAATGATGAGGTGGAGTACTTAGACGCCACGGCTGGCGCATGATCTACAGATAGTTGTTTCGGGTCGGGAAAGCACGTAAAGCCGTTGGTCCTGCGCCTGATCTCTCTCCGGTCGTGTCGGATTGCCGTCCCATCGGACTATGAGAGTGAAGGAATAGAGAGAGCACCTGTGTTTGCGCACACACTTGTGCTCTATAATATTTCCTGCGTAGTTGGCTAATCTCCGGTGAGATTGGCCGCCGTGACCGAAATTTGGTCAGGAGGAGATTATTATTATTTAATTTCACTGACACTGTAACAGACGGTTAAGGCACAAATCAGCCGTTTGATAGCGATTTTAGTATGTGTCCGTTTTCATTTTAAACAACCGTTGTAGTGTCGATGAACGTGTCCCTGAGTTTTTTTAAACTAATTATTTCTGTATCGTGGCCTCGTGGGTGCGTTTACAAACACAAATATTCACATGCACAAACATCCAGACTCGCGGCACATAGCGCAGGCGTCGATCGCTTAAACACAGCGTTGCGTTTTTCACGTTTTGTATTTACTTTTTTGTTTTCAGTACCGCTATCACGAGTTTTCTTACTATTTACTATCAAAGTAAAGTAAATTTTCATGATAGAGATTTTAGTTCTTAACTTGGTTAAATTAGGGAGTAGAGTCGCTTATGTGACATCTAGTCATACTAAAGTTTTGATTTACTATTTATTATATTATAGAGATGTCATGTTAGCGACTCTAATCCCTAATGTAACCAGGTTAAGAACTAAAATCGCTTGCATGAAAATTTACATTTACTTTGAAAGTAAATAGTAAAAAACTCGTAATAGAGGTACAGTTTAATTAATTTCAATAAAGCATCAACAAAAGATTAAACGCCTGTTTCACACAATGTATTTAAACCTTTGTAGGTATTGTTAATCGACACAATGCACTATAGTATTGTGCTATCTGTCCTTCGTTATATTTACTCAGTCTTACAGTTTTTTCAACTGTTTTTTCTCTAATGAGTGACGTATCCTTGTTGACAACACTAACAATTACGGAACAGGGACGAATTCAACATTTTTTTAGGTCATAACGTAGTCATAACGTAGTATAACGTTGGTCTAGTGGTCGCAAGCGCGACTGCTGAGCGTGAAGTTCTAGGTTCGGTACTCGGGTTGGGTAGTTTTTCTGTATGGTAATTCTCCTTTGAACCGTGTCCGGTAGATGGTTGTAGGGTCGCCCCCGATTACATTGGACTCAATAACGGTATCGGTATATTGTGGGTGTACAATAGTACACCTCTGCCTAATCCTTCTGGGATACCGGCGTTATGCTATGGTAGGTATGGTATGTAGATAATGTACATCTAAAGAAAATATGGCGGTTTGAAATATTTTTTATACAAATCCCAAAATCACTCCTCAGCCCTCAGATATTAATTAATTTGAGGATGTGAGTTTGGTGTAAAATAAATGGTAGATTATAAAAAAAAAAACAATCTAACTCTAAAAAAAGACTTGTCACACTTGTGAGGCAGTAAAATAACATAAAAAAACAGAAATATGCAATGAAATCGCTTCGTTAGAGTCATCATCTGCCTAGCCTGTTCCCAACTACCTATGTACTACGTGGTAGCTATGTAGCTATGATCCCCATCCATGGAAGAGATCGACTGATGGGGAATATTCGTACATTTTCCGTATTTTTTTGATGTTCCTTTAGCAAATCCCCAAAATCCCTGTGACAAAATACATTAGTATAATACGTCTCTGTTTATATAATAATAAACTTTATTTGCAGACCTTTATAATGTCTGTAAAAATCAGTAATACCTACACTTTACTGATATACCAGTTTCAAATAAAAATGCCAACATAATATATTTTGTTTCAATTGATAAAAAAACATTGTTTAGTCAACTACTTTCTGTAATTACTGAAGTGAAAATGAAATTATTCTATTTTTTATTAAACTTGTTTGTGGTAATAACTCTTTCTGCAGCTACAGGTAGGTTTTGTTACTTTCCCGCCTAACACATCTTGGCGGGGGGCCTTAGGGGTCGCGAGCGCGCAGAGTGGGGACTCTGCACGCTCTCGTCTATCGACCCCCCAGAAGACGGCGACGTGGTGTGGTCCCGTGTCGCCGTGCACAGCAGCGAGGATAACGGGGGACCTCTGTACAGTCTCCCCGGGACGTGCACAAGGGGGTGGCCTCTTTACAGTCATCCCCTCCGGAAAGTGCCCTCGGCATAACACCGTGGTGGGCTTCGGTGCGGTCTTCTAAGAGTTCCCGAGACCCACCATATGGTGTCGAGGCGGACCACCGTAGTGAGTTTAGCCGGTAGGACCCCTCCGCCCGCCCCAAGTGGAGGATAGCCCATGATGGGTTCTCACCACGCAAATAAAAAAAAAGGTTTTGTTACTTTAGGCTCATCCCACTGGTGGGCAAAGGCCAGATGATGATGAAGCCTTATGCTTTCCAGACCAGAGCTAGTATTTTTTCATTTATTTTTTAGTTTTCATGCACAAGGATAAAAACACTTAATCAGAATTTGAGTATATCAGTATACTGTAACTTATATTATAACTAATAGATATAATAATCATGTTTCATCATGTGTCATCAAGTATGGACTTAGAGACAGACATTTTGATTATCTTTATTACCCGACTGCCGAAAGAGGAATAATTTAAATATGGCGTAGGTACGTGAAAAAAAGCAATCGAATAAAACTTGCCGAAAATTGATTCTAGTTAGTACATCCATTCCTTATTTTATTCGGCCTCTATCTTGTTAATCTAACTCGACGATAGAGTATATTAACTGAAATATTTTATTAATACTAAAAAGTGTAAAATAAATTAAATTATTTTAAAATTAACAATTGAAAAGCGAAAAACAATCTCTATAATCTATAACTTAAATCTTAGAAATGGTATTGCAGGAGCGTCAGGCGGTTTGAGCAGTTCATGCCTACTGTTATGGTCCTGCTGATGGTACTGTTGTGCGTCGGGGCGTTGAGCTCCTTGAAATAAGATCTACACGATGACTGATGCATGCTTGCCCTCGGTCAGGACAGGTCAGCTCAAATACCTATGGTGCTTTCCTCAAAAGGCCTTTCCAGATGAGATTTTCTCTTGTTTTTTAAAATATACCTTGACCCCTGACTCCTGAGTAGTTTCGGCGTTTCTTCTCAGGGGTAGTCACATGAAATGACGACGCTATCTAGTTAAAAAAATATCTGTAAAAGTTGTTGAAAAAGCCTAATTAATTAAAATTAATTTAATTACAGGAAGGTTCTAACCAAAAAAAAAAAAAACCACTGAGCAATCAGTTTGCGACAGGCGTAGATCGCACGATAGCTGCTGTCAAATGTAATTTTTGTGTCACATGTATTCGCCAACAGTGAGGCTGCCGTCGCGTGACTGTCGCACTGCTGTCGCTATTTTTAAGTAATTTGGCTGTGGGTCTGTTCGTGAGTCTATGTGACACATGTATGTGTGTAAACTGTACACATACCTACAGGTGAAACATTAGTGATAGTTAAAATAAAATAACGTGTGTGACTTTACCAACAATTGAAGGCTTTTTTGTTATAGGTTCCATATGCCAGCAACCTCCAGGTGCGTCGGGAAATTGTTATGGTTATTTTCGTAGGTAAGAAAGTCAGTAAAAACTCCCTAATTGGTGTAATGGCCACAAGCGCGACTGCTGAGCGTGAGGTCCTTGATTCGATTCCCGAAACGGGCAGTGTTATTGGGTTTTATGTATAGAAATTCTCAGTAGCAGCACGGAGTTTGGAACTGTGCCCGGTTGACGGCAATGGACTTCCATTGGAATCAATAACAGTATCGCCGAATTGAGTACCACAATAGTACACCTCTGTCTAGCCGTGGTGACCTCTTGGGCAAGCTAGTGGTGGCCTCTTTACAGTCACCTCCGGAAAGTGCCGTTTGGCATGACACCGTGGTGGGCTTTGGTGCGGTCTTCTACGAGTTTCCGAAGCCCACCATATGGTGTCGAGGCGGACCACCGTGGTGAGTTTAGCCGTTAGGAGTCCGGCACACCCCTCCGCCCGCCTCCCCAGGTGGAGGATATCCCATGATGAGTTCAAGGGTGAAAAACAAAAAAAAAATCTGTAGATGATGAATGCCAGACTGCATACTCTTTTGTCCATTGTTTTTTTTTAGGTACACCTACAACCAGTGTACAAGACGATGTGAAAAGTTCATCTATGGCGGCTGTGGTGGGAACGACAATAATTTCATCACCTTAAGGGATTGTCAACGAACATGCTGCAGGCATTAAATAAGATTCTGTAGAAAAATTATAATGGGATTTGTGATTTATAAATAAATGGGATAACATGCTTTAAAAATCTGTTTATTTTTATAATATCAAGGTGCAATTTACAAATGTTTTTTTTTTAGATTTTTATACAAAAACACCATCCGAATTACCGATATTTCAGGTGAATTTTCCAAAAAAAATCTTTCATAAAATTGTCATGACAATTATGAACACAACAAAAAAAATACAGCTAAATCGGTCAAGCCATTCTCAAGTGACGCTCCGTCATAAATGTGGCAATTGATTTTTATTTATAACTAGCTGTGCCCGCGACTTCGTTGGCGTGGATGTCGGAACTTAACAATGTATTTTTAATCAGTACATCAGTACATCAATTGCTAGCTTATATACTCCCAAAAATAGTCTCGTGAAGTTAAGAAGACCAAATGCACTTAACCCTAGTTTTTTCTAAAATAAAATAATTTTTCTAAAATAAAAGTAGCCTAAGTTACTCCTTATTACGTCAGCTACCTGCCAATAAAAGTCCCGTCAAAATCGGTCCAGCCATTTCAGAAATTAGCCTATACAAACAGACAGACAGACAAAAATTGTAAAAAATGTTATTTTGGTGTATGTACCGTATATATATTCATATGCATGTAATAAAAAACGGTTATTTCAATATTACAAACATACACTCCAATTTTATTTATATGTATGTATAGATATAGTAATTATTCTACAATCGAGTTGAAATCTTTATACGCGAACAGGTCAATAATTTTTTTTGAAAGAATTATAAGCTTTACCTTTCAACATAGTTATTTCTACACATTCTTTTTATGCCCGAACATTTGCCAAGAGCTTAATGGAAGGCCAAGGGAATTAGTTTAATCGGGTCTGGATGTTTTTCTAAGTGAATATTTGTGTTTTTAACACCCCTGCGATACAGGAAACTAAGCTATGTCATATAATTTTAAATATATTATGCCTGCAGTGCCCTGACAGAGTGCATCTATGGGACTTATTTTATATGTAAGATATATGTAAAGTCTGCATTCAAAGGATGTATACACTTAATGAAATTCAAAAGCGTTACATAATTTTATTATTTTATGAGCTTAACTTAGGCATGAGTTCTCTTACAGCAAACGTTAGACCGATAGAGAGATTTAGTGTTGAAGGACAGTAAAGTGTACATTAGATGACTAAATGATAAACTACACTATGCTATATATCATACGTCCAAAATTAAATTGGGCGATTATGCATACAAAAATCGCTATCAAACAGCTGATTTGTGCCTTAACCGTCTGTCATATCGTCGGTGAAAATAGGCCCTGGTCGTGAAAGTACTCCTCTTCATCACTGTCTACTGGTAGCGTGTGCAGACGGCTGGCAGCATTACCACTTTGGACTCTAACGGATATGATTGGATTCGATTATGAATGGAATGGATTCTAACGGATGTCAGCAGCCCATGAAGCCTAACAACCAGTCTAACTTTAATATTTTATTATGTTGCCATTTATCAGTGACAGCCTAGTTGTTGGCCTTCCATGCGGGAGGGTCTGAGTTCAAACCTAGCCCGCACCTCTGACTTTTCGGAATCATGTGCGGATCAGAATTTGATTATCTCTTGAGTTTAGGGTGAAGAAAAATATCTTGAGGAAACCTGCACACCTGAGAGGGCTCCATAAAGTTTTTGTCAGTGTGTGTAGTCCGCCAACCCGCACCGGGCCAACGAGGTGGACTAAGGCCTAACTCTTCTCATTCTGAGAAGAGACCCTTGCCCAGCAGTGGGACAGTAATGGGTTGAATTTATTTATTTTGTGTTGCCAATAAAACGACTTTTTAGTTCCTGCCTGTATCCCTAGGATGCGTTGATAAGAGTTGCGATATGGGTAGAACGGACCATCTATACAGGCGCAGTGGAAACATTTACGAGTCGTCTGCGCGAAGCCTTGTGGTTTTAGTTCTTCATTCTGTCAACAGATGTCGCAGAATGGATTTAAACACTAGTTGGCGTTGATTGTCACATTGGTCACGAAGCTAGCAAGAAATGTGTTCCTCCGACCTAAGTATGAAATGGTGCAATCACTGCACGAGGTCTTGGGCTCTACTCCCAAGTCGGGCAAAGTGTAAGGGAATTCTTAGTAGTAGCTTGAAATTTGGAATTATGCCTATTGGATGTCAATAGGGTCCCATTGTATTTAATAACGGCTTTTGCGGGGCTGCTGATATCCGTGAGAATCCATTCCATTCATAATGGGATCCAATTACACCCGTTAGAGTCCAAAGTGGTAATGCTGCCAGCCTTTTGAGCACGCTACCAGTAGACAGTGATGTGGAGGAGTACTTTAACGACCAAGGCCCAATTTTACCGACGATATAACAAACGGTTAAGGCAAAAATCAGCCGTTTGATAGCGATTTTATTATGTGTAATCACCAGTTTTCATTTTAAATACCTATTGTAGTGTCGATCAACATGGCCCAAAGTTATTTAAACCAATATTTCCTGTATCGTGGCCTCGTGGGTGTGTTTACAAACAGAACTATTCACATGCACAAACATCCAGACCCGGAACAACTATCTATTAGGGATGTTACGGAGGTGGATTTATCGGAGGCGGAATCGAAGTCGGAAGTTCTCGTTTTGACCTCCGCGGAATCGGAGGTGAATCGGTGTCGGATTCGCAGCAAATTTACGAATGTAAAATGTAAGTATAAGAAAGAAGAAACTTGTCGCAACTCGTTCACTCTTCATTCATCGGTTGCACAGAACACATATACTTCGTCATTTATCAGTGTCACGTAGAAAGCGCTCGGTAGCGCTGCAACGATATCGAGTCATAATGTCCTCCTGACCGATTTCGGTCACGGCGGGCAATCTCACCGGAGATTAGCCAACTACGCAGGAGATATTATAGAGCACAAGTATGTGCGCAAACACAGGTGCTCTCTCTGTTCCTTCACTCTCATAGTCCGATAGGACGGCAATCCGACACGACCGGAGAGAGATCAGGCGCAGGACCAACGGCTTTACGTGCTTTCCGAGGCACGGTGTGTATTCACATACACGCAGATCCAGACCCGAAACAAATATCTGTAGATCATACAAATATTTGTTCCATGCGGGAATCAAACCCGCGACACTTAGCTCAGCAGTCGATCTCTCAACCACTGCGCCAACCGTGTCGTCATCAAGTCATAACTTGTAACCCCGATATATACCTCCGTTTTGATATATCAGAACCGGAACCGGATTCGGAGGTATGATTTTATTCGGAGGTTCCGACATATCGGATTCGGAGTCGAGGCTCCGTAACATCCCTACTATCTATAGATCAAACAAAAACTTTTTCCGTGCGGACCCGTGACACGAAGCGCAGGAGTCGATCGCTTATACACTGCGTCAACCGTACCATCAAGTGTCTGTTTAGGATAGTTTTTCACTTTTTGCATTTACTTTTTTCTTATCAGTTTAATTAATTTCACTAAAGCATTAACAAAAGATTAAATACCTGTTTCATACAATGTATTTATTAAACCTTTGTAGGTATTGTTATTCGACACAATGCACTATAGTTATTGTGCTATCTGTCCTTCGTTATATTTACTCAGTCTTACAGTTTTTTCAACTGTTTTTTCTCTAATGAGTGACGTATCGTTGTTGCCAACACTAACAATTACGGAACAGGGACGAATTCAACATTTTTTAGGTCATAACGTATATACTGACGGCCTCAATAGTCTAGTGATCGTTAGCGCGACTGCTGAGTGTGCGCTTTAGCGGTTCTAAGTTCGGTATCCGGGTCTAGGTGGTTTTTCTGCATGGAAATTCTCAGTAGCAGCACGGAGTTTTGAACCGTGTCCGGTAGATGGTTGTAGGGTCGCCCCCGATTGCATGGGACTCGATAACGGTATCGGCAAATTGTGGTTGGACAATAGTACACCTCCCTTTTATTATGCTATGGTATGTTATGCAATGAAATATGACATAAACAGGAATATGCAATGAAATCACTTCGTTAGAATCATCATCTGCCTACCCTGTTCCCAACTACATTGAGGTCATCTTCCAATCTAACCGGTTGCGGCTGAATATCAGTATTTTACACGGAGCGACCGTCATTTGACTTCCGCCACTCAATTACTGGGAGACACTGATACTCTGAGTTTAGACTGGTTGTAAGACTTTTTGGGTTACTGACACCTGCTTAACGTGATTTTCGAAACATGGTGGGGTCTCGACATGTGAAAGTCATCACCCATCCAAGGACTGACCGCGTCAAGCGCTGCTTAACCTCGCAGATCGTCCGATCTGGTCAGTCGATCCGGTAACTATGTAGCTACGAGCCCCTTCACTTTGTTCGACTCATATTGGGGAATATTCGTACATATTCCGTATTTTTTTGGTATTCTTTTACCAAATCCCGAACATCCCTGTGACAAAATACATTAGTATAATACGTCTCTGTTTATTTAATAATAAACTTTATTTGCAGACCATTATAATGTATTTAAAAAACCAGTAATATCTACACTTTACTGATATACCAGTTTCAAATAAATATGCCAACTAAATATATTTTGTTTCAATTGATAAAAAAACATTGTTTAGTAAACTACTTTCTGTAATTACTGAAGTGAAAATGAAATTATTCTATTTTTTATTAAACTTGTTTGTGGTAATAACTCTTTCTGCAGCTACAAGTAAGTTCTGTTACTTTAGGCTCATCTCACTTGTGGGCAAAGGCCAGATGATGATGAAGCCCTATAGTTTCCAGACCTTTCAGTTCAGAGCTAGTATTCTTTTAATTTTTAATTTGGTTATCTACAATTGTATACACGTTTTCATGCACAAAAATAAAAACACTAAAACAGTATTTTAGTATAACAATCACGTTCATGTACACCTTACTATACACAATATACTATACATAGTTATAGTAACTTATATTATAATTTATACAGTAATCATGTTTCATCTCATCAAGTATGGACTTAGACACATTTTTATAGACATTTTGATGACCTTTATTATTCGACTGCCGAAAGAGGAATAATTTAAATATGGCGTAGGTACGCGAAAAAAATGCAATCGAATAAAACTTGCCGAAAATTACATCCATTCCTTATTTTTTTCGGCCTCTATCTTGTTAATCTAACTCGACGGTAGAGTATATTAATTGAAATATTTTATTAATAAAAACTAAAAAGTGTAAAATAAACAAAATTATTTTAAAAATCTCGTCTGCGTTTAAAAATATCAAATGAACAGCGAAAAACAATCTCTATATTTTATAACCTAAATTTTAGAAACGATATTGCAGGAGCGTCTGGCGGTTTGAGCAGGTCATGTTACTTTTATGGTCTGCTGATGGTACTGTTGTGCGTCGGGGCGTTGGGCTCCCTGAAATAAAATCTAAGTATTTCTAATGAGTCGTGAGCTGAAATTACCACTATCTGTACAACTTGAGGGCGCTGCGGTAGACCACAAAAAAAGTTTAGACCTAAAAATCAACAGTGAATTGTTCACTTGGCTCTAAACGGGATGGTCAGGAAATCATGACGGGCAGTGTTGCTATCAATAAAATGAAAAATTGAGGAAAGTTGGTCGCCTGCGGCTACCACTGTTTCATTTCTGGGTTAGGTAAATCGTTATTGGATTTTTGTATGGAAATTCTCAGTGGCAGTCGGGGTTTGGTGTGTGCGGTAGACTGCAATAGGCTTTCCCCTGCACGGGACAAGAACGGCATTAGCGGAATGTGTATGAATAATAATACACTTCTGTCTAACCCTTCCGGCAATACAGTCGTGATGCGATGTCTAAGTATGTTTTATAACCTTAATATCTACTGTTATCAATAACATCCATAAGCCGCCATATTGAAAAGTCGTGAGCTAACTCTTTTTAATTAGCACGTTTTAAATAATGTATTATAGATAAGAAAAGGTGTTTAAGTGAAAACAAGTAGCTACATTTTTACCAGACTAGTAAATATTCGTCGTTAGATATTCGTTTTTTTTTTTCAAGTGAAACTTGGTTATCGCTTGACACATAAACTTAATATACTACACCACCACTAACTGCCTCTGCTCTGCGGCACGGTTGGCGCAGTGGTTGAGAGATCGACTGCTGAGCTACGTGTCGCGGGTTCGATTCCCGCACGGAACAAATATTTGTATGATCTACAGATATTTGTTTCAGGTCTGGGTCTTGGTGTATGTGAATACACACCGTGCCTCGGAAAGCACGTAAAGCCGTTGGTCCTGAGCCTGATCTCTCTCTGGTCATGTCGGATTGTCGTCCCATCGGATTATGAGAGTAAACGAACAGAGAGAGCACCTGTGTTTGCGTACACACTTGTGCTCTAAAATATCTCCTGCGTAGTTGGCTAGTCTTCAGGAGGACATTAACTGCCTCAATGATCTGTGTGAATGAATAATAGAATCGGCGAAATGTGGGTGTACAATGGTACACCTGTGCCGAACCTTTTGGGGAATACAAGCGTGATGCTATGTTATGTTATGTTTATTAGACCACTGAGAACTTTCAGAATATTTTTTTATACTCATACATAACGCAAGTGATAATCAAATTCCGAAGTGGACTTGAATTTGTTTTCAATGGTGGGGGCCGTGTTGTTCAGAATCTGACCCTGTTGCATAAATGGCTACCATTTAACCGCTAGGCTAGGCTATGGTAGGCTGGGATATCACTATTGAAGACACGGTAGGCGCAGTGGCTAAGCGATTAGCTTTATAATAACTAATATTTGTATGACCTATAGATAGTTGTTTCATGTTCAATGTATACCTATGAATGTACTATATTTCTGACAAATAAATTTATATATATCTATCTATCTTCGGAAGCCTAATTACCGATGTAGCAATAATCAGTATGCGACAGGCGTAGATCGTGCGATATCTACTGTCAAACGTCATGTTGGATTCATATATGTATTCGGTAAAAGTGAGGCCGCCATAGTGTGGCTGTCGCTATTTTTTAAGTAATTCGACTGTGGGTCTATTTGTAAGTGTATGTGACACATGTATCTGTGTAAACTGTACATATACAGGTGAAATAAAATAGTTAAAAATATCGTGTGTGACTTTACCAAACAATTAAAGGTTATTTTTGTTATAGGTTCCATATGCCAGCAACCTCCAGGTGTGACAGGACGTTGCCGTGGTGCTTTTCCAAGGTAAGAAAGTCAACAAAAACTCCCTAATTGGTTTAATGGTCACAAGTGCGAGTGCTGAGTGTGATGTCCTTGATTCGATTCCCGTAACAGGCAAAGTGTTATTGGATTTTTATGTATAGAAATTCTCAGTAGCAGCACGGAGTTTGGAACTGTGCCCGGTTGACGGCAATGGTCTATCTGCGAGGTTAAGCAGCACCTGCCGCGGTTAGTCCTTGTATGGGTGACCATTTCGCACACATTGAGACCCCTCCGAGCCTCGGAAAGCAGGTTAAGCTGTTGGTCCCGGGTATCATATGAAGACCTATGACAGTCGAGTGTCAGCAGGCCAAAAAGTTAGAGAATCAGAGTATCAGTGTCTCCCAGTTATTGGGTGGCGGATGTCAGATGGCAGTCACCTTGTAAAATACTGATATTCAGCCGCAACCGGTTAGAATGGAAGCCGACCCCAATGCAGTTAGGAAAAGGCTAGGTGTATATGATGAATGCCAGACTCCATTCTCTTTTGTCCATTGTTTTTAGATACACCTACAACCAGTGTACAAGACGATGTGAAAAGTTCATCTATGGAGGCTGTGATGGGAACGATAATAATTTCCTCTCCTTAAAGGATTGTCAACGAACGTGCTGCAGGCGTTAAATAAGATGCTGTATAAAAATTGTAATGGCATTTGCGATTGATAAATAAAAGGAAGAACACGGTTTAAAAATCAATTTATTGTTATAATTTTTATGGTATAAATAGCGAACAGTATCTCTATTATGAGTTTTTTTACTATTTACTTTCATAGTAAAGTAAATTTTCATGATAGCGATTTTAGTTCTTAACTTGGTTACATTAGGGATTAGAGTCGCTTATGTGACATCTTGTCATAGTAAAGTTTTGATTTACTATTTACTATATTATAGAGATGTCATCTTAGCGACTCTAATCCCTAATGTAACCAAGTTAAGAACTAAAATCGCTGTCATGAAAATTTACTTTACTATAATAGTAAATAGTAAGAAAACTCGTAATAGCGGTACAGCCCCGGCTTCGCACGGGTGCAATATACTAATGTTTTGACTGAGATTTTCATACTACAATCCAAATTACCGACATTTCTGGTGAATTTTCCAAAAAATATCTCTTTTTAAATTGTCATGGCAATTGCGAAGACAACAGAAACACAAAATACAGTCAAATCTGGTCAAATCAGTCGAGTCGTTCTCAAGTGATGCTCCGTCATACATGTGGCAATTGGTTTTTTTTTATATTTGTATTTTTATATTATATAGTATTATACAGTAATTATTAATAAGTTTTTTTTTAGATTAATTTCCATTTACAGTCCAGAATTGTCCCTGATAGACGGCAATATGTTCGCTCTTTCTTACATGGGACTGCGTTGGCGAAATGTGTACTATATTATATACTAGCTTCCGCCCGCGGCTTCGCTCGCGTGGTTTACGAAACCGTACATTTTTCTGGGATAAAAAGCTTATGTGCTATTCTAGACTAAAATCTATCTCTGTGCCAAATTTCACCCAGATCCGTTCAGCCGTTCTGACGTTATTGAGTAACAAATATCCATCTATCCATCCTCACAAACTTTCACATTTATAATATTAAAATATAAATATATAAAATAATAGAATAGTAGGATAGTAAGATAGTAAGATAGTAGGATAGGATTAGTTAGGATGACAAAGAGATACAAGCGAGATAAAGATGCACTGTTTTTTGGTCGCCGTATCAGATTTTTCTTACGAAATCAAGTTGCACACACACATCTCATAATGCACAGTGTTCGGGTCGGTGTGACAGTCAGCCGCTTCCATGCGCCGGAAGCGCACTCTGTCGGCATAAATACAGGGTGTTTTAACATTTTTCAGTGTTCATCTGTTGACGGAACTAGACTATTTCACATCGAGATTACATTTTGATTGAAATTCTACTTATGTCAAGAGAGAGCTTGAATTTTGCGTAATAATATTGCGTCTATACTGAAGCATTTTTTGTTTCTCTTATCGAATAAAATTATCATATAGATTCCATACCCCTATTTGAAGATTTATTTAAATATAAATAATTTAAAAATATATATATTTTAAAAATTATTTTTGTTATGCCAGTGCATAACGATTTTCTTCAATGTTAATACATTTTTGAAGTAAATGGTTTGGGGTGAGGATTTGCGTTCGATTGGATTGAACAAAGTGTTATTGGGTTCTTCTGTATGAAAATTCTCAGTAGCAACACGGAGTCTGGGATCGTACCCGGTAGATGGCAATAGGCTCGCCACCTATCACAAGGGACTTTAATGCGGCCTGTGGGTGTTCAATAGTACATCTTTGCCTGATCCCTTCGGGCAATAAAGGTGTGATACTATGTTATGTTATATTATCTATAGGAAATATATATGGTGTTCCACCATTAAAAAGAGATAATCAAAAGAAAAGCAAGGCGGGACCCCCACTGTTGATGTCTTTGCAAACTTTCATAGTGCGATGTAGGATTGCAGTTGTCGCTTCACTCCGATAGATGTCGTTGATTGTCATATGGGTAGTAGTTAAACTTGAGACAGTTTTTCAATGACGTCATCATCATTATCGACTTTTCACGACCACTGCTAAACAAATACCTCCTTCATAGACATCCACGATGAACGTCATTGAGCCGTTTGTATGCGACCACTCATCATCATTTACCATGTTCTCTGGCAATTTATATATGCACTGCGCATGCCCGAAGACAATGACTCTAGTCATCTCGAATTAATTAATATCTATCACTGTATTTTATGAAAAGCCCCAACTAGGTCGGCCCTAGGCAAGTCAATGCACTGAAAAATCAACATACGTCAACCCTTAAAAGTGTGCTCGCGTAAAATATGAGTTTGTGTGCATATGGGTTATTGAGATGATTATGTGTGTGTGTGTAAAAGTGCGTAAGTGTAAATAAGGGTGAGTTTGTGTGAGGGAGGGGAGCGTAGCAGGCTCGTTAAGAATGACTAGAGCGGGATTCCATTGGCGCACGATACGGGATTTGATTATTAATGAAATTAACATAACACAACACAGCATCACGCCTGTATTCCCCGAAGGGTTCGAGTCCCATGTAATATGGGGCGAGTTTATTGCCGTCCACCGGTCACAGTTCCAGAATTCGTGCTTCTACTGAGAATTTCCATACAGAAAATCCAATAACATTTTGCCCGACCCGAGAATCGAACCCATGATGTCATAACTACAGCAATATTTTGACAATACGATTCGTCCAGAGCAATGATTTCCAAAGTTGACTGGACCGCGACTCCCCTAGCAAAAAGTTCCAAATTCGGGACTCACCTCTTGGTTTTCGTGAAGAAAAAAGGGGCATATATGACGGAAAAACTGTTCAAACAAGAAAAAAAAAAAACATTCGGTTTCGATCCAAAGTGTTAATATTTAAAGTTAGTATTTGAGTAAGTTAATATTTACAAGGAGTGCTATTTTTTAATGAAAATATTTTTTATTCTTTTTCAAGGCCCACCGAATATTCCTTTAATGGGTCGGTCGACCCATACTTTGGGAACCACCGGTCCAGATGCCATGCAAATGGTTTTCTGTGTAACTTTTTACAAGTTTACTCCCTACGGAACAAATATTTTGTACATATATATAATTATAAGACATTTTTATACCAAGTTTTATGCAAATAAATATATATATAATATACATTTTTTTTTTTAAACATTGGGGCTATCCCCACACTAGGATTTCTCCTGTATCGTGGGTACAGTTTACAAACATACATGTCACATGCACACAAACAACCAGACCCGAAACAACTATCTGTAGATCATACAAATATTTGTTCCGTGCGGGGATCGAACCCGCGACACGTAGCGCAGAAAGCTAGTCAGTTATGTTTTTTTTGCTTTCATTTATATTCGTACAGTGGAAACTCTAACTTGTCTTGTAAAGTGCGTGCCACACACAGGCGTCGGTTCTTTAAATCCTACACCCTATATGCTAAGCATTATGTACTAGTGTTATATGTTTACGGGGACCTTACATAAGTATGGTTTCATTACATTAGTTAAGAAATAAAACATCACGCCTGTATTCCCCGAAGGGTTAGGCAGAGGTGTACTGTTTTTCTTCTTCTTATTTAAGAGTCTGGCTCTTGTCGGTGTAGCTGATGAAGTTCTTTCCACTTTTCTCTCTCCAGTGCGGTCTCCTTTACCTCTTTATACGACATGACGGCAACCTTTTCCTTTATTTGGCTCATGTAACTTATTCTTGGACTTCCTCTCCCTCTCGTTCCTTCTATCTTTCCTTCAATTATGTTTTTAATGAAACTGTCATGTCGTATAAGATAGCCTATCATCTTTGCTCTTCTGTTTTCTCTTGTGTTTATTAACATTAGGTGTACTTTTGTACACCTACATTTCGCCGATGTCATTATTGAGTCCCATGTAATAGGGGGCGAGTTTATTGCCATCTACCGGACACAGTTCCAGACTCCGTGCTGCTATTGAGAATTTTCTTATAGAAAACTCCAATAATACTTTGCTTGACCCGGGAATCCAACCCAGGAATTCATGCAGCCGCGCATGCGACTTGAGACAGTGAACGATATTCGGAATTTATTAAATTTTTAGTAATGGCCCGGAGTTAGGAATTGTGGCGTGCAGATAAGCTCACACACTATTACATGGGACTTAATGAAATGTCATACAACAATACATCTCTGCCTCACCTTTCGGGGAATACAGGCGTGATGTTAAGGTATATTATATTACAGTTGTAGTTAGATATCGAAAAAACTAATTTTAGTTTGAAGAAAACGCCTTAATAAATTGTTTATGAAAACGTATTTCCTTGCAAATTTAGTCGATGGTGAAGCTTGAAAATTTGATATACCATAACATAGCATCACGCCTGTATTCCTCGAAGGGTAAGGCAGAGGTGAACTATTGTACATCCACATTTCGCCGATGTTGTTATTGAGTCCCGTGCAATAGGTCGCGAGCCTATTGCGCGTCTACCGGGCACAGTTCCAGACTCCGTGCTGCTACTGAGAATTTCCATACAGGAAAACCCAATAACATTTTTTGCCCGACATAGGAATCGAACCCAGAACACGCTCAACAATCGCGCTTGCGACAACTAGATCAACGAGGCAGTATAATAATAAAATTTGACAGTAAAAAAAAAATACGCAGCTGTCAAAAAGGAACACAACATGCGCGCGCATCTCTCGTGAAAAAAGTAAAAGTAACCCATTACTGTCCCACTGTTGGGCAAGGTTCTCTTCTCAGGATGAGAAGGGTTTAGGCCCTGATGCACCACGCTGGCCCAGTGCGGGTTGGTGGACTACACACACCATCAAGAACTTTATAGACCCCTCTCAGGTGTGTAGGTTTCCTCACGATGTTTTCTTCACCGTTTTCTATAGTAACAGACTTGTCTTACCGACAATTTCAATGCCCATGATGCGTCACACAGCTGCGCATGCGTGTCTTTTCACAATATGAAGAAATTAACCTTAGTCCACCGGGCTGGCCTGGTCTTCTAAGAGAGTGGATGGCAATCTAAATAGTCCCAGCCCAGACAAGTCCACTGGGTCTGCACTGGCCTAGTGCTGGATCCCCGGGACACACTATAGAGAACATTATAGAGTCCTTTCAAGTGCCCAAATTTCAAAACTTTCTGGTATGCAATAAGATGTACATATATATATCTAGAAGGCAGGAAAAAGAAAAGAAACTGAAAAAAAAACTAAACTATTTTAAACCTTTTTTTGTTTTTTTTTTTAAACGTTGCTCCGCACTAGGAATTATTCCTGTATCGTGGGTGCGTTTACAAACACATATATTCACATACACAAAGACCCGAAACAACTATCTGTAGATCATACAGATATTTATTCCGCGCAGGAATCGAACCCGCGACACGTAGCGCAGCAGTCTATCTCTCAATGACTGCGCCAACCATGCCGTCGAAATTCTCAAAGGTTAATCCGAGTGTACCTACTGATGTCCACTCGCAGTTTGCCAATGCCGTTATTACATCCCATGTAATAGGGGACGAGCCTATTGCTGCCACCGGATAAATCCGAATTTAATGCTACTCAGAATTTCCTTACAGAATAACTCGATAACACTTTGCGCGACCCGGGGATCGAAGCCAAGACCTCAGTAGCCGAGTGATTTCTAGACCAAAAAAATTGCCATTATTGCCGCCTCAGTGTTCTAAAAATTGTCTATGTATCTTGCTAAATCTATAATGTGCCTATCTAAATTCAATTATTCAAATTCCTAACAAGTGCGTCTCGTCTATCCCCATAGTCGTGTATTATATATTTTAATATATAAGGACATGATTACACGGAGCCTAGTGTTTTAATTACTTACTGACGCATTTTATAACATATCTCATGATTTTAGGCTCGCTATACACTTGCGTTTTTTGCGTTTTTGGGACACGATTTCTTGAATTCACTACTAATATCCTATCCTATCCTATTAATATTATAAATGCGAAAGTTTGTGAGGATGGATGGATGGATCTTTGTTACTCTTTCACGCCAGAACGGTTGAAAGGATCTGCATAAAATTTGGTACAGAGATAGATTATAGTCTGGAATAACACATAGGCTACTTTTTATCCCGGAAAAATGTACGGGGTCGTTAACCACGCGGGCGAAGCCGCGGGAGGAAGCTAGTACTTACAATAAATTGATACAGGATTAATAAATTAATTTCAAGATGTACTGGAGTAAATTAATCATCGATCTTGGGCATAAAAACACGAAAAAGAAATAGAGCTAGAAATAGAGTTAGCAATACGCCTTCTTATTAATGTTTGCATGTCGAAACTAATTTTCGTTCCATCTGTCTGTTCGCATATTTTAGGCGAAATAGAGAATTTCAATTTATAAATGCAAATCAAATTAAATCAATTTTTCTAAATCTCAGGCACGTGGCTACCTTAAATATTAAATTATATTAAATTAAAACTATCTGCTAGTCTGAAATTCTAATCAATCAGACGGGAAAACATATAAAATAATTGTGAATAAATTGACCTCACAACAATATGACTATTGTAAAAAATATCTAATCGCGAACATGCGCAATTAATTCGCACACAAGCGTACACAAAATTATAACACACTCACACACACAACCCATTGAGTGGTACGCGTGAAAATTCACGCCAGCAACGTTACGCGCTTTTTTTTTAATTACAACCCTACGGCGCTATTGTTGCACAACCCTAGTGGGAGGGGATCTAGTTGTAGGGTTGGCGATTAGTTCTAGTAAAATATATATTGATCTGCGTATATTTTCTATAGGTTTTACCGGCTCAATAAATATTGTGAGCCTAGATTTTATTTACTTTATTTTTTTAGACTGTCTATGTTATGAAATATTAGCTGTTTAAGATTATGAAAATGTAGCAGCATTAGGTTTAGTTCTAGCGAACACGAATCGATATTGCATGAAAAAACATAATCGGATAAATAAAAAGTTTGGAAATTTTATTTACTGTACGTGTTACTTACTCACCATCAGCAACGTAGTCCTTTCATTAATGAATTCTGTCTTTTTTTCAGAACGAAACAAAGGCTACATCAAGGATATCAAATTTTAAGTTCCCAGTATTTAATTTGTGTACTCTTTATATACAAAATCATTGACTATAATGTATTATCTAGATATCCATTCAAATAAAAAAAGTGAAATTTCAGTTATGCTCTTAATAAATAATTTTCATGAAAGTGACAGCCCTGTGTTACATTTTATCGAACTGTGGGTTCGTCAAAGAGCGTGCTGCTGTACCACGGTAATATAAAAATACACGCAGTTGTCAGTATTCATAGTCTGGTCAATGATCTTAATATCTTCTTCTTCTTCTTAAGGTGCCTCTCCGACTAGCGAAGGTCGGCAATCAGCTTTGCAAACTCCTCTCTATTCCTCGCCAGGTGAAACAGTTGGGCAAGACTCGCAACTCCTGTCCATTCTCTTATATTTCTTAGCCAAGACTTCTTTCTGCGACCCACAGACCTCTTTCCTTCAACTTTTCCCATCATTATGAGTCGCAAGAGTTCGTATCGATCATCTTAATATCTTACATTATAAAAAATAATATTATAAGCAAACCAATTTTTAGTGTGATTTAATCATTAATTTTGAGAATCCATAATTTGAAGCTAATATTTTTGTTTGTACTTTATTAGGTCTTACACATAGGTAAGGAGCTTCGGGTGTTGGAAACAATCGGCCTCAAGACAATATTTATTTGTTCGATAAAAATAAGCTATTTTCTTATTATAATCATCATAACTTGTACTATTGAGTGTAACATTCTGAATTATTTATTACCTACAAGAAATGCAGCAGTATTGTAGAGTGTATTGTTGTGTAAACTCCAAAACGAATAGACCAAGGCTTTGGCAACAGGCCAGAATCCTCCTTCAATAAAAGTAGATGAGCGTTAACAAAACATTAAGGCTACACACGGTATGTCTAACACTTAACAGTTAGCGGCTAATTGTTATTACAGCTAATTCGGTACGGCTATAACGCCTAGATCAGCACATGCACCTTCAGTCGTTTCGTTTGATGTGACATGGTGATATTAGCAGAAATTGCGTGGATGACGCAGTGTGAACGCAACCGATGAAAATGATGGGTCGCATATTTAGATTTGACGATGTGTATGAATGCGACAGTGGTAATATTATCCATGACTATTGGAGCGCCAATCGGGAAACCCGTATGCAGCAGTGGAGATGTTCAGTTTTCAGGCCGATATGATGAATAGAGAAGTGAATTTTTAATTAATTAATGTCATGTTAATTATTGTCGGTTAAAATCCCTGTTTAATTCATAATAGCTTGCTTAGTGTGAAATATATATAAGTCATCAAGTTTAAAAATATGTCAAACTAAGTTACAACAATTAAATTAATAAAATATTAACTAAACGTACATAAACTAAAACAAATTACTCTAAGTAATAAATAATCTAAATCTCAACAGAACAATACAATTAAAACGACACAATTAACGTAATTAATAAAAACAAAATAATTAAATAACGTTAACAAAATTAAATTCTTCATATATAATTATTATAAGACATAATTATATCAATATGCCGTTTATTTCTACAATCCTAAGATAATGGCCTCAAAACCGCACTATGAATACGGCCCCTATACGTCACGCTATAGGTATATTCATGTCGCAACAATCACAAGTACTACGAGTCATTTCATTAACTACGTCATTAGTTTACCATCACGACTTGTCACCAACGAGGTCGGTACATGTGTTGATCAAAATCAAAAGACTCTTTGGTGTATTTTTTAAAAGTAAATTGTGTGACAATGTTAAATAAACGAACATCAAAAAAAAAAAAAAAACTCATTAATCAATAGGTGTTATTTTAGCAGTGGGTGTTCCTGTGAGCCTCTTTACCAGCAGCGGGACAGTAATGGGTGAGATATTGTTATGATATTTTTGAAATTATTAAACGATCAGTGCCGAGACTCTCTCGCATTCTGTCTCTTTAAATAATATCTTATCTTCGCGAGACAGTTTTAATATCACCATTAAAGTGAATTGACTCTAAAAGACTTGAATAGGTACTTATGCCCGACCTCACTTAGAGACAACTTAGAGTATTTCAATCTAAAAAAATTCTTAAAAAAAAAATTCTCTCGATAACCTAAAATATTTTCATATCAGAACAAAAATGACCAGTCTACCCTCTTCAGCGGGTAGCGTGAAGTATTAATTTAACTTGGCAACATTTTTCTAAGTGGGCAACACTTCAGCTGTATTGCCTCATTGAAGGAAACAAGATGGCGGACGCTGGACGACTTTATATTCGAGAAATATGCAATAATACGTATATTATTTACGGCGCTCCGAAGTTTTGGGGCTAGGATGTAAGAAATATGTAAATGAATAGAAGTTGAAGGATTTTCATTCAGAAACAGTAGCAACAAACCATTGAATTAATATTACCGGTAAAAGGAAGATATTTGGGAAATACAAGGCTATTTGGGACTAAAATTTTGTTTATAGAAGGGTTATATTTTTTAAACTAGATCAAAAATAACTTTGCCATAGTAAATTTACTATTTTACTAAATTTTATTCAGCACCGCGGTTCTCATGTCTCCTAATTTTACGGTGTTTATGTAATGTTCTTGTATTTGTATGATATTATGATTTAATAGAGATACAAGAACTTGGTAACTACCATCAACCCTACTTAGTGGCTAATCGCTGCGTGTATTAAATATATAATAACAATAACAAAACATCACGTCTATATCCCTCATAGGGTTATGCAGAGGTGAGTATTTAAATAGATAGGTACTCATGTTTGCGACCAATCAAAAAGGGAGAGGGTACAATTCCTAATTCCGAGTTGATACTAAGAATTTTCTAGCAGAAAAACCATGAAATAGTTTGCTCGATGCGGGGATCGAACGCACACTGATGGGGCAGTTAGTGGTTACTATAAATCTATTTGATTTAAATTGTACAAAAATCGTGCCAGCACTGGTCAAATCTACCACATCCATTTTTAAATTAGATTCATGGCTCCGACCTCTATGAAGGAAAATCTTCAACTTTTTTCTGAGAACTCTTTATATTTTTTTTAATGTCTATGAAGAGCCTTATGAAAGGTCGAGATAGGGATCTGGGCGACGCTTTTCGAGGACATTAGAAAAAAATATCTTGTTTAATGAAAACCTTATTCAGTTTTGAAGGCAATTCGTTTATTTTATTTGTGTTTGACGTGAAAAATGGCGCCAAATAAAATGTCAGTCGTAAAAGGCTAGGAAGCGGCAATAAAAAAATTAAATTGTTTTTTTGTGGACTTTAAAGGTGGGTTTTATTATTTTTTGAGTTGGTTTGATGAACTTATTATGAACTGGTTTTTCGCATTTGAAAGACACTGATAATGATTTTGATGTGAATAAACTAAATTAATTTGTAAACCAACGAAATAAGTATAGAAATAGAAGTAATCTTTATTTTATAATCCGTTTCACATATATCGCTTACTTTATTTTGTCTGCAAAATGTTAATTGGAGTAGACATAGGTAAGTCTTGCCAATCTAAAAATCTAACTTTTGAAATAATTAAGGTACCTATAAGTACCTGTAAACTAGAAAATATAAAACCAAAGCTATGAAATTATTAAATTACATACATTGGAATGACAGATATGAACTTACAACACAGCTAAATATATTGTATACTAGCTTCCGCCCACGGCTTCGCTCGCGTGCATTACGAATCCGTACATTTTGCCGGGAAAAAAGTAGCCTATGTGCTATTCCAGACTATAATGTATCTTTGTGGCAAATTTCATCCAGATCCGTTCAGCCGTTCTGGCGTGAAAGAGTAACAAAGTCCATCCATCCAACCATCCATCCATCCATCCTCACAAACTTTGGCATTTATAATATTAGTAGGATAGGATTAGTAAGATTTATAAAAATAATATTGTATATTTTGATTAAAATTTGCTTCGTGCGATATGCAAAATTAGGGCTGTTAGCAATGATTTTGCCACATTCTGTATAGCGAAAGACAGTCAGATAATAAATGCACTAAGGGCTAAGTGGGCTTCAACTAGGCACCTAATCTTTCCTACCCTCATAGTTTTACAGGCGTGATGTTATGAAAGTATATCCCCACATAGAATATAACAAGATGGTACTTTCCCGTTGAAATTTTTACGCCAGTTTTAATTTCAAAACACATAATAGACCCTATTATTTAGCCCCCATGTCGTAGAGGCGTTGAACCATAGAGAAAGTCTTTTGTCTATGACGCACTATTAATAGCCAGTACTATTGTTCTGTGCCTAGTGACATTGTGAGAATCAATAATAATACTCGACGCGTTTGAAAATCAGTCGGCTGTTTTTTTTTTCATATTAAATTCTAATCATTGGTGTGTATTAAAAATTTGAGGTTCGATGATTTTGACATGTTGTAAACTTGCGGAGAAATGATTGACATTTGAATCAACAATAAGAACGTGGAATTTAAAAAAAAAAGAAATTGATTCAATGAGGTCGGTTCATATTTTTTTTTTTAAATAAACCTCGTCAATGATGTAATGACAACCGTATTTAGTGGAGGAATATTAGAAATATTAATTTTGAATAAACTTTTTAAATAAATATTTTATTAGTGAATAGTGAACATAACATTAACATGTTCTGTATTCCCCGAAAGGTTAGGTAGAGGTGTATATTACTTACATTTTGCCGATGCTGTTATTGAGTCCCATGAAATAGGGGGCGAGTCTATTGCCATCTACCGAGCACAGTTTCAGACTCCGTGCTGCTATTGAGAATTTCAATACAGAAAAACTCTCCCGAGAATCGCGCTGACGACCATTAGACTGTCAGTCAATAGGTACTGATTAGTATAATAAACACCAATTTAAAAACGACGTCATCCAAATACGGCCTCCATTTAAATCTTTTTCCAAACTTAACTTCCAATACTTAATTAATGGAATTCAAGTTTCAAAGTTGGCACTATGCGGTACATTCGGTGCCACGATGGCGTATTAAAAAAAATGACTTTTTTTTTTCGCCCGCCATTTAGGTCGGCCATATCGGCGGTTAATATATCGACACTTGATTCGCGATTTGAGTTGGGTTCAAGAATAAAAAGATGGCGGTTTGGTCATTATTTTTAGTATACTAGTTGTTTTCTGCGACTTCGTCTAGATATATTTTGTATTTATTATATAATTAGTGTTTTTTTGCAATAGTAAAAATTTACCTCCAGGTCCCAGGCGAACCCTAAGTTAAATTTTATAGCTATCGGTTCAGTGGTTTAGTTGTGATTAGGTAACAAACAAACGAGAGAATTACTTCTATAATAGTGTGGATATTTTTCGCTATACAGAGAGAGACAGAAGAAAACCGCTCATCTCCTGTCTCTCGTCCCACATTTTACAGCACTTCCATTTAGGTAGCTTCCCACAAATTAATTACCGCTCTGTTCTAGTGACGTTCACAAAATGGACGACATAGTCTATAAAAATACATTGTTGGACAACTAAACCATTTTAGTTCACGTTTTTATTTTTGAAGGAAAAATACAATGTTGATTTACACAATGTTGGTTTGGAAAGAATGAAAGAAAAGAATGTATATTTATTTTGCTCTCGTTTGCACTTAGATAAAATGGATTTAAAAGCTACTTGTATATAGGTATACATAGCATCACGCCTGTTCAACGAAGGGTTAGGCAGAGGTGTGCATCCACATTTCGCGTATTGAGTCGCATGTTTTGGTATATACCGGACACCATTCCAAATTCGAGGGTACTATTGAGATTTTTCCTACAGAAAAACCCTACCTTCTTTTTACGAACCGGCATTTGAACTCATAATATTGGTTACTTATAGATGCCTAGAAGCTTAATAAAATTATAGTTTAAAAAAAATACCCTGAGATCTTATATGTACCTAGCTTTGTATCATGTATGTCTGAGTCAGTCAGTATTTTTTTAATATTAGTAAATTAAATATTAATCGGCTTTTGTTTCTGACTGTACCACACAAGTGGAATCGCGAACAAGAATAAGTATTAAATAGACCTCTCGCATATTAATAGGACATTGGACGTTAAAGTGTGTCCATTATAGGTTACTGTGTACCGTTGTGGACCGTTAAAAATCCCATATGTAGATACTGCCCGCAGATTAAAAATCGTACTACTTACAAAATAATGACCATAGTACTTTTATAGAAGCACTTGCTATTCAAAATATGAGGGGTCATAGCTTGATGTTGCCAGTTCAATAGTTAAAAAATCTACACTGAATTAAGAAGCTCCATGCTTGTGATATAGGTAAATACAATACTTTTTATTTTCTTAACGTTACTCTAGGTATTATTTCTGTAATGCGGTTGCGCTTACATAAATATTCATATACACGTACCCAGACTCGGAATAATTATCTATATGCCACACAATATCACCTGTCTAACCTTTTCCTAGCTACATTGGTCGGCTTCAAGTGATACAGTCTAACCGGTTGCGCTTAAATATCAGTATTTTACACGGAATCATCTGACTGGGAGACACTGATACTCTTAGGTTAGACTGGTTGTCAGACTTTCTTGGGCTGCTGACACCCGTAACGACAATCATAGATCTTCATATGACACGGAGGCACGGAGGGTTGTCGATGTCTGAAAAATAGTCACCCATCAAAGGACTGACCGCGGCAAGCGCTGCTTAACTTTGGAAATCGACCGATTAGCGCGGTAATTATATAACTACAAGCCCTTCCTATAGGCCGCACGATAATTCTAGTTTTATAATTTCGCAATTCTCGAGATTAAGCATGTTTTGTCGTCTTAAATGAACAAGCAATAATTGAAGTTTTATTTTACTAAGTTTCTATCTTTGGCAAAGTTCGAGAGTGCATTCCGAGTAACGACATTTGACGAATTTTTAGACCCTAACTTTAATATATTACAACTTTTTTGGTAGTTTTTTCTTATCTGGCAACCCTTCATATCTGACCCCTGGTCTAGGCAGGGCAGCTGGACGAGCTCGCGACCCTCCTCTCGTGGCGCTTCAATTAATAATAAGTTTATATTGCACAATTGTTTGTCGTCCGGCATCAAAGATTAGAGGGGTAGATGCGACAGTGGTTCCTTTTGGTTTGTTCTTAGTTTATAATGAAACATTTGCATCCATTTCTTAAGCACAAGAAAATATATTCTACAGAGTATCGTTATAAATAAAGACTTTTGGTAATAATCAGTGGCATGGTGGTCCGAGAGCCCCAAAATCGTACAAATCAAATTGCCAAAAAAAAAAAACAATTCACGAAAATTAACGTCTAAACAATGAAATCAGAAATAGGCTTTTTTTATTTATATTATCATATTTAATTATGAAACTTTAATATTGCACCACCCCGAAGTCACTTTACCGTTAATATGACCACAGTCTTTGGCTGTGACCGCGCCTGGGTATAATTTTACTCCTAGTAACCGAATGTGTCCGTTAAGCTACCCGCCATATTGACGCGATGACATTTAACGTATTTTATTTCATAAAAGAATACTTAAACTTGAAATAAATAACAATTTACCCCATTAAAACTCGCAGTCTAAAGCCGGTTTTCATAGTAAGAAGGGTTAGGCTTTAGTTCACCCCGCTTGTGAGGGTTGATGGACTATAGGCTGAACATTTGAAGCTCTCATAAGTATGCAGGTTTCCTCACGATGTTTTCCTTCACCGTTAACGCAAGTGATTCTTGATAAGGCAGAGATGCGGGCTGAGTTTTGGCCTTTGCTTTCCTTATGAGAATCAATACCTAATAATGTATTGAATTCACATTATCAACGGGCCGTATAGTACTTATTTTTTTACACAATTAAGTAAGAATTCAAAGGACTTGAAAACACGTAAAATACAGCCTTTTATTTACAAAAATCTACAGCCTATCAAAAACATGTTTCCATTTTACCCGCCATTAAAAATCAATTCCAACTTTAAAATTTTATTCTATGCCAAGCTATTAACTGTGACCCAACTAGTGGCCAGTGCGTGCTATAGAAAAAAATAAATTGTCCATTGTCTATGGGCTAAATGGGGTTGCGTTCAGCCGCGTTCACATAAAACTATTTTGCAGTTTGTAAAATACTCTGCTCGTGGGTTCAATTTTAATGTTGTGTGTATTTGATTTTTTAAATTTGAATACTGGTGTTTTTATATTTGTTTAAAGATTTTTTTGTTTGAAAGCTTGACCATTATTAAGTACTTGTGTCCGTAATGGTTTAATATGCTAATATGCTTTAATATAATAGCTACAAGTGGAAATATTATTATTGGAGGACTAGCTAGCTAGTCAGTGAGTAGATTTAAAAAGAACCCTAACGAATATTATAAATGCGAAAGTAAGTTTGTTTGTTTGTTACCTTTTCACGCTTAAACCATCAATCATCCTGAAAGGCGAACGGCAGGCTTGTATGGGAATTTCGTACAACTAATAAAATATCTTGTTTTGGGATATTTCTTGTTCTAATTGGTAGTTAATATGATAGACAAGCCCTTTTTAAATTCTTAGATTTTTAGAACTTGGTACGTAAAAGTTATAACCAGTATTCTTTTTTAAGGTTATGTACTAGTGAACCAATGTAGATTGTTACATATAGGTACATAAACATTTTTTTGATGATAAAAAAAATGTTCTAGATTGCTTGTCGACTATCTTTTACTTACCATTAAGTAGGTAGATTGAGATGAGGATCGTACCTACTCAGTGGGGTGCACTAGGAGATACCTATGTCCAGCAACGTACTGCAATAGTTTGATAATGATGAAGTTCTGATGGGGTTTCCAGTGTAGGTAAATAAAACAATACTTTGTTTTTGTAAGTATATTTATTTTATTGTAGTTATAATTAATTTATTCGCAATATTACTTCATCTAAGAAGGGGCAGGTCGGATAATATCCTCATGGTGAGCATAGCTTAGGTACCAAATAATACTCATCACGTGTGAGCAGCATCCCACTGTTCTTAAACCTACAATGCAATTACAGAAATAAGTTCTGATTGCGTCCTGGCCATTCATGTTTGTTTCTGCAACTATAAATACAAAATAAGTTTTAGCAGAAGAATGGCGGGACTTTATTTTAGCACGAAGCAACATTGGGTTTATTCCCTCTAAACCATTTATTCTCTCTCGGGATACCTCTAATGTATATATTCCATAAAAGCGGAAATGTTCACCCACATATGAACCGGCCTGGCGAATTTGGTATACACCACATGCAAATGAAATCAATTCCTCCATGGATAGCCGTGGAAAAGATAGGGTTGTCGCATCTATGGGGTACAAACCAAGAACCGCGCCTGTTTAAACTATGTTCTATAACTAACTCTGATATACTATTGGTTAAAAACAGGCACTCTGTATATTGTCTGAGAATGGAAGAGTAAATGCATTCAGCAGAGCAGCTGCTATTTTAAAATCTGTCATTAGATTGCGACAACCACGGTTAAAATATTCATATTCTTAGTTTATATCAAATAAAGATAATTAATAATAGTTGTAGTAGCTACATGTTTTCTATAACTCTTGTGGTTGGATCCAAGTAGAAACTGTATTAGCCACTCTTTGTTGTGCTTCATTATCCCCTTTAATCAAAATCCTGCATCAACTAATTCTTAATATGGATCATTTACATACAACACACACACTTTGATGGCCAACTCGTCGTCTCGGCATATTATCAGATGAATGTGAATGAGAAGCTAGCTGCCAGCATGCATGGCAAAACATGGTCAGCAGGTGTTATCTGGAAATAATTAAATGATTTGGAGTACTTTTCAACATTATTTTGTATACTTTCCTCTCCCTTTCAGCGGTCATACTATCAGATTAATACATATTCTAACACTCTTAGATTAGTTTTAGCAGACATACAAGTTTTAGTGTGGTATGGTGTGGTTTAAATAGTAAGGACTACTTTTCAACACGTAAAACTTATCACAGAGTTCGCCACTGGCCTACTCATATGCAGAATGTTATTCGTAAACTACTTACATCTCTAGGCTATGTCCACAGTCGAATAGTATTAACGAGATCTTCACTCTCATCGGATAAAGTGTGCCTTCTTATTCGAAACAAGCGAACGTTGCAATTAACACATTGTAAACTCGTCATTTTCGTACACACACAGCACCGTTAATAAAGCGTCCTTTCGCGAAACTACTATCAAGAGTAGAGTACGAAGGAGCAGGTGCTCAACTCAACGTAAAAACGGTCAGATAATTCGCTAAATTGCTCAGATGCAGTCACAAACCACAATCAAAACAACAGCAAAGAACTGAACTAAAACACACTTGACAGTGAGAGATTTTCTTTACTTGTCAATAAATAATTGCCATATGTACAAAAAAAATATATTGATGACGAATATCATTCCTATCGTTAAATCGTTTAGTATTATGATTTTATGCAACAATTATGCATTATTAGGTATAATATATAAGTGTATAATTATAATTAAATGTTATTTATATTTCTAAATAATTAATTATCATTTCCATATTTGTGTTATTTTACATATGGCAACTCCTAAAAACATAACTGCGTTTAGTTTACGATTTTATTACGTTTAGTTATTAAAATCTCTTTATTGATATTATTAATTAATCCGGAGTTATAAAAATAATACACTTACATAAAAATAAATGGCTTAGTTGCTTTAATAAGTGGTACAAATTCTATAACTGAACAACAAAAAAACGGTGTTGTACAAATTTTGCCGTTCACCTTTGCAAATACGTTGTCAGGTGTACAGAAATGGACATCGGGCACTGTTCCCGACGAAAACAAAAATAATGTTCTTATGATAATAGATGGCGCCACGTGTATTTTGCAAGCAGAGTACAACCTGAACTGATTGTCAAATTTTAAATTAGCGCGAGCGAAAGCCGCGGGCAAAAGCTAGTAGTCTTTATATAGCCTTATAGTCCAAATGAGTTTAAACGAAAAGTAAGATGCTCATTAATAGGCAATACAAATTTTCTAGTTTTAGGTTCTTATCAAGTAGAAAACCGCATTATAAATATATAATTAAAATATAGTTATTATTCTTAGCTTTTTTCAGTAATTTCAGGCATATTTTCATTTGAAATGTACAAATGTTTTTTGTTTTCAATTCCATTGAGTTTTTAAATTATACATTTGACATATCATTTGGGCCTAAAAGGTTTCACTTTGTGAACATAACGTCAGAAGTAATATATTTTTCATTTTCGCCTCGCCTTATCTTTGTATCTACTACAAAACATTTTCGCAGAAACTTATGTAGCAAATATTTTCATACCACAAAGAGCTAAACATTCCATAAAATACTTAAGAAAAAAATATCTAAAATGAATGAAAAAATATAAACGTATTCACTCAAAATGTTCCTTTACACACTGAACGCGTTCTTCTAACGCTTTCACGCAATACTGTATCGTATAAGAGCATTTTTTTTTCCTACAGTTTCCCTTCAATGTCTTTATATAGCAAGAGTACTCCGCACCGCTCTTTTTTCCATATTATTTTTACATGGTTTATGACGAGTGGCTGAAGGCTGAACGTAGTTGCCTTTGCCGAGCGCACAATAAGAAAATGTTGCAGCTTTTTTCTTGTCTATTCTCTGTTTGTGTGGAGTTAGCTTTTTTTGTGAATTGCTTTTATGGTTTTGTTTTGGATAAATGGATTTATTTTTTATTTAAATTAACATAATATAGTGGAGAAAACATTATGCTTATTACGACTTGGACTGATTCAACAGAATCAGTGATTGGTGTATTAATTATATTGCAATGTAAACATAATCAGATGCTAGAAAACGTCATAAAAAGTAAAAAAAGGTCTTTTAAATACAGGTTTAAATAATGAAGGTTTCATGTCAATCGGATGACCTATTTTAAATGAATAAATCTCTCTCTTTCTTTTTGTTGTGTAGGTATATAGTGTAGAGTAAGTTTAAGTGTTATTAACTAGGAATTTCATACTTAGGCGTATCCCTATGGCAAGTTGGTAGGCAAATCTAAAAATCTAAAAAAAATCTAAACAAAAATATAACGTAAATACCTATCTATCTCCGTTGAGATTTGTGTGAAAGCTAATACCGCAAGCGAATAATTATTTTTGACAGTTACAAAAATAACGGCTGTCAGTCGGTGTCAAGCTATATTTAAAAGGTAAAATATTACTGAAGATTTGTACAGGTGTATTATTGTTTAGATTTCACGCCCACTGATAAAACAACAATATTTTAAAGTGGTATTTAAAGTAATGATTTCTTGGCGATTGTCACCAAAGTTATACGGATTTTTGACAGTTTAATTGGTCAAGTGATCGCAAAAGTCAGGTTCGAATCCGAAGTCAGGGTTTTTTTTGGGGTTTTCAGTTACGTTATTTTCTGTAGCAGCCTGGAGTATTGAATTGTGCCTGATAGATGACAATAAACTCGCTCCCTATTACATGGGGCTTAATAAAGGCATTGGCAAAACTTGAATGTACAATTATAATACAAATTATTTATTTTTATCCTGAAAGCATAATTACATTTATTTATGAAAAGGTTTTTTTTTTACTTTTATATTAAACTAGCTTTTGCCCGCGACTTCGTATGCGTGGAATTTAGAATCTGTTATTTTCCTGCGGTAAAATGGAGCCTATAATTTAAGTTAGACCTCTAGCAATATACCTGTGAAAACGGCATTGAATTCCATGCAGTCGTTTTTGCGTGATGCGTGTACAAACATACAGACAGACAAAAATTCTAGAAGCTGTTGTTTTGGCTTCTGTTGCTCTAAAAAGACTCCCTATATTAGTTTTTCTCCAGTATCTATAATGTACAGACATCGGCCTGTTATAATTTTATTATATGTATAGATGCGATAAAGGTCTCGTTTGGATAAATCTGCAAATACTTTTTTCACTAGTTTAATTAATTTTTACATCGCGGTGCTTAAAATTCTGATTCAAATTTTGTAAGTCAAACATTTATAATATAAAATGTAATAGTCACAACGTCTGCGCCTTTTGTCTTTTTAATGTAGGTACATGTAGATAGATAAACATACATAGCCTACTCTAGTAAACAGTTATATTACAGTAAGCAAAAGAGAATAACCCCATTCCCTCAACATGTCAAAATTTCGGTAAGGATTTATAATAATAATATCGCATAGAATTTTCAAAAGCCAATTTACCTCAAAAATCCTTTTATTTTTTTATAAAATCCATTTCTAAAAAGCTCAAACAGTCGCAGTGAAAAAGGCAACAGTAATTAAATAATTAAAAATACTCGACGCTCTCTCTAGAAATTTAAAAAAGGAACTAGTTGTCAATATAGGCGCTCATCGAACCATAAACAACAACAACATTTTCAAATAACACTTGAAAAAGAAAAAAATAATTCGCGCTTTTTTGCCAGCTAACAAGATATTGCGTAGTTACACCGAGTTATTAAAATGGTGGCGGTTTGAAATATTTAAATAATATTGGCGCTTTTAGTTTAATAATTTTATGTATCACCATTAATGCAGAAAAGCATGGCCATACTTATTTGGCGTTCAAGAGGTATAAAATTTATTTTTATTTGTTATAAAAAAAATATTTTTTTTGTCTCTGCTCTATAGCAACCTCTAAGACATAACACGCGGCTATTGAGTATGAGGTCCTGGGTTTTAAACTCAAATACTAACCCTCCGATCTGTCGATTAAATTCAGAACCCCACGCTCTGCAGATGCGCTTGAAACCACCTTACCAACGAATTATGTTTTGTTTCATTCTCGTCCTACTCCAAATATTAGTAGCTGAAGGTAGTGCGTATACGAATAGCAACGCAAAATCACATTAATGCTACCGTGTGGTCTAATTTAACTATAAAAGTGTATGCTTTCCCCAACCCTAGCGCGATCAAAGGGGTGGGCAGACTTCAGAATGGGTTAGACATGGCATATTGAGACATATTTTCTAACAAGACAATTCAAATTAATGACAGTAAAGAAGTGATTCGAAGCCGTTTTTATTATATCTATTTTATGACGATTAAAATAATCGTTTAAAAATATTTTTTCTAATTTTAAATCATGTGACATTTATAACCTTACTTCAGACGCATCATATATAACCTCTCTCTCTCTCTTTCGAGTTCATGTTCTGCTTACCTTTTCCCTACATTGGGGTCGGCTTCCAATCTAACTGGTTGCGGCTGAATATCAGTATTTTACACGAAGCGACTGGCATCATCTTTCGAGTTAACATTCATATTTCAAATAATCAAAAATGTTGCCGTCGTATTTTTTGCATGGCCTAGTCTAGTTATATCTAAGACTATCTACATACAGACAGGTTTACGGCCTCACAAGAGGCTGCGTATGCTAGTAAATAGGTGTCATCTGTGCAACTTTCATCCGAATCTCTTTTTATCCCAGTTTATTAATTACAACCTAAAAATACTTGTCTCTTAAAAAGATTGACGCAATTAGTCATTAAATAAATTTGTACTACATAAATTCATCTTATCTAGACAAAAAATATGACAATTTCGACCTGAAAACTAACATAACATGCATAATTGTAGTAACGCTTAAAACCCCTATACAAAAAATAAACATTAAAATGGCGTAAGTATTTTTTTGCGTTGCATGGTCTAGTACTACCCACTAGCTTCAGCCCACGACTTCGTGATCTACATATATAATTTATAGCCTATAGCATCATCAACCAGAAGACGTCCACTGCTCAACGAAGGCCTCCCCCAAGGGGGTTTTGCCATAATCCCCTCTCTTAGCAGGTGGCTTGGGGATCGCAGTGGCTCACCGATTAGTGAGAGGAAGCTGCTGCCCGTCCTCCGGTGTCTGGCCGCAGTTTTAAGACGTTCCCGGGTAGCCTATAGCACTCTATAAGGGATAATGTATCTATGTATCGAAGAAAGAATTTTCAGATTCGGATCATTAGTTCCGGAGATTACCCCCTATATACAGAGAAATTTTACCTCTTTATAATATTAGTATAGATTATCTATTAACCCGTTAAGACATACAAATGTAACACAATACATAATAAAAATAAATCTTGCTTAAAAATAAAAAGAATGAACTTCAAAATGGCGTCGGTCGTTTTTTTCGTTGCGTGGTCTAGTTTTATCTAAGTCTACATGCACACGGCGAGGTCTATGGCCGCACAAGAGGCTGCGTGTGCCAGTAATAGGTGTTTAGCTGTACGCTTGCTGGCATAATGTGAACACTTCCATCAGAGCCTCTTCGTGTCCCAGTTACTGGGTAAGCCGACAGCTTAAAATGGCGCGTGATTTGGTAATTTTTTTTTAAAAAGAAAAAGAAGCGTCTGAAAAATTGCGGGGTAGATAATTTTTTTATTAATTAATATGAAATTCTCGATGGGTTTATTAATTTTGCTTCATAACAAAGGAATAATAAGGTAAATTTTCAGTTCAAAATATCATTTATTTATTTATTTTCGGTCTGTCTTTGTTATGTTATTGATTGCGTCTTGATTTGAAAAAAAAATAAAGGTTGCTTTTTTAATTAAATGTTTTATTAGCGGTTATTGCTTTGCTTAACACTTGCCTTCCATGCAGGTCTAATTTCAGACACGGTTAACTTTTCATATGCAGGTCAGATACGTTGCGTGCGTTAATGGCCAAAAAAAAAACATTGTGAGGAAACCTGCACACCTGAGAGGACTTCATAAAGATTTCATTTTTTTTATAGGATAGGCTACAAACGAGCAGATGGATCGCCTGATTGTAAGCGATTACCGTCGCCCATGGACACCCGCAACACCGGAGGAGTCACAAGTGCGTTGCCGGCCTTTTAAAAAGGAATACGCTCTTTTCTTGAAGGTCGTATTGGTCCGGTAATACCGGAGGCGACAGTTCATTCCACAGTTTTGTTGTGCGAGGCAGATAGTTATTTGTGTGTAGTCCGCTAATCCACATCGCTAGCGTGGTGGACTTAGGCTTAACCTTTCTCATTCTGAGAAGAGACAGCAATGGGATAGCAATGGACTGGATTTATGTTTATATATAGGAGTTTAATGTATTCAGTATTTCATTTTTCACAAAAAGCAAAAGGGTTATGTAAGGATCGTAGCGCGTGGCGTTCTGTAGTTTCTGCCTACCCCCATGGGAAAAAGGCGTGATTTTATCTATGTATGTATGTATTTTTCACAAAAAATAAAGAGGTCATAATGGTGTAAACTTAACCCTATATTTCATAATTAAATCCTTCTGTAACGTCGTCAAGACAGGTTGAATCATGGAGGCAGCTCATGCCGTAGTGGAAAGATTAGCCGGTCAGCAGTGGTGGTATCGAGGCTGACTGCCTACTGCGCCAGACGAATAAAGAGTTCGCCATTTGTTGACGTTCTCTTTTCTCAAAATATTTCTCAATTTTTATTTGTTTTCTCAAACAGTGGCACATGTGGATTCTGCTGTATCATAAGACACCCACACTCAGAACCGAAACCACTATCTATAGATCAAACAAATAGGTATTAGTTATGTGCGAAACCGAACTCGCGACACGTAGCGCGGAAAGCTTGATCACTTAGCCACTGCGCCTAGTATTACTTGTTCCTAGGCTTTAGTAAGGAAAGTAGGTATATCACTACTTTTTTTCCTTTTATCCAAGAAATCTTAAAAGTAAGTATGAATGTATTACAATATCATAAAGCTTGTTAATAATTCATGAGATCGCTAGTGAGAGCCTTCCTTTACCTCGATCGTAAATGTAAGAAAAAATAGTGCGCGCGCATTTGCGTGGTTTCTTAGTTACCAAGAATTTCTTAACAGAAAAAAAAACCTCCACGAGTGACGTAATCACGTATCGCTGTACATTATTTTTAAACATTTTTGGTTTTATTAACTGTGGTAGCGATTATGTCGACGACTCCACGTGAATGGTAAAGAATGAAAAACAAATGATAATTTAAGTACTATGTTTTGAATAGGTATTCCAATTTCAAATTATGTTTGACTCCATTTTTCGATAATGTTGCCAACTTCATGACTGAAAAAGATAATAGTTATTAAAGAAAATACTTTAAGGTATAACTATTGAAACTAAGGCCTAACCCTTCTCATTCTGAGAAAAGACCCTTGCATTTAGAGATATTTCAGATAAATTTCTGAATTTTCCGATATGTGACCATAACCTATGAAAAATCTAACTTGACATTTTTTTTTAAAGCTGTAGAATGAGTGAACTCTTTATTACGAAAATCAATAACATTATTTTTATAGGAAACCTCATAACATCTGAAATGAATGTGTAGGTACAGAGAGAGAAAAGGGTTTTTTTTCAAAGATTTATTTTGTTTTTATGTAAATAATGGGTACCTACAGTATTTACCCAAATACTCCGATATAAATAGACCATTGACAATCCAAAAGCTTTTTTTACTGATTTCTTTTTGATGTTATTTTTAACTGAGTACAGTCAGCATCAAAAAGATGTATACACGTAGCGAAATACAAACACTTATTCTTGGAAAGGTATTGGTTACAATCATAAATTTTAAATGACCATGTATTTTTATGTATCCAAAGTCAAAGTCAAAGTCAAAATCCGCAGATACTATGTATGAAATTGGTTAAGATTTCAATCACTATTTCCTCTAAAAGTAGCTTTTGAATTTCGCTACGTGTATTCATCTTTTTGATGCTGACTGTACCTACAGAATTTATTTTTGTTTATTCGATTCGTCATTATTTGACTGCCTTATTGGTCTGTCGGTTGAAAGTGTGACAGCTGAGCGCGCGGTCCTGGATTCGTTTCACGGATCGGGCAAAGTGTTATTCGGTTTTTCTGTATGGAAATTCTCAGTAGCATCACGGAGTTGGGATCTGTGCTTGGTAGAAGAGCTCGCCCATATTACATGGGACTCATGGTGAAATGTGGGTGTACATTAGTACACCCTTGCCTAACACTACGGGGAATACAGGGATTTTCTCAATTATTTTTGAAGTCAGCCATTATCTGGGAGCCAGACTTCTGCTTTCATTCTAAGACATCAGCGTTCGGAACCGTCTGATAATTATTATCGTACATGTGCTTCACACCTCTCATATTGTGTTCAAGTGTCGGCAGTTATTGTCTTGAATCCATGAGGATCAAAATTATCGTATCCATCAGGAGAATTACTTCATAGTCATTCTCCTGATGGATACGATAGTTTTGATCCATATACGATAATTCTACGGCCCTGATACGATAGCTGCTTCGCTTCAGGTTGTGAACACTGGTAAGACTGTATTGTTATGTACCCTACGAGTCTTAGTGGATTGGTGAATGTACTTCTGAAATCTTCAATTTTCTTGTTTCAACATAAATAAACAAATGGATCTCTAAGATCTTTTCCTGTACCGTTGTTTTTAGCCCATACTATCCCTCTGTTAGGCGAAGCGAGGCACGGTTGGTTGAGCGATCGACTGCTGCGCTACGTGTCGCGGATTCGATTCCCGCACGGAACAAATATTTGTATGATATACAGATAGTTGTTACGGTTTTGGGTGTACATATGTCCATGTGAATATTTGTGTTTGTAGCCTACGATACAGCAATTATTCTGAATGTGGGGCAACTTTTTATGGAATGAAAAATAGGCCGCGTCTAGTTCTTCTATACATTTCTTTCGTGCGTCTCCCAGGACCATCCTTTTTGGTACAGTTATAGGTGTCCTCACCATTCTGGAACGGCATCGTCTAACATTGCCGTCACTGTAAAAATGTGATTTAAAATGATAAAAATATTTTTACAAGAATTTGTTCAGTCCTATTTTTGTTCATTTTCCGTAACTCTTTCGGTTTCATGACTTCCTTTACAAATATGTTTATTCCTAAATAGTCATATTGGCAAAGGGTGGAGGGTATAAAAAGAATCGCCCCCGGGTGGGCTCGAACCACCAACCTTTCGGTTAACAGCCGAACGCGCTAGCCATTGCGCCACGGAGGCTATGTATTTAAGCACGAAATATATCGCTTAATCGAAAAGTAAGTACCTAATATTCTATATACAGTTGGCTCAAAAACTTGTCGGTCGGTACCTATCTAAGCGATTAGCTTTGTTCGCTTCTGGTCGCTAATTCGGTTCTCGCACAGAACAAAATATTTATTTCATATACGATTGTTTTGAGTCGGAGTGTGTGTCTGTGCATGTGAGATTTATGTTTGTAAATTGTATTCACGATACAAGGGAAATAGGGAGAGGTAACGATTAAAAAAAAAATGTAATCTGCAACTTCAAGCAGTACTGTTGCTATATGGTGACAATGATGGCGAGATAACCTTCAAACAAGAACCAAATATCAGCTGAATAAACAAGACAATCAATCTAAAAATTTAAATTGAATTTACTTGTCGCGTCGGCGGTAGCTAGAAACAAAATTACTAATTTTCAATGGTGTTGTTATGTACAAAAAGTATCCAACTTTATATATTTTTTGTAACTATTTATTATGAAAAAAAGGTTTTTTGATTGATCGGTGTGATGATTAGTTAAAAACAGTAATTACTTACTTAGATAATCTAGTTACAACATTTATAAAATAACATCTGAAAAACACGGTCAAATTTTTTTAATAAAAAATATCGAACATCGTGAAATAAATAAGAAAATACTCTATTTTAATATTCCACGCGAAAAAACAACCATAACAGAGAAAACTAAAATAAAAAAAAAAAACATTACAAAAATCTTAAATATCCTCTTCCCTTTTCAACAAGACAGAGCAACGCATGCATACTAAGATGGCTCCCGGTATAGACACGCATAGCGCTTGACATATTTCTATTCATTTACATCAAAGGCTCGCGACACATAAGGGGTTACCCTAAGTACATAGAATGTTTGAAAAACTTGCCTAGAAATGGAACTAGGGATGTTATGCGCCTATGTGCCTAGATTATAGGGGAGGGTTAACTACTGGTAGTTATTTGAAAAGTATTCCTGCATAATTATGTGTGGGGTCGGCTGAATGATGGGTACACAACGACCGTTATGAAAGAACGAAAATACTTGGGTATAAAAATATTATGGACAGTTTAAAAAATAATAATATAAAATAATATTTTTTCGGCATTTCGTTGTAAATGTGAAAGTAACTCTGTCTGTGTTAGCTCATCACGACTAAACCACTGAACCGATCGTGATGAATTTTTATAAAGAGGTAGCCTGGGTCCCTGAAAAGGAAATACTATACAAGCGTATTTTTACTATTGCAACAAAACACTAATTAGATGATAAATACAAATTACACGGCAACAGCTATCATATGTACATTCTTGACTTATTATATAGGTACCTAATTATGTTGGCGTCATACACCGTATTCGTAATTTCGCGAAAACGTGGAGTTTTGGATGTGGAGACTCGAATGATGGCGTTCGGGACGTTACGATTTTTTTATTCTTTTTTAGTAATTTCACGAAATTACGGACTGAGTTTCGTATTTTTGGGCAATTACAACAAAATCACTATCACATGAGGGCGATTCTCGAGCGATTAGAGATTATGTCGAACTCGAGATATAACGAAAAACTATCGTATATCGCGTCTACCATTTTCCGAATTCTTGTAATGTCACTTTAAATATATCTTTTTTTTAACAATTAATATTTATATAATGTATTTTTTTTTATTTACAGAATGTATCCTTAATAGAGATTTAAGTCGAAAAGCAAGAACTACTTTCATGAAACTCTACAAAATATCTATATTCGAGATATTTAGTTTACTTACTTATCATACAGATACGAATATCTGAGTAATCGATATGGAATGCCGACAAGAACCTCCTTTGTTAAATTCTTGGCTAAAACAGCTGTATTGTTATTGCATTGAGTTAATAATTAATAGCTTTAACAGTCGATACTGTGGGCCTAATACGAATATTTTGACGTATAGACGTAACCGTATTGTTAATGTCAAAGTCATTTAAAAAAAAATGAATATTTTGTATTTGTTTATGCCATATTTATTTCCTCTATCCTTTCATGTAGATTCTCTATACAAAATAGTTTCGATGTTTCACATCTGCCAGGCGTCGTGCGACGGCTCAATTTTTTTTTAATCTTTTCCATCACCCTCAATTTTTATCAGACTTTGATATGAATAAATAAAAAAGAATCTTTCCAAATGAGTAAATTTTTATTGAAAATTCACGTACGTTAACGATATGTTTATGAGACGTTAAAATATTCGTGCTAGGGGTAGTGCTTGTTTTACAATAAGCAATATTATCAGCCAATTTCTTCAAAACAAAGGGTTTTGGCATCGATATCTCTGACATACAAAGGGAAGCTCAAAAAATGAGATACATTTTTGAATATGATTCTAATGTCAAATTCGAAATTCTATATTCAAATTTGGCGGCGAATATTTTCGAACAAAATTATGGTTTGTTACGAGAAAATAATATCGTGTATTACACGGTCCTTTTACACGTTTTATTAATTCATCTTCAATGTTTTTTTTTTGTTAATTTTTCCATTCTCTAAATACACATACAGGAGCAAAATTTGTTATAATACGGTCGATGGTTTCCTACGAAATTATGACTGCACGCGGTGACAGGTGACAGTTGACTGACGAGTAAGTATGTCAATTTTCAGAAATTGTATTACATGATACGCTACGCTTTTTGACTGTACAAAGCGTATCAATAGACATAACATAACATAGCATCACGCCTGTATTCCCCGAAGGGTTAGGCAGAGGTGTACAATTGTACACCCATATTTCGCTAATGCCGTTATTGAGTCCCATGTAAGAGGGAGCGAGCCTATTGCCATCTACCGGGTACAGTTCTAGACTCCGTGCTGTTACTGAGAATTTCCATACAGAAAACCCAAGAACCCTTTGCTCGACCCGGGAATCGGACCCAGGACCCCACGCTCAGCAGTCACGCTTGACCGATCTCTAGACCAAATGGCAGTCAATCAAATCTATAGACATCGATGGGTTTTGCAAATTCGTATAAAGTAAAAGTCATGTCAAATTGTCAATTTTCAGTTACTTCAAAAATCTATCTCATGTCTCATGCACCCTGGGCAGTCAGCCTCGAAACCACCATTGCTGACTAGCTTACCTTTCTACTACGGCAGCATCACGATACCTCGTTCATCTTACTTCCTAATCTTAATATCCTACTAATATTATAAATGTGAAAGTTTGTGAGCATGGATGGATGGATGGATATTTGTTACTCTTTCACGCCCGAACGGCTGAACGGATCTGGATGAAATTTGGCACAGAGATAGATTATAGTCTGGAATAGCACATAGGCTAAAAATGTACGGGTTCGTAAAGCACGCGGGCGAAGCCGCGGGCGGAAACTAGAACGTCATAAGTTTCAAATAAAATATAATCTTTCTTTTTCATATTCGGTTCGTCAGTTTCGTCCTGCCATTCATACATACAGCCTCAATTGAAATAATGTGTGACGATTAAGGTCACCGCGATTCATTCGTACAACTTGAATTTGTCTAACTACAACAAAAGGTTAATTTGAGGTCATCGCTTCTAACACTGATTGATAATATAGGCCTAATAAATGAATAGAGGAGGCAATTGATTAAATGAATGATTGATAATTCAATGCCCTGGTGAAAGGTTTTTATCTGAAACTCGGAAATTTTGAATAAAATACAGGAGAAAAAGTGAGTAATAAAACTGAGTATTTTCGTATACTCGTGTGAGTTTTTCTCGAACTTGACCATAGTTACTGTCACACTACGTGCGCGCGCATTTCCCTGAACATAATATGTCGCCTGTATTCCCAAAAGGGTAAGGCAGAGGTGTACTATTGTATATCAATACTCAATACTCAATACTTTATTGCACTCCATATGTTACAAAGGTGTTACAGAATATAATATTACAGTACAGTATGGACCCTGTAGGGCACGGCAACGTAGAAAGGGGGAGGATATAATATTCCTTCTAGTTAAGTATATTCTATGTACAATATTTATGTGATGAATTAGTTATTTTAATGATAGATAGATAGATAGATATACGCTTTATTGCACACGACACAGTTCAAAAACATACATAAAAAATTACAATTAGCATGTACAATGGACGGCCTTATCGCAATCAGCGATCTCTTCCAGGCAACCATAGGATGGACAGAAGTGTACTGGACAAGATATGGGGCTTTAAATGGTGTACATAAATACAATACATAATATATAAATTATGTTCACTTTAAATTTCCTTCCTAGGTGTATATTATATTATATAATGGTATAATTTAGTTCACAATATATAATGGGATATTTTATTGTTATGTATCCACATGTTGCTGCCTTGATTGACAATCTGATTTCTTGTTTGACAATTGTATATTATAAATGCCGGTTGCTAATTTTCCTACCACTATACCACTATTCGATTGACTTCGATGATTTCAGATTTCTTCGACTTCAGCAAAACATGTTGACTTAGATCAGCAACAATCACTAAGGCAAAATTAAATTTTTTCTTGAATCAAATCGAGGGATGCTAGCGAAGAACAAACTATACATATTTGTTTGTAAAAACAATTAAAAAAAAAAACAAACAAAAAAACATCGTTCCTTTTTTAAAAGTTTGTGTTCAAATTTTAAACTATTTTTTTTAATTCCACTTGAAAAGACGTGACAGGGACACAAAACTGTGTATTTAAATCGCGAAAGAGGGGCGAGATAAAAATAAAAATATAAAATTAAAAACGTTAGTATCAATCAATTTTACACTTGCAAACAAAAAATCACTCACAGATTCATTAAAACATTTCTCGACACTCCGATCCCCTCGCCTCTTAAAACAAAAAGAGGTTCCTAACTTACAAAATAATAAACTGAATGATATATAGAAAATCTTAACCAGCCTATCTTTATCTCCTTCTCCCCTCCAGTTACCACACTTTTGTGTAACTCGAGGGGTTTATGAAGGGAGAACACGGGTCTTGATAAAATGGTGGGTCTTCAACGCGTGACATATCTGTACAATGCCTATTATGTCCTGACAAAGAGACCTGGAACCCTCTTTCACACCTCTTCTGCTTTTGAATCTGATGTGGTATTTGCTTACATTGATGTACAATTAATTAGAGGCAGCATTTTCGCAATTTTTTAATAAGTACGTCTATTTTTTACTATTTTGCTTTTTAATTTTAGAATTTACATATTTTTAAAATCCATGAGAAAGAAAGAAGAGGGGCAGAAGTGTACTAATTGTACATCAACATTTCGGTTATTAAGTCTTAGTAATAGGGGGTGAGCCTATCGCCCTCTATCGCGTAATATTCCAAACATTGGGCTACCACTGAGAATGTTCATAATAGAAAAACCCAATAACGATTTGCCCAATCCAAAAATCGATCCCAGGACCTAATGGAACTTTTTTTTAAAGGCGATATCTTTCACATATTATGTGATGTAATTGTTTAATAATTCAATATCATATGTTAAATTGTAAACCACTTTTTTTAAAGAGTTTCTTGCCGATCTCTTCTCCATAAGACGAGTCCACTTTTGGAACCGTGCACTTACGAGTCTCGACATTTTGAAACTGCAAAGGCCAAGTTGAAATAAAAATATTTTGACTCTGACTTTGAGATGTTACTACATAAAAGCTATTTTTTTGCAATCAATAAAAAAAAATCATGTCCATTCTATTTTCTTCATAGCTCATCCACAATCATTCACACCTCCGATATGGTGACAAGAACGCCACTCGAGAACTGTGGGACTCCATAATTTGTATAATGAACACCGTGGCTTTGCCATAGAACACACCCCATAGCCATAGCTCAATGGTGGATGCACATAATAGATGTACTCACGAGATGAAGGAAAGAAATACATATTATATGCGGTTTTATGATAGTATAAAAATAAAATCTATCTTAGATTTTTTCAAGAGAATAATTTGAATAAAAATAATTTAAAACATATACATATATGACCCGGGTACGTCTTAAAACTGCGGCCAGACACCGGAGGACGGGCAGCACCGTCCTCTCACTAATCAGTGAGCCACTGCGATCCCCAAGCCGCCTGCCAAGCGTGGGGATTATGGCAAACCCCCCCTTGAGGGAGGCCTTCGTTCAGCAGTGGACGTCTTCTGGCTGATGATGATGATGATGACATATATCATACACACATAGCGTCACGCCTGTATTCGACGAAGCAGTGGCGTGCGGTCCATAAAGACAAAAAGACACTGCCTACCCTACATAACTCAGATAAATATTTATTATCTTGTTTTATTTTCTTATATCTAATGTTTTATCTACGAGTAATTACTATCAATAAAGAAAAACATCTAAAATATATAATATATATAATAGACAGTGTCTTTTTGTCTTTATGAATCGCACGCCACTGGTTGAGGGGTTGGGCAGAGGTCGCTGATGTCGTTTTTTTATTAAGCCCCATGTAAAATTGCCATCTACTGGGCACGATTCCTAATAACTCAATAATACTTAGTCCGATCGAACCCACGACATCAGGCTTAGCAGCCGCTTAAATTGTGACTAGTAGACCAAAGGGGCAGTAAAAATAAATTATAATATAAATAATATTTCACCCCGTCTCACTGTTGGATAAAGCTTTTTTCTCAGAATGAGAAGATTTAGACCTTAGTCCACCACGCTAACCTGGTGGAGGTTGGCAGACTCAATACATCATCAAGAAGTTCTTGATGTCTTTAAGACACATCTTTACTAAAAGTTCTTCAAGAACTATATGCAGCCCCCTCAGGTGGATTTCCTCGCGATTTTGTTGTTTCTCATAATCACTACATATTATAAAACAAAGACCCCCGCTGCGTCTGTCAGTTTCTCTGTTCGCGGTAAACTCAAAAACCACTGAACGGATTTTCATACTGTTTTCACCAATAGACAGAGTGATTTATGAGGAAGGTTTAGGTGTATAATTCGTTAAGGTTTTGTGTAAATTGGCTGAAATTATGACGATGATTGATGAAGATGTCGGGAAAAATCATGCTGAGTTATTGGCGTGCGCTGCGTAAACCAATAGAGTTGTTCTGATGGTTTATTCCACTTTGTTCACCTGGGTGATATCACCTGGGTGAACAAAGTGGAATTTTTGGTGTCCTCATTTCACCTCGGAATCATTTCACCTAGGTGATATCACCCAGGTGAAATAATTCGACATATTTAGTGTCATCTGTTCACCTTGGAATTAAATCACCCAGGTGAATAATGGCGACTTTTTTCTTCATGCTTGTGGACTTTATTCACCCACATACAACATGCTACAAACTTTCAAATCAAGTCAACTTATTATATTTTAGATCGATTTAATATAAATTAGACATAGATACAAGACACAAACAAAAACACAGAAAGCTTGTATGTTCATTTTGTTGGTATGGTTGGGTAAGCGATTGGCTTTGTGCGCTACGGGTCGCAAGTTGAAGTTATGAAAAACTAGCTGTTGGCCATGGCTTTCGCTCGCGGATATATTTTTATGTATTAAATTAAGGCTCGTAGTTTGAGTAGTCAAAAAACTAAAAGGTAGGTAGGTGGGAAGGGAGGCCTTTGCCTTGCAGTGGGCAATACAACTAACTAAAAAAATAATAACAAAACTATGCTAATAAAAATTAACTCGTCATATTATAATTATATTCTAAGCCGCGTAAAGAAACCATAGCGCTATTCAAAAACAGTGCTCGATGCCATATATCGATCATAGATGTAAACTTCCCATATAAACTTTCAACCTCTAATTCACCCTCTTAGGGGTAAAATTTTGAAAAACGCCGCTGTGCGTGTACTTTTATTTCTAACCAGAAGCAGGTATATGAAATTTCGTGCTTCTTACTTTGAAAATGACAGACTTCAATACAACCGTTCATCATGAAATTTCTAAAAATCCTTCCTAAGTGGCTGTTTACAACATAAAAGGCATCAACTGCCAAAATTTCAAGTTTGTAGCCCCAGCGGTTTAGGTTCTGCGTTAATGTCAGTCAGTCAGTCAATCAGGACATGTTATTATATATATGTATAGATATTTATTTGATCATCGTAACTTTTCAAGAAAATTACCAACAGAAATGTGACCGTCAACTAGTGTCATTTGACTAAAAGTAGTTGACCCTCTATATAAAACCTCTATACTTAGTATTTACTACTCTCATCTTATTTTTTATTTTAATCATCATTTTTTTGATCACTAGTTTTGCAAAGATAAATTACCATAATACCATTTTCAAAATTATTACAAAATTTAATTAGCTCTTTCATTTTTATATTTACATTAAATCGATCTAAAAATAATAAGTTGACTTTGATTTGAAAGTTTGTAGCATGTTGTATGTGGGTGAATAAAGTCCACAAGCATGAAGAAAAAAGTCGCTATTATTCACCTGGGTGATTTAATTCCAAGGTGAACAAATGACACCAAATATGTCGAATTATTTCACCTGGGTGATATCACCTAGGTGAAATGATTCCGAGGTGAAATGAGGACACCAAAAATTCCACTTTGTTCACCCAGGTGATATCACCCAGGTGAACAAAGTGGAATAAACCGTTCTGATATCCGTATTATTGAAGAAGGTGTTAGGCTGCTTTTTGACTAGACAAAATGCACGGGTGCCTAATCCACGCGGGTGAAGCCGCGTGCGGAAGCTAGTTAGTAACACAGATAATATAATACTATAGTAATAAGAATATACGGACCTTATTGGTGATGTCCTTCACAAAGGTCAGGTGCGCAGTACCCACAACCGGCTTTCATGTATGAAACGATGCATGAATGTAGATGAAGCAAAAGGGTTATGTAAGGATCGTAGCACGTGGCGTTCCGTAGTTTCTGCCTATCCCCATTGGAAAAAGGCGTGACTTTATGTATGTATGTAGTAATAAGAAAATATTTTATAGGTAAGTATATTTACAAGTCCACTGACAATTAAATACTCGATGTTTTAATAAATAATCGGCCCGATAATTCAATGATCAGTTAAGTAATGGGAGTAGAAAACTTCGTTTTTTATTTTATGCCAGATTTTTTTTTTTTCTGTAACTTTCAGATTACGAACTAAATAAGGGCGAATGATCTCCGGAGATTTGGTACGAATGATTGAAAATGACAAATGAGGTGACACAAATAATTTGCAGGATTTCATTGAAAGAAAATAATAAAAAAAAAAGTATGGTGTCTTATTTCTTTTCTGTTTTTAAAAACGTTGCTCCACTCTAGGAATAATTCCTGTATCGTGGGTGCGTTTACAAACATACATTTTCACATGAGATTACACCCAGACCCGAAACAACTATTTGTAAATTATAAAGTTGGAGAGATTGTTTGTTCGTACCCGCTAAGATCTGGAACTACCGGTCCGATTTGAAAAATTCTTTTTGCACGTTATAGCCTATCTATTAAAGAAGGTGTAGGCTACTTTTTATGCCGAAATATGCACGGTTCCGTAATCCACGTGAGCGAAGTCACGGGCGGAAGCTGATAGTTCAGTAGGGTATCAGTTGAGTACAATAACCCTTCCGGCAGCCTAATTACCGATGTAGCGACAGGCGTAGATCGCGCAATACCTTCTGTCATACGTCATTTTTGTGTCATATAATGTATTGGCTGACAGTGAGATTGACTGTCGAGTTCATAGACTTAGAATTTCGCTTACGCTAATCTAAATCTATGGTCGCGTTGCTATCGCTTTTTTTATATAATAAGGCTGCCGGTTATCAACCTCCTTGTCGATTATCATGAAGGCAAAGTCTTGAAGAAACTAAAACAGTCCAGAATGACGTCGAAGCTCATTTGTTATTTAGCCTAAGCCTCGCCAAGGTGGAGTTACCGTGTAACGGGATTAAAAACCCAATTTTAAGCAATTACTTGAGCCGCCGAGCGCTAATCCTGAGAGAGTGCGCTTAATGTGGGTAAGATCTTGCTCAGACTGGAACACAGTTTTGTGTCTTCAATTTTTTTTTGTGTGTTTCTCCGTGCCTTTTTCGTTCTCATATTTGTCGTATAGATAACTTAGGTATTATGTCTGAGTATATCCTTGAGAGTATTGAGACAATTCACGAAGAGGCTTACAATTGCATAGATAGATAGATAGAATTGTTTTTATGACCTATGAACCTATGAAACGTTAAAGGACTCTAGTTGCACGGTCCCAAAAAGTTGGTGCTATGGAGAAGAACCGGCATGAAACTCCTGGAAGCCATATACTCAAGTAAAAATACAGATTCTTGGCGGCAGGGTTGGCGGGCGTTTCCCTCTGCATGCCAAAAGGCACGAATTTATGTGACATGGTATGGCATAGCCACTGAGTTTGCCTGTACGTACGTAATTTCGCATGTTTATAAATGTATCGATGGGGGATGATACGACCCTAAACTTCATTCGATTAAACACAATATTTGTTTCTTTCGCAATATCATTGCATGGCATGGCAAAGGGTACACAGGTGATAGGCTTAAACAAAAATTGACACATTTTCGTAATTTAATTAATGGTTGAAAAATATATATAAATAAAAATGAATCGCTAAATGTAATGTAATCGCATAACCTCCGAACGGCTGCACTTATTTGGCTAATTCTTTTTTTATTGTGTTTTTAATTCAGGTCAGGAGAAGGTGTAGGAAGGTGGAGGTGTAGGATTTTTTTGGAAAATCCACCGGATACGTCGGAAATTTGAATGGTAATTTTGTATGAAATTTTTGATTTTGTTCATTAGTAAATTGCACCCGTGCGAAGCCGGGGCGGTTCGCCAGTAATCACTGAATGTGTCGCCGTATGAACAAGACATTATTTCTAAGGACCCAAGCGATTAGTAATTTTAGCTAAAATTTCGAGCCTCGAAGGGTATATTAAGTCATCGTCCTGGATGGAGAGTTACTGCCTTTGTAGGTAGCTTTAACATACGATAGGTGGCGACACTGGGTGCTACCGTTTCTAAGACAAACTGTACAAAGACTTTACTTGTAGATTTAGTTCAAAGGGGTAACTATGTATGTTATATCTCGTGCCGACACTACAAATGAGGAATCTCTTAATTATAATAAGCTTACCTAATACATAAATTGTAGCTATGTTTTACAAAAAGAGAAAGAAACTGCACCCTTTGAAGTATTCTTACACTCTCACTCTCTCAAGAAAAATGATTTTAAATACATATAATTCCTCTGCTTCTTCTTTAATTTAAGAACTTAGTTCTTGTCGGTGGAGCAATGGCCATTGCTCTCTATTTTCTGGCTTCGTTTAGACCTCTTGATGCAACAACTTGTGCAAAACTTCGTCTAGGTCTTTTAAATAGATAATAATTATAAAAATTCTAGTAGCTTTATATAAAACTAGCTTTTGCCCGCGACTTCGTACGTGTGGAATTTAGAATCTGATATTTTCCTGCGGTAAAATGGAGCCTATATTTTAAGTTAGACCTCTAGCAATATATCTGTGAAAACTGCATTCAATTCCATGCAGTAGTTTTTGCGTGATGCGTGTACATGTAAACATACAGACAAACATTCTAAAAACTGTTGTTTTGGCATCTGTTGCTCTAATAAAGACTCCCCATATTAGTTTTTCTCCAATATCTATGATGTACAGACATCAGCCTGTTATAATTTTATTATATGTATAGATAATATTCTATGGAGATTGATTACCATTTAAATATTTTTAAATCCCAATAAAATCATAATAAAAAGTCTTTAGTCAATGACAAAGACAATGAAAATTTTTATTTATTTTTTGACATCTCACTATGTCATCACTGTCATATATTTGTCTAAAAATGTAGCAGTGCAAATTATGTTTTTTTTATAAAAATAATAGCCGGAATTAATCTAAAATTCAACATCAGTTCAAAATGGGGTTAAAATAGAACATTATGATTGTTTAAAAATGGAAGACTCAACAGAAGAAAAAAATTAACATGTTGTATGCCTACCCGCAAAATTGGACCATACACTGGTTGTAATATTGTAGTTTCTAAGAGGCTAGTTGCATCATAAGGTACAATGTTCAAGGGTGACGATGGTAAGTCTTTTTTTTTTATAAAATCTAGGTCTTTTCAAAGTCCAATCTATCATGGTCCCTACATTGTATGAGACCGCATACGACATAGAGGTCAAGTTGTATCTTAAGAACTGGTACACTGGTACACTGTCGTAGCAATACTGCCAGACAGAAATAAAAATAGTATTCAGTTGTTATTAATCGGTACATATTATAAAACAAAGTCCCCCGCCGCGTATGTTTGTTTGAATGCCATAATCTCAAAAACTACTGAACGGATTTTAATACGGTTTTCACAAATGGACGGAGTGATCCATGAGAAGGTTTAGATGTAAAATTCATTAAGGTTTCGTGAAAATTGGCTGAAGAATGACGATGATTGTTGAAGATGTCGAAAAAAATCATGCCGACTGGGAGCTTTACGGGCGTGCGCCGCGTAAATAAATAAGAGTCATATCATCATCATCATCATCATCAGCCAGAAGACGTCCACTGCTGAACGAAGGCCTCCCCCAAGGGGGGGTTTGCCATAATCCCCATGCTTGGCAGGTGGCTTGGGGATCGCAGTGGCTCACCGATTTAGTGAGAGGACGCTGCTGCCCGTCCTCCGGTGTCTGGCCGCAGTTTTAAGACGTACCCGGGTCAAGAGTCATATATCCTTACTAAATTAAATAAGACCACTGTTTTATAAAATAAAAATGTAGGCGTAAATGCTCTGCTACCCGTGCGAAGGCAGAGCGGGTCGCTAGTAAACGCAATAAAGTTATGTTAATAAGTGCCTGGTCGGTTTAGTGGTGAGGTTCTGCGTTAGATCACCGAGTCTTGCAAAGTGTTTTTGTGGTTTTATATATAGAAAATCTCAGTGGCAGCTCGGAGTTTCGGTTTATCCACGTTGGCAATAAACTCGCCCCTACATGGGTCTCAATAACGGCATCAGCGCAATGTGGGTGTGCAACACATCTGTTTTAACTTATACAATACAGCTAATGATGATATGCTTATCTCATCAGCATCCACAGCTCAACTTCAGCATATGGACTTTTCTTTAGATCCTGCTAGACTACACACTCTTGCGCCAGTTGCTTTTCATAGATGTCCGACCAGCAATGGCTACAATATCATACACTCATCTCATACTTTTAAATAATTCTCAGATGAAGAAGAGAGCGGGATGGGGGCCGTCCGGTACCCTGTCATGCCATCGCTGATTGCTCTCCAGCAGATGAGGAACCGGCTCCACTTGGCCTACTTGGGCAAGAAGCTCATGAAATGGACGGCCATGGCCACGGGAAAAGAACTGAGGAGGCTTGCGCTTGAAATAAATGAGTGAGTATGCCTTTGAGTGAACCAGCGAAACCCACTGTTGGGATTTGAGAGGGTCTTTGTCTGTGTTTCAATGGTACATTATACTGAAAAAATATTGGTACTTTTATAGTATTGTCTGTGGCTTTGTTGAGATTGTTCCTTGTGCCGATGGTAGACGTTCACAGTCGAGTCGGCACTAGCTGTCACATGAGAACCGTTCATAATGCAAAGATTAGTCAGTTAACAATGATGGTATCAAGAGTGGTTGCCCAGGGTGCGCCAAACGATCTCACGTTTTACACTCATGCAGGCTCCATCTAAGAATTCTCGTAAAATTCAAATCTTTTTTTCAAGCAACCAAATATTAGTTAGATTATTTTATAACGGTTAGTTACTTTAATTTATAAAATCTATTATTTTGATGGAACCAGCTGTAATATTGCACGTGTACGTTGGGTACAGTTGCACCCGGAAAAAATAAATTGAGGAATATTTGTTGTTGAACAAATTGATTGCTTATGCCGTAGTGGAAAGATTAGCCAGTCAGCAATGGTGGTGTCGAGGCTGACTTTTGAGGGCGTCTTGCGGCTCATGGAGGCTCTTGTCTTGTAGTTTGGTCCGTTCATGAAATTAAATGAAACGAAACGAAGTGAAATGAAACGAAATCGTGTATTTTGCAATTTGGATTTCTCAATTACTTATACCAGATAGGACAATGGCTCCAGAACTGAGCCAACGGGTACGATTGTCATTTTTTTTTTGACTATCGATGAATTGTTTCAGTACATACAAAAACTATGCGGAAAACATGAGCCAAGCATTTATGCTGCTAGCCCGCGCGAGGTATTTTTACCCTCGTCTCAACGACGTTGTCTTAGAAAATGTTCCAGATAAGGTAAGTAGAATTTTAATCCGACTTTTTGTATCAAGTAGCATCTTGACGGCAGTCAGCCTCAAGAAGTACACAGCGAAAATTCAAACGGTTATTCTTGGAAAAGTATTGGTTAAAATCAAACAATTTAAGCGACCATTTTTTTATGTTTCTGCAGATTCTATGTTTAAAATTGGTATACTTCAATCACTAAATGCCAGTGTATACGTTTTTACAATAAAATCTCAAGTAACATTCAGAAGCTTAGCATTAACAAATTCAAGTCATGTATAAAACAAAAAATTAGTAATAAGGGCTTCTATAAAGTATCAGATTATATGGATGATAAAAACGCTTGGGATTGAGCCGCTCCACATTCGTATTAACTATATTTTTGTATTTGCATTTTTTATTCTTTATTATTGTAAATGTGGGTATCATGTAGGCTAGTGTATTATATATTTTCTTATATCTGTCTGGCGGTTTTGAGTATTTTTAAATGGCCTACGCAAATGTCCCGATGAGGGTGACGTCGTGTGTCGGGTCGAGGAGCTCCCTAAAATAGGGTTGAGCTCCACGATGGCTGATGCATGTGTCCCGTCAGTTGGGACAGGTCAACTCAAAACTGTATGGCTTTATCCTCAAAAGGCTATTCCAGACCCCTACAAGTTCTCACATAATCTAAAATAAATGTCTGGACTTTAAAAAAGAAGCCTTTGAGTTTGTTTCGGCGTTTCTTCTCAGAGGCAGTCAGTAGGAAACGCCGGCGCCATCTAGATCTAAAAAAGACTTGTGAAAGCTTCCTATACGAAATTGTTTACAGAAAATAAATCATTATTTCATTATTTCACTATATCTTCTAAAGCTCGCTTTTGAATTTTGCTATGTGTATACAATACATTTACGGTACAAGTATACACGCAGGAGATGAGCAATGGAGTGTCTGACTGCTTCTTCTCCATGCCATATATGGATTAGAATGCCTAATTCCATAGAGAAGAACAAGCAACTCCAGGGCTCTGACTCGACTGAACAAGCTCAAAAATTATCCTTTTTATGGCATATGCAAATAAAAGTTTAAGGTTTACAAAGGTATTCAGAAAATAGTGTGTAATTAATAAAAAGAATCGCCCCCGGGTGGGCTCGAACCACCAACCTTTCGGTTAACAGCCGAACGCGCTAGCCATTGCGCCACGGAGGCTATTTATACACTTTATATAATTTAAGAATGAATGTAAGTTGAAACTATGTTGGTATCGAATATACTAATCTTAAAAATTTGTCAAAATACCCTGGATTTATTATATTATTTATTATATATTAAGTTCGTAAAAAAATATGAAGGTAAGTTTTTAACAAGTGTAACGTACATGCTATCTTTTGTAAGTAGATAAATTCCTTAGACACTTCTATAGCCTCCGTGGCGCAATGGCTAGCGCGTTCGGCTGTTAACCGAAAGGTTGGTGGTTCGAGCCCACCCGGGGGCGAAAATTTTATTTTTAATAATAATGTAATAAAGACTATAGATTTTTTTTATGAATGAGAAAAAAATTATGAGGTTTTAATTATAAGTTATTTTTGGCCGTCGTAGTGTTGATGAAGTTGTTTGAGATATATAAGTAAATAAGAAAAAAACATCATCATCAGCCAGAAGATGTCCACTGCCGAACGAAGGCCTCCCTCAACGGGTTTGCCATAATCCCCACGCTTGGCAGGCGGCTTGGAGATCGCAGTGGCTCACCGATTAGTGAGAGGACGCTGCTGCCCGTCCTCCGGTGTCTGGGCGCAGTTATAAGACGTACCCGGGTCGTCGAAGAAAAAAAATACTAAAAGAAAATTTTCCTTTAATAGTTAACGTAAGGGCGTTAAAATGTTATAATGCGTTTCGCCCCCGGGTGAGCTCGAACCACCAACCTTTCGGTTAACAGCTGAACGCGCTAGCCATTGCGCCACGGAGGCTATGATTTTGAGTCTATATGACATGCCAGAAGCTCGCCTGTACATACATTACAGTTTAGGTTTTTGGAATTTATCGATACTTAATTAAAGACCAATATTAATGAGACTATTAAATCAAATGATTTTATAATTACTTGTACGTATCTAGGTTTCGTATTTCATTGACTAATTGAAGTAAAAGTCTAGAAAAATGAAGGCTATAAAGAAGTTTTGACACTAATTGTGGTGTTGATCTGCGAATTAAACTATCTTAAACTTCTCTTCAATGAATTTAAAATGTCATTTTTTATGATGGTATCTATGTAGTACTTTAAATGTAATTAAGCATAACATTTTCATTTGAAAACAATACTTAAAATTAATTTTTAATACATTTTTAAGTGACTGCCGTATAAAGTTCGATTATGTCAAATTAATGCGCATGCATTAATTTTCTGGAAGCGTATAACCTCATTTTCTGTTGAATTTGTATGTTTATATGTGACAATGGATATTATACTAAAAAGTATCGCCCCCGGGTGGGCTCGAACCACCAACCTTTCGGTTAACAGCCGAACGCGCTAGCCATTGCGCCACGGAGGCTATGTATTAATATTATGAAAACATGGGCGCCATTTTTTTGGAATTTCAACTAAGCTAGTCGAGAAATGTGGTTTCATTAGGCTAATTAATTGGTACGTTATGACTTATTAATTATAAACATAGTTTCAAAGTAAGTTAAACACAAAAATAGACCCCAAATGTATTTTTTTTAACGCAGAGTTTTCACGAGCGTAATGAAAAGTATAGTTTCCATCATAAAGTTTTTTAGTATTCATATTTTTAATGTTATTCATAAATTGTCACAACTACTATGAATACACATTTCAGTCATATACTGACCCTTTAGGAAATAATGTCTGTTTATTTATGGAGCTATACTTACAAAGTTAACTCCAACAAAAAGTTATTTTCGCTAATGACCCTTAAGATTTAGGACCTTTCCTTAGATATTGTCTCAGGTTAGCAAATACATATTTGATATAATACCAGGTATATAAAAACGGTCGCCCCCGGGTGGGCTCGAACCACCAACCTTTCGGTTAACAGCCGAACGCGCTAGCCATTGCGCCACGGAGGCTATGGATTTAGCCTTCAAAACTACCGTAACAATATTGATAATACATAGCGAGCTCGTAAATTTTAATGTGGTTTCTTTAGGGTAATATTTTATTATCATATATATAGGTACACTAGCTTCCGCCCGCGGCTTCACCCGCTTGGTTTACGAACCCGTACATTTTCCCGGGATAAAAAGTAGCCTATGTGCTATTTCAGACTATAATCTATCTTTGTGCCAAATTTTGTCCAGATCCAATCAGCCGTTCTGATGTGAAAGAGTAACAAAGATCCATCCATCCATCCATCCATCCTCACAAACTTTCGCATTTATAATATTAGTAGGATAATTATAAAAGTGAACAATTATTGTTCACAGTTTTAATTAATATATATTGTTAAACAACTGTAAAGTTAAACAAAGAGGAAAACTCAGGGTTGTCATTTGTTAAATAAGTAATATGTCCTACAAGGGCTTTTTTAAATGTTGCCATAATTATTATTTGACTGCTTCATTGGTATAATGGTCGCAACCGTGAGGTCCTGGGTTCGATTCTTCGGGTCCGGCGAAGTGTTATTGGATTTTTCTGTATGAAAATTCTCAGTAGCAGCACGGAGTCTGGAAATGTCCCCGTTATAACAACAGGCGTTTATATGGGATGCGATCATGGCATCGGCTAAATATGAGTGTATAATAGTATACTCGTATCTGCGTCTAACTCTAACTTACAAAGGAACATATTTTAATAACATAGTTATCTTTTAATTTAAGATCTAATCACTTTGGCTTTTAGGGTTTTTTTAAACATTCCGTTTACGTAAGGAATAATTCCTGTATCGTGGGTGCGTTTACAAACTTAAATTATTCACATGGGCATACACTCAGACGAAAAAAATATCTTAGGACCGTACAAATATTCGTACCGTGCGGGAATCGAACTCACGAAACGTAGCACAGCAGTCGATCGCTCAACCACTAGGCCAACCGGCATTGGTACTTATTTGGTACCTAAATAATTATATCATTTAGAAACCGTACTGTGTATATACATAAAAGACGTCGCCCCCGGGTGGGCTCGAACCACCAACCTTTCGGTTAACAGCCGAACGCGCTAGCCATTGCGCCACGGAGGCTATTGGTAGCAAAGTCAAATATAGCCTATGTTATGCCCTGCCGTCTATATGGTGGTTTTGTTCTTGTAAATTATTAATCTATAAAAATATAAATCAATTGCCACATGTATGACGGAGTATCACTTGAGTGACTTGACTGTTTTTTTTTTTGTGTTCGTAATTGTCAAGACAAGATTTGTATGAAATAACATTTTTTGAGAATTGCAACGCAACAGTCGGATTGGATGGTATTTCTGTATGGAATTTTTCATTTTCTTCATTAGTAAATTGTACCCATGTGAAGCCTAATATCTACTAAAATAAAGAGACACTATCTGTACAGTTTGTACTGTGGTTTTGAATATTTCACTTCATTCACATTCGGACATCGAGTATCCGGTACAGGGTACCTATATTTTGTGCTCTTCAAACTCACAGTGCCACCTACTGGATGCAATTCAATCTTAACCATCCAGGGACCCATTCAAACACGTAGAAAAAAAATCATCAAAATCGGTCCAGCCGTTTAGGAGTTCGGTGTCATACACACGTACAAAAGAATTATGTATATATATAATAATATAAAAACTATTCTATCTCTCAAGTCGGGCCAAACAATACACACTTACAAAATTTCATTAAAATCGATTTAGCGGTTTCCGAGATAAATCTGTACAAATAAATATGATCGAAGTGTCTATTTGTAATGTCTAAATAACAGCTTTTTACTAAATGCATTTGAAAGTTTATGCGGTACTTATAATAAAAAAAAATCATTTTTTATTTTTTTTCCCCTCTCTCTATTTGTTCCGGCTAATCACCGAAACGGCTGGACCGATTCTGACAGGTCTTTCACTGGCAGATAGCTGATCTTATATGGAGTAACTTAGGATACTTTTATTTTATAGAATAGGAAAATAATTAGGGTTCCGCGCAAATGCAAGGGTGCGTAATCCACGCGGGCGGAATAAATAAACCTCGAGTATGTTTCGGGGTTCCTTCTTCCAATGCGCTGTGGGTTCAATACCCAGGTCAAACAAAATGTACTTGGGTGTCTCTGTTAAGCAGTTTTAAATATCATCTCCTAGACTGGTTTTTTTTTTATTTATTTTTTATTAAAATTTTGTCCCACACTAGTATTTCTCCTGTGTCGTGGGTACATTTTTACAAACATACATGTCACATGCACACACAACCAGACCCGAAACAACTATCTGTAGATCATACAAATATTTGTTCCGTGCAGGAATCGAACCCGCGACACTTAGCGCAGAAAGCTAATCACTTAGCCACTGCGCCAACCGTGTCGTCAAATATGCTCGGTGAATAATAAAAGTCTCGCTCCCTATTACATGGGTCTCAATAACAGCGGCAAAATGTGGTAATACAATTGTACTTTCACTTCTGCCTAACCCTCCAGCGAAAACAAGCGTGATGCTATGTTGTGTTTACATAAAAGATTTAATCAAATTGTGTTATTGATGATTAGATTTTTGCTTTCTTAGTAACACTTGATAATACGAAACGAGTAGGTACTTCTTGAACTTTGCGTAACCTTGTGATAACAGGCTATGATGTGTCATACATAACATAACATCACATGGGTGCACGCCCCCGCCCCGCTTTATTCAGTGTCCCGCTGGCTAGGACTAACTTGCTCAAGTTTGCCCCCATGTCACGCGCCATACGACTAATTAATTTCATCAACTTGCAGGATATATATTTATTCTTTCACAGTCTGTCGAAATTCATAGAAGTGAGTCAGAGGTTGGTAGAAGGCGGGACAATATGATACATGTAACTTGATTTAATTTTTAATGTTAATTTTAAGATTGTATATAAGCGTAATTTTATTTTGCTATATTTCCCTAAATAATCGAATTAGTCGTCTGTAATGGTGCTTTAGTTGTTTTATAATAAATAAACTAATAAATAAATCATGCCTGTATTCCCCGAAGGGTTGGGCAGAGGTGTACAATTAGCCTCAAAAATATGTATACACTCAGCATAATTGAGGGTAACTGAACGTCGTCGGCGAAATATGGATGCCATAAAGTCCCATGGACTAGGCGGCGAGCCTATTGCCAGCTAAAACTAATATTAAGTGTTTATTCTTTGAAGCGACATACAATTTTTGTGGAAAAAAAAAAATTACCGCGAGCAGTAATCGAACCGTCCGCCTGAAAAGACTGAAAAACCGCGGTTTTTCAGTCTTTTACTTTTATTTCCCTGTGAGCGGAGCGGAGGTCGCGATAAGCTCAGAGGCTAGAAAGACCGGTATAGATGGTAAATATGCAGTGTTCTCGCAAAAATTGAAATTTAATCGGTCGCATTCATTTATAATTAATTGAACTTATACTTCTTTTGGCGCACTTGATGAGAATGAATTCTTATTATGCGCGCGCACACCGACAAATAAAAGCGACACCATGAAGTTGGCTGGTAAATGTCTCTTAAATTTTCTTGGGAATTGATAGCTATATTCAAGGTATTGTATTGAAACGTTACGCGTTTCATATCAGTGGAAATAAAAAATTAAATAAGAAGTATAACTTCTTACGTGCGTACAAAAGTACACACAGACACACACACACACACACACACACATTTTTTTCTCTCTTAGATAATGTAATCTATTTTTGCTGTTCCCGTTTACCTTTACGTTTGATTGAAGTTCAAGAAACATAAAAATCGTCATCAGAAAAAAAATACATGATAATTTTGACGCTCACACACAACGCCTCCGTGGCGCAATTGGCTAGCGCGTTCGGCTGTTAACCGAAAGGTTGGTGGTTCGAGCCCACCCGGGGGCGATTCTTTTATGTGTTATTTAATGTTTATTATACTAATTGATTATCAAGCAATTTTGAAGAGAAATAAATAAAAATGTGATTGGTATTTTTGATGATAACATTTTTATAATTAGTATGTTATCGTTGTATGATAAAATACTTTTGATATTTTTTTAGTTCGTAAAATAATTAAATGACGGTGTACACTGCGTCACTTACATAATTTCTGGCTCGCACAGACAAAGACAAATTCAAATATCTGCGGCGCGTGCGCATCTCTTTAATCACATAAAAGAACACTGGTTGTCGCATGCGACTTTGTATGTCTGTTCTAAATATATTTTCAAGTTTTAGAAATAGCTCAACAGACTTCGAAACAAGAAAAAGCGTTCTTGAAATCCTATTAATATAATAGGTAATATAAATGCGAAAGTTTGTGAGGATGGATGGATGGATGGATCTTTGTTTCTCTTTCACGCCAGAACGGCTGAACGGATCTGGATATTTGGCACAGAGATAGTTTATAGTCTGGAATAACACATAGACTACTTTTTATCCCGGGAAAATGTACGGGTTCGTAAACCACGCGGGCGAAGCCGCGGGCGGAAGCTAGTATATCATATGTAGAGATCGGATATTCGGATCTTCGGATGTATATTTACCTAAAGTTAATATTCGGATAAGAAATTATGAAAACGGCTTCTTAAAATATTTTCTTTGAAAAAGAGATTTCGATCGGATGTACGGTATGGAAGCGATATTATAAGAATATTTTATTAATAAAAGTGGACTATTTCGGAATCGCGGGGTTTTTACGAAAGTACGAAAGTGCGTTCCATATTAGCCAACTCCTGAACATACCTAAGTATATGTACATTATACATCCAATTCTATAATCAGAACGCTAAATTTGTCAATGCCGGAATCGCGGGATTTTTCAATACAAACGTGTATCCGATTATCTTTCTTATACCTCCGAATATAATATTAATTGTGCATATCGACTGTGAACTGGCAACATGTCTTATCTCGATTTTATGAGGATTTTACTTGGTTATACCATTCTAAACTATTTCATACCCGGCAGCGCTGCAAAAAGCATATTTTACTTCAATCAAGACGCCAAAATCGTTTATTCTTAATCCTGTAAAGTTGTCAAAAATGAGATAGTACCAGTTGCCATTTGTCAATGTTTGTTACAGTCGATATATTTATAAACAATTTAATTTTTCAACGTACCTACATAGATTTTAAATTTAATGATACCATTTTTCATTAATTTCTTCACGATATGTATAATATTCATATACCAAGAAATAGAAATACCAACTAAGAAATAGATAGGAAAATTTCGCAACTGCCATCGCAGGCGCCGTGGCTTAGTTGGTTAAAGCGCCTGTCTAGTAAACAGGAGATCGTGAGTTCGAATCTCGCCGGGGCCTAGTTGATACAATAAATTTTGCTATTAAGTGTTATTTTTTTCTTGAGAGAAAAGGGGTTCTGTTATAAAAAAAATATTTTTTTATCTATCAGTTCATATTTTTAAATTGATCTTGTTTTAATCTCATTCGCTATTCTTTTTGTGAACCATGGAAATTTATTTTGAAACTCATTTGTTGTCCAAACGAAGTATATCGAAAGTTACTATTAGCACGTCCCACTGCTGGGTAAAGGCCTCCCCCTTGATCACTATGGTGTCCTATTGTGGGCCATAGATGACCTGGCTTTGCTAAATGTGTCCAGTTCGTCCCGACATCTTTCGCGATCTACCGTAAAAAGGTACAAGGCATTCTTTTAGTTTGATAGTTGTTTCCGCCAATCCCCATGGGAAAATGCGTGATATTATGTATGTATGCAAGAAATACAATTAGAATATTTAGTTCTAATAAAACTGGTTCAAGCTTGGGCGCATGCACAGCACCGCGCTCCCGCCCGCAAATATATGCACATGCACAAAGTGCTCCACCCCGACCCTTGCTCGAGCAAGCCCGCCCTGAGCCAGTAGTAATAAATCAAATGTCTCTAAATAATCACAACCAGATCCAGCAAGTCCTCTCTTGTCTGCCCCTCAGCAACGCCGTAAACCGTGGTTCGAGTCCCACTATAGGACACCCTTAGCAGTGTTGCTTAGTATTATCTAATTTGCTCGGCTGGAGGCCTTTCTGGTCTCGCCATTTGCCCGGTTAAGCAGTAAAAGCTCCCTGAGCTAACTGCGAGAGACAACTCAAAAAAAAAATAGAAAAAAAGATGCAGAAGATGGGATAGATATAATGTAACATGCACCCAAACCCAAAGCATGCGCCCAAGCTTGAACTAGTTTGGCGGAATTAGAACTAAATATTCTAATTGTATTTCTTGTATATCATGGATTTTCGCAAAGTAGCGCCTGATACCATATGTATGTATGTATATAGTTTCGGGCCTGAGTGTGTGAATGTGAGATGTATGTCTGTAAACTATACATATCCACGATAATAATATATGTAGATGGAAATATATGTACATGTGTACTAGTTTGGGAAAGGTATTTATAAAATTATAACAGGCCGATGTCTGTACATTATTGATATTGGAGAAAAACTAATTTGGCGGGTTTTTATTAAAGCAACAGAAGCCAAAACAACAGTTTTTAGAATTTTTGTCTGTCTGTATGTTTGTACACGCATGACGCAAAAACTACTGCATGGAATTGAATGCAGTTTTCACCGATGTATTGCTAGAGGTCTAACTTAAAATGTAGGCTCCATTTTACCGCAGGAAAATATGAGATTTTAAATTCCGCGTGTACGAAGTCGCGGGCAAAAGCTAGTTTATAAATTAAAGATAAGCTTTATGAATCATGTATGATGTTCACTCAGGAATCGCTCATGCCGTAGTGGAAAGATTAGCCAGTCAGCAATGGTGGTATCGACGCTAATTGCCCAGAGAAGGGTTGCAATTAAAAAAAAAAAAAATAGTACTTTTTTCAAATAACTGCAAAATATATAGTACATTTGTGAAAGCCAGGAAAAATTAAAGTACACATTTATTTTTAATCATTTTTTTGTGCATTTGCTATTACTCTTCGCTTCGCTACCAATCACTTTTTAGTTTTTATTTTTATGGCACAAAATACACAACACGTATAAGTTTAACCCCAAAATTCGGGCGGCGATGAACGCATAAATTTAATATAATAAAATAAAGTATAATAAGTTTATGTGCGGGTCCTTTCCAGTCACACTTAATATAAATGGAAATTTACTTAAGATGAAAATATAGTATGTTTTGTACTATATTATTTTTCTATAATATATAGTACAATTGACTAAAATATAGTATGGTACTATATTGGCGCCTGACGAACTCAGGTTTCCGCACTCGTAGAGGCTAAAACTCGTGGTGGATTATGGTACAAACCGAGATTATATTTTTTTTAATAGGTAGTATCGTTTCTTCAAATATTTTCAAGATAAATACGATAATTTGCTAATTATTATCGAGTGTAGATAATTAGGTTAGGTTAGGTAGGATTATAAAGTCATTTACACGACGACCACAAAACAGATAGGTAATCTCGCCGCACAGATCGATCAACCAAACAAGGTTAAGCTGCGCATGCGCAGTCACTTCTTGAACAGGACCGTTCTGTACATATAAATGCCCCTGGAGTTGGTCCCTGTTGTTGGAATATCTATGACAGTTGTTACGGGAGCCAAATATCCCGAAATGTCTGACAACAGATCTAACAGTCGCGACGTCAGACGCATCCTTAGTAAGCGAAGCTGATATCAACATATGCCAGGCAGATGACAAGCAGCGCTTGCCGCGGTCAGTTCTTGGATGGTTGATTGTTTTTCATACATCGACCCCCTTCCGTCACTCGGAAAATACGTAAAGCAGTTGGTCGCGTGTCATACGAAGACCTATGACAGTCGTTACGGGTGTCAGCAGCCCAAAAAGTATGAAAACCAGCCTAACCTTAAAATATCGGTGTCTCCCAGTAATTCGGTAGCGGAGGTCAGAAGGCAGTCGCTCCGTGTAAAATACTGATATTCAGCCACAACCGGTTAGACTGGAAGCCGATCCCAATGTAGTTGGGAAAAGGCTAGGCAGAGAATGAGTGTATCCAAGAATATAAAAAAATATGGGAGTATTTATTCAGTACACTTACATATGTATCGTAAATAGGCGTTGTATACACGCAGGCGCCGTGGCTTAGTTGGTTAAAGCGCCTGTCTAGTAAACAGGAGATCGTGAGTTCGAATCTCGCCGGGGCCTTGTTGGGATTTTTTGAAGTTATACATCTTTTGACGCGCTCGATGAGAGTGAATTCTTACGATGCGCGCGCACACCGACAGATAAAAGCGACACCATGAAGCTGGCTGGTAAATGTCTCTTAAATTTTCTTTCTAATTGATAGCTATATTCAAGGTAGTTATTGAAATATTTGTGCATCTGTATCAAGTGTTTCATATAAGTGGAAATAAAAAAAAATAATAAGAAGTGTTACGTGCGTACATAAGTACACACACACATTTTTATTTTACTATTTTTATGTATCTACTTTGTCTTAATATTTTGCGGGAAAGAGCTAGTTTGTTTATATAAATGTTTATTTATAATTTAATATTTATATAACGACCATTACTCTTTATATTTTCTTCCATGATTCTTACCATGGTTGTCTGGAAGAAATTGCTTTTAGCGATAAGACTGCCATTTGTACCCTATATGTAAAACTAGCTTCAGCTCGCGGCTTCGCCCGCGTTGTTTACGAACCCGTACATTTTTCGGGATAAAAAGTAGCCTATTTGCTATTCCAGACTATAATCTATCTCTGTGCCAAATTTCATATAGATCCGTCCAGCCGTTCTGGCGTGAAAGAGTAACAAAGATCCATCCATCCATCCATCCTCACAAACTTTCACATTTATAATATTTGTAAGATAAGATTTATTTGTTAATTTAATAATTTGTGATCACGTAATGTCGTCTTTTTAATTTTATAACATAGTTGCACTCCTGTATGTCTTGAAGGTTTTTCCAGAGGTGTATTATTGTACACCCATATCCCCCGATGCCGTTATTGAGTCCCACGTAATAGGGAAGCAAACTTATTGCCACCTTCAGGGCACAATTTTTAACTCCGAGCTGCTATTAAATTGCTTAATCTGCTAGCAGAAAAACCCGATAACAGCTTAGCCCGACTCGGTTATCGAAACGAGGACTCCGCGATCATCGTCCGTATTTGCTATTAGACCAATGCGGCAGTTTTTAGAGATAGCTAAGTATACATTCTAATTTCGGAAAATCTCATTGGTCTAATAGTCGAAAGCGCGGATCCTAACCATGAGTTTAGAAAATCTGTCTACCCATGGCTAGATAGGTGAGATGGTGCCATATTATGTTACGTTACTGAAGTGTTTACCATTGTTTCAGTCGAGCGTAACAGTTGGGACAAGCTCGAGAAGCATGGCAGGAGTTAAACTCTCAATGCGGGCCATCCAGTTGGTGAGTAATTATTCTTCCCCGTTTGCAGCAAGTGAGTAATTATTTTTCACTTTTTCCCTGCAAGTAAGTAATTATGATCCTATTATTCCTGCATGTTCGTAATTATTCTTTGCCTATTCTTGTATGTTAGTAATTATTTTTCCCCTTTTCCTGCAAGTAAGTAATTACTATCTCCCTGTTATTGCATGTTAGTAACTATTCTTCCCCTTTTTCTGCAAATTATAAATTTTTTCTCCTTTTTCTGCAAGTAAATAATATTATTGTTCGCCTTTTCCAGCAAGTAAGTTATTGTGCCCATTTTGTTCCCTTTTTACCCTGTTAACCTACCTCTGATAGAAAGGCTATCATCATGGCCCGTAACAGACCACTGATGAACATGTGCTTCCCATGATCCTATGTAGGTATATATGCCATTATCACTACGCTTGTGGAAAAGGAAGAAGGGGAAGGATTACTTTAGTCTTCACGGGTTTCGGTGATGCATTAGTGACTGCAGTATGGCGCTACTAGCATATAAAAGCATCAAATACGGAATAAAGCCAATAGGCCACTTAAAATGTCATTTGTGATATATAAAAAAATCTTTAGTTAAAGATTTTTTTATATATCACATATAATAATATAAGCCGTTGGCTATACAAAAATGTTTCGCCCCCGGGTGGGCTCGAACCACCAACCTTTCGGTTAACAGCCGAACGCGCTAGCCATTGCGCCACGGAGGCTGTGGAAAATTGTTTCGAATACTATCTTAGTTTTTCATTTAATCCGACTCGAAAGACCAAAATATAGAGTTGGGTAGTGAACTAACACCTATATGACCCAGTCAGTTTTTATCCTCGTTCACACAGCTGTCCAGTATAACAGGACCAGTGTTCTCGTGGGACTGATTCTGGAGGAGACGCTGAAATTTCTAATTAAACGAGCCTTCAGTGCTCAGAATACCAACGTACTGTTTGTACCAACGTATAGCATCCAGTATTCGTCGACAAAACGAAATGCTATTTTTTTCGGATCAACATATATATTATAATTTTTCTCATACAAGCTTAATGATAATTTGACCTATGCCTTTAGGTGTTAGATATTGCGAATTTGTCATACCATGATTTTATTTAGCTAATAAATATTTCTTACCAACAGACTGGTGTTAGTCCATACCCACACCTCGGGTTAGAAAAAGGCGGTATGGCAATTCAGGATGTCAAAGAAGCCTGGATGGACATGATTAAGTTCATGGTCATCGTAGTTCAGGAGAGAACTAGCTTTTTACAGTTAGAAGCCGCCTTTAAGAGTGCAACCAAGTAAGATTTGTGTGTTTTAATTATTTTTATTTTATTTTATATCTGACTATGACTTTAAACAAGTGTGGAGGTTTTTCAATTTTACTAGATGACAAAATTGTTGTCTTTTACGTTGCACATACCTATAATTTATGGTCCTTTCTAATTCCGATCTCTTTAATTTTACTCATCGATATGAACAACCTTTAGTACCTATAGGACCAAAAAAAAAGCGCGAAAAAAAAAATCTGTTTCTTACAAATAACTCAACATTACTCAATTTAAATGAAGTAAACAGATGATTTTTTCGCGATTTCCGAGTTGGATCCATAATAAAAGTTGTTCGTATTGATGAGTGGAATAACCTCTGAAAGGGATCGCGGCTAGAAAGGCAGGTACCTATATACATAATCAAACATACACAAACACCCAGACCGGCCCCCCTCACGAAGGCAAACTTACATTGAGTTAATTACTGGCTGCGGCAGCTGGGTGACTTCAAATGTCAGTAGTGATCTAGTCCAAGCGTCGTGAACTTAAATATATAACAGTACAACTCTGCTTTGACCCGGGTACGTCTTAAAACTGCGGCCAGACACCGAAGGACGGGCAGCAGCGTCCTCTCACTAATCGGTGAGCCACTGCGATCCCCAAGCCGCCTGCCAAGCGTGGGGATTATGGCAAACCTCCCTTGAGGGAGGCCTTCGTTCAGCAGTGGACGTCTTCTGGCTGATGATGATGACAGCTCTGCTTCAGAATTCTGGCTGTATATTTTGAAGTCAGCTCGGCTTGCCAGTGCGTTCATTCAACACAGTCGAGTTCATTCGTCCCATCGGCGGAGAGTCCGCGTACCCTAGACCCAAATGGTTTCGTACCGTGGGGTTTTAAAGAAGTTTCCTCCCACGTACGCTCTGGTTTCGGAATCAGCTCCTTACCAAAAAATTCTCAAGACTTTTTTTAAAACGTTGAATACCGTTGGATGATCCACATTAGGATTTCTTCTGTATCGTGGGTACAGTTTACTAACATACATGTCACATGCACACACAACTAGACCCGAAACAACTATCTGTAGATCATACAAATATTTGTTCCGTGCGGGGATCGAAGCCGCGACACGTAGCGCAGAAAGCTAATTGCTTAACCACTGCACCAACCGTGTCGTTGAAGATTACTATTGGAAATGATTTTTAATGTCGGCAACTTGCGAGTATGTTAGTGTTGCAAGACTTGTGTTGTTTACCATACGTTGGGCTCAGTGGCGTGCGGTCCAAAAGACACTGCCTACTACTGCCTACTGATATTTGAGGTGGTAAATCACATACATAATTATTTAATCTACAAGACGACGAACATCAACATGCAGTAGGTATTATTGTTAAGTAAGCTTTTAAAATTTTCTGCCTACCCTGTGTAAAAACTCTGTGCACGCCGCTGGATGGGCTGTTATTTACATTACTGGTATAAAAAAAACCAGTAAAATTTTTGTAATGTTGGATTTACACTGGTATTTTTTCCTGTATCGTGGGAGCACTTAGTCTCAAACACACAGACACAGATTCGAGATATTTGAAATATCATTACGCACTTGTTTCTTAGTTGTTGTCAGATATATTTTGTATTTATCAAGGAGCATAATTCAAACTATTTATTTTGATTTTATTTGCTCAGTAACGTTCAATATTGATACAATTTAATAAATATAAGAAGATCTATTTACTAACTCTTTAATAGCAAATATATATATATTAGCCTATTTTGTTTCCCACTGCTGGGCAAAGGCCTCCCCTTTCTTTTTCCACTGTTCTCTATTTTGAGCGACTTGTTGCCATGCCTATCCCGCAATACCACTAGGTCGTCTCGCCGCCTACGCCTCGGTCGACCTCGTCGGCGATTTCCATCGCCAGGCGTCCAGTACGTGATCTTTGCCCACCTGTCCGCATGCATACGTGCGACATAGCCGCAATAGCAAATATTAGATACTCTATTTTGCTAATTAATTTTAACAGGCGCTTTGAGTCAGCTTCGATAGATTGTGGCTAAAGCTGTTATTGTAAAAACAATCTGCCTAAAAGCGTTTCCAAAAGTAAAAACTAGTTTTATTTCTAAAAAAAAGAAAAAGAAATGGTTTGAATCATGTTTTTTTAATACTTTTTGGTTATTTTAGCCTGAATTAAGTAATGCAACATAATTTAAAAAATTAATTAAGTAATTTATTCGTATTCAACAAAGAGGATAAGTCTATTTTTTTATGAATTTTATATCTTACGTTGCGTTATGGATGAAGTTTTATCCATGCTTAGAATAAATAGATAAGTGTAATAGTAATTTATTAATAATTCATCATTGGCGTATCTTAACCTGATATGTTGATTATGATTTTTTTTTCGATCAAATAGTTCGGGCGCCATTTTGTGAACACGCGCCGACGAAATTTCAGTTATGGGAAGTGATTTGAGTAGTTTTCAAAATGGCGACGGTCCGGGTACATATTTTATTAGTTGAAACCTTTAGAATTACTTATAATTATTAAAGTTTATCGATCGCCATGTTTGTTTATGATATTGTATATTTATTTATTCTGGCATGGCTTATATTTGCTTTTATGTTATTGATATATCTAGTAAAAGGATATTTTTTAAGAAGAAGAAACCACATTGATTCCTCTGTTATAAATGTTTCTAGGCTCGGCAGCACCGTCTATAAAAATCCATGGTACGGTGAATTGAGTCAAATATTTGCCTATGATAATGGCAAAGTCGGCAAAAAAACAACAGAATTTGAGAATATTTCACAATAGTATCCGCGGATACATAAGAATTTATGGGTTTTTTTATCAACTTTTGAATTTTGCTTTGTGGCTGACTACTGAATTAAAACCACGACCTCTCTGTCAAGAGCGTTTGACGTTTTTTTTTTTCAAAAGTTAGAGTTACTATGGGTATCCCCATAAGAATTTAAGGTGTTTTTTTTTAACTTTCTCGTTTGGTGGCTGACTAATGAATTACTACCACGACCTCTCTGTCAAGAACGTTTGACGTTTGACTAAATATTAAAAAACCTACATAGAAGTCGAGCGTCTATGATTCAATTATTAATCATTATTTATTAAGTTATTAATTATTTTGCTTTTTGAAAAATATCCCTTTTTTAGATTAACATTTAGATTTCGTAGATATTTTTTTTTGAGATCTCAGATGAATTAAATAAAAAAAGAATGTTCCTAGAAGAAAAAAGTTGGTCTAGGATCTCAAATTATTTTTAAGTAGTTAGCTAATACTAGCACAAGGCCTTATTTTAGGGCCAAGCTGCCGATGAACTCACCCTTCCGTCTATCTAAGGACTGGACGGGGCCCTTATTACTAATCTAGGCTTTATATTAGGCTGAATGCTTTAAAATTCGACCAAAGTCTTACTTATGCACTTACATCTGTCCAAAAAATAAATAATGAGAAAGAGTACTTACACGTACGTATGCTGGGAATCTATAAAGAGTAATATTCGTTTATTGCTAAGAAATAAAATTTAATATTTTGCTTTTTAAAGTAAATAATAACTAGGGCTCGTCCATAGACCGTGTAACGTTTTTCTCACTCTTTTCAATGACAATTTACAATGTAAAGACTCCCATACCGCGGTTGCAATTGTTTTGTTTAGAATGAAATAATTATAATATTCATACGTAATAAAATTTAACTGCCCTGATTGGTCTAGTGATCGCAAGCACGACTGCTGAGCGTGAGGTCTAGGTTTTTCGGGTCGGGTTAAATGTTATTGGGTTTTTTCTGTACTCTCAGTAGCTGATAGAGTTAGTAAATGTGGCTGGTTGATGGCAATAGACTCGCCTCCTAACATGGGACGTAACAATGGCATCAGCGAAATTTGGGTGTGTAATAATATAGCTCAGCCTAATCCTACAGGCGTGATACTATATTATGATAAAATTATTTAATAATTTGGTAGGTTTCTTAGGTTAAACACGTACTTTTTTAGTAATTAAAATATTTCAGTGGCAATAATAGATAACCTATCACTCTGTGTAGCCATTTAATCGGCGTTCATCTCTGTAACGCTCTCAACCCGCGTTACGTAGTTTATGGATGACCCATTAGCATGTTTTTCGATAAATAGCAAATATTTTTTTTTTACATTAACCGTACCTAACCTATTTTTTTTCCTATGAACTTGAGTTATCATCATAATTATTAATATTAGTTATTTATTAGGCTAAAGTCGTACTTATTAAGTATCTGTACGTAAATATTAAGATTATCAACGATTTTCATTTTTAGTAAAAACGATTGAGATTCTTCAACAACCCTTATTTGGTACATGATGAAGGCTAGTCTAGAGTTCATCGTCAGTGTGGCATGATCAATACATTTTTAAGACACAATGCGAAGATCTAAAGAAGAAAAACTAAGAAAGGGAGATTAGTAAAATTTATCATAATTATATGAAAATGAAAAAATTATATTACGTTGAAATAAATTTATTTTCTCAGCAAACCCTGTACAGTCCTTAAATAGGAAACCATAGAGAAGTCGGCAGCTCTGGCAAAAGTTTAGCTCCTAAATAAAGTTAATTTTAACAGGCGAGAGAACGTGTTAACTCATCTAGTAATACCGAGGACTGACATCACTATAGACTATATTAAAGGTGAACTAGACGAAAAAGCAAGAGAAGAATTTTTTAGAATAAAAAAAATAATACAGGTCAAAGCAAAACACAAACTGCGTAAACAAAAACTTAAAACCTCAAAGGGTACATTAATAGAAGAGCCTCTGGAAACAGTTAGTTCTCCAACTGAAATACCTTATGTTCCTCAAATAGGCGACTATGAGAAATGCGCTTTTTGCGATGCAGAAATAAATGAAGAAAAGTTTCCTGAAACAAAACTAAAAGGTGAGGCTAAGCTTGAACAGTTTTCAGCACAAATATCTGAAATTATAGATACAGCGAGAGATATAGAAAAGTGCGGTATATTAGATCCAACTATTGAACATTTTCTGAACACAGCCGAAGAATTACGGGAAAAATTAAAGGTAAAAATATCTGAGCGAGAGCTACCAGGACAGATGTGTGAATATTGCAGGCAAAAAATGGATGAAGAACTACCTGAGAGACAAATGCCTTTCCTAGAACAACCTATCTCAGAACAACCTATACAAGAAAAGCCGTCCCTACAACAACCTGTGCAAGAACCTGTAAAAAAAGTACCCAAAAGAGATTCAAAAGTTTCCTTTAGACATCCGATGAGCCCTGCTATCTCGGGAACGACTGACATGGAACTGGGAACTTACGAAACCGATGTTCAAGAAATTACTAAGATTATAAGAGTAAGAAACCTAGACGGTACAATAAGTCAAGAGAAAAGAGTCATTACAATAGTTAAAGAGACTAGAGCTCCTACGAGAGCGAAACCACCTCCCCCGCCACCGCCTATCAATCCTAGTGAATTTTCCGGCAGAGTAATGTATGAGTCATCCGACACTTCATCAAAATCCTATCAGTACCAACCTCATCCAGAAACAATGATCATAAGTGTGAAAGACTCGAACCCTTTTTGTAACGAACAAAATGATGTTTGGCAAACGACTTCTGAAATAATAACTCGGTCTCCACCCATGGCTTCCCCAATTATTCGCTCTTGCATATCCTCTGCAAGCGCTTATAGTATAGACAGTGATTTTGATGATTACTGTATTAATTGTATTATCAGCGACAGGGACCTATCAGTAAATAACCTAAAAGGGTTCTTGGGTAAAACAGAAATAGTTGATTTTGTATTTTTTAACCCTTTTCTTAATTGTAATACCAATAAGTTTGATTTACTTTATGTTTGTGATATATTGACGGACTCAGAAGCACAATTGGTATCTGATGTTAACAAAAAGAAGAGTAAACTTAATTCCAAATCTGTAAATGATGTTACTAAAAAACCAATAATCACTGAAAAGAAAGAATTGAAAAAAAGCGTATCTTTTATTATAAATATTAATGAACGTGAAAATCTGGACGCAATTTGAGAATAATTATCTAATAAAGAGATTTGAAAATAATAAATATTAACAGTAATAGCTATCAGTAAAACATAAAAAAAGCGATATTAATACAAATTCTGTGCAATGTCTAAAATACCGAAAAGTCCTTAGAAGAAAGGGTGATTTGCGGCAGCAAATAAAGTCAGCATATTACAAAGAAATCATTTTCTCCAGGTGATAAAACATACTTAAGAAACTTGTAGGACCGAGAATTTAAGCAACGATTCGATTCATTTTAGTTGAGTTCGACGAAAGAGTAAAGGAGTATTTTTAATAAAGAAGGTCAAATAATACAAATTCAAGGTGGTAAAAGGCCCAAATGAAAGGAGTGCTGAAAAGCGTGATCAAATACCTATTAAAATGCCTGCTGAAAAGCCTTTTCAAAAGCCTATTGAAAAAAGTGAATCAGAAAAAGATATTTGTGAAATTTGTGGTCGAGTAATTAAACCAGAACAGGAAGACGAAAAACCAACAGCAATTAAAATACCAATTATTATAGTTCAGCCATCGCGAAAAGTACCAGAAATGGATCCGGAAGCTAGATGGAAATTTTTGACGAAACAGCTTGAAGATGTTATAACAATAAGCAAACATTTCTTAGGTACCGGTATGGGGAGTTTCGATATTAAAAAGTTTATCAGAGCTTGTGAAGATGTTAAGTCAAGGACTGAAAACTATTTTACAACAGATCCATCCACTTTGGAGGATTTGAATAATAGAATAGGTCTTTTGAGAGTTCATATCCGCGAAGCTATCGAAGTGAGTAAAAAAATGGCCGATGAAGGATTTGTTTCCCAAACTATCGAAAACTTTGGTCATACTTGTGCAGATTTTGATCAAATGATAAGCCAGTGTTCTTGTTTCAATTTACCACTTAAGAAACAAATGGTCTGGACTAAACCTAAGGTAGAACCAAGTCCAATGGCTTCTGAAGTACCAGTCACAGCTAAATGTAAGCATATGCTTAAGCCACAGGACACGTATGCAAAACATATTCCTACTGAAATCCCACATTGTTGTATGAAAAAACCAGCCGTTAAGTCAATTGTAGATGAACTTCAACCAATTATGGAATGCGAACCAATGTCTAATAAACGTTTAGATGAATTCGGACGTTATATTGATGATGTTATTGAAGTGACCAAATACTACCAAAGAGAAGGTATTTTAGGTAGCAGTACGGAAGAATTCTTAGCATCCTGTGAAGAAGTCAGATCGAAAATAGAGGAATATAAAACTCAAAAGTTAAACAAAGTAAAATTAGATTATTTGAAAGATCAAGTCGTTAATTTAGGAAAAATGACCAGTATTATAAAAGAAGAAGATCTTTCTTCCTCTAGTATAGATACTTTTTTGAATTGCTGTAAAGAATTTTATACTAAATTAGGCGAAAAGAGTCCTTCATTAGGAAGTATAGATAAACTTGTAAGTCAAATTGATGAAACTATAGCACTGAGTAGGGAAGCACAGGAAGAAGGTCTTGTAGGCTGTAGCCTGGATGAGTTCATCAGAAACTGTCAAGATATAAAAACAAAAATTGAATGTCGAGGTACAGACTACGTTCCAAAACATGCAGACTTTCACATATTAAACGAACTGGCGATTAACATTGATGATATAATGACGTTTATATCTAGGTACAGAGATGAAGGTTTAATATCAAACAGTGTCGAAGAATTCTTCCAAACTTGTGAAACTACCAAAACTAAAATTGATCGTTACAAAAAATGTCCACCGTATGACAATCACTTTTCAAAATCACATAATGAAGAGCCATTGTGCAGTAAAAATTGCATTTGTGATAAACAGGATCCTGACGAAGAGCCATGTGAAAAATGCATAGACATGTTAGCTGAAAAACCACCAGAACCTTCTCAAATTCTATCTCCACCACCATGTAATACATGCCAGGGTATTGAAGAGCCACCTCCCCCGAACCTTTGCCAAACTTGCTTTAGAAAGCCTGATAGTCCATCGTTTGGAAGTGAAGATGAAACGTCCAGTTATTATGAATCTAATGGATCACCACCAAAAATTTGTTCTGACTGCAAAAACCGACGCAAGAAAAAGAAAACAGTTCAAAGGATTGTGAAAAAACAGGATTCGTCACCAACGGATAGCTCACTTGGTTACTTCGAAACCAAAGTAAGAAAAATAACTAAAGTCAGAAGATATATGGAGGAAGACGGAAATATTAAAGAAGACAGAAAAACTATAACAACAAGGAAAGAAAAACATGACCCACATGAGACTTTATTAATTGGAGATGAAGATGAGTACACAAATTCTTATGACTCGATTATGAATGATACTAAACGTGTAGCTATTTGTGATATACCACAGGCTAGAGGCTTCATACGTACTGTGCGATATATCAAATCTGACGATCTTATTAGGGTAACGCCATTGGTTGGGCCGAGTTTGAGGCAAAGTATATCAGTCGATACACTGCTTTCTAAAATTGAATCAGAAGTTGGTCATTTAAATTTGAACGATATGAAATCTTTTTCTGTTTTATCTAGTTCGAGGCCAATACCATAATCATTACATTTAGCTAGTATATCAGTTTCAGTTAATTCAGTTAATATAATAACAAGATATTATGCAAAATAAAAATATACTTCTCATTGTTTTACTTCAATAAACGTCATTACTTCTGGATTTCGTTTTTTTATTAAACTGATGAATGGAAAATCGGTCAAATAACTAAAACGAATATTAAAGTCAAAGCTCTGGTCGCATTTAAGCCTAAGTGCCACTCATTTTAAATATGTTTGATTTTTTTTCATGTATTAGTCGTGTTTTAAATTTTACCTCACGCAATTTATTAATAATGAAGGGTGAGTTCAACATTCAAATAAATACAGAATATCAACAAGAGATTTGTATTCACAGGAAAAAGAATGTGCTTTCGGGAATAATCATACCAAGGATAGCCATGACGATAAGATACATAATGTCCGAATTAGAGGAGATGGAGAGAGAAGAGAATTTTAGATTGAAACGATTTAAACAACTGAAAATGAAACGAATGGGTACGGACTCGCTTGATACAAGAGAAAAGGTCAAAATAATCGTAGACAAAAAAATGTTAGAAGAAAAAATTGGAGACGATGAAATGACGTATGAAAAAATGAAAGAAGAAATAATCGGAGACGAAATTAAGGATGAACTAATTCAAGATGATAAGACTGTGGACGATAAATTGAAAGAAATATCTGGAATGCAGGTGGCAGTACCAGTCGGTAGTACTGACAAAATGATGTTGGAAAGTTTATCACATACCGGTATATGTCCTTGCTGCATGTGCTTATTCGATACTAATAATAAAACAGACCAAATTTTATGTCCTCTATGCCAGTTGGAAGCCGATGCTATAGAAGAAGATCTCAAACTGGATATTGTACCATGCCAAACCGCTTACTCAGTAACAAATGAGAATGAAAACTATCTTGGACATCTCACATCACCTGGTAAAGAACTGACAGAACAATATAAATCTGCTGCCACTATTTCTTCATGTATGGATAGTTATATGAAGACTGATGACATTACTAATGCTCCACTTCACTGCGATTGTCTCAGTAATGCTGGGGAACAACTAGACGGTAAATTAACTCTCTCATCTCATGCATTTGCTCACTCTGCCCCTCTATCCGTTCATCCACCACCAATACACGACGGACTAACAAAAGAATCGTCAGCTACTTTCAAATTAACACCAGTGCCTGAACCAAAATTGGGTTATTACGAGAAAAAGTTTAAAGAAATAACCAAAGTAAGAAGATTAAAAAACCCAGATGGAACAATATCAGAGGAAAAACGAGTAATTACGATTAAAACGGAAAGAAGAAATCCTCGAAGCGATGCAAATAATGCAAATTTTAATGAACCAATGTATATTGGTGCTACCACTAAATCCAGTAATAGAATCGCTGGGAGTGCCAGTGCACACGGTGGAATTGGTAAGTATACTGGCACCGAGTGTTATGGTGCCAGCGCTGGATATGAGTGCAAGAATGGATATGATGCCACCAGCAAACAAGGCAGTGGTGGCGTCCGGGGGAGTGCCAGTACAATGTGCTGGAGCGCCAGTACTGTGTGCGACAGCCAAAATCGACAAATTGGGCACAGTGGAATAGAAGGTCAAGTCTTTGCACCAACAAAAACAAAGTCGGAAGCGTTATGTCCCAGTCCTGTATGGGTAATGCCGGACGTACGACCTTGCATGTCTGCCTCTGTCGGTTACCAGTATGTTGGCATGAATGATGTATCAACAGGCACTGATGGAAACTGCACATGTATCGGAACTTCTAAACTAAAGTTTTCATACGATAACTCTAAATTATCTTTGCCAAAAGCTAGTAAAGTTACATCAGTAGATTCAGGACTGTGCTGTCTTGATTCGACATTTGTTCGCAGTACTGAGTTAGATTCGTGTGTTGTAATCAAACCATCTCCAAAAATTTTATCAAGATCTACATCGCCACAGGATTGTTGGAATTATGTTTTAGAAAACAAGCCAACTGTAGATAAAGCTACTAGCTCCGTACCAAATTGTAGTGCTAAGAATTATACAGTTAAAAAAACAGAAAATAAATCTACTAATACTGAATCAATGCGGGGAGAATGTGGCACGTCAACAACTTGTTTGCAAACTGTTTATAAGAAAAAGCCACTTGAATCCCCAAGCCCAACATCAAGTTGCAACAGTAAAAGCTTAAAACGTAAAAGTAGAAGGTCAAATAGTAGCTGCACGATCAAAATAATTTCAAGGCCACCGAAAGTTTGTAGTTTTGATAAAAAAGAAGGTGATAGTGAAATAGTTTTGAGAGGTAGCATGCTGAATGCTCTAAGAAAAATGATTCTACCTACATGTAAGTCGACGCAATGCAGTCAAGGCGAACAAGAACCTAAAAAACTTTGTCCACTCTGCTTATCTTTGCTTGTAAAATCTTCATCATCTCAGAAAAGTCATGTTATAAAACCACACTTAAACCCTGTATGTATAACGTGCTTAGCGAAGAATGAAGTAGAAAGAGAGGACGAATTCGTTAAACAGGAATTATGTAGCTCTTGTGGAACTTTAGGATATTCAAGTATGACAGGATCTATGAAGAGTACCGCAGCTGGTTCTTCGGTTACGGGTTCATCGTCAATATGCTATCCAAAATACTGCTTGTCTAAGAAAAGTTCGGATACTAGTGCGTTCTCTGATTCCAAACAAACTTGTTCTTCAGCACAAACAACTAGATCATCATGTTTAAGTTGCCCTATAAATAAGACGAGCGAAGCCTCCAGTTTCAAAAATAGAATATGGACGAGACCTGAGAAGAAACATAGTCAACGAGACGTAATGACTTCAACTAAAAGATCTGACAGATATGATTGTAGACCATTGAAAAGTTTCTGGAGAATGCACACTTGTGAAAAAATTCGCTCAGATTCTTGTGCATGCCATTCTGACACTCATCTGTTGACAAATAGAAGTCAATGTCGAACAGCATTACCCCAATCACAATCTTGCTCAGATGAATATTATTTTTTCAAATCGTAAATTTTCGAATCTCAATTGGTTTTACAACATTTATAATTCCATCTTTGGAAAGAAGAACTTTATTCTTCATTAATCAAATCAAAATTCTATTTTCACAGTTCAAAACAATAAAATAGAACAATTTCACAAAACAGCCGAGCCGAGTTTTATTACAAATCGCAAATATAAATATATTAAATACATAAATTGTTGAAAAAAAAAATAATTGATTATGAATATTCACTTAGATATAAAAAAACCTGCGGAAGAAAATACAAGTCAGTTTTTTAACAGAGATCTCTAGGTATATATATCTATAGGTATAGATTTGTTTTTAGAAATCTCATCTGAAAATTTTCTGCATTTAAGAATATTTATTGCATTGCTTTGGAGTCATATCTGAGTCATTCAAACGTGCACTTCGCCAACCACTTCTTCACTTGCCATACTGAGATAGTTGTAAAATATGTGCCACTATCATCGTCGGCTTCCAGTCTAACCAGTTGCGGCTAAATATCAGTATTTTACACAGCGCGACTGCCACCTGTCCTTCGCCACCTAATTATTGAGAGATGCGGATACTCTAAGGTCAGACTGGTTGTCAGACATTTTGGGCTGCTGCCACCTGTAACGACTGTCGTAGGTCTTCGTGCGATACCCGGGACCAACTGACTAACGTGAATTCTGAGGTACAGAGGGGTCTCGATGAGTGAAAAACGGTCACTCATCCAAGGACTGACCGCGGCAAGCCCTGCTTAACCTCGCAAATCGACCGATCTGCGCGGTAGCTATTTAGCTACGTGCCCCTCTTCGGGAGCTTAACACTAATTAAAAAAAAATGTAATGGGCTGAATTTGTTACAAAATGAAAAAAATAATATATAAATATATTCAACCCATCACTGTTCTACTGTTGGGCAAGGGTTTCTTCTAAGAATGAGAAGGGTTAGACCTTAGTCCACCACGCCGGCCCGGTGCGGGTTGATGGACTACACATACCATCAAGAACTTTGTGGAGACCTCTCAGGTGTGCAGGATTCCTCACGATGTTTTCCTTCACCGTAAACGCAAGTGATAATCAGATTCTGAACCTCACATGAAACCTCACATTTTCACCGAAAACTAAGGTGAGGGCCGGCTTTAAGCGGTCTGGGTTTAAACCCGGCCCGCACCTCGTGAGTTTTCCTGCACGGAAGGCAAGCGTTCAACCGCTATCAATGCTTACAAAATGCTATAACTGGGTTCAAATGTACGGAACAGCAGATTTATTTCACTATTTTATAATATTGAATACTATTGTTGAGTCAGCACGAGTTATTTACATGGGAATCGCTCATGCCGTAGTGGAAAGATTAGCCAGTCAGCAATGGCGGTATCGAGACTGTCCAAGGTGCGCCAGACGGTCACAGTTTTCGTCACTCGTGGAGGCCCTTCTTTGGACCCTAAGGGTTTCTTTGAAGGTCCTGTAATAATCCTACTAATATTATAAATGTGAAAGTTTGTGAGGATGGATGGATGGATGGATGGATCTTTGTTACACTATCACGCCAGAACGGCTGAACGGATCTGGATGAAATTTGGCACAGAGATAGATTATAGTCTGGAATAGCACACAGGCTACTTTTAATCCCGGGAAAATGTACGGGTACGTAAACGACGCGGGCGAAGCCGCGAGCGGAAGCTAGTAATAATAATAAAAAGTTGTGTAGCATGATAAGCAGAGAAAGGAAATATATTTTGCGGTTATAAAAAAATTGGTGTGTTGGTATGCTTTTTCTTTTCTTGAAGGTTTCGCAAAAGGCAACCAAGTTACATATGGTTGAAGAAAGCGTTCAAATTCAAAATAGACTACTACTTGTGGTTTTTGAACGTCAAACATATTATGGACAGAACTAATACGCCCGCCCTTGACCGCTTCCTATGTGTTTTAGCTTGGTGAGAAGAAACTTCCCAAAAAACTCCCCAGCAACACTTCCATGTCTGCCATGTTGATCACAAATGTCCATCACCTACGTAAAAAAGTGAATGTTGAAATATTTGTGCTAGGTGCACAGATTTAGGTGTAATAGAGGGTGGGCCTATTGAACTCCATGATGGACCTGTTAATTTCAGTATCTAGTGGTCCAAACGCGATTGCTGAGCGTGAGGTTCTGAGTTCGATTCCGGGATCGGGCAGTGTTATTGGGTTTTCCTGTATGAAAATTCTCAGTAGCAACACGGAGTTTGGAACTGCAGATGGCAATAGAATCGACCCCTATTACATGGGACTCATTAACGTAATGGCCTAATTGTGGATGTACAATTTCTCCTCTGCCTACCCTTTGGAGAATAAAGAGGCGATGTTATGTTATGATTTAACAGTTTAGTCATTTGAATGTATATCTTTTATGATGACGAATATATCTTTGAAATGTACCACGGTGGTCTCAAAGTGGGACTTGGAATGCGCCCAGATGAGGGCCTAAATATATCCAATCAGTCTAGACATTATGTAAAACTAAATAGACTAAAATCGAATAAATAAAATTAAATAGTTCAGATCGTTTTAATGTTTGGCATTGGGGACGGGTAATTAGTGAGGGAAACAACACAAAACAATACAAAGTGAAACGATAGTGTTTTGTTTTGCGTCTGTGCGTCTGCGCAGCTTACACATTTGTAGCGTAGGGTTGGCAAATGAAAATGTTTGTCAGATAAGTAGCGTTATGCGTTCATGTTAATTACATAATTTAGAGTGATATACGACTTGTTTACTGAAACGCAATTTAGTTTTAATTTATTGTTAGTTTAAATGCTCATTTTAAAATGGAATTTTGTTTGATAACGTATAAATAATATATATGTATTGAAATTATCACTAAATAAAAAATAAAATTAAGATAACTTACTAAATGTTTTCTTGATGAAGTAACGTAGCTACCGCGCAGATACATTGCGAGGTTAAGTTACGTATGATGCGGTCAGTTCTTGGATGGGTCACCGTTCTGTGCTTCAAAAAACACGTTTAGTATTTGGTCATTTCACGTAAACGAAATCACAGGCAACAGTTAGAAATTAATAAAATAAAATCACAAAAATTTTCATTGATTGACAACCCTGACTCGTTTGGCTCGCCTCCACAGTAGTACGCAGACATGACGTCACAGGGGCATTCCTACCGTCCCGATTTGTATAATTATACCTACTATTAAATATCTTCATCGGGTAGGATTTACGCGTAAAGTTGTACTGAAACGATGTAGCAGGGGTATTGTGAAAATGTACCTAAGAATAAGTGGAATGACGATACGGTTGGCGCAGTGGCTAAGCGATTACCTTTAAGCGTTACGTGTCGCGGATTCGATCCCCGCACGGAACAAATAATTGTATGATCTACAGATAGTTGTTTCGGGTCTGGTTGTGTGTGTATGTGACATGTATGTTTGTAAACTGTACCCACGATACAGGAGAAATACTAGTGTGGGACAACGTTTTAAAAAAAATAAAAGAATAGAAAAAGATGCGAGATTCCTTTCGCACTGAATGCGATTGTGAATTTGACCAGTAGTCCATGCCCCATTTGAGGAATAAGAGGTCCCTTGTGCCCCTGCAAAGAATGATCTCAACGAAGTCAAGGAGAATGTAAAACTACTAACTAGAGGGGTTTATTTTGAAACAGGCAATAAGGCCGATTGAGCTAGGCAATGACTTAAATAATTAATAAACGAAAGCTATTCATTTATTACTGGCCAAGTTGCATTGAAAGCAATTATATTATTAAAGGTAGATATAAAACTGTCGACTTATATTTGCAGGAAAAAATATGTTTTTGTTGCGTGGAACCTCCTGTTTATTCCAAAAAGAAACCTCTCTTCATCTTGTGCATTGTCGTAGGCCTAAAAATACTTTTTTTCTCTTGGGCCTCCTCGGGACAACAATAAAGCTTTGTTTTGTTAGGCCTCGTGGTACGCTTAAAATTAGCCTTTTGTCCAATTGGGCCTCATGGTAGGTCTAAAAGACTCTTTTGCTATTTTGGGACTCGTGAAAGACCCAAAAAAAAAAAAGAAACTTTTGTTCTGTTACTGACCCAAATATTTATTTGTTCCGTTGGGTCTCGTGGTAGGCCGAAAAGTCTTCTGTTCTTCTGCACTCCCGAGAACCCCTGGATAGTACAATATAGGAATTGGTCTTTAGAGTCTATTAGAACCAGGAATCTCATAGCACAATGGGTAAATTAATGTCGCAATGTTTGCAAGCACGAAGCAATGGCGGGCAAGTCGTGATGTCTAACTAGCTTTTTAAGGCGAAGTCGGTTTCAACCTTGAGGCTTGAATGTAGCTTGACTGTGGGAAAAAGCGTTCTAACACATTTTGAATAATACAAACATCACGCCTATATACCCCGAAGAATTAGGCAGAGGTGTATTATTATACACTCATGACCCGGGTACGTCTTAAAACTGCGGCCAGACACCGGAGGACGGGCAGCAGCGTCCTCTCACTAATCGGCGAGCCACTGCGATCCCCAAGCCGCCTGCTATGCGTAGGCATTATGACAACCCCCCCCCACTTGGGGGAAGGCTTTGTTCAGCAGTGGACGTCTTTTGGCTGATGATGATGATGATGATTTCGTTGATACCGTTATGGAGTCTCATGTAATAGAGGGGAAATTTGTTGCCATCTATTGAGCACACTTCGGGACACTATTGAGACTTCGTCGATGCTGTTATTAAGTTCCATATAATAGGGTTTACATGGGACTTAATAACAGCATCGGCAAAATGTGGGCCTATAATGTACTCTGGTGCACACCTTTCGAGGAATACAGGATGCCATGTTAAGTTTCCAAAATAAATCTATTATAACATAGCATCACGCCTGTATTCCCCGAAGGATTAGGCAGAGGTGTACTATTGGATGAAAGGCGATTAACGAAAAAGATTTATAACGCGGTTGTTAGTGGAAACGCCAGGAGGGGACGCCCTAGAAGGACGTATACGGACCTTATTGGTGATGTCTTTCAAAAAGGTCAGGTGCGCAGTACCCACAACCGGCGTTCATGTATGAAACGATGCATGAATGTAGATGAAGCAAAAGGGTTATGTAAGGATCGTAGCACGTGGCTCAAAGTCAAAGTCAAAGTCAAGCCCACATTTTGCCGATGCCGTTATTGAATCCCGTGTATTAGGGGGCGAGCTATTGCCAACTACCGGACACAGTTTCAGGCTTCATGTTGTTACTGAGAATTTCCATACAAGAAAACCCAATATCACTGCTCAACTGAATCGAACCCAGGAGTTAACGTTCTGCAGTCGTAAATTCCTATTTTAGTAGATAATCTTCGCCTTAACCATCAAGTAACTAAACGCAATAATAATCAAGTCCGCAACGCGATTGTTGTCTCCGAGATAAGTATTGGTCATAGATACCTACGAGGTAATCACGACGACTGTGAACTTCAGATTTTTATGGGTCTATTTTGTCATCGACATCAAACTGGCTAGCTGGCTATTAGTCTATGAAAATAGCTTGTTAGTACAATTTGTAGCGACTTTTTTAGTGATAGTTTGCCGTTTGGGGAAGATGGGTTTAGGCTTCATTGCATGCGGGCAAGCGGCAGGTCGAAGTATTTAATGAGGCTTATTTGTTCATAGTACGGTCAAAGCAAAGCTTAAGCTAGAACTCCTCAAAATTTTTAATAATAACTAGTTGTTGCCCGCCACTCTGTTGGCAAGTATTTCGAATTTATCTAATTAGTGTTTTGCTGCCATAGTAAAAATATGCCTATGTCCTTCTCTGGGATCCAAGCTAACACTTTGTAAAATTTCATATCGGTTCAGTGACTTTCATATTTAAAATAGTGTGAGTAATATTCATCCACCAATTAGAATAAAATAGAATTTTATTTATAAAACATAGGTGTCAATTATACAAGATCTTAAATAATTAGGAAGTGCGCTATGCTTTGCCATTTATGACATACAAAATATATGAGTTACTAGGTAAGTACAGATTGAATATATAATTATTTATTTTTAAATACCTTTCCCCACTCTAGGATTTCTCCTGTATCGTGGGTACAGTTTACAAACATACATGTCACATGCACAAACATCCAGATCCGAAACAACTATCTGTAGATCATACGAATGTTTGTTCCGTGAGGGGATCGAACCCGCGACACGTAGCGCAGAAAGCTAATCGCTTAGCCACTGCGCCGACCGTGTCCGTGACCGTGTGTATTTAATTAAATAATTCTCAGAACGAGAACTGTTGAATCTTAATCTACTAATCACTTGAAATAATTCACTTACCTAACAAAAATTGATCCAAGTTCTTAATTTCAGTGGTCAATAATAATAGAATTGTCACAATACAGTTGGTACGAGTACGTCCGTCCATTGCGACAGACTGGCCGCATTTTAGACTATAATGAGCCGGTCATGGTACGGCTGTTTGTCACCTATTATTACATATTATTGTTTGGCAATAGATTTCCCTTGTAACTGATTATAGTGTGGCATCGTTATAGTCTGGTTGGTGTTTGGAAATGGATATTTGAAAAAGTGAAATGTTCTTCGTGTAGAAGCATAATACCGCAAAAATAGCGACAGCCACAAGACGGCAGCCTCACTGTTGGTTAATAGGTACATATGTAACACAAAAATGACGTTCGACAGTAGCTATCGCGCGATCTACGCCTATCGCAAACTGATTACTACATCGGTAATTAGGCTGCGGATCGTCTTGCCAAAATCATGCGCGCGCATTTGAGTGCACATTATCAACAGTATCGTAAACGAGCGCACATTATATTCATACATTTTTGGCTTAAGTTAACTATGGTTGAGAGAAAAACTAGACCCCCTGAACTCTGGTACGGTACACTAGATGTCACGGTTTCAAATTCAGCTCGTGGGAATTTCTCATAGTTCACATGACTACAAATAATTTTTGTTTGATTGATTTTAGGATTTTCATATATTGCAACTTTAGGCAGGAATACAAGGAAATTGTAAAACATCATGCCTGTATTCCCCGAAGGATGAGGCAGAGAGACCATTCAAAACTCCATATAGTAGGGTCGCCATCCCCAAATTCTGAAAACTAGGATTTGAAAGTGGAAATGCCACATTTCGGTTTAAAGACAGGACGCAGTATAAGAAAAGCACAAGAAAACAGTGACAATAAAACTGAATTAATAGCAATTACAATATTTTATGAAATTATTTATACTAAATTATATAATATAAGAAATGAATGAAGGATTAACTTATAAAATAACGCCGATGATTAAACGTAAGGTTCGAGGCAGTAGTGGCGCGCGAATAATAAAACACAGTACATTACGAGGACTATTAAAAAAACCCAGGACGCCACTTAATAACTATCCAGGACACTCTAAAAAGCAGGACATGGTAAAACAGGACGGTTGGCAGCCCTACCATATAGCTATTCAGAATTTTCAAACAGGCAAACTGAATAACACAGGGGCCAGAAAATTAACGTATCTATAATGGTTTATTGAACTGTAACGTTCAATCAGGATGAGCCAAAACTCTATTTGAAGAAATGGTTCTAAATATATTCGTGCTCTAGTGGGCCACTTGACACTTTCTTATTTTTATAATAATCTGTGAATATGCGGGATTTGTGACAGTTTTTCATATATCAAGCCCTTCCCATCCCTCAGCCTTGGAAAGCACGTTTAGCAATTTGTTTCGGGTGCCATACAAATACCTATGACCGTCTTTACGGATCTCAGCAGCCGAAAAAGTTTGACAACGGTTCTAACGTTCAGTGTCTCCCAGTAATTGGGTGGAGTAGGTCAGATAGCAGTCGATTTTTATAAAATATTTATATTCAACCGCATCTGTTTAGTCGGCTACCCAACATAGTTGGGAAAAGGCGAGGCAGATGATGGAGTGGAGGATATATTAAGAAGGTACTAACTAATGTTTCTGCCTACCCCATGTAACTACTCGTGGACTAGCTGCCGCCTGTGGCTTCGACCGCGTGATTACGAATCTGTGCATTTTGCTGGGAAAACTCATTTATTTTTAAAATAAATGAACTAACTTACTCCTTATAACATCAGCTATGTGCTAGTGAAAGTCCCTTCAAAATCGGTCCAGCCGTTTCGTAGATTACCCGGAACAAATGGGCTGACAAAAATTTTAAAATTTGTTTTTTTTTTTCTTATAAATACCGTATATACTTTCATATGGATTTGGTAAAAAGCTGTAATTTTGACATTACAAACAGACACTTCAGTTTTATTTATTTGTATATACCTATTTATATAAACACTGATCGTTCGTTGGACTTATTAATGCGTTCAGTACATATTCGAATATTCTGATAACATCACGAAAGAGGCGTGTTTATATTTTTTGCGCACACCGATTTTAAGGAGAAGATTATTTTGTATCAATTTTAATTTTATTTGCATTCCCTATTTTATTGGCCTGGTGCAACGATTCCTAAAGTGGGTTCCGCGGAACCTAGGGGTTCCGTAGAAAAGTCACCAGGGTTCCGCGAAATTATTTATTTTTGGCCGTTAAAATAAATAATACCACAGTTAAGTACAAATATTATTTTGAAATAGCGCAAAATGTGATGAGAAGAACCCTTTACTGTTATGTAAGTAGGTAGGTAGTTAGCGAGAATTTAGACGGTCTATGGCCAGGTCGGGTGCACTTCGCACTTTAGGTATTTGATATAGGGTTTCATAAAATAAAAGGGATTTGGTGAGGGTTCCGTTATTTTAAAAGTTTAGGAACCCCTGGCCTTGTGGTTGAAAGTTTACGCGCGGTTTGATTACGAAGTCAAACAGTGTCATTTGGTTTTCCTGATAGGAGATTCTCAGTAGCAGCACGGAGTCTGGAACTGTGCCCATACTGATGGCAATAGGCTCGCCCCCTAATACATGGGACTCAATAATGAAATTGGCGAAATGTGGGTGTACAATAGTACACCTCTACCGAACCCTTTTGGGAATATAGGCGTGATGCTATGTTATGTTATGCGTTATTTCTTACAGGAAGCATTTACAAGTCATTTTTTGATCGCGCCGGCGGGGCCGGCGTTTCTTACTGATTGCTCTGAGAAGAAACGCCGAAACAAACTCAAAGGTTTCTTTAAAATCCAGACATTTAGTTTAGATTATTTGAGAACATGTAGTGGTCTGGAATAGCCTTTTGAGGAGAAAGTCATACAGTTTTGAGTTGAGCCGTCCCAACTGTCGGCACATATGCACCAGTCATATAAAAAATCTGAGGCTCTAGTGTAAGTTTTTTTCGATAAACTCGATTTAACGCATCGAACGCGTTCGGCGCTCCAATTGGTGGAGAGCACGAAACGGACCAATCGGAGTGCCGAACGCGTTCGATGCGTTAAATCGAGTTTGTCGAAAGAAATTTACATTAGGGCCTCCGTATTCTGTCCCTACATATGATCCACAATAAAGAATATGAATATGAATATATGAGTCATCTTGGAGCTCGACCCTATTTAAGGGAGTTCCTCCTGTAAAACTGTAAAGTACACCTCTGCCTGACCTTTCCGGGTATACAGGCGTGATGTTTGGTACAGTATCAACTTAGCCTTAACCCGTGTGCGGTTACGTAGTTTAAATATCAATTAACTACAGACGCATAAAAATATTAAATGTTTATTTTAACGCGAATATTAAATTATAATGTAGATGATATGTATCACGCCCCTGTTCTGTTTTATGTGGTAGGCAGAACTCCAGCTTATGCATACAAGATGACCTTATCGTCGCTGCGGTTAAAATATTTTATTTTCTCACCAGGTACGCAGATTCGATTTAAGTGAATAAATATTTATAAATTAAATATGCTTTATTAGTTCAGTTGAAAGCTGCTGACACATTTCGCTAATGCCGTTACTGAGACCCATGTGATAATCTGTATATTGCCGTCTACCACGCATAGTTCTTAACTCCGTCCTATTAATGAGAATTTTTATTTATTTTTATTATACACTTTATTGTACACCACCTAACATAGATAGGACAGATATATACAATTATTTGTGTACAATGGGCGGTCCAATCGCACAAGGCGATCTCTTCCAGACAACCTTTCGATGGACTGAAAGAAGAGAGACAGATATTGGGCTGTCTAGTGTACAAAAACAATATACTTAAACATAATAATACAAATATATAAAAATACAATATATATTGTATAATATATAATATATATTGTATATATATAATATAATAAAATAATAAATATATATATATATAACTGGGAAAGGAGATGAGCAAAATTACAGTGAAAGGTAATGCTCGGGTACGTCTTAAAACTGCGGCCAGACACCGGAGGACGGGCAGCAGCGTCCTCTCACTAATCGGTGAGCCACTGCGATCCCCAAGCCTCCTGCTCAGCGTGGGGATTATGGCAACCCCACCCCCCTTGGGGGAGGTTTTCGTTCAGCAGTGAACGTCTTCTGGCTGATGATGATGATGAGATAATAGGCAATTTTCATACAGAAAAAATAAATTACACTTTACTTAACCCAATAATCGAATTCAGGGCCTCACGCTCAACAGTCACGCTTGCAACTACTAAATTCATGGAAATGAGCAATGAAGCAATCAAATGTAATTTATTTAATAATATTTTTTAAATCACGGTTGGCGCAGTCGTTCAGTTATCGACTGAGTTACGTATCGTGAGTTCGATTCCGGACAGAACTAACATTTGTATGGCCTACAGATAGTTTTTTCGGATCTGGATGTTTATGCATGTAAATATTTGTGTTTGTAAACGGCCATACAGAAATAATTCCTAGTATGGGGCAAACTTTAAAACAAACATAACATATATTTAATCAATATATGTATTTATATTTGTTTATTATTTACGTTTAATGGTTAAATTATTATTGCGTTTTTCTGAATGGAAATTCTCAGTAGCAGCACGGATTCTGGAGCTATGCCGGGTAGATGGCAATAGGCTCGCCCCCTATTACATGGGACTCAATAACGGGACCGGCGAAAGCGGTTGTGCAATATATGTGACGTTTTGTTATGTACATTTATTATTATGTGTGGTTTCACTAATTCGAAATTGAGTGAATTACATTCGAGAACCAATAGTATTGTGCGTTTATTGAGCCACTATCACAGATGACTGGCCAAACTCGCGTGTCTGTCTGTCTCGAGTTCTCGTCTCAACTCAGAAACCTGTCAATTTTGATCACGTCAACGTCACAAATATGGCCGCTATACTATTTTTGGTTGGCTTGCGTGTGTGAGTAACCCGATCTGTCTAGCCCGTAAGGAGCTTGGTGTAAAGATATTATGATTTAAATGTAAATATTGGAGAGATAAAAAATATGCAATATTTTTTATTTGATCAGGATATTGCGTCTGTTTCAAAAATATATGAAAAAATACTAAACTAACAGTACAATCACACCTATTTTCCCAGAAGGGTTAGGCAGAGGTGTCTACTATGATATAGCACACCCCATTGCACCGATATCGTTATTAAGACTTATGTTTTAGGGGGCGAAACTAGCGCCATCTACCGGGCACAATTAAACAAACTCAGCAACTACTGAGAATTTTCGAACAGAAAAATCCAATAACACTTTACCCGGTCCGAGTATCAAACCGAGAACCTCACGCTCAACAGCTGCGCTTGCGCCACTTTTAATCTAACCTCACATATCGCCCGGCAGTTACTTATTACTGATACATGGCAACCATATTGCAATCTATTTAAATATTTACCCACCTTCGTCGATAGCGTGATAGCATGCACCCAGTGTAAAGTTACCAGTAATATAATATGGCACAATCTGGTGCATACTTCACGCCTGAGCTATAGAGTCGTCAGCTGAGATCGTTAATGTGAAGTGACGGATGATATGGAGCGTACAGATGTTGGGTAGTTGATAATGTGGTAGAATGTCTGAAATATGTGGGCGAGTTGGGTTCGGTTCTTGAGTTGGGAATGGGAGAGATAGGTGAGTGGTTTGGTATTGTGGATATTTATTTTAACACTAGCGATCCGCCCCGGCTTTACACGGGTAGCACACAAAATTACCAAAAGGCCAAAAAATATATTTTTGTTTATCCGATCTCTACCTAAGTTCACAGGATCACCCGCTGGGCTAATCTGAAGATTATCTAAAAGTTTCATTAAAATCGCTCCAGCCGTTTTGGAGTCCATAGGGAACAAACTTACACACATTTATTTTTATATAGATAATATAGCATCACGCCTGTATTCCCCGGAGGGTTAGGTAGAGGTGACTTATTTACTACATTTCACCAATGCCGTTATAATGCTCCTCGGATTGAAGGAAAGCCTTTTGACGGCTACCGGACGAAATCACGAACTCTGGATTGCTACCAAAAATTTCTACCAAGTATATAATAAATATACAAATCTTGGCAACCCTAGAAAAACGAGGAACAAATTTATCACTACCAAAAGATTAAAAGTGGCAAATATTTTAAAGTAAATTTACACCGCTGTATATGGGTTAAGTAGAGAATGCCGTAATAATAATAAATACTGTGTGAATGGGTCGCGGGGTGAAGGGGGGAGGTGAGGGGGGGGGTATGCCTTCTGAGAATTGTGGGTAAATGTTGGCTTGAATATGAAACAAGATATAGGAAAGACGTTTTGATTAATTTGTGAGGAGCTAGCAGCGGTTATTTTTCTTTAAGATGTGTTTGCGATGTACCTATGCTTCGTTGGTTTGGTCATGTAGAGAGGATGGATGAAAGACGATTAACGAAAAGGATTTATAACGCGGTTGTTAGTGGAAACGCTAGGAGGGGACGCCCTATAAAGACATAAACAGACCTTATTGGTGATGTCATTCCAAAGGTCAGGTGCGCAGTACTCACAACCGGCGTTCATGTATGAAATGATGCATGAATGTAGATGAAGCAATAGGGTTATGTAAGAATCGTAGCACGTGGCGTTCCGTAGTTTCTGCCTACCCTCATGGGAAAAAGGCGTGACTTTATAAATGTATGTAAGTATGTGTATGCGATTTGTGTTAAACGATAAAATTATGATCTTCGAAAGTCAGTTTTGACGGTAAAATTTAAGCCATCCGCACTATTATAAGTGCGAAAGTTTCTCTGTCTGTTTGTTACCTCATTACTACTAAACCACTGAACCAATCGTAATGATTTTTTATAAAGAGGTAGCTTAGGATCTAAAGAAGGACATAGGCTTATTTTTAATATTGTAGCAAAACACTAATTTAATTATAAATACAAATTAAACGTAGACGGAGTCACGGGCAATAGGTAGTTCTATATATAAACCATTAAAATTTTCTGGTAATTCAAACGGTGTTTTTGAATATTTTTTCTGAGTTTTTTTTTTAAACGTTTCCCCGCTCTTTGACGACGCGGTTGCTACAGTGGCTAAGGTATTAGCTTTCTGCGCTACGTGTCGCGAATTCGATCCCCGTAATAAATATTTGTATGATCTATAGATAGTTGTTTCGGGTCTAATTATGTGTGACATGTATGTTTGTAAACTGTACCCACGATACAAGAGAAATCCTAGAGAAGGGAAAAGTTAAAAAAAATCGCTAGTTATAATTCCCGTATCGTGCGTGCGTTTACAAACATATATTTACACGGACATACAGCTAAGCGGGGATCAAACCCGCGACACGTAGCGCAGCAGTCAATCTCTCAAACACGCCGCCAACCGTGAAGTTAAAGATAAAATAATTAAATAGGATGATCCTTTCAATTAACTTTAGTTTGTGTATTTGCTTCTGGCTTGTACTACTTAATAAAATCTTAGTTGAACTTCTTAATCTCGTCTGACAGATCCATTTTGAGCGCCAATCAAAGTTAAGAATTTTTTTTCGGGAGTTGCGGCTGGTATTCACAAGTGAAAACGTTTTTGTGTTTGGGTTCTTGATCTTTCATTTTGATTGGCGCCTGCGCACGTTGCGAGCGGTTCGACAGGTCGACTTTGTGTGTTATTTTTGCTTAAGTATACCTATAATGACCCGGGTACGTCCTAAAACTGCGGCCAGACACCGGAGGATGGGCAGCAGCGTCCTCTCACTAATCGGTGAGCCACTGCGATCCCCCAATCCGCCTGCCAAGCGTGGGGATTATGGCAAATCCCTCCCTTGGAGGAGGCCTTCGTTCAGCAGTGGACGTCTTCTGGCTGATGATGATGATGATGATACCTATAATCAATGGTCAAAATGTATTTTTGTAAATCTAGGATAAATCCAGTGATCTAAATAAAATAGAAAAATCGGAACGCAGGCGCAGTATGTTTAATGTTCTTTCTTTTCTTTGAAAGTCAACATGGCTTAATGGTTTGTTGGTACTGTAAATGTGAAAGTTTGTGAGGATGGATGGATGGATGGATGGATCTTTGTTACTCTTTCACGCAAAAACTATTGAACGGATCTGGATAAAATTTGGCACAGAGATAGATTATAGTCTGGAATACTTTTAATCCCAGAAAAATTTACGGGTTAGTAAACCACGCGGGTGAAGCCGCGGTCGGAAGCTAGCGTTAAATATTTTCCAAATGCAAATCACCATCAATTTCCGCGCTTACCACTAAACCCCTAGACAGCTACAAGTTAAGACGTTCCTATTGAATAGGACGGCGCAATGATATGTAACATTATAAATCAATTCTTAGAGAAAATCGCCATCGTCTGGCGTGTCACGCGAACTTGTCTACTTAGGGCCCAAGGGAGGAAAGGCCAGCGATATTGCTAAGTTAATTTTAGTCTGATCAGTCGATTCGACAGGTTAAGCAGCGTTTACCGCGGTCAGTTCTAGGATGGGTGACCATTTTTTGGCGGGCAGGGAGTGGCGTCTCCGGAAAGCACGTTCGATAGTTGGTCACGGGTGTCATATGAATATATAATACAGTCGTTACGGGAGACAATCACTAATCGGTGAGCCACTGCGATCCCCAAGCCGCCTGCCAAGCGTGGGGATTATGGCAAACCCCTCTCCCCCCTTGAGGGAGGCTTTCGTTCAGCAGTTGACGTGTTCTGGCTGATGATGATGATGAGGTACTCACCGGCCGGCGCGCGGCGTCGATCTTACGCACTCACAAACTTCAAAAAATTAGCTATATTGTTCATGAAATACTTAAATATTGTTACTTTATACACTGCAGTGATTTATCCTTTGATTTATTTAGCTTTAACTTTGAATTGCATTAGTTTTGTTGATTTTTTCCACGAGCGCGTGTTACGTGCGGCCGCCGTTCATTACGTTCGTTTTCGGGGTGCAGGGGGGTGAGGAGCGACTCGTGGTATACCTACTTTTTTGGGAGGGAACAGACGGGGAATATGGAAAAGGAAGATTGCAAGTCAACAATGACTGTAATACAAACCTTACAACTAACTTAATGCGCGTAACGCTCGTACCGGGTACAGTTCCAGACTCCGTGCTGCTACTGAGAATTTCCATACAGAAAAACCCAATAACACTTTACCCGACGACGAAATCGAAACCAGAATCTCACGCTCAGCAGTTGCTTGCGAACACTAAACCAATAGAGGCAGTTTAAAACTGATTTAAAATATAAACCTTAGTGGATAATAGTGGATAATTTACAATCCGCAGTCTCTTTTCCTTCACACCACAACCCAATACCTTGCACGTCAGGTGCTAATCGGTCTGCCTGTAACCCAATAACCCGGGAACAACCAGCCAGCCATAAACGGGTGACGGCAACCAGCAACCACACTCGCCGATTAAGGTTGTGCCAACGTACCTACGAAATATTTGCCGAAATGTTTTCGGTAAGGTAAATGAACTTTCGATTTATTGATCTTGGTATTTTAATTTCTATCTTTATCTGCCTAGCCTTTTCCTAACTACATTGGGGTCGGCTTCCAATCTAAACGGTTGCGGCTGAATATCAGCATTTTACACGGAGCTACTGCCTTCTGACCTCCGCAACCCATTAACTGGGGACGCTGATGCTCTAAGGTTAAACTGGTTGTCAGACATTTTGGGCTACTGACACTCGTAACGACTGTCATAGGTCTTCGTTTGGCAACCGGGACCAATTACCATCTATCGGGCACAATAGACTAGTTCCAAACTCCGTGCTGCTATTGAGAATTTTCAAACAGAAAAACCCAGTAACGCTTTGCCCGACGATGTGATTCGTCTAAAGTGGCCTTTTTAGATTCCTCGCTGTCAGTTGCCTTTCTCAAAGATGGAAAGGAAAACAAACATTTGTGAAGTCACACTTCAAAAGTATATTTTTTGCTTGAAAATACTTAGATAATTAATTTAAAATCCTCAATTAGCTTTCCGTCCTTAATTGCGCCAGTATTTTACCTTATTTTAACATAGATGAAGGACCAAAAAAAGGGCATAGCTCTTGTTGTATGACAGTAGCGCGCTATGGAAATTAGGAATGACATTTTAAACTTTTTATTCTTTGTTTTACATAAATATTTTGTTGATTTTGGTAACTGGTCTAAGGGAAAATCTAAGGAAATATAGTACTACTGTATACCTTTTCAATATTAATATTAACACACAAACATTTTGCCGATAACGTTAAGTTATATCGAAGAAACTGTTACCCAATGTGCATAAGAATATTCAATAAGCTGCCGTCACATATAAAGGACTTACCAATGAATCGTTTTAAATGTGCGTTACGTGGATGGTTAATTGATAAATATTTTTACTCGCTTAAAGAATAAATGATAATAACATTGACCTATTATTACTTATAATATAATACTGTGGATGTTAATATTTACATGTCATTATGCTATGACTAAATATGCTAAAATACTAAATATTATTATTATGTAACACCTAATTTAATCATATTTAATAGCAAATAAATATTTGAATTTGATTTGAATCTAATAGAAGGCGAGCCTATTGCCATCAGCCAGGCACAGTTCAAATCCCCGATCTGTTACTATGATTTCTATATAGAACAAAAACCCAACCGGTCCTGGGTTCGATTCCCGGTTCGGACAAAGTGTTATTGTGTTTTTCTGTATGGAAATTCTCTGTAGCAGCACGGAGTCTGGAACTGTGCCCGGTTGATGGTAATAGGCTCGCCCCCTTATTACAAGGGACTCAATAACAGCATCATACACATCTGCCCAACCCTTCGGGGAAAAACAGGCGTGATGCTATGTAAATATCAATGTAAACAATAAAACCCCCATTCTCGAATAATAAAATTCAAATCTTAAGAATCGGCCCCAATTAGTCGACGTCTTAATTGCCCCTCTCTGCAAGATACCTTTCACAATATTTTTGTAAATAAAATAACTTTATTAAATTATTTCACTTGGCTGAGCTTCACGAAATACTTTTTTAGTATTGCAACAAACACTTTTGTGGCACATCCTGGTAAAAGGATTTTTGTCAAAGCAAATTGCAACAAACAATTTTGCTCCCTGAAAAATATGTTTACGGCAAGTTTTCGTTATGAAACTTGATGTCACTTTTAAAAAGATTTTGAACTTTTATACCTCCATTTTACACTATTAGGGGATGAATCTAGGTGAATCCTTTCTGAGGGGATGAATACACCCCATAATTTATAAAAAATTTAAAGTTTGTAAGCTTTGTAGTTTTCTAAAGTAAGTTAAGATATATTTTTATTCATGTAAGCCATATATGTACAGGTATTCAGATTCTAAATGCCACGCACTAAAGTGTGGACTTCCAATGGAGAAAAATGGGGCAAGGAAAAAGGCAAGAAACTCAATGGTTTCTCTTTTAAATACAGAATTTCTTACAATATTTGGTGAAAATATATTGTTCACACAAAGTTATGTGAAGACAATGTAAGTTCTAAACAAGACTGATTTGCGTCTATACATAATATTTGACATAAATGTCATACAAAGAGAAGCTAAAAAATTGCGATATTTTTTTTTTGATTTGACATATTCGAATGTCAAATTCAAAATCCTTCTTCTATATTCAAAGTCAACATGGCCGCCAATATTTTGAACGAAATGTTGGTTTCTTATGATAAAATAATATCGTGTATTACAAGTTCTTTCACATGTTTTATTAATCCATCTTCATAGTTAATTTTTTAGGTCAATTTTTGCGTTCTTTATAGACACCTAGGAGCATAGTTTGTTTTATTTTAGTCGATTGTTTCTTACGGAATTATGACTGCTCGCGGTGACAATTGACAATTGACTGATGAGTTTTGCTTGACACGCTTCGCTACATACTTTGATGATAGACTACAATTGCTTATGTAAAATATTCAGTAATCGAGTGGTCATTCGCTTTTATATGATCGTTTAGATCACCTACCATTGGTTAGGTAACTATTCAGTAATTCGTGACGTGGCCTACGTTTTTAAAATATGCAACAGTCACATTTTCGGTATACATTTTTTTGAATATTTTCACCTATTTTTAAAACCTTTACAGAACTAGATGATCCGGTGAACTTCGTACCACTTAAAATTGATTTGATTGTACCTCTTCATAAGCGATTATCAATCCTAATCAACCTTCCAACCCTAATTCATTGAGATCGATAATATTGGCCGCATCATGTACGGTTTGAGTTTCTTCCCATACACAATTGTCAATTTAGATTTTTTCGATTTTTAAGCTGTTTCTTTCAGTTTTCATAAACTACAGTAATGAAGAGAACAAAAAAACAAAAACAGAAACCACATCGGTCGAGCCATTTTCCGAGATTTTGCGAGACTAAACGGCAATTGATTTTTATTTAAATAGATAGGTAATATGAAATACTCCTTTTTAAACACCCACAAAACCTCTATAAGCAGCATACAAATCAAACTGAACGAAAAAACCAAACGTATATGTGCAAAAAAAAAAAAACTGACAAAAAAAAAAACTTATTACACATAAATTCTTTTTTTGAATTACAGCGCAACTCACTCTTGACCGTCAGTCATACTAGAGTAGAACTCACCCCTATACGCTATAGAACGCGAATCAAAGAGCCATGCGTTACAGTTCGTTGACCTCTAGGGGTAGCTCCACCCTGGCTAGACGGTGCCTTATTTATAACTACATCGATCTGTCACTGAGGGTAGTCACGGGTTTCGGTTTCCGGATGAACAGGTAGATGGCGTTGGTTTCAATTTGAAAATAGAATTGTGTTTCGAAATGGAATTGGGCGGGTTTTTTGGGTGCGCGAGAGCAATTGATTTTTGGATGGTTGTGAAATATTCTTGTGTGGATCTAAGGAAATATCTAATTTCTTTCTTATGGTTGGGTTCATTCCTTATTCTCGTTCTGACTTTTCTGTATTCTTTTTGACGTTTGTATAACGTATTAACGGCTGTTATGCGAATTCTAAAGCCATATTTTTCTATGTAAAGAAAAATTCGGTCGCGAGGAATCTTACCTGCGACTATCTGATTCCCCTATACAGGGTGAACGGTAATTATTTATTCCACTTATTATTTATAAGGGGTATACTAGTCAATATGTAACAATTTTGACCTAGTGACCAGGGCCCAGTTATGAGTGGATTAGGAGATATTGAACATTTTAGATATTTATGAAATTTTCCGACTTGCAATCGACAAGGAATTAGTCGAATTACTGCTCACCCTGTATATACATAATATCAAATTATACTGAATATCACAATTTTGCAAGGATCACACACTAAGTTTTAATATCAGCCGCTGAATACAGCGCACTTCGCACATTGCGAAAAAAACAATTCCTTTATAAATACAGACAGACGCCGCGCCCCAATACATTTTCAGTTGTCTACTTTGCTTGACTTAATGAGAATAACAAAACTAAATAAATTCTCGTCTCACTAATTCAATAATATTCAACCCAACTTTGACAAAGGCTTTGCATAGTTCACGTACTTACTCAATAGTTCAACAAGGAGTCAAACCCACGACCTTCCACACTGCTAAACACGTGCACACTTAAAATCAGAGACAAATAAAATGATACTATTAATATATTAATACTAGCGATCCACTCCGGCTTCGCACGGGTAGCACTAATTATTTATATCCAGATAATTTGTAGGAAACATATGACACAAAATTGCCAAAAAGACAAAAAAAAATGTTAAATGGGCTAATCTAAAGATTACCCAAAAATTTCCTTAAAATCGCTCCAGCCGTTTTGGAGTCTATAGGGAACAAACATACACACATTTTATTTTATATTGTATAGATTGATTGTTGGTAAAACTTAAGTGGCCGGTAAATCTCGAGATGTGTCATCGGATCGGGTTTAAACATTTCTCTTTGGAAAAACGTCTTTTGATATTGATTAATGTTTTTAAGAGGTTTTATTTTTAATACCTGATGATGTCTGCTTCATTGGTTTAGTAGTCGCAAGCGCGTTTGATGAACATGAGGCCTTGGGTTCGAAATCCGGGTTGGGCAGTGTTATTGGATTTTTCTGTATGGAAATTCTCAGTAGCAGTAAGGAGTCTGGAATCTGTGCCCGGTTTATGGCAATAGGGTCGCCCCCTATTACATGGGACTCAATAACGCCACTAGACCAGGCAGACAATTGCAATAAGGCAACTATCACAAAATTAATTAATTTTACTAAGAGTTTATAATACTTCTGTTATATTTAAAAACTAAATAATTTAATAAAACAAGGAATATAAGATATACAACTAGAATATTTAGTTTTATCGAGGATCGGTTTGGTTGCATGTTACATTATTTCTATCACACCTTCTGCATGTGCATATATTTGCGGGCGGGAGGGCGGTGCTGTGCATGCACCCAAACTTGCAGTAGTTTAGCGGAATTAAAACTAAATATTCTAGTTGTATATCTTATATATCATGGATTTCCGCAAAGTAACGCCTGATTCCATTAATTAAAACAAGGAATTGCAAAAAAAAAACATATTTATCTAATTTATGTCTCCAGATTTTTTTGTTCATCCTCACGATATATCTTGCGATATTTCTACCAGTGTGCAATCTGCCAACTAGAGATGCAACTCCGTTTGATCGCAATCCCGTGTATAATTAATTAATAAGAACATTTTGAACTTGAGTTATACGATGTGATTTTAGATTAAATTTAGTGGCTTAAAGTACGTTTGCAAGTTATAGTGCTTGAGTTATCGGTTATTGAATGATTATTTCGAGATCTTCGACCTTGTTAATTAAATTTGTAGTGATTATAACTTAGTATCACGCCTGTATTCCTCGGAGGGTTAGGCAGAATTATAGATGCACAAGATGAATCCCACACAGATTTCTCCTGATACACATTTATGAAATTTTTCCTTAAGATATAATTATTAGGGTAAGGACGCCGAATATGAGATACCATTTTTAATTATGACCATAAAAAATAAATCATTGCACTAATAGCTATGAAAATTACAATATTCGATAGGGAATTTAATGAAGTTTATCTATGAAAGACCGCTTACCGCTAAGTATAATACTTTTTTACTGTTGCTACGTGGCTTCTGGCGACAGTAGCGCCAAATGGCTGCGTCAATTAGTTTAGCCAAAACCTAACTATCTCATATTTGGCGACTATCTAATACACATAATCGGCATCCTTACCCTACGATTAGATAAAAGGATTTTTAAAAGAAAATTATTTAAATATCTTATGCCTAAATGAGATGTGATGGTCAGTGGTGGAACTGAGATCGGTGGGGAGTGGTGCATAAAGACAAAAAGACACTGTCTACCCTACATAACTCAGATAAATATTTATTATAAAATATTTGAGGTGGGAAATCACATAAATCATTATTTAATCGACAAGACGACGAACCAATACCAACATGGAGTAGGTATTAGTGGTAGGTAAGCTTTTAAAATTTTCTGCCTACCCTGACTAAAACTCTGTGCACGCCGCTGACTGAGATCGTCACATTGGTAATATCAGTGCCTCTACTGCATTATTCAATTATTTCTTACCATATCTACTACACTACTGTGCCTTAATATATCTCATTAACATGTTTGGAGACCCACAATCAAACAGATTGCACGGTTTTGTGGAGCTATGAATAGTACTATGTTCTATGTGTGTCTATGGAGGGGCTTTTAACTACATAACTTCCACGCAGATCGGTCGATTTGCGAGGTAAAGCAGCGTTCGACGCGGTCAGACATTGGATGGGTGACCATTTGTCACACATATCCCTCCGTGCGTCGGAAAGCACGTTATGAAGTTGATCCTGGGTTATACGAAGACCTATGATTGTCATTACGGGTGTCAGTAGCCCAAAAAGTCTGACAATCAGTGTAACCTTAGAGTATCAGTGTCTCCCAGTTACTGGGTGGCGTAGGTCAGAAGGCAGTCGCGTTGTAAAATACTGATTTTCAACCGCAACCGGTTAGATTGGAAGCCGATCAAAATATAATTGAGAAAAAGGCCAGTAGATGATGATCAATACTATTTTTTTTTTAAATATAAATATGAAAATATGATTTTAGATATGTGTAATAATATATATTAAGTTACTACAGCTTAGACCTCTTCCTCTCTCCTAAGTTTTTGCTGTGCCCGACAGGGTCCATAATGATTCTATATTTTTATATTTTTAAGACCATTGCACATTATGGAATGCAATAAATAAATAAAATAAATAAAAAATGTTAAAAACATTTATATCTCTCAATAAATAAAAAATAAAACAAAAATATGATCGGTTTTTGTCTATTCTGAAAACTTATAAAATTTTATTTGCGCGGTTTTGTTAGCTAAGTGACCATATTCGTTTCAACCAAATCATTTCTAATTAGTCACCAATTTTCCGTAGCGTCCAGCGAGAATTTTCTAACAAAAAATCAGACTTCATTTCTTAAGTTCCAAGAAACGGCGCAAGGTCCGAAGGCTACCTTTGACCCAAATTCGGCAACCTGATTAAATTTCTCCGATTGGGAGCGCTACACAAAAACATGATATTACCATATCAAAAAGATATTTCCATTGAGTTTCCTTCTGGGGAACAATTCTCGTAGGAATAGAGATTATGTCGATTATGTCGAAATCGAGATATTTGGAAAAAATATTGCGGTATCTCGTAATATAGTCACATTAGAAATTCGGTCCTTTAAACGCTCGAAATGCAGCTTTGAATGGACAGTCGAGATTTTAATAGAATATTTTCTATAGAGTAAGACACTATCTCTACAGTAGACATAAGTCGAAGCATGCAAGAATTGCCCCCCTTACAACTGAAGGACAAGACAACTTGTATAAAACTCGTCATAACGATGCAATACCTTGAATAAAAATATTCATATTTTTCTGTTCTAAGGGTTCTGCACTTGAAGTATTCAACGATATTCAACATTCTTCATTTGTATCCATTTGTATTCATTTGTATTGTAGTCCCAATAAGACATAAAATCATTTTTTCCTGTAACTGTGGCAGTTTACATTCAAATTATACCTATTTCGCGATGTTTGGATACAAATATACAGATGAGGTTGGGCGTACGCGTTTAGTTTTTTTGTCGCTAAGGTTAAATAAAGGTCATTTGTTTATCAAAGAAAATACACGAGGCATTTATATATTACTTTGAACTGTTTATTAATGCTGTTACAGATATTTCTTTCTTGGTTTTAAGTGTGAATTAAATATGAACTGTTTTTTTTTTCTAATAATAATATTGTTTGTTCAGCAACATATTTTTTAATATTTTTTGAATTTTTAATTTGGCAATATTTTAATCACATTTAATAAAATTTATTAGATAATAATTGACATGCAAAGATTGATTTTCAAACAGACTTTAAACAACAATAAATCAGCAATCACGCTTATATTCCTCGAAGGGTTAGGCAGAGGTGAGGTACTATTGCACACAAACTTGTTGTATTATTATTGTTAAGTACCATGTTGTAGCCACAATTGCCATCTACCGGCCAAAATTTCAAACTCCGAGCACTTACTTAAAATTTTCTTACAATAAAACCTAATCCCACTTATTGCGTAAAAAGGTTTACCTTTAGACTCATTTTAAACTTTCGAGACGATTTTCGTATTTTGAACCTTACCATGGTCGAAATTTAAAACATTTTTAAATACAAAACTTACAATTTAGTTCAGGACTAAATTGCCGGTTTGGCAATAAAAATAAACCTTATTTCGTAAAAAAATAAATACGAATAAGAGTATGCGGAGCGAACCTCATGGTCAACAGTTGCGCTTGCAAGACAAGACACTTTCATAAAAAAAAAGTCGCAGTGAAAAGTCGTTGGTTTGCGCCCAAACTTCTAGCTCTGCTCGCAGAATGAGTTTTGCGATACCTTCACTCAGGAAATTGAGTTCGACTGAAGTTTCGTTATATTTCAGTTGGGAGGATCTCTTCACTTGTTTTATTTATCCTACTTACGAGTAAGAGCTCTGCTGACACCGATTTTAAGGGCGCAATGGTGAATAACTTTTTCATTGTTAAATACCTTATTGGTCGCATGAGGCTCTGGGTTCGAGTCACATGTAATAGAGAGCCAGCCCATTCCCATCTACTGGGCATAGTACCAGACTCCGTGCTGTTACTGAGAATTTCCACACAGAAAAACCCAATAACTCTGCCCGACCCGGGCATCGAACCCAGGACCTCACGTTCAGCTGTCGACCACTAGACCACTAGAGGCAGTCACGTAATAAATGCCTTATTGATATTAACACACACAAGAGGTATCTGCCTACCCTCTTAAAGCATCCACAGTTTGAGGAAAGGTTCACTAACTTATAGCGCATATTTTCGATTTTCATCAACTTTTAACGACAAAGTTTAATAAAACTGCGCTTAAAGTGAATTTAAAAGTAAACTGCCCGCTCAGACCCGCCCTAATTTGATCCCTATGCATAATTAAAAAGAAAATAGCTGGTCCTTCGGTCGTCGCATGGAACTTCAAAGAAAATTACCGTGCTAGATAGGCCTTCGATTTAGACATAGATTAAAATAACAGATGCGTTACTATTTTTATTTTATTTACATCCCATTTGATTAGAGCAGTGGTTAAACGATTATCTTTCTTCTATCTTTGATCTACAAATTATTGTTGTTTCGGGTCCGGATGTGTCTGCATGTTTGTCAAACTGTACCTACGTTAAAGGAGAAATTCTAGTGTATTATTCATCAGGGCTGATTTAATTTCTGATTGTCAATAGTTGAAAGGTGCTGAATTGATCTCCTCTTGTTTATCAAAAAAAAAAAAAAATACTTAAAAAAAAAACTTTACTCACATCTACATGTCACATGAACAGACAACCAGACCCGAAACAACTATATGTAGATCATACAAATATTTGTTCCGTGCGGGGATCGAACCCGCGACACCTAGCGAAGAAAGCTATAAGCGATTAGCTTAGCTTAGCCACTGCGCCAACCGTGTCGTCAATCTAAAATGTAATATGTTGAAATCCATTGGCCCTTTAAGTTTATGATTTGGTAATAAATCCAAGCGTCGTCGCGTCGGGGGACCGCTAAGTAAATAAAATGAAGAAACAGAATACAATCAAAAATGATAAAGTCTGTATGAAATATAAATACAAGGAGGCTATTTAGACAGTGTAAGTAAATATCAAAACAACAATATCAAATCGATCAATAATACTATTAATTACATTTAGCGTAAGCGAAATTCTAAGTTTATGTATTATATTATAACAAAACTTATAACCTCCTTTTTGGGTCGGGGATTACAAACAATCGCCTAAGATATTCACTAGGCATAATGTCCTCCTGACCGATTTCGGTCACGGCGGCCAATCTCACCGGAGATTAGCCAACTACTCAGGAGATATTATAGAGCACAAATGTATGCGCAAACACAGGTGCTCTCTCTGTTCCTTCATTCTCATAGTCCGATGGGACGGCAATCCGACACGACCGGAGAAAGATCAGGCGTAGGACCAACGGCTTTACGTGCTTTCCGAGGCACGGTGTGTATTCACGAAGACCCAGACCCGAAATAATTATCTGTAGATCATACAAATATTTGTTCCGTGCAGGAATCGAATCCGCGACACGTAGCGCAGCAGTCGATCTCTCAACTACTGCGCCAACCGTGCCGTCTTCACTAGGCATATTGAAGCGACAAATGCCGAATATTCTTGGAGTATACCTTCTGTTTTCATTGATCTGAGGTAGTAGGTCACTCGATGACAGTTTTGCTTTGAAAGTTTTACTAAGTTAGACATTCTAGGAAAGGCTATATTTAGCCATGTCATTGCGGCTATTGTGAACCGATTTCATTTAAATGGAAGCGCTTAACGTGCTTTCCGAGGTACGGAGGGTCATCCTTAATGGTCACCCATCCAAGGAGTGTAAGCAGCAAGCGCTGCTTAACCTTCCAGATCGACTGATATGCGGTGGATTAAGGATTGAATGTATCTGTAATATTGTTTAATTAAAATAAAAATAATCACAAACTTATTCCATTATTGGCCCACTGCTGGGCGTCTTCTAACAATGTATAAGTTTACATCGTAAAAATAAATAATATAAAATGCCAAGAACATGTCAATTTAATTTTAAAAAAGTTGTCAATCAACTTATATGTCAGCACAAAAATAAATGTCATAAAAATAATTTTATATAATTAAATGACACTATCAATTTTATTAATTGTCGGTTTACATAAATAACATATAATTAGGATTTAATTAATAACATTACCAATACGTTCAACTAAGTATAATTTCCAAGTACAATTAAAAATAATCCACTTAATAATTATAGTGTGGTTACCCTAAGACTGTATAATACCTACATGTATTACTAGGGTTGCCTCTATGAATACAGGGTGAACAATAGGCATGTAGATGAATAAAAAAAAAAACGATTCTCGATTAATCGAATCATTAGATGATTTTTAAAAATTCCACTAAGAAAATTGAGTTTTCAAAAAAATTTGAGCGATTAATTCGTTTAAATTATAGTCCAAAAATTTCCCTAATAAGTTTTTTTTTTAATAACATTATACTAACTACTTATGCAAATGATATGATAATAATTAAACCTTATAAAAATCAAAGATGAAAACCTATTTTAAACGAATATTCAGGCGTCAAAGTACTCCTCCACATCGCTGTCAACTGGTGCCCAGAAGCCTAACAGCGTTACCACGTTGAATGGCAATGCTTATTCTTTGAACAAAGAACAGGCCACCCCTCTGGTTATGTGTACTGTCAACCAATCGTTTGGCAAGGTCGTTTATATAAGTCGAGTAATCTATACGTATAATAAAATTATAACAGGCCGATGTCTGTGCATTATAGATATTGGAGAAAAACTAATTTGGGGGGTCTTTATTAGAGCAACAGAAGCCAAAACAAAAGTTTTTAGAATTTTTGTCTGTCTGTCTGTACGTATGTTTGTACACGCATCACGCAAAAACTACTGTAAGAATTGAATGCAATTTTCGCCGATGTATTGCTAGAGGTCTAACTTAAAATATAGGCTCCATTTTAACGCAGAAAAATATAAGATTCTAAATTCCACGCGTACGAAGTCGCGGGCAAAAACGAATATTTTTTCTGCTTATAGATGAGTACAATAACTCTTCAAAGTTATCGGGACCAGAAAGGCAGGACTTTGTTTAAAGTAGAAACTGACTCACTGACTGACATATTATCAACGTACAATTGAAAAAGCCGGGTCTGGGACATACAAGATAATGCTGTTTCTTCGACAAAGTAAGAAAGAACACAAAAAGGATTATAAGAAAATCAACCTTGAACGGGTGCAACGGAGTATTGAAATATGTAAGGAAATCCACGCAAAGTCGCGGGTAAAAGCTAGTTTGGTCATATAGAACATGTTACTTGCGTTTCTAGTGATTAGTAATGATACTCATGTTATACAGCCGTTTGTCTCTTTTTAACGTTAAGCTGCCATATATCGCTAACTCACTCTTTCATCCCGAGCATATTGCACAAAAGTTTTTATTGAAATAACTTATAATATTTTTATTATGTTTAGTTTTAAGGAATAAATCTCACATGAAATCACATCCTGGAACAAACAAACTATCTGTGAACCATACGATTTACTTGCGGCAATCATACCCGAGACAGAGAGACTTTACTTAGCCTCTGCCTCGAACCGTGTCGTCAAATGAGATTAAAGACTCATTTAGTAGTTTTATTTTTCAAATAAGACCACTGGCAACCCTATAAGAGAACTAGAAAATTGACCATACGTCATTTCTCATAAGATTTTTTAGTATAGACGACTAAAATATTCAGATTTAAATAATATACAATAAATATACAATACACAAACAATAAACATACAATAAACATACAATACACATAGATACAATACATATTTATTCATACAATTTTTGATTAATACTGACTAAGCAGTGATAGCCTAGCGGTTGAACGCTTGCCTTCAATGCAGAAGGATCTGAGTTCAAACCCGGCCCGCATCTCTGACTTTTCGAAATCATGTACGGATCAGAATTTAATTATCACTTGTTTACGGTGAAAGAAAACATTGTGAGGAAACTTGTATACCTGAGAGGGCTCCATAAAGTGCTTGATGATGTGTGTAGTCCGCTAACCCGCACCGGGCCAGTGTGGTGGACTAAGGCCCAACCCTTCTCATTCTGAGAAGAGACCCTTATACGGAGTGAATTTTTTTGGGTCACACGAAGCGCCATCTTGCGTCCTAAGAAAGTTTCTTTCCCTCGGGAACAATACTTTTTTTCTGAATGAAAGGTACCCTATGTCATTTTCTGTACCCCTGACAATGTACATATATGCAAAATTTCACGATGATCGGTTCAGTTGTTTAGGCGTGAAAAGGTAACAAACAAACGAACTTACTTTCGCATTTATAATACTAGCTTCCGTCCGCCTATGTGCTATTCCAGACTACAATCCATCTCTGTGCCAAATTTCACCCAGATTCGTTCAGCCGTTCTGGCGTGATTGAGTAACAAATACGAGTATCCATCCATCCATTCATCCTCACAAACTTTCAAATTTATAATATTAGTAGGATAGTAGGATTAATTATAGGGGAAATCTCATGTTAGACTTCCAGAACCTTTAGTTCGTATCGGAATCGTATCGGTATCGTTTCGTATACAATAAAAAATCCTTTTCCAACCATCCCTTTGTCTGGAAAATCTGGACGGCTCGATTATAAATATTATATCGATACATTATCGATTTTATACCGATTGCGTAGAACACTGTATAATTAGTCGGTAATTAATACGATTTCAGCTTTGAATATGTCATTTTATGTCGCGAGTTTCTGTCTAGTTGTTATTTGTCTGTTTCTGTGAATATTATGGGCATCTACGTATTTACTCAGTATACTTATTGCATTCCACAATGTATGTACTTAGGTGGTAAAATTAATAATAAGAAACAATTGTGGACCCTGTCGGGCACAGCGAAGTAGGAGAGAGGAATTACTGTATTTCACTTAAATCTAATAGTTATATGATTATAATTACATATTTATACATATTGTATAAATAAAAGTCAGAAACTTCTTATTTCTCAATCTTTCAATATTTAAATGTAAACTTATAATTTATCAAAGAAGTTCACAAAAGTGTAAACTGACCTATTTTGAAAATGTAATTTTGATGTTCGATGACATATTAATAATTTATCTAAACAACAGTTTGATCGCCGGTTTAAAATATAGACTCGAGCTACCCTTCAATATTTAAACGACGATTTAGTTGAGCAGTCAATTTGCCCTTAATCGCTTCAGCAATTTCAACAAACTTAATCTCAATTATGCAGATCTAAGACGGCCGATATATCTGAAGAAATTGAATTAAAAAGTACGGGTGCGTTTAGTTAACCCTGGCTAACCGTAAATAACCAGAGGGCGTGGTTAACGAGGCCGAGGCGTGGTTAAGGACTATGCGTCTTAATATTATTCTGATTACCCCATATTTTTACGGGATTTAATATAAAAATGCCGTTTCTGCCGTTTGGATTTTAGCGTGGATGTTATTTCAATTTTCTGGAATTTTCATGTGAATTTTCATGCTTAATGTACTCTTCAAGGCACTGAAGGCTCCCGATGTGTGTCTGACCACCTCTACCGTTGAGCTTCGTCAGTTCGTTGAGCTCTAATAGGGTCGAGCTACACGATGACTGATACTAAGACCTATGAGAGGATAGGTCAGCTCAAATCTGCCGTGTCACTGGCTCTTTCAAAGGCCAGTCCAGAAATCGACCTACATTGTTCTTCCATCTTTGAATTTGATTTTAAGATTAATTAATTAATTTGAGATTAAAAGAGTGACCATGGAGTTTCTTGCTGATTCTTCTCCATGGAATGTTGAACTGAATCAGCCTAACGATTTGTAAGTGCCGTTTTATGACACAAGTAAAAATGAAACAAAAATGTGTTTAACTTCGGGGTACAAAACTGAAAAACCCAATAACACTGTCCAAACTGCGAATAAAACCTAAAACCTCACGCTCAACAGCCCCGCTTATAATCAATAAGGCAGTCCCAACTGATTATAAAAAAAACGAGGAAAATCACATAAAAACTTCATCCACAGAACTATATGAAAGCTAAAAGCATTTAAAAAAATATTGTAAAAGTTTAAAATAGTACATATTAATGTCAATTAGTGACAAATAGACAGGCAGACAGACAGACCTATTAGTGCCGTCTGTATCAAGACCTATCCGTATTTTTAACTAGGTAAAGCCCGCGACTTTGTGCAGTCAGCGTGATTTGCAGAGTGTTTTAAGGGTAAAAGTCCTACTAATATTATAAATGAGAATGTTTGTGAGGATGGATGGATGGATCTTTGTTACTCTTTCACGCCAGAACGGCTGAACAAATCTGGATGAAATTTGGCTCAGAGATAGATCATAGTCTGGAATAACACATAGGCTAGACTTTTTATCCCGGAAAAATGTACGGGTTCGTAAGCCACGCGGGCGAAGCCGCGAGCGGAAGCTAGTATCATGTATTTTAACTAGCTTGCGCCCGCGGCTGCGCTCACATTGATTACGAACCCGTGCATTTTTTCGGATCACATATAGCGCCATCTAGCGTCTTAAAGCAATCGTGACCGTTGTTTTCCCTTGGGAACAATTCTTTTTCTAGATAAAAGGTACTCTATGCCCTTTTCTGTACCTACCCCTGAAAATGTATGTGCAACATTTCATGGTGATCGGTTCAGTGGTTTAGGCGTGAAAAGGTAACAAACAAACAAACTTATTTTCGTATTTATAATACTAGCTTCCGCCCGCGGCTTCGCCCGCGTCGATTACGAATCCGTGCATTTACCTGGGATAAAAATTAGCCTACAACCTTCTCGAATAAATAAGCTATAACATGCAAATATGATTTTTCAAATAGGTATGGTAGTTCCAGAGATTAGCGCGTTCAAACAAATTAAAAAAACAAATAGTCTCTTCAGCTTTATAATACTAGTTTCGACAGCTGCACCCAGCGTTCTTACCCGCGGTTTAAAGTGACGACTGACCATCCTGCGGTAACAGTATTTCAGGATAACAGGTAGTTGTGTTAATCTAAAGTATAAGCTATCTCCATCCCAAATTTCAACCAAATCGGTTCAGTAGTTTTTGCGTGAAAGAGTAACAAACATACATCCATCCTCACAAACTTTCGCGTTTATAATATTAGTAGGAATAGTAAAGTGATTTTACGCATCGAGCTTGTTCTCCTCCAAAGTCTTCACCAGTCGACCAGCCGAATGCGTGTGAATGGATAAAATCGCAATTGTTAACTCAGGTAGCCATTTTGGAAAGAAATATAAACAAAAGAGTGTCACTAACCATTGAAACTATTGTTATTAACTAAAGATTAACATAATGACTGTATTTTGAATTGTTTGTCTATGTCAACTATTCTCAGAAGCAAAATTCGCTTTCAAACGTAAGTTGTATATGGTTTTGCGAAAACAGTGTCTTAATGAATGGTGTTTAGATTTTTTTGTAAGTAAAAGTGAAAGTTTTATTGTCTGTTATTAAGATTAAATATGGCCTGAGGTGTTAGGCAGATGCGAACTATTCTATAATATTCGGCAAACGTGGGTGTGAACACGCGTCTGCCTAACCCATCAGACAGTACAGGCGTGATGCCATATTATGTTAAGGATTATAAGGATAATGCATAGACTTTGCTTTCGTTGAACATAAAATTGTGCCTCTCAATTCGATCCATTTCTGTCATTTTCTGTAGAATATTTCAATAAATAAATTCAATCCATTATTGTCCCACTGCTGGGCAAGGGTCTCTTCTCAGAATAAGAAGGGGTAGGCCTTAGTCCACCACGCTGGCCCGGACAACTTTATGGAGCCCGCTCAGGTGTGCAGATTTCCTCACGATGTTTTCCTTCACCGTAAATGCAAGAGATAATCAAATTCTGATCCGCACATGATTCCGAAAAGTCAGTGGTGCAGGCCGGGTTTGGACGCAGACCCTCCTGCATGGAAGGCAAGCGTTCAACCGCTAGGCTATCACTGCTATATAGAACTTTTCAAGATTCCATTTAAACAATCCACACTTTTATAATTACGAAAGTAACTCTATCTGTTTGTTACGTCACACACACACAAACACACGTCACATCTAAATCACTGAACCGATCGTTATGAAATTATGCATAGATTTAGGCTGGGATCTGGAGAAGGACATAGGCTTATTTTTACTATAACTTTTGTTTTCCAACACTAGATTAAACAACAAATTCTCCATCTGTCTTCTCCGAAGGATTAGGCTGAGGTGTAATAGTACATACATATTTCACAGATGGCATTATTAAACCTCATGTAATAGAGCGTGATCCTATTGCCATCTACTGGGCACAGTTCCAAATAAATCAAATTTTAGTATATATACTTAACGTTCCAGTTATCATTTATTACCTCAAGGGTGAGTTAACGGCACTGGCCAAAAACGATACCAGAAATTACAATCACAAACCTTTTCAGGAATTCTAACCTAAGGAACGTGATTCAAATCATCATCCACTTCATGAATCTGGAAAAGAAAATGAAAGAAGAAACCCTTAAATGAAGATTGAAAACAGTAAAAACATCTTATATAAAAATTCAAGAAGAACTCTTAAAAGAAATGGAACCACTATATAAAAAAACATCAAACAGAAGAAATATAATTATTTAATTTAAAAGACGATTTAAATCCTTTCTACCTAAAACTATGTCTTTCTCATCGATTGGTGATGAAATTAGTTCACCTTTTGCAAAAGGTGACCTAAAACAATCAGAAAAATACAAGCTACCTCTAAAAAAAGATGAGCCACTTAAAACGTTAATGCTGTCTCTATTGCTGCCTGACAAAGAAATACAGTTTTCAGCTAACGGAGTTAAGCATACTAAAAATAAAGCTTTTTTTTCCTCATCAAAAAACACTAAACAAAGATTACGATATGAAAATACTAGACCATTTTTAGACGATGAAGAGCTAGTAAAACCTAAGAAAGGCATGGTAGGTAAAGAAATACCCCCACCTGAAAAAGTTGAGCATTTTACTCGGCAACAAAAACCACTACCGAATGATCAGCAACCTCCCAGGTACGACAAACCCCAAGATAATAAAGAACTAACAAAAAATGCCACCTAAAACACAACAAAATTCACCACCAGAACAGGATCATCAATCAACACAAAATGGAAACTCAAAATTACGAGTGGTTATACATGAAACTCGTCAAAATGGACAATTATCGATCAATGATGATGATGATGATGATGATGAAATGTCACAAACGGAGCACAACACGGATAAATATTTGCCAAACACCGGTCAACAATCATACAAACAATATCTGAAAGCAACGCAGCACCCCCTATTATCAATATCACATACTGAATTACTAAAACAAGGACATACCGAAAGAACAATCCGATCTAGAGTCCGAAAGAGTCAGTCTAAGGTTAGTACGTGTTTCCGTAAACTGGGAGATATAATAACATTGAATGCCCTTAGAAAACCCAAACTTAAAGTCTTGAAATTATCAGATGATGAAGACAATATAGCAGATATCTTTATACGCCCAAACACACACACTAAAACAAAACAAGTGAGAAGGAATTGTTATGATATTAATGGAGAATGTTTCGAAACAGGTGAATATTTTGAAACACTACTAGATGAAGCTTTTACGAATTCCATAGAAGAATATTCTTCTTCTGACACTGACGAACAAAAAGCACAATGTTCAAAAGCTACGGCCCCTGTTACAGTAACAGAATCTGATGAAGATGATAAAATACCTAGAACTTTTTCGGATAAAATTAGACTGGCCATAAAAAGAAGAAGTAATAATAATGAGTGGGAATTAAAATAACTGAACCGGGAACTTACAATTTGCATACGAAAAAATAGAATAAAACATTAAATCTTACATTTGAAATAGAACCTTAAATTGGCATTGAACACATACGATCTGGTATGATGAAGACATTTGAGATTAACATACAGATAAGCACAAAATTATTGAAATTGATCTCGTTTTAAAAATACCGAAAGTTAACCAAGAAAGAATATTTGCCATTGTCCCAATACAAGATAAAGACAGATGAACTGATGTTAAATTTGCATAAAAACACATAAAAATAAATAATTACTATCAAAAAGGTTGATTATAATTGAATATTTGACAGAATTAATAAATCACTCAATCTGTAGATAGAAAATAACGATACCAAAAAATTATCGTATCTTCATATGATTTTAGACTTAAGAAATATTTACATAAAGTCGTAAGTCTAATGATGATAATACTCATTTACCTACCTAACTAAATGCTTCACGATGATAGCGTCAAAGTTTTTTAATTCAAATGGGTCTTTGCAGGCATTTTTAAAATATTAAGAATCTAGGTGCATTGTTCCACAGTGGTTGGTCCTATGGAGATGAGTCCTAGGGATTGGTTGCTGGGTGTTAACGGTAGTTGGTCCTATGGATGTCGCTTCTGTACTGAATGAGGGAAGGCAGGGTGAGCCGCCTAGTCGCCTAGCGTGTCCGGTATCCACTAATATAAACTTTTATTAGACAACAATATTTTAGTACTGAGTGATATTAAAAGAAATAATAGGTATTTCATTATTTTATACTATTATTAGACTCGTTGGTCTCGTTGGTCGAGTGGTCGCAAGCGTGAGGTTCTGGGTTCGATTCCCAGGTCGGGCAAAGTGTTATTGGGTTTAAATTCTCAGTAGCAACACGGAGTCTGGAACTGTGCCCGGTAGATAGGAATAGGCTCGCCCCCTATTACATGGGACTCAATAATAGCATCGGCGAAATGTGAGTGTACAATAGCACACCTCTGCCTAACCTTTCGGGGAATATAGGCGTGATGCTATGTTCATTATTTTAAATTCAGTGATTAAAAAATATTGCTGTATAGAGTGACCCGCCAATCGATTTGAATCCATCAAATGGCGAAGAAAAACGAAATGGCTTCTCTTTATATCTATATGGAGGCTTTCAATCCTGGCCACGGTAATCTTCTGAAAATCATTGTAGCAATATATTAGTGTGTTCGCCCGGGCCGTCCGGGCCAAGTTTCCACCGCTGTCCGGGTGTTCCTCGATAGCTAGGGGATAACAAAAGATGATTATGATTGATCTATGTCAGTTGACAGGGATATAGCGTCGCTAATGGCTTCGGTATAGGGAGGGGAAAGGTTTATCGATAGTTTAGTTCTATACAATCAGTGTCAAAGAGATGGCGAAATACATAGATAGTAATTGAAGTGAATTTAATACATAGTATCTGAAAATACATAAGAACTCTATATAAAGATTTCAATCACTACTGATTTTGAAATTAGTTAAGTATAGACACCTTTTTGTAATTGACTGCACAATTAGACTTGTTATTTTTGGCTACATAGATTTATTAATCAGAGGTGTAGTAACAGCACTAAGATTAAGATTTTTTATTGTATATTATAAAATTCATAAGGCTCCTAATTAACCGGCTAAATTAATGAAGCTCCTAAAATTTCGCTTTGTTTGATATTGAGCGCTGAACCACTGAACCAATCCTTTTGTCAAGCAGATATCATCAGTTTTATCTTCTATCTATGTTCTACATCTGGCTTCTTCTTCTTCGTCTATGCAATAGGTTAGGTTGGGTTATTAATTTTTATTAATTTGTCTGTCTGTAAGAACAGTTATTTACTTTAAAACTTTTGATGAGACTTTCACTGTAGCACTATATATAGCCTTAAAAATAAATATAAATCATCACGCTATCGCTCATAAGACTTGAGTAGTGCAACTTATTTGTGTCCACTATGTTATTTACGTATAGGATATCTACATATGTATATATTTTACGTAAATTCGAAAACCACGAGCACGAAATTGTGGACGGGGCTAGTTATTAACCAAATATGATTAATCACTATCGATAAATGTTGCGCACGACACTATTCCACTTTTTACACCAACAAAGAAGAAATTGGGCAATCTCTTTAACTACGGAATGACATTTCAATATTTTCGTTATTGTTACACCATTACGAGTATTTTTTTTGTGAAACTTTCTTTTTAATCTTTTTTGAGTTGTAAGGACCTATTTGGAGGAACTGGTTAATTTTTTTTTAAAGAAAGGGTGTTGTTTTTATTGTTTTATGAGTGAGAGTTGTTGAAGCCCGTCCTTTAAAGGGTTGTTTATGGTTTTCAAAAATTGCGTAAATGTGGAAAGACGGCTCTTTAGAATTTAATTACCACACTGGTTTAAAGGTTAAGTATACTTTGAAAGTAGGTATATACAGTGTCTGATTAAGCAAGCGCGGGGCTCGTAGCAAATTCTATTGAAGGGGCCTTTGATCTGCTATGGGCTCTTAAGTATAAAGAGACTTTTTGTGGAACTTGTGCGTATGAAATTCTGTGTTTTATTTTCGCCAACAAAATAATCGGTTACTGTGTGGATTTTAGTCGGAAAACAGGTGTAACGTTTCACGTTTTGTGACATCAAGTAAATTCAATATACCACGTCTTAATAAGTTTCAATCAAAAAATTACGCTCAGGCGGAGGTGGGCGGGTTTGGATACGCGGGGCCCTTTTTGCGCGGGGCCCGTACCAATTGCTACTCTTGCTACGTGGTTAATCCCGAACTGGGTATATAACTTCCAGACTTGAAGAAAGAATGTGTGAATTATAAATGTAATAGATATTTACTTAAGTTCCGGAGAGGGAATGGGGAGAGACCGGCAAGAAACTCTTTGGATACTCTTTTAGAATAACAGTTTTATTATCAAATACAATCTTTAAAAATAAGAACTATATGAGAACAATGCAAGTCAATGTGTAAAACTACACAAGAACAGTATTATTATAGCTGACAATAATTCCTGTATCGTGGGTGCGTTTACAAATACATATATTCAACCGCACAAATACCCAGATCTGATACAACTATCTGGAGGTAGGTTATCACTATCGTTAACGGTGAAGGAAAACATCGTGAGGAAACCTGCACACCTGAGAGGGCTCCATGAAGTTCTTGATTGTGTATGTAGTCCGCCAACTCGTACCAGGCCAGCGTAGTAGACTAAGGCCTAACCGTTCTCATTTTGAGAAGAGACCCTTGCCCAGCAGTGGGACAGTAATGGCTTGAATTTATTTATTATTATAAGTATTTTTTTGGCGGTTTTGACATTTTAATGCCATTTGCTAGAGAATCGGAAGACGCGTTGTTTCAGCCAATCAGAAACAAGCATCGTCCAATAGAACCTCGTAAAATGAAATGAATATAAAATGGTATTGTACTTGTGTCTATGTAAAATTATGCAGTTTCTTCACTCTACTGAAAAGTTTTTATTTTTGACATACGTGGTGTTAGAACTTCAACGTTATCCTTCATACAGAAGACGCAGAAGGACAATAAATAATATGCAGAAGTCACTTCTTAAAATATTACTTGGAACATGTGGGGTTTCCACCATTTGGGGAGTTTTAGGATAAGTCTGGTATTTTAGACGGAGCGTTATTGGTTGCAAGTTTAAATAAATATTTATTTATTTCAGTTGAACTGTTGTGTGTCCTGGGTTGGATTTCATGCAATTGGCTTTATATAGAGTGCAGAGATCCGCGAACACCGTTAGCCAGAAAATTAGCTTAGACGGAGTGTTTTTTTAATGTTTCACACGGAGTGTTAATTGGTTTTTCTGTATGGAGATTCTGAGTAGCCTTGAGTTTCAAAAGGTGTCTGGTAAATGGCAATAGGCTTGTCATGTTATAACATGGGACGCAATAACGTTGACGGAGAAATGTGGGTGTATAATAGTAACTGCTCTGCCTAACCCTTCGAGGAATACAGACGTGATGTTATTCAGGAACTTTCCGTAACTTTTCGCCAGACATGGTCACTTCATATATTGGCTATTTCGTTTAAAATGTCAAACGCGTAATATTTTGCGCGCTCAAACGCATGCGCAACACTAAACTGATTGTTCTCGCGCATGTCGCCAACGCGCATGCGTCATTTGACCGGACGAAGCACGTTGGATGCATTGGTATTTGAATTGCAACTTACAAAAATTAAATATAAGGTTTAAAATTGTGCGTTATGGCCAGAAGTAGTTACTTTTACAGGAGCATCGAAATGTCAACTTTATGATGTAGACGTAAGGATGAGATTTGTGTGTATTGAAAAGCAATTTCGTTAGAAAAGAGCTATTGTTTTCAGAATTGAACTCCAATGACTTCGTCATCTTTGGCGGCAACCGACATTTCATTTTTTTTTTCAAAAACTAATTGGCATTTGTTTATTTTAAACCTATCTTCATAAATATTAAATTTCAGTGTGAGAAAAAATATGTGGTACTTTTTAAAGGTGACAAAGTATTTAAATATCTGTCATTTTTATTATTTTTCTGTAAGTAGTGATGGGCTGAATGAGGTTTTGCCGAAGATGAACTTTTACGAACGAACTATTACGAAGATGTTCGATGAAACGCTTTCTTACATCGAGAATAGTGGAAATCCTTGGTACCTAAATGGTACAGTCACCATCAAAAAGATGTTTAGAAGTAGTGAAATTCAAAAGCGAATTTTAGAGGAAATACTGATTGAAATATAACCAATTTTATTCCTGGTATCTGCGGATACATAAAAAATACATGGTCGTTTAAATTGTATGATTATAACCAATACTTTTCCAAGAATAAGCGTTTGAATTTCATGTGTATACATCTTCTTGATGCTCACTGTACGGCAGTTAAAGAATTGAACACTTTTTAAAACCTTAGGCTACCGAGGCTTTTTCCGAGTGATACGGAAGAGGTTTTACTGTTTCTGTGGCCAAATAATGCCTGTAATAAAAACACATGTGCCAAGTTCCAGATTTAATAGCAAATGTGGTTTTAGCGTCCAGGGGTGACGAAACCTGAGATCGTCTGGCGCACTCTGGGGAATAAGCTTCGATATCACTATTGTTGATTTGCTGGTCTTTTCACTACGGCATGAGCTATACCTACGTTAACGAATGGCGAAATGAAACAAAAAAAAAATAGGCCGAATGTACTCGTATTGCTGTTTACGTCTCACATACATGGGAATTCGACTGAAAGTTGTTATCAATAAAGCCGATTATTATTAATTTCAAGGCCGAATAATAATAATAATAATATACTCTTTATTGTACACCAAAAGAAATTAACAAAAGGAGTCATCGTAGACAATGTACAAGGGGCGGCCTTATCGCTTAAAGCGATCTCTTCCAGGCAACCTAATGGAGTTGATGGAAGCAGGTTAAAAAGACAACGGGCAGTCTGGATGTACAATTAAAAAATGAAAGTAAAAAATTAAAATATTATGAAGCTAAAGTAATATACATACTATAAATAAATATAATAAGATACATAAACACAACGAATACATAAGTATAATGCAAGCCAAGAAGAAGCAAGTCTGGGGTAATCTATAATAGCGCCAGGTAATGTTTCTTAAGGAGATTTTTAAATATTATGTGCGAAAGTGAAAAATAATCAACGCCGAACTATCACCCCATCCCTAGTTTACAATATTAGCAGTGAGAAAGTTACCTACAGACTTTTTAATACTTCCTTTCTTTCTTGATTTTACATAGAAAGTACTTACTTAGTTACTAGCTGTTGCTCGCGACTTTGTCTGCATATATTGTGTATTTATTATTTAATTAGTGGTTTGCTGCAATAGTAAAAAATAAGCCTATGTCCTCCAGAATCCAGGCTACCTCCTTGTAAAACTTCATAAGGATCAGTCCAGTGGTTTCGTCGTGATAAGGTAACAAACAGACAGAGTTACTTTTGCATTTATAATAATAATGTCCTCCTGACCGATTTCGGTCACGGCGGCCAATCTCACCGGAGATTAGCCAACTACGCAGGATATATTATAGAGCACAAGTGTGTGCGCAAACACAGGTGCTCTCTCTATTCCTTCACTCTCATAGTCCGATGGGACGGCAATCCGACACGACCGGAGAGAGATCAGGCGCAGGACCAACGGCTTTACGTGCTTTCCGAGGTACGGTGTGTATTCACATACACGAAGACCCAGACCCGAAACAAATATCTGTAGATCATACAAATATTTGTTCCGTGCGGGAATCGAACCCGCGACACGTAGCTCAGCAGTCGATCTCTCAACCACTGCGCCAACCGTGTCGTCAAATTTATAGTAGTGTGTTTACCTAGGTGACACACACGAACTTTAGCAGAACAAGGAACAACTCACGCTTGTTGGTGTTATTTTTAATAATACTAAATTCTTTAATAAAACATATATCGATTCTTTAGAGCTCAATTTAGTTATTATTGTAAAGAGTCCGCCATTAAACCTAATCATTATTGTACTTGGAGTCTCGTTAAGAAGAAATTTCGGTAACATCCATCCGAAGCCCACCCGTTTCGCTGCCAGCCTTCGATAAGTTCTACAAGTTGCATAAGAAAACATAGCATCACGCCTGTGTACCCCAAAGCTCGGCAGAACTGTACTATTGTACACTCACATTTCGCCGATACTTTTATTGAATCCCATTTAATAGGGGGCGAGCCTATTGCCATCTACGAGGCACAGTTCCAGACTCCGTGCTGCTACTGAGAATTTCCATACATAAAAACCCAATAACACTGCCCGGGAATCGGACACAGGACCTCACGCTCAGCAGTAGCGCTTGCTACCACTAGACCGATGAGGCAAGTCAAGTCTTAAATATTTCGGCAAAACAATAAAGGGTAAACCGTACTTTTATTGGTAATCCTGCGAACCAGGCCTGTTTACTCATGCCGATGTTACGCTATTGTTTAAAAAGAAATTTTTATTTATCTTTTGTACCCTTTCCAAACTTTCTTGTAACTGTTCATGATCTATAAACTAATAAAACGATTGTTTGTCGGTATGTACAACGGGTGTTTCTACCCTTTTCTAAAAGGGTTTTCCTGTTATAAAGTAGTTGATTGGTGAAATTGGGCAGTTAGGTGTTTATGACTGTGTTCACAATATTTTTGCTAAACGATTAGTACAGTTAGACCTAGGGTTCCCGACCATACTGTTAAAAACACGGTCGGCGCAGTGGCTAAGCGATTAGCTTTCTGCGCTATGTGTCGCGGGTTCGATCCCCGCACGGAACAAATATTTGTATGATCTACAGATAGTTGTTTCGGGTCTGGGTGTGTGTGCATGTGACATGTATGTTTGTAAACTGTACCCACGACACAGGAGAAATGCTAGTGTGGGGCAACGTTTTTTTTAAAAAAAAAAAAACATTACCCCTAGTTTATTGGATGGATGGATAATGGATTGGTCTGTTTCGTGCTCTCCACCAGTCGAAGCGCCGAACGCGTTCGATGTAGTAAATCGAGTTTGTCAAAAGAAACTTACACTAGGGCCTGTGTATTATAGTTTTTTTTTGCTCGTTAATACTTTTTACTGTTCTATAAAAGAGTATACAAAATATTCTTTTCTTTCTTTGTTTTTCTTTTTTTTTTTTTGAACGTTGCCCTACACTAGGAATAATTCCTGTACTGTGTGTGCGTTTACAAACACATATATTCACATATACAAACACCGAAACACGACACAATTATCTGTAGATCATACAAATATTTGTTCCGTGCGGGGATCGAACCCACATTTAGTAATATTATCAAAATGATAGTAAATTGTGCAATTCTCCCAAACAATTATCGCTGTATATGATAATTTTAATTTTTATGTCTCAGCTTTAAATGACTGTGTCGTGTGCAATAAAGCGTATATCCATGTCTTTACGGTACCCTAAAAAATGACCTAAAAAGGGGTTTCCATTTTTGCCTCTCCATCTGCATTAGTACTCTATCTCTTTCTACTCTATCGTGATTAGAATAGCTTAACTTCGCCGCCCGGTTTAGCCTGAGCGAGTTAAATATTCCGAACTGTCTGTGTGTTCTAAAATTATCAGATTTTGAACGTACGTACGTCTGGCCTATGTGTACTGGCGGGGGCAGAAGTGTTAAGTATGTGTGATTAAATTGAATAGATACATGAAAAAATTATTAAAAATAATTTAGCAGTGATAGCTTGGTGTTTGAATGCTTGGCTTCTGCAGGTTCTGAGTTCAAACCCAACCGGTAACCTAATTAAGTAAAAACGTGACAGCAACGCGATGGCCACACGAAGGCAGCCTCACTGTCAACCAATGATGTATGACACCAAAGTGACACTTGATAGTACCTATTGCACGATCTACGCCTGTCGCAAACTGATTGCTACATTGGTAATTAGGCTACGGGAATCTGTGTGTCAGAAAACACGCTAATGTTGGTCCCTGGTGTCATACGACTACCTATGACAGTCGTTACAGGTGTCAGCAACCCAAAATCTGACAGCCAGTCTAACTTTAGAGTATCAGTGTCTCTCAGTAATTTGGTGGCACAAGTCAGATGGCAGTCACTCGGCTCATTGATATTCAACTGCATCTGATTAGATTGGTAGCGAATTCCAGTGCAGTAAAAAGACTAGACATATGATATGAAATGTCAGACATTAATGTCAATACTGTTTACACTTGTACGGATTCATTGTGTCTGAGTAGTGTCTATTTGTAAGTGTACGGAAATTGTGTCGGAGCTGTTCACACGCAAACTAGTTAGTGATGCTCGGTCAGGATGGACAAACGTCGTGCAGTCGCTATTGCTACTATTGTGATAAAAAATCGCAAAAGAAGTATTTGGGTACACCAGTGGATTCAAATAAGGCAAGAATTAGGAGCTTACCATAGATTGCTGAATGAGTTACGCACAGAAAATCATCAAGGTTATGAAAGCTTATGTCGAATGAAATATGAAGATTTTGAATATTTATCAGATAAAGTTACTCCTATTATAAAAAAAAGGATAAAACATTCGAAAGCTTTGGTAGCCCTTCTACAAAAATGATAAGGCTCTTTGTGATCTCCTTGCTCCACGTAAAACTCATTTTGTGCACTCAAACGCGGTGCGGTGTATTGAAAATTTCAAACCTGTTCGAAAACTTTTCAACTACATCAGACGCTTGGACACAACGTATTCACACAGCGGCTGATGCGAGACTAATTATCGTGTCACAATAAATTGCATATAGAGACACTCGTGTCCATACAGAGACATTCGATGTATACACTTAGTGTACCGTGTATAGTGTCGTAGTCTAAACGTACCATAACAAGTCACCACGACTGTACTAAGTTAAAGTTTCATGTCCGAAAACTTTTCTTCATTCTGCAACTTATATCTATTTTCCATTAAGGCACATTTTTGTGTGTCCAATAGAGTGCAATACATGAATATTTTCAGCTATTTTCAAGTGGTAAATCTGTATTGTATATTCTTTATAGCGTCGGTATGAGCTATTACATGGGGATCGCTTATGTGGTCCTTAGATTCCTCATAGAGTAGTCAACCGCCAAGAAAAGAATATCTAAAATTCTACTTCAGATGAAATAGGGATCAAAGATAGGATTGAAAATGTTTTTACGCGAACAGAGTCACAGGCACAACTAGTATTCATGCATTAACATATTATCACGCCTATCTTCCCTGAAGGGTTAGGCAGAGGTGTACTATACTACACTTACACTTCGCCGATGCCGTTATTGAGCCTCATGTGGTAAGAGGCGAGCCAATTGCCAACTACAGGACACAATTCCAGACTTCATGCTACTACTGAGAATTTCCATAACAAAAAACCAGCACTGTCTGAATCGGGAGTCCAACACACGCATAGCAATCACAGAATATAGTTTTCCATTCTTCATTAATTATTTTAATGTATCATTCATCACTTTACACGTAAAGTAAATAGTTTTTAACTTCAAATAAAAAGGCTTTGTCCCTCATGGGATTTCAGTGAGGTATTTTTTAGCAGGATGCTTGGCACGTAGAGCAAACACATAATATTACGATGCTAAAAGTACTAAGAGGCAAAATATAGGGTTCTTACACATTACAGCGTTACGATGTTACAGGTACATACAAAAACGAGACGTTGTGATGGACTGATTAGATTTTAAAATAGACCTTGACCTCTGAGTTTGTTTCGGCGTTTCTTCTCAGGGTTAGTCATAGGAAATGCCGACGCCGTCTAGTTTAAAAAAGACGCGTAAAAGTGATTGAAAAATCCTAATTGCAAAATAAATAAATTTCATTTCATTTCATTACTATTGTTAGATTTTAATGTCTTTTGTTTTGATTTTGAATAGAATAGACTTGTTTTTATGTTGAACAGGCGCCCCTGTTTCCTTTACTTATAAAGAAAATGTAAAGTTATTGAGATTTTCATACAGAAATACCATTCAAATTTCTGACAATTCCGGTGGATTTTCCAAAAAAATCCTTCTTTTCATGCTAAAATTGTCCTGATAATTACGAATATAAACATAGACTAATGTAACAAAAAATCTGCCAAATAGGTCGAGCCGTTCTCAAGTGATGACCTTTCTTAAATGCGGTAATTGATTTTTATTCATATAGATTTATAAAGATCTCAAGTGATAAATAGATTACAGGCACTTTTAAATAGTTAATAAGACTTTAGTTGTCTATGGAGAAAAACCGGCAAGAAAATTCATGGATACTCTTTCAAAATCTCAAATCTCTTTCAAAAATCTTGCTCTACATGATGAATGAACACCTACTGTACCTACATTGTGGAACGCAAATAAATAATATGAATATGAATGTATTTAGTCAGAATATTTATCGATGTGCTGTTTGCCTATCTTTCCCACTGTTGAGCAAAATAATAGACACCCTTTATTACCCATACACAAAAACTTTACAACCTGTGACGTAAATGAAACTTAATAAAATATGTTTTATCGACGACTGTAACAAAGCAATTTCACAAAATAAAAAACTTGTTGTATACGAGTTTTGTTGATCAGTGAACCTAAGGTTTTAATGGTATTACAGTGCAATGTACGCTAACCCTAACTCGCCGCTATCAATAAAGCAAACAAACAAACAGACGGTATTATGTTACTAATGTATTGTGAAACTTTAAACTACCAAGACCTGACGGGTTGTAGTCGCTGTGTACACTAGATGGCGCTAGTAGTACCTTCATGAAGCTTCCATATTTAATTCTTTGATAATATTTTGAAGTGTCTTCGAGACTAGTGACTTTGACGTGGTAGTGTTCCGTGCGGGAATCGAATCTACGACACGTAGCGCAGCAGTCAATCGCTTAATCACTGCGTCAACCGTGCCGTCTTGTGCCAGCAGTGCCGCCAAATGTACTGATTATATTTTTCACAATTTCAGATTTGTCCCGTACTAAAAGTTATACTAAGTTAAAGAGATCGGGACTAGTAAGGTAGGGCTTTAAATGACCGTACTATAGGACCCGGGAATGAAACTGCAATTATAATATTAATCTCTTTATTATTTGCAACGAGCGAACCCAACGAAAATACCCAAATACGGTAGATGACTACTAGTCATCTGAGTTACTTTTTATGAACTGTCAAAAATGGCATTTTGTTCTAAAAATTGTTTAGAATACAAAAGCGTGACGTCATAGTTTTGCATTGCCATTGACGTACTTATTGTATGATTTTGATAAATTAAAAATTGAAAAATCCAAAGATAAAGCAAGAGATTAAGTTTTACTGAGTTTTTAGAAGGAAAACTATTTACCGTACAAGATTTCAGAATTTATTTTTGATGCAGTCATCGAGCCTATTTAAATAGTACAAGATATATCACATATTGACGTCCTTTCAAATATATATTTGTTTTTTTATCGTTCACCAAAGAACATTTTATATGAAACCTCTACAGTACCTATCTAGTTATTGCCTATACAAAGTTTGACGACACGAATGGCGCAGTGGCTAAGTCATTAGCTTTCTGCGCTAGGTGTCGCGGGCTCGATTCCCGCAGGGAACAAATATTTGTATGATTTACAGATAGTTGTTTCGGGTCTAGTTGTGTGTGCATGTGACATGTATGTTTGTAAACTGTAACCACGACACAGGAGAAATATGTGTGGGGCAAAATTTAAAAAAAAAAGTAACATGAGAATCTGATTATCTAAGTATGTTATGTGTTTATTTATAAACTTGTAAATGTCGTGTCGAACATGTTTAAGTAGCAGATAAGCTACCCATACTAGTTACGTAAATATGTATACTTACTTTACTTGTAACATGTCCGATAGCGTTTATCTCAACACATAGTTTGTTTAGTTGTCATGATATATTGAAAGTCTAATTGGTGTAGTGGTCGCATTGGAGTCTGCTGAGCGTGAGGTCCCGGGTATGATTTCAGGGTCGGGACAAAAAAAGAAACGACAAGACAGCTGACAGAAATAAATCATTGTTACATTTTTCCTTTGTTACATTGCATGTTACATAAAACCCTTGTTCTCAATTAACCGACAAATAACAATCCAATTAATTTCTCCCTACCAATATACCACTTTTTTTGTGTGGGATTCACGAATGCCTCTTTTGCGAATCCCTGTACGTACTCACGGTTGGTTGGTATACTTTGTATAATAGGATTTGTCAAACAAACGTATAATACGCATTAGCGTGACACTACGAAGAACTGGGGCGGAATGTTGTTGCGACCACGTGTTTAGGAGATTGGTGGAAAAAAAAGTAAAATTTTGAAATCCGATTTTTGTTAATACTTCCTCTTAATTTTTAATATTAAGTTATTAGTTAATATAAAGTTATCAGTGCTAAAAATAATGTTCTTATGAACTTAATATGAGATTTTTTTATAAAACTTTTTTTCACAACTCTTTCTAATAAAGAGACATTTTAGTAACCAAAAGAAATAGAAGACTTCTGATAATTTTGCATCTTATATACTAATATTCAAACTGTGTTTCCTGACAGGGTATCATATCACCGACGAATAAAAAATTTCTATAAAAAAATCTCTTAGATTAGGAACAGTAAAATATGTATTGCGCAACTAGATCTATACTCTATACATATAAATAAAATTGGAGTGTCTGTTTGTAATATTGAAATAACCGTTTTTTACTACATGCATATGAATATATATACGGTACATACACCAAAATAACATTTTTTACAATTTTTGTCTGTCTGTCTCTCTGTCTGTCTGTCTATCTGTCTGTCTGTTTGTATAGGCTAATCTCTGAAATGGCTGGACCGATTTTAACGGGACTTTCATTGGCAGGTAGCTGATGTAATAAGGAGTAACTTAGGCTACTTTTATTTTAGAAAAAAATAGGGTTAATTGCATTTGGTCTCACAAAAAAATACATTGTTAAGTTCCGAAATCCACGCGAACGAAGTCGCGGGCACAGCTAGTACTAAATAAAATGCCCTTGGACATACTGAGGATTTCCTTTCAAACTCTTTTGAAACAGGACTTTCGATGACCAACCCTTAAAAAGTCACTAAAGAAGTTTTGCCTGATACATTATTATTCAATGTTAAATCAATAAGACTATCCCTGAACTGCATACCTCACAGTCACCCTAGTTTCACCAGAAACCGTATCATCGCTAATTACGTTGGATTTGTTGCATAATGCTAATGAGTGAGGAGTAGAACCTTGGACTCTTTGCTGTATGTCAATCAACAAACAAAATATTAAGAACTTACACAGATGGGTACATAAAAAATATATGCTCGATACAGTTGGTGCAGTAGCTAAGCGATTAGCTTTCTGTGCTAAGTGTCGTGGGCGCGATTCCCGCACGGCACAAATATTCGTGTGATCTACAGATAGTTGTTTCGGGTCTGGTTGTGTGTGCATGTGACATGTTTTTTTGTAACCACGATACAGGAGATATTATAGTGTGGGGACACGACATTTTTTTTTTTTTTTTCAAAAAAGAAATTAAACGTAAAGTAACATTACGCCTGTTTTTTTCAGCAGGTTTATTCAGAGGTGTATACAAAAACGCCGATGCTGCTGTTCATTCACATGTGACAGGGCGAGTCCATTGCCATCTACCGGGCAAAATTCTAAAAACCGGGCTGTGGCCTGACCTCATAATTTCTATACAAAAAAACCCAATAATACTTTGCGTGACTCGGGAATCGAACCCAAGACGCTCGGCTAAACATAGGCCAATGAGCCAGCCTTCTTCTTCTTCTGTCTTGTCGGCACAAGCCATCACATGGTGATTGCTCATGCCGTAAAAAGATTAGCCATTAATGGTGTAGTAGGAATGGTGGTATCGAGGCTGACTGTCCAGGGTGCGGGACGATTTCACCTTTCGTTTCTTTTGCAGGCTGTATCTGCGTCGCTTACGCAGATAATCTCATTATAAAATCGTCACTGCTTCATTTGTCTAGTGGTAGCAAGCACGACCGCTGAGCGTAAGGTCCTGGCTGGGATTATCGGGTCGGGCAAAGTGTTATTGGGTTTTTCTGTATGGAAATTATCAGTAGCAGCAGCAGGAGTCTGGAACTGTGCTAAGTAGATGGCAATAGGCTGGCCCCCTTTTACATGGGCCACAGTAAATACACCTCTGCCTACCCCTATGGGGGAACATAGGCGTAATGCTATGTTATGTTATGTTAAAATCACCATGAATTGACATAAAAAGTGTCAACTTGTTAATGTCAATAGCTAATTATTTAATTGACTTTTACGATCTGGTTGAATGAGAGTTAACAGATTTTATGACTATGTATACTATTTTATAAGAGACAAACGATATTTAGGTGTCTAGGTCATTTGTTTTATATATTTATAAGTCTCATCATCATCAGCCAGAAGACGTCCACTGCTGAACGAAGGCCTACCCCAAGGGGGGGTTTGCCATAATCCCCACGTTTGGCAGGCAGCTTGGGATCGCAGTGGCTCACCGATTAGTGAGAGGACGCTGCTGCCCGTCCTCCGGTGTCTGGCCGCAGTTTAAAGACGTACCCGGGTTATAAGTCTAGATTTCAGTAACTTTTTACCCAATTGCGCGACAACAAAGACAGTTTTATGTTTTTAATATTATGTACTTGTCTATGTATGTAGGATACTTTATTTACAAACATATTTTGTACTAGCTTCAGCCCGCGTGGTTTACGAACCCGTACATTTTTCCGGGTTAAAAATTTGCCTTTGTGCTATTCCATACTATAATCTATCTCTGTGCCAAATTTCATCCAGATCCGTTCAGACGTTCTGGCGTGATTGAGTAACAAATATCCATCCATCCATCCTCACAGACTTTCACATTTATAAGATAGTAGGATTAAACAACGTGTATACAAATAGGTACCGTAAATTGTTAAGTATATAGGTAAATATGTGTCCTAATTTCTAAAAGTATAGACGTATTTTTTTTTATATATTTGCTTTGTGATTGAATTGTAAGAGTTCACCTCTGATTTTTTAAAATACGTGTGCGGATCAGAGTTTTATTTTCACTTAACTGTGAAGGAAACCTGATCACCAGGCTCCATGAGATTCTTGATGGTGTTTGTAGTCCGCCAACCCGTATTAATCCAGCGTGGTGGACTAAGGCCTAACCCTTCACTTTCTGGGAAGCCTGTGTCCAGAACGTAGGACACCCACGGGCTGGATTGTTAACTATTTTTTATAATGTAATCTTACGCTAGTTACAGACGGCTATCCATTGTAAATGTGAGCACAGTGTAGGGGTATTCTTTATACTTTTATTTTTATTTTTATTAACAGACTTTATGTTAAAGTTGCATTTAGTGTTTATTTGACGAAACCTACATCGTTTTCCCATACTTTTTCCACATTATGTTCATAGCAAGATTGTTAAAAGAGACTTTAAAAGAGTATCCATGGAGTTTCTTGCCGGTTCTTCTCCATAGGACCAACTTTTTGGAACCGTGCAACTAGAGTCCTATAACGTTTCATAAGTGCCTGTATTAGGTTTATTTGAAATAAAAACAATTCTATCTATCTATCTGTCTATTTAATATAATATTTTGTCCAGAAGAATTTTCTTATCTTTATTCGAAATCTTTGTTTAATTATCTAAACTACTCTACACTTATTATTTAATCTATGTTAGCATAACTGTACTTAAAATGTGTAGGTACTAGTAACTTAATTTTAATCTAAACAATATAAAATGTAAAACCTTTTTCGTCATCATAATTATTAGTAGCCATATTCAAAAATGTTTTCTTTCGTAAATAATCGATTTTTAATTAAGAATGAAATCTCAGATCTGAAGCGTAAGAGCTTTAAAGACATTGATATACAAAAAGGAAATGTTACGCGAAATAAAATGATTTGGCATAATTAGCATAAAATTATAAATTATATTGTACATTGTGCTATATCGTGTGCTATGGGTCGGCGTCATTCCCTTTTACGACTATATAAACCAGTTGTAGACTTTTTTCAATGGCCGCCGACTGCTGCGTTCATGTTCAACCAAAAAGCTCGACATTACAAGTTTGGTACAATAAATTATTATTCCAAAAAATATTAATTAAAAAACCGTTAAAATTTCCAAGAAAAACAAAGCTAAAATTCACCATTTTGTGGTTATAATAAAGATTCGAATTTTGTTATTGGGCAGCAATCAAAATGGCGACGAACGAAAGCTCGGGTAAGCTCGGAACGCGTCGGTAACGCGGGGCGGTGAGGGTCGCGGGAGGGGCGAGCATGCGTACCGAACTCGCAGGTCGCATTCCAGTAGTTCGGCTGGCAACCGCGCGGCGCTTACGTGCCCACCCCATTCCGCGACGCCCGTTCCCAATACAAAGAACACCTCAGTATTGTAAAAAATCTGTGATGTATTGATTAATTCCAACTTTATCCTCACACTAAACACTGTTTAGTACACCAGTGAACTTGTAACGAGTGTTAAAATCAACGAGAGCGTCGTTTTCAACGCGTTTTGTACGGGCCACGTCCTATGGAATTCCACATTTATCGTTGAATAGAATCTAGTGAGTGAAGTAACATGGTGGACCCATCGCGTCGCCTTTGAATGGATTGATCGTGTTTTATATGTGAAATTGTAGACGTTCAGTGATGAATAGTGTTCGTGGAATATAAATATGGATTGGTGTATGTGTGACAGTGTATAGAAGCAGCGACTTCGTAGCGTCTTCATTGGATAATGAGAGTCTAATAAACCAGTCAGGATGGTGTCTCTCAGTTACTTTGGCCTCCGTCATACGCCCTGGACCGTCCTTGTGCTCATTTTCTTCATCGAAAGCGTGATGGGGAACTATGCAAAGTCCTTCTACATACATTGGAACACAACAAACAGCATATTTAGAATAGATAACACAGATCACGTTTTCGATTTGAATAAAGGAAATGCCCAGTTCGAGTATGATCAAGTGAACATAATATGTCCAGTGTATACGCCGGGGACATTTGAGGAAGATACAGAAAAATATATAATATATAATGTGAGCAAAGAAGAATATGATACGTGTAGAATAACAAATCCGAATCCCAGAATTATTGCAATATGCGATAAACCGCACAAATTGATGTTTTTCACTATTACCTTCCGGCCTTTTACGCCTCAGCCGGGCGGTCTAGAGTTCCTCCCTGGCAAAGATTACTATTTCATATCGACGTCTAGCAAAGATGACTTGCACCGACGCATTGGGGGTCGCTGTTTAAGTCATAATATGAAACTGGTGTTCCGAGTGTGTTGTAAGCCGGAGGAGCAATCTCCGGCACCACTGCCGCAGCCCACTCCTCCTCCCCCGCCGCCTCCACCAACAACTCCTGCAACAACTACAACGACGACAACAATGAAGCCGGTGACTAAAAAGACGCACAAGTACGACAAGACACCGAATGAAGTCATCAAAAGCGAGGAGCTGTCTCATTCTCGCGGGGCTGCGCTGGCTTCGTCGCTTGCTCTGGCCCTGGCCGCGAGCGCGGTTTTAGCGCCGCTGGCTCGGTGAATGTGCGCCAGGGCGGCGAGACCCCCGCGTCCGGACCTCCTTGCCAAGCCAGGCCCAGCCGCCACACAAACTTTACACACGCTGCATTTACGCCCAGACACTCTAGTTTACACGTGAATTATGAATATGTGCGTAAAACAGTGTTCTAAACTTAAGTGGTGTATGTAAGTGATGTGCCCCAAGGATTGTGGATCTAATCATGAATGGACTTGTAAGTAATCGACTGGTGATTGGATGTGCAAAACTCAAGTTCCAAACTAGTTCCAAACGGCAAAACTTTAGTCTTTAAGGAACACGAAAGCCTAATTTTTATCTAAGCATATGGGCCTACTGATTAATCGAACTAATTTGTGAAGTTAATTCCAATAGAGGACATCAAACTGTAGTTTACGATCAGTTAAATATATTTATATATAAAGAAATGTTAACATGTATGATAAAATTAGGTTTCTTAAACCATTTAGGAATTAACGATTTTTTATATTTTTCATTATGCAAAGGATATTTGACTCAGAATTAGGGTTCTATAGGAAAACGTATATAAAAAATTAGGTAGCTTTTTTAATTTTTAGTTCAAAAGACAATTTCTTTTATTATTTTCACGACGGATAAGCATTAATTAGAATTTATTTATATTATAAATGAAAAACTTTGGACAAGTTAAGAATCTTGTCTAGAAAACTGTGATTTTGGTTTTAGTATTTTTTCTCTTTATAATATGCTTTTATTATGTGATATATTTACCTTTTATGTATTAAAAGTGAAGCCTTTTCACCTCATTTTTTCTTGACTGATTTATGCATTTCAGCTTTTTCTTTTTTATTTAACAAAAAATAATTGCTCGAGTAACGCGCGTCACTATCTTTGTAAATGGCGGCTTTAAGTCAAAAATCTCGCCATTTTAAATATTAAAAATAGCAAAATGTATACAAAGATAGTAACATGCACTATTAACTAAATAAATAATAATACTGAGACCTACACCTATTTAAAAAGATGGAATTTTCAAAAGAAACATTTATGACAATGAAAATTTCATTTTTTTATCGAAATACGGATTAAGCACACCGGTGCCATTACTGAAACGTGTGAAAACCATGTTTAACATAATAAAGAAATAGTCAAATAGTTGAATAGTAGTTGAAATAGACCGGTTTTCAGTTAGCCATAACTCAATAGTGACAGTTGATATATTTTAGGTAGTTTTTAAGAAAGAACGGTTGAGTTTCAAATTGTATTGGGAAATGTGAAAAATAATAATTCTGGAGTATTTTGTGCCATTATAAAAACATAATTTGCCGGTATGTCTAAAACTAATAAACAATTCTAAACTTGAGCCAACACAGCTGAAAGCTTCAAAGGAGTAGGCAATATTATGTCCGTTTTATTATAGTAAATAGTCCAGACGTTAATAACAGCATTAAAAATAATGCTTACTCTTCAAGGGTTAAACTGAAAGCTAATTAGAATGCGACATCTCATAGATTTGACATTGGACCTAGCCAAGATGCATCTATAATTCATTCTAAATGTGACAGATGACGCTATCTGTCTCAATTCTAAGAGATTTATACATAGTAATAACAGAACGAAATAATAAGGAAAAACAGAAATTACAGACTGGCCGAAAAATATTCTCATATCAAACACATTTGAGTTCGGAATCGACAAACACATACACAAGCGTCTGATTGTAATAAAAAAAAATCTGGCCGCAACAATATGAAAAGAATAAACGCTTTTATTGTTCCATATTTAAAATACAGCTAATTAAAGATAAAAAGAACGGGACAGATAAAAAGGTCTGTTCTAAATAAAACGGGATTTAACAGTGTCTTTGGTCACGCATTGTTTTCTAAACAAATGTTATGTTTAAATATAGTCTCTGGACGCGTATGATCGTTTATGATGTTAAGTCGCACACACACTGTTGAAAATAACTTAATTTTGTATTCAAAGACATTCTTACAATCTGTCATTTATATGACGTTAGGTTTGAGTAATAATTTACTTAATTTGAGCTGACGTTTTGATGACTTTCTGCAGCACTTTAAGCATTATTTAAAGTCACTATCTATTTCACACAGTTCTGAAATAAAAGCAGAATATGAATCGACTATCGATTTATCATTTAATTCTCATGAATTATATTTGTACATAAAAGCTGTAAGTCTTCTAAATTCTAAAAATCTATCCAGGTCTTGATTAATTGCTTGGTATTTTAAAGGTATATTTTTAAAAAACAGTGTTTCATCTTTAATCATGTCTTTGACTGCTATAGGAACAGGCTGGTTACATGCTAGTCCTTCCTGAAAATGTATTGATCTTTTCAGTTAGCAGATGTTTTCTCATAAGTCCAGGAGGGTCCATTCTCGAGCGGTTAAAGATTCTGTCGTGATATATTGAAAAGCATGCCAGATATCACTTGTTTATCTTTTTGAATTCGCGTAGTATCGCGTTAGATGTATAGATTTAAATACTCAAAAAGCAACAGTGATTGGATGAAAATGGTTTTTAGAGGAAGATATTAATAATAGAGATTTATGTTGAAGGGCGTGTGAATTATCCCCCTAGTACTTTACGAATCGGAATTTTAAAATCCTATCAGTTAGGTCTTCCATGTATGCTGTTCACACCTTTAAACGGAAGGTACGCCCTTTCAATAGTTTACAACATGTTATGCCGCACCTGTCTCTAAGAAAAATGCGCACACGCCTATCGCATTGTACAATATGCGTCACTTTACTGAAAACTCTTAAGGCGTGATTTACTGTAAACACATTAGAGATGGTATCTTTGACATTGTTTCTGTAGTGTTGGGCGATTGTTAGGTTCTGCTTTCAACCTTGTGTCTCTTGCTTTTTAGTCTAACTAGTCTCATTGGCTGGTGTGTTTATCACTTGATTCTTTGTTGTCTTGACTAGCTCTCGTTACTAAAGTTCTACCATTTTTCTCTATTTATGATAGCCAGTGATAGCCTAGTGGTTGAACGCTTGCCTTCCATGCAAGAGGGTCCGCGTTCAAACCCGGCCCGCACCTCTGACTTTTCGGTATCATGTGCGGATCAGAATTTGATTATCACTTGCATTTACGGTGAAGGAAAAACATCGTGAGGAAACCTGCACACCAGAGAGGGCTCCATAAAGTTCTCGACGGTGTGTGTAGTCCGCCAACCCGCACCGGGCCAGCGTGGTGGACTAAGGCCTAACCCTTCTCATTCTGAGAAGAGACCCTTGCCCAGCAGTGGGACAGTAATGGGTTGCATTTATTTTTATTTATGATAAAATTGTGCGCGCGCATTTGAGTTAACGCATTTCATAAACGCGCACACATTGTTACGTTTTTTTTTTTGCTTATGGTAACTATGGTCGATATTGAGGTAAACTCCTGCTATTCTCTCAGTTTAAGCACCTAGTTTATAACGACAGTTAGTTACCGTGGCGCTTTCTGGGAGATATGCCCCATGTCCAGCAGTGTGGACTGATAATGATGATGAAGTTTACGTGTGGTTTTAGCATGTATATCTTACTATGACCTTTAGTGGTGGCATAGTACAGAGGGACTCATCAGTCTTGCTAATACAACAACAAGTAAAGTGAAAGAAAATATTCCCTTCAATAATTATCAGTCTTTTTCAACCTTCACGTAGGCAAAATCATCTAGCAACGATGGAGCTATAAACATAAATTGGAACTGGAATACAGGTGCAGCAATATTTACCTGTTGTTTAGACTTGCGCTTATAAAACAGCATTGAAATCCGATAGATAAAGCGAGAAGCTTTATATTCCCAAGAATAAAAAAGACATTATCATTGTAACTTTATAAAACATTGTTCATAATTTTTACGATATCAAGTTCAAGCTTTTTAGGCGTCCCCCAGGGTATCTCTTAGGACCATTATATGAAGTAAAGTCAAACTTCCACTTGTGTCTGTTTAACCATGTGCATTATAGGCGTGAATATCACAAACACAGGTATACGATGTAACCGCGTCCTAACTGACGTTGAGTGCTTCTATTTTTATTTTAACCCAAACAGTTAAACGTCTACTTAACGTTTCTGGGTACAGATCGTTTGTTTGAACATGTCTTTGGCTATTTTCAGTTTCAGAAGGGATTGTGGACGCAGTAATCTCGTTGGCATGTTTGTAATAATTTAGACGAGTTGTTTTTTGTGTACACACCTTTTTGATGTTGTTGGACTTGTTAAAACGTCGAGGCTTTCTCTCTTTTTTTTAAGGTATTAATGGTTTGTTGTTTTTGTAGGATATAGTGATATTCGTTTTTGGAAAAGGGTTCATTCATCCTTTCAGTTCGTAAATGTCTAATGATGGGTCTTTGTGGACATGTTTTTATGTCCATCAAGACATGTTCATTCATTATGTCTATGTTGTTGTCTACTGCTCTACTTGAAATATTTTTTCGTTTGCCATAATTTTAAACACTTTACTAAGCAATCTATAATATTACGTTATAAAGACAAGTGGATATACTCGTACTTTCTAATTAATAGTATTAATGTGACTTAAAATAACATCAGACACAAGATATATTACCTAAGGGGATAAAAAAATGGATTCTACTTGTACATTAAGTCACAGAAGTAATGGGTCTAGACTGCCGATGTTTTTAATTAACTAATTGTTGGGTTAAGCATTAGTCTCAAATGCACTATTGCATTATAAAAACAACTTGCAAAACCCGCTTAAAATTTTGACTAAACTTTCATAACAACGAGCTTAAAATATTGAATCGATATTTAAATCTGTTGAAGCTTTTCAACAACATCACAAAATACCTATTGAAAACTAATATTGTTGGATGAACAGTACGGCTTTAATTTTATAGCTTTGGGCTGTAGACTAGACTATGATATGATATGACCAATTAATAAACAGACTAAAATCTTTCTTTTCTTTCTTTCTTACCTTCACTTGTTTCGTACCAGGGAAACAATTTACAAACATACATCTCACATGCACACACACCAGAAACAAGTATCTAAAAATCATTCAGAAATTTTCCAACATCCAATATTGGAAATTTTGATTTGTTTAATAAGCATATCACTAAACATTTACGGTGAGTTAAACGTTTATTTATTTATAAATAAACTACCCAAAATGATATAAAACGCCACTACACTACCGTCTTATATAATAATAACAATAAATACATCAGCTCATTAAATTTTATGACCCGTTTAGCTAATTAAATTATATTTAATGTAGGAGTTTCAAAATGGCGTCATGATAGATATATTATGAATTCTCGCTTATGAAGTATTAAAAATATTTGTGGATTTTGAACTTCTTTTTTCGGAATTTAGAACTGCTTTTATAGTTTCGTAGTTTCTGGAAGGGAATCAAATTGTGGAAGACTCATAGAACATATTAGGCGAAGAGACAAAAAATGTATGAAATTTTTCATTTATAAGGCAAATATTTTGACTTTGTGGATCTTTTATATGTATTATTGTATATGTCTTTTGTTGCTCATAACTACAAAATTTAGTACTGGCAAATATTTAACAATAAATATTCAATTTGCTTGATCTTCAATATCCCATAAAGCAGAATGACGTGAAAAAATTAAAAGCCTCGCGCCTACCATAAAGTTTAATAACTTTTCTTACGGGATAATAAGAATTCTAAAACGGCACTATTATAAGTTGATTGTACCTCTCAAAGGCTCGGACGGCAACCGGTTCTAGCAAATAACGTACTGGATTTAAAAATAGCAACAGTACTAAATTAAAGTTAGCTGATCAATGCAAAAGAGAACAATATTTCCGTCAATGAATCCTTTGATATTTGAACAAAGAATGTTTAATACCATATTAAACATTGACTCCATCAAAATTGTATTTTAATTTCGAACGATATCACTAAAAAAAATAAAAATACAGCGATATCGCAGTATGAAACTTTTTTGATATTTCGTTTGCTTTAACTATTGAATCATATTTTCACGTTAAATCAAAAAGTTCTTTTGAATTCAAGCCTCTTGTATTGGAGAACATATTTGCTGAATATAAGTGCTATGAATTTTGTTATAAAGCTATCAAAAGTTAATAAAACTTTTTTTACAACATTCTAGTTCAAGACACTATTTTATTACTATACCATCGATGAAACTCCTTCCAGTTCTGAATTTGAACGTTTATCTCTCAACCACATCATTTATCTGTCTTTTTGTCTGGCAACATTACTGAAAAGGTTTTACTCAACCTTAACAGTCTGAACTTATGTTCTATTACAATTACTGTTCTACAGGCGTGTCTTAAGGCGCGCCACCTAACTATTCCAAGTTGTTTGACAAAGATATTGTACTAAGATATTATATGTAATGCCTCAGGCTAAGCTTACAAAGTCCAAAAACATGTTACAGTAATTGTCAGTATCTATCTTGTTGAGCGTTATAAGTGTGGTATTAGAAGGTGGTCATATTTCATCATTTGAAAGTATTTTACTATTCAAATCGTTATGGCAAGTTCGATTTGGATATATTTCATCATTTGTATCGGTACTTGTTTCATCGTTTGTACTGTCATTGCAGTTTCTATACCGGGTTGCGAGAATTGAGTAATCATTGTGTTGTCATTTATCACTCACTACAGTATCAATATCGCTTGCAGTTGCGTTGTGTATTAGTACAATGTTTTTGGAACACTACAATTGTTTCGATAGCAAAATTCTGGATGTTGTTGTTCTCTGTATTTCTCTTACGAGTCATCGGATATTCTATCGCTAGAATACATAATTTTTGACTATGATTATTATAATAACTGACTATTTTAACAGAAACACTCATTTGCCAACTGACCCTCTCATCTAAAAGCCCGTATGTTTGTAGCTAATAAGATTTAATAAGGTGACAACATAAGTAAGATTTCAAACAAAATTTCGAGGTCTTTAAAGAAATACAATTCAGATTTTTAATTAATTCGATTGTTATAACCAAGAAATTCCAATAAAATGTGAACTGGTTCTCATTTTATGACATACATTGCTACTATTGGCCGGCCATCAATAAATCTATCAGCCGTTTTATCTAAAAATGTTTATGCGACTAGTCGTGTTGCCATAAAATTTAATTATTTCCCATTAATTTTTATTTTATACACTTCACTTGTTCGTTTTTGTATGTCTTGTACGGGGTTCGTTTCTTTCCATTAGGATTTATGTTTATGTAAACTGTATGTGAAATTTTAAGACCTTTTGACGTATAAGGAAATATGTATAATTAAAATTTCTCTACTATGCTTGCTCTTCTTCCATCAAATTTTGGAAATCATGATACTACATACATGTATACAAAAGACAAAAGTGGAGGAAGACAAGAATATATTTCGCATCGTTTCTTCAAGTAGAGTTCAAGTCCATCTTGATTGACCTTTAAGGTTTATAAAATCATTATAGTATGTTGAATCTCAAACACGTTATTTATTTCGTATAAATAAGTCTTATGTAACATAACATAGCATCACGCTTGTATTCCCCGAAGGGTTAGGCAGAGGTGTACTATTGTACGTCCACATTTCGCCGATGCCGTTACTGAGTCCCATGTGGCGAGCCTATTGCCATCTAACGGGCACAGTTCCAGACTCCGTGCTGCTACTGAGAATTTCTATACAGAAACACCCAATAACACTTTGCCCGACCTGGGAATCGAACCCAGGACCTCACACTTAGCAGTCGCGCTTGCCATCACAAGACCAATGAGGCAGTCTCATTTGTCTATTGATATAGTAAATAGATTGCTTCTTAATTATCTTAATTAGGCGAATGAAGAACACAGTAATTCTGTAAAATTGCCCGAGTCATATTAATACAAATTCTATCACAGTCCACAAGAAAATCATAGAGGATTAAAAGCAAACTATGCTAGCTAAAGTAACACTATTCAGCCAATCGAAATCTGGTGGACACAGCACTCTCAAAAAGGAAAGTCATGTTCAAAGTCAGAAGCTAGCGGGTTGATGACCGATCTTGGATTTAAGAATATAAAGAAACCATCTATCTCCGATTTGTTCGCTCAAACTTGATCGCCAGCCATTTTTCTTTTAGTTTGAACAACAGAAATGCAAATGAACCTTGTATCGACATACATGTCAGCAAATAATGATTTATTATATTACTAGCGACCCGCCCCGGCTTCGCACGGGTAGCAGAGCATATACGCCTTCATTTTTTTTCCGTCGTCGTGTTGTATCAGCCTGTTACGTCGAACATTTACTCAGCGCACGTCAGTAAAGCTCCCAGTCGGCATGTTTTCTTTCCGACATCTTCAACAATCATCGTCATATTTCAGCCAATTTACACAAAACCTTAACGAATTATACACTTAAACTTTCCTCATGAATAATTCTATCTATTGGTGAAAACAACATGAAAATCCGTTCAGTAGTTTTTGAGTTTATCGCGAATAGACAGACAGACAGACGCGGCGGGGGACTTTGTTTTATAATGTGCAGTGATTTACGTATGGCTGTCTCATTGGTCTATTGGTCGCAAATGCGATTGCTGACCGTGAGTTCCTGGATTTCGATTCCCGGGTCGGGCGAAGTGTTATTAGTTTTTTATGTATGGAAATTCTGGGTAGCTGGAACTGTGCCCGGTAGATGGCAATAGTTTCGCCCCCTATTACATGAAACTCAATAACGGCATTGGCAAATGTGGGTGTATAATAGTTCAGCTCTGCTTAACCCTTCGGGGAATACAGGCGTAATGTATGTATTTAGAATAGTGATATTTATATTTGAATATATTTACTTTCGATGCTATATTTTCGTTGTTTTGAAGTAGGGTTTCATTAAAGGTCTGGTTACCGATTCCCGTGTCGGGCAGTGTTGTTGGGGTATTATCTTAGAAAATTCTCACTCTTTCACAAATATTGTCCAACAATATTAATATATTACCCTTGTCTTCATTGAAACCAATCATCAGGCATTTCACACACAATTCCTCTGTGTCAGCAATTGCATTATGAATCGATCTGTAATTAAACAAGTATGTGTGTACATGTACTTGTTTTATACTTGATTTGTGTCATTCATTTAGCAAAGGTATATTTAAATATACATTTCGCCAATGTCGATATTAGATCATTCATATTTCGTTTTAAATCTCCATCTACAAATGAAAAAGTTTCTAACAGAAAAAATCTAATTACACTGACTGAGAAATCGTAATGATGCCAATACATTGATTCAAATGATTTATTGATTACATCTCATACAAACATAACATCACGCTTTTTCGCATGAGTGTCGGCAAAAATAACACATCAGATATGATTGATAAATAGTTTTAAAAAGTCTTTGTTTCAGATAAAATTTATTACATACTAGCTGTTCCCGCGACTTCGTTCGCGTGGATGTCGGAACTTAACAATGTATTTTTTAGTGAGAAAAGCGATTTAAAAAAAAAATAATTATAAAAGTTACGTGAAGTTAAGAAGACCAAATGCACTTAACCCTATTTTTTTTTCTAAAATAAAAGAATTTTTCTAAAATAAAAGTAGCCTAAGTTACTCCTTATTACATCAGCTACCTTCCAATAAAAGTCCCGTCAAAATCGGTCCATTCAGATTCAGATTCATCCATTTCAGAGATTAGCCTATACAAACAGACAGACAGACAGACAAAAATTGTAAAAAATGTTATTTTAGTGTATGTACCGTATATATATTCATATGCATGTAGTAAAAACGGTTATTTCAATATTACAAACAGACACTCCAATTTTATTTATATGTATAGATAAAAACTCAAACTTTGACGCTTTATAAATACACGGAGAAGTATATTTACTAAAACATTACGAACATAAACGATCTGCAGACAGTTCATTGTTTGAATACGAAACAAAAAATAGTATATTATTATAAAACGAAGATGAACAAGAAATGGCACTAAATTATATGCAAAACTAGACCATAAATCATAAGATCACATTAATCTTGTGAATCAAACGTCTCCATCCGCTGGTCTGTTATTTTTGGAACAGCGATGCTCAAAATTTGTGTACGGCCCCTTCAGGAGTGCGGGGAAAACGTTGACGAAAGATGGATTTTAAAATAAGGAACGACAACTTTAGAATTTAAATTAGTTATGGCTGTTAACTCAAATATATAGTCAGTGACAGTTAAGTCCAAATATCATGATGGAAGATTAACTAATGATTATTTGCGAGGCAGAAATACCATGTTTCATCGACTCTTAGGCTCTTTACAGATTTTTATAGCAAACAGTTATAAAAAATGATGATTTTATCTATGACTAGCTTTTGCCCGCGACTTCGTCCGCGTAACCTATATATTATATAATAATTTATAGCCTATAGCACTTGGTGATAATATAGCTATCTATCGGTGAAAGAATTTTCAGATTCGAATCATTAGTTCCAGAGATTACCCCCTACATACAAACATAATATTGAAAAACTGGTTTTTTTATTTAAACAAATAATGGATTCTTGACATATAAATTACTTTTCCTACTGTATTGTTTGTTAAACTATAATAGACATTAGCATCAATGTAATTGAATAAAAAATTGATTGAAAAAGGTTTTTGTTATGCCAGTCAAATATTTCTAGGTGTCTATCATTTCACCTAGCTTGAGCAGCATTTAAACTGTTAATAGTAATTTATACTTACAGCAATCAAACAAAGGTTAATAACTCAAATAACAAAACAAATTTAAAGTTGAAATCCGTTGTCTTATTTAAAATAACTAATAATTAAGTCTTAAAAGTATACAATTAAGATTTCGAGAACATCTACAAAAGCAAAAAAATAAAATAAATATGATTTTAATAAAGAGGTTCTAATAAAATACCATTGTAAACTTATATAATTTTATGTGTACACCGTTTAGAATGGCAGGATTCATATCATAACAAAACATCACGCCTGAATTCCCCGAACGGTTAGGTAGAGGTGTACTATTGTATACCTACATTTTGCCGATGCCCATCTAATAGTGGGCGAGCCTATTGCCATCTACCGGGCACAGTTCCATACTCCACGCTGCTACTGAGGATTTAAATACAGATTAACTCAATAACACCTTGTCCAACCCGGGAATCGAACCCAGGACCTTATACTCAACAGTCGCGCTTCCGACCACTAAACCAATGAGGCAGTTGAATCGAGTTTTATACAAAATAAATAGCTTTAACATTATGAACTAATCCTATCATTGATAAACTTTTGTTTTCTGAAACAAATCATATTTGCAAAATTAAAAAACATTTTTTTCAAACTTCACAAATAATAGCATTAAGTTGGACGTAAATCTTTAATTTTAAGGACACCAATTTATGCTAATTTAAACTTTGGGAATCTCAATTTGAAACTAAACGCTTGAGAGCACATTTTCCAATTTCATCGTATATTTTTTTCTAAATAAATGAGGCAATTCTCTTAATTGTGACATCAAAGCAGGCGATTGATGCGCCCGTCATTTTGTCAAGAAAATATAGCGGTGCATCTATTTTTATTTCATAATGTTTTTGAATTTTAAGTCTCCGTATCTTTAAATCTTATGCGGATCTTATTTATTGGTTTTGTTTCAAAACAAAAGGTTTATTTTTAACCTGTGTTGGCTCCGAGAATTTAACACAATGCAGAATCTCATTTTGTCTTACACCAGTCCGTTAGTGTCTGTTAAATGTTGGCTTCACTCAGACTTCGTAATAAAATACTGAATGATCACACTTGCCAAGGAAATTGGCCATTCTCCTCGCTCATAAAATGTCTAAATCACGGTACTCCTGAGCTCAGTGCTTAAATACGCAGTTCTGGAGCTAAAAGTCCCGGTTTTGGTTGGGAACAGTGTCTTTCGGGTTTTCTGAAATTCTCAGTAGCAGCACAAAGTTTGTTGAGTGCGATAGAAGGTACTATGCTCACCCTATTACATGGGACATAATAACAGCATTGGAAATAGCAACACTGCCTTAACCTTCACACAGGCGTTGCTATATTATCACGGTACCTATCTCAACTCACAGCTATCATCTGTTCACATCTAGTATGCTATAAACTTTCTCGAGGCTATTGGTCTATCTGGCAAAACTTCCAAATTTTAATGATACTCATAACTACCCAAATACTTTTTTTATCACCTTAGAAAAAAGTGATAAATATAGAAAGCGCTATAGAAAATCGGCTACAGACTTCATGAGGCTAATGGTCTATGGAAAAATTCACATATGATTCACCGACACTTTTTTAAAATCACAAATTTCATGATGTATCGAAACTGCTATAGCAAATCAATTAATACATTGATGAATCATACTCAATTCTCCAAGCCTATCTACCAATCTTATATCTTCTTCATTTTTTAAATCTCATACAATTAAATTCGCCTCTTAATCTGTTTCCGGGTAATCCATTACATGACACCATTTAAAAATAGCTTTTTTTTGCTTTTATCTGTTAAATAAAAAATGGCCGGCCTTGTTGGAGTTCGTTCCTCGTACAGGCGTAAAATTGCTGCATTGCAATGACGGTTTATCTCTTGGATATCTATGATATTCCATTTATAACATTTTGGTTTGGTCGGATATTCTTTTGATTTTAAGAGACGGTGTTTATTCAAATTCTACTTGTCCTTATCATTTATATCTTGGTGAAAGGAGATGACAATATAATTAACAGTTCTAACGTAAATCGTTTAATCAAGTTTATGAGTTGTTGATGTGTTTATCGATGATTTTAATTTTTTTGTTCTTCTGTCTTGCTAAATGAGCATGTAATAAAATTCTTGGATACATCTAAAGTAAAGTAGTACGTTATTAGACCCGTAAATTCAGTGTTCTCGTCAATCTTTTATTAATAATACTCGTGTATTGATTACGATTTGATTATATTTATACGAGATAATGTCTCTCTCCGATCAAATAGAGAAACTTAAACATACTTTTTGTTTTAATATGAGTTTCAAACTCTTGACTAATCAGCTCTTACTTTTTAAAATCTTTATTATATTTGAAATTAGAATTTTCTACTATACTTTCCAGCTCTATAAACTCATTATCGAAAATGATTAACAAAATCGAAATTTCAAAACAAATTATGTATATTTTCACTAATGAACGAGGTTGTGAAGAGGGGAACACTAATCCTCTTTAATGAGCAGATAAAGCCTATGAATTGCGTTGCAAAGGGTTGCACGACCAATGAATAACCTTAATTCCGATTCACACTATCTCTTTCTTGCAAACATGATTGAAAAAGGACAAAATGTTTGGAACCGTCAAATTAGTATATACATTTAAGGAAAAATAGACGCGGCCTATGGTATAGAATTTTACGTTGTTTTAAACAGAGATAAATTCATTTCTATCCTTTTTTCATGTTTCTTGTTAAAAAGGGACACAGTGAGAGCATATAAGTTAAGTTTTGTTCAACAAAATAAGCACCTAAACTCAATGGTACCACGGTATCATTTTATCTGTCTATTACAAATTTGTCTTTAATATTGGAACAAATATTGGTGTTATCATCACAAATATTAGTACAAATATTTGTATCAATTTTCTTCTTATTTATATTGGTGTAGGTTTGGTTTAATTCTCTCCATTTCACTTACCGTCCGCCATCTTTTTGATGGTATCTCTCCATCTCATTTGCTGTCTCTCTCTACTTAGAGGAGAAAAGACTTCTTTGCTTCCATGATTCCAATCTAAGACTCTGACGCAACATGACGAGCTCTCATATATTAAAATTTGGTTATTTGCGCTTGCGTTTGACACGGGGTATCCATATTTGGGGCTGCAAGGGTGAAATGTTTAAGGAATTGAATTACAGAGGGTTGTAAGCCTACCACCTATCCAAATCTACTATGGTCTATATATTATTCGACGTTTCATTGGTCTAAAGGTCTCAAGCCCGAGTGCTGAGCGTGAGGTCAGAGGTGACTCGGGTCGGGGTAATTTTCTGAAGAAGTCCAGAGTTTGAAATTGTGCTCGGTAGATGGCAATAGGCTCGCCACCTATTACGACATCGGCAAAACCTCGGTGTTGGTACACCTCTGCCTATTCTTCAGGAAATACACGCGTGATTCTTATCTGTATTAAATAAAGCTTTTATATTTTTCTAATAAGGTTAATAATATGAAAGAATTGTAGATAAAGGTTTTTGGTAGTCTGATTTTTCTTTTTTAATTCTGAATGTCCAATTTGAAGAGAATCTATAGTCTATAGTTCTTTATAAACAGTTGCATTGCAATAAAAGTTTAACCAACGATTTAAACTAACTAAACGCTAGTACGATGTTAGTGTAAAAAACGTTAAGTTAAACCATCTTGGCGGTGCGGCGTACCTTTGAAGTCTTTTTTAACATTCTCACAGTCAATTATACAGTTAAGATGCTTTCATTGCGTCGAGACAAAACACATGAATAATATCACGCTAGTTGCCAATAGGAGAACGCAGAGACTATAGGACATAACGTAAATTGGAATCAGTTTTCCTTTATTGTTCTCGTGGTCGCAAGTACGACTGTTAAGTGTGAAGTCCTGGTTTCAGTTACCGGGTCGGGTGTTTTGGGTTTAACAAATTCTAAATAGCAGGCGACAGTGGCGTGCGGTTCATAAAGACAAAAAGACACTGCCTACCCTACATAGCTCAGATAAATATTTATTATAAGATATTTGAGGTGGCAAATCACATAGATCATTATTTAATCGACAAGACGACGAACCAATACCAACATGCGGTAGATATTTTTGGTTAGTAAGCTTGTGAAATTTTCTGCCTACCTAAAAACTCTGTGCACGCCGCCGCAGGCCGGAGATTTTAATTGTGCATTGTAGTTCCAATATGGGATTTGCTTACTCTTACAACTTACTGCTCTGCCTTACTCTCGGGGGAAATAGCTCTGTTATATAATCTCAATACAATTTGAAACTCATCCGTGACAGCAACATTTTCTTAGTATTCTCTCTCATTAGTTTTGACTTAGTTGTGCTGTGTACTTAGAATAATAATTATTGCCTGATTATTGTTATTAAAATAATAACCTCATTTGCAGAATCTCGAAAGAAAATCAGTCCGCTAGTTTTTAATGTGAAAAATAAAACATAATTTTTATATTTAAAACTAAATTGAGATTTGTCCCAATCAGAAATTAGTATTATTAAGTAACTTTTTAAAATAAATTTTCATCATACACAATTTTGAAATTTTATGACAGTTTTTTTTTTCTAATCATAAGAATTAATTGAATCCTTTTGCTATCTATGCTTTTTTCTTAATTGGATAAGCAAAAAAAAAAATGATCAGATCTATATAAATTATCTTTTTCACGGTTTATGTTATTATAAAATGGTTGAACTATCTTTGAATGACTGAATTTAAGACACATAATGTTCTAGAATTCTAACCTGTTTTAGTCAATGTGCCTAGCTTAGGTATTCTGCGTTGAATTGTTTGAAGGTTGGTTACACCAGCTTTGATTATTATATCTGTCACTCTCAATGTGTTATTGACGAAATCTGAATATTCGCTTGTCTAATTTTTATGTTTGAACTTATAAGTTATGTATGTAATAAAATTCATTTCAGCAAAATAATATATTATTGTATTCTAATTCAATCACTTATTGCACATAAAAGTGCAATATGATTTTTCTGTAAGGTACTGTCAAAATGAAAAAAAAAAAACTGTATATCATTGTAACATCAGAAACATAAACGGCCTAATATTTTTATTTATTTTCAACAAGTTTTATTTATATAAAAATATTAAGATAATACAATAAAAAATGCTACAGCAAATCAACAGTATTTTTTCTTGATGTACATTTCTGATTGGGAGAGGTTTTAAAAATAATTGATATTGTGTAAGCCTAAAATTATATTGTCTGTGACAAATTTCCTTTTACGCTAATTGTTAGTTAATACTAAAAATTATGATCGATCTAGTAACTCAGGTTTTGGAGCAACAATCCTATAACTTGTGCCTGGTTTTATCTATTTTTCTTTGGAGCTTTACTAGAAATTAGAAAAAAATTTTTTTTTTAGAATTTTTGTTATTTTTTTTTATATAAATAAGGTAAAGCTTCAATGAAGTATGTCGATAAAACATTTGTTTGCTCAGTAAAGGTTGTAAAATCTAAATGTTTCATGACCCAGTTTTGTATTTATAATCTTGTTTTACCCGAAAAGCAAGAGCATTGAACTAAAACTAGAACTTTTCTATAAATAAGTTTAAATGGGTAAATTAAATATGATTTGAGATCAGATAAATTCGAGTAATGATATGTTAACTATGTTTTCTTACATTTTCAACTGCATAATAACCAAATATAAAACTGAATTATGGATAATAAAAGATTTTGCTATTTTTTATTTTGTCGTCATAATAATTAAACACTATTATTAATCATATTTCGAATCAACAGTTTTTTGCTCTTGCTATTTTTTTAATAATATTTTTAATAAAATAATGTTCCATTTTTATTAAGAAATATTCGCATTGGTGCTACTAGCGATCGCTAATATAGTTTTTACATTTTTATTTTTAATTTATTGATATTTTTGTACTTATTCCTCATTTTCAAAGACTTTTTTCGATGTACTTAATTTTTTTTACGATTTATTAGCGAGAAAAATTTAGAAATATGAAAAAGCTTCAGCTACCTCTTTATACTGTTCTAAAGGTATTTTTGTATAAAATAACTAATCTTAGCATTAGTGAAATAAGCTCAAAGTTGGGTCACTAGATCGGTCATTGCGATTTCCTAAAACGAAAAAAATAAAAGATTCAAAATCCACATTTTTCCTAAAAAAAAATGGATATTAATAAAATCAGTGCGTGTATTGTCACGCAAACGAGGGTTCTGTAGATATTTTTGGAATGTATTTTTAACATTTTTCACATTTTTTTTTATATTTTTACTGATTTATTTTTGCTCAAGAAAGATAATCCTGGAATTAATTGTATTATATTGGAGTATAATTTTACTGTTTCTCAAATATCTACGGAACCTCAATGATTTGAAGATACTTAATAGGTTGTAGGGAGACGGTACATCACCGTTAGTGTACTGTACAATATATTTTGCAGCTGTATTGTTAATTAATGCTGTAATTATAAAATAAATCGCGGCCATAATGTCTCTGGTTTGATTTGGAAAAAGATTTTTTGTAAATTTCTCGGTAGGGGCAGAGGTTTCTTCAAATGTTATATTAAGTTTAATGTATAAATTTGTAAATTTAATCGTGAAATATAATTTTATTGTCATCAAGACCAATGAATGGAGCGTTTTGTATAAAATGAAACAACACTTCAAATAAAATTCTTGTTTGAAAAATGTCCGATGTTTCTAAACTAGATATCTCTGCCTATCTGCCTGAATTATGGGACGAATAGTAATAAAAAAAAATTGTTATCGAAATTGGTTAAAAGTCCCGCCTGACAGACATTTTACCAAATGATTGTGCTGTCAAAACTAGTCCGCCATATTGATAAAAAAATATGCATGCATTTTATTTGCGCTTTCTACTGTAATAATATTGAGCTCATTGCGCTTCATAGCAATATTTTACTACCTACAGTTATAATAAAATACAGTTTTGAGCACAATCAATTGTTATAAATCGAGGCCTCGCGGGATGTTAAGGCCACAGATTGGAGAACGTTGCACTAGAAATTGGCCTCAATCGCGCTACACGTCAAAAATTCACTCGTAAAAAAGAGAAGGAAATTCACTCTTTCTCACTTGTGAATTTTTGGCTTGTATTGGTAGGTCCAGTCCACTTTGTAGATATATGACTTGATATTATTAATGTAGGTATTTATCACTTGAGGTGCCGCCATTAGGCCAAAAAGCACCTGCTAATAATAGTAAATGTGTTGGGTAAACTTTAGAGGTTGTGGCCTGTCTATTGCCTTGTAATCCAATCCGTGGCCTCGAGATTTGTAAAAATAGTACGGGAAGTTCGAAAAATAATGTACCTACTAAGTATTTGGTAATAAATAACTTGTAAATATGTTGTTAAAATAAGTGTAGACCCTGTAGGTATTTATTTGTACGATTTCGGGCCTTTGTTGAAATCCAAAGTTTTTAATTTATTTTTCGACCAATAAATGTTGGAGAGAACTATTTTTTTTGTTTTATTTCTACATTGGGTTTATGCCTTTTGATCTGTCAACCACAAAGTCTTGTAAAAGTGTTTTTGAATATACAAAAGACTAAAAAAATATACGTAAAGAGTTAATTTAAATGAATTGCTTTTTAAAGAAACATTTTCGTTTATTACGATTTGACAATTGAGCCTAAACTAATGTCTAAAATAAATTAATGAATGAGTCTTCAAATTCAAGTAAATAATTTTAAAACGGCTTGTTATTTCAATGAGTTAATGTTATGTAAGATTTTCAGTAAATCTAAAAACTATTTTTACTTGAACTCATTTTTTGTACACTAAAAAAGTAAATCTCGCTGTAAATTTGAAATCAGAACATTTTTTGTTTGTACTTATCAGAGAACAAACTTATCCGAGATTTATCTGTCTACTAAGAACTCGCAAAAAATTTAATTTCAAGTTGAAACTTAAAGAAATACGGAATCTTTAATTAACATTGATGTATGGTGTCGAAAAACTCGTGTATGGTCACCGTGAAATGTATGTATGAATCATTCATGGGGCGTAAGGTAACCACTCTTTAAGATTTGCTAATCGCTGTTACTACATTGTTGCAGGATATGTTGAGAATTCAGCATTGCTAGCATTTTGGCGTCGTAAAACTCAATTTGTGTTTTTATTCAAATAAGTGGCAGGGATAGGGTTAGGTTTTAAGTTTTAAAAGTTGTTGTACAGCTATAATTCTGCCTCACTAGTCTAGTGGCCGCAAACTCGAATACTGAGCGAAATCCTAGGTTCGATTCCCGGTTCGAGTAGTGTTAAATTTTCAGCAGCACCATAGCAGTGTAATTTAGCCGCTTAGATATCAACAGGCTCGTTCATTACATGTGATATAGTAGATGTACAACATTTACACCTCTGCCTAACCCTTCGGGGAAAACAGCCGTGATGTTATGTTAATTATTTGGTTGGGTCCAATTAGTCCTAGCCTAGCACTAATAAAACCATACTGGTACATTGTGGACTTTACTGGTGACTCATACAGGTACTTATTTACTGGTAGGCCAAATTTCAGTCTTAGATAGATAGAGTATTCTTTATTGTACACCAAAGGAAAAAGTGCAAAGCGAAAATACATTTTACACATAGGGTACAAATCGGCGGTCTTATCTCTTCTTCTTCTCAGCGAGTCAATGGCAATCTAGGTAGTTCCAGCCCACAAGTTAGCTGCTAGGACTGCGCTATCAGTGGCATCCATTAATTCTTCCGGCGTACAGGTGTGGGGACATGTCGGGCATGACATTAAGTGCATGGAAGAAAATATAGGTAATGGTCAGTGTACGAATATTCAGGTATTGTTTCTTTCTTTCTTTCTTTTTTAAAACGTTGTCCCACACTAGGATTTCTCCTGTGTCGTGGGTACAGTTTACAAACATACATGTCACATGCACAAACAACCAGACTCGAAACAACTATTTGTAGATCATACAAATATTTGTTCCGTGCGGGAATCGAACCCGCGACACGTAGCGCAAAAAGCCAATCGCTTAGTCACTGCGCCAACCGTGTCGTGTTTGACTTTCGTTTTATCACCAATGAGTGTTATCATTGCTAAAAATTTGCAAACTTCAGCCGTTACAGTTAAAAGAAAAATAAAGAGATTCACGGCAGTGATGACGACTAAGTATCTGACGTTACTGAGTCCCATATTATAGGTGGAGAGTTTATTGCCATCTATCGGGCACAAACAAACTCTGTGCTGCAGTTACCAGGTCACAAATCAATTAACGACAATTATTATTGACAGCCAGTGGCGTGCGGTTCATAAAGACAAAAAGACACTGCCTATCCTACATAACTCAGATAAATCCTACTAATATTATAAATGCGAAAGTTTGTGAGGATGGATGGATGGATCTTACTTTACTTTCACGCCAGAACGGCTGAACGGATCTGGATGAAATTTGGCAAAAAGATAGATTATAGTCTGGAATAGCACATAGGCTACTTTTTATGCACGGATTCGTAATCCACGCGGGCGAAGCCACGGGCGGAAGCTAGTATTTATTATAAGATATTTGAGTTGGCAAATCACATACATCATTATTTAATCGACAAGACGACGAACCAATACCAGTATGCAGAAGGTATTATTGGTAAGTAAGCTTTTAAAATTCTCTGCCTACCCTGTCTAAAAACTCTGTGCACGCCGCTGTTGACTGCCTTATTTGTCTAGAGTTCGCAAGCGGTACTGCTGAGCATGAGGCTCTGGATTCGATCCCCGGATCGGTCAGTGTTATTGGGTTTTTCTGTTAGAATAATAAGCCAGTCTTGCTCCCTCAAACAGACAGTACAGTGACAACGTTACCATAGACATTTATTTACTAAACAACGACACGGTTGGCGCAATGGCTAAACAATTAGCTTTCTGCGTTACGTATCGCGGGTTCGATCCCCGCACGGAACAAATATTTGTATAATCTACAGATAGTTGTTTCGGGTCTGGTTGTGTGTGCATGTGACATGTATGTTTGTAAACTGTACCAACGATACAGGAGGAATCCAAGTGAGGGGCAACATTTTTAAAATATAAAAAAAAAATACAAAACGGATCATGAACTAAACAACAAGCGATAGCTATCAAAACAAGAGTATTAGAAAGTATTATTGGTTGTAAGATTATTGTGCAACCATTGTTTACACGGCCTGGTGATTGTCTTGCGATTGTTGTGGCAATACTCGAGTTGCATTGGTGTAATAATAGCGAACTTAATTAGTGGTCTAACAAACAGTGTGCATTATAAAATTCTCGTAGAATTATAGAATAGAATAAAACGTTTATTTGCATGAAATGCACATTGTGAAAGTCGCGAGCAACCGATGGATGCAAGTGGCGGAATGTCGTTCGATGTGGTGGTCTAAGGGGGAGGCCTTCGTTCAGCAGTGGACTTCTGGCTGATGATGATGATGAAATGAATATCCACCTTATGATTACCGCCCTTACGGGTCGAAGTACATATGATTGATCAAGCTGTGATAGCATAGCGGTTGAACGCTTGCCTTTCATGCAAGAGAGTCTGAGTTCAAACCCGGCCCGTACCTCTGACTTTTCGGAATCATGTGCGGATCAGAATTTGATTATCACTTGCGTTTACGGTGAAGGAAAAACATCGTGAGGAAACCTGTACACCTGAGGGGGCTCCATAAAGTTCTTGGCGGTGTGTGTAGTCCGCCAACCCGCACCGGGCCATCGTGGTGGACTAATGCCTAACCCTTCTCATTCCGAGAAGAGACCCTTGCCGAGCAGTGGGACAGTAATGGGTTGAATTTATTAATTTATATAACATTACATAGCATCACGCCTGTATTCTCCGAAGGGTTAGATAGATAGAAGTGTTTTTATTTCAAATAAACTAAATACAGACTTACGAAACGTTAAAGAATTCTAAGTGCACGGTTCCAGAAGGTTGGTCCAATGGAGAAGAACGGGCAACAAACTCAAAAAAATTACACCTTCAAAATAGATATTCCTAGAGAGCGGCAACGCATTTTATTTAAAAAAAAAAATTGAACCCAATTATGTTGGGGTCGGCATCCACTCTAACAAGATGCGAATGAATATCTGTATTTTAAGCAGAGCGAATGCCATCTAAAAACTTATTAAAAGCACTTAATTATCTACCTATGTTTCTTATTAGCTATAAATAACACAAGTAGTTATTGCAAATAATCACCACGCTAGCAGGTGATAGCTAAAAATATGATGCGCTTGCGCATAGGAATGTGCGCCCATTGTTCTAAATAATTAACACCTCAGAGACCTTCACAGACATAAAAAGTGATTAGTGTGAAGTTTTAAGAAAATAGTCGGCCATCTTGAAAATTGCTGGCAAGTCTTTAAGACTATTTATTTTGAAGGTGTATTTTTTAAAAATTAAACTTTGCCCCGCACAAGTTCTACAAAAAGTCACTTTATACTTAAGAGCCCATAGCAGATCAGGGGCCCCTCGATAGAATTTGCTACGGGCCCCGCGCTTGCTAAATCCGGCACTGTTAATCGAACATCACTTTTTCCATTGTGGTCAGTATGAAAATTCTATATACCTACACAGCATTAATTAACATGATCATTTTGGTCTCAGTCAAGTAAAAAATCATAGCATAATCATCAAATTAACAATATCCTTTTTTGAACGAGCTGTCGAGCAAGTTTACTTGACTCGTAATGTAAGGTAAGAGCTTAGGTTATAGAAGTCAGGATAAGGAATGGCAAACTTTTATTGAATTTTTATTCATGTAACAAAATAATATTTTTAATTCATGACGGCGAATTATTATTGTTGATAAGCATTTCTGATCTAAAGAGAAAAGTTTAGAGGCCATAGTATGGTTTTTAAGAATCTCTCCAACTGTTGATAAGTGGGCCAATCGGCACGCAGAACACGGTCGATGCCTAAAATCAAAGATCTTAAAATAAACTAAATAAGGCGTATTTTTAAATAAATTATGTCAAATTCGTTAAATACTTGGATGAAGTTGGCTGACTCCTCTTGTCTCTCCATGCATAATATCCACCGTATAAATAAAACATGAAAAAATAAATAAACTCCACTCCAAACTCCAAAATAAAAAAATATTTAACAATAAACATTTTTTTTTTGTAAAATATATATACACTATACAATACAATAAATATGTTAAACATGGACATTTTAATCAAATTCAATTTTGTAACACAAAATAATCAATTTGCGATTGCTCTTCCACAATGCTTTAATCTACGCTGCAAGCATTTGCCAACCGTTAAGCAAGCGTTTAAGTAAAAAAAGTTAATAGTTTTGCATGCGTTTAACAAGTTACCAGTTCAATACTGTGTAATTAATTGGTAACTTTGTTTTACGAAATAGTTAATTTTTATTGTATGTTGTTTAAATTTCTCATTGCTAGTCTCGTGGTTGTAAGCGCGGCTGGTGAGTATGAGGTTCTCCGTTCAATACCCAGGTCGCGAAGGTGTTATTGGGTCATTATGTTGAACATTTGTATTAGCAGCCTTGTGTTTGGCTCGTCCTATTACATACACAATAGTATACTACTGCCGTACCCTTCAGGGATACAGGCGTGATGCAACGTTATGTTATAGAACCTCCAACAAGAATGTGTAGGGCCTATGACCATCTACCGGGTTCAGTTCACAGTTCCAAACTCCGTGCTGCTACTGAGAATTTCCATACAGATAAACCCAATAACACTTTGTCCGACCCGGGAATCGAACCCAGGATCCCAGCAGTCGTCTTTTCGACCACCTAGACGAATGAGGCAGTCATTAATTAGATAATTTATATCTAAATTAAGCTAAAAACATACCTGGTCCATATATTTGTTAGTTCGTAAATTTTCATGATAGCGATATTAGTTCTTAACCTGGTTACATTAGGGATTAGAGTCGCTAACATTACGTCTCTTTAGAATAGTAAATGGTCCTGGTCCATGTATTTTTTCAAACCGTATCATATTTCAGCTACCGATGAATAGTTTTGGGCCATTTACATTAATTTAATGTACTAATTCGTTATATTAAGAATGAGATACAGATCAGCTGTTCGACGACCAGTTCGCGAAAATTAATGTGTAGAAACTTGTTTTTAGGGGTTCCGTAGAAAAGTTGCAAAAATCGGACAAGAATTTCGCGACTTCTTCAGGCCTTGTCCCATTTGTAATTGAGGACGGGTCTCCTAATCGTTATTCTCCAGAGATATCGTCCCGGGTCGTCAGTGGAGCGTCTATTATACGCGAGGTGGTATTTTGTATTTTTTTTTTTTAAGAATAACGTTGCCCCTCCCTTGGATTTCTTCTGTGTCGTGGGTACAGTTTACAAACATATACATGTCACATGCACATACAAATATTTGTTCCGTGCGGGAATCGAATCCGCGGCACCTAGCGCAGAAAGCTAATCACTTAGCCACTGCGCCAACCATGAAATTTCTTAATCACTGACATCCATGTTAACCGGGGTCTGCCGCGGCTTTTTGATCTTGAGTCAAGCTGTAGCACTTTTGTCATGTGTTCATCACGTCTTCTCATGACGTGGCCGTACCAAAGGCGTGACTCTGTGAGCTTGAAAAACAATTTCTCGACTGTCTTCTAAAATAAAAAATTGGATTTTTTTTTCTTCTGCCTCTTTGGACTAGTTATCGCAAGCGCGACGTGTGGGCGAGAGGTCTTGGATTTACGTAAAAATAGCGACAGCAACACGACAGCTACACGACAGCAACCTCACTGTTGGCCAATACATATGTCACACGAAAATGACGTTTGACAGTAGCTATCGCGCGATCTACGCCTATCGCAAACTGATTGCTACATTGGTAATTAGGCTGTCGGTCGAGCAAAGTGTTATTGGGTTTTTCTGTATGGAAATTTTCAGTAGCACGGAAGCTGGAACTGTGCCCGGTAGATGGCAATAGGCTCGCCTCCTATTACATGGGACTCAATAACGCCATCGGCGAAATGTAGCTGTTTAATAATATGGATAGACGACACGGTTGGCGTAGTTAAGCGATTAGCTTTCGTCACGCGTTCGATCCCCGCACGGAACACATATTTGTATGATCTACAGATACTTGTTTCGGGTCTGGTTGTGTGTGCATGTGACATGTATGTTTGTGAACTGTATACGATACAGGAGAAATCCTAGTGTGGGGCAAATTGGTGTTAAAAAAATAATACCCAGTACACATCTGCCTAACTCTTCGGGGAAAACAGGCGTGATGCTATGTTATGTTATGTTAGACTAGTAAAATAATATGACGACTACGGAACCCAACTTTTGCGTAGTTGAACTTACTAAATGGGGTTTTATAATGCTTGTCTTTGACGACTAATATGGGGAATATAGTCATTAATTTTTACTATTTAGTTTCCATTTAAGGCCGTACACAAGATTTCTATGGCTATTATTTAATATACAAAAAAACAGTTGTAGCTTAGCGGTTGAAATGCTGCCTTCCATGATGGAAAGTCTGAGTTCGAACAAATATTTGTTTGATCTACAGATAGTTGTTTCGGCAGCCTAATTACCGATGTAGCAATCAGTATGCGACAGGCGTGAATTGCGCGATAGCTACTATCAAATGTCATTTTTGTCATATATGTATTGGCCGACAGTGAGGCTGACTTCGTGTGGCTATCGCATTGCTGTCGCTATTTTTACGTAATTAGGCTGCCGGTCTGGGTGTATCCATGTGAATTTTTAAGTTTGTAAACGCACCCACGATACAGGAAGCAATCCTAGTTTGGGGCAACGTTTAAAAAAAAAACAGCCAAGTTACATCTGAATTAATCTGAGTCATAATTTGGGTTAACGGTGAAGGAAAACGTGAGGAAACAAACCTGAGAGGGCTCCATAAAGTTCTCGATGGTGTATGTTGCAATATTCCCTCACGACCATTCATTCAAAATAGTAGCCAAACGAATCTAACAAAGCCAAACTGACCACGGATGTTTACTTCTAATGTTCCTGGTTGGAGGTGGTCAGATTTTTTCAAAATCGATCTAGACATGTATTCCAAACAGTTTTATGGAAGGTCCATAATAATAATAATAATGTCCCCCTGACCGATTTCGGTCACGGTGGCCAATCTCACCGGAGATTAGCCAACTACGCAGGAAATATTATAGAGCACAAGCGTGTGCGCAAACACAGGTGCTCTCTCTATTCCTTCACTCTCATAGCCCGATGGGACGACAATACGACACGACCGGAGAGAGATCAGGCGCAGGACCAACGGCTTTACGTGCTTTCCGAGGCACGGGGTGTATTCACATATACAAAGACCCAGACCCGAAACAACTATCTGTAGATCATACAAATATTTGTTCCGTGCGGGAATCGAACCCGCGACACGTAGCTCAGCAGTCGATCAATCAACCACTACGCCAACCGTGTCGTCAAAGGTCCATATTCAGTACTGAGGTTTACAGTTGCCAATTCCGCACCCTGGGCAGTCAGTCTCATATACCATTGCTGACTGGCTAATCTTTCCAATACGGCATGAGCGATTTCCATGTGCCTCGTGCTTTCAAGACAAAACATGAACAGATGTTTTAGAAAAAAAATATATATATGTATATATATAAATAAATTTATCGTTGTCTGTTTCAATTCATAGATTATCTATTTTATATATTTTTTGCAAAGCACGAATACATACATGTATTATAAAAACATAAGTAATAAATAAAGTATCAAATTATCATATTTAAAATCTTGTCGATTTGGAGTTTCGGACCGGTTATGTGCGAGCAAAAAAATTATTGAACATCCATTTGCGATGGAACATCTTTACTAAATAGACAATGTAATTGGAAAGAAGGAAATATTTGGTGTAGCGAGCGGAGATCGCGGTGGCTCAGCTAGGTCGCAGGTTTGATTCCTGCTCGTGGCATTTTTCTTTCCACAATTTACAACTTTAGGATTCGTATTGCAGTTGTTATTGCATCATAGAATCAATATTAATGTAATCTTTATTCATAAAATACCGGTGTGCGTGTGTTTGTAATTATTCTCGTCCTAAACGGCGTGATCGATTTTGATGATTTATTTCTGTACTTATAGAATCACCTGGACGGTTCTTAGCTAGTTGGACCTGGTAGGTGGCGCTGTTGTTGAAATCCTGTCATTTTTCTTTTGGATTTCTCTCTTAACGAAACGGTTGGCGCAGTGGCTAAGTGATTAGCTTTCTGCGCTACGTGTCGCGGGTTCGATCCCCGCACGGAACAAATATTTGTATGATCTACAGATAGTTGTTTCGGGTCTGGTTGTTTGTGCATGTGACATGTATGTTTGTAAACTGTACCCACGATATAGGAGAAATCCTAGTGTGGGGCAATGTTTTTTAAAAAAAAAAAAATAAAAAAAAAATATAGTACTCAATCCCAAATTTTCAGCCGTTCCGCTAGTGATCCGTATAATTATGAAATGTTGATATTAACGTAACATAACATCAGGCCAGCATTCTCCAAAGGGTTAGGCAGAGAGGTACTGTCATATCACTCATTTTTTGATTAATCTATAACTTATCCACATTTCGTCAATATCATTATTAAGTTCAGAGCATATTGCAATCTACTGGGCACAAATCCAAAGTCATTATGAAATTGAAATGAAATGAAATGAAATGAAATGAAATGAAATGAAATGAAATGAAATGAAATGAAATGAAATGAAATGAAATGAAATGAAATTATTTATTTCGCAATTAGGATTTTTCAATCACTTTTACACGTCTTTTTTAAACTAGATGGCGTCGTCATTAATTTTCCCGACCCGATAATCGAACCCAAAACCTCATGTTAAGCAGCGCGTGCGACCTCTAATAAACTAGCTTGATGAGGCGGTATGAAAAAAATTACTAATTGGTATAGTTAAACATTAATAATAATAATTAACTCTATGTTTATTTTAACCGAATGACGAAGGCTTGATTCCCAGGCGGTCTCGTTTGATACTGTGTGGGCTTAACATTATTGTAATTACAATCAATATTATGATATTTATTGTTTATAATTATTTAGTTATATCTACAATAATTTTGTTTGTTTAATAATATAATTATTCTATTTTATAATAGGCTAGATGACTGCATCGAAAATAAATTCTGAAATCTTGTTTGGTAAATAGTTTTCCTTTTAAAAACTCAGTAAAACTTAATCTCTTGCTTATCTTTGGCGTTTTCAATTATTAATTTATCAAAATCACACAATAAGTGTGTAAATGGCAATGCAAAACTATGACGTCACGCTTTTGTATTCCAACATTTTTTGTAACAAAATTACGTTTTTGACAGTTCATAAAAATAAACTCAGATGACTAATAGTCATATATCGTATTGGGTTTTTAAGGACTTGAAGACGGACCATTGGTAATTGGCTGTGGCAAATATTTGGGTCTATTGGTCACAAACGTGGAGCTGAGCGTGAGGTCCTAGGTTCAGTTCTCAGTTCGTGCAGAGCTATTGAGAAAAAATCCCAGTAGCAACCCGGAGCTTATAAATTTCGCTCCCTGTTCATCATCAGCCAGAAGACGTCCACTGCTGAACGAAAGCCTCCCCCAAGGGGGGTTTGCTATAATCCCCACGTTTGGCAGGCGGCTTGGGGATCGCAGTGGCTCACCGTTTAGTGAGAGGACGCTGCTGCCCGTTCTCCGGTGTCTGGCCGCAGTTTTAAGACGTACCCGGGTCATAATCGCTGATCATCCCCTGTTACATGGGACAAAATTTCAACGGCGAAATGCGGGTGTACAATATTGTACTCCTCTGCCTAACCCTTCGAGGAATACAGGCGTGATGCTATGTTATGCGTCGATAATCAACTATTTAAAGTCACTTATGTTTAACTGCCATCGTCTAGGGGCCGCGCGACTGCGGAGCGCGATATCCTGAGTCCGATTCCCGGGTCGTTACTACAGTTCATTATGCCGAACATTTACTTACACAACCGCAAATCATTAGCAGATAACAGGACCAGTACCTTCCCTGCCAGTCCCAGCATGCAGCACGTCGTGTATAACAATGAAATATCTCGATGACGCCGATTCCATGAACGCGTATGGGACCGTTCAAATGTGTCATGTATATACCTGGCTTGGATTCTCGTGAATGTTTCTGTGTTTGACGCTCTGATGTTTTATTAAAGCTTTCGATTTTTTCCCGGTCTTGTAATTTTGTGATGTCCGTTTTCAGCTTTGGTTTTCAGCAAATAATTATATAAGAAATAAATAAAGAAAGAAAATGTAACTTATTTTGGGCTCAGTACATTAAGTACTTACACAGTCGGCGCTGTAGCTAAGCGATTGGCTTTCTGAGCTACATATTCGCAATACGAATTGCGAATATTTGTTTTATCTACGGATGGTTGTTTCGGGTCTGATTGTGTGTTCATCTGACATATAAAAAATATTGTAAACTGTACCCACGATAGGAGAAATTGTAGGGTAAGGCCATGTTTTATTCAAAGCCAAATATTCGCAATTCGAATTGCGAATATTTGTATGATCTACGGATAGTTGTTCCGGGTCTGGTTGTGAGTTCATATGACATATCGACTGTGAACTGGGAACATGTCCTATCTCGATTTTATGAAGATTTTACTTGGTTATACCATTCTAAACTATTTCATACCCGGCAACGCTGCAAAAAGCATATTTTACTTCAATCAAAATTAGACTATCGACCGCATTGTATGCACATAGCGTTCGATACTTTCTTTTTAATCCTCTAAGGTTGTCAAATATGAGATAGTACCAGTTGCCAGTTCACAGTCGATATACATATAAATGTTTGTAAACTGTATCCACGACACAGGAGAAATCATACTGTAAAGCAACGTTTTCAAAAAAAGTACAAATCTCAAATTCGTTTAAAATAGTACCGAATACAGTAACATAAACGTGAGAAACGGCACCATACCAACGCGTGTTGTTGCCGGTCCGATATCCTCTCAAATATTGATTATTTGTTTAAAATAATGTTACGAACAAGGGACATCAAACACGCCGCCTGGGAAACCTTTGGTCACTTAGTTTAAATAAATAACGTTCATAGTTAATTTTGTTATTGTATGAGTTAAGTTACGTTGGTGCGGTCGTGTTTTAGATGGGCCATCGTTTTTGGCACGTCGAGACGTTTCAAAAAGAGCAAATAGAAAAGGTCTTTATACTATACTAATATTATAAAGAGGTAAAATTTGTTTGTTTGTATGTAGGGGGTAATCTCCGGAATTAATGATCCGAATCTGAAAATTCTTTCACTGATAGATAGCTACATTATTCAAGTGCTATGGGCTATAAATTATTATATAATATATAGGTCACGTGGACGAGGTCGCAGGCATAAGCTAGTGTTATATACATATATAGCCTGTAACAAAATAAATGTAAGATTTGAAACTTAGGGGCTTCATCTATACATATGAAATTAAATCTTATTTTAAGGTTTTAAGAGTATATATTTGAATGCAGTGAGAGATGATATTCACATTTTTCTTAAAAATAATAGTTAACTTTATAAACCTAAAGTTTTGATTTTCGTAATATGCTTTTAATATTATAAATAAGTAAGTTGACGGCACGGTTGGCGCAGTGGTTGAGAGATCGACTGCTGCGCTACGTGTCGCGGATTTGATTCCCGCACGGAACAAATATTTGTATGATTTATACATAGTTGTTTCGGGTCTGGGTCCTTGTGTATGTGGATACACATCGTGCCTCGAAAAGCACGTAAAGCCGTTGGTCCTGCGCCTGATCAATCTCCAGTCGTGTCGGATTGCCGTCCCATCGGGCTATGAGAGTGAAGGTATAGAGAGAGCACCTGTGTTTGCGCACACACTTGTGCTCTATAATATATCTTGCGTAGTTGGCTAATCTCCGCTAAGATTGGCCACCATGACCGAAATTCGGCTAGGAGGACATTATAATTTAGTAGGTCTGTAACTGTTACATTAGGATATTGGTTGGAAGTGCGGCTGCAGAGTGTGCGGTTCTGGGTTAGATCCCTGGGTCGGTCAAAGTGTTATTGGGTTTTTCACTGCATTCATGAAATGTGGATGTACAATAAATAGTAGACACACCTCTGCCTAACCTCTCGGGGAACACAGGCGTAATATTTTGTTATATTCTAATTAGGTCTTACGTTAATTTACATACTGTATAATGACAGGACTGTGCCCTTTATCAAATACTTTTTTAGCAATAAAAATTGTAACAATGTATGACAAATTTCAAACAAAAACCTCCCGAGGACGGGCAGCAGCGTCCTCTCACTAATCGGTGAGCCACTGCGATCCCCAAGCCGCCTGCCAAGCGTGGGGATTATGCCCAAGGGGGGAGGCCTTCGTTCGGCAGTGGACGTCTTTTGGCTGATGATGATGACAAATTTGTATTACTCACAGTATATTTTCCTGTTCATTCATTTCAAAATAAACGTATTCACTGTGGAGTTTGTGGTTTTAATTGTTTCACATAAAATTATGTAGGTACAGTCGGCGTAATAAGTAATTCGTATATAAAAAATAAATAAATATATAATAAAAATGAATAAACTTTTGACCCGGGTACGTCTTAAAACTGCGGCCAGACACCGGAGGACGGGCAGCAGCGTCCTCTCACTAATCGGTGAGCCACTGCGATCCCCAAGCCGCCTGCCAAGCGTGAGGATTACGGCAAACCCCCTTGGGGAGGCCTGCGTTCAGCAGTGGACGTCTTCTGGCTGATGATGATGATGATGATGATGATGAAATGAATAAATGTTATGACTTCTTAAAGTACGCTTCAATGCAATACATAGATGGACACACTTTATAACAATAGTAACATCCCACGTATTACCTATGTCTACAAATAAATAATTTGAATTAATTAAATTTGAATAAAACATCACACCGAACTGTAAGTTGTGCTTTTTCATCATAATTTGTAATAAGAAAAAAACAAATATAATTATAAACTTAGTTTTTTATAGAATCTTTCTTTTTATTATATATTTTTTTTTAGTTTTTAACGGTTAGAGGACCAATTTTTGAGCTGTGGATTGTTGGTACTGGTCAGCTTATAGCTGTCACGATTATCAAAATTTTCCGGATATTATCCTATCCTACTATCCTACTAATCCTACTTATAATATTATAAATGTGAAAGTTTGTGAGGATGGATGGATGGATATTTGTTACTCTTTCACGCCAGAATGGCTGAACTGGATGAAATTTGGCAAAGAGATAGATTATAGTCTGGAATAGTACATAGGCTACTTTTTATCCAGGGTAAATGTATGAGTTCGTAAACCACGCGGGCGAGGCCGCGAGCGGAAGCTAGTAGTTAATATGTATCAGTTTGTTTAGTATAGACCTACTACTACGTAAGTATGAAATGTTAAACAGACAGAATTTAAAAGAGTAATCATGGAGTTCCTTGCCCTTTCTTCTTCATAGGAAAACAACACTTTGGAACGTGGCAACTAGAGTCTGACTATTCATAAGTGCCTTTAATTGGTCTACATGAATAAAAATAAAATATTATAATAATTATCTTGTTTACAACTTAATTGCCAGTGCAATGATTTAATGTAGGATACACAGTAAATGAAATGAAATTATTTATTTTGCAATTAGGATTTTTCAATCACTTTTACACGTCTTTTTTAAACTAGATGGCGTCGGCATTTCCTATGACTATCCCTGAGAAGAAACGCCGAAACAAACTCAGGAACATTTTTGAAAATCTTCAGTTAAAGTAATCAGTTTTGTTGCTGATTGTACCTTTACGTTTCTACATGAACTAAACACATTTATATTCAAAGCACGTTGGCTAAATGTTGTTTACAATCTTAGTCATTGAATGAGACATAATTCTAGTTATTTTCCTAATGCCGTCTGATAATGACTGCGTCAATGGTCTAGCTGTCGTAAGCGCGACTGCCAAGTGTGAGGTCTGAGTTCCGGGTCAGACAAAGTGCTATTAGGTCTTTCTTTATGGAACTTCTCAGTAGAAGCATGGAGTATTGATTTGCGCCCGGATGGCAATAGGCCCGCCCCCTGTTACATAGTACTCTTGACAAATGTGGGTGTACAATAGTACACCTCTGCCTAACCCTTCGAGGAATAAGGCGTGATGCTATGTCATATTATGAATACGAGGAAACTGCACAATCTAATTTGTGACCATTAGACAAATGAGGCGATTATAAATGGTGTTTTTACAAGCCTTATATCTCGTCTTTTGGTAACTTGTTATTCTGCTCACCCATCTAAAATTATAAAGCTTGATACACGCAGTAAACTCGCTGACCCGCACATAGTAACACCATAACGCAGTCACTAAGAAGTATAAAACGCCATTTTATGAGTCAGAGGCATGTGTCATAAAAAATAATAAAAAATGTACTGTCTATTATCTGTTGGTGATAAATCTTTGAAAATAAAAGTTAGATATTTTTTTACCTTTTTTTTATTACTGTACCATCGTCTATCTAGCTTTTTCCCAATGTTGGGATCTGCTCCCAGTCCAACCGGTTGCGGCTGAATATCAGCGTTTTATACGTAGCGACTGCCATCTGACCTCCGCGGACCTATTACTGGGAGACACTGATACTCTAAGATTAGACTGGTTGTCAGAATGATTGTCTTTGCAAAAGCTTGTACTTGCAAAAATCGCTTCTGATAACATAGGCGCCGTGGCTTAGTTGGTTAAAGCGCCTGTCTAGTAAACAGGAGATCGTGAGTTCGAATCTCGCCGGGGCCTAGTTGATTGTTTTTGTATTCTTTTTCTGGGAACCACACACTTTTCAAATTACAGTTGAAATACATTAGCGGTGAAGGGTAAATACACCAATCTCTCTCCCAGTATCTGTATGAGCGTTTATTTTAGGAATTATCAGGGCGATGGGCTAGTATGAATTCCAACAAGATACAGCCATCGAATCAGCTGATTGAATAAGCAATTCTTTAGTAGCTATTATCAATCAATTGTCTCGCTTTTCTGGCGTAAAACGTCGCCATCTCAAATTATGAGAACCATCTATGAAATTGGTCAAACTAAGTACCAACATTCGTGATCGGTAAACCACAGATAATTGTGAAACATAAACTCTTATAAAAAGTTCGTGCATTCCAAAAATTCAATTTAAGAAATTAGTCAACTCGTGATTATCCCGTCAACGGCGGAACACATTCTGTCCAATCAGCGGGCCGTGACGTAGTTCTCTTTTTGAAATTCGAAAACCGAACGCGACCCGAACGTCACGATGTCAGATTCACACGGGTCAGACGTCATAGGTTCATTGTCACGATCGGTGGGATGGAGGTCGAATGTTTTTGTTTAGAACTTTTTTTTTAAATTTCAAATCTAGAGAAATGGGCATTCTTTCGTGTTCAACGGTGTATTGTCTTTGAAGGGACGATGTTTCTCTTTGTTTTTATTTTGTTATTTGTCTTGGTATTTTTCTGTTTCAGGTTAGGCAAATTTCTTAGTGTCGATTCGAGAAGATTGAAACTGAAAAGTAAAGTAAAAAAAATGTATAAATAAAGTAAAAAAGTTTCATTTACCCTATTGGATAGTTGACCTGAGTCTTTTCTCTGTGCCAACCACGTTCACGTATAACGATATAGCAAATTTTGTAAGAGTATGAAGCACGTATAATGCGTGTTTTAACTGTGACAAAACATGTTATTGCTATAGAATAACGCCCCTGGTAAACATCGCAACATGCAGCTAGATTCAAACAGCTTAAAAATAAACGTTATCCTGTATAGATTACTAATGGACATTGCTATACCACTGATGGGCAGGAATCTCTCTCAGAATAAGAAGGGTGGGACCTTAATTCACCACACTGGTTTTGTGTGGCTTGGCGGACTAAACACAGTACATACGCTATTGAGAACTTTTGTGCGGGCTATTTTATTCTCACCGTGTCTGTCCAAGTACCTTCAGAATGTTTCTCGGTTATAATTAAATCAAATTCGGATCCGAATAAACTAAAAAGCTAAAAAGCTTGAATAAATATTTAAATTTTTAGAAAGTGAGAATAAAATAGCCTGAACTTTTGTGCGGGCTATTTCATTCTCACTCAGTCTTCATGAAAGGCAACCGTTCAATTACACTGCTATTATTACTGTTTACATCCACAGTAATAAAAATATTGCACGCTGAACGGATGGTCGATGGGGCCATAAGGTTCTGTAATGGCGACCGTGTACCAGAAGGCCCCCCATAAGGTAAAGTTGACCGATGACCTGGTAAGATAAGATAAGATAAGATAAGATAAGATAAAGTTTATTTGCTTAAACATGTGTGTACATACAGTGTGAATTGCATGCAGGATGTTACAATTGTGTTGGTTCTGACATGTTTGCCACATACAGTGGCGTACAAATTTTGAATTATTTTTTGAATTAGATTATAAAACAATTAATTTAAAATTCGTTAAAAGATAATAAATATTCGATGATTAATTTACAATTTAAATATGATATATGATACATATATTTTAGAATTTATCATATACAATTTAAAACGTGTCCTTTAAAAAATCTGCAATATTATAATATGCTTTATGTACTAAGAATAACTTAAGTTTTCTTTTAAAGACATCTACGGTTGAGTCTTTCCAGCTCTTCGGTAATTTATTATAGACAACAGGAGCCATGCATAAGACACTTTTGCGCATAAGTGCAGTCTTAGCCGTATTTAGGCATAGTTTACTATTGTCACGTCTGTTACGTGGCATAATATCTGCCATGCGTGAAAATAAATTAGGATTCGACTTGACAAACACTGAAATTTCTAAAATATAAAGAGATGGTAGCGTTAAAATCTTATATTTTTTAAAATAGGGTTGACAGCTGTCAGTCATTTTAAGGCTGTACATTGCTCTAAGGCATCTCTTTTGTGCATATGACTTCTTTGTCGGTAGAATTTCCCCAAAATATGATGCCATATCTTAGTACAGGTTCGACAAGTCCATAATATGCAGTAAGGAGAGCATCTGAATTAAGGGTTCGCGATAGAATATACAGGGCGTATGAACTACTGCTTACTCTTTTACTGAGACTCTCTATATGTCCCTTCCAATTCAAAGATTTGTCAATTACTAACCCTAAAAACTTTGTCATATTAACTGCGTCTATACTATTATATTTGTAGTTAATGTCAAGGTTAGTATATGTCAAACGTTGGGAAAAGTGCATTACTAGAGTTTTATTAATATTTATTTTTAAATTATTATTTTCTAACCATTCTATAATAGTAACTAATGTTTTATTTATGTCAGTTTCCATTGTATTTCTATTTTTACTTGGTACAGTGATTGTGCTGTCATCGGCAAACAGAATCATTGGATGGACAGTGGCTTTCGGAAAGTCGTTAATGTAGAGTGTAAAGAGCAATGGGCCCAGTACACTTCCTTGTGGGACTCCGTGAGTGACTCTACGTTCATCCGATGAGATTATTACTTCTCGTTTTTTATCGTCAATTGTAGTAATTTGTGTTATTTGCTTTCGGTTACTAAGGTACGATTCAAATAATTTTAAGACGTTCCCTCTCACGCCACACGCGTCTAGTTTACTTAAGAGAATATCATGTTTGACATAATCGAACGCCTGTGTCATATCACAAAATATAGTAGAGACTGGCATATTTTTATCCATGTTCCTTAAAACCACATCGAGAAAATCATACACAGCCATATTGATAGTCTTATTTACCCTAAAAGTTAAAGTTATTATTATTTTTATTTTTTTTATTATTTATTTATTTATTAAAACACAGTCACACAAGGAACATAACACAAATTCTAGTATATAGAGGTACATTTACATTATCATGTCTTTCTGTCTCCCAAACTAGGCGAAGCCTGTATCTTGGTACACGGGAACCCGATGGATGCGTGCAGCACAGACCGGTCGATGTGGAGATACTTGCGGGAGGCTTATGTCCAGCAGTGGACGTCTTTCGGCTGAGATGATGATGAATAAAACGCGAAAGTAATTCTGTTTGTTTGTTACCTCATCACGACTAAACCACTGAACAGATTGATATGAAATATTACTAAGAGGTAGCCTGGGACCTGGAGACATACATACACTTACTTTAGTAGCAGGCAACAGCTAGTATATATATGTATATTGGACAGTATGATGATGAAGAATGATATGCTAAAAGCCAGTCGACTCTGGCCTGTAAGACTGTAAACCATTCCTCTCAATTAACTATTGAAGGAACGTACAACGGTACACACATCTTACATTGGTCCAATACAGAACCTACATTCGCAAATCTTAGGGTAACAAGAGGCCAAAACTAAACTTTATTTTGATGAAGAGACCGTGTTTATTGCATGTAAATTTTCTTTAAGCATTTCACGTATTGTGGGTGAGTTTATTTTATTTTATTTTTTCTATTTTACCGAACTTTAAGACTTATTTTTACATCGTGACAGGGTTCATAAACTCACAAGCAAATACACTTGAGCTGAGCGTGAGGCCTTGAGTTCGATACTTGAGTCGGGCAAGGTGTTATTCAAAAATATTCTTTAGTAGCAGCCCAAAGTTTTGTATTCTGCCGGGTCGGTGGCTATAACTTCGCCATAATACATGGGACTTAAAAGCATCAGTGACATGTGGGTGTCCAGTACATCTCTGCTTGTACCTTTGGGGAATATAGGTGTGATGCTTTGTTTAATATTTTTTTGGTAATAGACTTAATTATTTATCAATACCTCACTATCAGTTTGATATTATCTGATCTATATTTTAATTACCAATCAATATTTAATTTAAAATAATGTAACGCTGATGTTCAATGGTCCTTTTTGCTCTCAAGGTCAGCAATAATGACTGATCCTGTGAACTTTTAGTGAACCTTAAGCATCAGATAATAAGGGTTATTTATGGATTAGGTAATGTGGGCCGCGCGGCCCATACGCGAGTCACCCGCTGGATATTTCGTAAAGATAAAAATGTATTTAATATAATTTTCAATATTTAAACAGTTTATGTGGCGTGTGGTGCATAAAAAGTAACTGCCCGAGTAACGATGGCAAAGTATGTTTGACGCACTATCTTCACTTAAGAAAACTTAACCTAATTATATCTAGTGACGCTGTCAACCCATTTATTTGTTCGACTGTAAAGTAACAGAGGCCATATGAAAGCAATTTATTTATTTTGAACCTAATTACAACAATGTACGACATAATCCAACATCAAGATACACAAATTAAATAAATCAATTACAATACGCACTGAACAGTTGAACACACCTGTCAGTCAGGGGTCCTCAATAAAGGGTTGTTATCAGATCGCCGAACCCTCCCGAGTTTACGACCCCTGGCTTGTCGCGAATTAATTTATCTTTTAATACGATGTGTATAAAATTTTATTTGAAGGGTTACATCGGTAGGGTTGTCACGCGTTTTTTGCAGGATTCACTTATGGCATGTTTATGTTTGGATGAGTTTTTTCTATCATTGCCGTGGAATGGAGAAGATTGGGAGAAACGGGCTCAGCATAGCCCCCTGGAAAAGCGAAGCTGCAAATTTGTTTCTAAACTACACATTGTCTTGTGGTCCTAAGCTTTAGCAGATACTGGTCGCTGAGGTTCTGGATTTGAATTCCACGAATACCGTAATTAGGTTTTATTGTTAAATATTAATGTCAAAATCAAAATGATCAGCAGTAATGTAGAGTTTGCAGTTAAGGCTGCTAAACAGCAATTGCATTGACTGGAATATCAGTCAGTGGGTGGTATCAGTTGGGTTGGATCTCGACTACACATTTTTTTTTCTTATAATTATATTAGCAAGTCTGTGAACTTCTTCTGATAATGGAAGAAAAATCTGACAGTTGGTGTAGCTAATAAATATGCTATTCCATATTCTCTTATGAAAAAATCTATGGGCCAAACGGGGAAACACTGTTTGTTGATCCTGGAGGCTGTTAGATTTTACTTATCATCGCGCTCTAAATACTCTTCAATATTCTTCAAAACATTGCCCCACACTAGGATTTCTCCTTTATCGTAGGTACATTTTACAAACATACATGTCACGTGCACACACAAACAGACCCGAAACAACTATCTGTAGATCATACAAATATTTTTGCCGTGAGATAATCGAATCCGCGACTCCTAGCGCAGAAAGCAATAGCCACTGCGCCAACCGTGTCGTCAATTAAATTTATTGCGCATTATGATTAAAAATACTAAGAATATTCTACAATGGGCGTGTTTAGACAAAAGAATGACTTCACGTTGCCTGTTCATTGCCTTTCTCTCTCACACAGTCGGTAACCACAAAGGTCAAATATTATTACTCATCGATTGAATGTATCAGGCCATGTGACTATTAATGTGTCAACTTATATGCCTATCGGATACGGCCAGTGTGTAGGCAGAATAACCTATTGACAAAGGGATTCGTTCGGATTCAAAACGAGTACCTACATCCGCAAATTTGGTACGTGATGTGCAGTCAGTTATTCCAGGAATTCAAAATAATAATATATAGGCTTCCTTTAAGATAAGCACTTCTGACTTTTCGGAATTATGTACGGCTCACAATTTGAATTTTGATAATCACTTGCGTTAATAGTGAAGGATGTCATCGTGAGAAAACCTGTTCACCTGATAGGGCTCCATAAAGTTCTCAATGGTGTGAGTAATCCACCAACACCAGTGCTGTGGACCAAGGACAATAATGGGCTGAATTTATTTATCCGCACTATTATAAATGTGAAAGTAACTCTGTCTGTATGTTTGTTACCTCATCACGTCTAAACCACTGAAGCGATCGATACGAAATTTTACTAAGAGGTAGCCTAGGTCTAAAGGCATATTTTTATCGCAGCAAAACACTAATATAGTAAAACACGCAGACGAAGTCGCGGGCAATAGTTACCTAGTTATAATAATTTTACGAGCAATTTATGTTACAAAAAAAATAATACATAAAAAATTCGATACAAAAAATCTAACTAGTCACCGTTCAACCCTAAATGAACGAACCAAATCGAATGAAAATATCGTCAAATCCTCTGAGTGGTATCGCGTTACAAGTTTATGCATCGGGGATTGATACTATTTAGTTCAATTGTATTTTGTTGATAGTATTATTATGATAGTCTATTGTAAAAAGGTTTTATTACTTTTTTTTTTGGGAGAAATGGACACGTAGCTACTGCGTATATCAGTCGATTTGTGAGGGTAAGCAGTATTTGCTGTGGTCAGTTTTTGGATGGGTGAATTTTTACATATTGAGATCCCTCATAGCTACATAGCAACCGCGCAGATGGGTGACCATTTTTTAAAAATTGACACCCCACCGTGCCTCTGAAAGTACGTTAAGCAGTTGGTCCCAGGTGTCATACGAAGACCTATGAAACTCGTTATGGATGTCAGTAGCCCAAAAAGTCTGACAACCAGTCTAACCTTAGAGTATCAGTGTCTCCCAGTTAGTGGGTGGCGGAGGTCAGAAGGCAGTCGCTCCGTATAAAATACTGATATTCAGCTGCAACCGGTTAGATTGAAAGCCGACCCCAATGTAGTTGGGAAAAGGTTAGGCAGATCCCCTTCTACACCCATGTCCCTAATGATTCTAGACTATGTCCTATATTACAACTATCACCTATGGCCTTTAGGGATGTCCAGTGACACGGAACTAGGTCGAGAACGGTTCATTACTCATTCGGTCAGTGATTCGATCATTGCTCATTATTGACTGGTCAGTTGTTTGATGGAATTGCGAGACACACGGGTCAAAATTGTGTCGAGCATTTAATTCATTTTTTGTTGAATTAGCACTAGGTGTCACATGAGAATCTCTCATGCCGTAGTGTAAAGATTAGCCAGTCAGCAATGGTGGTTTCGAGGCTGACTGCCCAGGGTGCGTCGGAGAATTTCATGTTTCATTTGTGGAGGCTTCTTCCTTGCAACCCTGCAGAATTAAGTAGCTAAAGTGTGTCGATAAAAGTAATGCAGAATAATAAAAAAAATCGACGATTGTATAATAATATTAGTAAAATGGTGAAAGCGATTGTCGAAAATAAGGTTAGGTTTAAGACTAAGATAAAATAAAGAAAAAAAAATCGGTTGGCGCAGTGGTTGAGAGATCGATTCCCGCACGGAACAAATATTTGTATAATCTACTGATAGTTGTTTCGGGTTTGGCTCTTTGTATATTTGAATACACACCGTGCCTCGGAATCATGAAAATTCGTTTTTCCTGCGCTTGATCTCTCTCCTGTCGTTTCGGATTGCCGTCCCATCGGACTATGAGAGTGAAGGAATAGAGAGTGCACCTGGGCTTGCGCACACACTTGAGCTCTATAATATCTCCTGCGTAGTTGGCTAATCTCCGGTGAGATTGGCCGCTGTGACCGAAATTCGGCCAGGAGGACATTATTATAATAAAGAATAATACCGAATACCCATATTACGCCGAGGACATTTTTTGAGTCAAGACAATTTCAAATTCTGAGGTGCTATTGAGAATGTCCCGATAGACCCGGGTACGTCTTAAAACTGCGGCCAGACACCGGAGGACGGGCAGCAGCGTCCTCTCACTAATCGGTGAACCACTGCGATCCCGAAGCCGCCTGCCAAGCGTGGCGATTATGGTAAACCCCCCTTGGGGGAGGCCTTCGTTCAGCAGTGGACGTTTTCTGTCTGATGATGATTGAGAATTTCTAACAGAAAAATCCTTTGCCCGAACCGGGGATAAAAACGCAGGACCTCATTGTTCAACAATCGTGCACACGACCAATAGACTAATCAGACAGTTTTCAGTTCAGCAGGACAACGAAAAAGCGTTTGTCAATCTTTTCACCCGTATGTGCTTACCCTAAAATTATAACACAGATTAATGAAACTAAAACAATTATTATTATTACGACCTTCCTTTCTAATTGCGACATTTTAATAGTAATAGTCCATGTAATATATCTATTGTTTAATAACTGGCTGGTTGCCGCATGCGCCGGAGGCGACGTTTGTGTATCAATTTTTATAATTCGAATTACGAATGTTATTGCAAAATGTTAGAAGAAATTTTTGTTTCTCAACTGTTAAATGGCGACTTTTGCACTGTCGCCACGAGTGGGTTTGTTGCGCTACGTGTCGCGGGTTCGATTCCCGATCTGCAAGTGAGATATTATAATGTCCGTCAATAGTGAGTAATTTTTTAATGTAGTTCTTCTAAATGTGAGGGGCATGTGTTCGATTCCTAATTTTGGAAAAGTTAATCAACCCAGATTTAGGAAAATGCGTTTGGTTTTAATGTCTAGTTAGCCTGTCTAATGGTCGCAAGCGTGAGGTTCTGGGTTCGATTTCCGTGTCGTTCGAAGTGTTATTCGGTTTTTCTGTATGGAAATTCTCAGTAGCAGCAGTCTTGAACTGTGTCTGTAGATGACAATAATCGGACCCCATTAGGGGGAGCTTATTGTCATCTTTTAGGGAGATGATTACTAGGTTGTCTGTCTCTAAAGGTCTCTCACAAAATAAGATGCACAGAAAAGAGCTTCCGAATGCCGTGCCTAAGTTCGTCCGACGCACTTAGGACGGTCAGTTCCGTTACGAACTTTGCTGTATGACTAAAGCACTGAGCAATTTAACTTGTAAAAGCTCTTTTTTTTTAAACTTTGCCCTCCACTAGTATTTCTCCTGTGTCGTAGGTACAGTTTACAAACATACATGTCACATACACACACAACCAGACCCGAAACAACTATCTGTAGATCATACAAATATTTGTTCCGTGCGAATTGCCAGTGTAAAAAAAAATAAACTACCAATTATTACTATAAAACGACATAATGAATGCATTTTATAGTTTCTGTCTTGAAACAACCTTCATCCAGGAATGCTTTAACTATACTAAATTGTATACAGTTAAAAACTTGACGCATGCGCACTGCAGGATGTGCCAACTCATCGGGTTTTTCTACACAGTTCGGCATAGTTCAAATATAGCCGCGTCTTGTTATACTGGTAACTGACCAGGACGGACTTGGGCAATGGGGTACAATTATCATATTTCTGTCTCTTTCGTGTTCAATGACGACACGGTTGGCGCAGTGGTTAAGCGATTAGCTTCCTGCGCTATGTGACGCGGGTTCGTTCCTCGCACGGAACAAATATTTGTATGATCTACAGATAGTTGTTTCGCGTCTGGTTGTGTGTGCATGTGACATGTATGTCTGTAAACTGTAGCCACGATACAGGAGATATACTAGTGTGGGGCAATGTTTAAAAAAAAAATGTTTTAATGAAGACTTTTTCAACCGTCTCAGGCTGTTTCAGGTGTAGTGGTCGTAATGTCGGTGCTCTTGAAGTTTAGGCAGAGGTGTAATCTATACATATCATTTCGCCGATGCCGTTAATCATCATCATCATCAGCCAGAAGACGTCCACTGCTGAACGAAGGCCTCCCTCAAGGGGGGGGTTTGCCATAATCCCCACGCTTGGCAGGCGGCTTGGGGATCGCAGTGGCTCACCGATTAGTGAGAGGACGCTGCTGCCCGTCCTCCGGTGTCTGGCCGCAGTTTTAAGACGTACCCGGGTCAATGCCGTTAATAGATCACGTTTAATAGAGGCGCTGCGGGCTGCTATTGAGAATTTTCTTACAGAGATACCCAATGACAGTGCTCCACACGAGAATTCATCCAAGAACCAGGTACTCTGCATCTGCAGTCGCAACCACTAAACAAATAAGGTAGTCACATAAAATGGTATGGAGGTTTATTACCATAAAAAACCACCATAATTTGGGATCAATTTTTGATAACATAGCATCACGCCTGTATTCCCCGATGGGTTAGGCAAAGGTGTACTAGTACACCCACATTTCACCGATACCGTTATTAAGCCCCATGTAATAGGGTTGAGCCTATTGTCATCTACCGAGCACAGTTCCAGACTCTGTGCTGTCACTGAGAATTTCCGTACAGAAAAACCCAATAACACTGACCGACCCGGGAACCGAACCCAGAACCTCACGCTCAGTAGAAGCGCTTGTCACCACTAGACCAATGAAGCAGTTTGTGATCTCAACCATTCATTTTCATTCTCACGATAACTGATGCATGTTTGCCCTCTGTTGCGACAGGTTAGCTCAAATAGTTACGGCACTTTCTTCAAAAGGCTATTCCACCCTGTATTTGTCTCACATAAATCCTTACATCATTACAATCTGTCTGGACTTTAAAATAGACTTTGATCCCTGAGTTTGTTTCGGCGTTTCTTCTCAGGGATAGTCATAGGAAATGCCGACGCCATCTAGTTTAAAAAAGACGTGTAAAAGTGATTGAAAAATCCTAATTGCAAAATAAATAATTTCATTTCAACCGTTTTTAATACATAAACGTCTTTTCAACGCATATATTTGACATAATCGAACTTCATTTACGAAATAAAGCTCCTAATGACTAATACATAAATAATTCAAAAAGAGAACAGCTAAATTTTATTAAATCATCACATTCTTATTTCAACTGACATGACTTAACTTTAAATTTCGACCGCATTATTCTACCTGGCAACTCTGGCCGAAATAAAAAATCTTCATAACAGCGGGGTATTAAAATCGAAGGATACCACACAGCGATCTAAACATAATAAGCGGTAATGGACGCTGATAGGACATAATAAAAAATGTGGCCCAAAACATGTTCGGATTCACGAATTTATTAAGTTGGTTGTTTAGAAAGAAAAATGTATGAGGGCTCCTATATTTTACATTCTTATTTAGATTTAAAAAAAAGGTTGGTTGCCGTACTTGGTTAAAAAAAAAAATACTAGGATGAATGAGTCAGTTGCTTATGCATGCAGCCTAGTGAGAATCGTCTTAGTGAAAGGAGGTTTTAGTAGTAGATTTTTTTTTAGTATAATATAACCGTTAAAAAGATATACTCTGCGATTTATCAATCGTGTAGTTTTATTTTTATTTTTTATTACAACACTAAGAATAATTCCTGTATCGTGGGTGCGTTTAAAACACGTATATTCACATACACAAATACCTAGACCCGAAACAAATATCTGTAGATCATACAAATATTTCTTCCGTGCGGGAATCGAACCCGCGACGCCTAGCGCAGAAGTCGATCTCTCAACCACTGCGCCAACCGTGCCGTCAATGTGTAGTGTAATTGTAATTAGTTAAAGTGGGGTTTTAGCGTCTCGAAAAAAATTGCAGTCAATTCTAAACAAACCTTAACTCCTCCAAATACAATACAATCCATTTATTATTTATCAATCGTATTGAAATAATATGTATCAAATTTAAAAATGGCGCATCAAATTCAAGCTAAACGCTCAAAGAAAAAAAGCATGAACAATATTTTTTCTAAATTCGAATTCGCATTCCGTTTATTGTAACGTGCGTTTAGCCAGCGGGCGTCGAATTTATTTGAACGTTTCAAATGATTTCGAATTAGGAACGTATCAATTTTTTAATATGCTAACTTTTTAATGATCATCGGGCTAAGCTGAATTTATTGGGCTGGGGTCACATTGAGCATGTAATGTGTTTTTTGCGTTGCCAACGGAACATTGGTAGATTTATTGAATTCAATATAATAGCCACATTATGTAAAAGAAGATGATATTTTATTTCAACTTATTATGGAATTTTATTTAGAAAAATATTTATGGCAAGTCAGTTCGACAGTGAGGAATGTACTAAGGTACCTATATAGAAAAAAATATTGGGTCAATGCTGAAGAACTATTATTTTATTCACAGTCTGACCAGAGATAAACCGTCCCGAACAGCCAGTTCACAATTGGCCTTTTTCAAAAAGAACATGTACAAAATCCCGCCAAATGTAAAATGTTTGAAGAACTCAAACAATATGAACCGGCCCTAAAGTATTTATGCAGATTAGTTTCGTTTCACGATTTCGGTTCGTTTTTTAATTTCTTATATTTTATTGTGAAAAGAAATATAAAAGTTGTTGACATTATTATAGACTACTGTTTTATTGCGAAGCGATTTGAATTTTTATTGTTCGAATTTCGAATTGACGAGCGTTTGAAAGATTTGATGTTTACGGAGTTTAGTTTTGTTAATTCGTGACGAGTTCTTAGTAATTTGGGTTTAAACCGTTTAGATGTTTGCGCGAATGTATATTTATTATTTTTGTATCATCGCTTAGTAAGAAATGAATTTGTGATTGCAGGTTTCAGGTTGATAGAAATGGCCTAAAAATAAGTAGAATTAAGTTGGCCTGAGGTACCGCCTTCTTAGGGCTTCCTTAGAACGCGATGAAATGTGTTCTCACTTATGTATAAAAACGAAATGTATGGCAGATCAAGCGGAGCGGGGGAAGAACTTAAAATTGTAATTGATGAAATTCATTATCAAAGTGTATTGGCCCTTTTGTACACAAACCAAACGCTTTGTGTACACACCATAAATTCTAATGGATTTCTAAATTCGAAACATTATCGGGACGAGCCTATCAATTAACGTATACCCGAGTCCATCAATAAAATATTTTCAAATGTCATTCCGGCAGCCATGTTAAAAATTCAAACATCGAAAACAAATCGGCGCGTTCGTGAATTTGCGTATTTTAGGCGCGTTCTGTTCAGCGTTCATTGGAGTTAAATGTCTCGGCACTAATAGAGTATCAATGGCGGAACAGATAAGAATTTCGCCGTAATTAACGTGAATATCGACCTTTCGCCATTCAAAAGCGTTTATGGTGGCATATTTTTGTTGTTCTATAAATTATTGAGGACTGGTAATGGTTTGGAAGGAACAGTCATTTGGTTTAGTGCGACGATTGCCAAAAGATATCGAGTTTAAGGCTTGAAGTAGTAAAGCGATAAAATCAGTATTAAGATTTGCTTCTAGAGTTGAGACTGTAAATTTTAGTAATATAATCATCCTGCTTGAAACTTAATAGATAAGATTGTTTGTTAGTGCTATTATTTGTATTGATGTCTTTAGATAATAGATACTTCAAAGCGTGACTTGTAAAGTACTCGATTATCAAATTGTCTAATACAATTTGAAAATCGAGGTACTGACACCTATCGCTGTTCCATTTAAATTTCGAACGAGATGTCTTTAGTCTTAATGTTGAAAAAAAAAAAAAAAAAAACATCACATTGTTTTCAGTATTTTACGAACGACCTTCTACCTTCCTCTTCTTGGTTTTTTGTTTTGAAAAAAGAATACTTAAGTAATACAAAAATGATTCACCAGACTAAGTAGAAATATTAATATTAATTATTCTTAAAGCAAATTCGAATCAAATTTCTTTTGTAACATCACTATCCACATGATAAAGTGTGTCGAAGTCACGATTCTACGTTATTAATTCGAAAATTTAAAATTTCATGGCACATCTTGTACGTTTTTTAAACATTGCTGTGCTTGTTCAGTAAAATGATAGTTTTGTAGGTAAAAGCAAGCAATGGATATTACTGCAATCGATGTCACGCTGTTAATTTTTTATTTTATAATGTCGTCTGATTTTCAAAAGGTTTTGATAAGCTCTACTTTTGAATTTGTGTTATTTTTTTCTTCTTATTAAATGATTTTTTATTATATTGCAAGATATTATAAAAAATATATATAATGCTATTTGTATTTAGAACAATGATTGATCCTATTAAAGAAGTAAGTAAATTATAATCTGTTTGTTTTACTAATTGCTGATTAATTAAAGAATAAAGATAGCATTTTAATCACATTCTTATCGCCGTGCTGAATTACCTACTTTGGTAATAAAACATACCTAAATACATAACATCACGCCTGTTAACACCGAAGGATTAGATAGAGGTGTAATATTGGACATCTACATTAAACCACTCGAATTTACTAATTTCTAACACAATAACCCCAATAATACTTTCGACGACTCAGAGAGCCAGCCCAGGAATCGAACCCAGGGCCTCACGATTAGCAGCCGCGCTTGTGGTCATTGAGATTTTAGAAAAAAATGAGATCAAAAATATCACTTCTTATCTTTATACTCGATATTTTCACGAAACAAACAAAACAAACATAATTATTATATTACTTTTGCAGACTACCAATTGGCTTCTTGGGTGATAGCCTAGCTGTTGAACGCTTGCCTTCCATGCAGGAAGGTCTGAGTTCAAACTCGGCCCGTACCTCTGACTTTTCGGAATCATGTGCGAATCAGAATTTGATTATCACTTGCGTTTACGGTGAAGGAAAACATCGTGAGGAAACCTGCACACCTGAGAGGGCTCAATAAAGTTCTTGACGGTGTGTGTAGTCCGCCAACCCGCACCGGGCCAGCGTGGACTAAGGCCTAAACCTTCTCGTTCTAAGAAGAGACCCTTGCCCAGTAGTAATGGGTTGAATTTAATTGGCTTCTTTAAAGATTATATAATTTAATAACAATTATGTTTAGTCTATTTCTGATACAACAGAAAAAAGTACACGCAAGAAATCGTACGATGTCACGCAGGCGCCGTGGCTTAGTTGGTTAAAGCGCCTGTCTAGTAAACAGGAGATCGTGAGTTCGAATCTCGCCGGGGCCTTGTGGACACTTTTTGCAATGTAATTCCTAGTTGTTTAATATTAAGTCAAAGAACACTCGGACAGAAAGATAAGCTGGTACACAGAATCATCGATAAATGAAAATTCTAAAAAACTGATGACGAAAGCATTGCTTCATAGAATTAATATAACTAATGATCCTATTTGTAACATGATATAGCATCACGCCTGTATTCCCTGAAGGGTAGGGCAGAAGTTTTGCCAAAGTTATTGAGTCCCATCGTCGTTTACCGGGCACAGTTCCAGACTCCGTACTGAGAATTTTTAAACAGCAAATCTCAATAACACTGCGCGACCCGGGGATCGAACCCGGGACCTGTCCGCTGGATAAGCCTATTCTCAGAATGAGAAGGGTGAGGCCTTAGTCCACCACGCAATACCGGTGCGGGTAGGCAGACTACACACACCATCAAGAACTTTATGGAGCCCTCTCAGGTGTGCAGGTATCCTCACGATGTTTTCCTTCACCGTTAACGCAAGTGATAATCAAATTCTGATCCGCACATGATTTCAAAAAGTCAAGTCGGGGTCGAACTCTGACCCTCCTGCATGGAAGGCAAGCGTTCAACTACTAGTGTTTCAAAAATTTGTGAAATGCGTTATGTAACAAAATTTGCTCTAATATTTTCGCCTAAAAGGCACTTACAAAAAATAGCCACAAAAAACATAGGCGCCGTGGCTTAGTTGGTTAAAGCGCCTGTCTAGTAAACAGGAGATCGTGAGTTCGAATCTCGCCGGGGCCTTGTGGACACTTTTTGCAATTGTTCATCAGCAAGGTTTATATCTAAAGGTGTACCTACCTACACATACTTGTAAATACAAAACGAGTCGCATATTCTGAGGTTTGAATTCAGAGACTGCCTTTGCCTAGTCGCAAAATCGACTGCTGAGCGATGGAGTCTTGAGTTTGATTCCCGGGTAAGCCAAATTATTATTATCAGGTTTTCCTGTATCATAAATCGATTCGAATCGATTTATCGATTATATCTTCTTATCGTTGGCAATTTGCTCGCCCGTTATTGTTGAAATTTGCTCACAATAGTACACCTCTACCTAACCATTCGGGGAATGCAGGCGTGATGCTACAGTTTGTTCATAACGTAATAAGAATAATACTTAAGTAGACTGTGTCCAAAGTAAAGCAAAAAATGCCACTGAACCTATTGAAACAACACAATAGAATGTAAATAATATAGCGTGAATGAATTATAGGCCGAAAAAAATGGTGTCTGGTTCGTGGCTACCTGAAATTAGGGAACAGAAACGAATAATCGGTTATAGAGTAAATTAAATATATCTTCACTAGCTTCCGCCCGCGGCTTCACCCGCATTTTTTCGAGTCAAAAAGCAGCCTTCTTCAATAATACAGATATAAGTATAACTCTATTGGTTTACGCGGCGCACGCCAGTAAATCTTCCAGTCGGCATGATTTTCTCCGACATCTTCAACAATCATCGTCATATTTCAGCCAGTTTACACAAAACCTTAACGAATTGTACACCTAAACCTTCCTCATGAATCACTCTATCTATTGGTGAAAACCGCATGAAAATCCGTTCAGTAGTTTTTGAGTTTATTGTGCACAGACAGACAGACAGACGCGGCGGGGGACTTTGTTTTATAATGTAGTGATTTCATCATTATCTTCCTAGCCCAGTATTTTACACGGAGCGACTGCCACCTGATCTCCGCCATACAATTACTGGGAGACACTGATACTCTAGGGTTAGACTGGTTGTCTGACTTTTTGAGCTGCGGAGACCCGTAACAAATGTCATAGGTATTCGCATGACTGGTAACAACTGCTTAATGTGCTTTCCAAGGTGCAGAGGAGTCTCGATGTGTGAAAAATGGTCACCCATCAACAGACCGACCGCAGCAAGCTTTACTTAACCTAGGTCGGCAGATGTATGTTTTAAAAATCTCTCCGCTCTACATTTAGAACAACGTAAATACTTAACATAACATAGCATCTCGCTTAAATTCCCCGAAGTGTTAGGCAGAGGTGTACTATTGTACGATTGTTCAAATATTCCATCTGCCTCATCTACCTAGCCTTATCCCAACTACATTGGGGTCGGCAATCTAACCGGTTGCTGCTGAATATCAGTATTTTACACGCAGCGACTGCCATCTGACCTCCGCCACCCAATTACTGGGAGACACTGATACTTCAAGGCTAGACTGATTGTCAAACTTTTTGGGCTACTAACACCCGTAATTATTGTCATAGGTCTTCGTATGACACGGGACCAACTGCTTAACGTGCTTTCCGAGACACGGAGTGGTCTCGATATGTGAAAAATGGTCACCCATCCAAGGACTATACTCGTCAAGCGCTGCTTAACCTTGCGATCCGCGCGGTAGCTACGAGACCCTACGAATATTTTTTATAAAGGGTGTTGTATATACCTGAATTGGACAATAGGTTTATGATGAATAGGTGACAATGGTTGTCTTATTGTGTTGAATCGAGATTTCGAGAAGTGTGTTTAGAGGCGTTAAGTCTGACACAGTTGGCGCAGTCATCGACCGCTGCGCTACATGTCGCGGGTTCGACTCACGGAACAAATAAGTATTTGTAGGACCTACAGATTGTTGTTCCTTGTCTGGGTGACCACCCACGATATAGGAACATAATTAGAGAGGGGCAAAGGTTAAAAGAAATGAATTGAGAATTTAATTTAGGTAAAGAGTCTCCCGTTATATTTTAAAAGTCATAAGACTCTTGTTTTAAATCAACTTTGCTTCGAAGGAAAATGAACCAAAACACTTTACTTTAGGGTATTAATTCAAACGATTACAGAAGGATCAGATTTATATTACGTCATGTTAATCCTACTAGTAATATTATATAATAAATGCGAAAGTTTGTGATGTATGGATATGTGTATGTTTGTTACTCTTATACGCAAAAACTACTGAACAGATTTAGTTAAAATTTGGAATGGAGATAGCTGATACCCTGGATTAAGATATACGCTGCCTTTTATCCCGAAAAGACTCTGTTGCTGCGGTACAGTCAGCGTTACTTTAAAACGCGTGTAACACCGCAGGCTTCAGGATTATCTGTTTGTTTGAAACCGCTAATCTCTGAAACTACCAGTTCGATTTGAAATATTCTATTTGCATATTATTGTCTATTTATTGAAAAAGGTGGTAGGCTTGTTTTTACCCGAAAAAATGGATGAGTTCGTAATCTACGCGGGCGAAGTCGCGGGCGGAACCTAGTGTCTCTACAAACCAGAGTTACATTTGTATTGTAAGCAAAAATAGACCTTATCAATTAAATGGTCGGATCAACTAAATGGTCAAAGAATTTCTTGGATTCTCACCTATCAAATATTAATAATATTCACCACAAAAACTGACTACTATAATTTATAAATTCCTGTATATATTTTGCTTTAATTATAATAATTAAGTATGATTAATATAATTAAATTTATAATTCAAATATCATTTCTATGTAGCGGTCGTTGGGTGGCTGAACTGCGATAATAATTTTAAATACCTATCTTTTTTTGCGTTAAAGATTATAATTTTGTATGATTAATCTATGCTTACATAATATATAATAAAATTATACTAGGCCGATGTCTGTACATTATATATATTGGAGAAAAACTAATACTTTATTAGAACAACAGAAGCCAAAATAACAGTTTTTAGATTTTTTTGTCTGTCTGTATGTTTGTACACGCATCACTCATAAACTACTGCATGGAATTGATTGCAGTTATCACCGATGTATTGCTAGAGGTCTAACTTAAAATATAGGCTCCACCACAGAAAATATCAGATTCTAAATTCCACGCGTACGAAGTCGCGGGCATAAGCTAGTTTAATATACATATGTATAATTCATTAATTATTTTTCTTGACATGTCTGTTTAATTAATAGGTATACGTTGGCAGTGTTTGTGATATAGGAGGCAAACTAACGTACAAATATACTACTACGAACAAAATAAACATAGCATCACGCCCGTATTCCCCAAAGGGTTAGCCAGAGGTGTAGGTACTGTTTGTTATACACCCACATTCCACTGATGCTGTTGGAGCGAGCCACAGTTCCAAACTCCGGACAACCACTCAGATTTCTTTAACATTTATTTGACCCGGGGTTCGACACTAAGACCTCACGCTCGGTTGTCGCGTTTCTGACCACTATACTAAACAGACAATCAAAAATATATATGCAGAGTTTCCCACACTACCCCTATCAAATTTAGTTATTATAATTATAATCTCCCTTGCATACATTACCGACAATTTGTATCTGATTGATAAATATTGGATTTCGGGGCATGCGGGTTCATATCCTATTAATTTCGTACCCCAGATTTGAGTGGGAGACATCGCGAAGTAATCGAGATTTCATGCATAAATATACCTTTATTTTTATAAATATAATTCTTCTCTGTGTTTGTCACTGAACTCCTCCTAAACGGCTGAACCGATTTTGATGAATTTTTGTATGTGTGGTTGAGTGGGTGGATGGATAGTTTAGATTTACAATTAGATCCGGTAGGTGGCGCTGCGGTTGAGTTCTAGGACTGGTTCGGGCAGGACAACGTCTGTCGGGTCCGCCAGTACCCCTAGTGTAAGTTTCTTTCGACAAATTCGATTTACTACATCGAACGCGTTCAGCGCTAAGATTGGTGGAGAGCACGAAACAGACCAGACTGTATGTACCTGTATATTATGTAGGTTTGACATCTATGCCTCACTAACTATATTTACAGCGTAAAATAGCCAAAACTGTCTCCTCGGTCGCGTGTGTGTGGACTGCTGAGCGTGAAGTTTTAGGTTCGATCCCCAGGTCGGGCAGAGTAAATCTTCACTGCTATTACCTTGGAAACTCACAAGTGCACCGCAGGCGATCATCAGCTATGTACTACAATCTCATCATCAGTGAAAGTCGCGCTTCCAAGATAGTATTGTTTTTATTATAATATACGCGCTTTATCGAACATCATCGTAGACACAGAGACACTGGAAGTGAACTGAAAAAATGCGTATGCGCAGTTTTTAAATATTGTCAAACTAAACAACGAGGCGAATCAAATAAATTAATTATGAGTACCTACTCCTTTTTTTAATGTGAAAATGCCAGCCAATTATGCAGTGGCTAAGCAGTAACCCCTGGGCTTGCGGGCACAAGTTTGATTCTAGGAGGAATAAACATTTTCACGATGATTTTGCCTGTCGTTTTATGAAAACTTTCGAGCTATGAGATTTTAACATGTTTTACTGTTAACACATCTATAAAATCATGTGAATTCGAAAAGAAAGAGGTGCAGGCCGTGTTTGAACTTAGATCCTTAGGCAAGCCTAAGCTAGGGTATATCTGCAGTTTCATTTTTATTAAACGACAAGGTTGGTGCAGTAGCTAAGCGTGGACCGACTCCCAGGAAACATTTTTTTTATGATCTACACATACTTGTGTCAGGTTTAGTTGTGTACCCCCCTCCTAACACACCTTGGCGGGGCCTTAGGGGTCGCGAGCGTCCAGAGTGGGGACTCTGCACGCTCTTACTTAGCGACTCCCGAGAAGACGGCGACACGATGTGGTCTGTGTAGCCGTGCACACAGCACCCAGCGCGGGTAACAGGGGGACCTTTCTACAGTCTCCCCCGGGACATGCACGGGGGGGTTGGCCTCTTTACAGTCACCCCCTCTGGGAAGTGCCGTTTGGCATGACACCATGGTGGGCTTCGGTGCGGTCTTCTAAGAGTTCCCGAAGCCCAACATATGGTGTCGAGGCGGACCACCGTGGTGAGTTTAGCCGGTAGGAGTCCGGCACACACCTCAGCCCGCCCCAAGCGGAGGATAGCCCATGAGGGGTTCTCACCACGCAAATCAAAATAAAAAAGGTTTATTTGTGTGTGCATGTGACATATATGTTTGGACACTGTACCCATGATACAGGAGAAATAATATAGTAGGACAATTTTATAAAATAAATCCTTTCACATCTAGTAATTTATCTCCGTGTTAACAATATGTTGGGCCTTCAAGCCTGTAGAACAATAGGTCATTATTTTTACAGCTTATTGTGTTATACACAGATCCTCTTGTTAACCATGTCCAGTTTATTGGGAGGGATGACGTCATAGCATGTCTTGGAACTGGATGAGGTTAGTTGTGAGACTGAGGGCCATATTCACCAATAATATAACAGATGCTTGAACTGAAAACGCACTGAAAAAAAAATTATTATGGCTGCCATAAAGTTTTTGTTAGCTTTTATCAAGTAAAATGTTCATATATGGGAACATAAAGCTACTTGTTTGCTAGCAATAAAGCTAACTTTATCACTGATTTAACCAAATATCATACTAAAAATAAATAAGTTCTTAATCGTGTTCATCAGTGAAGTTGTTTAAATGAACCTTACTTGATAATTGAAATTACTGTTTCAAACAAGTTAGTTATTAGGAAAATAATGTGTGATTATTAATATTTTGATCATGTTGACTTTATCGCCAATAATCATGTATGGTTTATAGGTATTATAATTTTCTTTTTAGGATTAAACATGAAATACTTAGACAAGTAAAATTCGCACTTGTTCAACAATCTTTTTTTTCAGTGCGGCCGTTTAACCGTATAAAAGTTCGTGTTAAACGGATGATTAGTGTCCTAACCGTCTGTTATATTCTTGGTCCTAAAAGAAATTATATTATTGGTTAAAGATGATGCGACTGTATACTACTTAATAATAACGACTATTTTTCTGTAAAAAGTAATTTTGTATCGTTTTTGGGGAACATTATTCTCAAGATTAGTAAGTAAGAGAAACAGCATGTTTGACGCAGTGGTTGGGCGATCGACTGCAGTGCTACGTGTCACGGATTTGATTTTCGCGCGGAACAAATATTTGTGTGACCTACAGATAGTTGTTCCGGGTCTGGGTGTGTGTTTGTGAATATTTGTGTTTGTAAATGCACCCATAATACAGGAATTACCTGTCGCTAATTAATGCTCGCCAAAATATCCCGCTGATGATGGCGATGTGTTTTGGGTCGCCGAGTTCCCTACATGGTGGTTGAGCTTATCGATGCTGACGCATGTGTCACGCTAGTGAACGGGTGCCTTTTGCCGGGACTGGCCAGCTTGTAACTGCCATGGCAATCTTATTATGATTTTTTTCTAGTATTTTTTTTACTTCTTAATTTATTTTACACATTAAATTACATTATTCTCGCATTCTCTTACCACAATAGCGTACTAAGCAAGATTGTAAGATCGATTTATTTTAAAAGAGTTTACATGGAGTTTCGTGCCGGTTCTTCTCCATAAGGCCTACTATTTGGAACCGTGCGCTTAAAGTCTCGACATTTTATAAGCCCGAACTTGGTTTACATGAAATAAAGATATAATTATTCTAATTTTATTGTAATCTAGGGTGATTTTCTACGATTTTGAGAACAAGCACACCGGTAAGTGATTAGTCAATTTTATCTAATCTTTTCACACCTCTAAAATATATGTGTGTATGTATGCTCCCTATGGACTACAAAACGGCTGGAGCGATTTTAATGAAATTTTAGGTAATCTTCAGAGTAGCCCAGCGGGTGATCCTGTCAAGATGGGAACAACATTTTTTTTTTGTCTTTTTGGTAATTGTGTTTTTTGCCGCTTTGTTTCGCTAGATCTAGATATTATTTTTAATTTTTCAGTCCAAAATATTCCCGTACATAAAAATAACTATAAAACTAGAAGAGGCTAGAAAAATGCCATAATATTTTTTGGCACCCGATCTGTATATTAAATCTAGCATATAACTATGATGGCAAACCTAACCTAGTTTCAAAACAAACGGTCATAAAACAGTTGTAAAATCAACTACAGTAAAAGTCTTATAACATTTGTATGTGGCTTCTGAAACTTTTGATACGTGGAGCTATGAAAATTTGGTCTTTTGGACTGCAGCAATAGCACAACGGTTAAAAGGTCAGACTACCTTGAGGTCCTTAATTCGAATCCTATTAATATGAGTATTTTAAGTAACAATTTTATTTACGTGTAATTTGGTATTTAAATATGCTTGTAAAGTAATAAGGTTACATAACATCACGCCTGTATTCCCCGAAGGGTTGGGCAGAGATGCAATTGTACATACAACTACGTTTCGCCGACGCCGTTATTAAGTCCCATGTAATACGGGGCCAAGCTATTGCCATCTACTAGACACAATTCCAGACTCTGTGCCGCTACTGAAAATTTCCATACAAAAACACCCAACACTGCTTGACCCGGAAATCGAACTCAGACACATTGCTCTAGTGGTCGCAAGCGTGACTGCTTACCGTGAAACTTTCCCCGGTAGATGGCAATAAGTTCACCCAATGGGACTCAATAACAGCATCAGCGAAATTTGGGTATAAAATACCTCACCTCTGCAGGCCTAGTTAAGCACATAATTATTATTATACCTTAAAGCATATCTCCTTTTTCTTCTTACATCCGTGTGTAAGCATTTTCTCTTTATATTACGTAAGTATGTATTTCCGAGTCCTAACAAAGGCAAGTTCGCGTAAACTTGCGTATTGATGTAAATATAACAATTTGTCTGTCCGTCTGCGTGCGCTCGAGTGGAACACTCAATGGAGTTAAGGCCAAGACTACTAAATCTTTACGGCCTCTGGCCAACAGTTGGCAACATGACAGACTTCAATTTTACTCAATCTTCGGGGACAATTGTAGCGCGTTTAGAACATAACAACAGAGCATTAAGACTGTATGCCCAAATGTTAGGCAGAGGTGTGTCGATAAAAGCGCCACCTATCGGGTCCAACTATAGCTAAAAACCATCTAGGTCATCACATAAGTACGTTAAAAAAATCAGCAAAATCGGTCAATCCGTTTAGGAGGAGAATTAAAAACACACGGACACCGAAATATTTCATCTATAGATATAAATAAAAATAAATTGCCGCATGTATGTATGTAAGATCATCTCTTGAAAAAAACAGCTCGACCGATTTGGTTGATTTCAGGACAAGGTGAGTATGAAAGAACATTTTTGGAAAATCCACCCTTATTGGCACAAATTTAAATTATATTTTTGTATGAAAATCTCAATAAAATATATTCCCCTTAACATGTCTGTCCGTCGTTATGTCAGTAGTCCTACCCTCTCCGTCACGGTATTTAGGCGGCAGTTCGACCAAAAAAATATCCCTGGACACGATCGTGACAGTGGCAGTGAAAAAGATGTGAACAACCGGAGCTCTTTGGGCACGAGACAGTGACACAGAAAACGTTTTGACCTACGACAAAAATGGTTTCTGTTGTGATTGTACTGTATCGTTTTTACTACCAGAAATAATTATTCTGAAAAGGCGTTTATGGAGTTAAAAAGAACTATCCTTGCTCCTGTATCGTGGGTACATTCTACAGACAAATTTCATATGAACAAATACCTAGATCCGGAACAACTTGTAAATCCTACGAATATTTTTGTTCCTTGTGGAAATCGAACACAAAACCCGTAGCGCAGAAACATTCTTGCTTAACTACTGCACCAACTGTGCTATATGATAATATGATGATAATATTTGCACACAGTGATCGGATGGAAACACGATAAAAAAATTATTGTTTCTCTTTGCCGGGTCTGTCCTGTGTCTTAATGAAATATCACCAGCAGTAAAATTGGTCCATTTCTCTTGAGGGTTTCTAAATATTCGCTGAAGAACTCCAATCGAATATCAACATGTTCTTTTTGGTCATCCATTTGGTTTGAATTATTAGTTATACGACATTCGACATCGAACATTGAATGTCAAAGGTGCGAATGCTTGCAGTGAAGACACACTTTTAGGAAAATAAATAGAAGGGTCTAAATGCCACTAGTGTCTTGTATTAATAAAAATAGTAATAGTATTAATAAAAGTTTATTTGTTGTCAAAGAACTGGATTATGGAATAAGGCTGACCGCACAAAGGTGAATAATCGCACAAGCGATAGTTGCTCGCGAGTCGATTGCAGAAGCGGCCATTTCTTCACACACGTGATTAGAAGAATGTTTTTTTCGCGGCATCCAAGTGCTGCTTTCTCATAAAATTTTAAGATGATTCTCAGAGTAATTGCTGTCGCGGAAGAAAGCGTTTGTGTCGTATAATAAGTTGATCGTAAATTATGAATTTTTAGTGATATGAGAAATAAAAATCATTAGGCTACCCTCGAAAAATCAGCTAATGTATGCAGCGATAAGATTGGTCGATCACCGCGTCGATGATGATATGAAAGTTACTAAAAAAGCTGAGCAACATTTCAGTGGCCACTAGTCACAATAATGCGTGGGCCAAAATCGAGTCGCGCGACTATCGCTCGCGTAATTGTCCACAAGTGTGCGGTCAGCCTAACCAATATAAATATAATATATTGATCATTATTACTTCTTATCGCACGGTTGTTGCCTTTTTGGCGGTGGTGGTGGCAAATCGTCTGCACACGGCAATCTTTCTCTCATAGAAAAGTTCTTACGACAAGCTTTGTTAAAGAAAGCGATCGCCGCTTTCCCGATTTGGTACGAAACATTCCTGAAAATCTCATCTGTTTCCTTCGGGAAGCATAAGGCGCCCGAAGCTAATGCCCCAAGGCTGGTAAAAAATACCCTCCTTGGTATGCCTCTGCCTGATCCAATATAGTATCCAAATAACGTCCCTAAAGCTACCACGCCTTGTCTTAAAGGGGTATTATCAGGGCATCTCATGTACTTTTTGAACTCTCTCTGTTTTTTTATCAACTGCGCGCAAGCATCATCCTTTAGTTCCCCAAATTCTTTTGCGAAATCATGTAAGGATTCACTCCAAGACTTTCTGTAGCTCCTCACCTTCGGGTACAGGTACTGGTGTAGTAACTTCACATTGGCTTTAGGACATTTCTTCTTGTCTTCCACGTAATCTTTGTATTCATAATGAGGACTCTCGTAGATTGGCAAATCCTTGTATTTCATAGGAGGAGGTTTCTTTGGAGTTTCTTCTGGATGTGCTGCATGTATAACAGGAATGAGAGATAGATTGGCACCAACTAGAACGGCTCTTAGAGCTTGGATCCACAGCCTGCCTATGACGTATAAGTCTCCATGACATAGCCTCTTTAGTGATTTTCTCATTTCATCTTCAGACGTAAAGATTTCGTTGCCATATTCTTGTATATCTAATGCTGGTTCAATAGACGGTTTTTGCATTTTATAAATATAATTTTTTTTTAATGCTTGCTGTGTGGTGTTTACAAAAATTTTGACAACGACGTTTGTATATTTTCTTTTTTGTATACAGTAGTGGTGTGACCGAAAAGGTTTTGATAAAAAGTTTGAAGTTTAATAAGAATCAGTGGTTGACCAAACGATTGTTTTGCTGCGTGTTGCAGGTTCGATTTTCGCACGGAACAAATATTTTTATGCCCTACAGATAGTTGTTCCGGGTCTGGATGTTTGTGCATGTGAATATTTGTGATTGTTAACGCTCCCACTATAAAGAAATAATTCCTAGGGAGGGACACCGTCTTTAAAAAAAAAGTACAGCTGTAACGCGACCTTTAATTGCACTCGGGTTTGCGATCTAACGCGTCTCTAATGTTGCGCGGGCTCGCGTCCCTCACCCCGGCCCCACTACAAAGATCGCGGCTTGTCGCCGCGCGCAAGTGAAACAGTCCATCCAAAGTTGTATGGAATTGTGAGAAGAGGGTTTCCCTTAGAAACTATTGACAATATTTTTTTTTTAAATTTAGTCCTTAGACCAAATTGTCATCTTGTCTATGCGTAGTGTATCACTTTGCGCATTAATTCCCACACATTTACATTTCTACTAACCCCTTAGGTACCTACGTGATATTATATCTTTATGTGCATATAAGTGAGTCAACTAACCAACATAATCACAAAAACGCAAGCGATTCCAGGAAATGAATCATAGTGTCACTCACATTTAACTTTGGAACATAAAAATGCATTTTATTACTTACCCACGACCTTAAGATATTAAGACCTTTTTATTTGAGACCTTTGTCACTAAAAAGATTAAAACAAAAGTCCCACTCTAAAGCACACTGTCACACACATTGAATTGACTTTTTTCGTGTACAGCACAATTTTATAGACTTACAAATTCACATGCACACATCCAGATCGGCAGCCTAATAAAATTACCGATTTAGCAATCAGTTTGCGACTGGCGTTGATCGCGCGATACCTACTGTCATACTTCATTTTTGTGTCACATATGTATTGGCCGATAGTGAGGCTGCTGTCGTGTGCACACGAAACAATTTGCCCTACCCGGAATCGTACCCAGAACCGAATATGAATCGCGTTTAGCAGTCGCGCCTGCTTCCACTAGACCAATGAGACAGTTTTGATATTTTTCCTCCGTTCCAAATTCGTGCGTTGCGTTAAGTGAACCTTTTGTACATAATATGTTTTGTGACTTCATGTTTTTGGGATTTATTAACTTGGAGCTCTCACGCCTTTATTCGTAACGGGGTAGTCAGTAATATAGCCTTTTGTCACCTTTGAGAAGTTGTTAGTAATATTGCATCATTTTTACTTATGTCAATATAAGATCACGACTGGCCACAATACCTACCCACTTAAATTTTGGAAGATAAAAAATTACGCTTCTGAAATCAAAATTAAACCACCAAAGAGTAAAAATATCTTGACGAGACCTACATACCTGAGATTAGTCCTATATATGGGGTTGCAGGACCATCATTTGCCTAGCCTTTTCCCAACTACATTGGGGTCGGCTTCCAATCTAACCGGTTGCGGCTGAATATCAGTATTTTACATGGAGCGACTGCCTTCTCACCTCCGCCACCCAATAACTGAGAGACACTGATACTCTAAAGTTAAACTGGTTGTCAGTCTTTTTGGTCTACTGACACCCCTAAAAACTGTCATAGGTCTTCGTATGACACCCGGGACCAACTGTTTAACTTTCCGAGGCACGGAGGGGTCTCGATGTGAGAAAAATGGTTGCCCATCCAAGGACTGACCGCTTCAAGCGTTGCTTAACCTCGCGGATCGACTGATCTGCGCGGTAGCTATGTAGCTAAGCCCTTCTAACCTGCATTTAGTTCTCTTCTCTAGAAGTTGAGCATGGACAGTAATGGGCTAAATTAACAAAATAAAGCATCACGCCTGTACCCCCGAAGGGTTAGCCAGAGGTGTACTTGTGTACCCACATTTCGCCGATGCTGTTATTAAGACCCATATAATAGGGGGCGAGTCTATTGCCATCAACCGCGCATAGTTCCAAACTCCATGCTGCTACTGAGAATTGCTATTCAGGAAACACAACCACACTTTGCCTGACCTGGGAATCAAACCCAGGAACCTCACACGCAGCGGAAGCTTGCGACCTATAGACCAATGCAGTGGCAATAGAATTAAATTAAATGATTAATATTAGTGAAGTTATAATTCTTTTGGCGCGCTTGATGAGAGTGAATTCTTACGATGCGCGCGCACACCCGACGGGTAAAAGCGACATCATAAAGTTGGCTGGTAAATGTCTCTTAAATTTTCTTGGGAATTGATAGCTATATTCAAGGTAGTTATTGAAATATTTGTGTATCTGTAACACGTGTTTCATATCAGTGGAAATAAAAAAATAATAAAAGAAATATAACTTCTTACGTGCGTAGGTACATAAGTACACACACACATTTTATTATTGTTTTTTACTAATAGCCCAACATCTAAACGCTGGACTGGCTAGTGAAAGTTCGTCAGTTCGAACTACACAAATGAAATACTACAGTATATACAGGGTGTCCCAAATAAAAGTGACAACTTTGTTTTTCCTTACATAATGCATGTTAAGTTTAAGATTATTCATTGTAAATTAACTATATATTTTTCGAATAGGTGTTTTTCTTGCCGATCTTCTTCTCCATAAGACCTACCGCCTTTTGGAACCGTGCACTGATAGTCTCGACTATTTAAATAAAAAAAATTACTTTGACTTTGAAAAATGTCAACGAACTTCAAGAGATAGATCATACTTGGAGATACCCGAAATCTCTGATTATTTGGAAACTTTTAGTAGGTATATTTCCACCTATATCATTTTTTCTTATATTTTTATTACAAGTATCGTATTCTTATGAAAGAAAAATCCTATTTAGAAAAGCCGGTCGAGTTATACTGCGACCTTTGGCCGTAGGATAGATTAAATTTTAAATAGAGACATGAAGTAAATGTCAATGAGTGGGTGAACTCAATATACAAAGGCGAAGTTTAAATTCTTGATTATTGCCCTATTGATGATATTATGATACCCACGTGTATACAGCACGGTTGGCGCAGTGGTTGAGAGATCGACTGCTGCGCTACGTGTCGCAGATTGGATTCCCACAAGAAATAAATATTTGTATGATCTACAGATAGTCGTTTCGGGTTTGGGTCTTTGTGTATGTGAATACACACCGTGCCTCGGAAAGCAAGTAAAACCGTTGGTCCTGCGCCTGATCTCTCTCCGGTCGTGCCGGATTGTCGTCCCATCGGACTATGAGAGTGAAGGAATAGAGTGCACCTGTGTTTGCGCACACACTTGTGCTCTATAATATCTCCTGCGTAGTTGGCCAGTCTCCGGTGAGACTGGCTGCCGTGACCGAAATTCGGTCAGGAGGACATTATAATTATTATTATTTATGACCCACGTGTATAATAAATAATTAAATCCAGACCATTACAGTCTCTTCGAACGAGAAAGGTTAAGCAGAGTCGATCATGCGTCTGGTACGGGTTGAAACACTACACACACCATCAAGAACTTCATGGAGCCCTCTCAGGTGTCCAAGTTTCCTCACGATGTTTTCCTTCACCGTTAACGCAAGTGATAATCAAATTCTGATCCGCACATGATTCCGAAAAGTCAGAGTTATGGCTGAGATTTAACTCAAACTCTGCATACAAAGCAAACATTCAACGCGATCAGGAGACATTAATGTTTCTTCTTCTTATTTAAGAGTCTGGCTTTTGTCGATGTAGCTGATGAAGTTCTTTCCACTTTTCTCTCTGCAGTGCAGTCTCCTTTACCTCTTTATACGACATGACGGCAACCTTTTCCTTTATTTGGCTCATGTAACTTATTCTTGGTCTTCCTCTCCCTCTCGTTCCTTCTATCTTTCCTTCAATTATGTTTTTAATGAAACTGTCATGACGTACAAGACGGCCTATCATCTTTCCTCTTCTGTCCTCTTCTGTTCATGTTTATAGCTCCTTAAAACTGTTTTATTGGTCTAAACTTTGGAAGAGCGGCTGCTGACTGCTGTTGGGTTTGATTCTCAGCATGGGCCAAGCGTTATGGGATTTTTCTGTTTATATAACGGCATCGGCGAAACGGGTGTCCAACCCCTCTGACAAAACCCTACGGAAAAACTGGCGTGATGCTTTACAAATGTTTATGTGAATCCTTAAATTCTGTTATCATGTAATTTATTTTGCAATCCTGATAATTATTTCAGCTAATGTATTCATATATCAAAATGCAGACAATGCAAGATAATAATATTTCTGTCTCTTATCAAAAACAATATGTTTTTGTCACATGATTTCAGATTGGACCGAAAGAGGGTTCTTAAAATGTATAAAAAAAACAAAGACGCCGCGTCTGTATGTCTGAACGCGATAAACTCAAAAACTGTTTAGGTATACAATCCATTAAGGTTTTGTGTAAATTGGCTGAAATATGACGATGATTGTTGAAGATGTTGGAAAAAATCATGCCGACTGCGACTTTGCGAGCTTTACTGGCGTGCGCCGCGTAAACCAATAGAGTTATATATCCTTATTCAACTAAATAAGACCATCGTTTTGGAAGAAAATGTAAGATTTTTTGTAGGGTGTACCTAAGCATTAAAGATTTTCCAAGATATAACCCTTAAGTAGGTAAAAAAATGGTATCCTTTGAACAAATATGAGTGAAATTATAATGAAATTATATGACTTCCCACACTCACATATTTATTTCTTTACATTTTTATGTAGGTACCTATTTGATCACAAAGAAAATAATATATAAAAAAAAGAGCCCTACAGGTTCAAGTCCAAGCAAAGACCAATTTCTCCAGTCCAAAGACCAGTTTTTCCAATAAAACCAGTGAATAGCAGTTTCATTCGTCCAACTCACAATTGCTTCTAAATTCAAATCTGGTCGGCCTCAAGTTTTCCAACCTGCCAATCCTCCTTATTCAAATCGATTGAAAACTCCATCGATACTTGATTCCGACTATTCGATTAAACCCGATGCACCCGTTCTCGATTGCACAAAAAAAACATCCGAATCGAAATCGTCCCGTATGCCACGTAGACCATTCCTATATTGCCAAATGTTGTGGACCGCTCCAAACATTTTCCTGACTCTTATTAAAAGCGAATAAGGTTGAAAATCATACGTTAAATGGTTGTGCAGGGGTAAAGAAAGTGTGGTTAAATACGTAAAGATTGGGTCGTTTTGACTGTCTCTTTGATTCGGTATTGACATAGGTACTTTTGAATGGGTTTTTGATTCGAGATGCTACTGAGGTTTTAAGTGTTAAGTTTCTAATGATTTATGTTAATTGTTCCTTTTGTTAATTTGTAAATGAGAGGTATTTGGCCTACATTGGACTGAAATAAGCTGATTTGATTGAAGGGGTATTATATTATAATTAGGTATTGGCTTACCTAATTATAATCATATTATAATCACGTAAGATCAATCAAACGTTTATTTGCTAGAAATATTTTTTAATATTTTTTTTTTAGATTTATAAATATATAATAAAAATCATTGCCATCGGAAACAGGGTCCTAGCTACCAGTAGTTAGGGCTCCAGAGAGAAGAACCTTCGTACAATACGAGCTGTGTCGAGGTGTATCGGCTTCTGTATCAAGTCCTTGATCCAGCCCTACGAGAGCCTCTTAAGGTGTTGGTCGAGCCTCATCAAGCCTAAAGGTATAAATACTATTGATCTCAATCATTTCAGTAATCTCCACGAACACACCCGGGAAGAAAACAACTCCCTTTAATTCCTTAAGAGGTAACAACGACTCTAAATATGGAAACAATATATCAGCTATTAAAATCCTGATAGGATTCCATTAAATGGCTTCCAAATCAAAAGTTAAGAAATGTTCACAATCTCTGCAATTTAAACATTTTATCGTCGAATCGAAAATAACATTTTCAATGGTTTCTTAATAGGTTTAGTTATTTCTTTTAATTTGAAATTGTAAAATGAGTAATCGAAAAGCACGTAATAAAGTACCTAACCAGATAATTAGCCAACGCCAAAGTAATTGCGATAATGTCAAAGGCCAACAAACAGCTAAAATTAATCATGAAACACAATAACACACCAAGATAAACTTAAAAAACTATAAAATAAAACTTTTTGCCGCGCATTATTAACCGCCATTTTAAATATCTCGAAATGTCATTAGCAATATAAATGAGTTTCGCGCCATAACGAACGCTGTGTTGCCACAATGGAAAATCATAAATCAACTGTCATTTTGATATTCGTTGAAAGGAGGTCCGTCAATGCATCGGTGCAAACTTTTTAAACTCTTAGAGAAGGTTTTTTTTCTTGTGCGTTTGATTAATTGTAAAAAAAGAGGCGTGCTTATGTTTTTTTTTTGGACGCCTTTCAATGGAGATCTTTTGAAGTCGAGATTTTTGACGTGAGCGTGGGTTATTATGTTATTTTCGTAAGTGCTAAGATGTTTTACTGTTAAATTAAGTTTATATGTGTGTCTGTTGTTTGTTACTTTTTGCGTAGTTAGTTTCCTTTGTGTTTTTGTTTAAGCTTTATATAAGTTATATGAATAAAAACTTTTTGGTTTGTCGAAAGTTTTTTTTTTTTGTATTACATACATACCTGTCAAGTCTTTTCAAGGGGGTATACCAGATTACCTACGCTACGTATGTAGCGATATAAGTAATCTGGTACACTTACAACATTCGCCATGATATATTTTTTTTGTCATTTTCTTGGCACCATTCCTATACAAAGATTGTTACTTAGAATTTTCTTATAGAAAACGATAATACCACTGCCCGACCTAGAAATGGAATATAAGATTTAAGGACCTTTGCTTGAAATACAGGTCCAAACATTGAGATCGTATGTATACAATAATTTGAGCAGTACTCTCTCCATATTCCCATTTCGGTGTGCAAAAATTACATTTTTAATTTATAATAATCATTCAGATCAATCAATCAATTGAAAGTCAGAATGAACTTTTTAATTTTCATATCGTGTCTATGACAAATTAGTTCATTTCTAGCCCAAAATTCCGCTACACGGACTGCGCTCTCCGTAGCAGCCATTAACTCCTCCCACGAGCAGGTAGTAGGACACGTGGAGCAGGATGGAATACACTTTATAGTCTATTTTTATTTGATTTACTCATTGGTCTATTGGGGATCGGCCTCGTTTGCCTTTACCGTTAACTCAAAAATGTATGAAAAAATTGTGCGCCCACATTTGAATGAACTCTAATGTAAACGCGCACATTATTATCATACATTACAAGCGACTCGCCATTAAACGATGTTTTGCACAACAAATAAAGAAGAAAGTGTTAGAGTCATATCAAGAGGTCAAAACGAAGGCACAAAATAGAGAGAAGTGGCGTTTACTCCACCGACAAGAGCTAAGCTCTTAAATTAAAGAAAAAGAAGCGTAATACAATAACCATTTCCATAAAATTATCTATCGATGAACAAACTAACGTAACCTTTCATAATTTTCTACCCACCCGAATGTTCACGGAAACACACGACACACCTCCGATACCACGGTTTCAAACCAACAACCATATGCCATATGACGTCATCATACACATACGTGGTGTGTATTGGAATATTTTCACGTTTACATTGTACCCTATCGTCCTTTTGTGAAAAAAGACAGTATTTTGCACCGCACATTGTTAGAGGCGGGCTTATGATCCAAAACGTAGGTAGGGTTGTGCCGAGATAGATATTTAAAATTAAGTTTTCATATTAATAAGTTTGATTGCCTTTGGTCTAATGGTCGCGTGGTAGCTGAACGTGAGGTTATGGGTTTGATTTCTGGATTAGGCAGGTTTTTCTGTCCGAAATTATTAGTAGGTGCCCGGAGTTTAGATGGCAATAGGCTTGTCTTCTATTAAGTAGGACTCATTAACGGCATCGGCGATATGTCAGTGTACAAAAGTGTACCTTTGTCTAAACCTTCTTAAAATACAGGGGTGATATCATTTTATGTTAGTAATATTACTATGTTTTGATGATATGCCAACATCAGTTACTGTAGAACATTGTGAAGAATTAATATAGAAGGAAAAAAGGAAGAGAGAAGAAGAAGCTACATAGACCAATACAAGAAAACCTGGAAGGCAGGACATACTATATCTTATATGATTTTGTGCGGCAATACAAATCGCTTTAATCTTTCAAGATGTTGTCCCCTTTAACCAGGAACCAGACGTCACGCATCATAATCTTCTGAAGTCACAGAAAAAGAATATTACCATTCAAAAAAGCTTCTCCGAAGAAACGCCTGTCCACAATGTATTTCATAAAACTTTTCGTAAAGCTAAACTTTGAAAGCGCCATCCAATCATTTACAGAATATAAACATCAATAAACAAAAGGTAGTAAAAATATTTTTTACGCTGGCAACCCTCACGATTCCGAACGAACGATAAAAGGAACAAAAGAGGCGTTGAACTGCACACGAGTTTTCGAACGAGCATGCTTTTCTATTACGCGTATCGTATGGTAAACGATTTAAAAAAATTGCGTCTATATTGCAGTATTGACGTAGAAAAAAGAAAAACAAAATAGTGATTTTATTTTTAGGAGGCACGGATGTTGCTTTAACTAAGCGATTAGCTCTCCGTACTTCGTGTTGGGGTTCGATTCCCGCACGGATCCAAAATATTTGTATGATCTACAGATAGTTGTTTCGTGTCTGGGTATTTGTGCATATGAATAAACTCGCCTCCTATTACATGGGACTTAGTAACGGTATTGAGCAAATGTGGGTTTATAAAAAATACCTCTGCCTAACCCTTGGGGAAATATAGGCGTGATGCTATGTTATGTTATGATGCTATTTTACGAAATCGGAACTTCAACCATCGAAGTAATACTGGTGATTACAACGCCACCCTGTATAGAATCCGAATTGTCAGAACATAGGGAGCAGTCGAACCCAAGACCCCAACAGCTGCGCTTGCGCCTAGACCAAGTCGATAGTAATAATAGGTCGAACTAAACAACGAAATATTTCTAACCCTAAAACACAATTAAAATGTCATTCACATGAGTCCGTTATAATTAAGTTAAAACTAATTAAAGACAAACGATTTTTATATGATTGATGACTTTAAAACACGCCTTTAGACCATTGTGTTTCAAATATTATAATTATACGCCTTTCATTTAAAATGGTCACGATTTTTTGGTCTGTCAAAATGAGATGCGTAAAGATTTTTTAAGGAAATATGAATTTTTGACTGCCTCGTTGGTGTAGTGGTTGTGAGCGCGGCTGGTGAGTGTGATGTTCTGGGTTCGGTTCCCGGGTCGGGTAAATTTTCAGTAGCACCGCGGAGCTTGAAATTATGCCCGGTAGATTGCAATAAGCCATTAATAACGGCATTGTTGAAATTTTGGTGTAATAGTTACACCTCTGCCGAATCTTTCGGTGAAAACATATGTCTGTCATAATAATCGAAAGCCAAAATGATTCATTAAAAAAAAAAAAAACATATCTCACCATCACGCCTGTATTCCCCGAAGGGTTAGGCAAAGATGTACCTTTTGTACACCCACATTTCGTCGATGCCGTTATTAAGTCCCATATAAAACGGGCACAATTCCAAACTCCGGGCTGCTGCTGAGAATTTCCGAAATTCCCAATAACACTGCCCGACCTCGGAATCGAACCTGAGACCTCTTACTTAGCAACCGCTGATGCGACCACTAGACTAAGGAGGCAGTAAAAAAAAAAACATATTATTGGTTGACCCTGTATACATAACTTTTTATTCAACTGTAACAGTCCAAACAAGTTGACAGGCGCATGAGCAGTGGGATTATAAACTGTCAGAACTTTTACTACACTATCTCAACACAGAACGTTACTTCTGTTTGCGGTTTTGACCACGACTGTCCCAAAAGTTCCTATAGTACTGTTCATCAAAACTGGAGAGATATATCTTTAAAACTATTACCTAAAAGTATACAGGCTGGGTCAAAAATAAGTTTTATATTTTATTGATTTTAGACAGAAAAAAATATAGAAATATTCATTCATACCATTTTAAAAACTTAAGAATTCGTAAGCGTTAGCGTCATATAATAATAATCAATAGAGTTTGTAAAACTCCTTCTTTTTTATTATTTTAACGTCATTTAGATCTTTCCTTACGGTTTTTCCTAATACAATAGTGTAAAATCAGGCCAGAATTTAGAATATTGTACAAAAAAACAAACATCTTCCATACAAAATTACAATAAATTGTTTTTAAGTTTCGGAAAAAAGACCCTATTCACTCACCTACTAACCGCACTCCATATTCGAAGTGAGGAAGCAGAAAAGGAAACAGCAAATTTAACCCTAAAATTCCGCCTCAAAAAATTTCGCGGTTCCCGTCGTATAATTGCGCTATCTCATCACGATAAGGCCGCGAGATGGCTCAAACACCTTGAGGCTGCGCCGTGAATCGCCTTTCAAACCCCATAGCTTATTCATGCGTTACTCTATGGTAACGTAATGGCTTGCTAAAGAGTGCTGTTCATGGGACAGATTTTAGTTGTAATTTTTTGTGAAATTTTTCGTCTATATTTATGTATTGATATGTGTATTTTAATTTATTATATTTATACACCCTATAGCTTTATTGCGATATACGATCGTAAACGATTCAATTTTGATAATTCAACAATGTAGTACATTGCGCAATATGCTTTAAAATTCACTCTCCATGACAGTTGTAACAACGCAATGTACATAGATGCACTGTCAGAATTTAAACGATTACGATTAGAAAGTCTATAGTACATATAACTGAATTTATTTTTTAATATACAATACAGAGCTTTTCTGTGTCCAAAATCCAGTTATTTTTGCAGTAAATAATTTTTTCCTAAGCCTTAGTGGAGTGAGACGAAAGATAAATAAAACGTACCGCAAAATATTCAATAATAGTTTTAATATAGCTAATTATTCAATTGCAATGATACTGCGTTTATTAATATCAGTTAACACTCGTCACACTTTAGCGACTTTTATTTTTACTCGTCTTGTTCTCTTCATGAATTATTGGGAATGGCACGCTTTATCACCTGATGGGTCGGAGTACCTGTCGTACGGCCATATGCAATAGACGCTGTTAATATTATTTATGATATCGTGACAAGATTGTTTGAAACCCAGCCTAAAATCAGCCAGCTGACTTAAACAGAGGCATTATACACAAAAATCTATATAATAAGTCAAAAGAAATATTTATGTATAACTAGCGAACCTCCCCGGCATCACACGAGTGCAATTTACTAATGAACAAAATCAAAAATGTCATACAAAAATATCATTCAAATATCGGACGTTGCCGGTTCATTTTCCAAAAAAAAAAATCTTACATAAACACCTTCTCCTGACAATTACAAACACAACAAAAAAATAATTAGCCAAATAAGTGCAGCCGTTCGGAAGTTATGCGCTTAGCAACACATTTGGCGATTCATTTTTATTAATATACATAGATAAAACACATAACATAGCATCACGTCTGTATTCCCCGAAGGGTTAGGCAGAGGTGTACTTTTGTACACCTACAGTCCTACATATATTTCGCCGAAACCGTTATTGATTCCCATGTAATAGGGGGCGAGCCTATTGACATCTACCGGACACAGTTCCGCAGTATAATTACGTAAAAAAGCGACAGCAGTGCGACAGTCACGCGACAGCAGCCTCACTGTCAGCCAATACATACATATACATATAACAAAATGACGTTTGACAGTAGCTATCGCGCTATATATGCCTGTCGCAAACTGATTGCTACATTGGTAATAAGGCTGCCGGACTCCATGCTGCCATTGAGAATTTCTATACAGAAATACCCAACACTGCCAACCGGGAACTGAACCCAAGATCTCACACTCAGTAGTCGCTCTTGCGACTTTTAGACCAATGAGGCAGTCATTTATTACTTATTATACATTAATGAAAAAATTATATAATTAAAGAATGCTATTACAATAATTAAAGCTTAGCAGAAACGTTTCCACATGTGAGCAGTACAGACCATTTCACAAAAAGGTATAAGATAATATAGCCTCCATTGTCCTAAAGATGTCATATACCCAAAGTGTAGTATAGTGGTTTACTAATGTTAAAAGCAACAATGAAAGGGTCATAACTTCATGCTTTTCCGAAATTAAACAATAAAACACATCATAATAATAAAAAAAGTAAATAAAAATTTGTATCTCGATGATGGCAGATGGGGACAGACGTAATAAGTAAATTAAAAAACATAAAAAATAACAACTTCATAATAAAAAAAAACGACCACAAAAAAAATGTATTTTTGACGATTTGCGAAAGAATTAGCGGCAATTTTATTTATAAATTGACGACTTTGTATAGAGTCTGTCGCCTCTATAATATTAGGTATAAGATTTTTTATTCTCGCTCTCGCATTTTTTACTCCATAATTATTTATTATAAGATTAAATAAGTAATGTCGTTGACACGGTTAACGCAGTGGCTAAGTGATTAGCTTTCTGTGCTAGATGTCGCGGGTTTGATTCCCGTATGAAACAAATATTTGAATGATCTACAGATAGTTGTTTCGGGTCTGGTTGTGTGTGTAACATGTATGTTTGTAAACTGTACCCACGACACAGGAGAAATTAAGTGTGGGGCAAGGTTTAAAAAAAAATGTTGCTAGAATATTCATTTCTTTAAAATCCTAAGATAGGGTACGACGATGGAACAATAGGTGTTCTTAAAACGCTTCTATAATACCAAAATATCAATATCGTAGTCCACATTTGGACATTTACTATACAGGGCATACATAAATAAGCATTAACGGCAAAAAATACACATTTATTATTATTATTTTTTCACATTGTGAGAAAGTAGGTACAGATAAAGCTTTATACTTATTTTAGGAATGAAAACTTTATAAGTCTTTCTAATTTATTATTATAGATTAAACCTATTCCTTTACAAATAACTCTGTTTGTCTGTTTGTTGCCTCATCAGGGCTTAACCAGTAAACCGATCGTGATGAAATTTTAATAAGAGGTAGCCTTGGTCCTGGAGATTCTCCAGGACCAAGTAAGGTAAGCTGTGGGTAAGGTGGTGTAGGTAAGGTGGTAAGTTAAGGTGGTAAGAAGAACAGCTTACCAAGGATGTAAAATACATACCAACAAAGTCGCGGGCAACAGCTAGTAGGTTTGATAAATCAAAAAGTCACTGATTGTAACTACATCTAAATTCCATTGATAAAATAAAATGCTTTTAACGTTTCAAATGAACTTAAAGGTCAACATCAATTACAATAATTTATAGTCAGTCTATTGGTATATCAATCGGTATTCTTTAATTTGATATTTGATCATACATTATTAAAGCTTATTGATTCCAAACGGTTCACGCAAATCTATATCGACCTTTGACCCTGTTAATAAAATACTTTTTTCACAAACTTAATGGTTTTTTAAACGTTATTTTGATGTTTGATTATTTTAAATGTTAAAATAGTTTTGGATGACAGTTTTTACTAATGCCCTTGTAAGGCCCAATTTATATAAGGCCAGGAAATTCAATAAAAAGTTAATTTAAAATTGGATCATAATTATCATTCGGTTTATCCAGGGTTATTTATACAGTTTGGCCTTATTAAGGCCCAATTTTTCAAACGCCAGGGAAAAATACCACTTGAGTCCCTATTCATTTGAAATAGGAACAGTTTTTATTTAGGGATATCAGAATTATAATTATACTTATCGAAAGTTATTTTTTCGGCTCCTAATAAGGCCCGATTTTTCAAAGGCCAGAGAAAAATACCACTTAAATACCTGTTAATTTAAAATTAGAACAGTTTTTGAACGGACTTATATTACTTCATCATCAGCCAGAAGACATCTACTGCTGAACGAAGGCCTCCCTCAAGGGGGGGTTTGCCATAATCCCCACGCTTGGCAGGCGGCTTGGGGACCGCAGTGGTTCACCGATTAGTGAAAGGACGCTGCTGCCCGTCCTCCGGTGTCCGGCCGCAGTTTTAAGACGTACCCGGGTGATACATATATTACTTACAAGTAGATATTAAATAAATCGGCCCTAAATCGACATACAGATGAAATACAGTAAATTATTTGAAATAACTTATTTAAATATTGAATTTCTCTTGAAGTAAAGCGATCATATTTCAATCATAGTTCATTAGTGTAACTTAATATTAATTCTACGTAACTTAATTGTACACGATAGAATGTACTTACCTTCTATTAAATTCAAGCTACAAAGTAAAATTTGATCAATCCAGAATGTTTCGAAATATCTTTAAGTTATAATTCTCGTGTTTCTAACTTAGATAATTATCAAGTGACTAATGGATATGTTTTGAAATAACTGATAATTAATAGTATTTATTAGAAATCCTGGGCCTTATTACATTTTTAAATTTGTTACTTTTTTTTTTTCGTTTGTTTAGTTTTACTTTACATATTCCAAGAAAGGCTTATAAAAAAGATATTTCAAAAAAAAAAACGTAATGGTTAATGTTTAACTGATATTTCTTTAAAAAGAGATAACTAAATCTAAATGTACTTTTTCGAACCAAAAAAAGAAACTTCAAATTACGCTGTCTAAAAAAATAACATAACCAAAAGGAAAAAATAAAAACCTTAATAAAATTCTGATCGATACAGCCAGGGTTCATTTTGCCGCAAACACGTTATACCAACAGCCATCCCCTTAATTATTGGCGACCAAAGTTATTGAGCTATTAAACAGAATTGGTTTTCTGCAAAATGATAATTTATAGTTGTCTATTAGCCCTTAGTTTAAGGGCTGGCTTGGATGTTGTCGTTTTATACCGATGCGACTTAATATCGATTAAAATTTTAATGTTGATTATTTTTTAACGATGTTTTTTTTTATAAAAATGATAGATCCATCTTGTAATAAATTATTTGATGAAGTAACTGAAGGCGCGTTTGAATTGATAGAGTTAGTACTCCAATAGAATTACGCATACGATTGGCGCAGTGGTTGAGAGATCGACTGCTGCGCTACGTGTCGCGGGTTCGATCCGGACACGGAAGAAATATTTGTATGATCTACAGATAGTTGTTTCGTGTCTGAGTCTTTGTGTATGTGAATACACACCGTACCTCGGAAAACACGTAAAGCCGTTGGTTCTGCGTCTGATCTCTCTCCGGTCGTATCGGATTGCCGTCCATCGGACTATGAGAGTGAAGGAATAGAGAGAGCACCTGTGTTTGCGCACACACTTGTGCTCTATAATATCTCCTGCGTAGCTGGCTAATCTCTGGTGAGATTGGCCGCCGTGACCGAAATTCGGTCAGAAGAAGCGAGAAGAAGCTTCGAGGAAGTAGATAGTGATGAAGTGATCGTCTTCACTTTGACAGTGAATTTTATATGTAGTTAGATATTACATGACTGCCTCATTGGTCTAGCCACAAGCGCAACTACTAAGTGCGAGGTCCTGGGTTCGTGGTTTAGAAAAGTGTTATTGGGTTTTTCTGTATGGAAATTCTCAGTAGCAGCAGAGTCTGGAACTGTGCCCGGTAGATGGCAATAGGTTTACCCCCCATGTTACATTGGCCTCAATAATTGCATTATTAAAATGTGGGTGTATTTAGTATACCTCCGCTAGACCCTACGGGCTTATAGGACTTGAGGCCTAGCACGAATATTTTGACGCATACAAACGTAACCAATCAATAAATCAATAAAAAAATTAAAAGTATTTTGAAGGGTTGTTTTGTTACATGTCGTGAACAGTGTTTTATTTATTGATATTTTGAATAATTAAGTGTAACATTTGCATGCCAATTATGGTAAATTACAGAGGACTATTGTGATTTATGTACCATCATTACTAACCTGTATTTAGCAAATAAAGATTTTTGATTTGATTTGATTTGATTTAACCATATCGTTAATGTCAGTGAATTTTGAATCGAAAATACTATTGTCCTTTAAGATTTTATTGATATTTATGCGTGACGCACAATTTGTATCATACTCAGATTCAAGTCAATTCAAATTCAAAAATATTTCGTTCAAAACGAGTGTTTTTAATTCAAAATTCACGCACGTGAACGATACAATTACGATACCAGACGTCAAAGTATTCGTAATAGGCCTATTTTTGATTCCAAACTCATCGACTTTGACCACGTTAGGCCTATAGATACATATTCTTCATGTACATTAAACTTTTAACCTAAAACGATCAGTATTTACCTATGGAAACAAATATTTCTTCAATAACATGCCAACTTCAAAGTCTTTCGCATCATAATCCACCAATCAACCTATAAACCTTACTCTGCTTACCCCTTAATGATAAACGTCGTTAACCCGAAGTCCCGATGATCGGTAATGAAATTACTTGTTTGCAGCACGGCACGGAACCTGGAACCCTGTTAGAGGCGCTAATTTGAACACCGTAATGCATTTTATGATGTGGACACAGAGTTAGAAAAGTGGTAGATAAGGCAGATCAAAATATTCTGGTTTGGTGTCAGTTATACAGCGTACTGGGAAACTTGTTGATAAAATTGCTGTTAATTACTTAGAGACTCTGATCTGATACTCTAATGTTAGACTAATTGACAGACTTTTAAGGCTACAGAAACCTGTAACGGCTGTCATAGGTATTCGTATAACACCCCGGGCCAAAGACAAATACTTAACGTGCTCTCCGAGGCACGGAGGGGTCTAAGGGAGTGAAGAACGGCCACCCATCTATGGACCGACCTCGATAAACACTCCTTAACCTCGCAGACCCACTCATCTGCGTGGTAGCTATGTAACTGCGGGTTATTTACTACCAATAAAGTTATTAAACATATCTATTCTACTCGTTCCTCAGTCTGTGGCCGGTAACATTTGGCGCGGAGCATCGCTTTCGGTAAATATTTACGTGTGACTCACGGCCCAACGCCGCTAAAATGGGGCTTACACTAATGTAGGGCGTTCTTGTTCGAAATATTTAAAATGTATTAAACATTTTATGTGATGTAGAAGTATTTCAATCTATAATATGGAAAATTATGATTAGGTACAGCCTTTCTTTAAATTGATAGTAACGTATTTTACATTGCGCCCGTATTCTCGGAACATATTGGCAAAGATCGACATTCCAGTTAAACATTGACATTTCGCGAAATTCTGTCTAAACGAGACCAATATAATTTACTAGAAATATCTTTCTCTCTTCTTCTCTCGGCCAGGCTGGTACTGAGAATTTACCTACAGACAATCCCGTAAAGGATCGATTTGGCTAGTTAATCAATTTTGACCTCACGCTCAAGAACCGCTTATTTATAGAGGTCGACGTACATCAATTAGACCTTATATTATTTATTATTTACGCCTTATTATTATATTAGTACCTGTATCATAATATCTATTGGAAATATTCCAATCCACATCTTCTAACAAAACTTTTAAACGTCCAAAGTTATATTAAATTTATTGTAATTGGATGGGTGACCGCTTTTTACATAATATACCTACTGAACCGTACGGTCCTAGGTGCGATATCCAGATCGTGCTAATTTTCTATATATACATTCTCAATAGCAGCACATAGTCTGGAATTTTGCCCAGTAGATGTCAATAGTCTCGCCCCCTATTAGGCACATGAGACTCAATAACGGCATCGGCAAAATGTGTGTGTACATTAAATACACCTCTGCCTAACCTTTCGGGGAATACAGGCGTGATGTTATGTTGTGTATCGCATTATCTTTGAATAGACATCGATCTAAAAGAATACACAGTCCATTTTTATTAATATCGAGCACCATTTTATCTGCCCCGTGAATGAGGCGGGAACGTGCGGGTTTTATAACTGAAAGGCTATCGGCCGATCAGTCACTGTGCGTCAGATATACCACAACTTTATAACGTTAAATGTACCAGGAAAATATTATACTGTGTGGTTTATGACAAATATTCAAACTGCTTTTGTTATAACCTCAAAGAGTAAAGCAGAGGCAATGCCGGATTAACCACGTAGCAAGAGTAGCAATTGCTATGGGCCCCGCGTATTCAATTCGAGTACATTGAATTAGACCTGGGTACGTCTTAAATCTACGGCCAGACACCGGAGGACGGGCAGCAGCGTCCTCTCACTAATCGGCGAGTCACTGCGGTCCCCAAGCCGCCTACCACGCGTGGGGATTATGGCAACTCCCGCCCCACACACTTGCGGGGGAGGCCTTCGTTCAGCAGTGGACGTCTTCTGGCTGATGATGAAGTTGATATTGAATTTACTTCATGTTACAAAAACGTGAAACGTCATCTGTTTTCCGTCTAAGACAATCCACGTCTGACAGACATGACAATCATTTTGTTGGCGAAAATAAAACACAGTATTTTATACGGTAAACGCACAAGTTCTATAAAAAGTCATTTTATACTTAAGAGCCCATAGCAGATCAAGGGCCCCTCGGTGGAATTTGATAGGTCCCACGCTTGTTTAATCCGGCAGTGGGCAGAAGTGTATCTGCTATTGCATATTGCACGCAGAACGCATGGTCGATGGGGCCATAAGGTTGTACAGTGGTGACCGTGTACCAGAAGGCGCAACATGGGCAGGACCCCACAAGGTGGACCGAAGACCTGGTGAAGGTCGCAGGAACTTGTTGGATGCGCGTAGCACAGGACCAGTCGATGTGGCGATGCTTGGGAGCGGCCTATATTCAGCAGTGGACGTCTTTCGGCTGAGTTGATGACACCTACTATTGTTTATCAACATTTTACCGATGTCCTTTGTCTCATAATAGAGGATGAGCCTATTGCCATCTGCAGGGCACCATTCCAAACTCAGGGCTGCTTCTGACTGAGGATTTCTTCACATAAAAATCTAGTAAAAGTCTGCCGAGATCGAACTCAAGACTTCACGCTTAGCAGTCGCGCTTGTGATCACTCATCGATGAGGTAATACGAAAATAACCTAATAATAGTAGGTAATAATATTTTGCTCGAGCTGGGAATTGAAAGCGAGACCTTACGCTCAACAGGCACTTTCAACCACTACAACAATGAGACAGTTACGTTCTTTTAAAATTAAGTTTAAAATAATATGTATAAATAATAATAATGATAATGTCCTCCTGACCGAATTTCGGTCACGGCGGCCAATCTCACCGGAGCCAACTACGCAGGAGATATTATAGAGCACAATTAGTGTGTGCACAAATACAGGTGCTCTCTATATTCCTTCACTCTCATAGTCCGATGGGACGGCAATCCGCCACGATCGGAGAGAGATCAGGCGCAGGACCAACGGCTTTACGTGCTTTCCGAGGCACGGTGTGTATTCACATACACAAAGACCCAGACCCGAAACAACTATCTGTAGATCATACAAATATTTATTCCGTGCGAGAATCGAACCCACGACACATAGCGTAGCAGTCTATCTCTCAACCACTGCGCCAATCATACCGGCAATAATGTAAATGGTTGTGTGTGCATGTGATATGTATGTTTGTAAACTGTACCCACGATACAGGAGAAATCATAGAGAGGGGTAAAGTTTAAAAAAAAAATTTAGTTACATCACTTCATTAAACTAACAGAGTCTCTATTAACAACAAAATATTATGTAAATGTTATTGAAATCACCATAATTAGCAATAATAGGCAGAACTCGACGGGCGGTCCAGTTCACAGAATTATGCCATACAAGTTCAATATTGGTGATCAAATGTACATATTAATTGGTCGAGACAAGCGTTTAAGGGGTTCAGTATAGTATATGAGATATATTCTATACATATTTTGTATGGTAGATAAATCCTATCCTATCCTACTAATATTTTTAATATTATAATTGTGAAAGTGACCCGGGTACGTCTTAAAACTGCGGCCAGACACCGGAGGACGGGCAGCAGCGTCCTCTCACTAATCGGTGAGCCACTGCGATCCCCAAGCCGCCTGCCAAGCGTGGGGATTATGGCAACCCCCCCTTTGGGGGAGGCCTCCGTTCAGCAGTGGACGTCTTCTGGCTGATGATGATGATGATGAAATGTGAATGTTTGTGAGGATGGCTGGATGGATGGATATTTGTCACTCAATCTCACCAGAACGGCTGAACGGATCTTGATGAAATTTGGCACAAAGATAGATTATAGTCTAGAATAGCATATAGGCTACTTTTTATCCCGGAAAAATGTACGACTCCATGTTCTCTTGATCCTAAACCACGCTTTAAAAATATGCTTAGTACCTACCTACCGAGCCTATTTGCTATTCCAGACTATAATAATCTATCTCTGTGCCAAATTTCATCCAGATCCGTTCAACCGTTCTGGCGTGAAAGAGTAACAAAGATCCATCTATCCTCACAAACTTTCACGTTTATAATATTAAGTAGAATAGGATAGTAGGAAGTAGGATAATTGGTGGATTTTTTTGAATCCGATTGGCGCAATTGAAGCGGGATTGAATTCTCTATACAATGAGTTTTTTTTATTTTATTTTTTTATTCTTTATAGGCATGCGTTTGACCATTATCTCACCTGATGGTAAGCGATGATGTGGTCGAAGATGTAGCACGCTTGCCTAGAAGTAACCTATTCACTCTTGACTTAAAGACTCCCAGGTTGTAGCTAAAAAAACAGTTTAAAACATTTATAACGGTAAAATTGCATATTCAAGGTATTGTTAATATAAGCGGCGATTTAAATTATCATACGGATCCCTAAATATCGATAAGCTCTACATCACAACACAATTAACATAAGTATGAGCAATAATAATAAATTTATTAAATTATTCAAAGTATGACAAACAGACAAACACACGGACAAAGTTATCGCGATATTATTCATTAGGTAAATAAATAACGCGATTTGATCTGTAAGAGGATTTTCATCAGTCTGTATTGACATGACTTTAGGCTTAAAGCACAAAAGCGCTTTTTAACGCTGGATAAAGCGTTCCTATAAAACAAATGGCTAACACACACTGACACTAGGAATCGTTCCTGTATCGTGGGTGCGTTAACAAACACAAATATTCACAAGGACGTACACACAGACCCGAAACAACTATCCGTAGATCATACAAATATTTGTTCCGTGCGGTTATCGAACCCGCGACACGTAGCGCAGCAGTCGATCGTTCAACCACTGCTGTATGTGAATATATGTGGCTGTAAACGCACCTACTATACTATAGGAATTATAGCTAGGATGTGGAAAAGCTTAAAAAAAATTACTACTCTTCAATGAATGCCTGTTGAGTGAGTTCACACGGGCATTTGCAAAGTTGTGTTTCCACACTGGCTCGTCTTTACTGAACGTGTCCAGTTCGTCTACCATCATTTACCATCATTTTCGTGGTCTGCCGCCCCTTCAGATCTGACGGCGTATGTCAGACGAGTCCAACCCCACTTTAGCTTATTGGCTTTTCAAAATTCGTCAGTGATTTGAGTTTTGACAGTGTTTTGTTTCAAATGTTATCCGTCAATTAAACCTTCAACCTTCTATTATAACAAAACAAGGTTCATCATTAGACCAGTTTTAAACCTTCTAGCCAGTTTTTGTATGACGAACCTTATTGAAATCGAAATATAGTTTATAATACAAAATTCACAACTCAATACTATACAAAGTAGACGGTTTTAAATTTCGAACACATTAAGGTTCATACAAAAACTGGCTGAAAGGTTTAAAAGTGGTCTAAAGATGAACCTTGTTTTGTAATGAATTCATTTGAGTTTGGACTTCTGAATTTAAGTCTAGTATCAAGTTTGAGCACAGTAGAGAGTGGGATGAATGCATTTAGTTAAATTAAGTTATTTTTAATCATACAATCACACCCAACCCATAAATGTACACACAAGGCACCGCGTAGGTCTTTTATTTCTCACATAAGCACAAGTTTCTGGTTGAAATTATTTGACACGCCAGGCTGTAAATAAGGATTAATAATAACGTATGGATGGGCCTTAAAGTCGGCGGTTAATTGAGTGGGGCGAGTTTTTTTTTTATTGATCGGGGACTGGTCGTTGCGCTTGCTTTGGTGTCGTATGATTTTGCTGTTACAACAGAGTTTTTAATTTGATTTCACAATTTGATTGAATGTTACCACTAAAACAGGTATATACTATGGAATTTTAATGCTATAGGTATTGAGATAGTCGGCATGACACCGTGGTGGGCTTCGGTGCGGTCTTCTAAGAGTTCCCGAGGCCCACCATTTGGTGTCGAGGCGGATCACCGTGGTGAGTGGCACACTCCTCCGCCCCCCCAGGCGGAGGATAGCCCAAGGAGTGTTCTCACCACGTTGATAAAAAAAAGGTGATGAGATAGTCAGAGAAAAAAATGTTTTTTTATTTTTTATTGAACCAATATTGATATCGTTTGTTTTATGGCCCCAACATAAACGCTCGTTCGTACATATTGCTACTTTGAATAAATATTTTAAGAAAAATACTTTTTTTAATAATCGCTAAATAAAAATTTATTGGTAACAGAAATTTTGCTAATAATATAAAAAATGGGTTGCCTTTTTTAGCCGACTGTGACGAACAAAATGGGGTATTATGTGTTATAAATAATAATGAATTGGTCAGAATGACTGCGATATTTGATGAGGTTTAGTTTGGCAATGTAGAAAACTTTAGGTTTACAGAAAGGAAACAAGAAACATAATATAACATATAATCAGCATTGCCATACAACGTGGCAATGCTGCCAGCGTTCTGGGCACTTTTCCCGTTGACAGCGATGTGGATGAATTTTGCGATGGCCTATGATTTCTTCCCCTCCCCGTTTTTAACAGTTTGTACTTTTATTTATATATTTTTAGCTTGTATATATATTTTAATAAGTCTGCATTTCCGCCTGTAAATATTAATATAACATCACACCTTTCTTTCTTTCTTCTTTCTTTCACCCGAAGGGTTAGGCAAAAATGTATTATTGTATAGGCACCAACATTTCGCCGATGCCGTCGTTCAGGCTCAAACGGCATAAACATAGCGGATAAAACAGATTTTATTTTTACAAAACAATGAAATAACAAGAATGACGAGACATGTGAAGCGAATGTAATGTAAAATAGAGCTAGTAGATACAATGGATAAGCAGGGAAGCCACATGTGCAGAAGATATGTAGTTAGCGCCACACATCTATACTTTATCATAGACTTTGATCTTATTTATCCTATATCCTTGGTTAGGTTCGGTAGATGGAAATAGGCTCACTCTCTATTACATGAGACGCAATAACCTGTGAAATTTGAGTGTACAATAGTACACCTCTGCCTAATCCTTCGGGAAAGATAGGCGTCTTGTTATGTTAATTTTTTTTTGTAATTTCGGTACTTAATACCTCCCCACCGATTAATGCAGTTGATTAAAAAAGTTCCACTCTGTATATATATATATTTTTTTCTTACAAAAACGTTGCCCCACACTAGGATTTTCTCCTGTATCGTGGGTACAGTTTACAAACATACATGTCACATGCACACACAACCAGACCCGAAATAAATATCTGTAGATCTTACAAATATTTGCTCCGTCCGATAGAACCCGCGACACGTAGCGCAGAAAGCTAATCGCTTAGCCACTGCGCCAACCGTGCAGTTGTATATACGCATATATATCGTAAACACGTGTATAAATATTTATCATTTCTGAGTTTCTTATGCGGTGTTCCATCATGATCAATCACACACACATTTGTATGGAAACCGCTGTTACTAACGAAAATATAAAATACTAACTCATTCGCGGCGCCGTATACTTTTATTCGTGGTACCTCTAACAAACGATGTTCTATTTATCGATATTCGCTTGACACTACTTTTTAGGACATCTTGTATATAAAGCCTTAAATTTCTAGTCTCAATCTCGTTAAGGGAGTTTGTATTCATCAATACGAACAACTTTTAGAACAAAGACAATGAAATAGTGAAAAAAAAAAAAGCGCTGTTCAGTACATTTTAGTCAGAGTTGCCATCCCCAAATTCTGAAAACCAGGATTTGAAAGTGCAAATGCCAGGATATTTCGGTTTAAAAACAGGACGCAGTATAAGAAAACAGTGTCAATGACGCTTGATGAATAGCAATTACAATTTTTCATAACATTATCTTCAATTAAACTATATAATATAAGAAATAAAATGAAGGATTAGATTATACAATTATGAAATAACTCTGATGATTAAATATAAGGTTCGAGGCAGTAGTGGCGCGCGAATAATAAAACACAGGAGCTTACGAGAACTCTTTAAAAAACCCAGGACGCTACTTAATAACTATCCAGGACAACCCAGGACACTCCGAAAAGCAGGACATGTCCTGGGAAAACAGGACGGTTGGCAGCCCTAATTTAAGTCGAGTAGGTAATATCGAATTATTTGTATGAAAAACAGATGTCTTTTTCTTGTAATTCCGTATCAAGTGTTGATCATAATGAATGACCATATAAAAGACTAGCTTCCGTCCGCGGCTTCGCCCGCGTGGTTTACGAACCCGTACATTTTTCCGGGATAAAAAGTAGCCTATGTGCTATTCCAGACTATAATCTATCTCTGTGCCAAATTTCGTCTAGATCCGTTCAGCCGTTCTGGTGTCATTGAGTAACAAATATCCATCCATCCTCACAAACTTTCACATTTATAATATTAGTAGGATAGCATAGGATGTTCTAAATAAAACATGAATATACGTATCGAAGCGAACAATTTTTAGTCTCTCAATTACCGTGGTACTATTAAGGTGAGGGTAGACGCAGTGACGTCATCGCAAGATGGCGGCGCATGGACAGAGTCGTGTTAAGGGAGATGATCGTGAAGATGCGCAGTCGTGTGCGAGCAACGAACGGGTACACTTCTCCGACATGAAACCGAGATTTGTACCTAGTGAATTACCTACAACTGTTAATTGTATTGTGAAAGTGAAATAGCAACTGATTTACTTTGAAACTGTGATTTTATTGTAATCCTGCGTCATGAACCCTGGACCACCGAATTGAGATAATGACAGCTCTATCGCCCAGCCATCGCTGACGCCGACATACTGAACATTCATTTCACTTTCATTTATAGAACAAAACCTGAAATAATATACTTAACATTACACTTAGAAATCGTCACATAACTTCTTTTTAGTTAATTCAGTTTATTCAAAACAAGTGCCTTTATACACCCAACACAACCAGACCTTTCATTGTTCTAACATTTCTCTAAAAGACAGCTCAAATTACACTGGATATTTTTCAAACCAACCAACATAAATTCAACTGTCATCCTTCAAACATCCTTTTTAAACAGAGGTCAAGTTATAATGGTAATTTTTCGCGTGTTCTCCACCTATAGTAACTATTTAGGTTAATTACGCTAGTTAGCAATTGCCCATGTTAATATGCTTACGCCACGCATTTTGGGGGTGAGTGTACTTGAAATTGTTATTTTTTTGTACCTCTCTAATGTTATAGGCCACAAAAGGCCAGTCGATTTTCTTAAAAACAATTATTTTGTGTTTAAGTTTTATGTTGTTTTAAATTTGTTTAGATATGCCTCATTGACAGCAGTGATAGCCTAGCGGTTGAACGCTTGCCTTCCATCCAGGAGAGGCTGAGTTCGAACCCGGCCCGCACCTATGATTTTTTGGAATCATGTGCGGATCAGAATTTGATTATCACTTGCGTTTATGGTGAAGGAAAACATCGTGACGAAACCTGCACACCTGAGAGGGCTCCATAAAGTTCTTGACGGTGTGTGTAGTCCGCCAACCCGCACCGGGTCAGCGTGGTGGACTAAGGCCTAGCCCTTCTCGTTCTGAGAAGAGACCCTTGCCCAGCAGTGGGACAGTAATGGGTTGAATTTATTTTATGCCTCACTGGTATAGTGGTAGGTAGCGCGACTGCTGAGCGTGAGATCCTAGATTTGATCCCCGGTTCGGGTGTGTTTTTGGGTATTTTCTGTTAGAAAATTTTCAGTAGCAGGTGTACTATTTATTGTACACCCATATTTCATATGTTATTGCGTCCATATCTAATAGGGGGCGAGCCTGTTGTCATCTACCGGGCACAGTTCCAGACTCCGTGCTTCTGAGAAATTTCCATACAGAAAAACTCAATAACACTTTGCCCGACCCGAGTATTAAACCCAGGAGCTCACAGGTCCAATGAGACAGTTCAGCCAAGTTCAATAAAAACCATTTTTATACCGAACACGATGTGAAATCTCGACCGACCACAAAATTTTCAAGCCAAACAAACTGCTATGGAATTTCCACCCCTTTTCCGCAAGGGTGGTCAATGGACACTGATGGATGGTCAATACGTTTGCCCACCATGTTTGTGGGTGGCGATAGTCCAATTAAATATTATCAATTATTTATTATTTGTGGGTTTGCAAATGGATGACGAGTGGGGTGGAGTCGTAATTAAATTTTTGTTTTGTTTTCAAATTATTTTTAGCTTGTACAATATCAACTGTGTGATACTTTAGCATCACGCCTGTGTTCCCTGATGGGTCAGGCAGAGGTGTACGGGTATTATTGTATAGCCATATTTCACAGATGCCGTTTTAAGTGCCATGGAGGCCTATTGCAATCCACAGGGCAGATCATCTGCCTAGCCTTTTCCCAAATACATTGGGGTCACCTCCCAGTCTAACGAGTTGCGGCTTTATCAGTATTTGGTTGGTTACTTGGAGCAACTGCCTTCTCAGCCTCCGTCACCCAATTACAGGAAGACACTGATATTCTAAGGTAAGACTGGTTATCAGACTTTTTGGGCTGCTGACACCGGTAACGACTATCATGGGTCTTCGTATGACAACCGGGACCAACTGCTTAATGTGCCGCGGTACGGAGGTCTCGGTGTGTGCAAAAAGGTCACCCATCAAAGGACTGACCGCGTCAAGCACCGCTTAACCTCGCATCTACCTATATATCCACCGATGTGAGGTAGCTACGTGCCTCTCTATATCTATATTTAGATAATAACTATGTTCATTATTACAGGCGTTAAACAATTAATATTTATTTGTTCATGGCGACTCCACGCCATCCCAATACTTTAATTTCCACTCAATTAAGTATTTGGCCGTTCTGCGGTAATTTCTCAGTTGAATTGATAGCGGCCAACACAATGCATGGAGCCGATTGTTTGTCCAAAAATTAGGTCTCAGATAAATCGACCTTTTATTCAGATATTGAGAGACTTTTAATGGTAGCACAGAGACGGAAAAAATTAAATTATCATGCATAAAAATTTATAGTTAACAATTTAGTAGATAGCAATATAGTTGAACTTCTCTCTGACTGTCTCATGGGTCTGACTGCTGGGCTGCAGGTTCTGGGTTGGGTATCCGGGTCGAGTAAAGTATTAAGTATTGGGTTATTCTGTATGGAAATTCTCAGTAGCATGATATGAGAGATGGCAATAGGCTCGCCCGTTATTACATGGGACTCAATAACGGCATCGATGAAATTTGGATTTACATAATACACCTCTGCCTAACCCTTCGGGGAATACAGGCGTGATGCTATGTACAATAAGAATTTCGATTATGACATTTGAATCATAATTATTCAATAAATTTGTCAATTTTTTTTTAGCTTCGTCTTATATGACGTATGTATAGACATTGATATAAAAGTAAATCAAATCATCTAAACTATAATAATATTATAAAGAGAAAAGATTAGATTTTTTGTATGTTTGTTTCTAATGGATAAACTCAAAAACTACCAAACCGATTTTAATATTTTTTACACCTATAGATAGTTACATTATCAACGAGAAACATGGGCTGTATTTAATTTTCAAAAAAATTGTGGTTCCTACGAAAATTGCAATAAGACCTAAGGTATATTTTTAACTCGGAATTTCTTTCTTTCTTTCTATCAAACAGGGTTGGACTGTAAAACAAAGTTATTGCTCTCAGATTAACATTGAAGTGTTACCAACTAAACAAAGTCAAAGTCAAATGTTTTTATTTCAACTGGTCCTTTACAGGCGCTTTTAAAACGTTATGATTCTAGTTACGCGGTTCCAAAAGTGGGTTGGTCCTATGGAGAAGAGACCGGCAAGAAACTCCATGGATACTCTTTACAAAGACTGTTTTACAATATTAAATTACACCTAATACAATAATGTCCGATTTCGGTCACGGCGGCCAATCTCACCGGAGATTAGCCAACTACGCAGGAGATATCATAGAGCACAAGTGTATGCGCAAACACAGGTGCTCTCTCTGTTCCTTCACCCTCATAGTCCGATGAGACGGCAATCCGACACGACCGGAGAGAGATCAGGCGCAGGACCAACGGCTTTACGTGCTTTCCGAGGCACGGTGTGTATTCACATACACGAAGACCCAGACCTGAAACAAATATCTGTAGATCATACAAATATTTGTTCCGTGCGGGAATCGAATCCGCGACACGTAGCTCAGCAGTCGATCTCTCAACCACTGCGCCAACCGACCTACCTACCCTAACCTAATACAAATTGCACTATCAAACAAAAATCTCAAATATTTTGTCCTACTCTTTTTATAGTTAACGTGAGGGTAATCGTCGCCTTTAGTCTGGCAACACGGGTGTGTAATAATTAAATATTTTCATAACACGACAACACTACACCGTGTCTATAAATCATTTCGTCCGTGCGTTCCCGTTGTACGTATGTGTGTGTCACGAGAATTTTACTTTTTACTTAACCATAATATTACATAGCATCACGCCTGTATTCTTCGAAGGGTTAGGCAGAGATGTACTATTATACACCAACATTTCGCCGATACAGTTCTTGAGTACCATCAACTAGAGGCCGAGCCTATTGCCATCTACCGGGCACAGTTCCAGACTCCGTGCTGCTACTGAGAATTTCCATACAGAAAACCCCAATAACTTTGCCCGACCTGTACCTCTATTATGAGTTTTTCACTATTTACTTTCATAGTAAATGTAAATTTTTATGCAAGCGATTTTAGTTCTTAACTTGGTTACATTAGGGATTAGAGTCGCTAACATGACATCTCTATAATATCGTAAATAGTAAATCAAAACTTAACTATGACACATATGTCACATAAGCGACTCTAATCCCTAATGTAACCAAGTTAAGAACTAAAATCGCTATCATGAAAATTTACTTTACTTTGATAGTAAATAGTTAGAAAACTCGTGATAGAGGTACTGGAAATCAAAGCCAAGGACCTCACGCTCAGCCGTCGCGCTTGCCACCAATAGACCATTAAGGCAGTCTCTTGATGAAGCTATAATTGTACCATACAATTTTATTCTAGGAAAAAATTATAAAGAAAGAATAAGGGGTATTAGACTCTCTCACTGGGTCTAGCGGTCGCAAGCGGAGCTACCGTGAGATCTTCGGTTCGATTTCCGAATGCAGTCATCACTTCACAAGGCGACCAATAAATTGTTGCCTCTTTTACGGCATTTGATTCGAATGTCGCTTTTTTTTTCTTTTAAAAAACTTTTGCCCCACACTCGGAATAATTCCTGTATCGTGGGTGCGTTTACAAACACATATATTCACATACACAAAGACGCAGACCCGAAACAACTATCTGTAGATCATACAAGTATTTGTTCGTTGAATCGAACAAACGACACGCAGCGCAGCAGTCGATCTCTCAACCATTGCGTCAACCGTGCCGTGATAGCCTAGTGGTTGAACGCTTGCCTTCCATGCAGGGGGGTCAGCGTTCAAACCCGGCTAGCACCTCTGACTTTTCGGAATCAGGTGCGGATCAGAATTTGATTGTCTCATGCATTTACGGTGAAGGAAAACATCGTGAGGAAACCTGCACACCTGAGAGGGCTCCATAAAGTTCTCGACGGTGTGTGTAGTCCGCCAACCCGCACCGGGCCAGCGTGGTGGACTAAGGCCTACCCCTTGTCATTCTGAGAAGAGACTCTTGCCCAGCAGTGGGACAGTAATGGGTTGAATTTATTATGACTTCACAGAATATCGTTGTACAACGCAAACGCAGTTTGCTTATAATAGCGTTATGTACCATCTATTATATCAGAACAATAAGCCATCGTTAAATGCCCTTAAATATTTAGAATATTTCAAAGTAATTTGTCAATGTCGTCAAAAAATAATTTGATAACATGATTTGAGGTTTTCATTCATTACTTTGCGGGCAATTAAAGTGATATAATATGTGTTTAGTATGTTTGAAGTTATACTTCTTTTGGCGCGCTTGATGAGAGTGAATTCTTACGATGCGTGCGCACACTCACTGAGGTGTTTTTTTTATTTATTATTATTGCCCCACACTAGATGTAATTCCTGCATCGTGGGTGCGTTTATAAACGTATATATTCACATACACAAAGACCCAAACCAACAACTGTACTTGAAACAAGTATCTGCAAATCATACAAATATTTGGTCCGTGCGGGGATCGAACCCGCGACACGTAATGTAGCAGTACATCTCTCAACCACTGCGCCAACCGTCAAAAATTGAACCGCTGATGTCGTTATTAGGACCTAGGGGAAGCCTATTGCCATCTACCGTGCATAGCTCTAGACTCCGTGCTACTACTGAGAATTTCAATACAGAAACCCCCAATAGCTTTGCTCGAACCGGGAGCCAAACCCAGCCAACCCAATTACTAGACCAGTGAGGCTGCATTTGTGTCAAATTGAATAAAAATAAATTAAATTGTGTTTATGCTTTATATATTCGTGAATAATTCCATATTTATTTCTGTGTCGATACCTGTCGCTCTGCCGACCCCAGGCACATACACAAACATTATAACTTCTTCGCATTGTGTTGAGAACTGCGCAAGAGTCGACATGCTGTGCGATATCCGCGCGATCTCCAGGGTTGGCGATGTTGAATAATTTATAAAAATGTTTCTTTTGCATATTTATTTGGTCGTCGAAACATGTTCCCGCATAACGACTTAGAAATTCACGGGTACATGTGAATATTTTTTCGTAGGTAATAAACAATGACAACCTGATAGGCTTTAGGGCAGGGATAGGCCTCCCACAGATTTATACTTAAATTCATATAATTATTAACATTATTATATAAATAAAAAATAAATAAAAAAAATATTCATGTAGACCAGTTAAAGGCACTTATGAATAGTCAGACTCTAGTTGCCACGTTCCAAAGTGTTGTATTCCTATGGAGAAGAACGGGCAAGAAACTCCATGGTTACACTTTTAATATGAAATTGATTAACTTTAATTAGCTTTTATTTCAATTTCGTAACATGGGTGAGCCTATTGCTATCTACCGGGCACAGTTCCAGACTCCGTGCTGTTAATGAGAATTTCCATACCGAAAAACCCAATAACGCTTTGCTCGATAGCGGCTTAATTACCGATGTAGCAATCAGTTTGCGACAGGCATAGATCGCGGGTTAGCTACTGTCAAACGTCATTTTTCTGTCATACCTATATGTATTGGCCATCAGTGAGGCTGCTGTTGCGTGGCTATCGCGTTTCTGTCGCTATTTTTACGTAATTAGGGAGCTGGTGATCGAATCCAGGACCTCACACTCAGTACTACAATACAGTACAACTAATTCTATTTTACATTAGATTCGCTTTACATATCTGGACATTCTTGATGTTTCAATATTTAGTTTTTTTTTTTTTGTATTTTTTTTTCTGTTTTATCCGCTTTGATCTGTTTATCCCGTTTTTAGTTTATATTCAAATCAATTGTTTAACGCATATTGTATTGCCTCATTGTGTAAGTAGCGTTCAATTAAGTTTGTATTTTTTCTTATATAATGCATGTTAATTTAAGATTTTAATTGTAAATTAACTTTTTGTTTTTGAAAAGAGTATCCATGGAGTTTCTTGCCGGTCTTTTCTCCATAGGACCTACCCCCTTTGGAACCGTGCGCCTAGAGTCTCGACTTTATAAAAGTGCCTGAAAAGGCCTACTTGAAATAAAAAACTTTGACTTTGACTTTGACTTTGAGTAGATTTGTTATGTTTGTTTTTTGTTAAAAAAAACATTGCTCCACACTAAGAGTAATTCCTGTATCGTGGGTGCGTTTACAAACACATATATTCACATACACAAAGACCCAGATCCGAAACAACTGTCTGTAGATCATACAAATATTTGTTCCGTGCGGGAATCGAACCCGCGACACGTAGCGCCGCAGTCGATCTCTCAACCACTGTGCCAACCGTGCCGTCAAGCAGTCGCACTTGTGAACACTAGACCAAAAGGCAGTTTATAAGAGATGTCAAAAATATTATGCGGTGTTTGTGGCAGCCCTACCGATTTTGCGGTGGCTACCCGTGTAAGGCGTGTAGCGTGTTATTTTTTTATTTTTCAAGAGTATAATATTTTTTTGATACTCTTTTCACCATACTTATCTGTTTCGGAGAGTTTTTTATGATACATTATAAAAAGTGGATTTTTTTACTTTGTATACTACTTTTGAGCGCGGTTTTGGCTTGGAATATCTTATAGCTGTGTTGCTATTGGTCTTAATGGACTTGCAAAGAACAATGACATGAACCATTTTGGTTGAACTAAATGTGTATTAGTAGTTGTGTGTAGTATTAGTTCCTGAATAACTTTGTATTAAATTTTTTAGTGAATAAAGTTTTATAATAAAGATATTGTATTTTGATTAATAAGAAACATATTCTGATGACTTCATAACTAAATGATTATGATGACACGGTTGGCGCAGTGGTTGAGCGATCAACAGATGCGCTACGTGTATCAGTTTCGATTCCCGCACGGAACAAATATTAATATGACGTCACGCTTTTGTATTCCAAAAATTCTTAGAACAAAATTTCGTTTATGACAGTTCATAAAAAGTAACTCAGATGACTAGTAGTCATCTACCGTATTAATTCTGGTGTGATGCAACGTGTAACAAAAAAAAAATGCTATCTAAAAATTGCTTTTTCAATAAGTAATTTACAAGTAGGTATAACATATTGACTTATTGTTAAGCATAGAATGCATTAGGACCGGTGACCGCATTTTATTTTATAGTGATGGCAAAGCCTTTTCTTGGTCTAGTAATAAAAAAAAACGGACAAACAAACAGACAGACAAACTTTTTCGATAAATAATAAGGTAAAAACATTGTTATTTCCCTTATTTCATTACAGCATTTTAAAATGGCGGCCATGTCAGATATGACTTGTAAATAATATTATTAATACATTTTATCACTTTATAGACTATTATTTAGGGATTTAGCTTTCTGTGGGTTTTTGGACACTTTACGTGTCCATTTTGGAATTTAGAATGCTAAGTTGTGATTGCCAAAAACAAGTTTTTGTTTACTAATTATTTTTTTTCAATCTTTGCCTTATCTCTGTGATTCATTCTTGTATCGTGGGTGCGTTTACAAACACATATATAATCACATACACAAATACCCAGACCCGAAACAGCTATTTGCAGATCATACTAATTAATATACTATTTATATATATAAATAACATAATATTTGTTCCGTGCGGGAATCGAACCCATGACACGTAGCGCAGCAGTCGATCTCTCAACCACTGTGCCAACCGTGCCGTCAAAACAGCGTCACGCCTATATTGCACATAGCACCTAGCGAGGGTAACGGGGGGACCTCTCTACAGTCTCCTCCGGCACTTGCACGAGGGGGTGGCCTCTTTACAGTCACCCCTCCAGAAAAAGTGCCGTTCGGCATGACACCGTGGTGGACTTCGGTGCGGTCTTCTAAGAGTTCCCGAGGCCCACCAAATGATGTCGATGCGGATCACCGTGGTGAGTTTAGCCGGTAGGAGTCCGGCACACCCCTCCGCCTCCCCCCTGGTGGAGGATAGCCCATGATGGGTTCTCACCACGCTAAACAAAGAAGAAAACAAAAAGCTACACCTCTGCCTAACCTTTCGGAGAATACAGCCGTGATGCTATGTTATTATTAGCATCGTAGCAGGTTCCTCGAGGTTCTGAAATGCCACCAATAGCTGATCCTCAGAACCTAACTCACCCATTTAGGAAAGACAGCCGTGAGATATTTACTGGCATTCCCAGACAAGCAGATATTTGCATGCTGCATAAATTATTGTTTAATTATAAATATTTGCAACAAAAACGCAATACATTTTATAAGTACAGAACATAAATAATCTAGTTTTTAAAGGCAAAAGGGCGTAACTCTGTTTGATTAATTTTCTTAGAATTTTAATTTGGTAATTGTATTTTTTATTTGCTTTTAAATTGCTTGCTTAATTTAATAGGATTTTCTAATTAAATTTGTATTGAAATCTACATCGTTGGTCTAGTGGTTGCAAGCGCGACTGCTGAGCGTGAGGTCCTGGGATTCGATGGTAGGTTCGATCAGCGCTATTGAGTTTTTCTGTATGGAAAGACCCGGGTATGTCTTAAAACTACGGCCAGACACCGGAGGACGGGCAGCAGCGTCCTCTCACTAATCGGTGAGCCACTGCGATCCCCAAGCCGACTGCCAAGCGTGGAGATTATGGCAAACCCCTCCTTAGGGGAGGCCTTCGTTCAGCAGTGGACGTCGTCTGGCTGATGATGATGATGATGAGGTATGGAAATTCTCAGTAGCAGCACGGAGTCTAGAACTGTGCTCTGTGTAGGTGGCAATAGGCTCACTCATATTACATGGGACTGAATAACGGCATCGGCAAAATGTGATTGTACAATAATACACCTCTGCCTAACCCTTCGGGGAATTCAGGCGTGATGCTATGTTATGTTAGCTCAAATAAATATATTTTGTTTAAGTGGGTGGGTCTCGTCAGTCGTGTGCATACTGATTGTGCAAGGTAAAAGCCTCCACGAGAGACTAAACTTGAGTTTCTCTGGAGCACCCTGAGCAGTCAGCCTCGACACCACCATTGTTGACTGGCAAGAGTGATTCACGACCAACGGGTAAATGTCTCTACACAATGGGTGCCTGAGGATGGACGCCGACGCCGCCAATACCAGCCTAGAAACAGTTAAAGGGGTGGAGAGAGACAGGAATGAGATGTGATGAAGAAGTTGGGAGAGGCCTTTGCTCAGCAGTGGGATAGTTCAGAAGAACTTTAAAAAAATCTACTGAAAATATATATTTTTTAAACTTGGCCCACAACAGGAATGATTCCTGTATCGCGGGTGCGTTTACAAACACACACATATATTCACATGGACATACACCCAAACCCGGATCAACTATCTGCGGATCATACAAATATTTGTTCCGTGCGGGAATCGAACCCGCGACGCCTAACGCGGCAGTCGATCTTTCAACCATTGCGCCAATTGTGCCGTCAGATAGATACTAAAGCAAAATACCATTCTCTCACTCACTGAGTTGTTTAGAAATTTTAATCTTTAGAAAATCAACCTTTGGTGTTAACATGGAATTGCCAAGGTTTTTAATAAGTAGGAGAAAAATATTACAGAGATCTGTAGAAAGAGATCTGTAGACTTGCGGTCCTACTCGTAGCTAGTTATTAATAAATTGATATTCGTACTTATGTCCTTTTACGTGTGTATGTAAAAATATGTGGGGTATGTACCCTATACCTGCCATATACAGAACACCTTACTTGTTACCGTTATATTTATAAGTTATCTATTATTTGCATGCTATTCTTAATGTAGTTACCACATCGTAAAGAACAAAGGAACAAAGTCGCTTATGTAGAAAAGATTTGATTTACTATTTACTATTTTATAGAGATGTCATGTTAGCGACTCTAATCCCTAATGTAACCAAGTTAAGAACTAAAGTCGCTATCATGAAAATTTATTTTACTTTGATAGTAAATAGTAAGAAAACTCATGATAGCGGTACAGACAGACAGAGTATCTTTCGCATTTACAATATAATAGTGTGCATTTTACAGGTTCAAAAATTTTCGACCGTCTTTAGTGGATAAATATTTTGTTTCTCAAAAAATTAAATACCTACAATTTCAACGCAAAATAATATAAACAATTTTATATCTCAGATAGTAAAGCTTTATTATTTAAATAGTGGTATTAGTGCGCAAAGTGCGGACCTCATTTGCATAGGTCAACCGTCGAAGAGATCCTTTAACTATGATGTTGGTCAAAGAATAATGATGCAGATGCGACATTTTTTTGTCAGACATCATATTTTCTTTTTACAGCTTCTGTATTCCATCATAAACGTAGTGTAATGACTAGCTTTTAATGATTTGTTGAATAAGAACTCTTATACAATGATGATCGGACAAAGAGTAAAAATAAAATAACACAAACATAGCATTACGCCAGTATTCTGCGAAGGGCTAGGCAGAGGTGTACTATGAACACCCACATTTCGCCGATGCCGTTATTGAGTCCCATGTAATTCGGGGCGATCATTAGAGCAACGAGGCAGGCAGTGAAAATAAAAAAAATTTGAAAATTATATTATATATTTTTATAATTTGCCTTTAATTAATCTTATTTTTGTACACACGGAAATTGTGAAAGTAGAATAGGCAACAAGACATTTAATGGAGAGGATTTTTTATTTTTATTTTTATCCTACTAATATTATAAATGTGAAAGTTTGTGAGGATGGATGGATGAATGGATGGATCTTTGTTACTCTTTCACGCCAGAACGGATCTGGATGAAATTTGGCACAGATATAGATTATAGTCTGGAATAGCACATAGACTACTTTTTATCCCGGGAAATTGCACGGATTCGTAATCCACGCGGGCGAAGCCGCGAGCGGAAGTTAGTATTACATAAACTTGTTTTTGTAAATCATTTTTTTATTGCATAATCAATTTGACGTGTCTGTTCAACTAATACCTACTCTATGCTAGAATACCGATACAAATATTCCAGTAGGAAATGACTAATTTATTCCAAATCCCGGCCGCTATTGTTATGTAGTTGGTGCCTATCTTCGTCCAATGCCACTGTTAGCACGCCAGATATTGGACAAATAGACTGACAAATCCCCTTGTTTCGTCTACTATTAAATCATTGCCGTAATCATTTCGCTTGTGATTGGTAAACAACATCACGCCAATATTCCTCGAAGGGTTAGACAGAGATGTACTTTATTGTACACCCACATTGCCAAACTGCCTCATCGGTCTAGTGGTCGCAAGTACGACTGCTGAGCGTGATGTCCTGGGTTCGATTGCCGGGTTGTGCAATGTTATTGGGTTTTTCTATATAGAAATTTCCAGTAGCAGCACGGAGTCTGGAACTGTGCCCGGTAAATGGCAATAGGCTCGCCCCCTATTACATGGGACTCAATCACGACATCGGCGAAATGTGGGTGTAGGTACAATAGTACACCTCTGCCTAAACCCTCGGGGATTACAGGCGTGATGCTTTATTATTATTATATTATAAATCCAGTTATAGAAAAAATAACTTCAAGTGACAAATAATTTAATCTAACAAAACCTAACCCTTTCGTGCTACGTCAGGTCAAAATGAACGGAATTTGCCCCTTTTCATTCGCTTCTTTAACTCGTAAGGTTGTGGTGTATATATTTTAGTGTATGTGTCTGTGTGTGTGTGTATATTATTATTATTTAGTCGTCGGCTGTACCGCGGGGAACCCGTTTCAAGACGGCTTTGGGCCGTGACCTCTGGTGAGGGGATTGCAGAATAGTTTGGGTGTCGATATCGATAGTTAGTTTTTTTTTGTGTCTGTGCAGAAGTTCACTTATAATTAGGAGATTGGTCAGCCTATAAACTTATAGGCTGACAGAACTGAGTAAAAATCCACGAAGAGTAACTACTCTTCATGTATTTTTACTAAGTTCCGTGTATACTAAGATATTGTTGTTTTTGAGGATGAGTGGATTAGATGTAGACAAAACAGTATCGCCTATAATCATTTCAAAGATAAAACAATTTATTTATTTACCAGAGTGAAGGGGAAGTAAGTTTTTGACAGCAGTTGTAGACTTTCTCACGCTGAATAAAAAACATCTATTAATGGATTAAGTCACAGTATTACATAAAACGTACCGCACGGTACTTATTGAAAGATAGATAGATATAATTGTTTTTATTTCAAATAAACCTAATACAGGCACTTATGAAACGTTATAGGACTCTAGTTGCGCGGTTCCCAAAAGTTGGTTGGAGTTTTCTTATGGAGAAGAACCGACAAGAAACTCCAGAAATATTTAAACAGTAAATAAAAAAATGCCAAATATATACTTTTCTATAAGATCTTACCTTTGTAATATTAATGTATTTCTAACAAATAAACGTTTGATTTGATTTGAAAAATATCTTATGCTTTCTGTCGATAAAAACAATTCGCGAATATTTCCCAACACTAAAACACGCGTCACTTTCGTGTTTCATCTTTTACACCTTCCATGATGCACTCTTCCCTTCTCCATCACTCTCGGACCTCTCGCTCTCACACTCCTTGTTCCTTCGGCGACTATCGGCATAAGTTTATCGTGGTTCTACTTTTTTTTTGTATTCGGATTTTTATGTCACGTTGGTCAGTTGGTCTAATGGCAGTTGCGGACTTTGAGAATGTGATTCTTTGATCTCAGAGGACATAATAGGCCTTATTAAAAAATCAAAATTCATCCAAGAATGATCCGTAAGGAAGGTGTAGTTATAATGTGATCAAGATAAAAATATGAAACTGACCTAATCAATCTTGCTTTGTAGGTATAAAGCAAGATTGATCGGCTACGCCCGCGTGGTTAGAGTATGTGCTATTCTAGACTATAATCTATCTTTGTGCCAAATTTCATCCAGATCCGTTCAGCCGTTCTGGCGTGATTGAGTAACAAATATCCACCCATCCATCCTCACAAACTTGCACATTTATAATATTAAAGTAGGAAGTAGGATTAGTAGGATAGGATAGGATAGTAGGACAGGATAGAATAGGATAGGATAGGAATGAGTATTGCGAATAAAATTTAATAATTTATTTGGTAATGATATTGAACTATTTATAAAGACGAGTTGAGCTAATTAAAATCTGTTAAGCTTAAATAATGTATGTAACTCAGTAGTCTCTTTAAACTTGCAAAATTTTCAGACAATTTAAATAATTTGATGTGACAGGTGTTAAAGTCGGATTTAAAGGGTTCCCGGCCCGGTTCTGACAGGTTAACTGTTAACCCTGTATCATATGGGTATAATGTACCGTAAATTATATTCGAATTATTAAAGGTTTTTTTCTTTGGGGAGTGGTAGTGAGGTTTATTTTAAAATTACTTTTAAGTTTTCTTTTTTGTTTCTGCTTCATTAGTCTAGTTCGGTTCGATTCTCGGATCGGTCAAAGATTTCTTGGGTTCTTCTCTATGGAAACGCTCAGTAGCAGCACATAGTCTGGAACTGTGCCCAATGAATGGCAATAGGCTCGCCCCCTATTAAGGGACTTAATGGCATCGGCGAAATGTGAGTGTAAAATAGTAGGTACATCTCTGCCTAACACTTCGGGAAATATAGGCGTGATGCTATGTTATTTTTTTATGTTACAGGGTGCCAAACGAGCGTGTCACATGATGTTAAGGAATCTCCTGCGCACATAAATGTCCGCAATCTCGTGTTAACGAATGCGACAGCACGGTTGCTATATTAGCTGAGCGATCGTCTGCTGCGCTACGTGTCGGGGGTTCATTCCCCGCGCGAAACAAATATTTGCATGGCCTACAGATAGTTGTTGTGGTCTACGTGTGTGTGTGTGAAGATTTTTGTGTGATTTTGTTTTTGATTCATGAGCATAACTTTCATACATTTTTAGCTTACGTTAAATATGTTCGAGACAGAAGAACACTCGTATTAGACCACCAGGACATTGTACACCTATCTCTTTTTCCCATTGTGCCTTAAACAATTTACTTATAGGCATGACTCTGTTTATTCATTTCTGTTTTTTGGTATAGTAATTCACGTTCGTAAAAGTGAGCCCTAATTTCTGCAAACCCCTTAAACCTTAGTACCGTGATGTCCAACATCTTATCACAAAATATGTAAATAACTACAGAAGGGCTATGAGGAGCAAAAATGCACCCACAAAGACGCGTACGAACGCCGGCACTCGTGACGCGACCAACATTTCTTTGAGATTGCCGAACGAAAATGACATTTTTTTTTAAATTCATGATTTTAATTGAGATTATATAGACAATCAATAATTTGTTAGTGAAACCTGTACTGAGAATCTATGTTAGTTTCTAAATTATCAATTGCCCGTGCATTTTTGCAATAATCAATCCGTGCATTTTTTTGCGCGGGACACTAATTCTTTTTCAAAAATAAAAGTAGTCTTAGTTACTCCTTATTACATTAGCTATCTGCCAGTGAAAGTCCGGTCAAAATCGATCAAGCCGTTTCGGATATTAGCCGGAACCCGGATTTGGACTTCGGATTCGGATATTACCCGGAATGAGTACCGTATATAATTACATATGCATTGAGCAGTGGCGAGCGGTTCATAAAGACAAAAAGACACTGCCTACCCAACATAACACAGATAAATATTTACTGTAAGATATTTGAGGTGACAAAAATCACATACATCATTACTTAATCGACAAGACGACGAACCAATACCAACCAATGCAGGAGGTATTTTTGGTAAGTAAGCTTTTAAAATTTTCTGCCTACTCTGTTAAAAACTCTGTGCACGCCGCTGGCATTTAGTAAAAAGCTGTTATTTTGACATTACAAACAGACACTTCAATTTTATTTATTTGTATAGTTTAAACATTGGTGCCGTATCCGCTATGTGAATGGCGTTCCAGAGACGCACCACGGGGATGTGTCCGGAGGGCATGCGTTCTGCAATGTATGATATTTAGGAGAGTTCTGGTGCTGTCCAGGTCACATCGTATAGGAGCCTACCGTTTTTCACAAGACTGTCTGTCTATATTTTCCATGGTAAAGAATGAATAATGTGTGTCGCCGTTTTCGCTTGGTGTACGGAGTCGGCCTTCTGCACGTATTTATTTTGTGGTCTCAGCCACTGTTGCCGCTGCGTTGACGTGTAATATGTTTACTGTCCAAATGACCACAAATCAAGAAATGCATTAACTTTAATCCAATATAACTCATCTGTCAGTTTTGTCACGTTTAAGAATGTATGATTTATGGAGTATGAAATGTTGTTTTTGTATGTCGTCGTATTATTTGTTAGTTTCATCATGTTTGTGTGTTGTATCTACCTCCGACCATCATCTGCCTAGCCTTTTCCCGACTTAATTGGGTTCGGCTCCCAGTCTAACCATTTGCGGCTGAATATCAGTATTTTACACGGAGCGACTGCCATCTGACCTCTGATACACTGATACTCTAAAGTTACATTGATTGTCTAGCTTTTTGGGCTACTGACTAAATATTTAACGAGCTTTCCGAGACACGGAGGGGTCTTGATGTGGAAAAATGGTGACCCATCCAAGGACTGACCTCGACAAACAGCGCCGCAGTCCATGTAATAGGAGGCAAGGCTATTGCCATCTACCGGACATAGTTCCAAACTCCGTGCTGTTAGTGCGAAATTTTACATAGGACAACCCAATGAAACTTGCTCGAAACGGAAATTGAACCCAGAAACTCACGCTCCGCAATCGCGTATGCGACCACTGGAGCTTGTTTTATGACTTGTTGTTTTTTTTTTAAACCGGTTACCTACCAATTATCTTAATATATGTATAGGTACATATAATTCTTTTGTACGTGTGTTTGTCACCTATCTCCTCCTAAACGGCTGGACCAATTTGGATGAAAGTTTGTGTGTATATTTCAATGGGTTCCTGGATGGTTTGAAAATACAATTGGACCCGGTAGGTGGCGCTGCGATCGAGTTCTAAAACAGATTCCGGCAGGACAACGTCTGTCGGGTCCGCTAGTATTTAATAAAACATTACATTCTTACGCTTATCTCACAGATCCCCAAAAACTCCAATATTAGCTATGGAGGAACGAGGTGTGGTGTTCCTCTATTGAAAAGGGAGGATCCTCCGACCAGGCAACGTGGTTAGCCTGGCGGGCCGAAGCCCGACAGTTGATGTCGGATATTCGTATATGTTTTAGAATCGTTGTAAACTTTCATAGTGCGATTCAGGGTCTGTTGTTGTATCTTCACTCCGATAGATGGCGCTTTACTTTTTGCCATTTTGCGAGTAGTTGTCGCTACATTAGCCACTCATATTTGCCCGTAAACTCGTCACAGGCAGGTTTGGCTGCCAAAAGGGCGTTGAGCGCAGATAATATGCGATGAACAGGCGAGTGGGCCCGCGAGACGGCGCGACAAGGAAATATGTGCCTCCTGCTGCGGCTTTCGAAATAACGGAACAGGATAAGCTATTTAGATAGAAAACATTCCATTTTCTTCTGTCAGGTCGCCACGAGCTATCACATGGGAATCGCTCGTGCCGTAGTGGAAAGATTAGCCAGTCAGCAACGGTGGCACCGAGGCGAGTCGCCGTAGACTAGCCTCGCTACCACCGGACATTCGTCCAGAGAGCGTCGGATGATCTCAGGTTACGTCACTCATGGAAGCTCTTGCACTCCAAACAACTTGAAGCGTAGCAAACGCAACACTCTTAGGCCCAATTTCACATTTGATATAGGTAACAGACGTTTAAGGCACAAATCAGCTGTTTGACAGGGATTTTTGTATGACCAATCGCTCGTTGTCATTTTAAATATCTGTTATAGGTAATATCATCGAACATGACCCTTAATATATCAACAAGGCCTTGTATCAGTGTGTCATAATGAAAATGTATCCCAAATCAGATGTTGAACCCACGACCTCCATAGCAAATCTCCACTTTAACAGGTCAAAAACAGCATCAAATTATAATTTTGTGCTTAATCACCAATCGACCTAAACATAGCATAAAATCACCATTTGGCCCACACCATTCGACCAGTTCTGCCGACCTCTGTACCAGTTATAAATTAACACCATACAATATGCTGACATTAAGGATTTTGCACAGTTATTAAGTGGGGTAGGTGCACGCGTTGTTGGTACAACACTATTAAACTATTTTTTAATACATTTTTATTTTATTTAATTTACTAAAGAGAAGTTTGGTTACTTTAAGATTTAATTTCATATTTAAAATTGTGAAAAGCGATAAAATGAGTTTGTGATCAATATATTTACTCTCATCGTTGGACAGTCAACAAAAAATACTATGGAGGTAAAAGATTAATAATTCTTCAATTCTCAAACGATTATTCAATGTCTCAATTTACTCCACTTCTTAGATGCAAAAACCTAGTTTCACGAGTGTCAAAGTCAAAGTTTTTTATATCAACTAGGCCTTCTTAGGCCCTTTTAAAAGTCGAGACTCTAGGCGCACGCTCCCAAAGGGGTCCTATGAATAAGTAAGAATAAGTAGTAATAGTAATAAAAAAGTTAATTATATATTAATCAAGTTATATAAGTAATAATCTCAAATTAACATGCATTATAAAGAAAAATACAAACTTATTAAAACGTTACATTACATCGCGTGTTTTGGTAATAATGATATGAGAAGATGAAATGATTATGTAAGCTTAGGTGTCAATGGTTTACACCGTACTCTTATTTGTCTTTAGTTATAATATACCTATCTATTATTATAAAGAGTTATCCAATAAAATACAATTGCAATAAACTCTCCACATTCACACAGAACAAGACATTCAATTTAATATAATTTAAATACGGCTGACAACTGCCGCCTCCACCACACAAGTCGGTATGCTACAAGTATGAAATGATTATTAACGCGCGTCCGGCAAGGCGCAGGCGCAAATATGAAAAGTTCACTTTAATATTATACACGTGTGTTATTTAAAAATATATGCTTGGTTGGTGTGTAGTCCAAACAGTAAGAGAATAACAAAATACTGTGAAAGAAACTATTGTTCTTCTCTCTAAGAAAACGTTGCCCCTTGCTAGTAATAATTCCTGTACCGTTGGTGCGTTTACAAACACAAATATTCACATGGACAAACACCCAGACCGCATAACTGGGTATCTGTAGATAATGTCCTCCTGACCGAATTTCGGTCACGGCGGCCAGTCTCACCGGAGATTATCCAACTACGCAGGAGATATTATAGAGCACAAGTGTGTGCGCAAACACAGGTGCTCTCTCTATTCCTTCACTCTCATAGTCCGATGGGACGGCAATCCAACACGACCGGAGAGAGATCAGGCGCAGGACCAACGGCTTAACGTGTTTTCCGAGGCACGGTGTGTATTCACATATACAAAGACCTAGAAATTGTCTTGAAATACGGGCAAAATAGGTGTTTGGGCGTTAACGTTTTCTACATCTAAATCTTAACGAATTAATTTGACTTTCGTCTCTATCGTTTTGTCAGATTATAAAATAGGTCGACACGTTTGATTTTTTTTCAAAAATTTTCTTAAATTATCTCGAGATTAGTATAAGGAAGATTTTTAGTTAAAAAAATAACGCATTTTAAAGGTTCATTATTTAGAAAAACAAAAACGTGACGACCTTGTTTTTATTTGTGTCTATAACATATAAAAAAAGCAGCAAAATCAGCTCATGTTTAGTGGGGTAAAAACGATAACGCTTTTTGTATGAAAACTTTTAGCTAAACTATAGGCTTAAGCTTCTAACTTACGCCAATCACAAAGATCACATCAAGATTAAAAATGCCAACGAAAAACGCCCTCGGAACATATTGCTTCGGATCAATAGGTACCTACACAACCTACATAGTAACTATATACTTATACACTGAAATATTATCGTTATGACTTGCATGTGCCAGATAATCAAAGCCTCTGTGCCTCGGAAAGCGCGTTAAGCAGTTGGTCCGAGAGTCATACGAATATTTATGACAGTCGCTACGGGTGTCAGTACTCCAAAAAGTCTGACAACCGGTCTAAAAACAGCATACGTGTCTCCCAGTAATTGAGTGGCGGAGGTCAGATGGCAATCGCTCTGTGTAAAATACTGATATTCAGCCGCATCTGGTTGGAATGGGTGCCGACCCCAATGTATCTGGGAAAAGGCTAGGCAGATGATGAAGGTAGTAATTAAATAGATCGCACACATCATATTCTGTGACTCAATATCGCGGTGACCGATCTTCGCGGTAGCTCCGTAGCTTCAAGACCCTCAATCTTCGGAGGCAGATTTGAGATCAAACGCTGCGCCAGGATTCTATTCATAAGACGAGACTTGTCTGGGCTTTACACACCAAATTCCTTCTTAATTTTTCGATATTTTTTTTCTACAAAAACCCAAAAATTCTTGGTCCTATCCAAACTTAGCGGCTACGTTTGACGAGATTTTTTTGAGGTGTCGAAGTGCGGCGCCCGGATTCTGTTTGACAAATAAAGACGACATGACAAAAAACTCATTTGCATGTGTTAATAGTACTGGTATTGTTTTACAAGCTCTTTTGATGGTGTTGTAAGTGATGTTGTTATTTAAAGTCTTCTTAAAGACTGGCTTATTTGAAAAGGAAAAAAAAATACCAACATATTGATCACATACTTTTTACTCTATGAAAGATCTTAAACAACCTGACCGCCTCAATGGTCTACTGATCGCAAACGTGACTGCTGAGTATAAAATCTAAGGTACGATAGCCGGGTCAGGCAAAAAGTTATTGGGTTTTTTGTATGGAAATTCTTGGTAGCAGGACGGAATCTAGAACTCCGATAGATGGCGATAGGCTTGCCCTCTATTAGATGAGCTTTAGTTCCGGCATCAGTGAAATGTGGGTTTACATTAGTACACCTCTGCCTTACCCTTCGGGGAATACAGGCGTAATGCTATGTTATGTTAATTTGTCGGGTTCCCCACACTGGGCACTTGCATCATGAGCTCCCAAAAATACCCCCATGTGTGTTCATTTTTCTTTTGTTCTACTTAATTCTCATGGACTATCCTCTGGAGGCGTATGCTGGGCTCATACCAGATAAACTCACCACAATGGTGGCACCACTTCACCACCTCATGTTGACGCTTGGTAACTCTCAGAAGACGCCGAAGCCGTCCACAGTGTCATACTCAAGAAAACGGGGAGAGAAAGGCAAGGGGCGAGGGGGGAGACTGTGCAAAAGTCCCCTTAAATAGATGACACTTGAACTGTAGTCAGCCACAATCAGATCCAGCAAGTCCTCTCCTGTCTGCCCAGCAACGCCCTAAACCGAGGTTCGAGTTCCACTATGAGACCCCCCGTGTTACTTTACTTTATTTAATTTGCTCGGCTGGCGGCCCGTATGGTCTCGCCATTAGATCGGTCAAGCAGTAAAAGCTCCCTGAGAAAACTGCGAAAGACATTTACCAAAAAAAAAAAAACTATAATCAGTTTCAATAATTTGTTGGCACCAGTAGCATCCTTACGTGTTATTTTTCATTCAAAATGTGTAACAATGAGTCACAGATTCGTTGTATCGATACTAACACATCATACGACCTTAAGTCGCGACCAGCTTTCGTAAATATGTTCAATGACCTATGTATGATGGATATCTTCACTTGTTTCTGTATGACGTCACATGTAAATTGGTCATACTTTTGTGGAAAGATTTGCCTGTGACAATTCCATTTGAAAAGGTTAAACCAGAATAAATGGAAAATAATATAGCCTTTACTTTCCAGTTAATACTTTAATGTCTCATGGGTCTAATGGTTGCAAGTTACTGAGCGTGAGGACCTGGATTCGATACCCAGGTCGGACAGTATTATTGGGGTTTTTGTATGGAAATTCTAAGGCAACATCCAATAATATTTTCTTCCATGATTCTTTCCATGCACTGGTTGTCTGGAAGAAAATGCTTTTAACGATAAGACCGCCATTTGTACCCTATGTGTAAAATGTATTTTCGCTTTGTAGTTTTTCTTTTGGTGTACAATAAAGAATACTCTATCTATATATCTATCCAACAACATCGACGAAACTGCCTAACCCTTCGGGGAATACAGGCGTGATTATATGTTTGTATTTTACTCTGTTGCAAGTCAAATTTTTCCATTACATAATATTTCATATTAACAAACTAATTTTACTAAAGAAAACAGCCTAGTTTTAACTCATTGGGATTCAAACCTTGTACAATTTATTGATAATCTTAAATGGTAAAGTTTTGGGTGGTCTAAATTATCTATAACAAGCGATCGGCGCGACTTGAATTGTAATTGTGGGTAAATAAGTTTCGGTATAAGAGGCCATCCATAAATTACGTCACACGAATTTCATGCATTTTTGACCCCTCCCCCGTCCTTGTCAGAGCTGGTCACATTTGTGAGACTCCCCCCTCCCTAGTGTGACGTCACATATTTTGCAATTTTATATCCAAAATTTTTTAAATTAAAACAGCAGTTCCGAAATTAGTTTTATTTCCATTTATTTGAAATCACGGCGAGGCTCTCGAGGAACTCGCGAACATAACAATTTAAATCTTATATTCACACAGATAGAGTTGGAAATATTTTTAAGATTTTCGTTAATAATTCTAATTTCACGTTTTAATACTTAGATATATTAGATTTTGAAATATGATGTCACAAAACTTAGGACCCCTCACACCCCTTGTCACACAATGTCACACTTCGTCGACCCCCTCCCCCCTTTTTACGTGTGATGTAATTTATGGATGGCCCCTAAGCGATTCAACTATCAATTTTAGCCGCTCAGTAGTCGTACTTACGACTACTTCACCATGAGGCAGTTCACATTATTTCTATCTAAGCAGAAATAACGGTAAAATTCACTTTTTAAAACAAAACCTTGAAAATGTTTCAACAAAAAATTGTTTGTTCGTTTTATGTGTCCGTCGCGACTCAGGAAACGAACCCCGGACTTCGAATTAGTATGCAATGTTTATGTTATTGCGTCACGCATATTTGTGGATATAGGGTGTTGTTTTAAAATATCTTCAGAATTATTAAAAGTTGGGAGCAATGAGTTAGGTATTTAATCATCTGTTACGTATATTGTTGGTAAATTTGGCCCTTAGTTTAGTTTAAAACTAGCTTTTGAACGCGGCTTGGCCCCGTCGATTACGAAACCGTGCATTTTTTTGAGCGGCTCGAATTCTTTTTCTAAAATAAAAGTAGCCTTAGTTACTCCTTATAACATCAGCTATCTGCCAGTGAAAGTCCCAGCAAAACCGATCCAGCCGTTCCGGAGATTAGCCGGAATAAACAGAATGACAGACGGACAACGTTTTTTTTGTTGTAATATGTCCCGTATATAGTTTTATGTGTATTTGCGATTATATGACATGACATTTATATGACGACACGGTTGGCGCAGTGGCTAAGCGATTTGCTTTCTGTGCTACGTCTGGTTGTGTGTGTATGTGACTTGTATGTTTGTAAACTGTACCCACGATATATATATATATATAAAAATAATAAATAAATTAGAGACATCTCGAGAAATTCGTTTTTTTTTACATTTAGATTATTGGCAAAAGCTAGAACAGTATGCACGTTCATGGAATCATTTTTTTAAACCTCTCTTTAAACTGGCTTAGAACAGTAAGTAATTTCAATAACATGCGAGACCAGCTTATACTGGTTTTATTGCCACAAACGTGCGGCCGTCATGCACAATAAAATTTAAACTCTATAAAATATAATAATATCTTTATTAATTTTCCTAACAATGACATGATTTATCACGTACGGAACCGCAGTCGGTTGAGGTTTGGTTCCTCTACCGCAATGGCGCAATGATGAAAGGAACCCTACAATTATGATGTCTTACTATTGTCGGAGGTGTGACATTGCGGTCAGTTGGTGTGGTTAAAATAGGGTCGCCATCCCCAAATTCTGAAAACTAGGATTTGAAAGTGGAAACGCCAGGACATTTCGGTTTAAAAACAGGACGCAGTATAATAAAAGTATAAGAAAACAGTGTCAATGAAACTTAATGAATATCCATTAAAAAATTTTATGAAATTATTTATACTAAATTATATAATATAAGAAATGAAATGAAGGATTAAATTATAAAATGACGCCGATGATTAAACGTAAGCTTCGAGGCAGTAGTGGCGCGCGAATAATAAAACACAGGACCTTACGAGAACTCTTTAAAAAACCCAGGACGCTACTTAATAACTATCCAGGACAACCCAGGACACTCCAAAAACAGGACATGTCCTGGGAAAACAGGACGGTTGGCAGCCCTAGGTTAAAATAAATATATTGTATTTTAGATGAATATATCGTGGAAACAATTTAAAAGATCTTGAATGAATCATTCAAATACCTACCTATGTAAGAATATGATTTGCAGATTGTTACATAACATAACATAGCATCACGCCTGTATTCCCCGAAAGGGTTAGACAGAGTACTATTGTACACCCACATTTCGCCGATACCGTTAGGTATATCCCATGTAATAGGGGGCGAGTCTATTGCCATCTACCGGGCAGTTCCAGACTCTAACTTAAAATATACGCTCCATTTTATGGCAGGAAAATATCAGATTCTAAATTCCACGCGTACGAAGTCGCAGGCAAAAGTTAGTTAAATAATAAATTTGTAACAGCCTGTATATATAACCTATAATCTAATAGTGATTAGCACATAATAAAACTTGGGAACTCTGGCGCCGGCAAATGCAAATATCTCTCTGAGTCTCTGAATCTTTGGGAAACCATAAAATGTGACCTTGAATAACCAATGAGCTATATTCTTTGATATTATATATCGACTGTTTGCCTCATTGGTCTACTTGCAAGCGCGACTGCTGAGCGTGAGGTCCTAGGTTCGATGCCCGGGTCGGGCAAAGTGTTATTGGGTTTTTATGTATGAAAATTTTTGGTAGCAGCACGGAATCTGGAACTGTGCCCGGTAGACGGCAATAAGCTCACCCCTTATTACATGGGACTCAATATCGGCATCGTCGAAATGTGGTTGTACATAGTACACCTCTGCCTAACCCCTCGGGGAATACAGGCGTGATGCTATGTTATGTGTTATCACTTCAAGTAACAACAAAAAAAAAAAAATTCGGCGCAGTCGCAGGAATAACTAGTATTTTATTAAACGTACATCACATCCATATTGTTATATAATAACAAATCAATATGCATTTCTGTTCTGCATCCAATCAACTCGTTGTTATCATCGCAAACATCGAACCGGTAATACAAATAAAAAAAAAAAAAGACAAACAGACATTTCGGAAAAATATTAAATGTAAAATGAAACTGCAACCTCTGTCTGAATCGAAATTCAATTTGTGTGTCGCAGCCGATGTGAATAATTCAGGGTTTTGTGAAAAATTTGGGTTTTTTGTGTGTGAGGTATGCTTTGTTGGTGGGTTTGCTTGTGCGATTTTTTGTAAAAAAAAAATTTGCCTCATTTGTCTAATGGACGCAAATACGTATACAATATTTCTGATGAATGAAAAGCGTGCTAACAGTGCAATTAATTTGAAGGTAAAACCTTAAAAAAATAATATTTGAATATATTATGGATATACATAATATATAGTTGTTTCGGGTCTGGTTGTGTGTGCATATAACATGTATGTTTGTAAACTGTACCCTGTATAACCTACTAGCTTTTGTCCTCGGCTTCGCTCGCGTTAATTTAGATTTTGACAATCAGTTCAGTTTGTTAGTAGATATAGGAAGCATTAACGTTAATACGATTAACTTAGGTATTTAATTCAGGTTACAAACAAACTGTGTGCGTAGACAATAAATAGGCTAGTTCTAAAGACACGTAGCGCCATCTAGAGTCCTAAAGTAATTGTGACCATCGAAAGTTATTGTTCTTTCTCTCGGGAACAATACTTTTTCTGGATGAAAGATACTCTATGTCCTTTTCTGTACCCCTGAGAACGTATATGCAAAATTTCATGATGATCGGTCCAGTGGTTTATGCGTAAAAAGGTAACAAACAACCGAACTTACTTTCGCATTTATAATACTAGCTTTCGCCCGCGGCTTCACCCGCGTGGTTTATGAACCTGTACATTTTTCCGGGATAAAAAGTAGCTTATGTGCTATTCCAGACTATAGTCTATCTCTGTGCCAAATTTCATCCAGATCGAGTAACAAATATCTATCCATCCATCCTCACAAACTTTCGCATTTATAATATTGGTAGGATTAGTTAGAATTTATACGCCGTAAAGGCAAAACATTACTGTAACAGTTCTGTGATAACATCTTGCTTGCCATGGGTGTGTATACTCATGTTTTGGACAAATAAATGATCTTGTATCTTGAATCGACGAACAATTTAAGCTGTTTGCATCAGTTCCCCGTGATTTTACACATATCCCCGATCATTAGTGGTCGTTCAACACACGCTCCAACTCATACACACCACTCTGAAGGCGTCATAACTTTTATAATCTTCATTATACCCCTTTTTTACCTCGCTTCGTTCCGTTAACAACATTCTTGAACTTATTTACGGAGAAATGGAGTCATGAATGAGCCCACTCCGACCGATGAAGGCCCACCTCAAATATTTACACTCGTTACTTGAAACGAGAGTAAAGAAATTCATTTTGACGTTTCAAAGATAAAAGATCGCGAAAGAAATCGTATGCTTGTTTAATATTTTCTACTAAATAAATGTTGAGCTGATTTCGACCTTATGTGATTGTGATAAAGAAGTTGATTGGTGATGAATCCAATCTAAATTTTGGGCGGGCCTGCCGCTGAAATATAAGCGGTGATCACGAATGTAGTTTAGGAGCTAGGGAGCGAGGGAAATTTAAAATGTATCGTTCGGTTGTTGTTCGAAATATAAATAAATATTTACAAGCGACGACAAGGTTGGCGCAGTGGCTAAGCGATTAGCTTTCTGCGCTACGTGTCGCGAGTTCGATCCCCGCACGGAACAAATATTTGTATGATCTACAGACAGCTGTTTCGGGTCTGGTTGTATGTGCATGTGACATGTATGTTTGTAAACTGTACCCACGATACAGAATAAATGCTTGTGTGGGGCAATGTTTTTTTAAAAAAAAGAAAAGTAACCACTTAGACAAGACTGAACATTGCCGATTCCTCCTAGTCCATACAGTGTAAAAGTTATATGGGAAATCGTTTCAAAAGATAAAAAATATGTTGGATAAAAAACAATGCATACAAAATTTATTTATTTATACTTTATGCACTATATACAGAGGCGGTCTTAATGCCTTAGGCATTTTCTACCAGTCGAACTTAGAGTGATGTAGAGAGAAAGAATAGTAGGTGCATGATCAAGATTTAAATAAATATTTTTAGGTCCGATATTTTTCCGCTAGCGAAATAATAATATAATTAATATCATCAAGCCGTTAATGTAAAAACTAGCTAAGCTAATAAATCCCGCGATAGATTAATTCGACAGACATCACGAAATAATCCTTAAATAAAATACTTGCACCGAGCGCAATAATACACCGACAAAAATATGTCACTGTGCACATGTTAAACCCAGATTGACACAAGAAAAAAATATGGGACAACAACATCCTTGTCGTTATGACCCTGCTGTCTGTCTCCTGGACTATCCGGCCAGTTAATAGCAACGGGTTGATTCGTATTGATGGTTCTGTACGGTGGCGACTGCCAACTTAATTGGTTTTCGCTTCGTGTTTATGCCTGTAGATTTTTTGGTTAGGGTTCCGCAAACATTTGGGAGCGACCATTGGACACTGTAAAGCAATTTGGTCAAATATACAGCTATGGTATGCATTATCAAATCTTTATATATGTAGGACTAGCTTCCGCCTGCGGCTTCGCCCGCGTGGTTTACGAACCCGTGCATTTTTCCGGGATAAAAAGTAGCCTATGTGCTATTCCAAACTATAAATAATCTATCTCTGTGCCAAATTTCATCCAGATCCGTTCAGCCTTTCTGGCGTGATTGAGTAACAAAGATCCATCCATCCTCACAAACTTTCACATTTGTCAAGATGTATTCCCCGAAGGGTTAGGCAGAGGTGTGCTTTTTTACACTCACATTTTCAGACTCCGAGCTGCTTCTAAGAATTTCCATACAAAAAAAAATATAATATTTCTTTGCCTGACCGGGGAATCAAACCCAGGGCCTCACGTTCAGCAGTTGCGACCAGTAAACCAATGAGACAGTCATATAACATTATTAGTAAATTAAAATTTAAATAAATATAAAGTAAACAAAACATCACGTGAAATGTAAAATTATGTTAAACAAAAATCTTCATATTTCCAAAGGTAAATCTGATTAGTGATCAATACAATTGGTGCGCAGGAGTGGGTCGGGCTACGTCGGAAGCTGTCATTGTCATGCGTAGTACGTATGTGCATAGTTTAGTTTATTTGAATAGTGTGGATAGTCGTTTCCTACTGATCATGATAACGGTTTATTTATCAGACAAGCCTGCGTGCGACTTCGTCTGCGTGAATTACATCCTATCCTACAAATATTATAAATGTGAAAGTTTGTGAGGATGAATGGATAGATATTTGTTACTCAATCACGCCAGAACGGCTGAACGGATCTGGATGAAATTTTGCACAGAGATAGATTATAGTCTGGAATAACACATAGGCTACTTTTTATTCCGGAAAAATGTACGGGTTCGTAAGCCACGCGGGCGAAGCTGCGGGCGGGAGCTAGTCCTACTAATATTATAAATGTGAAAGTTTGTGAGGATGGATGGATGAATAGATGGATATTTGTTACTCGATCACGCCAGAACGGCTGAACAGATCTAGATGAAATTTTGCACAGAGATAGATTATAGTCTGGAATAACACATAGGCTACTTTTTATTCCGGAATGTACGGGTTCGTAAACCTCGCGGGCGAAGCCGCGGGCGGAACCTAGTATATACATATATATTGAGAGGTGCTGGGAGACTGAAAATTTGGGTTATTGGGGTGAAAGAGAAAAAAAAAAAAAAAACTGGATTTCGACTACAGCGCTACCTATTGTCCAATTATAGCTAAAAACCATACAGATAACCCAATAAGTACCAAAAAAAAATCGTCTTGGCGTGATGTTTACTTATATTTGCCCTGTTCTAATTATATTTTCTACCTTTCTTTCTTTCTAAACCCATCTTTATTTGACGATACTTCCTAGTCCATTCCACTCTAACATATCTGATGTTTACATAATCATAAAGTCCACAATGGTGCCGCATTGTAATGAGTTACGCCCACGCGTGGGCAACGCTATGGTTTTTTGGTTTGGACTTAAAGCAAAAGCGAAAGCGATATGACTAAAAATACTCTCTTATGTAGTACTAGCTTATGTCCGCGGCTTTCACTCGCGTTAATTTAGAATTTGACAATCAATTCGGGTCGTACTCTGCTTGCGAAAGACACGTGGCGCCATCTATTATCATAAGAACGTTATTGTTGTTTTCCTCGGGAACAGTGTCTTTTTTTTGGGATGGAAGGTACCCTATGTCCATTTCTATACACCTGACAACGTATATGCAAAATTTCATGATGATCGGTTCAGTGGTTTAGGCGTGAAAAGGTAACAAACAAACGTATTTCGCATTTCTAATATTAAGTTAGCATTCTAGTACTACAGAGCAAATGTTCGTGGATTGGGTTTTGGGGGATTAGTTGACCGCTGAGCGTAAGATCCTGGATTCGATTCCCGGCAGCCTAAGTACGTAAAAATAGCAACAGCAACGTGACAGCCACGCGACAATAACGTCACTGGTTTCAGTCAATATTTATGACACAAAAAATGACGTTTGACAGAAGCTATCGCGGGATCTACGCCTGTCGGTCAAAGTGTTATTGTTATGGAAATTCTCAGTAGCAGCACGGAATCTTGAATTGTGCCTGATAGGTGTCAAGATGCTCATCACCTCTACCCAATTCTTTAAGGAATTTAGGTGTGATGCTAAATTATCTTATGTTTAAATTTAACTAATTTTGTTGTTTTTTTTTTTTTTTACTTTTGTTTACTTATTAAGATAAGGTCTAGTCTCCTAACTTGGGCCAAAAAAAAAGTGTTCAAGTAATAGTAACTTAGTATCTCTTAAGTACAAAAAGTGGAAACATTTCGACCATTTCGTAAAAATGGCCTTTACGGCATGTTTTACAAGACAAAATGCTATATTGGGTATTTTGACCCGTTTTTATTATTGTAACATGTTATAGCTTGTTTAGTAAAGAGTGGGTTAACTTATCTGCCTTATTGGTGTAGTGGTTGCAAGCGTGAGGTCTTGGCTTTGATTCCCGAGTCGGGAAAAGTGGTATTGGGTTTTTCTGTACGGGAATTCTTAGTAGCAACACGGTGAGGAGCAGTGTTGTGTGTTTTTACGTTGTACACTAATATTTCCTTTATTGTGGATGTGTTTACAAACACAAATAATCATAGACACCAATACCCAGACTCAGAACAACTATCGTCATACAAATATTTGAACCCGCGACTTGTAGCATAGTATTCGATCGTTCAACCACTACGCTCATCTTTTCAAGTAAGTGACTTTGTAATTTTTAAAAGTTATAAATAAATTCAACCCTTTACTGTCCCACTGCTGGGCAAGGGTCTCTTCTCAGGCCCGGTGCGGGTTGGCGGACTACATACACCTTCGAGAACTTTATGCAGACCTCTCAGGTGTGCAGGTTTCCTCACGATGTTTTTCCTTCACCGTAAATGCAAGTGATAATCAAATTCTGATCCGCACATGATTCCGAAAAGTCAGAGGTGCGGGCCGGGTTTGAACGTGGACCCTCCTGCATGGAAGGCAAGCATTCAACCGATAGGATATTACTGCGTTAAAAGTTATAAGCATGACGTAAATAAACACGTTTTTTTATGTTTAGTTATGTATTTACTGGAACCAGTGACAGCCTAGCAGTTGAACGTTTGCATTCCATGCAGGAGGGTCTGAGTTCAAGCCCGGCCCGCACCTCTGACTTTTCGGAATCACGTGCGGACCAGAATTTGATTATCACTTGCGTTTTAGGTGAAGGGAAACATCGTGAGGAAACCTGCACACCTGAGAGGGCTCCATAAAGTTCTCGATGATGTGTGTAGTCCGCCAACCCGCACCGGGCAGCGTTGTGGACTAAGGCCTAACCCTTGTCATTCTGAAAAGAGACCCTTGCCCAACAGTGGGACAGTAATAGGTTGAAATTATTACTTCCTTTATTCGTCTATATATCTACTTAAAATTTATAAATATAATTTAAAAAAATATACATTTATAAATATAAAAAAATAGAGACCAACAGGTATCGGGAACAGGGTCCAAGCTACCGACGGTTAGGGTTCTAGAGAGAGGATTCTCGAGGAGTATCGAGGAGTACCGAGCCTTCGACCCAGCCTCTCAACGAGAGCCTCTTAAGGCTCTTGGCTATCAAGCCATTGGCCGAAATTATCATTATTAAGAAAGAAAGAAAGAAAAACTATATATTGCAGGCACGCATAACAATAAAAAACAAAAAAAAATACAGTACAAGAAAATAAACATAATACTAGTACACACAGAGTTATAATATTATTATAACATATATGTGTTTGGTGCCAGCAATGGGACCCCTTGTTCAGCTGTATGCTGCAATACGGCTTATTAAGCAGTATTACAGCGCTGATTTTCAACTTGGGGCCCAGAAGACGCACTATTATTAGTTATTGCATGAACAAAGTCGCAATTCCAATTTAGTATTTCAAACTAAAAATAAAATTCTGTTTGCCAAGGTAGTCAAAATATAATCCAGTATGCAGCCAGATCATAATTTATTATAGTAACGCCCCTTTTAGCAAGAAAGGGATATTATTCTTTGATTCAGTTTTTGTGTGATGTTTGCACCTTTTACTTTTTCTGTAAGTACCCCAGGTAGCCGATAACAATCGGCAACAAACGAGGCTTTAAAAAAATGATAATTCTAAAAGACTGGCTCATTGGTTTAGCAGCAAGTAAGACTGCAGAGAATGAGGTTTTCGGTTCGAAGTCAAAGATTTTAATTTCAACTGGGCCTTTACAGGCACTTTTAAAACGTAATGTGACATGTTGTTTGACTGCCTCACTGGTCTAAAGGTCGCAGGCGCGGCTGCTGACCGTGAGGTTTTGAGTTCGATTCACAGGTCGGGCAAAGTGTTATTGGGTTTTTCTGAATTGAAATTCTCAGTAGCAGCACGGAGTATGGAACTATGCTCGGTAGATGCCAATAGACTCGCCCCCTATTACATGGGACTCAATAATGGCATCGGCGAAATATGGGTGCTCAATTGTACACCTTTGTTTATCCCTTCGGGGAATACAGGCGTGATCCTATGTTATCTTATTGTTTAATTTAACAATCAGTCTATGGTCTTGTTTCTATAATCTATGTTTCTAACCCTCATAATGAAGCTTTCCCATAATTGACCACATAATTTATGTCTAACACATAATTGTATTTCAAGGACATATATTATTTCGCACATATAAACTGAATGAAGCGTCAGCCTCTTTGACGGACTAAAGGATTCGTAGAAATAATATGCAACTAAGGTGTTAAAACTCGTTTTGATCTCGATTGAATTTAAAGTGAGAAATAAGTGAGTCACTTTTACTGATACGGGCTAGCCTGTCACATCCTTCGGCTGGGCAAAGGCCTTCCCACTTAATTTCCACACCCCATATATTAATCACACAGAAATGTGAGTTATGGTTTTTGTAATTATAAATAACTAGCTTCCCCTCGCTTCACCCGCATGGTTTACGAACCCGTACATTTTTCCGAGATAAAAAGTAGCCTATGTGCTATTCCAGACTATGATATATCACTGTGCCAAATTTCATCTAGATCCTTTCAGTAGTTTTTGCGTGAAAGAGTAACAAACATCCATCCATCCATCCATCCATCCTCACAAACTTTCACATTTATAATATTAAAAAATATAGTAGGATAGTAGGATAGTTCATAATGATTCAACGTTTCAATTTTATTGAGTTTGCAAATGTTTTTAAGTGTATATTTGTAGTTAAACATAAAATGCAGGCCCTTATATCTGATCTTAATTGGATAACGTTAATTTATATCTAGTTAGTATACTTAAAATTTACGTTTACTCTTCTTTGAAGTTTGATATTTAAAGCGAGCAGAGGGCACCACATTAATGGCAATCTTTATTTACTATGTTAAAATTCCATCACACTCTTGTATAAACTAATTAATGAAATAAATAAATGAATTTCCATTTAATTTTTATTTCTATTATCCTAACCAGGACGAAAACTTGCAAAGAATATAAGTAAAAAAAAATCTCAATGATAGAATAAAAAAAAAAACAATTTTCAGAGCCTTAGTAGAGCCCCGACCGCCATAATTTACGACAGGAGGTATAAAATATCTTGAAAATATAATTGTAGGTGTCGACTTGGACTCACAAAATGGCGGATCTTTTTTTTTTTAATTTTGAGTTATGATTATTGTAGTATTGGGTGCAGCCTGCGTTATTTTTAAAACCTCTTTCCTCCCTTTCATAATTTATATGCAGTTTCTTTTCTAATTAAGGCGTTCGATTTCAAAAGTGGTTGGAATCGATATTGTATCAGTTGCATATTTATAAAGTTTTTTTTTATATTATTTAGCCGTCTAGCTCCTGGCAAAGCTAGTGTTGCCAATTCAATAATTAAATTAAATTTTCGGTTTAATTTTTTACGTGGCAACATTGTCAGTATTATGAAAATAAAATCCTGGTTATTTAATATTTCCTTATTAAACGTTATAATTAAATATTTGTTAAACTATATTTACACACTAATCAGATTAGAAAAGAAAAAAATCATTACGCATCAAAATATTCCTCCGCATCGTTATCAACCGGCAGTGTGCCCATAAGACCAATATCGATCCAAACCGCGTTCGATCACATTTGGTGTACCTCAAGGTAGCGTCTTGGGTCCACTTTTATTTATAATCTACATAAACGATCTGCCAAAATATGTAAACCATCCGATGTCCCTTTTTGCAGATGACAGTACTGTTTCGATTCAATGTAGATCAAAGGAGCAGTATCAAGACGATATAAATGAATGCTTAGCGTCAATTGTTCAGTGGTTAGATAACAATAACCTTAAAATAAACTTGACGAAAACCGTAATTATGCACTTTAGCCAGAGACCTCGGTCACATAACCTTAACGTTAGTTACAATAATAAGTCCATACACGAGGTAGACACCGCAAAATTTTTAGGACTAACCATTGATAAGCAGCTTCACTGGAAAGCACACATTGAAGAACTATGCAAAAAAATTTATAGCTCAGCTTATGCTCTACTTAAAATAGTACCTATTTCCAGTATTGATACTGCGATTACTGCCTACCACGGCATAGTAGCGTCGGTATTAAGATACGGGATCATCTTTTGGGGAAACTCCATCAACAAAAATATGGCATTTAAAGCACAGAAGCGCTGTATTCGTGCCATATTTGGTCTCAAAACCATAGACAGCTGCAGACCTTATTTTATCAGACACAGAATCCTGACACTTCCTTCCATATATATCCTTGAGGTGGCCTTATTTGTTCACAGCAATCCTACTTACTTTCAGCGCCTCTCAGATGTAGTGAAGCGTAATAGGCGATATAATAATAAATTGTGTGTTAACAAGTCAAAAACGGGTCTAATGGGTAAAAGTTTCTTAAGTTTGGCACCAAAAATTTATAATAAAGTCCCGGATGAATACAAGACCTGCCATAAAACATTATTTAAAACTAAAATGAGTAACCTCTTGGCCAGCAAGTGTTACTATAGTATTGAAGAATTTCTTGAAGACAGTTTGACATGATTTTATATACCAACTTTTATTATATTATATTTTATTTTGTATTTGTTTTTTCAATTAGTTTTTGTTTATTATAGTTTCTTAATCTAATTAAATGATTTATGATAATTAATATAATGAATTAGACAAATAATTAATTTAAGTTTACTAGTGGACTGTGCTGTGTTCTGTTCATATGCCGCAATTGGTAGATTTTGGTGAAACACATTTTATTTAAGACCTTATTTAACTACCCAAAATGTAATGAACAAATAAATGATTTATGATTTATGATTTATGAAGACTGGCAGCGTTGCCACGCTGTATGGCAATGCTGATTCTTTGGCCAAAAAATAGGCCAGCCCTCTGCCCACGTGTAGAGTCGACTAATCGCTTTGCGATATCTTCAAACAAAAGGCGAGCACTTGGACCCCATGGCCCAAGTGTTTCGACCTCAAACGGCTCGAAAATATAACCACTTATCAGGTTATTATATTTTCGCCGTTCAAGGGTCTCTGCAGTTGCAGCAGCAGCTCCAGCACAGCTCACCGAGCTTGGAAGATGTGATGGCGCAAGGGTGTCGACGCATATTGCGTCCCACACCAGTGGCCTACCCAACTTCCATGGGGATAATGTCATACCGTCTGGTCTCTTCCCATCGTCACGTGCCAAACCACTTGGTTTTACATTGTCAGTTGCATACAAGATACTTAAAAAATATACACATAGGAACTGCCTCAATGGTCTAGTGGTTGCAAGCGCGAATGCTAAGCGTTAAGTCCTGGGTTTTTCTGTATAGACATTTTCAATAGCAGCACGGAGTTTGGAACTGTGCTCAGTTGATGGCTAGCGATATTACATTGGGTCTTTATTACGGCATCGCCGAAATGCGAGTGTACAGTACACTTCTTGCTGATCCTTTGGGGAATACAGGCGTGATGCTATGTTAGAAGTAGGGACTGAGATTTTCTAGTGCTATCTTATTACGTGGTTGGGGTTCGATCCCCGAGTCGGTCAAAGTTTTATACGTGCCTCGGAAAACACGTGAAGCAATTCGTCCCGGGTTTCATACGAAGACCTATGATAGTCGTTACGGGTGCCCGTAGCCCAAAAAGTCTGAAAACCAGTCTAACCTTAGAGTATCAGTGTCTCCCAGTTACTGGGTGGCGGAGGTCAGAAGGCAGTCGCTCCGTGTAAAATACTGATATTCAGCCGCAACCGGTTAGATTGGAAGATGACCCCAGTGTAGTTGGGAAAAGGCTAGGCAGATGATCACCTACCTCCTGACAGAATGAGCAATGAATAAAAACTACCACAAATATGAATACAATGTCATCTCACGAGGCTCTATTTTGAGAAGTGCAAATATTCTATGTTTTACTCCTACTTAACCGTATGAAGTCATTAACCGCCGGAGTCGAACCCGGGACCGCCCCAAACAGTGGCTGACACATGAATATGCTTTTGTCGCCACATAATGCGGCCAGTATGTAAATAAGTGTTTAAAGTTGTGAGCAGAGGAACAAGTGGTTGCGATTTCGAATTCAGAAAAAAAAAGAATATCGAAAATAGAATATTCTTGGGCGCGGCTTTTGAGCATGAGGTCCTGTCTACGATTCCCAGGTCGAGCAAAAATTTATTCGATTATTCTGTGAGAAAACATACAGTTCTCCGATGCCGCCATTATAAGTCTCATGTACTTAATAGGGGGCAAGCTTAAGCAAGCTTTTTACTAAGAATAAAGAATAATTCACCAATGAAGCAGTTCCACAGACGAAGATTGGGAATTTCTGAAATTCTCAGCAGCAGCCTGGAGTTTAAAATGGTGCTCGGTAGACAGCAATAGGCTCGCCCCCTATTACATGGTACTTAATATTAGCATCAGCGAAATATGGGTCTATAAAAAAGTACATCTCTGCCTTACCCTTCTGAGAATACAAGTGTGTAATTGTTATTTTCTCTCCTCTATATTATTCAGGTATTTACTTATTCCCAGATTATTCTCAAAAATCGCTATTCCTCTATGATCAAAGTAATTATTTCATACTGTGACTATCCTATCCTACTATCCTATCTTATCCTATCCTACTTTAATCCTACTAATATTATAAATGTGAAAGTTTGTGAGGATGGATGGATGGATCTTTGTTACTCAATCACGGCAGACCGGCCGAACGAATCTGGATGAAATTTGGCACAGAGATAGATTATAGTCTGGAATAGTACATAGGCTACTTTTTATCCCGGGAAAATGTACGGCTACGTAAACCACGCGGGCGAAGCCGCGGGCGGAAGCCAGTCATAGATATTCGTATGACACCCGTGACCAACTGATTATCATGCTTTCTTCTCTTCTTTCTTATTTAATTTTACCATACTTCATAGTAATTACGCTCTCCGCTCCCCGCTCCTCGCTCCGCTCATAAAACCTTACTACCTTAAACACACGTTGTTATTATGACAAAACAATTGCTAATTAAGTCGAATAATTATCCTGAAGATTGTATTATAATTACCTTCACCATGTCCCATAAGCTTTATGGGAGGTTAACGAGTTATTAAATGGTTTATGGGAACCCTAATGAAGGTAGGCAGAAGAATTTGGCAAGATTTGCATTATGGGGGTTAAGCGTAATGATTTATCTTTTGGGTTCATGGAACTTGGGGAGGCCATACAACCGTTGTCAGGGCCACGGTGAACTGGATAATTAGAATATTCTTGGATTTAATGTTAGGTGACATGACTGGCGTTGCGGCTTAGAGATTGATTTCTGTTTTTCTTGTCGCGGGTTCAACTCTACACGTAAAACAAAATTTGTATGGCCTATATTTAGTTGTTTCGAGTTTATGTGTATGTGTATGTGATATTTATGTTTGTGAACTGTAGTAAAAAGTATTTTTGAATACCTAAATGAAGTTTTTTTTATACACTGTTTAAATATGAATTGTATTGTACATATAATACCTATAATATACTATATATTTATTTGCGTAAAAACATGGTACACAAAGGTGTTATATTACAATTTGAGATGTGAAAAAATCAAATCGGTCGAGCCATTTTCGAGTTTTTGCGAGACTAACGCACGGAAATTGATTTTTATATACAGGGTGTCCCGTAAACATTGGATCAAACGTAAGGCAACGGTCGCTGGCCTGATTATCTACAAGTAATTTGTTTTTTATGTTTTTAAATTTATTTATATTTTTGGTTTTATTGATCTCCTTTTTTAAGAAGGAAAACGATTTTGATTAAATTGTTATATTACAACATATTCAAACTAATTAGTAACGTTATCAAAATTCAGATTTAAAAAATATTAATATTTGTAGGAACCGCATAAAAATACTTAAATTAGGTAGAAAAATCAAAAGAATTAATTATGGCAACCATACGGTTTAAAAAAAAAAAGCAAATTAGCTGTAGATAATCAGGCGAGCAATACCTAGTTGCCTTAAGTTTGATCCATTATTTACGGGACACCCTGTATATAGATAGATAGATAGAAAAGTATAGAAAATAACTATTTCGGGTTAAAGTATAGATGAAATTGAAATGTATATTTTTTTAAACTGTACCCACGACACAGAAGAAATCCTTGTTTAAAACACCAAGTAAGACTTTACAACACATCTGCAATCACCTAAACAGCAACCGCACACATAAACTTTTATCACAAAAGGTCACCCATCAAATTCCAAACCTCGGCAGGCGTCCCTTTGTCATCCACATAGCTGTATTTACGACATCACAATGATCAGTCCAGACTCAATGAACTCGGACAACAATTTATTGTTCATAAAATGTGTTAATAAAAATATAGTGAGGTACGGGGTTACTCACTTTTGATTTTGAAGGTTCCGCAGTAAAATAAATTAGTTCATTACTGTTGCAGAGTCAGGAGCAGATCCCTATAGGCCGAATAGGCCCGGACTCGCCCCCTATTACGTGGGATTAAACAACGGCATTGGCGAAATGTGGCTGTGCAATAGTACACCTCTGTCTAGCCCTTCGGGGAATACAAGCGTGACGCTATGTTATGTTATCTTACTAAAATCTTGACTTCATCCATCCACTGGTGGCATGTCAAGCGTTTAAAGTAACTCGTAGGGGCTCGCAGGTACATAGCTGCCGCGGTCAGTTCTTGGATGGGTGGCCATTTATCGATGCCATCAAGAACCCACCGTGCTTCACAACCGACCGTCGTACCGACCTCGCCGGCGAGGCCCGTCGCGAAGACCCGTTCTTTCTCCACCCCGACCCTTGCTCGAGCTAGCCCGCGCTGACCAGTAGTAATAAATCAAATGTCCCTAAATAATCACAATCAGATCCAGCAAGTCCTCTCTTGTCTGTCCCCCAGCAACGCCCTAAGACGAGGTTCGAGTCCCACTATGGGACACCCTTACCTGTGTTGCTTAGTATTATTTAATTTGCTCGGCTGGAGGCCCTTCTGGTCTCGCCACTTGCCCGGTTAAGCAGTAAAAGCTCCCTGAGCTAACTGCGAAAGACAACACATTAAAAAAAAACCCCACCGTGCTTCGGAAAGTACGTTAAGCGTCCGGGTGTCGTACGAAGACCTATGACAGTCGTTACGGGTGTCAGCAGCCTAACAAGTCTAACAACCAGTCTAACTTTAAATTATCAGTGTCTCCCGGTGGCGGAGGTCAGATGGCAGTTGCATCGTGTAAAATACTGATTGATGGCCAATTCAGCCGCAACCGTTTAGACTGGGAGCCGACACCAAAGTAATTGGGAAAATATATATTCGTTGTTATTTTTTAAATCTGCCTCACTGGTCTGGTGTCTAGCGCGACTGCTGATGTTCCGTACCGTGACGTTCTGGGTTAGATTCCCGGATCGAGCAAAGTGTTATTGGGTTTTTCTGTATGGAAATCCTCAGTAGCAGTACGAAGTCTGGGACTGTGCCCGGTAGATGGCAAGAGGCTCGGCGATAGCATCGGCGAAATGTGGGTGTGCGATAGTATACCTCTGCCTAACCCTTCAAGAAATACAAGCTTGATATTATGTACGTTTTACAAGTAACTGTCTCATAATCTGTGCCAAATTTAATTTCAGTAAGAGCTTTGGCATTAATGTACCATACATTTGGCATTAGGCTTATCAAATGTTATTAATTAGTTAACGATAATTCGAAGTACGATAAATTAATTATTATTCGATATCGTTAATTATTTTGCCATTGTCTCATATGGAGGTACAGTCAGCCACAAAAGTAGGCGAGAATCAAACCCATTGACAGCAATCGAACTTGCTACAATATGACACATATTCAAATCCTTTTACAACAAATGAAATATTGACAGCCTCATCTCAGGTCTAGTGGTCTTAAGCGACTGCTGAGCGTGAGGTCCTGGATTCGATTCCCGGGTCAGGCAAAATTTTATTGGGTTTTTCTGTATAGAAATTCTCAGTAGCAGCATGGAGTCTGAAACTGTTCCCGGTAGATGCTAATAGGCTTGCCCCCTATTACATGGGACTAAATAATGGCACCGGCGAAATGTGGGTGTACAATAGTACATCTCTGCTTAACCCTTCGGGGAATACAGGTGTAACAATTGAAAGTATAAGTATTTGTAAATCCAAGGGCAAAAGAGTAGTACAACGGTTCTCAAACTTTTTTGGCGACGGAACCCTTACGGAAAACAAAATATTTGACGGAGCCCTAAGTAGTTTATGTGTATACATTAACATTTGCATATAATGGGAGATATGAAATGGTTTTTTACTCTTCATCTATTGTTTGATGTCAGGCTTGATAGAAGAGAGTGACCAGTATTTTCACGGAGCCCCCGCAGAGCTTTTGCGGACGCCTAGGGCTCCGCGGAGCACACTTTAAGTATGGCTGGAATAGTACAACAAAATAAATACATTATAATGAAAAATAATCGAAATTCTAAAATGGATTTAGTGATGTGACCACGGGCCCCCCAAAAACCTTATCAACCGTAACTTGGCATAACTTTTTAAGTGTTAACTTTAGTAAAAAGAATATGCAATAAAAACACCGTCAAAGTCCAAAAGAAAATTTATTTATTTACACAACTTCGAACAAAAGTGCGACTTTATTTTCATAAAACTAGAATTCAAAATCGTTTACATATAAATGGGTGTAAAATCTTTATGTAGCAATTATGTGAACAAAATGCCGTTTAATATTGTCTTTAAAAGACTTTATAAGACTAAATTAAGATATTGTTTTATTAAACTTTTATGGCAAAGTCTGGAATTTCGATTATTGTATGCAATTGAAGCAGTTTCGATATCTTGATCATAACCAAATAAAACCATTTCTATAGTATTTAATATATAAAAACACACCTATTAACATAACATAACATCACGCCTGTATTCCTTGAAGGGATAAGTAGAGGTATAAGTATTATCAAGCTAAGCTTAAGCTATCTTCGGAGTCTCTTTGCGCGATAAAATCCGGAACGAGGATATTGGCTAAAGAACCAAGTTCACCAACATAGCTCTTAGGATTTGCAAGCTGAAGTGGCAATGGGCAGGCCACATCGTTCGAAGAACGGAAAACCGATGGGGAAGAAAGGTTCTCGAGTAGCGACCACGAACCGGAAGACGCAGCGTAGGAAGGCCTCCTACTAGGTGGACCGACGACATTGTGAAAGTCGCGGGCAACCGATGGATGCAAGTGGCGGAATGTCGTTCGATGTGGTGGTCTAAGGGCGAGGCCTTCGTTCAGCAGTGGACGTCTTCTGGCTGATGATGATGGTAAGTATTATACCCACATTTCGCTCATGCTGTTATTAAATCCCAAGTAATAAAGCAAGCTTATTGTCATCTAAAAGGCACAATTCTTTATTTTGGGTGACTCAGAATTGAATTGCCCGACCTCTAAACTCTTTGCCCGACCTGATTGAACTCAGGACATCTTAGCAGACGACCACTAGACTAATGAGGCAATTATGAATTTAAAAAAAGGCACCGCAAAATGCTTATTATGTTCTGTGATTAAAGAGAAATAAATATTTTATTCAGATACCAGTATCAAACGTTTTCTTAAAAGTCCTGTGGCGGATAATCCAACTTTAAAGTAGCATTTTTTTTATCTTTAAGCCATAACAGAAGTCAATTACATTTTAAATCAAAAATGAAATAAACTTATGAGACAACCATTTTCAATACAAGAAATTTAATAACAATTTAACGTATAATTTCGAAAAACGAACGTCCGCCATATTGGACATCAAAAAAGCAATTTCATTGGACAATAACTACGTCATTCAGTGTGTGGAACCTTCAAAAACCGTAAAACCGTATTCTGACGCGGCAATCGGTTAAATTCATTGTCGGTTTTTATGCCGCCACTCTATTTTACAACCCTGCGTTCCATGTTTAAATATCGAACGATTTAAATCTGATAGAATTTGGTTCTGGTGTAATGTTTGGAACAATCTGGGTCAGTTTTGATGTTGAACCTATTATCGGCCTCCCAAATTTAGGCTACAATCAATTCACTAGGGGAATATTGCCATGAGCCCCATGGTTGAAATTTGATTTGTTTATACAATTTCCCATAAATTCGTATCATAATGGGGACAAGTAAATACGGTGATAATTCTGAGAGAAGTAATAGCAGGAATTATCATTATATAAGAAAATAAACTGCCTCATGGTCTCAAGTGCGACTGCTAAACATGGAGTCCTGCGTTCTATTACCGGGTCAAACAGTGTTATTGCAGTATTCTGTATGAAAACTTTCAATAGCAGCACCGAGTCTGGAACTGTGCCTGATAAATGGCAATGAGTTCGCCCCTATATACATGAGACTTAATAACGACATCGGCGAAATGTGGGTGTATAATAGTACACTTCTGCCTAACCCTTTGGGGAATTCAGGCGCGATGTTATATTACATTTAAAAGATTCTTTTTTTTTTCTTCTAACAAAAGTATTTCCTACAAATCAAATCTGAGAATGTCTTAAAACACCATTATTGGAGTCTCGTGATGCCCACACGTACAACGCGGTGGCCGCAGTCGCTAGCGAGTCGCAGTTAATATGCAAAGTGTATTGCTAGTTGCTACTAGTTGTAGTTGCATAGTAAGAACGACGCGGCTTGGGCGTTGTGGCGTGGGTCAATGGGTTTGGAGAAATGAAATGAAATGATTTATTTTGCTATTAGGATTTTTCAATCATTTTTACACGTCTTTTTTAAACTAGATGGCGTCGGCATTTCTTAACGGTGCAAACTTGCACTGAATTTACAATAAGGCTGTCTCATCACACTGCTGGACAAAGGCCTCTCTTGACTTTCAAGCTGTTCTGTTGTGTGTCAAAGATTTATTAAATGGGTCCAATTTCTCTCGCTGCCTCTTCTGCTGTTTCCCTCAATGCCGTATTGCTATCAGGGCTCCCCTGCGTGATTATTTTGGCCCACAGCTTAGACGGTATACGACTGACGTCCAGCACAATCCTACTTTAGTTTATTGGATTTTCGAGCTACATTTGCGTTTTAGGAGAACAGAGTTGTGTTGCGAACGCTAAGCGTCAATTTAAAACCAGGATATTATACTCCATTGCGCACTGGCAAGCCGATTAATCCTGCTAATATTATAAATGTGAAAGTTTGTGAGGATGCGTGGATGGATGGATGTACGAATGTTTGTTACTCTTTCACGCAAAAACTACTGGACGAATGTGGATGAAACTTGGCACAGATATAGATTATAGTCTGGAATAGCACATAGGCTACTTTTTGTCCCGAAAAAATGTACGGATTCGTAAACCACGCGGGCGAAGCTGCGGACGGAAGCTAGTTATTTATATTTTCATTTCATTCAATGTTTAACTTTCCACTGACACTTTTCACGGGTTAATAAGTAAGAAATTACCTTACAAAATTACAGACTATTAAAACCCAGATAACAAGTATTCTCTATATCTACTATAATTCTCTATATCTAATAAAGTTTTTATCTTGAACGACATAAAAAAAATCAAACAATGACCACTCCACACCACCCCGACTATAATATTAAGTATGCACAGAAGAGGAGGTCTAAAATTCGGCCGGCCCGCTGTTAATGCTTTATAGTTTCCTCTACGTATGACGTCATTTCCTCCCCTACCTCCCCCCATTATAGACCGATCTACAATGCACGTATATTGGGTTACGTAATAAAATCAAAATGGCGATTTTAAAATGTGGGTTAACGGTTCAAATTTGGAATTTATTCAAATTGGTTCGACATAGCATAGCTCACGCCTGTATTCCCCGAAGGGTTAGGCAGAGATGTACTAATGTACACTCACATTTCGCCGATGCCGTTATTGAGTCACATGTAAAAGAAGGCGATCCTATTGCCGTTTACCGGGCACAGTTTCAGACTCCGTGCTGCTACTGAAATTTTCTATACAGAAAGACGCAATAACACTTTGCCCGACCCGGAATCGAACCCTCATGACTTCACGCTTAGCAGTCGCGCTAACGAACGCTAAACTAATAAGACGGTCTAATCTAGATTTTGCTTATACAATTAATTTCCACTAAAGCGTTCATTAGATTAGATTAATTAAAAAAAATTACATATTAGTGAATATTTTTGAACATAAATCTAAGATTAAACCTTCGTGTAGACCCTTACATCATTTACATTTTGACAAACAATTTTTACAAAATCATAATAAGACTTATGTATTTTTAATTCCCTAATTAACAAGTCTACAATAGATAGATAACATTAAAAATAATAATTTATGTATGTATTGTTTTAACAATAAGTATTTGGTAACAGAAATGAACTGTTATAATCACTCTTGAGCACTGATTTACATGTACAGTCGAGAATAGAGGTGCGTCGAATATGGGAGCAACCGAATACGGATATTCGGTCAAAAATGTACCGAACCGAATGTTTGGCCGAATTATTTGGTTAATTTTTACGCAACAAATAGGTTTAATTGAATTTCGTTGCGTTTTGTTTTTGTGAATTATATTGACAGTTACACAAAGTCGTGTTTGTTTCATTTACAAATACTATTAACTATTCTCAGAATAAAACCTTTTTAAAATATATATATAAATCTTAAAATAATACTATTTAAATATTCAGTAATTATCCGGCAAATTAACCGAATATTCGGCCGAATACGATAATAAAAAAATACGCCGAACATACCGAATACGAATATTGGACCGAACATTCGGCGCATCTCTAGTCGAGAACAAAGTTTTTGTTAAACTCATTACCCTTCTTTTGCTAAGGGCAACTAAAGGCTCACTATCGTACAAACTTACATTTCGCTGATGCTGTTATTAAGTCCCATGTTGGGTGTGTGGCGGTGACGGTGACGTGAAGTGACGGTACTTGAGATCGTCTAGAGCACTCTGGGCAGTCAGATTCGCTGACTCCATTGCTGAATAATCTTTTCACTATTGGAGATTTCCACGTGATATACACACCATTATAAATATTACTTCCTACCTCTTTTCATTTTTTATAAAGCGTAATCGTTTGTTAATAATAAATAAATAAGTTGAATAAACATTGAAAAGACTTTTGTATAATTTTGTAAAATATTTTTCATTGGTTCATTCGATCTTCAAAGGAGACGAAATGAATGAAAATATTGGAGTTATTTTGTGTTAATAAATCAATTTATATCTCAAATGTAAATTGTTTATTTATTTTTTGTATCAATAACTGGAACTGTTTTCTTCGAAGACTTTGTGTTATGTGTAATGTAAAGTGCGGAAAGTGAAATACGAACCCGAGCAGCGATCAAACCTGCGACCTTCTGTACCCCTAGTGTCAGTTTCTTTTGACAAATTCGATTTACTGTATCGAAAGCGTTCGGCGCTCAAATTGGTGGAGAGCACGAAACGGACCAATCGGGGCGCCGAACGCGTTCGATGTAGTAAATCGAATTTGTCGAAAGAAATTTACACTAGGGTTACTGATTCTATACAACGTTTATGACTTTAGAAATCGCTGCGCAAATGTTATTGCGTCATAGAATCAATATAAAAATTTAATATTATTCCATTTTATCTCCACCTTTGTCTAGTTGATTCAATTTATATTTACAAACATACATGTCATATGCACACACAACAAGACCCGAAACAACTATCTAAAGATCATACAAATCAAACCCGCAACATGTAGCGCAGAAAGCTAATCGCTTAGCCACTGCGCCAACCTTGTCGTCATAGTAACCGTGTGGTTTTGGCTTCGATCCACAGATCTGCGAAAGAGGGGTAAAGTTTTTCAAAGAAAAATATATATTTTTTGTAACACTTTTGTGCCTATTTATCCCTGCGTCCCACACACTCCCTGTAACGACTATCAATCATATGATTATCACTTGTTCCAGTTACCATATGCATTATAATTATATCAAAATGTATATTAGTATGTGAGTTCATATGGGAAAGTTTAGAAGATTCGTTTTAGGCTTTATTATCGATACATATAATAAAATTATAACAGGCCGATGTCTGTACATTATAGATGTTGGAGAAAAACTAATATTGGGGTCTTTATTAGAGCAACAGAAGCCAAAACAACAGTTTTTGGAATTTTTGTCTGTCTGTATGTTTGTACGTGTACAAACATCACGCAAAAACTACTGCATGGAATTGAATGCAGTTTTCACCGATGTATTGCTAGAGGTCTAACTTACAATATAGGCTCCATTTTACCGCAGGAAAATATCAGATTCTAAATTTCATGCGTACGAAGTCGCAGGCAAAAGCTAGTATTTAATATATTGACTGCCCCGTTGGTATAGTGGTTGCAAGTGCGACTGCTGAGAGTGTGGTCCTGGGTTCGATTCGGTTATTAGGTTTTTCTGCATGGAAATTCTCGGTAGTAGTACGGAGTCTGGAACTGTGCCCGTTAGACAGCATCAGGCTCGCCCCCTATTACATCGACTCAATAACGGCATTGGCGAAATGTGGGGGCTCAATAGTACTCCTCTGCCTAACATTCAGGAATACAGGCGTGATGCTATGGTATTTCATTTTGTTATATATATCACTACATTCTTGAATCGTGTCACAAAAGCTGCGAAAATATTAATGTTCTTGATTTCGTTTAATATCGTGTATTTTTTTTTTTGGGTTAAATTTCCATTCTCAGTAATAAAAACCTCCCAAGTGTACTGGTTGTGTTACTTCACCGATAACACAAGTGATAATCAAATTCCAATCCGCACATGAATTCAGAGGGGTAGATTTGAACTCGGACCCTCTTGGATGGCATTCAACCGCTAAAACAGAAACATTTTCGTTCGCAAATAGTTTGAAATTAAAGAGACATTTTAAAAGTCACCAAATTCAGACTCAATCGCTACCAAAAACACACCCCCACTTCTCATTACCATCTTAAAACTCTCAACCAAAACAAACAGTATACGGCTCCATCCATCATACCTATGACGTTAGGGGCTCGGCACACAGGAAGGTAGAGGATAACGTTATCTGTTAGATAAAAGGGATAGCTATAAGTCTTTGCGGTGCCGATAACTGGAGCCTTGTTAGATAAGGGTGTTCAGATTGATGGGAAGTAATGTTTGGATATATAGACAACCTACTTAAAAATTCCTTAGACTGAAACGGGTCATACTTTGTGTTGTCTAAAAGTAACTATAGGCGCCATTCATTTATTACGTAAGACGATTTAGGGGGGTATGTTTCAAGGGGGTTCTTACGTAAGATCAAGATACGAAAAATGCTCAAAGTTAAGATTATACTTTGAAAAAGCGGGGGAAACCGCGCGATTGCCTTTGTAGGTACAAATAAAAATTCCCAAAAATGTTTACTTTGAAAAATAAACAAAGGCGTGACTTTATGTATGTATGTATCTACCTAATTCATTATTTTTCTACTTTCCTTTAGTAAGTAAAAAAGGTAAAAATCATCCTAAATTATTTCATTGAGTTACCCCATCATCCTACAATATTAAAAACCTTTAATCTAGGCGTGGAGGGTAGACATAAATTTGTGCGCACAAGCGACATCTGTCGGCGCTAAGTGGAAACTCGCATAACATCGCGCCGTCATAGCTACGGTAAAAGCAGTAATTTACGTTCGAAGATGTTAGTTTTACTGGATGTGATATCACGGACTTCTGGCTGAGCAACCTTATCGTATAATAGTTGTTGCTCGTGACTTCATCTGCATGTATTTTGTATTTAATATCTAATTAGTGTTTTGCTTGCCCGGGCCCGTGTCCGTGTCTCGGAAAGCACGTAAAGCCGTTGGTCCTGCGCCTGATCTCTCCCCGGTCGTGTCGGATTGCCGTCTCATCGGACTATGAGATTGCAGGAATAGAGAGAGCACCTCTGTTTACGCACACACGTGTGCCACTTGCCACTACCATAAGTCATAAGACTTATGGTAGTGGCTACAGAACCATTCATTCATTCATTCCGCCTAATGTCATTTTATGTTAATGCTATGTACACCTATAATTTGTCTATACATACGAAAAAGTGTCTTATAATAGATTAAGTTAATACTGTATGTATTTAAACTGTTGGTGTATTAATTTGACGACACGGTTGGCACAGTGGCTAAGCGATTAGCTTTCTGCGCTACAGGTTGCGGGTCTGATCCCCGCAAGGAACAAATATTTGTATGATCTACAGATAGTTGTTTCGGGTCTGATTGTGTGTGCATGTGTCATGTATGTTTATAAAATGCACCCACGATACAGGAGAAATCCTAGAGAGGGGCAAAGTTGATTAATTTTTTTTTTTAATAAATACACAATAACTTGTAAGTGACAAAATTAGCGTGAGATTATTCAAGTTTTTTTTTTATCTATCATTGCTTCTTCAATATACAGGGTTGAATTTAAGGGAGGATAGCAGATACAATATCAGGTTCTTTTTGACATTTCTGTGTTTTATGTTTCGTACCTGAAAATATTGGCCATTTATTTTTGATTGAAGTTCCATTTCTTTTTTTTTCGTCTGGTAACAACAATTATTTGCGGACCCCATTTCTTTCACCTTTGAACCTAGCCTTTTCGATATGGCACATCTAGTAATTCTTTATATCGACGGAACGTAAGGCAAATGAGGCTGAACTCGTTACATGCAATGAGAATACACTTTCTAGGCACAATTATGCACCGCGTGTTATGATAGACGTTGCTGCACGTACCTCGTTGTATTGGCGTGAAGATATCGCTGTAATATGTGTACGTGAGTAAAGACATTTAGATCAAAAAGAATTGCTTCTTTGGTCTAGTATCGTGACCGGTGAGCGTGAGATCCTGTGTTCAATTCCCGGGTCGGGTATTCTGTACCTACAGAGCATTATCAATAAGTCAGAGTTTTTGCCTGAGAAATTGTGGGTGTAAAACAGTACACCTGTGCTTATCCTTCAAGGAATACAGCCGTAGTGCTATGTTAATATTCTTCTTTTTTTGCTTTTTAATAAACGTTACCCCATATGATGTGAATGAATGATTCCTGTATCGTGGGTGCATTTACAAACACATATATTCACATACACAAACACCCAGACACGAAAAAACTATAAAATATGTAGATAATACAAATAAGTATTTGTTCCGTGATATCGAACCCGTGACACGTAGCGCAGCAGTCGATCTCTCAACCACTGCGCCAACCGTGCCGTTATTAATCTTTAAGTATAACCTTGCGCCGGTATTCCCCGAAGGGTTAGGCAGAGATGTATCGATTATACACCCACATTTCGCCGATGACATAAGTCTCGATCTGGAGCGACCCTTTGACATTGTTTAAATCGATCGAAATTCCGAGTTACGTAAGAATATTGTGAAAGAAAATAACCCTGACGACATGTATGAGGGTCGCAGGCGCGACTGCTGAGCGTGAGGTCCTGGGTTCGATTCCCGGATCGGGCAAAGTGTTATTGGGTTTTTCTGTGTGGAAATTCTCAGTAGCAGCACGGAGTCTGGAACTGTTCCCGGTAGATGGCAATAAGCTCGCCCCCTATTACATGGGATTCAATAACGACATCGGCGAAATGTGGCTGTACAATGCTACATTTCCGCCTAACCCTTCGGGGAATAGGCGTGATGTTATGTTATGTTATATCTGCCAAAAATAAAGTTTTCTGCGATTTTATGATTAATCAGTGAGTGAGAGATATATGTATGTATTGACTGTCATCTGACCTCCATCATCATCATCATCATCAGCCAGAAGACGTCCACTGCTGAACGAAGGCCTCCCTCAAGGGGGGGTTTGCCATAATCCCCACGCTTGGCAGGCGGCTTGGGGATCGCAGTGGCTCACCGATTAGTGAGAGGACGCTGCTGCCCGTCTTCCGGTGTCTGGCCGCAGTTTTAAGACATACTCGGGTCATCTGACCTCCGCCACCCGATTACTGGCAAAGTCTGATACTCGACAAGTCTGGTTGTCAGACATTGGGCTGCTGACACCCGTAACGTCCGTCATAGTTATTCGTATGACACCCAGGACCTGCTTATCAAGCTTTCCGAGACACGGACACTGAGAGATCTCGAATCTCGATGTCTGAAAAACGGTCACCCATCCAAGCACTGACCTCATCAAGCGCTGCTTGACCTCACATATCGAGTGATCTGCGCGGTAGCTACGAAAGCTATTATTGTACGGTGTCAAATTATTTGTCAGCAAGGTGGACTGTACACACGACGGCGATAGAGCCCTTCTGTAGAGTCAACAGAAGCTTGAGTACTTTACTTGTAGAGTTCAGAAGCAGTAGAGGCGGCACATGTATTAGTTAAAGTTTTTAAGGGACTTCTCAACACTATTATATGTATGTAATGGTAAAAAACAAAAATAAAATTGAGAGCCTCTCAGCCAAATATGAAGATTACATTACATCATTAAAATTACATTTGTTCGTTTTTTTTTTTATTAATATAACACTCAATATGACAAATTTGTTGTAAAACTGTATGAAGATAAAATGAAAGCAATTTAATTAAAGAAAATATCAAATTATTATTTGTTAAACCTTATACATGTATCACCTTCAATAATCACAAAAACCGTCATAACACGTTATAGCGAATATACGTGGTCACAAGCGTGGCTGCTGATCGTGACGTCCCGGTTTCGATTCCCGAGTCGGGTAAAGTGTTACTGTTTTTTTTTACTCTTAGTAAAATTCTCAGTAGCAGCTCGGAGTTTGGAATTGCGCTTGGTAGATGGCAATAGGCATGCCTATTTAATGGGTCTTACGGATTCGACGAAAAGTGGGTGTATTATCACTGCTTTACTGATTGCAATTAGGGTTGATTGTCCGATTGTGTGCTACTAGAACACCATTCATATGGGTTCCAGACCAGCGCTTTTTAACATAAGATAATCTTATGTTTTTTGGTTTAAACATTAGTTTTAAGTCTTTACTAACAAAATATGGATGTAAATCTGAAATAAGAACTATTATTATTATTATTACTGTACTAGTATGAGTACTATTATCTTTTAGTTCCATTCCGTAATGTACACATATTTTTAGTACACCTCCTCTACCTACACGTTTCGAGGAACAAAAGCGTAATGCGATGTAGTGCGTCCAATCTTTTCGCAGACGAAAAAAGCGAATTATTTTAAAGGTCAATTCTGTCCCTCCTTAAGTCTATGCTCCACGCATGGCTACTCAATATAAATAGGTAAATGTATTTATACAGCTACATCTTCACGCCATCTCCGAAGGTGGTCCAACAAGAGTGCTCCCGTGTTGACCCATCCACTTTTCTGTAGGGTTACCACTAAAAGGTGGATGTACTTTTCCTACATATGGGTTCAAAGAACTTTGGCGGGTTGTAAAAATATAAAGACCTTTTTTTCTTGTGTTTTTACAGTAGTAGTATAAAAAAAAAAAACTATAATCTGTGGCTAGTTGCCTGTCTCATTGGTCTAGTTGGCCGTAAGCATTAGGTTGCGAGTTCGATTCTCAAGTCGAGAAAATTATTGTTGGGTTCTTCTATTAGGATTTCTCAGAGTTTGGATAGTTTCTCAGAGTTAGATTTCTTCAGAATCTTGGCTTATGTTCCTAGGTTAGGCAAAGTGTTAGTTTCTCAGTAACAGCACGGAATCGGAGCTCCAGAGCGAGACAAGCACTTTAAAAAATAAAACGTTTTGTTTAAATAAATGTTTTGACGTCAGTAGTTCTAATGTAAGTTTCTTTTAATAAACGAAACGAAACCGTCTTTCGTCGTGTCTATCGGGTCGCGATTGGTCAGCTTTTGAACGGTTCATCAAACGTGACCAAACACGGCAGAGCTCTTAGCCAATCGGCATAATACGAAACGAAAAACGTTTTAATTAACTTTTTTTTTTAAACTTACTCTAGGAGTTCTGAGGCCCTAGTGTAAGTTTATTTTGACAAATTATATTTAACGCATCGAACGCGTTCGGCGTTCCAATTGGCGGAGAGCACGAAACGGACCAATCGGAGCGCCGAACGCGTTCGATGTAGTATATTGAATTTGTCGAAAGAGTTAGAGTTATTTGTAGAAAGTATTGTTAGCGTTTCCTATGTCTACGTCGGCGCTGCCGAAAAACCTTTACACACTCTACCATGCGTTTGACACACACACACATACATATATCTTTATAAATAAAACATTCCAATTCCAATTTTAATTTAATGGCTCCATCGTGGTGTGACGATGATTCTGCCAATGTCAAGGTTGAATAAAACAAGCATGTGTATGTTAAATAAAACATTCATTGTTTACATTCATACTGTCAATGTCAAATGTCAAATCAATGTCACTTTCAACTGACGTAATAGAACAAAATTAAAAATAAAATATATGCAATGACTACAGGAGGTATGTACTCTTTGACAAAAGAACCTCAATAATGTTCAAACTTAAACATTGATACGGTCGAATTTCGACCGCTAGGCAACCACTAGTTATATTAGTTGAGTCTGATAGTAGAATGGAAATTACTTTATAGACAGCCCTGTCGAGTAAACCAATTTGTCGTTCTCGAACGAAATTATGTGAGAACATTTGACATCCAGTTTCAACTTGTTATCACCTTGTTTTAGACGTTTTATTATGGAGAAAGTACCAGTTCTTATTCATATTTAGGTAGGTATATTATGGCCATATTTCACCATAATATTATAACTCTATATTGGGTAATTTGTCGAGAGACACATAGCTATATAGCTAACGCGCTGATCGGTCGATCTGCGAGGTTAAGCAGCGCTTGCCGCGGTCAGTCCTTGGATGGGTGACCATTTTTCATACATCGAGATCCAAGCCTCGGAAAGCACGTTCTACTGATGGTCCCACGTGTCATATGAAGACCTATGACGTTACAGGTGTCAGTAGCCCAAAAATGCTAACAACCAATCTAACCTTATAATATTACTGTCTTCCAGTAATTGGGTGGCGGAGGTCAGAAGGCAGTCGCTTCGTGTAAAAATACTGGTATTCAGCCGCAACCGGTTAGACTGGAAGCCGACCGAATGTAGTTGGGAAAAAGCTTAAGCAAATGATGTAGAATGATCTACTAGTAATAAAGTATCATAGAAATATTATAGGCCCCGGGAATCGCATCCAAGCCGTTACATTCTGCGGCCGCGCTGCAACCACTGATCTCCCCTTCTAATACGTGTCGTGATTAGTATGTAATAGTAACGATAAGGTTTCACGGGGCGTTCGGTAAACGCCTGTCAAAACACGCATACACGTAACATGATGCGTTGTGTACAGGGTGTGTCAAATTGCGAGGTATTTTTATTTAAAAAATCTCGTTAAGTAGGTATTGGACCAAGTATTATATATATACAAGGTGTTTAATTTCATTTGTAGAATTCAGTAAGGTGATAAAAACAGTATACTAATTAATTAAACGGTTTTTAATAAGTACACAAAAAAACATTTATTTAGGTACCCAGTTTTCATTTACATCATGTCATACAAATATTTCAACTTATGGTTGTGTTTTATATGAACGTGTCTGTCTGCTGTTCAAACCAAAATGATCCTTATTTACACGTGTAGAACAGGTAGCGCTGAAATTGATGTCCACTTATTTAAAAACACCATCATTATAGGCTTTTCCAAAAAAAAAATAGGCAACAGTGAAAACAAAAATGAAGTAATAACAAAAATAGACAGAGACGGCGCTACGTCGAGACGAGTGGTTTCATACAAATTCCGGTTTGCGAGAAAAAGACGGAGATAGTCTCGTACATTATTTCAAAAGCGTAACTCTGCCATTCATTCGTCACCGAAATTATAAGAGTTTCTAATAATGATATGAATTTTAAATTTACTTTAAAAAATAAAATTTATAATGCTTATTCGTTCATATAATATTCATTTTTAAACTAAGTCAACTACCCAATCGTATACTGTAGTAAGTTTTAGCAACGGCAAAGCTCATTCCAGACATAGTAATAAAAATGGCAATTATATTTCCTAACTAAATCAAACTTCATGTCCAGTAACAGATCGCAAAGCCCGTATTGCATAATACCCCTTTGAAATTCGATAAAAGTCTAGAAACCGCAGTCTATTGATAGTAATAATTAATAATCGCACGGCAAACGGGTAGGAAGGGGAGGCGACGGCGCCGAGTGGGGTGTGCGGTGAGAGGAGAGTAGGGGTTGGGGGGTCTCGCCGCGTCGGTCGATCCCCTTCGTAAGCGCGTCAGATCGAGTATCGCCGTCCGCCGGTGCAGAGGTCCGGACAGCGATACTCGATTTGCTTAAAACACTATTATAGTAGCTGTACTCTCAGCTCTGTGTGAATTTTGTTTTTCGAATTTTCGCACAGAATTTTTATTTTTGTTTTATTGAATGTACTGTGCAACGTTTTTGGAGAAAATAAAAAATATATTTTTTGAAGAGAATTGAAGCGTCCATTTCATGTGCGCGTGAGATTTTACTACAAAATGGCGGCCGATCAGCACCTTTTGGCGTGAATCCGTGAGTGAGACTTGTGTGTGCCACCGGGTGGCGCTAGGTGCTTTAATTTTGTGTTAAACGACGTCGAGACGTTCTTTTTATTGATTATTAAGGTTATTTGTTGCCGTGGCGGTGTGATTTAATTAAAAGCACTCTTTGTAAAACCTAGCATGGTGTTCAAGATGGAAGGGAACGAAGAATGGGCCTTGAATGGAGTTTGGCGAGATACTTGCCAAGATTGATGGCAGATGGAGCTACAAAATGTTTACTGATGTTCGGAAAAATAAACCTGTGTCTTCAATAGCAGCGCTATAAATTATGACAAAAGAAAAAGCGTAAGTCACATACTAAAAATTTAAAAGTGACATGAACAGTGACTTTATTTTTTTTTATTCGGAAAAAAAAATCTCAGAAAACCGGCAATGCAGCAGAAATACATAATTTACTCTATAGAGACACAATCTAATTTGATTGTTGGCCTTGAATAATTGTATGAAAAATATGGCGACACCATATAAACGGATTTTATTCGAAATTCTAAGTAACCATGGTGTCAAGCTGAATTGGAGGAACTTACAATAAGGTCTTATCCTAGGCCGGTAATTAAACTAAAATTTAAATCTTAAATGCTGGTTGAAATTCGTCAAATGTGGAGTTATTCTAGGAATTGGCTATGGGTCAAATTTATAATGAACACGTTTATTCTCTCAAAAAATTTAGCTACCCTTTTTTTTTTTTGCTAAATTAATTCCTACGAACTGCTAATATTTTAAAAAAATGATTGCCATATTCAAATTATTTTTTTTTTTGGTTATGTAGTGTCTAAATCAAATATAGTCACCATAATGCTATTAAAGAAATTAAACGGAAACATGTGCTGTTTTCAAGATTTTCGAAGGTGCTGATATCAAAAATAATGCCGGGCCCTACTGCAAAATAGCAGCTATTGTTTATAAACATCAGTCATGGGATTCGTTATCATGGTTTTTGTAAATGCTGATTCTGAATGTGGCTTGTAGAATCTAAGATATCGGATATAGATGTTTCTAGTAAACTTCCGAAGGAGCCGATACTCGATACTAAAAATGAGGTGGTCTGTAGTCAAATTTAATATGATTATAGCAGATTATATAAAAAATGTCCTGATTTTCAAGGTAGCAAAAATGAGTTCAGTAGCTGTAGAGAATTACTTTAAAAAAATAAGTTATGTGTTTGCTATCATGGTTTTCGATGGTGTTTGTTTAAAAAATAAGGCAAATCAAAGATAGTGACCGTGCATATTTTCAAAGAACGCATTCTGAGCTTAGTACGGTTTTCAAAAGTGCCTATTGGGAAAATGAGGTGAGTCAAACCCGAAATAGTGGCCATGATCATCATGGCAAGAGATCAGTCATAGGTTTTGTTATGAAGGTTTTCAGGGATGCTAATATCAAAAATGATGTTGCTAACCAAGTCCAAGTACCTTGGCTACCCTGGCTTGGCTTGGCCCATGGTTTTTCTGATTTCATGTTTAATTTTCAAAGAAAAAAATTATACCACCGACTTCTTACTCAGTATTTCAGCATAACTGAAAACTAAGAAATATCAATAACCGTTACGGGTCATCAGTAAAAAATTTTTAACTAAGTATGATTAATAATTTCATTAAAAATAATATTATATTTAAACTAATATTATATTATAAAGAGAAATAATTTGATTTTTTTTATGTTTGTTTGTAACGGATAAACTCAAAAACTAATAAGCCGATTTTAAAAATTATTACACCTATAGAAAGCTACATTATTAGCGAGTAAAAAGGCCTGTATTTTATTTAAAAAAAAAAAACGAAATTGTTGGACAGATTTTGACGGGAATTTCACTAGTAGATAGCTGATGTTATAAGGAGTAACTTAGGCTATTTTTATTTTAGGAAAATAATTACAGTTCCCTGCAAAAAATGCACGTGTTCGTAATCTACGTGGGCGAAGCCGTGAGCTGAGGCTAGAATAATATGTAATGGTAATAGTACGAACTATATGACATGCATGAACTGTGTTTGACAGCATTTTCTATTTAATAAGTACCTTTCATAAAAGGCAAATTATTATGAAATTCTTCGCTTTTTTCGCTTCAGTACCTCTATTATGAGTTTTTTACTATTTACTTTCATAGTAAATGTAAATTTTCATGCAAGCAATTTTAGTTCTGAAATTGGTTATATTAGGGATTAGAGTCGCTAACATGACATCTCTATAATATAGTAAATCAAAACTTTACTATGACACATATGTCACATAAGCGACTCTAGTCCCTAATGTAACCAAGTTAAGAACTAAAATCGCTATCATGAAAATTTACTTCACTATGATAGTATAATAAATAGTAAGAAAACTCGTGATAGTGGTACAGTATTCCACCATCAACGTAAATACCATTTTTCTCCCTTGGTTAACAATCCTTTACTAATTAACAGCTGTAAATTTATATTAACGACAATTCAAATATACATTTTATTTGACGTATGCGTGATATGACTATAAACAGTGTTTAATAAGGGGTATATCTGCATCTTGGACCCGTGTTAGTCGCGCATGCGCGTTGAAGCAGTGAGTACTTGCACTTTGACGAAGCATTGCGCGATCATTTGCTTATTGAAAGCAGGGACTACTACTTGCAACATGGCAGAAAGTAATTCGCCATCTATCGGAGTAAAGTGACAACTGAAAATCCTGAATCGTACTATGAGAGTTTACAAAGATTCTAAAACATATACGAATGTCTGACATCAACCGTCGGGTTTCAGCCCGCCAGGCTAACCACCTTGTCTGGTCGGAGGATCCTCCCTTTTCAATGGAGGAACACCATTCCTCGTTCCACCATAGCTTTCTTTCGTCGTGCCTTTTGATCAATACGCAGCGTGCACGCAACATTTACGCTACGCTTACTCTGCGTCAACGCAACGCGCACATCTTGGTTATCTTTGTAACAACAAGTTTTCTAAAAATAAAAATAAATGTTTTATAAAATGTGTTATGTTTTTATACCCCCTGTATATAAAGAATGTGCCGGTTACACCACGTATCCTGTGGGCTGAACAAGACGCCACGGCTAAGGTAATGAGGAGACGGCTTTTATTTAATTTTTCATTATACAGATTTAGGAATAAAATTGACTAAAGGCATCATGTCTGTGATTCTCGAAGGCTGAGACGTAGGTACTAGGTAGGTTATTGAATCTCATGTAATAGGGGGCCAGCCTATTGTCATCAATCGGCCACACTTCCAGACTCCGTGCTGCTACTGATAATTTCCATACAGAAAAATCCATAACTCTTTACCCGACCCGGGAATCGAATCTCACGCTTGCGGCCAATGAGACCAATCAAAGTCTGAACTGAAGAGAACTGGTAAAAAAAGACCATGATTGTGTCTTTTTTGTGGTATTTTCGGGTATATCTGTAACAATGGCATTATTAGTATTGGGGTGCAACAAAATATCATCTCTGAAACCAAAAATATTTAAACGAAAACAACAGGCCTAGTTGAAATAAAAACTTTGACTTTAACTTTGATTTTGACATGCGCGCGTATTTGACTTGAATTGTATCGTAAACGCGACAACATTACTTTCATACTTTTTTGGCTTACGTTGCCAGGGTCAAGGTCAAGCTCATACTTGGGGTGATGAAGTAAGTACCTCTGGTACACTCTAGGCAGTCAGTCTTGACCGTTAAATTTTTATTTATTGAAGAAAAGTTAAATACAAAATTGATGTCATTCATAGATCCCATGTAAACGAATTTTGCTAAGTCTATTTTTAATTTTTAATTATTTATTTACTTGTTATATTTTAATAGTGCATGCACTATTGATAGTATGTAATATTAATGATAATAGTTTCTTAAACTACATTTTATGGTAAATGGTTTTTACCCAACACATCACCCACAACACTAAAGACACAAAAGGAAAAGAAAATTTGAATCTAGAAAATTAGTTAGCCTTTTCCCAACTACATTGTGATCGGCTCCCAGTCTAACCGGTTGCGGCTGAATATCAGTATTTTACAACGCGACTGCCATCTGACCTCCGCCACCCAGTTACTGAGAGACACTGATACTCTAAGGTTTGATTGGTTGTCAGGCTTTTTGAACTGCAGCCACCCGTATCAACTGTCATAAGTTTTCGTATGACACCGGGATCAATTGCTTAACGCTGAGACACGAAGTAGTCTCGATGTGTCAAAAATGATCACCCATCCAAGTACTGACCGACCGATTTACCGATCAGCGCGGTAGCTATGTAGCTAAGTAAGTAGCTAAGTAAGCCACTTACCTATAAATTTAGTTGAGACAAAAAAAAATATTTATTAAAATATCCTCCTCCACATTAAGTAATCTTTAACATCGCGTGTATGTACTTATGGCTTCTCGCCGTGAGTATGCCGCTAAAACGAAGCGAAACGACCAGCTAAAAATAATGGACGGTATCTTTGGGTCTATCGTCTACTTAGCTAGGGTCTACTTAACGTGACGTATTAACAAAACCATTGGGTATATTTAAGACAGGTTTTGAAGGCAAAAAGATTAGAGGAAATTCTTATCTTTTTACGTGAATTTTGATTACAGCAGATAATATAGCGGTGGAACTGAATAAGGAAGGACCTGGGTTGTCGTCATCATTATCATATCATCACGCTTGTGTTCCACGAAGGGTTAGACAGAGGTGTTTTGTTGCACCTACACTTAAATTTCGCCGAAGTCATTATTGAGTCATATGTAAAATAAAACGATTCTATTGCCATCTGTCGAGCATTATTCCAAACTTCGTGCTGCTACTGAGAATTTCACTACAGAAAAACCCGATAAAACTTTGCCCGACCCGGTAATCGAACCAAGTACCTCACGCTCAGCATTCCCGCAGACTAAAGTGCCAAGTTCTCTTTGGGTAATCATTGAGGGACCTTCTGTTAGTACAGAAGGTTCCTGTTCACCCAAGGGTCTTCTGTACACCAAAGATAAATATAGTGCCTTACCGTCTCAGTCAAATTTGAGGCAAATAAGTTTTAATACTTGTCGCTCATTGTAAACCAAACACTTAATCAATATAAATAATGTTTTGACTCATAAAACAAATTAAATGAACACAAAAATAAAAGTCACACATCGTGGCAAAAACCAATTACTGGTAAAAAAATAATAACAAAAATGTTTAACAAACATTACAGGTGCCATTAAGAAATTACTGTTGAACCTTATTCATGTAGAAATATGGTTGAAATTCAAATTGGGCGTATCCATTGAACCACGAAACATTGTTTTTTAGTTTTATTACATCAAAAAACACGTATTCAACAATTTCGCACAATTAAACTCGAGAATAAAAACTTGTAAGAATACCAAAATTAATTTACAATCGATAAACTTTTAAATAACAAAAAGCTATTCAAAATTCAACTTTATTAAATCACAATAAGGGTCAGTACTTAAAACGTATGAGCTATACAGGGTGTATTTCAGTGTTGCAAGTGTGTGGTTCAGAAAAGCGTAAGAAATTTGTCCTCCGAACGTTTTTGCTTTATCTCTCTTTTACTTTTTTATTTTGCTCTGGCAACTGTTAACGCAAAAAGATTTTGACATTGTTTCGGAACGCTCGCGCGATTTCGGCGCCAATTAATTTTTCGATAAACACAGAGTAGGTATAACAGAGAATTTTTAGAGAAATGAGGTTTTAAAGTGTTGACTTATTATTGATTTCGTCCTCTTGGGAAGATATTCTCGCTAGCTTCGTCACGAATTTCTAATAGTCTCTTAGAATATACATTTTTTTTTCTATAAAATTACTACTATTTCCTACTACTACTACGTTCGGAATCTTTAAAGGAAAAATATACCTAGTGATACAAAGAGAATTCAGAAAAAGGTAAGCGAGATCCACCATGTTGTTTAAATATTATCTGGGTTTCGACATACTTAATCTCTAATTACTCAAGAATTGCTCCCAATCTGAGTGCAATCTGTGTGCACGTCTAGTGCAAATTTCAGTCACGATCATCTTTTCTAACAGCTATAACACTTCTCAAACGGTCATTCCAGTCGATACCCTACATTTGTCTCACATAAAGCTTTACTAGAATCTGTCTGGAGTTTAAAATAGGCTTTGACCACTGAGTTTGACGTTTCAGCGTTTCTTCTCAGAGGTAATCAAAAGCATTGTCAGCGCCATCTAGTATCCTAATTGTATAGTAAAATAAACGATTTCATTTCACGCTTTAAGCTTTAACTTGCAAAAATTCTCTGTACCTACATTACTCTTTAAAAAATGCGGTCTGTGCGGCCATTTTAAACATCCATCGCCATATTGTCGCTTCGTTTAGAAACACCGATCTCAATCGTTCGGTGATAAATTATTTAAAATATCTTATTAATCACCAACAATCACTTGATATCAATCGTTTAACTTTAATTGGTGATTATTTAGTTAACTTTGCTTTACACAAGATTTTTATCGCGTATAAAATTTATTTGAGAATTAAGTTTTAATGAAATATAAATAAGGTACTGATTCATCAGTTTTGAGAATATTTTTTTTAACTGACTCATTAGTTCAATGCTTGCGAACGTGACTGCTGAGTGTGAGGTTCGGGATTCTAAATTTTTAATGAGTTAAGTAAGTTAAGTAAGTTAGTTTTTAGTTACTAAATGTACCTACATTAGTTCTTATAATATACAACACCTTCACCCTTAATTAAAACTAATAACAAACGTGTTTCAAAACTTAACCTAATACAATGTCATCCTTCAATGACATTAATTTAATCTATTTCTCCTATACCAAATCTTAAAGGAGGTTTACGGTTTCTTAAAGGATATCTTCGCAATTGCTGTGACTCGTCAGTTGGGGTTTGCAAACTAATTGGCACATCGGGTAACGGTGTCGGTGACGATAAATAAGGTGGTGGGTCTGATGCCGCGCTAGATGTACCTAATTCGGGTGCACTTGTCGTTTCGAGTCTGTCGGCCGCACCGCTCGACCTCTGCTCATTGATCACGGGAAATATAAGTGAACTACGTGATTTTCTATTGCTCTTATTATTACTAGGTGGAGGATGTGCCGTCTCAGGCAACACTAATCGCTGTCGCAACTGATCAACATGTCGATGTGCCTCGGTTCCAAAGTCAGACTTAACACTATAGTCCGTGCTACCTAATTCCTTTACTATTTGCCCTGCTACCCATTTGTCTGGTCCACGATAATCCCTATACCACACTTTATCCCCAGGCGCCATCTGTCTATGGGCGCCGCCAGCTACCTGTTCAGTGCGAGCCTGTCGCATCATTATACGCGCCTCACGATCGGGTTTTAGGACATCTAATCTAGTGCGTAAATCTCTTCCCTGCAAAATTTTTGCTGGGCTTTCTCCTATTGTATAATGCTCTGTATTCCTGTAAGTTAGGAGGAATCTACATAGTGCCGTATCAGGATCTAAATTTTGCTTAAGAGCCTTTTTAATTACACGCTTACATATTTTTACCGCATTTTCTGCTGCTCCATTAGAAGCAGGATGGTACGGTGCACTAAATATTTGCTCAATACTATTGTTTGCTAAAAAAGATTTAAACTCCGTACTAGTAAATGGAGGACCATTATCACTCACTACTTGCCTCGGAATACCAAAACGTGCCCAAATGTCTCTTAATACAGTTATAACCGCTTGTGCTGTAGTGCGTTTCATATTAATTGCTTCAATCCATTTTGAACAAGCATCAACAATAACCAAATACGTTAACCCTGATACTGGCCCTAAGAAGTCTATATGCAGTCTTGACCAGGGACGGCTTGGCCATGGCCATGACTTCGGCGCTTGTTGATGCGGCGCTTCGGCCACTGCGGCACACACCGTACAGGCTCGACACACCGCCTCCACAGCCTCATCAATCCCCGGCCACCATACATAACTTCTCGCTATAGCCTTGGTTTTTACTATGCCCATGTGGGAGTCATGTAATTCTTTTAGTACTCTGTCCCTACAAGCGAAAGGTATCACAATCCTGTGTCCCCATAAAATACATCCTAGCTCGGTGTAAAGTTCATTTTTGCGATTAAAGTAAGGCTTAAGTTCTTTAATCTCTACACTCGTCGGCCAACCGTCGCGAATATAGCTTATAATCCGACTTAGTAATGGATCTGAATATGTCTCTTTTTTTAAAATACTATGGTCTAAAAGAAGTGCTTCCGTAGCAAAGTGTAAGTACGTTTGTTCTGGTAACTCATCATTTGTACTAGAATCTTTATGCGTTTTTATTAAGCGGGATAGAACATCCGCTGTATTATGATCTGTTTTTACATATTCAATGTTAAAGTCGTACGCTGATAACTTTATTGCCCATCGTTGTAACCTACTAGCTGCAGTACTCGGAATGCCAGTATTAGGACCGAAAATGCTCACCAAAGGTTTATGATCCGTACGAAGTGTAAATTTTCTCCCGTACAAGTATTGGTGGAATTTATCGACAGCAAAAATAATAGCCAAGGCCTCTTTGTGAATTTGGCTATAATGCTTTTCAGCAGAGGTGAGAGCCCGCGACGCGTAAGCTACTACCCGCTCACCTTTGTGAGGCGTGCGCTGCGCCAGCACGGCACCCAAGCCATATGCGCTGGCGTCACATGTCACTGTCGTTTCCAAAGACATATCATAATGTGCCAGCACCTCCGTGCTGCACAACAACTTTTTGACTTGACTAAATGCTATGCTATGTTTTCTAGTCCACTTAAAATGTTTACCCTTTTTCAGTAATTCATATAGTTCGCTTAAATACGTGCTCAAATTTTTTATAAACTTACCGTAAAAGTTGACCATGCCTAAAAATGACTTCAATTCTGTTACGTTACTAGGATGGGGCATTGAAATAATTGGTTTAATTTTATCTGTATTAACCTTAACTCCGTCCTTACTTACAATATATCCTAAGTATCTAACTTCGTTGGTCAAAAAATCACATTTCTCTCGCCTAATTTTTAGTCCGTTAGTCTCCAAGATTTCAAGTACCTGATCAATTGTTTTTAAATGACTTTTTAAATCCTTACTTTTAATTAAAATGTCGTCGTAAAATATTACTATATCTGGTATATTTTTAAAAAGATTAATCATGAATTTTTGAAAAATACCAGGACTCGAGGACAAGCCATACACCAATCTTTTATATTTAAATAACCCACGATGCGTGTTAATGACTGTATAGTCTCTAGAGTATTCATCGAGTTCTAATTGATTATACGCTTGAGATAAGTCTAATTTCGTGAACCAAACCTTACCGCAAAGGTCACTAAATAAGTCTTCAATCTTTGGAACCGGGTACGTATCGACCATTAAAGCACGATTAAGAGTTACCTTGTAGTCGGCACATATCCTTATACCACCGTCCGCTTTACGTGCTATTACTAAGGGAGTGGCCCAGTCGGAGCGGTCAACAGACTCGATGACGTCGGCGAGTAGCATGGCATCCAGCTCCGCATCGACTCTGTCGCGCAGCGCATACGGCAACGGCCGGGCACGACAGAACACAGGCTGTGCATCTGAGCGCACACAAAGGCTCACGAAGCCGCCGGTGTACCGACCCAATGTGCCGTCAAACAGGGATTTATGCCTAGAAATAATTTTATTTATTAATTCATTTTTGTTACAATTCTCACTTGCAATACAATTTACAGGGATTTTCGGTATATCTATACTTAATTCCGCTAGCCACTGTCGTCCCAGTAGATTAGTAGTTCCATTATCAAAAATGTACAAATCTAGTATTTTTTTCCTATTTTTGTATTCTACTTCTGTTTCAACGTAACCCAATGGCGTAACTATGGAACCGTCATAAAAAGTTAAATTTAGGCGACATGATTTTATTAACAGTCCATTAAAATATTTATTGTATGTATTTTTACTAATACAAGACAAAGGAGCACCAGTATCCGCTTCCATTTCTAAAAAGCAATTATTTACTAATAATGTAATACACACCGGTTTATACTTTGTTAAGGACATTTGATACATTGGTTCATCGAAGTTCTCTTCATCGACATCATCGTCACCCGAGTAGTAATTCACTGTCGAGTGTGAGTGCGTCGACGGCTCGTCAGCTGATTGTTGTACCCAATATGTACCGGGCCGCTGGCTGCTTGAGCGCCCGTACGCGCCGCCGCCGCCGTTGCCGCAAGCCCCGCGACCCCCGCGACCGCTGCTGCCGCGCCGTCCACGTGCCGCTTGCATTCCGCCGCGCCTCACGCTCCCTCCGCGTGATGATTGATTACGGTGATCGTCAGTCTTCTCTCCGTTTTCTGAAGACCGTCTCGCTTGTTCAGAAGCACTAAATGATTGTTTGGGACACATTCTCCTAAGATGGCCGATTTTGTGACATAAACTACATTCAAAATTATTATATCTGCAGTCCCATTTTTGATGTTTTGTGTCTCCGCAAGCTGTGCATGTGTTTACGTGCAATTTATTTACGCCTTTGATTAACTCCGCCGCGCCGCTCCCCTGGCGTTCTACGGCACAGGCATCTCTTTCAGCCGCTTCGAGAGTAGTGGCAAGTGTTACCGCTTTTGCATAGTTTAAGTCTTCCTCCGCGAACATCCGTTGCCTCGTGAATTCACTTTGCAAGCCACACACAAACTGATCTCTCAAGTTATCTTCTAAAACTGTTTGAAAATTACAAAATCTTGATAGTTTTTTTAATTCTGCCACGTAATCGGCAATGGATTCACCGGATAACTGTCTACGTTGACGAAATCTGTATCGTTCCGCCATTTCCGAGGGCTTCGGCTGCAAATGATCTTGTAGTAAACTTACGGCTTGTGCATATTTTAATGATGACGGTTTTAATGGGCTCGCTAACGTCGATAATAGTTCGTACGTTTCTTCACCCATTAGCGATATAAGTGTAGGTAATTTCACATCGTCACTAATTTTGTTTGCCAGAAAATACATTTCTATCCGTTCAATATACACTAACCAATTCCCCGATTGCAAATTAAAGTCACGAATTTTACCGATAGACATTGTGGACATTGATTAACACTGATACACTGCACTAATTATTTCCGATTCACCTCGTCGCCACTGGTGAATAAAAGACGTGCTTCCCATTAAGCGTTTATTGCGAGACTAAATGTACCTACATTAGTTCTTATAATATACAACAATTGCATTCCATAATATATTACAATAATAGCTTATGTTATGGTGTCAATTACGGACCCTATCGGGCATAGCATAGTTAGTAGGAGAGAGGATTAAGAGCGCATGGGAACATAATTATTGAAATTTAACATTACTATTAGTAAAGTAAAGTGTTATTAGGTTTTTCTACATGAGATATTGGGATTCATTGACAACGTTGGTGAAATGTATGTCCAACTCCTCTGTCTAACCCTTCGGGGAATACAAACGCGATGTTATTGTGTTATAGTAACTACTTGACAAATTTTCTTTGTAATACGAATATGTTATACAAGGTTCTATCTTTCTAATCCTGATGCCTTTAAGGAGTTCTTGTACTCTTCAATATTTACAACTTTTAATATGAAACCAACAATGAAATCGCGAAAATAAAAATCAGTTGTTCAGTTCATTTAAGTTGAGTAATATTTAATTATTAAGACCTTCTATAAAGTGGCAATAGGCTCGCCCCCTATTACATAGGGCTCATTAACAGCATCGGTGAAATGTGGGTGTACACTACTGCCGTCGTCTTAGTAAGAAAGGGCACAACTATAATATTTTTCAAAATTAAGTTAGGTAAGTATATACATTGTCAGAATCGGGAAAAATACTTAACTTTTTAAACTCTCATTTCCTTAAATTTGACGAAATGTTAGATATGCCTTTTTTGAATGACAACTGTAGAATAGTACACCTCTGCCTAACCCTTCGGGTAATACAGGCGTGATGTTATGTTATGCTATGATATATAGAGGTGACGATATAACGACACATATTCTGAGAATCGTGTTAGTAGTTCGTACATTAAAATTATCTATGCATATATTCGCGTATAGAAACTGATTTTATTTTGTAATTTAAAAATTTGCAAGAGATCTCTCTAAGCAAGTGCACTAAATTATTCACCAAGATCTACCGAAAAAAGTTAGATTTACCCATAGGCGAAAAATACAACTAAATAAAATCTGCGGCTCAGAAATTATCAGCTACTTTCGAAATAAGACAATATTGATGATAGCAATTCCCGTTTGTGAACTTTGATGTTACGTTACACCTATTTTAATCAGTGTAAAGTACCTATTTTGATTACTAGTAGCGCTCGTGTATTAATTTATTATCGTTATGTCGTCACCACCCTGTATAACATAAAATTGTCCACTTTATCGTGCAAGTTAGGAAAACATTGTTTTTTAAATCAAATTTTAGCATCATGAGTACCTAATACAAAACAAAACATCACGCCTGCATGCCTCACCATCACGCCTGAGGACAACGGGTGAGGCAGAGGCGAAAACCAACTTCTGAGGTTACAGAGATTAATATCAAACAGCTGTATAAAATATATCACTAAATATTATAAAACAGAGTCCCCCGCCGCGTCTGTCTGTCTGTTCGCAATAAACTAAAAAACTACTGAACGGATTTTCATGCAGTTTTCACCAATAGACAGATTGATTCATGAGGAAGGTTTTGGTGTATAATTCGTTAAGGTTGTATGTAAATTGGCTGAAATATGACGATGATAGTTGAAGATGCCGGAAATAATCATGCCGACTGGGAGCTTTACTGGCGTGCTCCGAGTAAATGCTCGACGTAATAGGCTGATAAGATACTACGACAGAAAAAAATGAAGGCGTATAATATGCTCTGCTACCCGTGCGAAGCCGGGATAGGTCGCTAATAAAATATAAAGTAACCAACCGATGAAACCCAAAGTAAAACGCTAGTTAATAAAACAGTTATGTTAAAATCCGTTAGTTAATTCTCTCGGTAATTGCGTATTGGACTAATCGCTGATCAAATGGTATGATGATGCATTATTTTTGGTGATCCGTAGGCGTAATGTTAATCGGTGTACATTAAACTATAGTTTAAAGTAACACGGGTGTTAGTCGTCCTCTCAAATTTGTAATGGCGGTCGCTCCACTTGGTATTAAGACGACATTCGTGCTGAGGCTCTGGGTTCGATTCCTGGTTCGAGCAAAGTGTTCTTATTTGTGTTAGCACGAGCTATCTTATGGAAATCGATCATGCCGTAGTGGAAAGCTTAGCCAGTCAGCAATGGTGCTATCGAGGCTGACTGCTCAGGGTGCGCTAGTGTGCACTCGTAGAAGCTCTTTCCCATGTTCAGTTTTCGTGTATGGAAATAGGGAATATGCATGAAAAAAATATTTGTAATCTAACCAGTTAATCGAAAAAAAAATACATAAATATCATACCATTAGTGAAATCATAATCAAAATTGATCGAAAAACAAACGAGATATAACCAATTTAAACGATTATTGCTGTCTCTTTCGCAAAAAACGCTGTTTTCCATGGCAGTTCTATGGGCGTGATGTCATTCGACGTCAGATATCACGTCGGACCTCTCTTTCTAATTCGTCACTTCAATGCTTTATAACTTTATCGCTGATGAAGATATTTTAAAAATTCTTTCACCATTATTTACTAGAGATTATAAATATTTTATTGAGCAAATAAAACAAATATATGTATATTCCCTATTCTCAGTAGCAGTTCGGACTTTGGAATTGGGTTCGGTAGATGGCAGCACACTCGCCTCTATTTAATGGGGCTCAGTAGCGGCATCAGCGAAATGTAGGTGTTCAATAGTAAACCTCTGCCTAACACTTAAGTGAATACATATGTTATGTTATGTCAAATTTTATTTGACATCACTGTTGGCACCGTGGTTGAGGGATTAACTGCTGTGCTAAGTGTCGCGGGTTCGTTCCTCACGCAACAAATATTTATATGACCTACAGATAGTTATTCCGGCAGCTTAATTAATGATGTAACAATCAGTTTGCGACAGGCTGTCAAACGTCATTTTTGTGTCATATATGTATTGGCCGACAGTGAGGCTGCTGTCGTGTGGCTGTCGCTAATTTTACGTAATTAGGTCTGGGTATTTGTGCATATGAATATTTGTCTTTGTAAACGCACCCACGATACAGGAATAATACTTTTAAAGTTATCTTCTGTTAACAAATGTGGATGTGTCTGAAACAGAGGTAAACATTTTATCTATTTGGGTGTCTACACTCCATATCGCGGTTTCGATTCCTGCTTAGAACAGCCGCAAGCTCGTGTTTATGTTCATTTTAGCGGCTTTTTAGAGGCCTATTTTCAGCAGTACCTTATAACAGGTTCAACTATCCTTTCTGTCATAATAATAGACATAGTTAAAAAGTTATTAACAACGAATTTCCCTAGCTTTGTCTGTTAAAAACGTAATACGAGCCATGAAGAACTCGCTACGGTTTAACGAGAGCCCCACGAATCTTGAGCGTTTGGATTAAAGTAAACAAGATAAGAAGTATACTTTCAACGGTTTTGTCATGTGGAGGGTTGGATGAGAGGCGATTAGGAGATATAATTACGCCTGTATTCCCCGAAGGATTAGGCAGAGTACTATTGTACACCCACATTTCACTGATGCCGTTATTAAGTCCCATGTAATAGAGGGCGCTGAAAATTTCCATACAGAAAAACCCAATATCCCTTCATCAGACTCAGGAATCGAAACCAGAACCTCACGCTCAGCAGTTGCGCTTGCAACTAACCTACCAATTATTACCAATTATTACAAAACCAAAATAAAATCGTACAGAAGTCGAAAAATCGGCTCAAAGATAGGTTCACTAATGAATTATAGATAAGCAAAGGCCTAGCAATTCGTCACTATAATTAAAAAGTAATACTTGAAACCATGTAGAGACTAGTGACTCACTACATACCTCTGTAGTAAATGCGATTTTATCAGTTTTTTAACCCATCATATCCCAGTGTACGAGCGTTTAATTATTTCTGTGCTTCTTATCTCCACATAACTCGGCAATGAAGAACAATGTTTGTATGACCTTTAGATTTTTGTTTTAATCCCGATATTGTTTTTATGTATATACAACTATGAAAAAACTATGTGACTCCATTTTATTATAGGAATAGACACATTTTGTCAATTGACACACGAATATTTTGAATCATTTATTTAAGTAAAGTTTTATCTAAAGTCTAACGTAGTAAGGATTATATTATCGAACACAGGGACGTACCAGTCTTATAAATTAAAGTACCAAATAGTACCAATTATGTACTTAACCATAGCTTTATCTGCGTCACCAAATTTTATATCTTATAATCCTAATCCCAAAGAATCTATAACAAGATCCCGAAAAATATAAAAGAAAAAATTATATAAACGATTTTAAAGTCTCATTACAAAAATATTGGACATCCTTTGTTGCGTATTCATACATTATAGAAATAAATAAAATAAAATAAATATTAATTTCAAAAGACGTATTACTCTGTATATGATTACCTAGCTGATAAGGTCTATCTTAGTTGTATCTGTGATTGAATTTAGTTTAAAATTTAATTCTATTTAAAACAGATATTTATTACAATCTGTCTGGACTTTAAAATAGACCTTGACCCCTGAGTTTGTTTCGGCGTCTCTTCTTAGGGATAGTCATAGGTAATGCAGACGCCATCTAGTTTAAAAAAAATACGTGTAAAAGTGATTGAAAAATCCTAATTGCAAAATAAATAATTTCATTTCACTCCAACGTCTGATTTATAGTCATTAGTAATAAGGATAATTTTAATTTGTACGCCACTTTAGGCTAGACATAGAGGTCCCACCTGTATAACATCTTACTTACCTATGTTCTACAAAAAAATATTTTGACTGACCTACTATCTCGATTCTTGACACTCACAAAAAATACCTATTCCAAACGATTTAGAGTACGCAAATATTTAGTAAAATATTTTGACATATACTTCTTATCTTGCTCTACGAATCTAAGTTTTGAAATCCTTAAATTTAAATCCGAATAATTGAAGTGCCTCTAGCAACCATTGTTATGATTCTAAATTATTTGGCAACGTCTAATATAATTATGATAGATTTAAATGTCCCTGGCAATTTGGGCATTAGTGTTGCGGTGGGCTTTAGATTGCTGAAATTAGGACCGTAGACCGGAAAGCATTAAACAAGAAGCTGCCTGTTGTTGCCTTTTTGAACAAAGAAAAATGTTCGAAGAAAATTTTGTGGGACTGCCGAGCGTGAGGCTATGGGTTGAATTCGGGCAAAATGTTATTGGAATATTCGGCATAGATTTCTCGGTAGGAGCTTGGAGTCTGGAACTGTGACCGGTAGATGTCAATAGGCTCGCCCCCTATTACACGAGACGCAATAATGGCATCGGCGAAATGTGAGTGTAAATACATATTATATGAAATAGTACACCTCTAACCTAACCTAAGTATGTAATAACCTATCAAAAAAAAGTGTAAGCATTGAAACAAAACATTCTAAGAATCTCATTGATTTTTATTATCTTCTCTGTCTCACTTCTGCCTGCCTCCATAGAAAACAGAGTCAAAATATCGCTGAGAAGTTCCTAAAATACTCATCATCATCATCAGCCAGAAGACGTCCACTAATGAATGAAGGCCTCCATCAAGGGGGGTTTGCCATAATCCCCACGCTTGGCAGGCGGCTTGGGGATCGCAGTGGCTCACCGATTAGTGAGAGGACGCTGCTGCCCGTCCTCCGGTGCCTGGCCGCAGTTTTAAGACGTACCCGGGTCAAAAAATACGCTACCACGAAAACAAAAGACGGTGCGCCTCACAAATGTTTATTTTTATCAAACACCCTTTCAGAATGCGACGCGAATTAAGGTTTTCGATCAGAAAAAGTAAAAAAAAATGACTTACACCGTTTTGAATGTAGACTTAACAAGGGTCAGGTGTTTGGAGGATGTGAGTTTAGAGTTTTTTGAATGTTGCGCGTGGATAGTGAGACAGAATTTATTTTAGGATGTTGGTTAAGTACTTCTTCAAGATTTGACGGCAAGTTTGGTTAGGTACTGTTATAATTGCGGGTTGATCTTCAAATTCTAATTATGCTTTATTGGGTTAAGTGAAGTTAGATTATCTTTAATTTTTAATATCTAGAATTGTTATAATTATAGATTTTAATTTATTAAATTACGATTTATTTATTAAGCTACGTTTCGCGGTTTCGATTTTCGCACGGAGCAAATATTTGTATGATCTACAGATAGTTGTTTCGGGTCTGGGTGTTTGTGTATGTGAATATATGTGTTTGTAAACGCACCCACGATACAGGAATTATTCAAAGGGTGGGACAACGTTTTATTTAAAAAATAAAAAATACTGTGTCACTGGATCAATCGTTGTAAAAATGTGATTGCTGGTGATGACTTAGATTCGATTCCCGGGTCGGGTAAAGTGCTATTGGAATTTTTACATGAGATCGTCTGGCGCAGCCCTGGGTAGTCAGCCTCGATACCACCATTGCTGGCTGGACCCAGGACCTCACGCTCAGCAATCGCCAAGGTCAAGATTGAACTGATGTCATATTGAACATCAAATGTTCCCTTAAAAGCCTATAGTAATGATAGAAATTCTTTACGTGAGCTTTCCACCAAAGAATTATGCTTGTAAAGAGGTCCCACCAATCACCCAAAGCGAGTGAAACTTAAGCCATCTACACTTTTATAAATGCGAAAGTAACTCTGTCTGTTTGTTTGTTACCTCATCACGACTAAACTACTGAACCGATCGTAATGAATTTTTTCAAAGATGTCGCCCGGGACATGGAGAAAGACATTGGCTTATTTCAGTGGCGTGCGGTTCATAAAGACAAAAAGACACTGCCTACCCTAAATAATTAAGATAAATATCTATTATAAAATATTTGAGGTGGCAAATCACATACATCGTTATTTAATCGACAAGACGACGAACCAATACCAACATGCAGTAAGTATTATTGGTAATTAAGCTTTAACATTTTCTGCTTACCCTGTCTAAAAACTCTGTGCACGCCGCTGGCTTATTTTCACTATTGCAGCTAAACAATAATTACTTTGATAATAAATACAAGCAGAAGAAGTCGCGGGCAACGGCTAGTTATAAATAAATATTCGTCCAGATGTGCCTCGCTGTCTGGCGAGCATTTCCGGTTGGTATTTTCGGCGCTTGCGTCTATATTGATCATCATTTTGTTATTACAACAGCTTAATGACGGATATGTCAATTAGACGGGTTTATTTATAAATTAAATGATTAATTAATCAAACTGGCTCATTAGTACTTGTATTATTATTGGTTGTATTGTAATTGCACTGTGTAATGTAACTCAATGGGAGATGTTTTTTTTATTACAAGATGGTAATATGATTAATTGTAAAGCATTACAGTAATACCTCGAACTTACGCGATAGGTGGGACTGGGCGATAACCGCGTAAGTCAAATTCGCGTAAGTCAGAGTATAATTAAATTCAACAAGTACACACTCCGTAGATCAGAAATAAATAACACAAAATAAATTATAGCTAAGCGTCCGCGCCGATTCCACGCGACACGTCCGAACATGTACATTAGCTGTATATATAATAATGTGAGTGAGTGAGTAATCGAGTTGTGTAGTACTCAAACATAAGATGAATTGACGAGATTTGAAAATCGCGTAACTCCAAGTTCGCGTAAGTCGGGGTAGCGTAAGTCGAGATATTACTGTACTTTGAAAAGAGAACCGTGCGCCTAGATTTTCAACGTTTTAAAAGCCTGTAAATTCCATTTGACAAATTGACACAATATTTTAGTACATACTCTCTTTCCAGAAGTAGATCACCCGAATAATTATGTATTAGCTTCAGCCCGCGACTTTGTCCGCGTGATCTACATAATTATGTAATTTATAGCTTATAGCACTCGGGGATAATGTAGCTATCTATCGCTGAAAGAATTTTCAGATTCGGATCATCTGTTCCGGAGATTACCCGCTCTAACAAATTTTACCTACCTTTATAATATTAATATGAGATATGTAATCTCCGATTTTTTTTGTTTTCATTCAATAATCTTTCGAATATCCCGCGTATATCTTTGCTATCTTAATGGAAAGCAGAGTTACACGTGCATTTTATATTTTTGATCATAGTAACGACACTATGATGAAAAATTTATCTATTGATAAATAATAAGTGACCCGGGTATGTCTTAAAACTGCGGCCAGACACCGGAGGACGGGCAGCAGCGTCCTCTCACTAATCGTCGAGCCACTGCGATCCCCAAGCCGCCTGCCAAGCGTGGGGATTATGGCAAACCCCTCCTTGAGGGAGGCCTTCGTTCAGCAGTGGACCTCTTCTGGCTGATGATGATGATGATGATGATGATGAAATAATAAGTTATTAAAAAGAAAAAACTCATTACTATAACTAGACATAAAATCAATAATTATGATATATTACAGAAAAGATTACAATAATTATTTATTGTAATGAATGACACATATAGAGTACAAAAACCTATACCAAATTACAGTTATAGAAAATCTGCTTGTTCAGTTATTTTTAATAATTACTAAAACTAATAATATCTCACCGGACGTCGGCGTCTCGTCCAAATATAATTTAGTTAAATACGCTAATAGATGATGTATGATTAATGGTAGCTTCACGACTATTACTGATGGGGTAGCCAGAGATATATAGATGTCAATCATTGTCGGGATTGTCTATGAACAATATTTACTGTTGTCTTCGCTATCCACCTTCTAACACATAACATCACAAAATGAAATGAAATGATATGATTTATTTTGCAATTAGAACTTTTCAATCACTTTTACACGTCTTTTTTAAACTAGATGGCGTCGGCATTACCTATGACTATCCCTGAGAAGAAACGCCGAAAAAAACTCAGGGGTCAAGGTCTATTTTAAAGTCCAGACAGATTGTAATGATGTAAGGATTTATGTGAGACAAATATAGGGTGGAATTGCCTTTTGAAGAAAGTGCCATAACTATTTGAGCTGACCTGTCACAAGAAAAGGCTATAGAGCGGCGGCACGCCAGTATTTGCCAAAGGATTAGGCAGAGATGTACCATTGTACACCCACATTTCGCCGAAACCGTTATTGAGTCCCATGTATAATATTAAGGGTCGAGTCTATTGCCATTTACCGGGGACAGTTCCAGACTCCGTGCAACTACTGAGAATTTCCACACAAAAAATAGATTTCCATACATGGAATCGGACCCGGGACCTCACGCTCACCACCTCTTTCGCGTTCGCTTTTGACCACTAGACCAATTAGGCAATCAACCCTCTATGTTCATTATACTATATCATTCACTCACTCACTCACTCACTGAATGATGAAAAAACCCTGTAAAGCTTACAAATTTAAAATTTGGCAGATAGGTTCCTTATGTAGGCATCCGCTAAAAACGCTTTTTCCAAATTCAACCTAAAGGCGTAAAGTTAAGGTCAAAATTTGTTTGAAAAATCTTTCTAGTTGTATTAATTAACATTACCAACGCTACTGTATCGAGGACCTCAAAATCAGGACCGTGCATGAAACATGCTGAATTTAGGCTTTCCAAGGGTCGATACTTAAGCATGTCCATTGTACCCTGGCCAGGAAGTCCTATCGCATTTTTTTTTAATCATAATATTCTTTCTACTTTCTCTCTGATTGACGATTGACTAATGTATTCGCCACAGGATGCGCATGCGCAACTCTCATGTTCACTGTCACTACGTGTACGGAGAAGTTGATTTTCGTTAGGAATAAAATTGATAAGCAACTGTACCATTTTTTCCTCTTTAATTAATTTTTTTTTGTTTTTACTATTTCACCGCAAGACAATGGTGTAAGATTTTTTGCGTTTTAGTTTTGTAGAAACGTATTCGCGACAGAAAGACACTCTTTTTTGTCTGTTTGTTTGTCTGTTTGAATGTTTGACACCGACCGATTGTGCGACTGTTTAGAATTTTAAATGGGATACGTTTTTTGTTATTAGACATGGCGGGTTTTTAGGGTTCCGTAGCAAAAAGGGGACCCGACCTAGAAATATTTCGTGACTCGAAGAGGCAGTTTGGTGTGTGTGCTCTATCCTTTTTTGTTCTCTTATAAATGACTAAGACAAAAATAGAGTTCCGCCTACATAGCCTTAAATCCAAGGATAATCTTGGTTTATTAACAGGACTGTCGAAGTTTTGACGTGTCTGTCTGTTCCTACGTATGAAGTCCACTACGAAAATAATAGTAATACTGACTTATTGGTCTAGTGGTATTGCCATCTACCGGGCATAATGGAGAACGTGAATCTTGAGGGTCGAGAGGTTGGAGCCGCGTCACAACACGAACTTCAAGTCGTTCGTGGTGCGAATTCCGACACACCATCTCGAGAAGTTCCTCAAGGAAGAGTTATGGCCGAAAGGTGTTGTGTATCGTCGGTTTCGTGGCCGCCTACATGACACCAGTCAGCGAAACACGACGCCGACACTTCGTGTGCACTAGTTTTAGTTATTATGTAATATATATTTATAGTATTTTTAAGTTTTATATGGTATTGTATAAGTTTATATGGGCCTTGATGCCTGAAATAAATGGATAAATAAAATAAAAAAAAATAAAAAAAAAACCAGGCTCCATGCTACTACTGAAAAATTCCACATACAAAAACTCAACAACACTTTGCCCGACCCGGGAATCGAACCCACGACCACACGCGCACCAGTCGCGCTTGACATAAGACCAATGGAGCAGAAGAGTGAATTATATTGAGTTTTACCTAAAGCATTAATTACGGAACCCATAGTATCTCTCCATAACGAGAACTTGACGGGTCTTTTTCTGGACATCAAGGTGTTATCACAGATCTAAGTTTTAAGGCAATGGTATGCATGTTTTAAATATTAATTTATTTTCATTTTTTAATAGCCGCATTGGTAGCAAAGGGACAAGATTTAAAACATTATATATTTTTATGAGAAAAGGCTTTTTAATTGACATCACGGTTGGCGCAGTTGAGAGATCGACTGCTGCGCTACGTGTCGCGGGTTCGATTCCCGCACGGAACAAATATTTGTATAATCTACAGACAGTTGTTTCGGGTCTGGGTGTTTGTGTATGTGAATATTTGTGTTTGTAAACGCACCCACGATACAGGAAAATTCCACGTGTGGGACAACGAATAAAAAAAAAACAAATAAAAAAATAGTATCGAAATTGAAATTGGAACGATTAGTGAAGTACTGTTAACGGTTATTTAAATCGCAAAGAATTGAACAGGATTAATTAGGTATAACATAACATAGCATCACGCCTGTATTCCTCAAGGGGTTAGGTAGAGGTACCTATAGCTATCACTATACACAGTATCCACACACATTTCACCGAAGCCGTTATTAAAGAAGGAAGCTTAGAACCATATACAGGGCACAGTTCTATACCCCGGGATGATAATAAGAATTTGCACACAGAAAAACCCAATAACATTTTGAATGACCCGGGCATTGAACCTAGCACCTCACCCTCACCAGTCGCGCTTGCAACCCCTCGACCAATGAGGCGAGAATAATCATTTTGGTATAAGAGACTCTTCAATCAATTGTCATAATCATCAGCCGCTGCGAAGCTTCTACAGACAATTAATTGCCTTTTATGCCGGTGTAGACCTGGACACCGAACCCGGGACCTCACGTTCACCACTCGCGCTTATGACAACTAAACGAATGAGGCAGTTTATTCAATATTAAAACATCCTTATACTTAACAACGTTGTCAAGGCAGACAGCCATACAATCAGATAAACACACATTCTTAAACAATGTCAAACTATTATCAGTAAGAAATTAAAACAACAGAATTTTGAGAGAACTCATTAATATACATTTAAAACTAAAGTGACAGTGACGTAACAAATATCAAAATACAGAAGGTTAACACCTAAATTTTCACGATAAAATACTAATATTTGGGTATATAAGTATGAAATAGCAATGGAGCGCAACATTTTAGAAGTTAGACGGACGGATCGCGTTAGAAACACCATCCTGAGCTCCATAACACAAATAATGTAAGAGAGAAAACCGCTAGACTAAAGTGGGAGTGGGCCGGCCATGTCGACCGTGTGCATACCGGACAGGTGGGCATCGTCATGCACTGGACACCTGGCGGTGGAAATCGCCGACGAGGTCGACCGACGTGCAGGTGGTGGGAAGACCTGGTCGTATATGCGGGCCAGGCATGGCAAAGTCGCTAAAAATAGAGAACAGTGGAAGAAAAAAGGGGAGGCCTGTGCCCAGCAGTAGGAAACAAAAAAGGGCTACAAAAAAAATAGGTGTGAAATGGTATTCTCCCTTTGCGTCGTAAGGTATTGTCACTTTTCTGGAGTCAGGAGCGCACGTAATTTCACAGATTGAGGGAGGATCTCCTTTAAAGTCTCCTTCTTTTATTGGGCGCGGCACCGTTGGCGGTTTGATGTCCTAAGAGCTCCTAAGTCACAGGTATTTTGGTAAACTAATTAGTTATTTTTGGGCCATGTTTAGAGACACCGTCTCTCAGTGTACCCTGGGCGGAAGAAAGAAAATGAAGACTTTTATTACGCATAATTAACAAAAAAAATAAAAGGTGTCGTCCCTGTGGAAGTTCTTTCTGGAGACCCGTAGATATGTTGAGTAGTAGATATTCGAAGTTGTCCACCTTATCTTATCCTCACCTCAAACCTCAGTTACTGTAATATATTCGTGTTTGTGTTTTGGTGTACAAATTAATTGTTTCCGAGCAATGTCTACAGTTAAACTTCTCTATTATCTGTTTAGTTAAAAATCAGAGTGACCGCTAACGCATAACGATCGACAAAAAATAATACTATAATGTCCGAGCCTCTGAATTACTTTCGTAAACATGTTTGGACTATACTTTTTGCTTTTTGCGTTGCAGACGGGCGTTTTTATTGAGTTTGTAGTAAATTTTGGACCTGACTTATCGAAGATAAACAAAACCTTAGTAGTTTATGATTGATGATGATTTTTAGGTGACAGTCATTTATTTTGATTTGTGTAAAATCTAATTTGTTGACGTGATCGAATGTTGAAATCGCTGTTTCACATTGAGGCGGCTCAATCTTTGGTTATATTTTTTTTAATGGCAACTTTTCAGATATTACTATGGTCCAATTCTGAAATCAACTGAAATGTCGACCTCTTAGGACGCTAACACTGGTATGTTTGGAGTGCTGCGGGATGAGCGCATGGATCCCGGAGTCCACGTATGTCACGCACGACACACATGCACCCCGGCTACGAGACACAACAGATTTTCTATTATTACTTTTGCATTACTTGACCATTGCGAATTAATGTTAATTGGCTAGCGTCCGTTTAGATTAAAATAAAAATATCGGCATTAAGCAGACGATCGCCACTAATTAAATTATCATAAAAAAACGCCCAACAACAGCCGCAAAACCGCTCGTCTGCTACCTCTTATCTGATAGTACTACCCACGTCAATGTGACGTTTGACATGCCACTCACTGCACACTGTTTACACCTATATGCCTTTAGCGTTATATTTTACTGTGATAACATCACGCCTGTAACAATATGGGTAGGTTGAGAGGCTGGTTGTTAAATAGCTGCAACCAGCTGAAGTGGCATCAGTTACGGAAAAAATTTAAGTACCTAATCCTTAGTATTATTATTTAATATAATAATAATAATAATGTCCTCCTGACCGATTTCGGTCACGGCGGCCAATCTCACCGGAGATTAGCCAACTACGCAGGAGATATTATAGAGCACAAGTGTGTGCTCAAACACAGGTGCTCTCTCTATTCCTTCACTCTCATAGTCCGATGGGACGGCAATCCGACACGACCGGAGAGAGATCAGGCGCAGGACCAACGGCTTTACGTGCTATCCGAGGCACGGTGTGTATTCATACACAAATACCTAGACCTGAAACAACTATCTGTAGATCATACAAATATTAGTTCCGCGCGGGAATCGAACCCGCGACACGTAGCTCAGCAGTCGATCTCTCAACCACTGCGCCAACCAAATGAGGAAGGTTTAGGTATATGTAAAATTCGTTCAGTTTTTGTGGAAATTGGCTGAAATATGACGATGATAGTTGAAGATGTCGGGAAAATCTTGCCGATGGGAGCTTTACTGGCGTGCGCCGAGTAAATGCTCGACGTTAACAGGCTAATACGACACTACGACAAAAAAAAATGAAGATGTATATGCTCTGCTAGCCGCGCGAAGCCGGGGCGGGTCGCTAGTTCTATATATAAAGAAACCATCACTAATACGAACATATCGACTGTGAACTGGCAACTTGTACTATCTCATTTTTGACAACATTACAGAATTTAGAAGAAACTATCGACCATGTTGTGCATACAACGCGGTCGATGTTAGTACAAATTGAATGAATTCGATTTTGGCGTTTAATTTTGATTGAAGTAAAATATGCTTTTTGCAGCGCTGCCGGGTATGAAATAATTTAGAATGGTATAATCAAGTAAAATCCTTATAAAATCGAGATAGGACATGTTGCCAGTTCACAGTCGATATGCCGAAGCGTTTCAGACCAAAATTAATGCAATATTTCCATCATTCCAACATTCACTGTCACAGGTGACACAATAAATATAACGCTTCGCCATTTCTGACAAACTCAACGCCATAACAAAAACTAAAATGGTTAGCAACTAAAACAGAATTTTAAAAGGACCTAATTGGTCGAAACGATTTGTGTAGTGACAAAAATGACATGCCGGCGCGACCTGTGTGGGGAAATATACGGGGGATATATTTTGTGCGTTTCTGACTATGTGATATTGGTGTCATTACTGTTAATTGACGACACGGTTGGCGCAGTGGTTGTGAGATCGATTGCTGCGCTACGTGTCGCGGGTTCGACTCCCGCACGGAACAAGTAATAGAGGGCGAGTCTATTGCTATCAACCGAGCAGTTCCAAACTCTGTTGCTACTGAGAATTTCCATAGCGAAAAACCCAACAACACTTGCCCGACCCGGCAATCGAACACAGGATCTCATGCTCACCAGTCATACTTGCGATCACTAGACCAATTAGGCAGTTCTTATTGAAACATAACGCATAAAAAATTAGAAGCGTTCCCGTCCGAATTGAACCCCCTACATTCTCTACTTCAAAAATATGTCACGTCTCCAGATAAAATCTAGACATAACAACGGATCCGGCGTCTCATTATGATCTACAAAAGGGAACATTTCTGTACCTTGTACCCTTTTTTGCCGGCGTGAAGCTAAACTAAAGATATTTTAGGCACGTTTCAACATGAGTTTCTTCATGTGAGCACTCGAGAATGGGTGGCGGAATGAGTATATGAATGTTTTTTAATTAGTACTCCTTCATATTAATTTCCTCTGGTGCTTTTAAGAGTGCATTGGGTGGTCAGTGGACATACCGAACGCCAGTGGCGTGCGTTTCATAAAGACAAAAAGACACTGCCTACCCTACACAACTCAGATAAATATTTACTATAAGATATTTGAGGTGGCAAATCACATACATCATTATTTAATCGACAAGACGACGAACGACGTACTAACATGCAGTAGGTATTTTTGTAAGTAAGCATCTAAAATTTTCTGCCTACCCTGTCTAAAAACACTGTGCACGCCGCTGGCGCTGTAGTACTGCTTAATAAGCCGTATTGCAGCATACAGCTGAACATGGGGTCCCATTGGTAGCACCAAACTAGTACTACTAGTATTATGTTTATTTTCTTGTACTGTATTTTTTTTATTGTTATGCGTGCCTGCAATAAAGAGTATAATATATTAATTAACTTTTTGAAGGAACTTTTTTGAAACAAAAACTTGCCTCAGATTAGGAACAATTTCTTGTAACACATATATATATATATACACATGAAAATATTCACATGCACACACTCAGAAGAAATCTGTAGGTCATACAAATATTTGTTTTGTGCGGAAATCGAGTCCACGATGCGTAGCGCCGCCGCGCCGCAGTCGATCACAAAACCACTGGGCCAATATGTCTTCTAATTTAATGAACCGGTATAATTATCGCGTTTGAATTTCGCTCCGTTATCGAGTGCCCAATTACTGGGAGACACTGATAGTCTAAGGTTAGACAGCTTTTCAGACTTTTTAGACTGCTGACACCCAAAACGACTGCCATAGGTATACGCATGACAGCCGGATCAACTACTTGACGTGTTTCCTAGGCACGGAGGGGCCTCGATGTATGAAAAACGGTCACCCATCCAAGGATTAACCGCGGCAAGCGTTTCTTAACTTCGCAGATCGACTGATCTTAAATATACAAGAGCCTATAGAAGACTAAACAGTCCTTTATTTTGGCAGGCAGTTGCATTTTGCATATTAAAACAACATTGGAATGATTAATTCAATAGCAGTAACAAAAAAATTAATTCACACAAAACTCAAGTTGAAAAATATCTCAATAATTATTTAACCCCAAACTGCGCTTGCCCACCGCTGGCAAAGGAATCGAAAACGTGGGAATGGACATAACGAATAACTGTTGTCACAGAAATCAATGGAACAGACGTTAGCACTCCAAATATTTTAGACCAAACAGTTTTTTTTATACTTTTTTATGTTTTTTTTTCCTCCTTCGTCAGTTTTTTCAAGTTGAGATTACATATTTGAATGCATATTTCAAAACAGGATACTCTTGTTCCCAGTGGCGTGGGGTTCATAAAGACAAAAAGACACTGTCTACCCTACATAACTCAGATAAATATTTATTATAAGATATTTGAGGTGGCAAATCACATACATCATTATTTAATCGATAAAACGGCGAACCAATACCAACATGCAGTAGGTATCATTGGTAAGTAAGCTTTTAAAGTTCCTACCTACCCTGTCTAAAAACTCTGTGCACGCCGCAGCTTATACCCTAATAAATATTTTGCTTCTTCACAATCGTTCCTTGAAAACATTGTTACGTATTTTAATAGACTGTTCAGTCTAATATTTTTACGGGCTATTATTTGACGCGTTATCATATTCCGAGTCAAAGATAACCAGACAAAGTTTGTTTGTTTTAATTTTGTTGATGATATAATAAAGCGAAGAAAAAACATATAAACTACCTAACCGATGGATTCAAGTGGCGGAATGTCGTTTTATGTGGTGGTCTAAGGGGGAGGCCTTCGTTCAGCAGTGGACGTCTTCTGGCTGATGGTGACCTAACCCTTAGACGATATATAGCCAGTTATTTTTATTCGTTTTTCCTCATTGTGTTACCTGCCCGACGACGTCACTGATGTGCAGATAAGACTTTATTTTTAAAAGTAAAAGATTAAATATATACGTGATTTATTTGTTTTTGTCGCTAGCGATGCTTGACAGTTTAGTGATGAATGGCTTTGAATGGAACACGTGTTCAACGGATATTTCGACAGATATCTCTCGATGGGTAGGGAAAAATGTGTATAAATAAATTGTCACATAATATATGTGATAACTGCCGTTTTATTGTATGCTACTGTACCGCTATCACGAGATTTCTTACCATTTACTATCATAGTAAAGTAAATTTTCATGATAACAATTTTAGTTCTTAACGTGGTTACATTAGGGATTAGAGTCGCTTATGTGACATATGTGTCATAGTAAAGTTTTGATTTACTATTTACTATATTAAAGCGATGTCATGTTAGCGACTCTAATCCCTGATGTAACCAAGTTAAGAACTAAAATCGCTTGCATGAAAATTTACATTTACTATGAAAGTAAATAGTAAAAAACTCATAATAGAAGTACAGAGCTATTTATTTATATAAAATTTTGTCTAATATTACCTATCTAATTGATGTGATGTTAAAATGATATAAAAATGGTGACTCTCATTGGTCTCGTGATCGCAAGCGCGATTACGCTAAGCATGAGGCCCTGGGTTCAGTTCCCGGGTCCGTTAAAGTGTTATTGTCTTTTTAATGGATATTCTCAGTAGCAGCACGGAGTTTGGAACTGTGCCCAGTTGATGGTAATAGGCTCGCCCCCTATTACAGGGGACTCAATAACGGGATCGGCGAAATGTTAGTGTATAATAGTACGCCTCTGCCTAACCCTTCGGAGAATGCATGCGTGATGCTAATTTATGTGTTATGTAATATCGTATGATGTCATCAATTTCAGTCAGTTATCTGTAACAAACAATAAATATCTTGTGTTTCACTACTTCTGCGCAAAATATTTATTTACACATCCAAAATAATAGAACGTATTAAAAAAATAAGCAAATAAAATCGACTCTAAACCTTTTATTGTTCGTTCCAACTGCACTAAATACCCAGTGGGCGTTATAGGGCGTTACAATTAAATATATATTACGCTCGCCCACAAGAAACAATGCGGTATCTGATGCCTGCAGCCGACGGGTTAAGACCGGATTTTTTGGTGATTATAAGTAATTTTAGAATAGTAATTTTGTAATTTTGACCACAGTGAATGAATTTAGATGTTAATTTACATATTGGGTGAATGTAAAGATATCTTTTTACATAGAAGAGTTGATGGTTATCAAGAAAGATAACGGTCTAGAGTGAATCTGATAATTAATCGAACGCAGTGCATAATCCACACTATTATAAAAGCGAAAGTAACTCTGTCTGTTTGATACTTCATCACGACTAAACCACTGAACCGATCGTTATGAAATCTTACACAGAGATAGCTTGAGTCCTGGAAAAGGATATAGGCTTATTTTTACTATTGCAACAGAACACAAATGAATAAATAACAAATTTGAAATACATATAGAAGAAGTCGCGGGCAACAAGCTATAAGGAATAATGAAAACATAATGTACTATTACGCCCGTATTTCTAGAAAAGTTAGGCAGAGGTGTATTGATTTACACTCACATTTCGCGAATGCTGTTATTGAGCCGCTTGTAATAGGGCACGGGTATTGCCATCTACCAGGGTCTGCTACTAAGATTATTTCTAACTAAATAATCTGATAATACTTTGCCCGACCCGGGAATTGATCCCAGGAACTCATGCCCTCCAGACGTGTACGCGATACCAGTGAAGCAGTGCATAACAGTAGACATTTTAGTAAAACACAATGATTATTATCAGTACCCACGATTCAGGAGATATCCTAGTGTCCCCTACACTAGGATTTAAACGTAAATAACGAAAAGCGATTAAATATTTTTGTTCAAAAAGTGCAAAAACTTTCTCACGCCTTTAAATTAACCACTAAAAATAACAATTAAGTATAATTTACACGGCATAATTAACATTCACAAATCAACCGTATCAAAATGTCGCAAAAATGGCGCCCGAGACGAAAGCCGCGTACGTGGAACATTTACGAAAAAAAAACAAAACTTGAATTTTTTACTTAAATTTGTGATTTCATGAATCATGGAAAAGAATTTTTAATGTCAAGTGTTTGAAATATATAAAATATCGTTTTAGTGGTCTCAAGCGGTTACTGAGCCACCGCGGATAATAAAGTTCAGGGTTCAACTCCTAGGTTTACTGCATTTTTTGGCGTACTATGGAATTATGAATGGCAGATGGCAATATGCACGACCCTATTGCAGTTGATACATACTGCCGAACATAGGCCTCCTACGACATGGCGCGAAACGGTTACATGTTGTGTATAATTTTATTGAGACTGACCTGCCTGACCTCTCTCCGGTCGTGTCGGATTGCCGTCCCATCGGACTATGAGAGTGAAGGAATAGAGAGAGCACCTGTGTTTGCGCACACACTTGTGCTCTATAATATCTCCTGCGTAGTTGGCTAATCTCCGGTGAGATTGGCCGCCGTGACCGAAATCGGTCAGAAGGGCATTATTATTATTATTATAATTTTATTACACATACCACAATAAACTAAACCATTTTAGTTTTAATTTATATCGGTGATAGCATCAAAAACATACAATTAAATATATTATCATAAATATGTTTGGAAACATATGTTTAACCCTTCACAATGGAATAACTTAAAAGAAAGGGAAATCAAACGTTTTGTGTGTTGAAAAAATGATGTTCTTACTATTCATCGATATAGTTTGGGAGCTAGTGTGATTTTGTGGCACATTATGTTTAGTAAAAAAGTTGCTTTAATTTTAGCATAGCATAGAAAACCATCACGCCTATATTGCCCTAAGGATAAGGCCGAGATTTAAGATTATATGATGCTGTTATTAAGCCCACTGTAACATTTTGTCATGCACCGGGCACAAATCCAAACTTCAGGCTGCTACTGAGAATTTGCTAACAGAAAAACCCAATAAACACGTTGCCTGACTCGGAGATTAAACCCTGAAACCTTACGTTCTGTAGCCGCTTTTGCAAGCACTAAACCTCAGGCTTTAATTTTAATCACACTTGTGCGTAGTACGGGCACGTATAACACGTACATGGCCTTTTTGACGGGCATGGCGAAATGGTAAACACTAAAGTAAATAAATAAGTGAATTAAAACTAATACCATTTAATATTGAACATGTAGTCAAAATAGAACAGTATCTTCAAGATTAATAATTTCCAAAAGTACCCTGCCTCCTACACTAAGCCCCGTTGAGTACGGTACGGGCCCCTAACCTATAATTTGGCCGTCAAACACTTTTTAAGAGACGTCATTCTACGCATGCGCGGTAACATTTCATTATCTATGATCCCTAACCGTTCATTTCTTTTTTTGAATTTAGTTTTTTTTAGATGTTGTTCGTAATGTTTCTTTGTCTCTTGGACTGTAGTTTTGTTTTATTTTATGGGTTATTAGGTAGGCTGGTGAATGGTAATAAATAGATATTAACATACGCGATGTTTTGAGTTCGATTCCCAGTTAATATCGGTACATTTTTAATGATTATTATTGGAGACACGGTATAATTAAATTGGTTTTTAAAGACTATGTAATATGCAGAACAATAATTTGATAGGAAACATTTTCCCCTATCGTCATCATCTACAGCATGACTTCGCCCACCGACACCCGGAACCAACTGCTATACGTTAATATGCCCATATTAACGTATAGCAGTTGGTTCCGGGTGTCAAAAGAATACTTAAGATAGTCACTGCGGGTGTCAGCAGCCTATAAAGTCTGACAGTCAGTCTAACCTTACAGCATCAGTGTCTCCCAGTAATTGGGTGGCGGAGGTCAGATGGCAGTCGCTTTGTAAAATACTGATATTCAGCCGTAACCGGTTAGAGTGGGAGCCGACCTCAATGTAGTTGGGAAAAGGCTAGGCGGATGATGACAATTGACTCCGTATATTAAATAGTAATATAACGTCACGGTTGACGCAATTGACAGATCGAATGCTGCGCTACGTGTCGCGGGTTCGATTCCCGTAAGTAACAAATATTTGTATGATCTACAGATAGTTGTTCTGGATTTTCGGGGCACCCACGATACACGAATTATTCCTAGTGTAAATAAATAAATAATTAATATATTCAACCAATTACTGTCCTACTGCTGGGAGGATGTCTCTGATCAGAAAGAAAAGGGTTAGGCCTTAGTCCACCACGCTGGCCCGGTGCGGGTAAGCAGACTTCACACACCATCGAGAACTTTATAGTGCCCTCTCAGGTGTGCAGGTTTCCTCAAGATGTTTCCTTTACCGTTAACGCAAGTTATAATCAAATTTCGATCCGCACATGATTCCAAAAAGTCAGAGGAGCGGGCCGGGTTTAAACGCAGACCCTCCTACATGGAAGGCAAGCGTTCAACCGCTAGGCTATCAATGTGTACAATATAGAGTTAATTTTATATATGTTTTATTTTTTAATCTTATACCTACTTAAATCTACATTATTGAACTCTGATAAAAGTCTCTATAGCTCTCCCAATAAACTGCATTTTGTGGACATTGAGAAATTATCGTATGCGGGTAGAAGGAGCATGTTTTATCGCATACATATAGCACATCTTTATAGCTTTGGCGCTCTGGCCAGAATCTGGGACAAAGGTTTTATGTTTGTGACTTTAGTTTTGTAACCTGTATAAATGTTTGATCTTTAAAGCTGTTGTTTATTATGATTGGCATACAACTTAAAGAAGCCATACAGCCTGGCAATGCTGCCAGTCTTCTGTACCTCTATTATGATTTTTTACTATTTACTCTCATAGTAAATGTAAATTTTCATGCAAGCGATTTTAGTTCTTAACTCGGTTACATTAGGGATTAGAGTCGCTAACATAATATTCCTATAATATAGTTAATAGTAAATCAAAACTTTACTATGACACATACATATGTCACATAAGCGACTCTAATCCCTAATGTAACCGAGTTAAGAACTATAATCGCTATCATGAAAATTTACTTTACTATGATAGTAAATAGTAAGAAAACTCGTGATAGCGGTACTGGGCACACTGCCGGTTGACCTTGACAGCGATGTGGACGAGTATTTTGACGTAGGTAATGTTTTTATATTTTTTACATCTATAATCTGTTTAGTGTTTTTATTAGTCACTAATAAGTAGTAAGTAAAATTAAATCGTTTCACATGAAATAAATTTAATTCACCAAGTTAAAAAAAAAAAGGCAATACATTTCTAAAAAAAAAAACTTTGAAGCCTAGGGGATGTCTGACTGCCTCAACGGTCTAGTGGTCCCAATCGCAGCCGCTGTGCTTTTTTGTTGGGATTTTTAATATGGAAATTCTCAGTAGCTACACGGAGTCTACGCTATTACATGGAACTCAATAACGGCATCGGCGAAATGTGTATAATAGTACACCTCTGCCTAACCCTTCGAAGAATACAAGTGTAATGCTATATATTTTTTTTAGTTTGTCGCTTTTTCTCTTGTATTTTGGGTACAGTTTACAAACATAGGTTTGACACTAATATGTGTTCCAAGCGGAGATCGAACCTGCAACCCCCAGGTTAGCTTACAAGTATAAGCATAATTCTAAGTCACTTCATATGATCTAAGATAACACGTCCTATGTTAGCTGACATGAGGGACACGCAGTGAGTGGCGCACAGTAGCGACGACACGACATGTGTACGCGCAACTGAAGGTTAAGTAGGGTTAGGCAGATCCATTGAGTGACAGAAAGATTAACAGAGTATAAAGAGAATTATATTGTGTATACCTATATTTGTGAAAAATAGGCCTTAACCAAACGATTTTTAAACCTACATAAACCACAGTTAAGTTATTGTAAATCGGGCCTAAAATGACATAGCATCACGCCTGTATTCCCCGAAGGGTTAGGCAGAGGTTTACTACTGTACACCAACATTTCGCCGATGTCGTTATTGAGTCATTATTTATGTATGTACATTATTAAGGGTTTTAAACTCCGTGATACTACTGCAAATTTCCATTTTACACACAAACTGACAGTTCCATAGATTTGAACGCAGAACCTCTCAGCATTCGCATCTGCAACCACTAGAGCACCCATACTCAAAGTGTGCTCCGCGGAGCTCTAGGGCTCCGCAAAGTCTCTGGTGGGGAAATACTAGTAAATATTAGTATCTCCGCGAAAATACTAGTAAATACTCTTCACAGTCAACTCTCTTCTATCAAGCAAGTAAAATACAATTTCATGTCTCTCATTAGATGCAAATTTCAAGTAATATGATTATTAATACTTAAAGAATACACACAAAACCAGTCTTTGATTATTTTAAGGCTCCGTCAAATATGTCGCCGTCCAAAAGGGTTCCGTCGCCAAAAAAGTTTCAAAACCGCTGCACTAAAGCAAGGAAGCAGTAAAAAAGGCCTAGAATAAAATGATTCAAAGATTAAATAGGTATTTTACGTAGACTTTTAGAGGGGCTTTCAAAACTTCGTCATGGTTCTTCTTCATCATCAGCCAGAAAACGTCTACTGCTGAACGAAGGCCTCCCCAAGGGGGGGGTTTACCATAATCCCCACGCTTGGCAGGCGACTTGGGGATCGCAGTGGGTCACCGATTAGTAAGAGGACGTTGCTGCCCGTCCTCCGATGTCTGGCCGCAGTTTTAGGACGTACCCGGATCCCGGGTTAAAAAAAGTATATTGATTCTATTACGAATTGAGATAATTTTATTTACATAGAACTGCCTCATTCGTCTAGTGGTTGCAAGCTCGACTGCTGAGCGTGAGGTCCTGGATTCGAGTCTGGAGTCGGACTAAAGTGTTACTGGATTTTTCTGTATGAAAATTCTCAGTAGCAGCGTGGAATCTGGAACTGTGCCTTATAGATTGCAAAAGGTTCGCCGGGCTCAATAACGGTATTGGCGAAATGTGGGGCAATAACCAATGTAGCGACTACTCACAACATGGCAAAAAGGAAAGCGCCATCTGTCGGAGTCAAACTCCAACAACAAACCTTGAATCGCACTATGAGAGTTTACAACGATTCTAACACACATAAGAATGTCCAACATCAATCGTCAGGCTTCTTGCTGCCAGGCTGACCACCATGCCTGGTCGGAGGATCCTCCCTTTTCAATGGCGGAACACCATATCTCGTTCCTCCACACCCAATTAAATATAGTACATCTCTGCCTTACTCCTCGGGAAATACAGGCGTGATGCTATGTCATGTTGTTTAGTTTGTCTGTCTGTATTAACCCAATCAGTTATCCCATCCATAACTATGGTTAACATGACGCAAACACTTGAACTTTTTTTGTTAACCTTTTTTGTAATAGTCACGGGAGAAATGCGACCACTTGGTTTAATATTGTCTAAAAAAAATCTGTGTGTGTGTTTGTTCGTGTTTATTTTTATTGACAAGTTTTTGAAAGTGTATTTTATATCCTTACAATTTTCTATATATATTCTTGAATACATATATTAAATTTCAATTTCGAAGTACATTATTTCATGAGAACACAATTAACATAACATAGCATCACGCCTGTATTCCCCGAAGGGTTAGGCAGAGGTGTATTTTTAGACACCCACATCTCGTTGATGCCGTTATTGAGTCTCAAATAATAGGGGGCCAGACTTCATTAGACTATTGGTTGCAACCGCGACTGCATATCATGAGATCCTGAGTTCGATTCCTTGATCGGACAAAGTGTTATTGGGTTTTTCTGTATAGAAATTCTGATTTTGGAACTGTGCCCGATTAATGGCAGCCTCACTCTATATTACATGGGGCTCAATAACGTCAACGTCGAAATGTGGGTGCACAACTGCAAAAATTACACCTGTGCCTAACCCTTCGGAGATGCTGGCGTGATGTTATGTTATATTAAAATAAAAACTTCAAACGAGCAAACCCGTAGCACAAACTTAACAATCTCATATTACGGTGACAGACAACAAAACATGTGACACTTAAGTAATTTTTTGTGTGTTGTTTACTTTTGCTCCTAATATTGCCGTCAGGTGGCGCTACTGCTTAAACGTTGTTTATTTTGACTGATTCACAGGATGTTCACACATCGTCCGCTTACTGGTATAAAGTAATACGTGCATTTTGACTTTAAATGCAATTACTGCTTTTAGCCGTAAAAAACCGCAAAATTGTTTATCTTATCATTGTCAATAGTTACAAAATACACTCAAAAATATGCATGCAATATCACTATCACTACATATCGTCTGCTTACGGCTAAAAAGCAATAATTTCATTTAGAGTCAATTTTTTTTTTAAAACGTTGCTCCATACTAGGATTTCTCCTGTGTCGTGGGTACAGTTTACAAACATACAAGTCACATACACACACAACCAGACCCGAAACAACTATCTGTAGATCATACAAATATTTTATTCCGTGCGGGGATCGAACCCGCGACACGTAGCGCAGAAAGCTAATCGCTTAACCACTGCGCCAACCGTGTCGTCAAATTTGTATTTGTCAAGTAACTTAATATAGCTTTGCAATGATGTTTTACAAATGATACTGGATTTCCTATCTCTTTCTGTTACGCAGAACTGTACAAACAAGCAATCAAAATTCTTTATTCCCTCATTGGTCTAGTGGTCGCAAGCGCGACCGCTGAGCGTGAGGTCCTGGGTATGATTCCCGGGTCGGACAAAGTGTTATCGGGTTTTTCTGTATGGAAATTCTCAGAAGCAGCACGGAGTCTGGAACTGTGCCCGGTAGATGGCAATAGGCTCGCCTATTACATGAAACTCAATCAGCAGCTTGCACAGAGTTTTTAGACAGGGTAGGCAGAAAATTTTAAAAGCTTACTTACCAATAATACCTACTGCATGTTGGTATTGGTTCGTCGTCTTGTCGATTAAATAATGATGTATGTGATTTGCCACCTCAAATATAATAAATATTTATCTGAGTTATGTAGGGTAGGCAGTGTCTTTTTGTCTTTATGAACCGTACGCCACTGGGCTCAATATTAGAATCAGCGAAATGTGAGTGTACAATAGTAGGTATACCTCTGCCTAACCCTTCGGGGAATACAGGCGTGATGCTATGTTATGTTATCAAAATTCTTTAAGTAAGACAAAAATAAAACAAAGTAAATATTTCGTAAATATGCTCTATCTAGCATCATCTGCCTTCCTTTTCCCAACTACATTGGGGTCGGCTTCCAATCTAACCGGTTGCGGCTGAATATTAGTATATTACACGGAGCGACTGCCTTCTGACCTCCACCACACAATTGCTGTGAGACACTGATAATCTAAGGTTAGACTGGTTGTCAGACTTTTTGGGCTACTGACATCCGTAACGACTGTCATAGGTTTTCGTATGACACCCGGGACCAACTGCTTAACGTGCTTTCCGAGGCACGGAGGGGTATCGATGTGTGAAAAATGGTCACCCATCCAATGACTGACCGCGTCTTCCCGCTTAACCTCGCAGATCGATCAATCTTCGCGGTAGCTATGTAGCTACGAGCCCCTCCAAAATATGCTCTATCTTGTGAACATATACTCATAATAAATGTTTCACCACAAATTCGAACGCCCAAATAAGCAACAAATATCAACCTTAAAATCACATGACAGGCCCGGCAGCCATTTTGTAAACGAACAAAAACATCTTCGCTTCAATAGACATGTTTACACTACAATGGTTTGTAACATGAGCACCGTCTATCAGTTACGGGTAAGCAGAGCTACTAGTATTGGTTTGACAGGTATTTTTTCATAGACTTTCACTCTATATGATTAGCGTGATTACGATTTTTTTGCTATTTTTTTTTTGTAATCTATTTTCTTTTTGTTTTTGTTGTATAACTGTTGCTTACATACATACACACATAGCATCACGCCTGTATTCCCCGAAGGGTTAGGCAGAGGTGTATCTACTACTAATTGAACATCCTCATTTCGCCGATGCTGTTATTGAGTTCCATGTAATAGGGTGCGAGCCTATTGCCATCGACCGGGTACAGTTCCAGGCTCCGTGCCGCTATTGAGAAATTTCTATACAGGAAACTGCAATAAAACTGCACTGCGGGAATCGAGTCCTGGACGTCACGATCAACAGTTGTGCTTACGACTATTAGACCAAAGAGGAAGGTGATGTCGTTATGTTTAGTAAAATAACTCTTTAAACATGGTGTTTTCAATTGAAAAACTATTTATAGAACTTTTCTGTAGGGCAATTTAGGCTCGGCACAGTCATGAGATGACGGCATGGTTGGTGCAGTGGCTAGGCGATAAGCTTTTTGCGCTACAAGTTGTGGGTTCGATTCCCACACGGAGCAACTGTGATACGTGAGATTTATGTGTGTAAATTATGCCCACGATGTAGGAGAAATTCTATTGACGAACAACAGTTATTACCACGAAATTTTATACATTAGACATAACAAGTCTTCACAAAAGAAAAAAAAGGCAGAATACCTACGGTGAGAGAAAACATCGTGAGGAAACCTGCACACCTGAGAGGGCTCCATAAAGTTCTCGATTGCGAGTGTAGTCCGCCAACTCGCACCAGGCCAGCGTGGCGGAATAAAGCCTAACCCATTCTCATTCTGAGAAAAGGCCCTTGTCTTGGAGTGGGACAGTAATAAGCTGAATTTATTTACCAGCGTAATTTATTCGAAAATTAAGTTAATTTTATTACGATTACAATTTTGATAAGTGTCATGTAATAAATAATTATTTATTTAATACTTTATTTATTTCTCAATAATCGTTCTCTGATTACAAAGCATTGAATATTGGTATCATATCAGTAATCTGAAGTTTTACCGCAAAACCTTTCGAAGTCTTCAAAATGTATGTATGGACATATTGAGTATAAATGAGACAAGCTGTCACGTCACCGAAAGAATGCCTCGCGAAAACGACATAGTACGAATTTACCATAGATGACAGAAGAGAAAAGACAAGGCCACTTGATACGACATGATCACTTATTTAAGACAATTTTAGAAGAGAAAAGAAGAAGAAGGCAAGTCCTAGACGAAGCTTTGTGACAACAAGTGAAGAAGTATGGGTCGAGTCGTAACCAAGTGGTTAACACGAAGGCAGAGGATAGAGACAGACAAGAGCTGTACCTCTATTATAAGCTTTTTACTATTTATTTTCATAGTAAATGTAAATTTTTATGCAAGCGATTTTAGTTCTTAACATGGTTGTATTAGGGATTAGAGTCGCTAACATGACATCTCTATAAAATAGTAAATAGTAAATCAAAACTTAACTATGACTAGATGTCACATAAGCGACTCTAATCCCTAATGTAACCAAGTTAAGAACTAAAATCGCTATCATGAAAATTTATTTTACTTTGATAGTAAATAGTAAGAAAACTCGTGATAGCGGTACTGATCTCTTAAAGAAGAAGATATTATGTAATAGCTCAATTATATACCGCATAACGGTGTATAAATATTTAGCATCAAGAAGTTTTTAAGTTCATTAAACCGAATGATATTGTTCATCAACAAAGTTATTCATTCATGTAAACTTGACCAACTTGTACAAAAACGACAACTAGCGACATACACGCGAAAGATTTAGAAAGTAGCAAGAGATAGGATATAATAAAATAAAAATACGTTAATCACAACGTAAATCCTACTATCCTGCTATCCTACTAATCCTACTAATATTATAAATGTGAAAGTTTGTGAGGACGGATGGATGGATGGATATTTGTTACTCAATCACGCCAGAACGGCTGAACGGATCTGGATGAAATTTGGAACAGAGATAGATTATAGTCTGGAATAGCACATAGGGTACTTTTTGTCCCGGGAAAATGTACGGGTTCGTAAACCACGCGGGCGAAGCCGCGAGCGAAGCTAGTTATCTAATAAATGAATTAACATAACTATTACGTACATAATAATCATAACAGCATAACATAGCATCACGCCTGTATTCCCCAAAGGATTAGGCAGAGGTGTACTAATCTACACCGATATTTCGCCGATGCCTTTATTCAATCACATACAAGCCTATTGCCCGAGAAGAGCCTATTGCCATCTACCGTTCAGAATTGCCATTTCCGTACAGAAAAATCCAATAACATTTTGCCCGTCCTGAAAATCGAACCCAGACCCTCACTCTCAGCATTCGCACTTGCGACCACTAGACCGAGGCTGTCTATGAATATATGCAATCCATTTGTACTAATGACTGGACTAGGCTACGACAACGTCACAGATATGCCAACATTTGTGTATCTCAACGTCTAAATTAGCGCTCTATAGCGCATAATTTATACTTTAATGTTTGAATGTATACCCATCGTCTTATTAATCCGACTTATAAATACTTCGGCAATATAAGGAATAATTCAGTTTTTAGGGTGTGCATAATTTCGAAGAATATCTGGATATGTCCACAAGTTAATATTTCTTGTTAAATCGAAGCTGCACTGGAAAAATGTTTGTTATGATTTTTTGATACGGTTGGTGGAGTAGCTAAGTGTTTGGCTTTCTTTACGGGTTGTTGGTTCGATTACTACACTGAACAAGTATTTGTGTGATTATTGGTCCGGGTCTAGATGTGCGTGCATAGGAGATTTACATCTATGAATAGTTCAGAGACTTAACCGTCACCAAGGTGGAAGAGGATTGGGGTTCTCTCAAAGAAAAAATAAATGTTTTCATCTCTTTGACTTTTGGTATGTCAAAAAATACAACTTGTATAATATATTTACTTAAAGCTTTTGCCAGGGACTTCGTTTATGTAATATCTAGAGTTCTAGACTAGTCTATCTGAAATTCGAACTTAACTACCCACTGATCTCTATATATCTGCTTTAAGTCCGGCTGTTGATAAAAAAATTGTGATTCCAAATAAAACAAAATAATAGCGTTGTCAAAAAACCCAATAACATTTTGCCCGTCCCGGGAATCGAATCCCTAACCTCATGCTCAGCAGTCGGGCTTACGAGCACTAGACTAATGAGGTAGTCCTACACTACCGAAAAATAATCCTAAAAAATTACGAAAAAATACGCTTTCTTGACGCGACATGGTCACCCTACACAAAAGATCACAAAGATAGTGTACGTTACAAAAACCTTACGTTTTTACATGCAGAAATAAGTAAAAAATATTCTACCATAACCTTCCATTATGGTAGATTTTATCTAAATTTACTTTGTTTATTTACCAGAATCCGCTTATTACGGTGGTAAATTATTTTGGAAATGATTTATGTTTGAAGTGATCGGGCGATTTGAATTATGGGATTTTTTATATTGAAATATACATATATTTTGTGGATTGAGCAGAAATTGTCCGTCTCATTCTCGCCAAAATATTTGCTTATCAAGGTCAAATTGAGCGTCTCAGTCCGCTAATAAGTCACGACTGCCTCACTCGTTTAGTGATCGCGACTGCTGAGCGTGAGGTCTAGGGTTCGATTCCCGGGACGGGCAAAGTGTTATTGGGTTTCTCTGTCTGGAAATTCTCAGTAGCAGCACGGAGTCTGGAACTGTGCCCGGTAGACGGCAATAGGCTCGCCACCTCGCCATATTATATGAGTAAATGTGGGTGCACAATTGTAGATACATTTCTACCTACCTGTTGGAGAACACATGCGTGATGCTAGATTACAAGTATGTAAAAATCAGACACCAAATTACGATACTTGTTTAAATTTATTCGAATATTTTTTCTGACTTAAAGGTAATGAGTATACCTGAGATATTACACTCTGCTGACTGTACCATCATCTACTATGATTACTGCATATTATTGCTATAAATAAAAAAGATGAAAAATATAGGAATATATCCTTTTACAAACAGAGATATTCTGATAAGTCCTCACTCATAAAACCTCTCATCGTTTTATTGATTTCACGTAATATCTGCGATAACAGTATGTCAAATCGGGTTTAAAAAAATATATTAAATTTCAATGGAGTTTAAATTTCGAACTTCATTTTAAATTTTTGTTAGTTTTGATTGTAAAAGAAACATGTGTTGTATGGTTTGCAGGCAGAATGACACCTTGCCTTTGCCTGTTAAAAAAAAAACAGTTGAAAAAATATTGGGTTCTGTACACGCTTAAACAATTTCGTTTATTGAATGTGGTCATTTGAGCTCTAGAGTTTTAAAAATGGAATTTCTTGTTCCTTAATAACGGCAAATTAATACGTTTTTCCTTCCTAACTAGATCATTATATAAATAAACAATGAAACAAGAAACGCGATCACCTTGTTCCTTATATTACCGCGAACGTTTTTATTGTATGACAATTTTAAACGACATTAATTTTCAAACACTACGTCATTGGTCGCAAATGCGGCTGCTGAGCGTATGGTTACGGGTTCAATCCCCAGTTTGGGCAGTGTTATTCAGTTACTGGATTTTTCTGTTACGAAATTCTCAGTCTTCAGCCCAAAGTTTGAATTTGTGCCTGGTAAATGGCAATAGATACGATGTGGGTGTACCATATTACATTTTTTTTATTATTATTTTTTACCTCGGCCTAATACTTCTATTTTTATAATAATTAATAATTATAAATAATAAAACTGCCCTATATTCAGCAGTAGAATAATGCAAAAACGAATACTAAAAAGTAGGTACTTACTGTTGATACATTTAAGTGTTTTGCATGTATAAAAGTTGATACCAAACTTATTCATTCAAAAACTCAAGCAGAATTTACATTCATGTTTACGGAACCCTAAATAAGTCAACCACAGTTGGGACACTTCATTAAATGTCAATTATTATACTACTAAGGTCCTCGACTTTGCTTGCAACAACAAAGCGTGTTTGCATCTGCCATTTTTTGCCCCTAAAACTCACAATAGATCCTCATATCGATTCTTCGAGGCGTAAAATTCTGATCTTCAAACGGCCCTTAAGATTTCAATGCTCCTTTGACAATTTTAAATCTCTATTCATTGAGAAATGTAAAGGTAGACGGATGAAATACCGTTGGTTATATTTGTTAGTAGATATTTTATGTGATTCGATTTGTAATAAATTGTTTCGGTGAATAAGAAAATTTGGAGTACATTTTTGACGGTGAAGGGAGTGATTTTGGTGTTGTCACCCTACATTTTGATTCAGCAATTTACAATGAGTAATATTGTCAACAAAGTATGTTCTGTTTCTTTGATTGTGTTGTCCCTTCTCCTGGAATGTTCTCGTTTCTATATAGATACATATACAATGAGTTGCTGCCGAATTTGAGGTCTTGGGTTCAAATTCAAATCCCAGGTCGGGCAAAGAGTTCTTGGATTTTTCTGCATAGAAATTCTCAGTAGCACGGAGTCTAGAACTGTGTCTGGTAGGTGACAATAGGCTCGCTCTCTATTACATGGGACTCAATAACGGCATCGGCAATGTGTGTGTACTACAGGATGATCAGCGTCACTTTAAACCACGGGTAATATCGCATATGTGTCGGTGCAGCTAAATATATATAAAAAAAAATATTACTGAAGATGGTTGAAGGCTGCTTTCTACGCCGAAAAAATGCACGGGTTCATAATTTATGCGAACGAAGTCGCGGGCAGAAACTAGAACAACCTTAAAATAACCTATATATCATTTAAAATTGCCACTACCACTCAAGGTGACCACACAAGACTGACAACAGGTACCTGTCATTTTATGCAAAATTATGATCAAGCACTTTACAGTAACATCACCTAAAAGTACCACTTATACACCTGGTATATCATAATCGAATGTGGTACTCGATGAACATAATCGATTTTAAGTCAACCCAACGCACAGGCAAGCAAACATAATGCCTATTGTATTCCAGAACGAAAAAAAAAATGGCGGATCTGTCAAAAAAAGCAGTAACAAGATACGTCAATAATTATTTCGTTTCGATGGAATTTTTATGAATTCGCAATTCTAAAGTATTACGTTTCGTTTTTGGGTTTAGTGAACATTTCGCAAAATATTTAATTATTGTAACATAATACGTAACATTTTTTGTTACAATGATGCAATTAAATTGTTAATTTACGCGTTGTTTACGCTTTTACGATGCGTTATTTAGTATTCTGAGTAAACCAAATGATTTTTAACATAACATAGCATCACGCCTGTATCCCCGAAGGGTTAGGCAGAGGTATACCTATTACTGTGCACCCACATTTCGCCGATGCCGTTATTGAGTCCTATGTAATAGAAGACAAGCCTTTTGCTATCAACCGGGCACGGTTCCACACTCCGTGTTGCTACTGAGAATTTTTTTCTATACAGAAATACCCAATATCACTTTGTTCGACCCGGAAATCGAAACCCATGACCTCACGTTCAGCTGTCGCGCTTGCGATCAATAGACCAATAAACCAGTAATTTTATAATAACATAACACTACATCTATAAGTATTCCCCAAAGGATTACGTAAAGGTGTATTATTGTAGACTAGGTTTAAAAACTTTCAATCCTCATTGTTTTAAAACGAAATAAATTAAAGAAAAACAACAATAAACTTGTCTGAATCACAGATATCGTTTACACAACCACAATAATCACCACATAAAGCCGAGTTCACACTTAAATCCGGTGATAACCTGTCAATGTGGACACCACTTTATCTTTACTTGAGAGTAACTTTTTGACAGATAACAGTCTATAATTTAAGTTTCTGTGTGGTCACATGAGATATCTTTTATATAAATGTATAATAGTAATAAATAGTGTAGACTTGTCTTTATGTTTATTTCATCTTAGAGGTGAGAGAATTTTTGTATTATCTAGTCTGTTAGTCCCGTAAGGATAGGCAGAGAAGTGTTTTGTACATCCACATTTGTGTACACAGCAGCGTGAGTGGGTTTAATTATTTTTTTTTATTATTATTGTCACTTATTTAGGAGTAATTCCTGTATCGTGGGTGCGTTTATAAACATATATATTCACATACACAAAATCCCAGACCCGAAACAACTATCTGTAGATCATACAAATATTTGTCCCGTGCGGGAATCGAACCCGCGACACGTAGCGCAGCAGTCGATCTCTCAACCACTGCCGCCTCACACCATGCCGTCAAAAATAAATGTAATTGAAACTGCTTTATTGGTCTGGTGGTCGCTAGCGTGACTGCTGAGCGTGAGGTCCTGGGTTCGATTCCCAGGTCAGGTAAAATGATTTTGGGTTTTTCTTTATGGAAATTCTCAGTAGCAGCACAGAGTCTGAAACTGTACCCGGTAGATGGCAATAGGCTTGCCCCCTATTACATGGGACTCAATCACAGCATCGGCGAAATGTGGTCGTATGATAGTACACCTCTGCCTAACCCTTCGGGGAATACAGGCGTGATGCTGTGTTATGTCAAGTAACTAATCCTATCCTACTAATCCTACTAATATTATAAATGTGAAAGTTGATATTTGTTACTCAATCACGCCAGAACGGCTGAACGGACCTGGTTGAAATTTGGCACAGAGATAGATTATAGCCACAACTAATATGTACCTATAGGTATATTTTACTAGCTTCCGCCCGCGGCTTCGCCCGCGTGGTTTACGATCCCGTATATTTTATAGATAAAAAGTAGCCTATGTGCTATTCCAGACTATAATCTATCTCTGTGCCAAATTTCATCCAGATCCGTTCAGCCGATCTGGCGTGAAAGAGTAACAAAAATCCATCCATCCATCCATCCTCACAAACTTTCACATTTATAATATTATAAGTAGGAAGTAGGATATATATCTTTAGATTAAAATAATTACAATTTTATAGTGTCAATCACAACTTCTCTTAAAATGTAATGATCAACACACATTGCCTAAGCTGGCGATCGAACCTAGATCCATAATAACAGCTATCTTTACTAAACATGACACACTAAACTTTTCTTTAACCTAATTTTTTTGCTTCAGAAACACTATTTAACTCAATATACGTCGACTTGTAGCCTTAAATGAACCTTTTGCATATTACCGCGGTAAATTTCCTCTGGTAATAAAGACAAAACGACGGACAACGCCGCAGGGCGTAACACTATTATTAAAATATGAATTTTCTAATATTCCTTGTAGCATCATGCCTGTATTAGACTGAGGGGTAGGCAGAGTAATATTATAGACACCCATGTAAATGGAAGCGCGACTATTGCTGACTCGCAAACATATTACTAAACTCTGTGTTGCTGTGAAACTTTCAGTACCTCTATTATGAGTTTTTTACTATTTACTTTCATAGTAAATGTAAATTTTCATGCAAGCGATTTTAGTTCTTAACTTGGTTGCATTAGGGATTAGAGTCGCTAACATGACATCCCTATAATATAGTAAATAGTAAATCAAATCTTTACTATGACACATATGTCACATAAGCGACTCTAACACCTATTATGAAAATTTACTTTACTATTATAGTATATAGTAAAAAAACTCGTGATAGCGGTACAGGTGAAAGTTGTCAAAGTATATTTTTTCTCAAAACGGCTCCGATTTTGATGTCCTTTTATCATATGTCACATGTCACATCACACATTGTCACAACCGAGTCGGTATTGGTCTATAGGCCACGTTCACTCTTTTCTAAATCTATAAATCTCGACCTGAGACGCATACGGTCGGATTTCAAGATCGGACCGAATTAACTTTAATAGTCAGCTGAAACCAGTATCTCGCGCTCTTTCTAAGCATAAAACAATCATAATTCTATCTCTTTTTGTTCAGATAGATTTACAAATGCATAAGGTCGGATCTGTCGAGTTTTTGATTTTATATCGTGGATTAAGGCTTAATAAAATATTATATATACCGTGACTAGTTTTATTACTATATATTATACAAAGGTACAAGACTTATCTAAAACATTACACTATTTTTTCAGCCTGATCGAAAATAAACAATAGTTTTGACACGATTTTATATAAAAAAAATTTTTGGCTCTCCTCTAAACTTGCCAAATTCCATATCAGACCTAATGCGTCTCAGGTCGTGAAATAAAGTCACTGAAATTTCGTCAACATCTAACTTAGTTGGATGTTGAGCTTTTTAAGTGAATACATATTTAAATAGACCAATTAAACTTTATATAAAGTTTATTTAGAGAGGTTAATAAGAAAATTAAGCTACATTTATAATCGATTTAATAATCAAGGTATCGTTCAATCTAATCGGATCGAGTCTGTTGTATCGATTCATAAGTTTTAATTCAAAAACTTTGTTCTCAATCAGTTATAATGAAATGATGCATGTTAATGTACAAAGTCTATAATATTGTTCGCAAACTTAACTAATTTAGTCTCATCGTGTCTCTTTCTAACAAACAACATGAGAAAAAGATGGAAGTAATACACTTCTCTAAAAAAAATAAAGGGAGAAAAAAAAATCTAAAATTTTAGATGATTTTTGACGAGCTATATTTCCGCGAAAAATTGTCGTTTAGGTAAAGAAAAAATAAAGCATTTTGAACTTTCGAGTTTCTATTTTTAAGACTTTTCATCAAAAAAAATTCCAAAATAAAATTTTGCAAAATTTTGTTTTTTTTTTATTGTCCCGTTAATTTTTGTGAAGAGTGTATTCCGTCAAATAAGTCCGGTATTAAATGTGTATACCACTTTACATTATGATGTGTATCTCTTGATCTAGATAATCGTCATAATTTTGATGCTGACTATACACAATATTATACATTAATTTGACTGCCTCATAAAAAATGATCCAGATATTCCTTTATTATCCCGGTCAAAAGAAACCCTGACAATCACTAATTATTTCAGCCGTCACAGTGGCCTTTCCTTTAGACTAGTATTCATTCTATTCGCTATGCACCTACGTTCCCCTACATCTATGGCAAGCTTTATCAAGCGATATTCCGATCCGAGCTTAACCCAAATTCAAAGAAAACAGCTCGCTGGCTGGTTTGCTTTGCGGTAAAGTTATATCATGAATCTTTGTGCTATATTTGGGGTAAGCAGATGTCTTAAAGTTTTAAAAAAATTATTGTATATTATCAACTTCTTCTGCGTGTATTTTGTAATTAATGTATAATTGACTGCCTCATTGGTCTAGTGGTGGTACTCGCGACCGCTGAGCGGAAGGTCCTGGGTTCGATTCCCGGGTCGGGGAAAGTGTTATTGGGTTTTTGTGTATGAAAATTCTCATTAGCAACACGGAGTCTGAAACGGTGCCCGGTAGATGACAATAGGCTCGCCCCCTATTATATGGGACTTAATGACGGCATCGGCGAAATGTGGGTATACATAAGACACCTCTGCCTAACCCTTCGGGGAATACAAGCGTGATGCTATGGTATATAATTTGTGTTTTGCTGCATAAGTAAAAATAAGCCTATTTCCTTCTCCAGATCCCAGGCTATCTCTTTGTAAAATTTTCATAACAATCGGTTGAACGGTTTAGACGTGATGAGGTAACAAACAGACAGAGCTACTTTCGCATTTATAATAGTGTGGATGACGGAAAAGTAGAGCCACTGCAATTTCCCTACACCCAATCAAAAATGACCATTATATAAGCATACATGCATATATCTCAGGATTTGTCCTGAGATTTCAGGATTTTTAGGCTCTTTTCAAGATTGCGGCCGGATTTTGGAAATCTCAGGATATCTCAGAATTTTCAGTGGATGGTATCTGAGCGCATCGCTCACGCGTCGCGTGTCGCACGGCTGCGCGTGACCCCCAGTGCACAAAACCGATAATAATTCGAGTTTTTTCCATAAAGTTGCAAATTACGTTGGCGAGAAAATTTGCAAATTGCAAACAACATCTCAAGATTTTTCAATGGAAATCAGGCTTTTTCTCCGGTCTTTTAAATTTTCCATCTGGTAACCCTATATACATACATACAAGCACCTAAAGCCATTAATATGTCTGGCTATGCTAAGAATTTTTCAGGTAGGACATTAGTCATACCTGCAATACGTTTCGTTTAATAATTGCACTTAATTAACATAACTGCTTCATTGGTGGTAAGCGCCCCTGCTGAGCGTGAGGTCCTGGGTTTCATTCTCGGGTCGGGCAGTGTTACTGCGCAGCAGTAGCAGCTAGGAGTTTGGAATTGTGTCCAGATATCATTCAGCTCCTATTACAGGGGACTTAATAACGGCATCGGCGAAATGTGTTCTCCTTGGTGGAATACGACTATATAGGCGTTATGTTAATAAGTGTAGGTAATTGCTGACGGGTTAATTCTCAATTTAATTATAATGTTATACATCGTGCCGCCAGATTTATTTTTAAAACATTGCCCTTATACTATTAAAAATTACTAATTAGGTACTATCATGGGTTTGACAAAGTCATAGTCATAGTCAAAGTCAAATTCAAGTCATGGTCAAAGTTTTTTATTTTAACTATGCCTTTTCAGGCACTTTTACAAAGTCGAGACTCTACGAGACGAGGCGTACGGTTCCGAAGCCTCCTATATGAACCCTTTTTCAAACACACCGACGTTACTGTGGATTTCAAACTACACCAACATGACAAATCCAAAAAACATCATGTCACATCATAATAATCCGAGTCGAAATTAGAACCCTTATTTCTGTGTCCACCCTCAAACTTGGGATTAAATATCGCCGAACATAAGGCCGGGTATTTTGTAAACCTGCCCTAATTACTGACACGTCAGCCTGAAGTGGGTATAATGCGTAATTACCTTTGAGGAAGACTGTACCACTGGATTTTGTAAAGACCACGAAGTTTTTGGAATCGAGCGAGGTATGTTCGAGTTTGGTAAACAAAGAATAGAAATGTTTGTAACATAACACAACACAACACAACACAACACAACACAACACAACACAACACAGCACAGCACAGCACAGCACAGCACAGCACAGCACAGCACAGCACAGCACAGCACAGCACAGCACAGCACAGCACAGCACCGCACAGCACAGCACAGCACAGCACAGCACAGCACAGCACAGCACAGCACAGCACAGCACAGCACAACACAACACAACACAACATAACACAACACAACACAACACAACACAACACAACACAACACAACACAACACAACACAACACAACACAACACAACACAACACAACACAACACAACACAACACAACACAACACAACACAACACAACACAACACAACACAACACAACACAACACAACACAACACAACACAAAACAACACAACACAAAACAACACAACACAACACAACACAACACAACACAACACAACACAACACAACACAACACAACACAACACAACACAACACAACACAACACAACACAACACAACACAACACAACACAACACAACACAACACAACACAACACAACACAACACAACACAACACAACACAACACAACATAATATAGCATCACGCCTGTATTCTCTTGAGGATTAGACGGAGGTGTATTGTACACCCACATTTTCCATGTAATAGGGGGCAAGTTTATTGCTATTTCTTGGACAAAGTTCCAGACTCCGTGTGCTACTAAGAATTTCCATACAGTACAACGATTCTAACACATATACGAATGTCCGACATCAACCGTCGGTATTCGGCCCGCCAGGCTAACCACCTTGCCTGGTCGGAGGATCCTCCCTTTTCAATGGAGGAACACTATACCTCGTTCCTCCACAAACCTATTAACTCTTTACTTGACCCGAAGCCTAATTACAGATGTAGCACTCAGTTTGCGACATGCGTAGATCACGCAATAGCTTCTGTCAAACGTCATTTTTGTGTCATATATGTATTGACTAACAGTGAGGCTGCTGTCACGAGGCTGTCGCGTTGCTGTCGCTTTTTTTACGTAATTAGACTTCCGGGAACCGAAATCAAGTTGTTACCTATGAGAGTTTATTGTAGAAAATTCTAGAATTTTGAAGTTTTTAAGTGCGTGGTGATGAAATGGCAAATAGGTGATTTTCATCGACTACGAAATGTGAGAATACATTAGTACACGTCTTTCTAATACTTCAGGGAAAACAAGCCTGATTCTATGTTAAATTACAATTATTAAGACTGCTGAGCGTCAAGTTCTGGGTTCAATTCCCGGGTCGGGCAAAGTGTTATTGGGTTTTTCTGTATGGAAATTCTCAGTAGATCGAAGTCTGGAACTGTGCACGGTTGATGGCCATATATGAGCCTTGTATGACATGGGACTCAATTAGAAATGGCGAAATGTGGGGGTATAATAGTACTCATCTGCCTAACCCATTCACTATGAAACCCAGGTTAATTTATGCGATTTTTGTTCGCGTTACAATAGTATGGTAACAGGTGTAATCGCTGCGACGGTCCCCCGCCGTATTCGATCAGTCAGGAAGAAAGCCGAGATACGGTTGCCATGACAACCGACCTTCCGCCTCAAAGAATAGAAAATATCGGGAGGTATCGTGTATTCTGAACGTGAAAATAAATATGTACTGTGTCTTTGTTGTTGTTCGTAGCTAAATAGTTGCCGCGCACATCGATTTATATGTGAGGTTAAGCAGCATTGCCGCGGTCAGATCTTGGATGGGTGACCGTTCGCTTATCGATACTCCCCCGTGCCTCGGAATTGAGGAGTTGGTCCCGGGTGTCTTTGAATACCTATGACAGTCGCTACGGGTGTTAGAAGCCTAAAAATTCTGACAACGGCAGCCTAATTACCGATGTAGCGACAGGCGTAGATCGCGCGATACCTTCTGTCAAACGTCATTTTTGTGTCATATAATGTATGGTCTGACAGTGAGATTGCTGTCGCGTGGCTGTCACGTTGCTATCGCTTTTTTAGGTAATTAGGCTGCCGGTCTAACTTAAGAGTATCATCAGGGTAGATAAGGTTGCATGTGAGGAGTATACTTATTATTGTGTGGTTGTATAGCTCTGCAGTGATAGTCTAGTGGTTGAACGCTTTCCTTCCATACAAGGAGATCTGAGTTCAAACCCAGCCCGCGCCTCTGACTTTTCGGAATCATGTGCGGATCAGAATTTGATTGTCACTCGTGTTAACGGTGAAGGAAAACCACGTGAGGAAATCTGAACACCTGAGAGGGCTCCATAAAATTCTCGATTGTGTATGTAGTCCGCTAACCCGCACCGGGCTAGCGTGGTGGACTAAGGTCATACTGAGAAGAGTCCCTTGCCCAGAAGTGAGATGGCAATGGGATGGTTTATTTTATATAGGTATAGCTCAGTTGGAAGAACGATACCACGTTTCGCCAGAGGCCGTGAGTTCAAGCCCCGCTTATGTCAAAATATTTTTTCTTATTAATTGCAGAGGTCATTGCTTGCCACATTGGTCTACTCTCGAGCACGACTGCTAAGCGTGAGGTCCTAGGTTCAATTACCGGGTCTGGAAAAGTGTTATTGGATTATCTTGTAAAGAAATTCTCTGCAGCAGCACGAAGTCTGGAACTGTGAGTGGTAGATGGCAATAGGCTCGCCCCCTATTACATGCGACTCAATAACCGCATATGCGAGTGGTGTATAATATTATACCTCTGCCTAACCCTTCGTGGAATACCGGCGTGATGCTTTGTATGTATGTACAGTCAGCATCAAGAAGATGAATACACTTAATGAAATTCAAAAGCGATTATTAAAGCAAATAGTCATTGAAATCTTGATCAATTTTACACATAGTATCTGCGGATACATAAAAATACATAGTCATTTAAATTTTATGATTTCAACCAATAGTTTTTCAAGAATAAGGCGTTTGAATTTCGCTTCGTGTATACATATTTTTGATGCCGAATATATCTACGTATTTGTACTGGTATATCTTCCAACGAATGTTTGCGTCGGCTTCCAAATTTTTATGCGATTGAAATTCATTATTTTCTATGGACCGCCTTTGATCTCTGAACCATCTCGATATGCAAAATCAGTGAATTTGTTTGTTCAAACGTTCTTCAATTATGCTAATATCTGGCGGTCAGCCTGAAATCTGCTTGCGTCTAGTCTACGACTTAATAATAGTGTTTTAGATTGAAAATGTTATCAGAAAAGTCTAAGGTTTCACTCGATGATCGAATACTTTTGAGTGTGTGTGAGTGAGACAGTTTGATTTAATAGACAAGGGAAAACAATAAAAAATCCTATCTACGAGCAATATTTATATAACTCTAGCTGGTACCAGGCGCGTTGCTGCCACAGAAGAAATAAATTCGCTCTTCCGAATACAAATCAAATCGTTTGTTTTTGCGACATATGGCCATTGTAGACATAGTTATTAAGTATAGAGTATCACCATATTCGACCACCAAGCGGCATGCAAAATTAGTACAAATATGTTCAAAATAATAAAAAAATAATCGAAATCAATCATAAAGAAATATCAGGTTAATAATGTCCTCCTGACCGATTTCGGTCACGGCGGTCAATCTCATCGGAGATTAGCCAACTACGCATGAGATATTATAGAGCACAAGTATGTGCGTAAACACAGGTGCTCTCTCTATTCCTTCACTCTCATAGTCCGATGGGACGGCAATCCGACACGACCGGAGAGAGATCAGGCGCAGGACCAACGGCTTTACGTGCTTTCCCAGGCACGGTGTGTATTCACATACACAAAGACCCAGACCCGAAACAACTATCTGTAGATCGTACTAATATTTGTTCCGTGCGGGAATCGAACCCGCGACACGTAGCTCAGCAGTCAATCTCTCAACCACTGCGCCAACCGTGCCGTAAAGGTTCAGGTTAATATTAAATGAAAGAAAGAAAGAAATATCAAGGATCAGAGTACAATATTCCATCATTTAAATATACATTAATCGAGTAATAGGATTTATTAATTAATATTGTTTTTATTTTATTTTTGAATACATTAATATCTGCAATCTCGAGTATTGTTTTAGTGCATGTAAAATATACTTTTGTTTAACATTGCTGTTTTATTTCCAGGGTAGGCTATGTTGTAGTTACGTCTGCATACACATTATTACATTTTCCGGTACAACACGCGCGCCATCTACTGTAAGTTAATTGTTTTTTTTTTTTTTTAAAACGTTGCCCCACACTAGGATTTCTCCTGTATCGTGGGTACAGTTTACAAACATACATGTCACATGCACTCACAACCAGACCCGAAACAACTATCTGTAGATGATACAAATATTTGTTCCGTGCGGGGATCGAACCCGCGACACGTAGCGCAGAAAGCTAATCGCTTAGCCACTGCGCCAACCGAACTTGTACTATGCCTATACTACCAATTGTACTATGCCTATAACCTTTACGCAAGTGCAAGTAGTAAGTTGACAAAGTTTTATCGCAATCAGATGAACGGTATGGTAGCGCATAAAATACGAACAAACAAACATTGATTTTTATATATTAGATAATAACATAGCATCACGCCTGCATTCCCTGAAGGGTTAGACAGTGGCATACGGTACACTTACATTTCGCTGATGCCATTATTGAGTGCCATGTAATAGGGAGCGCGCTTATTGCCACCTACCGGGCATAGGTCCAAACTCCGTGCTGCTACTGAGAATTTCCATACAGAAAAACGCAAGTAACATTTTGTCCGACTTGGAATCGAACCTAGGACCTCACGATTAACAGTCTTAAGATTAAAGAGACAGTTCTAGGTTACTTCTGAACTTAAAAACTGTTTATATAGGTACAGAAAATATTATCTACTTCTCTTCTAAATTATTATTTGAGTGTAGGTACGGATGCTGCCTATCCTCCGGATATAATCCCTCAGTTGACAGCTCCCGGTTGAGATGGGTAGCCACCTGAAGTTACCTACTAGCTTCACCCAGCGAGTATGCTTACGAAAAAAAAAAAGTGTATGTGTACTTATGTACGCACGTAAGAAGTTATACTTCTCATTTCCACTGATATGAAACACGTGTTACAGATGCACAAATATTTCAATCATCATCATTATCATCAGCCATAAGACGTCCATTGCTGAACGAAGGCCTCCCTCAAGGGGGGGGGGGGGGGGCTTGCCATAATTTCCACGCTTGGCAGGCGGCTTGGGGATCGCAGTGGCTCACCGATTAGTGAGAGGACGCTGCTGCCCGTCCTCCGGTGTCTGGTCGCAGTTTTAACGTTTTAAGACGTACCCGGGTCAAAATATTTCAATAACTACCTTGAATATAGCTATCAATTCCCAAGACAATTTAAGAGACATTTACCAGCCAACTTCATGGTGTCATTTTTATGTCGCAAGCGCGCCAAAAGAAGTATAACTTAAAAAAAAAAAATTTTTGGCAATGAAAAATAGAATGCAAGAGCCTCCACGAAAAAGGAAATATGAGATCTTATGATGCACCCTGGGCAGTCAGCCTCGATACCACAATTGCTGACTGGCTAATCTATCCACGGCACGAGCGATTCCCATATGATAGCTCGTGCTCACAATACATCAGTATGAACAAAAAGTATCTACACTATGTTCTTTTGTTGTCTTTGAGGTCGTATAAGAACAATACTTTGAGAACAGACAATAAGCTTGAAGCATCGACGGACACTGGCCGAAATTGTAATCAACTGACCAATCAAATCACCTTTGTCTTCATTTTCCGGTCACTGAGTTAAGTAATATATCTAAGGGATGTTCTTGAAGACCTGAACCTTTGATATAGAGGTGGAAAGATTAGTCAGGCGGGCAACAAAACGGCTGACTGTCCAGAGCGCGTCGGACAAACGTTAATATCACTAAGAGGATTTTCTGAAAAGAAATATTTAAAAAAAAGACGAATTTCGAATGTCAATCGAACATTACCAAAAATGTCAAAGACTTTTATTTTCATCTGGACTTTTTATTGGCGTTTGCAAAACGTCACAATTCTAGTTGCAATGTACCAAAAGCCCTTCAAAATAATAGTTCAATATCTATAAACACAATAGCAACCAAAACGATACCTATTATTCGATAGACGAGTATTTGTAAACTCATAATAGAGGTTTTACAGAGAGACAATCACAAAACTCAGTAAACAGAACTAAAATTTACCAGACAAGATTCAAAAATATTTGTCCCACAAACAAATCAGCGCCACGTTACCTCAAACCCGCCCGGGCGTCGAAGGCACGTCCCTTACCTTACATTCTCTGTCGCGACTCATAAATAAATCTCTAACTACCAAAATCAATACGCACGAGACGGGGAGAGGGGAGACTAGGGATGAAATGGTGTGTTTCACACTGCGCCAAGTAGTAGTACCCCTTTGCGAGATTTTCTCGACCTCAATCATAGTTCAAATTAAGCCAAAAGAATAAGCAACTACGGTGCGAGTTTTTGATACGTTTTTTTTTTCGAATTAGTGTTAAGAGTAAATCCACATAGTAATTATATCACCATTCGTAGTGTAACAAAGGTAACAGCCAGTCATTACCTGCAGACAATTATCACTGCGCACAATCTGTAAGTGAATTGGTGAATTATAAATGTATTTATACTATTTACTGTGGTATATGTTGAGTGATTAAATAAATCAATAAATAAGCAATTTCAAAGTGGTTTCGAAAACAAAACCTATCCTATAAGTGTCAGTAGAAATGGGATTATAAAATAAATAAGCTAGTTAACAAATGATTTCCAAAAACTAAACAAAGCCTATCCTATAAAATAAGTAATATTAGTAAATACTGTAATTCGTACATGTATCATGTCATTATTGATCTAGCTAGGCTGCAATTCGATCTAAACTGACGTCACAGGAGACAGAAAAAAGGCAATATAAAACAGTTTATCAACAACAAAGGGTATATTCAACCAGCACAAAGTAGAACACCTCCCTCATCCACGACGCTCCGTGTCATTTACCTGTCCTCATTAAGCCTACTTACCTTTATACATAAGTAAATATATATATATATATATTTTATTGTACATCAATACCTTAATATTGTCCCCGAGACATTAGAAAGTAATCGTCTTAACATAATTCTTTTAATTGAAATTAAAAGTCGAAACGGCATTATGTTTTTCGTCTTTAATTTTTATACTCCTAGAAATACATAGACTGTAATTGTACTGGAAGCATAGACGGAGAAGAATAACGTGATTCATTAACGTGAAGAAGAGGTCAAGGCGGCGCACAATGGCTAGATAATCGTGCGTTAAAAAAAATAATATGACAAAGTTCAGCCCAAGTAGAAGACGTAGAAAAAGATGATAGTAGAACACGTTTTGTGGTCAATATATGAGACAGAATTAACTCTTCTATCCAAGAAGAGTTTTGACGGTAGCCCAGGTCATAGCCGGTATTCCAGACAGCTTCTAGCGGTGGCAAGTTGGTTTAACATACATGGTCCCTTTAAAACTGGTCACTAACGAATCAGAAAGTAAAATTCTGTGTTGTAATTCCCATTCCTCGTGGCCAAGAATCCTACTTCCTACTAATAAATGTGAAAGTTTGTGAGTATGGATGGGTGGATGGATCTTTGTTACTCTTTCACGCCATAACGGCTGAACGGATCTGGATTAAATTTTGCACAGAGATAGATTATAGTCTGGGATAGCACATATGCTACTTTTTATCCCGGGAAAATGTACGGGTTCGTAAACCACGCGAACGAAGCCGCGAGCGGAAGCTAGTGGGAACTACATGTAAGCATTGATTTTAAGCAAGAATCTGTAAAGCTTGTTAAAGCCAAGAAGAAATAGTTATTTTTCCTTAATACACCTCTAAGAATTAGTTACAGTCTCAAAACGAAGTTAAATAATAATGTTTAATCGATCCATAAGACAGAATCCACTGCGCCTCGTCCCGCAGAATCTTGTTTTACAAGCTTTTATTTAACTTGCAATGTTTTTATGTGTTTGGCACGAATCTTGGAAGCTAAATTAGAACCACTTCCCGATGTCCGATTGGGCTCAAATTTGGTGTACATATGTATCTTCGGTGACAATACAATAATATGGTACCATGGAGCTGTTCTGATGATGGAGACGGAAGACGGCCATAGGAACTTCTCTAATAAACAAGATAAACTCATCGAGTTTTGGTGAGTACTTTGGTGCTTTATGATATCCAGGGTCTGATGATGGAGTCGGAAAGTGGCCATAGGAACTTCTGAAATAAGCTTAAACCCATCGAGTTTGGTTTAAGCTTGTATTTAAAAATGATTTTTTATTATTTATTTTTTCAAACTTTGCTTGAACGAGTGAAAGACCACAATAGAATAATTTTGGACCTCTGTAAACCAGACTCGACTCAGCCTCAACTTTACAAAGAGCTGGCTCCTTTAGACGCATGTATGTATGGTTGACTTTTGAAGGGTTAGAAGCCTCATTGGTCTTGTGGTCGGAAGCGCGACTGCTGAGCGTGAGGACTTGGGTTCGATTCCCGGATCGAGCAAAATATTTTTGAGTGTTGAAAATGTGCCCGGTTGATGGCAATAGGCTGGCAAACTGTTACATGAAATGTGGGTACACCACACACCTCTGCCTAACAGTTCGGGGATGCAGGCGTGATGCTGTGGTCCCTCTCACACCTCATCACAATTGGATAGGATTTAATATACCTATGGTTATTCTATCTCGACTCTCTCTTTGACGACACGGTTGGCGCAGTGGTTGAGAGATCGACTGCTGTGTCGCGAGTTCGATTCCCGCACTGAAAAAATATTTGTATGATCTACAGAGATTTGTTTCGGGTCTGGGTCTGCGTGTATGTGAATACACACCGTGCCTCGGAAAGCACTTAAAGCCGTTGGTCCTGCGCCTGATCTCTCTCCGGTCGTGTCGGATTGCCGTCCCATCGGACTATGAGAGTGAAGGAACAGAGAGAGCACCTGTGTTTGCGCACATAATTGTGCTCTATAATATCTCCTGCGTAGTTGGCTAATCTTCGGTGAGATTGGCCGCCGTGACCGAAATCGGTCAGGAGGACATTATTATCTCACGAAGGTCGGTGAATTATTCCATTTTAACCTTTATGATCATAGACTTAAAAGTCATGTGACACGTCTTCGTGAGACAGAAATACGATACATGAAATATTGTATGATCATCAAAATGTTTATTGAGCAAACAGACAATCATTCTCTTATTATTTTATATACTCGAGTGTTCATATCCTTTTTATATTCAATTCGATTTCCTAATTTGATCTTCCACCTCTCTATAACTCTTATCACAACGGGATAAGGTTCAAATTTCAAGTACATAATAAAGAAAATATTATTATAAAGGGTGTATCTATACGTTGAAGTATTAAGCGGCCATTAGTTTTATTTTTATTGGAAGACCATAAGTTATAGAGGGCGCAATTTTGTTCTTTATGGTGTTACAGTTGAGGGTAAACCACAGATCTAGCACATTAGTGTTAGCCGTGTATTCGTGGCACCGATTTGCAAATCTGAGGTCGTGAGTTCGAATCTTAGTGTGTATGTTACAGTCATAGTGATTAAATAGTTATTATACATAATGAATGGTCATTATATATAATGACTAAATTGTCTAGTCAATGTGATAAATAAATCACTTTATCCGGACATTATTCATAATAGCAGTAGTCAAAGTCAGTTACAGTAATTAATATGGTCCGACATGCTTCCCCTCCAGCTCCTCATTAAAAAACTACAATCCCTCTAAGTTGAGCACCTAAAAAAGTTGTCGTGCAATGTTTGTAGTATTATTTGTCATGTAAGTTGTTTTTTCAAAGTCAAAGTGTTTTATTTCAAATGGGCTTTTGCAGGGACTTTTAAAACGTTATGAATCTAGGTGCACGGTTCCAAAGTGGGTGGGTCTATATAAGATGATAAAATAAAATAAATTAACATTTTCAAAATAAAATGTTCAAGTCTTTGTTTGTTAAACAAAAATGTATAACAATGTTATATAAAAAAAGAAGAAAAACTAAAATGTAATAAAATAAAATAAAGTAGGTACTTATAAGAGATAAATGTCTAGTCATGCAGAAAACACCACAACTAGATTGTGGAGATTTTAAATATTTTATTATTGTATTTGTTAAATAGTGATACCAAATACTCGTATTGATCTCTTTTTTGTGTTATGGCTAGTGAGCTTTCAACATTTTTATTAAAGGTTAAATAATTATCTATGATAATGTTAATTATAATATTTTGAAAATGTATAATAAAAATGCATATTATTGCTACACATATATTTAATATTTGTGCTTAAGGCAAATTGAAATAAAACTTTAGAATCTTCACCTATTCTTGTTTTATTACTTTATCCAAGTCTTCTAAGATATTATATAAAACAGCTAGTTAATGTGATTAACTAGCTGTTTTATATAATCAATTATCACTTTGTCTAAAATGAGTAGATATTATACATATATAAAAAATAAAATATATGAACACATCATATAAAATTATATAAACCAAAAGTACGAATAAGTGCATATGTATATACATTATTATTATTTTACATTCACTAACATACACTAAATCTACACACACACATACCAACACTAACTCACACACCCATACGTGTTTTCGCACCACGATGACAATGCCTACAATATGATGTAATGGGGGGCCTGGAGTTCTATATTACAGGCCTAGGCTTAGTTTAGACTCCAGATCTCCCACAAATCACAAATTTCACCACTTATTCTGTCAACTGTATTTAAGGTCACTTAAAATGTAATTTGTGGAGATGAAATAAATAATGTTATTTTTTATTATTATTCTCTTTATTTGCTTATATATACATATAGATTACTTTTTTAAATATTAGTATAAAAAATATAAAAACATTTATAAATATAAAAAATAGTAGCCCACCGGTATCTGGAACAGGGTCCAAGCTACCGGCGGTCAGGGCTCCAGAGAAAGGAACCTCCTAACAATGCGAGCCGTGTCAAGAAGTACCGCTTTCTGAATCAGGCCCTTGACCCAGCCGCCCAACGAGAGCCTCCTCAGGTGTTGGTCGAGGCTGTTGGCTATCAAGCCATTGGCTGAAACGACTATCGGCACAATGATCGCTGAGTCCACATCCCACATGTCGACAATCCCGCGAGCCAAGTCAAGATACTTGATTTATTTATCTTTCTCATTCTATTATTATTAATGCTTGGATAGTATATATACCCAATATCCGAATTTATTACTTTCACTATAACTTGTACATTGATAGACTGACGATGTGAGTAACCGCTGGGAAAGAAGGCATGAAACGGAAAATAATTTATTTTACATTAATTAATTAAAAAGGCTGCATCATTGGGCTTGTGTTCGCAAGGGCGACTGCTGAATGTGAGGTCCTGGGTTCGAGTCCTGGGTCGGGCAGTATTACTGGGTTGCGCGGATTCTGGAACTATGTCCAGTTGATGGCATTAGGCTCGCCCCCACTTACATGGGTCTTAATAACAGCATCGGCGAAATGTTGGCGTATAATAGTACACCTCTGCCTAACCCTTCGGGGAAATAAATTAACGCTAAGTAAATAATCTCTTGTCGTCTTCAAACCATAAAAAGTTAGATTTATTTTCAGCATGGCCTATAAAACAGACATTACTTCCAAATCTTCGTACGCGCCACAAAAAGCTAACAAAAATGAAAGTTACCATATCTTTTAAAAGCTTTTAAGTCGAAAGTAATAAATAATAACATACTTGAGTTGTTTATCAAGTTTGTTTTTGGGGTTGTAACCCCTTCGATGCTTGAAACGGCTTCTGTTTTGATGACTAAATTTAAAATGGGACGTCGATGTCAGGGTTGTTTTTCAAAATGGATAAAATGAATGGTTTTCTATGAATTAGAGGGCACGGTTGGCGCAATGGTTGATTGATCGACTGCTGCGCTGCGTGTCGCGGGTTCGATTCCCGCACGTAACAAATATCTGTATGATCTACAGATAGTTGTTTCGGGTCTGGGTCTTTGTGTATGTGAAATATATGTTTGTAAACGCACTCACGATACAGGAATTATTACTAGTGTGGGGCAACGTTTTATAAAAAAAGAAAAGAAAGAAAAAAAAGGAGTATTTTGTCTTGTCACGGCAACGAATTAGCAGCAGCTTTCGACGTTAGTATCAAACCAATATTGGTCCATTTGCTTTAAATTCGCAAGGTAAAATAGCTTGACAAATAAAGCTTAACACTGCCCGACGCGGGAATCAAATCCAGGACCTCACGCTCAGCAGTCGCGCTTGCGACCACTAGACCGATGAGACAGTCCAATAATAAATAATATTTTCATAAAATTAAAGGAAATATCACAAATATAAATAAACTAGCTTCCACCCGCGGCTTCGCCCCCGTGCTTTACGAACCCGTACATTTTCCCGGATAATAGGAATAGCCTATGTGCTATTCCAGACTATAATCTATCTCTGTGCCAAATTTAATCCAGATCCGTTCAACCGTTCTGGCGTGAAAGAGTAACAAAGATCCATCCATCCATCCATCCATCCTCACAAACTTTCGCATTTATAATATTAGTAGGATAGTAGGCAGTAGGATTCTCCTCAAGTACAAAATCGCTACGTATAATATCATATTTAGTCTCTAATATGATAATAATATCTCCCAAAATGACTTTAAAGCAGCCATTTTGTTATAATAAAATAATAATTACGGAAAGTAACATGTACGGTATGTAATTTTGATTCGCATCAAAATGGAGTTCCACTGGAAGTAAAGGGTTTAACTACACTGAAAGCGTAGCTTTATCTTACTGAAGCGATGTTATCTTGTGTTGTTTGTTACCTTTTCACGCCTAAACCACTAAACCGATCATCATGAAATTTTGCATACGCGTTGTCAGGGGTACAGAAAAGGACATAGGGTGCCTTTTATTCAGAAAAACGTACTGTTCTGGAGGGAAAGAACAATAACTTCCGATGGTCACAATTGCTTTAGGAAGCTAGATGGCGTTACGTGTGACCCGAAAAAATGAGCGGGTTCGTAATCAATGTGGGCGAAGCCGCGGGCGGAAGCTAGTAGCTTTATATTGCGAAATGCTATACGTTTTCTTAGAACATGTAACGTATCTTAAATTTGAAACGATTAATTATAAACCTATTTTTTTGAAGAGTTTCGATCGAGTTTCTTGCCTGTCTCTTCTCCATAGGACGGGGTATAGAAGGGGGCTCCATAGAAGGGGGTAGCCCTTTTGGAACTGTGCACCTAGGGTCCCGACTTTTTAAAAGTACCTAAAAAGGCCTATTTGAAATAAGGGAGCGAGGCCTGTGCCCAGCAGTGGCATAATGCAGGCAAGTAGCAACTCTAACTTGCAAGTTCCATTGTTTAATACCAAAACTTGACGAAAACCGCGTGGAAAATGGAATGGAGGCTATTACATAAATAAAAACTTTACTCGCTTGCTCGGCTTTTTGAAAACAGAAATTATGTTCTTGCGAACAATGCATCAACTATCGCCATCTATTGGTAAATATGAAATGAAATGAAATTGTTTATTTTGCAATTAGGATTTTTCAATCACTTCTACACGTCTTTTAAATAAAAACTAGTTAGCGTTGGCATTTCCTATGCCTATCCTTGAGAAAAAACGCCGGAACAAATTCAGGTATCAATGTCTATTTTCAAGTCCAGACAGATTAGTATCAGTCAGATGTACTCAGCCCGAAAGGGCAGTAAATTGCTAATCCAATACTGTTTCTCTATACTGAGTATAAAGATTTATGTGAGACAAATTTAGGGTGGAATGATAATTTGAAGATTGTGCCATAGCTATTTGAGAAAGTCTCCAAGCATAGATCAGTCATCATGAGCATTAATGTTTTTAAGAACGTTCAGCCTACATCTCACTCACATTAGCAATGTATAGCGGATACGAGTAAAAGATCATTTAAATTTAATCGGCATACAATATTAACCTTATTCTAGTTAGAAAAGGCACAAATTAATATCACATAGGTTATATATATCTTATTGGAATGTCATTCCGGCGCACCACCATAAATGAAATAGCATAATAAATGTGTTTATTTCTAACTAGCATACGCGCGCGGCTTCGCCCGCGTGGTTTACGAACGAATTTCAGGAATAAAAAGTAGCTTATGTGCTATTCCAGACTATAATCTATCTCTCTGTGCCAAATTTCATCCAGATCCGTTCAGCCGTTCTGGCGTGAAAGAGTAACAAAGATCCATCCATGCATCCATCCATCCTCAAAAACTTTCACATTTATAATATTAGTAGGAAGTAGTAATATTAGTAAATTAGTAGGATAAGATAAACCAATAAAAATTTTGAGGCACTTTTAAAACGTTAATAGGACCCAATTGCACGTTTCAAAAACGATTAGGACCAAAATGTTTTAGATTAAGTAAGACTGGCAGTTATCATAAATTAAAATTATAGTATCGCTTTCAGTGTGGTATGACTCTAAATCTATATTAAGTAATGAAGTGAAGCGTGTAATTTTAAGTCATTACGCGCTACTTTGTAAAGTCGGTTTTATATCTCAAGTAAATGTCGTTATACGAGCAATGATGAGCAGGATGCGAATGATATAAGGTTGAATATGTTTATTTATTTATTCCTTTTTTGATACGCAAGATAAGCAGTGATAGCCTAGCGGTTGAACGGTTGCCTTTCATGCAGGTATTTGCGGAATCATTGCACCTTTACTAAATAGTCATTATTAATAGATAGAAAACTGTAGTGTTTTTTTTTTTCTTATTTATTTCGAGACTTTTACCTTATAAAGGTATGTCAGCCTCATCGTAAACTAATCTAATAATTACAATAATTATATAATTGCCGCGGATTTTGATGCAGCCACCATTTTAAATATGAATTTAGTTGTTTTAGATCTGGGCTCAGCTAACAAACTTGCGAAAATCCCAGCATCATATTTATTAATATTGAAATTACACATCAACAAACTGTAGTGTTTGTATAACTGTATCTAAACAATAGATACATTGTCTCATATACACTAGTACACAGCTTGACTTGACAGCTGTCAATTGATCAGTGGATGGTCTAACCGTGCCATAAGACTAGAAGTCTAGGAGGGCCATTATGGAAGTCGGGTGCTTGGTGTATAGCCAGTGTATAGGGTAAAACATATATATAAATAAGAATTCTACAAATACAATACGGTAGATGACTACTAGTCATCTGATTTATTCTTTATGAACTGTCAAAAGTGACATTTTGTTCTAAAATGTTTGGAATACTAAGGCGTGACGTCATAGTTTTTCATTGCCATTGACATACTTATTGTGTGATTTTGATAAATTACAGTAAGTTTAAGAGTTTTTAGAAGGAAAACTATTTACCAAACAATATTTCAGAATTTATTTTTGATGCATACATCTAGCCTATTCACCTGAAATCAATATTCTGGTACAAGTTGCCATAAAAGCGTGAATGATTGAATAAGTAAGTTTAAGTAAGGGAGTGCAGGCAAAGTAAACAATTTGGACGATATTAGGGCAGTTTAAATGCCAACAAGTATCGTACCATCACGCATTCTTCATGTTAAACATCATACTTAACTATTTATCATGGAAGTCAAAAGCAGGGGCTCTCAACCTGTGGTTAACTACTAAGCTATTCAAAGATCGTTTGAAAGCTCAAAATGCTGAAATTACATGAGAGTTTAAATAAAATAATATCCATCACAGCGTTCTAAAAAGTCTAGGAAGGAACTAATGTATGAGATTAACTTATTTCACTTGACTTAGCGGGCACTGCTGCCATGGCCTCAGAAATCAAGGGCGTTAGGGTAAGAGCCAGGAGGAACAATACTCTTCGCTTTAGAAAAGTAGTACATAATACATACAGTTACATAATTGTACTTTTGAAATAACAAAATGTTGATCACCACTACTGGTCTAAATATACCACTTCGTTAACTAAAGATGCGCGGGAGTCGATTGAGACGCTCACAAACGACACGCTAAAGAGGCGCGGACGGACGCGGGACGGTTTGTTCAATATATTAGAAACAGCCAGTTTTGGAGAAAGATGTTTCAGATGAGAGGTTTTTGGTTGATGAGCCGTAATATGGAAGTTTAAAAATACACCATATCTCGTAGATATTTAAAAAAATAAAAACGTTACATTATACAATAATACATGGATTTCAAAAACAGTGATTTCCTAGCGGTTGAACCCTTGCCTTCTATGTAGGAAGGTCTGAGTTCGATGCCGTGCACCACGAACATTTAGCAATCATGTGCGGATCAGAATTTGATTATCACTTGCGTTAACAGTGAAGGAAAACATCGTGAGAAAACCTGCACACCCGCAATGCTCCAGAAAGTAATTAATGGTGTGTCTAGTCTGACACCATGCCAGAATGATAGACCCTTCTCATGTAGATAAGAGGTCCATTCCCAACAGTGGGACAGTAGTGAGCTATAACTACATATGTATTATATGTAAAAGGAAGTCCCTTCATCGCATCCGTCTGTCTGAACGCGATAAACTCAAAAACTACTGAACGGATTTTCATACAGTTTTCACCAATGGACGGAGTGATTAATGAGGAAGGTTTAGGCATGGGCGCGCGTAGGATCATTTTTAGGAGGGTGCACTAAAGATGGGTTTACACCAAATATAAAACTGGCAATAGAATGCTTAAGAATTGCTTTTAAGGTGTAAACGATAAAATTAGTTTTCATTTCCTCAGAGATAAATTCTAGATTTTTTTTTAAATGTACTTTTTTCCAAGCCAGGGGGGTGCAAGTGCACCTACTTGCACCACCCTCCCGGCGCCCATGGGTTTAGGTGTATAATTCATTAAGTGTTGAAGATGTCGGAAAAACCGCGTCGCGTAAACCAATAGAGTTATATATGTACATATATCCTTATTAAATTAAATTAGAAAACCGTTTCAGAAAAAAAAGGCGTATATGCTCTGCTATCCGTGCGAAGCCGGGTCGGGTCGGGTACTTGGAATTCGAACTCCTGACCTCTCCCTCACCAGTCCAACCCTTTGGCTATACTGTTGATGAAGATATGTAAAGTTTCTAAATCTAATTTATATTGCAACTACATACAAACGTATATCCCATAATCTTGGCTTTCAGAGCAGAATTTCCATACAAAGTCGTACAACAATAGGTTAAGTTCAGACCTTCTTTGAGCTTTGTTCTAAATCCTAAGGTTTACTTTGAATACGGTTATGCTGGCGAAGATTTTATTCGTGTAAGAATTAGGCGAGTGGGTCAACCACGGAACTGGCAATGAATATAAAGACGAAATTAATAGCCTTAAATCGGAACTAAATACAAATTATTGACGTACGTCATAAAGCTGCAAATAATTGATATCCAATGTTAAAAAATAATCTGTTATAGATAAAGAAATATAATACACTAGCAGACCCCGACAGACGTCGTCCTGCCTTGCAAAAATAAAATCCTAGAACTCGATCGCAGCGCCACCTACCGGATCCAATTTTGAATCTAAAACATCCAGGGACCCACGACCCAAACACACACGAACTTTAATCAAAATTGGTCCAGCAATTTAGGAGGAATTCAGTGACATACACACATACAGAAGAATTATCGGGTTAAAAATTATCCTATCTCTCAAGTTGGACCAAACAATACACATTTACGAAATTTCATCATCCCATGGGAGACTGCTTCGTTTCAGACCAAGTGGGGTAAGGTTACTTTTTCTGTACGCTATACAAATAGGTGAGCGCAAACGTAGTTTCTGAGCGTGGTTTCCTGTTAAAGCTAGTCCCAGGCAAAGCGTTATTAGGTTTTCCTATTAGAAAAATTCATGGTTACAGCCTGAAGTATAGGACTGTACCCGGTGGATGGCAATTAGCTCGCCTCGTAGTACCTACATATTACTCATTAGCCACTAAACTGATCATACCGTCTAATACAGGCATCATGCTATGTTGTTGTCAAGTTATCGTTGAATGTGGAACGCCCTTTACTACGAAGGCATAGATGCGTTTGCGCACGTTATTAGTACGTGTAATAGCTTTCTATGGCAAGTCACTTTACATAACTCTAGCATTTATTGTACATTCTTTGTGGATAGTTTTTATGTATGACATCACGCCTGTCTTCCTGTAAGGGTTAGGCAGAGATGGATTATAGTACATCCATATGTTGCGTCAATTTTTGTCTCATTACCAGTAGGGTTAATTCATCATCAGCCAGAAGACGTTCACTGCTGAACGAAGGCCTCCCTCAAGGGGGGGTTTGCCATAATCCCCACGCTTGGTCAATTACTCAGGTACAATCTTTAACACCCGGTAAGAATTTGATAGAGAGAAAAAATAAGAGAAGAATTATTTTATCGTAACAGAACTAGCGCACAAAACAAGAAATAGGTAAATACATTCAACCTATTACTGTCCCACTGCTGGGCAAGGATCTCTTCTCAGAAGTCTTAGTCCACCACGCTGGCCCGATGCGGGTTAGCGGACTACACACACTGTCAAGAACTTTATGGAGCCCTCTCAGGTGTGCAGGTTTCCTCACGATGTTTTCCTTCAACGTAAACGCAAGTGATAATCAAATTCTAATCCGCACATGATTCCGAAAAGCCAGAGGTGCGGGCCGGGTTCGAGCTCAGACCCTCCTGCATGGAAGGGAGAGGTTCAACCGCTAGGCTATCACTGCTGTCTGTAGAAATAGGTGGGTAAAAAAATAAACAAAAAAGAATTCATTGCACGCCGTAGCTGCGACAACGAGTCTAACACTCAGCACGATGTTGTGTTGTGACGTCAGCCTCAACACAACTTAAAATTTTCTAACAGAAAAACCCAATAACACTGCCCGACCCGGGTATCAAACCGTGAACCTCACGCTAGCCGCGCCCGCGACTACTACACCAACGTACCAATAATAACACACATTAAATACATATACACATATATACACTCATACACGATTCCTAAGATCATCAGATAACATGAGACTTAAGATGCCAATGCATTCCACAAGATTTTTTGACAAATCCTTCACGGTACAAGCCGCTCGTCTGTGGAATGCATTACCAGTCCCAATAAGACTTACGCAATCACTGCCAGTGTTTAGGAGGCTTGTGAAGGAGCATTATTTATCGCTGTAGTTTTGCCTTGTTAAATTTTATTTCCTGCAAAATCTTTATATATATATATATTATAAATATATATTATTTTTAAATAAATATTTATGTATATACCATATTGTCAGTAAGTATTTATTATTTTGTATTGTATTTATGTACACAATTTAAAGCCCCATATCTTGTGCAGTTCACTTCTGTCCATCCTAAGGTTGCCTGGAAGAGATCGCTGATTGCGATAAGGCCGCCCATTGTACATGCTAATTGTAATTTTTTATGTATGTTTTTAAACTGTGTCGTGTGCAATCTATCTATTAAATAAATTATAAAAAACTATAAAAAAAAACTCATGTCAAACGGATAGTTACTCTGCTCAAGCGGATATTATGTCATTAAGAATAGAACAGAATATAATTGTTTTTATTTCTGATTAACCTATTACCGGCTTTTAAAACGTTAATAGGACTTTAGTAGCCCAGTTCCAAAAATCTGGTCCTATGGAGATGAACCGGCAAGAAACTCCGAGCTATCTCGTGCAGTATGAAAAGCCCTTTACCGTAAAAGCGTTTGCGCACATCATTAGAACATCTAATGGGTGTCTATGGTAAGTGATACGACACTAGTTTACATAGACAACATTTTACCGAAATTACCTTATATGGTATGTTTGTTTGGGTATAATTTCTAGGTAACAATTTTTTTTTTTTTTAGGATTTAGAGCAACTTTTCGAGCATATCATTTGGGCTTTAGTGTGTAAGGAAAGATGCCTGAATGATATGACTGGCGTGCCCTGGGCTATTACTCCAGTTACGAACATTGGTGTCTGGGTAATTTTTCCCCAATGGTTCTAGAACAAGACGACTTTAAGCCATAACATTTTTTCTTTCTTAAACTTTGCCCCACACGAATAATTCTTGCATGCGTGCGTTTACAATAAAAAATATACAGATTCACAAACACCCAGACCCGGAACAACTATCTGTAGATCATACAAATATTTGTTCTGTGCGGGAATCGAACCCGAGACTGAAGCACTACGCCAATGAGGCTTTCTTTTTATTTTTACTTTCTTCTAAAATATGTAGCTAGGTATATTAATATTGTGTATACTTTAATGTACCTAGATAGATCGAATTGTGGACTCTGTTTGAGAAGACGAGAGCTTAAAACAGAGATATTAAAATATCTTATGGATATAGTATCTTAACATTATAATCTTACCTAGCCCTTCGCTGAATACAGGCGTAATGCTATGTTATGTAAAATGTTGTGAGTCCGCTTGCTTGAAAAAACAGATTTTATTACCAAAAGTAAATAGACGAATCCGGGCGGTAAGGTAATAATATTTTCATATACAGATAGTGTAGTGAGTTAGGTATATCTGTTCGTTATGTGGGCCTTCTTAGGATTTGTATGACCAGATGGTAACCATGATATGTGATAGTGATGTGACTCCAAACTTCGGTACCGGGACTTTATAAATATCAGCACCGAATGTAACACGTTTGAGGACGCGGTTGGCGCAGTGGCTAAACGATTAGCTTTCTGCGCTACGTGTCGCGGGTTCGATCCCCGCACGGAATACATATTTGTATGATCTACAGATAGTTGTTTCGGGTCTGGTTGTTTGTGCATGTGACATGTATGTTTGTAAACTGTACCCACGATACAGGACAAACCCTAGTGTGCGGCAACGTTTAAAAAATAAAAAACAAAAATAAAAAAACAAAACATCACGCCTGTATTCCCCAAAGGGTTAGACAGAGGTAATCATACACCCGCCTATGTCGTTATTGAGTCCCATGTAATAGGATTTAAACCTATATTGCTACATACTAGACACAATTCCAAGTATAGGCTGCCACTAGGAATTTTCTAAACAAAAAATCCAATAGCTTTACCTAATCCGGGGTTGAATCTAGGACTTTAAGCTTATTAGCCGCTCTTGCAACAACTGGACCAATGAGGCACTTAACTTCAAAATACGATATTGATGCGGTGTTTCGCAAGCCTGGATGCAGAATGTCAGGTCGTGAGTTCAATTCTAAGGCAGGCCAAAGACGAGGAATATTAAAAAAAAATCTATGATGCAGGCACTAAAGAACACGACTCACTCCTTAAAATACAGTAAATGGCAGAAAGCTTTGAAACACTTCTGCCGACCCTTTCGTGGAGTGCCAACATAATGTTGTTACTATATTTTTTTTTATCCAATAATATTCTTTTGTCGCAAAACAAAAGAAATCTCTCTACTACTTAAATTTTGAAATCAGAATTACTAAATTCACAAAAGAAATCGACTAAACAAATTCTAAATTCTACTAATGTTGAGGATCACCTCTAACTCAGGCAATATGCCTGCAAAACGTGAACTAATGCGACATGATTCTCAGATAGTTAAGTCTAAGATATGCTGGTACGGACGCAGAGCTTTTAGTATCACCACACGATAGGAAAATATTGGGACAAGTCCTGTAGACCGCGTCAGTTTTAAATAACTTTAAAATAGTTCCCTAAAATCGTGAGGGGTCCGTAGCTATAGATACTGCGCGGTACGGTCGCTCAGCGAGGTTAAGCAGCGTTTACCGCGGTTAGTCTTTGGATGGGTGACCTTTTTTCACACATTAAGACCCCTGTGTGCGTCGGAAAGCACGTTAAGCTGTTGGTCCCGGTGTCATAAGAAAACCTATGTACCCGGTTGTTACGAGTGTCAGCAGCCCAAAAAATCTGAAAAATAATGTAACTTTAGAGTATCAGTGTCTCCTAGTAATTGAGTAGCGACTGTCAAATGGCAGTCGCTCTGTATAAAATACTGATATTAGCCACAACCGGTTAGATTTGAAGCTGACCCTAATGTAGTTGGGAAAAAGCTAGCCAGATATTATGGTATTCCTGCATTGAAGAGGGAGGATCTTCCAACCAAGCGAGCCCCGCCAGGCTAACCACTTGGTTACGTTCCAAACTCTTACAGTGCGATTCAGGATTTTCTGGTGTGACTTCAGTACGATAGATGGCTCTTTACCGTTTCCCATATTGCGATTAGTCGCTACATCCTAAAAGGAGGATATAGCAACCCTAGAATAAAGTAGAAAAATATTAACTTGGTTTGACTACTGTTCAGTTAAAAATTAAACGAAATAAAATGGTTGTTTTTGTAAAATTATTCCTGATAGATCCAAAACGGGTGCTCACCCTACGTATTCACCATTCAATGCGCTTGCGCGGCAGCGAGCGTTCGAAATTCAAAAATTCAAATCAGTCTCTGTCCGTCTTTCGTCGAGTGCGCACGCCTGTCAACATTTACATACACGTTTTGTATGTAAAGACCCATACATTTATCTGTCTTTTATTTTTTTATACTCTTATTTTACTGTATAAAACTTACATTTTCTGCCTAACGATGTCGTTTTACCATTTTAGTGGGTTACAGGCCATATACGATAAGGTTCGTGACCCTAAGAAATGTAGACTTCAATCAAGATGGGATTTTGCATCGAATTTTAATGATGGTAACACTTGGAAAGAATTTTAATGGACCGTTTTAAATAGGCATAGTTTTCCTAGCTTTAAAAATACAGGTACTTCATGGCTTTTGTTCGGAAACCCGACCGCTTTTTCTTAAATACGGGCTTCTTAATGTAGGGTACATACTTAAGTTTAGTAATTTTCAATAGTATAATAACATAGCATCACGCCTGTATTCCCCGTAGCGTCAGGCAGAGGATTACTATTGTACAACCATTTTTCGCCGATGCCGTTTAAGTCCCATGTAATAGGAAGCGAGCCTATTGCTATATACCGGGCACAGTTCTCCGTGATGCTACTGAGAATTTCCATACAGAAAAACCCAATAAGACTGTTCCTGGAAATCGAGGACCTCACGCTCACCAGGCTTGCTTGTGAGCAGTAAAACCAATGAGGCATTCCAATTTCTGGATTAATGTGTTTATAATGTGATCCAGACAAAAACAAGAAAGTCAATAACCTCACCTATCAACTGTCATGTAGTTAAATATTAAGAAACTTGTCACTGATCCAGTGGTCGAAAGCGCGAATGTTCGAACCGGTAGCCTAATTACGTAAAACAGCGATAGCAACGCGACAGCCACGCAGAAATCTCACTGTCAGCCAATCCTACTTCCTACTTCCTATCCTACTAATATTATAAATGCGAAAGTCTGTGAGGATGGATGGATGAATGGATCTTTGTTACTCTTTCACGCCAGAACAGCTGAACAGATCTGGATGAAATTTGGCACATAGATAGATTATAGTCTAGAATAGCACATAGGCTAATGCCCGGGAAAATGCACGGATTCGTAATCCACGCGGGCGATGCCGCGAGCGGAAGCTAGTACATTATATGATACAAAAATGACATTTGACAGAAGGTATTGTGCGATCTACGCCTGTCGCTACATCGGTAATTAGGCTGCGGGTTGGGCAAAAAAAATCTTAATAGCAGGACTTTGTAATTGTGTCCAGTAGATGGCAAAGGGGTTACACGGGCCTTAATTACTTATTCGGCAGTGATAGCCTAGCGGTTGAACGCTTGCCTTCCATGCAGGAGGGTCTGAGTTCAAACGCGGCCTGCACCTCTGACTTTTCGGAATCATGTGCGGATCAAAATTTGGTTATCACTTGCGTTTTGAAGGAAAACATCGTGAGGAAACCTGCACACCTGAGGGGGCTCCATGAAGTTCTCGACGGTGTGTGTAGTCCGCCAACCCGCACCAGCCCAGCAGTGGGACAGTAATGGGTTAAATTTATATATTACTAGCTTCCGCCCGCTGCTTCGCCCGCGTGGTTTACAAACCCGTACATTTTTCCGGGATAAAAAGTAGCCTATATGCTATTCCAGACTATAATCTATCTCTGTGCCAAATTTCATCCAGATCCGTTCACTCGTTCTGGCGTGATTGACTAACAAATATCCATCCATCCATCCATCCTCACAAACTTTCACATTTTGTAATATTAAAGTACGAAGTAGGATAACTTAATTAGCGATATTTGTGGTGGATAGAACTCCCTGCTTACTTCGGTCGTACAGTCTCCAGAATCAAACCTCACACCCTTAATATTCCCATTGCAGGTCTACTTAATAATTTGACCATACATGGAAAAAACCGTGAGCCATATATCTTGCAATCTAGCTAATACATATTATATATATGAACAACGACACATTGATTTACCAGCCATGTGGCGGCCTGCAGAATGTATAAATTATTAGTCATGTATATTAAACTAGCTTCCACCCGCGGCTTCGCCCGTGTGGATTACGACCCCGTGCATTTTTTTGCACGGAAGTCTAATTCTTTGTTCTAAAATAAAAGTATCATAAGTTACTCCTTATAACATCAGCTATCTGCTAGTAAAATTCCTGTCAAAATCGGTCCAGCCGTTTCGGCAAATTTTTTATAGCTTCGGTTACAATATGACAATTTTCGAAGGGAGCTCAAATAAAATATAACCCATGTTACTCGCTGAAAATATAGTTTTCTATAGATGAAAGAATTTAAAAAAAATCTGTTTACTAGTTTTTGAGTTTATCAATTACAAACAAACATACAAAAAATCAAATCTTTTCTCGTTTATATTATTAAATTTAGACTAGCTGTTGCCCACAACTCCGTCTGCGTATATTTTGTTTTCTCGACAACAGCGTCATCTACCAGTTCCAACTATAGCTAAGAACTATCCATAACCCCATAAGTACAAAAAAACATCAAAATCGATCAAGCCCTTTAGGGCGAGAAGAATTACAAACACACGCACACCGGAATCACTACATATAGGTATAAAATAAAACAAAGTCCCCCCGCCGCGTCTGTCTGTCTGTCTTAATGCAATAAACTCAAATACTACTTAACGGATTTTAATACGGTTTCAACTAATGGACGGAGTGATTCCTGAGGAAGGTTTAGGTATATAATTCATTAAAGTTTTTTGTAAACTGGCTGAAATATGACGATAGTTGTTGAAGATATCGGAAAAAATCATACCAATTTAGTTATATATCCTTATTAAATTAAATAAGACCATCAATTTGGAAAATAAATGTAGGTGTATATGCTCTGCTACCCGTGCGAAACCGGGGCGAGTCGCTAGTTATATATAAAGATGTACATATAATACCATAGTCCTTCGACTGATGAATAAGTCAGGGGTAAATACGAATGAATGTTATGTCTTTATTTTACACGATTTTGTATTGAATTCAGTGTGGAACTAAATAAATAATTTAGTAGAGTTTTAATGTTTATAATGTCTCATTGGTCGACTGGTTGGAAATGTGGTAGCTGAGCGTGAAGTTTTGGGTTCAACACCGTGGACGGGCAAAAGAAATTCCAGAGTTTTGTACATAGGATTTAATAACGGTATCAGCAAAATATGAGAGTAAATAAAATAGTACATTTCTGTCTAACCCTTCGGGGAATACAGGCGTAATGCTATGCTATGTTTTATGACAAAAAATTGCCATCACTTCACATTAAAATTGACTGAATAAATTTATTTTTTCAAACAAACACTCATCCGCGACATATTTCGATTCACAACGGTTATCCAAATATGGCTATCATCCCCATTTTATAAACATTCCCAGTATTATTGCTGCTAAGTGAGTATAATGTATGCGTTCCCCCACTCACCCCGACACACCCCCTTTCCCCCCTGTTTACTTTCATTGCACTTTGCAATGAAAACGTTTGGCAGCTTTTATCTGGGTTGCTAGTTGCATATTTTTGTGTACCTACTTATTTAATAAAAAAATAAAACCCAAATATTATTCCAGAGCTGGGCAAGGGCCTTTACACGGTCTAAATCGATGAAGTTCCTCGCCGGTTCTTCTCCATAAGATCAACTTTTTAAGAGTGCCTGTAATAGGTTTATCTTCTCTAATATAATATAAATCAATCTGTGTTTTTTTTGTATTTTATACGCTGCCATGCCGTTCATCTGATTGCGATAAAACTTTGTCAACTTATTGCTTGCACTTGCACGAAGGTTAGAGGCATAGTACAATTAACTTACAGTAGGGGGCGCGCGTGTTGTACCGGCAAATATATTTGAAAGAGCATTTCTGCAATTCCACTATTATTTCTTCTGCGGCACCAACGTTCTGGGTACCAGCTAGTTTGAAATAAATACAATTCTATTCTATTCTAAAAAGGCCGTGATAATAATGCGTATTTTATTGGTTACTTCTTCTCCTTGGCTTCAATGGACCACAGCTTTATTACACACTGGCATGGTGCAGGTTGGCGGAATATATATATTAAACAAATACTATTACAATCTAAATGAATATTTAAACGATAAGTTACTGAAATAATAATGGCTATAATATTAAGATTCATAAGATATTTTTATTGAAATTAATATATGTGTCAACAATGACTGAATGTGTCAACAATACTCTGCAGTGTTTTATTTTAAATTAAATTCATTTTTTATGTTTTGACGCGAAATATTAAAGTTAATCCACTTGACCAGTAGTACAAAAACGTTGGTAATGTTATGACAGTGAACAATTACGTCTTTAAGTACATAGTAACAGTGTTTGTGAAGTACAATGAACTTTGTGTATACTGAGAACTAAGGATAATTACGGTAAATACTATATAATAAATAAATATATTATAACATAAATAGTGTTTGCAGTGACATTTTAATAATCAAAAGTGTTAAAAAGTGAAAATAACTTAATAAAGTCAGTTATAAATTCGAACAGTGCAAAATTTTAATGTAAACATTAACCAGCTGATTCATCTATCAAGCAATCACCAATCACAAGACAACATTAAAATTTTGACACTAAAATATTCGTTCGGAAACTGTCAATAAAAACGTTTTGTCGTTTGAATACTGGTCTTTTGAGCGACGTTTCTTTTCACTCAGAAAAATAATATTAAACCATAAGTAATATGGATTCCGATAATATTACTTTCCGTAAATTATGCAAAACCAGTTCGTTAAATGACTTAAGTGATATTCATGAAGAAACAAGTATATTTGATACCCCTATGATGAGTTTACCGGATAGCTATCATAATAATAGCCAAACATTGCATGACTTGAACGAAAAAATTAAAACATTAACAAATGATCTACTAAGCGCTAACCAGGAGATAGAAAACCTGAATTCAGAGAATTTTCGTTTAAAAGCAGATCTTCATAACTCCTTAAAAATTATAGACCAATATAAAAAGATTAACAGTACATTTGATAGGAAAAGTGTAACACCTAAAATTAATAGAATAAAAATCCAGAAAAAGACCCTTCAAAGCCCAAAAGTGTATCCGACAGCAGACATATCGAACCAGAATTTTAATAATTGTGTAAGTCCTGAACCACATGGACCGGCACAAAATACACTAAAGAATCTCAGCCCAAAAATGTCTTCGCCTTATAGTACACCTTTGGATTCGCCTGTTACTTGTCAAAATCTGGAAGGACCCATTAGGACTGGAGAATGCAGTGATCAACATACCCCAGAAAAACATTGCGAGAATCTAAATACATGTACAAAGATAGTACAAACACCAGACTCTGTTGAAAGGACTAGTCTATCTGAGAGAAGGAAAATTATTATTCTGGCAGACAATCAAGGCTACAAAATAAGAGAAACTCTACAAAACCTGACTGGAGAAGAATTTATAATATCGTGTTACTCTAAATATGGAGCTCCCCTGAAAGAGGTACTAGAAGCAGCAAAGGACGAAATTAAGAAACTGAATAGTAGTGATTTTATAATTATTCTAGCAGGAATTCATGATAAAAACCCTAATGAACTCTTGTTTTCGCTGAATGAGTTTTTAAGTAATACATATCAAACAAATATAATAATTTCAGAAATACCTCGTAACAAATGTCTAAATGAGAAAAAATTAAATTATGAAATTAAATTCGCGTGTACTAAGTTTAAAAACGCTAATTTTGTAGATATGAAGTACTCTGTAATGATACCTAAACGCATTTTTTTTCCTCTCTATACAGCTCAGTCACTCTTAAAAGAAATTCTCCGTGTGGATTACAGACTAAAGTATGAATTGTATTGTAAGGGTTTAAATAATAATGACTTAGAACATACACAGGCATTAATTAATAGGGGCACCCAGACTGATGTGTTAAAAGATCTTCGTAATATTAGTACCCAAACTGACATATTAACTGATACAACACAATCAAATCAATCAAATGATTTTTTTCGTGTACAACAAAATTAGAATACTACACCAAAATATAAACGGGTTGATAAACAAATCGGATTTATTAGTTGCTTCATTGAAATCCTTGAAAAGTGTACAGGATATTATATGCATAACTGAGCATAACATGTCTAGCTGTGACTTATTTTTATTAAACATTCCAAACTATTCTGTGGGTTCAGTGTTTAATCGCAAGAATCGTCGAGGTGGATGTTGTATTCTTATTCAAAACTCACATAAATTTACTCCTATCAATGACATAAAAAAATATTCAACAGAAGGTATTATTGAATGTTCAGGAATACATTTGTCTGACCATAAATTATATATATTCTGCATTTATAGACCACCAAAGGTCAGTGCTGAAGAAATAAATAAATTCTTTAGAGCACTTGACTCTCTTTTGAATCGGTTTTGTTTTGGTAAAAATAAGGTTATACTCTGTGGTGACTTCAACATTAACACACTAAAAAAGAGTAAAGAATCTATTGAACTAATGCAAATAATGTCTTCATTTAATCTTAAAATAGGGATAAACGAACCAACTAGGATGGCCAGTGGAACATGTATTGACAACTTCATGTTTAACATACGTGGCTGCGAAGCAAGAGTACTAGAGCTTGCATTATCAGATCACACCGCGCAAATACTTACATGTCCAGTAAACCTCAGCTATTCTCTTAAATATTGGTTCATTCAAAGACGCGACTATAGCAAAGAAAACATGGAAAAATTCAACAATTGCCTAAATGCTTTAAGTTTTAATAGTGTGTTAACAAGTGATGACCCAAATGTGGCGTTTGACGATTTCTATGATGATTTCTGTCTATTTTATAACCTATGTTTCCCTAAAAATTGTACCAAAATTAATGCGAAAGCAAACTCAAAATGGATATCAAAGGGTATCAGACTATGTTGCAAGCGTAAACGTCAGTTATTATGGCAGTATCGGAAAAACCGAACAAAACATAACAAAAAAACCTTTAAAGAACTGTCAGCGAGGTTAAATCGTATTATAAAATTGACGCAAAAAACTAAGAATGATAACTACATAAATAATTCAAATAATAAAAGTAAAGCCACGTGGACTGTTATTAACAGAAATAAAATGAATATACCAAAACAAGAAATACAACAAATAAATATAAATAAAATTACAATTAAAGACCCCCTCAAAATAGCCAGCGAATTTAATGAATATTTTATTAATCAAATTACTAAATTAGTCCCCCATAACGCACCAATTAATATTTCAAGTAAATCTAATTCAATATTTATGAAACCCACAACTCCAAATGACATTCTAAACGTAATTAAAAAACTAAAATCAACAAACAGTACAGGCTATGATGACATTTCGACTAATGTTTTAAAATATGTATCAACTAAACTAGCACCCATACTAAGTCATATAATCAATCTTTGTATATGCCATGGTGTTTTCCCTGAAAAATTAAAGTTTACTGTCATAAAACCTATCTTTAAGAAAGGGGACAGAAACGAAATGAGTTGCTATAGACCTATTGCGCTAGTACCAATTTTGTCCAAAGTTTTTGAAAAAGTAATCCATGAAAATATATATAATTACTTCGAAGCAAATAACTTACTTGCAAATGAACAAATAGGTTTCAGAAAAGGTAAGAGAATAAATATGGCAATTTTTACATTTTTACGTAATATTATGATAGAGCTTGATAAAAAAACCTATTCGTGTGCCCTATATATGGATTTAACAAAAGCATTTGATTACGTTGATCACAATATACTATTAAATAAGTTATATGCCTACGGAATCAGGGGAAACGTCTATGATCTGATTAAGAGTTATCTTAGCAATCGAAAACAGTCAACACAAATCACAAGACTAAACTATTCAAATAAAAAAATAACTACTTACGAATCTAACTACAAAAATAATAATTTTGGGGTACCACAAGGTAGTGTATTGGGGCCATTGTTATTTATTATATACATTAATGATTTACCTGGAGTAACGCCTAATAATACTGTTTTATTTGCTGACGATAGTACAATTATATTTACTGGAAGAGATAAAGGTCAAATGGAAATAGAGATAAATAATACTTTAAATAATATTGTTAAATGGCTAATTTCAAATAATTTAAAAATTAATTTAAGCAAAACAAAATTGATGACGTTTAGAAATAGGGTTGATACATTAAAAGAAATGAATATAAGTTACGTAGACACAAAAATTGAACAAGTAAATGTAACAAGATTCTTGGGAGTAAACATTGATTCTCAGTTAAATTGGAAACCACTACCTCTATTACGAGTTTTTTACTATTTACTTTCAAAGTAAATGTAAATTTTCATGCAAGCGATTTTAGTTCTTAACTTGGTTACGTTAGGGATTAGAGTCGCTAACATGATATCTCTATAAAATAGTGAATAGTAAATCAAATCTTACGACGGCTAACTTCACAGCTAATATAGCTAGTTATTTCTTTCTATCTCGGAACAAAGAAAGAGAAAGATATATATGGCAAAAATACTAATGTTCAGTGTCGATAAATAAAAAACTTAATATTATAATCCTTTACAATAGAAAGAACATCTATCTGTAAGCCGAAGAGTAAAGATTAACCGTATATTGAAATTGATTTCTTTATACGTCATTGTAAATAATTTATTGATTGTCAACGAGTGTTGCCCGATCTAGTGTTTTATTAGAAATACCTTTTTTAATCTACTTATTTTATGGCTGTTACGGAAAATATACCTGCTTGTACAGATATCAGACAAAACTATTTACACTCAAGATAGACTGCGAGATTAAATTGGTTTTATAATATTTATTGTAATAGTTCGTAAATAAATCAGAATTAATAGTTACTCAATAATGAGTGATATTCACAATTCTTAATGTTTATTTGTGTCTCATTTTTTTTTTAGTTTTTCAGTTGAACTTTAAGTGTATTCTGTTCCATAACTGCTTATTGATAATTAGTTGTGCCCGCAACTCTATCCGCGTATACACCAACCTATGCGTGAAATCCGATACATCTGAAAATTTGTTATTAGCTTTTCGATTCAACTTATTATAACTATTACACTGTTATGATTAGCAGTAGATTTTCCTCAAAATAATTAATATATAATAGTTGTATTTGCACAAACCGTAGGTATTTAAGTTGCGCTCAAAGTGTCTGTAGTAAAACTGTAAAGGGGGTAGGCCCTTTACAGTTTTATTTTAGTAGGTAGTGTATAGATTAGTGATGGACAGATATTGTTCTGATTACTGTTCTTTTGAAGTAGATAACTTTTTGTTCTCGGCTCATATGTTAGGCTTGAATTGGGATAAACTCTAAACCTTGATGTTTTATAGGATAAAATAATACAATATAATAAAGTTTATTAATTTTCCCTAAACAACTGGAACACTTTCAGTTTTATTTGTATTGCTTGTTTAAATTTCATCTGGGAACAACCAACGCATATTGCACATTTCCAATTGATTTAATTTTTATAATGTTTAAAAGTGCCTTTTTGGCGTGGGAAATGTTAGCGATCTTGTTGTGTCTTTGTTCCCATACTGGCGTTCTTGTAGTAGGTATGAAGTTAAATCAAATATTTATTTGTTTTATATGTATTTATTTTTGTATACAACCTTTTGAAGAAAAATATTTTTTATTGTAATGTAACTGTCAGAATTTGACATTTGAAGTTAATACTAACGAAAATGAAGTTCATGGTATACGATTTAGTCGGTACCATTTTTACCAGCAATATGCTTGTTTACCTTATAATTTTATTTATTCTATTTTGTGTCAACATAATGTCTGGCAAAGCTTTTGAGCATGGCATATTTGAGAGCGGCTGAATTTGAGGATTAACAATGCAATGTCAGCGAAGTAAACACGGCAATTTGAGAAAGATGTAAACCTATTCGAAAACATAGTTACATAAACATAATAACAGCTGGGATTAAAAACCTCAAGGAAGTTTTAATTTGGGATATTAACGGAATATAACGTGAATTTTGGTGTCAGTAAATATATAATCACAACCTCTGGTGTGGTGGATGTCAAATGCAAATGGAGTCGACGGTAAAATCCTGCCTACATAAAAACGATGCATAAAAACTTCGAATTCAGTATGCATGATGAACACCAGAGTATTGTTTGTTGGGAAACTACTCTCCCTAAGCAGCTTCCTAGCTTCCTAAGCAACTTTCCTAACTGCAAGTGAAAATTCAAGATATCATTGGAAAAGTGAAACATTTCACTATTAGGAAAAGGTCGAAGTGCACAACTATAAGACAGTGTAATAGAGAGTAATGTAAATGTGTATATACAGCATGTATCAGAAATACGTGGTCATTTTTCAGGGTATGGACCTAAATATATATAAATATACATATTTCGAGGTGATAAATATAATAAAAATAATCAGCTGTCCCATACATTTAGGTGGAGTAGGTATTGAAGTTTTGTATGGGACAACTGATTTTTCGCGATTACGATGTTGGTCCCATGGCGAAAGTTGTTCAGCATGATGACCTGACCTTTGAATATTACCACGCATTTCTGATACACGGTATATAGGATACATTTTTGTGCCAGACGTATGTAGATTTAATGATAAAATAAAATATTTTATGAATTTCATTTTGTATGAATATCTAAATGATTCGCCACAATTTGGTTTATGTACCTATTATTTATATATCTGAGAATTTTGAGATCGAAATCTTTAGGATTAAGAAAAAAGCAAATGCGGCTGATACGTGCATGGATTTATTATACCCAATATTTGGGTTAAATATTTTTATTTTACTACGTAATATGGTCAAGTTAAGAAGCACAGTGTGGTCTCAAGATTAGAAAAGTTGAGGGGGAGACGTTGTTTTATATATAGACAGGGTAAGCAGATTACTTGGCGGGTGAATACAGAAATATATTGTCGCTCTGGACAACCTTCGGCGGATTAAGGATTGATTAAATAAAAATGTTTTTTAAAAACGACTTATTTAATGATAATTTCAGGGGACAAGCAAATCCATGTATAATTATATAAAAAAATATATAATCGTCTAAACACACTCTAAAATCTGAAATGGTTCTCCATTGCATGGGTTGCTGCATTGTAAGGGCCGGAATCCAAATTCAGTCCTATGGGTAATCCAAGTCGTCAAAAATCCATTAAAATACTAATAATAATAAGTGCACAAAAATTCTACATAGCTGTTAAATAAACACAATGACGGTTTCAACTGAAAATTGACAATACTCTTGTCTTTTCTCGTTCGTTATTACGTTCCTTCTAAAACTTAAAATTTATATATGAAAAAAATATAAAATATTCTTTTTTTCCTTTATTCATTTAGTAACATATTTTTTTAAATTTATAAATATATATAATAAAAAAATACATTTATAAATATAAAAAATAGTAGCCCACCGGTGTCTGGAACAGGGTCCAAGCAGCTTTTTTTTATTATTATGGATTATTGCTTTGTCAGTTTATTATTAACAAGTAATGAAAATAGAGAATCATTAACTGAAGAACTTAAATTGTTTTACAACTTCAATCATTACGTATAGTGGAACGAAATTTCTTGACATGGACTTATAAAGAAATCAATTTCAATATACGGTTAATCTTTACTCTTCGGCTTACAGGTAGATGTTCTTTCTATTGTAAAGGATTATAATATTAAGTTTTTTATTTATCGACACTGAACATTAGTATTTTTGCCATATATATCTTTCTCTTTCTTTGTTCCGAGATAGAAAGAAACAACTAGCTATATTAGCTGTGAAGTTAGCCGTCGTAAGATTTGATTTACTATTCACTATTTTATAGAGATATCATGTTAGCGACTCTAATCCCTAACGTAACCAAGTTAAGAACTAAAATCGCTTGCATGAAAATTTACATTTACTTTGAAAGTAAATAGTTAAAAAAACTCGTAATAGAGGTACACATGTGGAAATGTTATGCAAAAAACTAAACCAATATTCGTATGCAATCTACATGCTATCAAAAACTGTTAATACACCCACACTTCTTACAGCCTATCATGGGTACGTTACCCCTCTTTTGATGTATGGTGTTATGTTCTGGGGCAACTCTGCAGATAAAGAAATAGTATTCAGAGCGCAAAAGAAATGCGTTAGAGCGATGTTTAGGATGCCGCAGACAGAAAGCTGTAGACCAATATTCCCTAAAATTAAAGTTTTAACACTTCCCTGTTTATATATATTGGATATGATTATGTTTGTCAGAAATAACAGCAACTTTTTTGTTAAACTAAAAAGCAAGAGGCACCAATTTAAAATAAGCTTTATTTCTAACAGAACTGGTATTTTGAATAATAGTGTGTTTTGCATGATCCCTAGAGTGTACAACAATTTACCTAACTCCTTACTCAAAATATCAAATAATAATATTTTTAAAAAACAAGTAAAGAAAATACTTATAGACAAATCGTATTATTCGGTAAAAGAATTTCTTGATGATAAATTATAAAAAACTGTTAATCTGAATATAAATTTATTTATTTTAACATTGCTTATGAACTAATACGAACGAAATATAGTATAATATATTAATATTTAAAATTCTCTAGTGACTATTTCTGCTCTTTGACATTATGTATTGTTTTGTATTTTTTCCATTAGTATTAAGATTAATAACTGAATGTAATGTTATTATTGTAAGACTGACATTTTTCGTAATTGTATGGACTATTTTTCTCGATATGTTTGCATGATACTGTGCTTAATTCGTCTATACCTAATTTTGATTTAAATTTGCATGGCGTGAGCCTGATTATGGCGATTTATAATTTAATTTAAGAACATCTTGCTAATTTACCCATATTCTGCAAATAAAGAATTTGAATTTGAATTTGAATTTGAATGTTTAAAAACACGAGTTCTCTTCCTCTCACCTACTTTTGCTGTGCCCGACAGGGTCCACAATTCGATCTCATAGTTTTAAGCCTACCACCTAAGTACTACATTGTGGAACACAAATAAAAAATTGAGTATTGAGACTACATACACCATGGATAACTTTATGAAGACATCTCAGGTTTGCTTACCTATGATTTTCTTAAACATGCCGTACATTTGAATTTCATCTGTACACATAAACTACAATGAACCGAAACAAATATCCGTAGTTCATACAAATATTTCTTCCGTGCGGGAAATGAACTCGCTACACGAAGCGCAGAAACCACCTCAAAGGTCACTCTTGATCTTGGAGAGGATGGTTTTGCACACCCAAAGGTGTGCATTAAAAAGTAATAAGAATTAAACACAAACACGTACGTTCTTGTTTTTTTTTTTTGTTGTAAAGGTTAAGATATTTTTATTAATTGGTTTCATTTTAATGCATGTGTACCAATGATACTACGGAAAAGGGTTCTAGTCCCACACACATCTAGTTTTTTTTGCAGTTTGTCTTCTAATCTGTAACAAGATTTTTAAAAACTAAAAGAAGCAAAATATTCCCATAAGAAAAGCTAAACGAAGACTAAACGAAACACACCTAATTAAAATCTCTATATACTTTAGAAAACAAACAAAAAACTTCAAATTTGGCAGAAAAGTTCATTCAAGTTAATATTACCTCGAATCGTGCAAGTTAATCTTACCCCAGAAATTGGGTAAATATTTTTAGTTGGTAACACTGGGGGCTCGGTTCCCCGGCCGTGTTATTAAAGCAAATAAGTGAAGAATTATTAAACAACTGTTTTACTTTACGTTTTCAGTCAATTTTGAAATGTAGGTTGACAAGGTTGTTTAAAATATTACCCGGCGAATTCAAAAGAGCAGTGGTATTCTAGGGTTGAGGCGTCAAAGTCAAAGTTTTTTAATTCAAGTGGACCATTGCAGGTACGTTTAAAATGTTAAAAATGTAGGTGTACTGTTCCATAGTGGGATGAGTCTACTGCAGTGGTCGGCAACCTTGTCATCCAAAAGAGCCAAATATAGATAATACACAATTGAAATTTATTCAAAGAGCCATTCTTTTTAACATAAGTTAAAAAACTTTGCTTTAGTAGGAGACATTATTATGGAGATAATTAAGATTAAAAGTACACTCTCGAGCTTTTCGTGGAAAAGCCGCAGCCGAGGAGTCAAAGATCCGCATGCGGTTCGCGAGCCGCGGTTTGCCGACCACTGGTCTACAGAGAAGAGACCGGCATAATTACATGTAGGTAGTTAAAAAAATACTCTCACATTCCAATACAATCCAATAAATAGCAAAATATTATACATTTATATTTCCTAATAAATTAGATTAGTCAATCAGCAATGGTGGTATCGACGCTGACTGCCCAGGGTGTGCCAGACGATCTCGTTTCGTTACATAAGGAGCGATAAAGATACCTACTTGTTCAGCTTAATCGATATTAATCGACATATTGTTCACCATAATTTTTAAAATTTTAGTCCTAAAAAAATAATATTCAAAATTTTCATACATCACTAAACGAATATCGATTTAATATGCGTAGATATTTTCTACCCCTGCCAATTAGGCGTGCAAGCAATAATTAGTAAAATCTTGGAGCGTTCACAATTCAACAAAACTCCTACAATTTTGTTCGTTTAATTATCAAAATATAGCATTGAGCTGTGTAGTGATGGGTAACGATACAAAGGTATTAATATCGATAGTTTTGTTCAATCTCTCGTTTAATTTGATTAATTTTATAGCGGGTTTCGTCATTTTAGGTATATATTTTTTAATGTTGAAAAGACTGGATAAGAAAAAATAGATTTGCCTTTGGGCTCTACAAAGCATGGTATCTACATAGATTTATATCTAGTTGAGAATTGCCAGATGCAAAATCCTATTTTTTAATTTTTTTGTGAAGCTTATAAATTATTGTAGTTATTTTTATCAAGTCACGAGGAAATAGTCGATGTATTATTATGATATATTTTCCCCTCAAACATTTTTTTCTTTTTCTTGTTCATTCAATATAGATAATTAAAACAGTACCGAGTCCGGGTCTGTGCATAAAAAAAATGTTGTTTATAATTAATCATTAATCATTGTTATAACACAAGGATAAATAACAGATCATGGGCCAGATTCTACGTACATACATATCTTAAAGATAAATCTATAAAATTAATTTTATAAAAGCGACTCACTCACCCACTCAATGACTAATGACGAAATGTCAGGCACAATGAGTATAAAACCGACCAACTTGATGTTAATAGGCAAATGGCTTCCATAATAAAAGTATGCATACGCTAAGAAAAGATGTTTCAAAAATAAATCTCACTACGCGCACAAATTCGCGGTGACAGCTATTAAATTAATAGACATAAAAAAAGTAATAAAAAATCGACATCGATAAAATTGCCATTAAGCACATCACTATTCAGCCGGATCGATATCCCGTCGGTTACTAGGGCTACAGACGACGCCGCGACCGACGGGGCGCGCCAACACCGGGAACTTTCACCTGATGTTATTACAACTTGCAAATTTTGTGCCTCTATTGATGAAATTGTACATTAAATTGGAGAAGGGTCTTTGGATAATGCCCCCGAGTAAAAGGTATTTTCCTAATCGGTTCTTGTCCTACCTGGTTTTAGTTATACAGAGCGAAAATAGTAATCAAGGTTGGGACACAATACGGGAATTGAGATAGACATTAACAAAAATAATTGATTTGAGTTAGGTATAGAAATCATCTGTTTGAGAGTCTGTATTGCTAAATGTGGATTTTTTATATATGTAATGTATTAATAGGTAAATAAAAAATAATCTTTAAAGAACGTTGATCCACACTAGGCCTTTTTTTGTATCGTGAGTACAGTTTATAAACATACATGTCACATGCACACACACGAAGATTCGAAACAAGTACTTGGACATACAATCATTTGTGCCATACGAGAATAAAACTCGCGACTGGTAGCGCAGAAAGCTAAACGTTTAGCCACTGCATAAACCTTTCGAATCATATATTATTATTTTATATCCATATTCTTCCCATCACTATAACTTCAGATCGATAGGCCCCGTCACTACAGATGGCGCGACGGGGCGTGTTTATGTCGGGCTCACACACTCACCTTTATATTTACGCTATTTCACCTTTGAGGATGGACAGAGTCGTATGTTTATTTCACATACAACCATTACCTCATACTTGTAATTCTGAATTTCAATATATTGTTAGGCTATAGGCTATTTAGGCTTTGACTGATGAGTTTGGTGGTTTTGGTCTGATTCCTGGTAATAAAAAGTCAACGCCTTTTCCAATGGGACCCCTAAAGGATTTGGCCAATAGGATACCATTAATTTAACAACATTAAGCCACTTACATTGATTATAAAGTAAATCAATATATGATTCTATTATCATCATCATCAGGCAGAAGACGTCCACTGCTGAACGAAGGCCTCCCTCAAACCCCCCCTGGGTTTGCCATAATCCCCACGCTTGGCAGGCGGCTTGGGGATCGCAGTGGCTCACCGATTAGTGAGAGGACGCTGCTGCCCGTCCTCCGGTGTCTGGTCGCAGTTTTAAGACGTACCCGGGTCACATGATTCTATACTTCAAGCTTTCTAACAGTAGATATCATATTCCATATTAACAGTACATCTTCATAAAGGGATTAGGTCATAAAGATACCATCTTTAACGATACAGACGCGCATGCGCAGCGTTCATTTTTATTACTTCGTAATTATGTTTAGCAGTAGTTAACTATTTCGACACCAATATTAGGAAAGTGGGTTGTTTGTGTTGTTACTGAAAACCGACCAACCACGTCATTTAAAACAAACATCCAACATTAGCCCTGACAGAAAAGTTCAGTGTGATAACATTTTGTTTTTTAACTCTGTCAAATGTTATTATTATACCCTTTATTCATATTACTTACATATATTTTTTTTTAAGTTTATAAATATAAATAACAAATAACAATACATCTATACATATAAATAAAATTGGAGTGTCTGTTTGTAATATTGAAATAACCGTTTTTTACTACATGCATATGAATATATATACGGTACATACACCAAAATATTTTTTTTTACAATTTTTGTCTGTCTGTTTGTATAGGCTAATCTCTGAAATGGCTGGACCGATTTTGACGGGACTTTTATTGGCAGGTAGCTGATGTAATAAGGAGTAACTTAGGCTACTTTTATTTTAGAAAAATTCTTTTATTTTAGAATAAAATAGGGTTAAGTGCATTTGGTCTCACTATAAAATACATTGTTAAGTTCCGACATCCACGCGAACGAAGTCGCGGGCACAGCTAGTATACCAACCGGCACCGGGAACAGGGTCCAAGCTACCGGTGGTTACGGCTCCAGAGACAGAAACCTTCTCACAATATGTGCCTTATTGTCAGGAAGTTTATTATTATTTTTATTTTTTTCATTTTGTACAACAACATTTATTATTACATATATTCAACCAAGCTTAGTAAGCAGACATGTAATAAGAAGATTCATCATAAAAACACGACGAAAATATCCAATACCAACACAAAAGCGCGTTTGATTTCAATAGAAAACGCTAGTTCAATAATTCACACTCCTACCGTGGACCAGTCTAGACTGATTCAACATTCAGTAGCAAGCAAACACAGAGCAACGAATTTATAGATATGGCATAAAATCACGAAACAACGGGTTTACCTGGTAAATCGATTTTTGATAAACTGATCTAAGTAAATGCACATCAAAGATAAGTGCTGTTTAAAGCCAAATATTTTGTTGTCGGTCCCACAAAAAGGACTTCTTTTTTTACCTTGGACAAGCTGAAACATCGTAATGTTTTATCACCTTACTTTCAATCAAATAAAAGTAAAAGTGACGAGTAAAATAGATTCTTTGAGAAGTTTTAATGCGGTTTATGTGTTGTTTTTATTGCTTTCACCAGAATTGGTAAACATGACATAGTGGAATGTAGTTCTGTATAAAAGAATGACGCTCATTGGTGATTTCTACATGGGTACATATTTGACTCCCATTTTAAATAAATACGTCACACGATGCAAATTCTAAAGATATAAATTGTGGTAAAAAAAAACGAACGGGAACAGGAATCAAATCTGTGACTCTCTGATTCAGCATACCAGCTGCTCTAGCCTTTGAGCTACTGTTATTTCTGCTCGTTATGCCGAATCCATCTTCTAAATTAATCTCACCATCTGGTAATGGTGGCGATATAATTAACCAACGGAAATAATTTAAGTCAATGAATAATTTTCGGTACGAGCAATCATCGATTCAAAAGCTTAAATCTATCGAAAGCTTAATTCAAATGACCACAGTAAGGGATGAAATCCTTATTGCATCTAAAGCTTACCAAAGGAGACTAGTAGTAATCCTAATGACTTGGCTACAGTGCTTATAACTCGATCCTATCAAAAACGACTCAAGAGAAAAGATATTTTGTCTGCACTATCATGAGCACCAAGTAAAATGAAATATGATTAGTTGTTCTCACTGGAGGACATACTTGAATCAACCTAATCCCTCAAGACATCTGCTTATAGTAGAAATTGATTGTAGATAAAAAAAAAGCTTAAATCTATGAATAAGTTTAAAACATCAATGAACTGTACTAGATTTTCATTAATAACGATAGTTTGATTAACGTTTCTATATCTTGTTGATAGAAGACTATCACTTTGCCATGCTATAGCTCTAAACATAAAACCCGACCTCAACATAAGATTCTACAAAAAAATATTTATTGAAACACTTACCGAAATCCGCATACACGCCTGAGTTGTCACTTCCACTTATCACTGAACACTTCACTTTCCTAACACTATCACTTATTCCATCACTTTTCACTAACACTAAAAGAGCCTTCACGAGTGACAATATTTAAGATCGTCTGACACACCCTAGGCAGTCAGCTTCGCCACCACCATCGTTATCTGGCTAATCTTTCCACTACGGCATATGCGATTCCCATGTGATAGCTCTTGCCGACACGTAGAAGAGAAACGCGGGACTATTTGTTGCCTTCACTTTATGCCCTACGGAACACACCGCGGTTTATGCCCTACGGAATACTTGCATGAGACGATCACACTACCATCTACAGTCTAATATCAACACCTTCACATATCACGTAACACTTCACAATACTATTGTTTTTTTCACTAACACTACATCGTATTTATCGTCACTAACATCACTAGTTATGCGCAACCGAAACTCGAACCGAAAACCGAACTCTCGTGAGCCGAAAAATAAACAGTCTACAATCAACGCGTGCGCACACCGACCCGATAACTGAAGTGCACACGAATGACAAACTACCCATGACAAAAAAATATCAACAGTGCGGGTAGATTTCAAAACGTTTTAATCCTGTCTACCCACATATTACTCTATATTATTGTATTGTCATTTCCGAACGATAAGGATAGTTTTATCAATTATTACATTTTTTATTAAAATTTAAAATCTGTTGCCACTATCTTTTCATTTATTAAAAAATGACAAAGACAGGTATAATTAATGAAGCGTTTATAGAACGGCAGTATTTTATGAAAAAAGTGGTACGCATTTTAAATATCGCTGTGGCATATTCGAAACACTACCTACATATATCTTATATGTTGTATAACTTGTACATCATTATGCAATGTAATATTTTGATAAGCTTGTTTTTATTTTATTTGTATTTCTTCTTTCAGAGCTCTTATTCCCATACAGCCTGATAACGCTGCCAGTTTAATAGCACGATTGACAGCGATGCGGACGAGTATTTTGATGCGTAATGTTTTTATAATTTTTGTTTTATTAATCTGGTCGGTGTGTAAATATAGTGCATATAATAAGTAGTTTATGATGTGTAAAATGGACCCGGTGTCTGGCCGCAGTTTTAAGACGTACCCACGTCTTAAAACTGCGGCCAGACACCGGAGGACGGGCAGCAGCGTCCTCTCACTAATCGGTGAGCCACTGCGATCCCCAAGCCGCCTGCCAAGCGTGGGGATTATGGCAAACTTGAGGGAGGCCTTCGTTCAGCAGTGGACGTCTTCTGGCTGATGATGATGATGATGATGATGTGTAAATAAATTATATTTTAATTCTGAAAATAAAAATGACATTTTAGTTTTAAAATAAGAACGATCAATTCTGACACCAACAAAAGGCTAGATGACTAAATAAAATCATCAAAAATAAATTCTGAAATCTTGTTTGGTAAACAGTTTTTTCCTTCTAAAACACTCAGTATAACTTAATCTCTCGCTTATATTTGGCGTTTCCAATTTTTTATTTATTACAATCACACTATAAGTACCAATGTCAAGGGCAATGAAAAACTTTCACGTCACGCTTTTGTATTCCAAACGTTTTTAAACGAATTGTAGTTATCTACCGTATTCTGACGTCTGGCTTATTATTTACTAGCTGCCGCCCGCGGCTTCGCCCGCGTGCATTACGAATCCGTGCATTTTCCCTATAATCTATTTCTGTGCCAAATTTCATCCAGATCAGGACAGCCGTTCTGGCGTGAAAGAGTAACAAACATCCATTCATCCTCACAAACTTTCACATTTATAATATAAGTAGGATTAGTAGGATAGAAAGTAGGATAGTAGGATTAGTAGGATTTATTTTAAATTAATTTATTAATACCGCATCCTAAATATGTATAGGTATAAGCCTTCATACATTCAACTCTATTTAATCAGTTTAAACTGAATTTCAAACAGCTTTATTTCGGCTACACTTACGATTTGAATCGAATTGAGTTTGGTCATATCATTGCGATCAAAATGATTAGCTATTTGAAATTAGATGAACAAAATCGATACAGTTATTCGATTTTGTTCTTAGCAATCACACCTCAGTCCCCGAATGGTTAGGCAGAGGTAGCCTAATGCCATCTACTGGAAACAATGTCAAACTCCGGAATGCTAATGAGAATTTGCTAACAGAAAAACCCAACAATTCTTTTTTTTTTTTTTTGTAATTGACTTTTCTCCGCACTAGAATCTCTTCTGTCTCATGTGTGTTTGTTTACTAACATACCTACATACATATAGTTCACACACACACACACACACACACCCAGACACGAAACAACTATCTGACTTCATCTTAGAAATATTTGCTTCGTGTAGGAATCGAATCCGCGACACGTAGCGCTGAAAGCTAATGCTTTTGCTTAGTCACTGCCCCAACCGTGTTATCATAAACTTTAAGTACACGGAACTTAAAAACGGCATCAGCAAAATGTAGGTTTACATTTCTGCCTAACCCTTCAAAGAATACAGGCGTGATGTACATAATAAATAAAAAATAAAATAAAAATAAAAATAAAAATAAAAATAAAAATAAAAATAAAAATAAAAATAAAAATAAAAATCGTTTATTTTCAGGCGTCGACGGCCCATAGCGTGTTAGTATTAACAAACTAAACTTAAAAACTATGTTAGGAACACTTAAACACACATGAGTACAAAAAAAACAAAACACAACAAAAAGATACAGCATCCAATCAGAGGAAGATTTATCAAGTACCATGTCTGACATGTAGCTTGATAAACCTATCCACTGTAGGCCCTTCTAACTTATCTGAAAAAACCTTCAGAATGCAATTGCTGCTTCCCCTCACTCTGCGCATCACTGATGCCACTTTTTTGCGCATGATCGCGAAATAATCGTCAGTGTGTGCGTCAGCGAACATCCCTGACGCACACATAATATGTTGATGATTAACACAAAGGTTCCCAAGCGTACCTCCGTGTGATTATCTGCAGATTTTTTTTGGAGGTCTTTATTGCCTATATTCAGCAGTGGATGATGATACACTGACCTGCTGACAATGAATCGATTCTCCAGCTGTCTGTCAACGAATACCGCACAGACAGTAACAGCGCAGTCATTACTTTCAGCTCTTTGTTGGCTTGTGTCTGACACCGACCGCTTTTGATACAAAGATTCGTTGTGAATGGATAGGAAAGACAAAAATATGGAATTATGTTTAAATACTATGCTTTCATCATAATGACGTATCTCTTCTAATTTAGAGGACCTATCAAAGAGCAGTTGAGCTGGTTTTGTTGTAAAAAATAATAGAATATTATCACACTTGTGTTGAAAACGCAGTGATAGCCTAGCGGTTGAATGCTTGCCTTCCATACATGAGAGTATGAATTTAAGTCCAGCCCACACCTCCGACTTTTTGGAATCATGTGCGGATCAGAATTCGATTATTACTTGCGTTTACGGTGAAGGAAAACATCGTGAGGAGACCTGCACAATCTGCTTTAAATATGATCTAATGGTCACAAGTGACTGCTGAGCGTGAGGTCTTGGGTTTGACTCCCGGGTCTGGCAATGTGTTATTGGGTTTTTTTTTATATGAAAATGTTCAGTAACGTAAGGGAGTGTGGAACTGTGTCCGGTAGATGTCAATAGGCTCGCCCCCTATTACATGGAACTCAATAACAGCAATACGATATGCCGGTGTAGAATAGTACATCTTTTACCTAACACTTTGGGGAATGCAGGCGTGATGCTATGTTATGTTATACAATTTATAATATTTGGCAATAGAATTCTGTGATAAAACTAATTGACCCGACGAAATCGTCGCTAAAATATTTTACCTCCAATTAATGTTTCACAAATTTCAACATTATGAAATATTGTTTAGATTGCTCGCGGATTTAATTTGAGTAATTAATAAGTCAATACCTTTTCATAATACTGCTTGGAATTACTGGATCAGAAACGCCAGTAAATAAATACAAAAGGAGACAAGGTATCTGTTTTTTTTTTTTAATAATGCCAAGATATCAAAGCTCTTTCAATTTAATAATTTCCAAATTAATAACGATCTGAAATGCATCGCCATGGCTACCACAAAGTCCAATTAAACATAGACAATAATGAATAAGGAGTGACTTTTCAAAATTGCTTTATTGATTTTTTATTTTCAGCCCTAAGGTTAATATGATATAATCTATAAGCAATAAGCTCCTTTGAAAAGTAACACCTTATTTTTTTATTTAGCCCAAACTGTCCCACTGCTGGGCAAAGGCCTCCCTCAAATTCCTCTACCCAACCTTATCATGAGCCACCTCGAACCAGCTCCTCTGTTACGCGTCTAGGTCATCTCGGCGCCTCTTTTTACGCCGGCCTCGACGGCGTAGCCCATCTTCAGGCACCCATTTACAAAAAAAATAATTAAGTAAGTAATAAGGAAAACATGAATACCTATTCAAAAACCAATTAACCCCATTTAAAAAGCACTCCGTAAATACAAAACGAAGATTTTGTTATTCTTATCCAGTCATCATTATAATCCGTGGTGGTCAGATCGCGAATAGCCTCATCATCGATGCTGCGTCATTTGCCTTTGTGAAGTTATTCACTATAGAATGTTTAGAAGTGGCTGGTAAAAAAATGTGTTATCATTATATCAGTTCATGTTATCGAATATTCGAGGACAGAAAAAAGGACCCTTTTTTCTTTGTAGCCGTACAAGTACCCAATGCTGAGATCGTCTGGCAACTCCTGGGCACTAGATGAACGATTCCGATATGACCGCTCGTACCGACTTGACAAAAGAAGAAGAATCAAAATGAAGAGTAGTTAGTAATGCATGTTATTTGTTGCACCGAAATTGCTTTAGAATGACCTAATTAGAACCATAGAACTTTGATATCCATCATTTCATGATAAAAATTACATACCTATACATATTCTTATAGACTAACAATGTGTAATTAACAATTTAACAGATTCGGAAATATTTAACTTATGGTCTCCACCCATGGTCGAGCCGGTCTCTGTCTCTTATTGTTATTATAATGCCTTTTCCAAACATTCCTAGCTCTACAATAAAAAACATCTTAGCTAGCCCGCTCATATTTAACAATAGCAATTATTGTAGCCTACAAAGTTGATCAGTATCGATACTACATCGATATTATATCGAGAACTATCGATTTTATCGACACGATGACAGGTAACTGAGTATTGTTCCGTTTTTATTACTATTAGTTAATCTCTTTTATAAGTACTGTTATATCTTTGGGAACAGAGCTTGGAACATTTGAAGAGGTAATGGCAAGAACTATTATTATTTACTTATTTATTACTAGCTTTTGCTCGCGACTTAGTCCGGTGTCATCCAGACAGATTTCTTACTAATATTTATGTACTCGCTTCTGCTCGCGGCTTCGCCCGCGTGGTTTACGAAGCCGTACATTTTTCCAGGATAAAAAGTAGCCTATGTGCTATTCCAGACTATAATTTATCTCTGTGCCAAATTTCATCCAGATCCGTTCAGCCGTTCTGGCGTGAAAGAGTAACAAAGACCCATCCATCTATCCATCCATCCTCACAAACTTTCGCATTTATAATATTAGTAGGAGTAGGATAGGACTAATCTTTTAAAACGAAATAAATAATTTGTTCAAATATAAACTTAGGTATTTTTTTCTGGCGATCAAATAGTTATTATAGCAAATAATAGTTTTAAGATAAATAATGAACAGACTTAGCAAGAAATCCTGCTGAGCAAATACCGTGGGTGATGTGTGGTGAAAGCACCAGATGTTAGCCGTCCTAACAAATTATTTAAAAATAATAAATTCAAGACATTACTGTCCCAATGCTGGGCAAGGGTCTCTTTTCAGAACGAGAAGGGTTAGAACTTAATCCACCACGCTGGCCCAGTACGGGTTGGCGGATTACACACACCATCAAGAACTTTATGACGCTCTCTCAGGTGTGCAGGTTTCATCGAAGTGTTTTCCTTCACCGTAAACGCAAGTGATAATCAAATTCTGATCCGCACATGATTCCGAAAAATCAGAGGTGCGGGTCGGGTTTGAACTGAAACCCTCTTGCATGGAAGGTAAGCGTTCAACCGCTAGGCTATAAACTGCTTTTAAAATTATTAAACTATATTTTATTTGAAAAATATAATAGAAATTCTCAGTAACAGCATGGATTCTGGAACTGTGCCCGGTAGATGGCAATAGGCTCGCCACTTATTACATGGGATTCAATAACGGCGTCGAAGAAATGTGGGTGTATAATAGTACAGCCTTGCCTAATCCTTGGGGAAATATAGGCGTGATGCTATATAATACACATAGAATAACAGAAAAAAATACCTAAAAAAACAAACTTCAATTTAATTAGTCGTTTGATTAATCCGGGATTAAAAACAAAACATACACAGAGTCAGCTGCTTAATATTCTAAATAAACTGAATGTGTTTGTTTAGGCAGTGAATTAACTCGGGCGGGCTAACCCTGGCGTTTGATTTGACACCACAACCTTCCAAACACGAGCCTAAATCAATGACACTTTATTCAAGCTTTAATGTTTGAATTTTACAGAGGGTTTTACATTCTCGTGATTAGAGATCATGTTCAAATAGTTATATTTCAAAAAAAAATACAGGATAATGTTGCTCGCCAATCTTCTTTTGAATTCTCGTAGTATCATATCGGATGTATCTAGATAGATACATAAAATAGATAGTATGTATCTATATATATATAAAAATGAATGTGTGTATGTATGTTCTCTATGGACTTCAAAACGGCTGGAGCGAATTTACTTTAACTTTCAATAAAACAAAGGAAACATTTTAACGTAACCCAAGGAATGTCATATATTAATTCATTGTAGGTATTTTTATGCGCGGCCGCCAACCACCCCGTCTACCTCACATCCGTCTTTTTTGCGAAATGATAAAGTGATTCATACTGAATCATAGCTTCGAGATATACTTATTGATATTAATGTTGTACTCCTAGAGTATTAATAATACGATCTAAAAACTGTCCTATTGCATAAGCACAACCGCTGAGCGTACGGTTGTGTGTTAGATTACCGAAAATCTTATTGGGTTTTTATGTTAGAAACTATTCAGGGTGCAATAATGGTGCCACATAGAGCCTGTAACAAAGAAAACAAATGGTGTCACAGTGACTCATATTGTAAGGACATTACTTGTCTCAAAACCTATAGATTTTTTTTTATATTAATTAATGGAAATAAAGGACCTCTAAGATGACAAAAAGTAACTGAACACAATTAATTTGTCACTCGTGGAACATCCTTGATTAGCAAACATTATACTTCATCATCAACTTGAAGCTGGAGTACACCTAGTTGTAATGATCCCAGGGATTTTAGGAATATCCTGAAGAAACATAATGTTCATAGAGATAGACCACTCTGGTAAGTTTGGCCAGTAATAGTCTGGATAGCCCTTCCTCTGCCAGAGGAAAGGACACAGAAAGATGTTTATTGCTTGAACTGTGTACGTAAGTGATAAATAAAACACTACAAAACGACTCAAAATACACTTAATTTTAATATTTGCCAAAATATTCATTCAGAGTATAAAATATATTTTCAATTAACCCCCTTTTGGCTTTGTCTTATTCATACTTAAAGGTTATTGATATTGATTTGATACTACAAGTAACAATCAGTTATGTTAAATATCGACAATTCCTAGTACTTATTTATTTACGTATTGGTGACCTAATTTGTCTGAGTGACCTGGGAGTGTCATATTTATTAGGTACTAGCTTCTGCCCGCGGCTTCGCCCGCATAGATTACGAACGCGTGAATTTTTTCGGGTCACACGTAGCTCCATCTAGCGTCCTAAGAAAGTTATTGTTCTTTCCCTCGGGAACAGTACTTTTTCTGGATGAAAGATGCCCTATGTCCTTTTCTGTACCACTGACAATGTATATGCAAAATTTCATGATGATCGGTTCAGTTGTTTAGTCGTGAAAAGGTAACAAACAAACTTACTTTCGCATTAATAATATTAGGTAGTGTAATTTATGCCTGAATATTAATTTAAATGTCTTTTTTTCAGGCAAAGTTTGTGGGCAACGGCTAGCTTATTTATCATTTGTCATATAATTTGTCATTATTTCGTAAATACGATGTTGACAACAACCTGTATAATATATTTTTTTTCTTTTAAAGAAACGTTCCCCCCACACTAGGATTCCTCCTGTGTCGTGGGTACAATTTACAAACATACATGTCACATGCACACACAACCAGACCCGAAACAACTATCTGTAGATCATACAAATATTTGTTCCGTGCGGGGATCGAACCCGCGACACCTAGCGCAGAAAGCTAATCACTTAGCCACTGCGCCAACCGCGTCGTCATAAATATGTGTAAGCATTTTCGTTAATGATGTCCATTAGGTCGAAAGATTAATATTTTTAATAAATCAAGTGTCGTTTACTAATCTCATAAGATACTTTTTTGCGTTTGTGATCTCATTGGCCTATTGGTTGCAAGCGCGGCTGCTGACCGTAAGGTTCTGGGTTCGATACCCGGGTCGGGCAAAATGATATTGGGTTTTTCTGAATAGAAATTTTCAGTAGCAGCATGGAGTCGGCACTGTGCCCGGTAGATGGCAATAGGCTCGCCCCTATCAATAACGGCATCGGCGAAATGTCGGTGTACAATAATACACTTCTGTCTGACCCTTCGGGAAATACAAGCGTGATGCTACAGATGTTATGTAATACGCTTTTCTTAGTGAATAGTCTTAACTCGTATTTATGCCGTTCTATTTACATAAATTAATCAATTTTGTTCAACCGCCGCTCAAACTCAGACCCTCCTGTATGGACGGCAAGCGTTCAACCGCCAGGCTATCACTAGTACATAATTATCTATCGTAAAATCGACAGGCAGACTAAGTGTGGTCATATGCCGAAGCTACGTGTTGTTTTATATTTTACCATCAGTGTTGACAGGCGAAATTATTGTGTGGACGCGTAAGGAGAGCGGAGATCCATTGTAACACGAGAAAAATACAAAAAAAAAACTCGAATTAAAGTGACAGCTTGGTTTGACAGCTGACAGCACGGTTGGCGCCGTGGTTGAGCTATCGACAGCTGCGCTACGTGTCGCCGGTTTGATTTCCCACGGAACAAATATTTGTATGATTTATTGATTGTTGTTCCGTGTCTGGTTGTTTGTGTATGTGAATATTTGTGTTTGTAAACGTACTCACGATACAGGAATTATTTATTCAAAGTATGGGGCAATGTATTTAAAAAAATTATGTGTGTACTTATGTAGGTACGCACGTAAGAAGTTATACTTCTTATTTATTGTTTTATTTCTACTGATATGAAACACGTGTTACAGATGCTCAAATATTTCAATAACTACCTTGAATATAGTTATCATTCCCAAGAAAATTTAACAGACATTTACCAGCCAACTTCATGGTGTCGCTTTTATCTGTCGGTGTGCGCGCGCATCGTATGAATTCACTCACATCAAGCGTGCCAAAAGAAGTATAACTCCAAAAAAAACTATTCTCTATCCCTTATAATAACTACTCACAAAACGGTCCAGTACTAAGGAATAAATTCTTGTCCGCCAATTTATTTTTTTTACTTTGACACAAAAGCTGCCGGGACCTCAAGTAGCATCTATCATATATTGTACGACTGCACAGCGGCCTATTAGTTGCCAAAAAGTACATCCATGGCGAGTCGTCAAACTGTAAATAAACAATGTTGCCATTAATAAACAATGACATGTCTGAACCTGTTAATGAAGATAGACACGAACTCAAATATTTATAATTTTATAACATGAAGCCTTAAATTCGTAACGTAATACATTCAAGGATAAAAGTTATTCCATGTACATGTGTATATTAGTGACGATGACGAGAGGGAATCGTAGGTACGTAGCTATCGGTTGAACTGAGAGGTTAAGCAGCACTTGCTGCGGTCAGTCCGTGGATGGGTGACCGTTCTTTACGTACCGAGACTTGTCCGCGCTTCTCGGTGTTAATCAGTTGTTCCCGGGTATCATACGAAGACCTATGACAGTCGTTACGGGTGTCAGCAGTCAAAAAGTCTGACAACCAGTCTCTTGGGGTATCAGTGTCGATATCGGCATCTAGTCGGACTGGAAGCTGATCCCAGCGTAGTTTGGATAGTGCTAGCCAGATGATCATGACTGAACGACGACAAAATATTAAACGTCATCGTTGGCGCAGTGGTTGAGAGATCGACTGCTGTGCTACGTGTCGCGGGTTCGATTCCCGCACGGAACAACTTACTTGTTTCGGGTCTGGGTCTTTGTGTATGTGAATACACACCGTACCTCGAAAAGTACGTAAAGCCGTTGGTCCTGCGCCTGATCTCTCTCCGGTCGTGTCGGATTCCCGTCCCATCGGACTATGAGAGTGAAGGAATAGAGAGAGCACCTGTGTTTGCGCACACACTTGTGCTCTATAATATCTCCTGCGTAGTTGGCTAATCTCCGGTGAGATTGGCCGCCGTGACCGAAATCGGTCAGGAGGACATTATCATTAGACGTCATCGAGTTTCAATTTGTTTCAATAAACTTATTTTTACTAAAATTGTCGGAAAAGGAATTCTCATAGGTAGTTCGATTCTTAGGTATTGCAAAGGGGTTTACTGGAATGTTCTCTTGCAGACATACTTATGTTATTTAAATTCGTAAACAAGGTTTTTACAGCAAAACCAGTAGTTACTTATATTCCTATATTATGAAATCGTGTGTGCGCATTTAGAATTTGCTATCGAAAACTAATTATCGTCCAAAAAAAATCGTCCATCAACGAAAACACTCTCCAACCAGTTTCAACCATTTAATCGGCTAGAGGATCTATTAGCTTGAAATATTCACCACATTAGCATAACTTATGCCCCTGCCTGTACACCCATGACATCTCTATCTTGTTAAACTTAAAAAAAAATAGATGTCATCTAACATTTGTGGTTAAGAAATAAAACGGTATGCAAAATGTCTAAGGTATTATTGACAAATGTCACAAAAACATATGTCTGTGGTATTTTTTCGGGTATTATAATCGGCTTGTTATTTGACAGTTTGGTTTTAAGATATATTGTTTTGATGTTTTTTGTGTGGATATTGTAGTTATATGTATAGAAATCTCTATATTAATACGGCTTCTACCTCTTTTTAAGCAAATTACGCGCACGGAGGAGTGTGAGATTTGACATAAAGTTTATATGGAGAATTGCAGAAAGTCAGAATTTATTTGATGTGTTACAAATTAATTTATATCAAATTCAATATTCATTTTTTACTTTACGTTTATTATACACCTAAACCTTCCTCATGAATCACTCCGTGTATTGGTGAAAATCGTATGAAAATCCGTTCAGTAGTTTTTGAGTTTGTCGCGTTCAGACAGACAGACGCACTTTGTTTTATAATATATATAGTGATTTGCCATAAGTATTGGTACAATATAGGTCTTAATTATGTTGGTACAAATAGATTCTTAACACTTAGACATAATACTGACATGCAAACATTAAAGTGCAGTATAATTATAGTATGAAGTATTGGCGTTTGAAGCAGTCCTATTTCACAAAATGAAATCAATTATCTTCACCAATCAGCAGTGTTTAATGTACGGCGGCGTCAAATTACAGAGGTGTCTGCAAAACGAACAAACCTGACCAGTGCTGGAATAAGCAAGTGCGGGGCTCGTAGCAAATTCTATCGAGGGGCCCTTGATCTGCTATGGGCTCTTAAGTATAAAGTGACTTTTTTGTAGAACTCTTGCGTTTACCGTATTAAGTTCTGTGTTTTATTTACGCCAAAAAAATAATCGGTTGCAGATTGTCTGACGTGGATTGTCTTAGTCGGAAAACAGGTGTAACGTTTCACATTTTTGTGACACCAAGTAAATTCAATATACCACGTCTTAATTGTTATAATTTCACTCAAAAATTACGCTCAAGCGGAGGTTTTGCGCGGGGCCCGTAGCAATTGCTACTCTTGCTACGTGGTGAATCCGACACTGAACCTGACGAATCTCGCAAAATTGTAACCACGCCCGTATCCGATGGACAACGATAGTGTAGTTCCAGACTATAGAACCGTATAGACTGGGCATTGTGAAAAAATAAAAAGCAAGGGTGACGACCTCATTGGTCTAGTGGTAGTAAGTACGACTGCTGAGCGTAAGGTCCTAGGTTCCATTTCCAGGTCGTGCAAAGTGTTATTAGGTTTTTCTATGTGGATATTCTGAACAGCAGCACGGGAGTCTGAAATTATGCCCGGTAGATGGCAATAGGCTCGCCTCCTTATACATAGCACTCAATAATGGCATCGGTGAAATGTGGGTGTAGAATAGTACACCTCTGCCTAACCCTTCAAGGAAAACAGTGCAAATTGCTATGTTATTTTCTTAAGTAAATATTTTTTTTATTTGTCTCTATCTATACATTCTTAACTCCCTGCTATCGCTGATGCCTCGAAATGGGTGCTTCCGTTGGCGAGGCAAGATGGCCGCCACTCACTTCCGGAGCACGTCAAACTTCGCGGAAAGCTCGTTTGATGTGCTGGCGCTGTTTTTCTTTTAATATTTATCACTATTATCGATAGTTTAGACAACACACTATTTTATTTAGGGATCGAATAAGCTTTTATGATTCATCTATTTCTCATTTAGGGAAGGATTACGGCTTATCATGTTATTGAAGCAATTTTAGAATTATTATAAAATAAATGTATAAAAACAAAGTGCGCGCGCATTTGTGTCAATTTCTATCGTGAAATCGCGCATGCTATATATTTAATAGGTATATACATGTTAAGCTCGTAAGTAACTACGGTCCAGGCCGAGACAAACTGACACTGATGAGGAAAACCTCACACGGGCGAAGGGAACTCACACTGCCGAGGTAAACTCACACAGGCGAAGGGAACTCACACTGCCGAGGAAGTTCACACTGCCGAGGAAACTCACACTGCCGAGGAAACTCACACTGGCGAGGAAACTCAAACTGGCGAGGTAATTTACACTACCGCCGGGGCAACTGACACTGGCCAGGGGAACTCACACTGCCGAGGGAAACTCACACCGGCGAGGGAAACTATAACAGCACGGTTGGCGCAGTGGTTGAGAGATCGACTGCTGTGCTACGTGTCTCGGGTTCGATTCCCGCACAGAACAAATATTAGTATGATCTACAGATAGTTGTTTCGGGTCTGGGTGTGTATCCATGTGAATATTTGTGTTTGTAAACACACTCACGATAAGGTAATTATAAATAGTGTTTTTTTTTTTAAAAACACTGGCACTCATACTGCCAAGGGAATCTCACACTTGGGGCTTTGCATACAATTCCACTATATTATGGTAAGCTAATGCGGCCTCTCTTTCTTTCCTCTCCTCTGGAACTGTCCTACTACCCAAGTCTATCCTGCCTCTGCCTTCTCTGCCTCTTCAGGGTACATGATATGCCCATATAATTTACTGGCTTCCGCCCGCGGCTTCGCCCGCGTGGTTTACGAACCCGTACATTTTCCCGGGATAAAAAGTAGCCTATGTGCTATTCTAGACTATAATCTATATCTGTGCCAAATTTCATGCAGATCCGTTCAGCCATTCTGGCGTGAAAGAGTAACAAAGATCCATCCATGCATCCATCCTCTCAAACTTTCACGTTTATAATATTAGTAGGATAGTAGGATATTCGGTTACATTAAAAACTACAAAATGAATAGACAAAACTTCTATACCAATCTGATAAAGAACCCAACCATAACTAATCCCAACAATGCAAAGTACAGTCAGCAAAAGCACACATTCATTAAAGTAATAAAACGATTCATTAGGTACAGACGTACGTAACGTTTCATATATCATTTGGTACAGTCAGACAAAGAGACGTTCAATAGAATCAAAGACATTCCGACAGCCGTTACTAAAACTGAGGGTAGGCACAAAAGGTTAACTGCAGCGGATATTACGTCATCCACACCTTGTTTTGTTGGCCGTACCTTTTGAGTGGATGGGTTTATGTAAGAGGTGTTAAGCCAGTTATTGATTTTTGTACATATAATATCGTGTAAATATTACAAAGTTTGTAAAATCACAAATTTAAAACACTTTTTTTTTTAAATAAAAAAGAGCCGTTTATAAAATATAACAGTTTAAGTTACCAAAAAAATTCTCATGAGACTGGCTTCGATTCTTGAATGTGCAAAGTTTTAAGTGCCATAAACATAACATCACGCCTGTATCCCCAAACGGTTAAGTAGAGGAGGACTATTGTACACCCAGATTTCGCCGATGGCGTTATTAACCCCTATGTAATAGGAGACAAGCCTATTGCCATCAACCGGACACGGTTCCAAGCTACGTGCTGCTTCTGAGAATTTCCATTCAGAAAAACCCAATAACACTTTGCCCGACCATGACGCAATTCTTAATTTAAATCATTAGATGGTATAAAAAAAATATTTTTGGAAACAAATTTTATATAGTCACACATCACATGACGCCATCCATTTGAGGTGTAAACGATCAAAACACGCAATCAGTCCTCTCATTCAACCGCATAATACCGTCCATCTTTTAACACTTCTTGCCTTTTGTATAACACCATCCTTTTGTACGCCATCTATTATCAAATAAAGGAACATTCATTAACAGATTGTTTCTTAATCGTTGATTTGTAGGAATGATTTGAAATTCGAATTTGGAATATTTTGATTTTAGAACAAAACTGCCTCTTTGGTCTAGCGGTCGCAAGGGCGACTGATAAGTATGAGATACATATGGAACTTGGCAGGCGAGGCGTAGCGACGATTTTCTAATGTTTTATTAATATAAATATATCACAAGGTATTTGTGTGTTTTTTTTAGACCTATAGGTACAGTCCTAACAAATCATCTGCCTACCTTTGTCTCAACTACATTGGAGTCGGCTCCTATCTAACCGGTTGCGGCTGAATATCAGTATTTTACACAGAGAGACTGCCTTCTGACCTCCGCCATCCAATTACTAGGAGACACTGATACTTTAAGGTTAGACTTGTTGTCAGAACTTTTGGGCTGCTAACGCCCGTAACGACTGTCATTGGTCTTCATATGACACCCGGGACCAACTGCTTAACCTGTTAACGAGACACGGAGGGGTCTCGATGTGTGAGAAATGGTCAGCCATCCGAGGATTGGCCGTGGCAAGCGCTGCTTAACCTCGCAGATCGACCGATCAGCGCGATAGCCACTCAAACATGAAACAATATCACCCATAAAATGTTTAACAAAAATGATATCAAAATGAACTTAGATTTATGCGTGGGTACATGCGAGTAAGTGTACAACTTGTCTGGTCTCTCCTCTATGGTCTACGCATTACTTGGGAACTAGTCGCCGATATTTCATTATACATCATTTGGGGACCGAGTGTATTATACAGGGTGTTGTTATAATATTATGTATTTTATTTTACGCTTCATTGACGTTATGTGAAGTTCTAAAGAGGTCTTTTGGCTCTAATTAACGAGGTTTAAATCTGCGATTAATTAAAAACTAGGTGTTGCCCGCGACTTCGTCTATGTATCGTCAGCGGCGTGCACAGAATTTTTAGACAGGGTATGCAGAAAATTTTAAAAGCTGACTTACCAAAAATCCCTACTGCTTATTGGTATTGGTTCGTCGTCTTGTCGAGTAAATAATGACGTATGTAATTTATCACCTCAAATGTCTTATAGTAAATATTTATCTGAGTTATGTAGGGTAGGCAGTGTCTTTATGTCTTTATGAACCGCCCGCCACTATGTCGCCACGCCACGCCGCATGCCACCCAAAGAATCACTCCTGTATCGTGGGTGCATTTACAAACCCAAATATCCACATGGTCATACACCCAGACCCGAAACAACTATCTGTAGATCATACAAATATTTGATCCGTGCGGGAATTGAACCCGCGACACGTAGCGCAGCAGTCAATCGCTCAATCATATAATCACTTTAAAAAATAATACAAAAAATGTGTTATTAACATCATCGTCCCTAAGATCTCATTATTACAAATGCATACATCTCATGATTACAAGTGCATTGGTAATCATGAGATCTTGCTCTCTTAACACTGAGTTTCCAACTATTGTAGTTGAGCCTAGCTATACCAATTATTATATTAATACTGTTCTTGTGTAGTTTTGCGCACATTGGCTTGCATTGTACTCGCATAGTCTTTACCGTTAAAGATTGTACCCAGTATAAAACTATTATTTTAAAAGAGTATCCATGGAGTTTCTTGCCGGTCTGATCTCCATAGGACCTACCCCCACTTTGGAACCGTGCGCCTAGAATCACAACATTTTGAAAGAGCCTGTAAAGGCCTACTCAAAATAAAAATATTTAACTTTGATTTAATATCAACTGAAAATTCTTATTATTGAATGATAATATCACTTTAATAAAATTAATTTAACAAAACTTTATTTATAAGGAAAAACACAATACTTTCTGCTGGTAATGACCACAGAGTAGAGAGAAATGTTAAATCATAGACTATACTAATAAGGCTGAACACAAATTATAGAAGGCGCAAATTTTCATTACAACAAAAATAAATCAACCTGTACATCAGGTTGGTATAGAGAACCATTAATAATCATTGGGTGCAATCCATCACATATATCTGGGTTCACGCTGCTGACCCCCAACGACAACCACAGGCAACAAGTGACTTGCTTTGTTTCTAGCATTGCTTTCATATTGCTTGTAATATGCATTAAATCATGAGACATATCATCACGCCTGTATTCCCAGAAGGGTTAAACAGAGGTGTACTATTGTTCAACGATATTGTGCAGTCTTATGTCATTGGGAGAGTGCCTATTGCCGTTTATCGTATTCCATACAATCCACAATCAATCAATCTAGGTTAAGATTTAATACATAATTAAAATATCTGATATGCAAAAACTGCCTCAATGGTATATAGTGTTCTCAAGCGCGACTGCATAGCGTGAGATCCTGGGTTAGATTCCCACGTCAGGCACAGTGTTGTTGAGTTTTTCTGTATAGAAATTCTCAATAGCAGCACGTAGTTTGGAACTGTACCCGGTTGATGGCAATAGGCGCCCATTACATGGGACTTAATAACGATATCGTCGAAATATGGGCATACAACTGGCGTCGTTTTTTTTGGCATTTGGCTTTCTGCGATTCGTGTCGCGAGTTTGATCCTTGTTCTTCTTTAATTTAAGAGCTTATCTCTTGTCGGTGGAGCAATCGCCACTGCTCTCTTATTTCTGCCTTCGTTTTAAACTCTTGATCCGATTCTACTCCTTCTTTCTCCTTTACTTGTAGTGCAAAGCTTCGTCTAGGTCTTCCCCTTCTTCGCTTTCCTTCAGTTTTTCCTTCTGAAATTGTCTTGAAGAAGTTGTCGGGTCGTAAAAAAGTCGGGAATCATCTTTCCTCTCCATTCATTTCGATTATTCGAGTTATTCGATCCTAGGAACGGAACAAATATTTGTATGGTCTACAGATAATTGTTCCGGGTCTGGTTGTGTATGTGAATATTTGTGTGTAAACGCATCCACGATACAAGAATGATTGCTAGTGTGGATACGGCAACTTAAATAGAAAATAAATAGGACACTTCTACTTCACCCTTCGGAGAATATAGCCGTGATATTTATAACCGTACAATATGATCTCACGCCAGATAAAAATCCACTTTTTCATCTATCTCACTTCGAAACAAATAAAGTACCGCTGGTGCTTCGTTAACGAGGCTATTAAACATTAATGGCGTAAAACAATTATTTTGTTTTAATTGTTCTTGATGAACTGAAAAGTGTTGGATTTGTAATTGAAGAAGGTTCGATATTCGGGTCGGGTTTTAATGATTTTTCACGCCTTTTTTTGGAAGTAAGTTGAATTTTGTTGAGATGAGATCGGTGCAGGATAGCGGAGACTGGCAGAATAAAGGGGTAAGTGAAGTCGAACTGGATAATGATGATGATTCAATGTTAAGCCTATAGTTTAGCTAAAAGTTTTCACACATAATGCGTTAACGTTTTTACCCCACTAAACATGAGCTGATTTTGCTGATTTTATATGTTATAGACACAAGTAAAAACTAGGTCTTCACGTTTTTGTTTATAGATTGAGAAATAATTGACCCTGAAAATGCGTTTTTTGTTAACCAAAAATCTTCCTTATACTTATCTTGTGATAATTTTATTGAATTAATACCACGCTGGCCTAGTGCGGGTAGGCGGAATACACACCATGGAGAACGTTATGGTGCCCTCTCAGGTGTGCAGATTTCCTCACGATTTTCCTTCACCGTAAACGCAAGTGATAATCAAATTCTGATCCGCACATGATTCCGAAAAGTCAGAGGTGCGGGCAAGGTTTGTTCATATATATAAAAATATTCCTTACTTCATTCACAATTTACTTTTTCAAGCTCATCAGCGAAAGAATCCCGGACTTTAACGCAGCAGTCGTTTTTCTAGACCAATCAGGCGACTGGTTAAGCGACTAGTTTATTATAATAATGTTTAAACGCTATTAACACGTCCTAGTAATTGAATGGGAACTGGGGAAAAAATTGGCTGCAGAGGGACAATTGCCGTCCACAAACTACAGTTTAAATACCTGAGACATATTTGCACCTACTAGCTGTGACTGCGCATTGTGTTCGATAATTATTGGTGACCGGACATTTTGACTGAAGCTAAGTAAGTAATGCATCTTAATATTCTAGACCATTAGTTCCCAAAGTGGTCCAGGTGGACCCCCAGCGGTCCACGGGAGACTCGACGGAGGCCTACGTTGGCGTGACAAAAAAATGGGGGTTGACAATTCAATTTACAATATGGTAGAAATGTAGCTGCAGGGGGTCCACCGGAACCAGCTAAATTTTGAAAGTGGTCTATGAGAAAAAAAAGTCTGGGAACCTCTGTTCTAGACACAGGAGTAGAACTTCCGAATGCTAATTCTGTATAGTTGTTGAGAACAATAACTTGAAAGTTTGTCAACTTTAGATATTTAGAAAGTCCAAAACCTATTTTTATTTTTCGAAACGTATAATAATTTCTGTAAATTTCAAACATCATGTTATGAAATCAGGAAAACAGTATTTATTAAGCTTTACCACATTGCCGACACAGGGACCTAACATGAGTAAATGAAACATTTCATTCAAATGGTTTTATTTTTTTTTTCTCGACTATGCCGAATTTTAGCACCCTGAAATAGTTTCATAATATAATATATATTTTATTAGTACAAAAAAAACAGCTTGTAATTCCGTGCAGTAGGTATCTGAGATAATCGTTTCTAAAGTTTTAAAATTATAAACGCCTATCATTTTGTTGAAGGCAACATCATAAGCCAGAAGACGTCCACTGCTGAACGAAGCCCTCCCGCCCCCCCCCTCCCCCGCCCCCCCGGGGGGGGGGGGTTGCCATAATTCCCACGCTTGGCAGGCGGCTTAGGGATCGCAGTGGCTCACCGATTAGTGAGAGGACGCTGCTGCCCGTCCTCCGGTGTCTGGCCGCAGTTTTAGGACGCCCGGGTACGTCCAATCCAACGGTACGGTTGAAGGCAACACGCACGGGTAATTTTGCTTTTCATGAAGATGAAGAAGACGCCACTGCGGATTGCGGATTATTGGACACTGTCCCGCGTACGACTACATATCGACTGTGAACTGGCAACATGTCTTATCTCGATTTTATGGTTATGCCATTCTAAAGTATTTCATACCCGGCAGCGCTGCAACAGTTATATTTTACTTCCATCAAATTAGACGCCAAAATCGAATTCATTCAATTTGTACTAGATAGTTTCGATCGATTCGATAGTTTCTTCTTAATCCTGTATATATAGTAATCCGTTTCCTTCGTCCCAGCTAAAACACTAGAAACCGGCGAACGGTGGATGTACCAGTAATTAAATAAGTGCACGAGATGTTACTGTTAACTATCGTTTAAGTTAACGAGTGATTAAAGTTTTAGTTCAGTCATTAAAGTTAGTATCATTGTATTTGCGTGACGGTATCACGCTAAGCCCTTTGTACTGTCGGTGAGAAAAGTGTTTCGACTTTAGATTATTTCATACATACATACATTCATAAAGTCACGCGTTTATCCCATTGAGGTACGCAGAAATTACGGAACGCCACGTGCTACGATCCTTACATAACCCTTCTGCTTCATCTACATTCATGCATCGTTTCATACATGAACGCCGGTAAATAGACACTAAAATCTCAACTGTATCACTCTGGTTAGAGAGGATTTAAAGTAAAGATATATTGTAATAATTCGAGAATTCAGAAAAAGTAAAACAAGTAAATACCGCCATGTTTTTTCGATCGAATATATAACATAACATCACGCCTGTATTCCCCGAAGGGTTAGGCAGAAGTGTACTATTGTAATACTGTTATCGAGTTCCATGTAATAGGGGGCGAACCTATTGCCATCTATCAGGCACAGTTCCAGACTCGGTACTGCTACTGAGAATTCCCATACAGAAAAACCCAATAACATTTTACCCAACACGTAGCGCAGAAAGCTAATCGCTTATCCACTGCGCCAAAGGTGTCAAAATAATAAATAATATAGACCAGTTAAAGGCACTTATCAATAGTCAGGCTCTAGTTGCCACGTTCCAATGTGTTGTTTGTGGAGGAGAACGGGCAAGAAACTCCATGGTTACTCTTTTTTATGGTTATTCCATGCTTATTCAAAAACACTTGTGAACTCACCCGTCCATCCAATCAAGCGATGTCCTGTAAAACATTATAATACCATTAACTGTGAAATCGGCCGATATATCCACAATTAGATAACCATTGTATCGAGCTATTGTGTTCTAATCGATTCGTCATGCCAATCTAACATGAATACTCGTTTGAAGTGAGAAAAGTATATGAATTTATGATAGAGTAAAATGTAATGAATGAGATGATTTTTGGGAATATACGACAAGTCTCGTTATTTGTTTGGAAAATAAAGAGAGCCCATTTTTAATCATGTTTTGTGGATTGTGACATTTGGCGTAGTTAAAAAGAAATTTGCCCCTCTCATGGAATAATTCCTGTATCGTGGGTGCGTTTACAAACACATAGTCATCATCTGCCTAGCCTTTTTCCCAACTACATTGGGGTCGGCTTCCAGTCTAACCGGTTGCGGCTGAATATCAGTATTTTACACGGAGCGACTGCCATCTGACCTCCGCCACCCAATTACTGGGAGACACTGATACTCTAAGGCTAGACTAGTTGTCAGACTTTTTGGGCTACTGACACCCGTAATGACTGGCATAGGTCTTCATATAACAGCCGGCACCAACTGCTTAACGTGCTTTCCGAGGCACGGAGAGGTCTCGATGTGTGAAATATATTGTAGTCAACCATCCAAGGACTGACCGCAGCACATGTTTAACCTCACAGATCGACCGATCTGCGCAGTAGCTATATAACTACGAGCCCCTTTTAAATTTCCATAATTGTCCATAATAAATATGACGAATTTAATCATTTTAAATATAAGTTATACTTCTGCCGGTTACCTTCACACAAGCCGTCGTGTAAGTGACTGGAAACATCCAAACAATACAATTATTAAATTTAAAAGCTATTAATGGCTCAAGTATGTAAGGTACGGTATGTTCACTGCATACAACACAGACGCGGTACTACAATGAGTTGTTCTGCCTGAGTAGAGTTCTTTCACACCGAAGCGTGTCAACACGCGGTTGTATCGGAAAATAATAATCTTGATCCTTGTTTTCAATATAAATCTCTAGGACTTTACCATTATATAAAATGATTTATTTTTACAATTAAGATTTTCTTTCATACAAACCTTGTCCTGACAATTACAAATACAACAAAAAAGAATTAGCCAAAAAGATGCAGCCGTTCTGAAGTTATGCGCTTACATACATTTTTGACAATTGATTTTTATTTATATGATAAGTGGCACTTTTAGTAAGGAACAGACTAAAAATGGCACCAAGATATAATTAAAAAACTCTAATCCTCTCTGTAAAGCACATGTCTCATCTACAGAATACCTAACTTTCAAAATTCCTCTTTAATTCTCTCTACGGCACGGTTGGCGCAGTAGCTAAGCGATCAACTTACACTGCTACGTGTCGTGGGTTTGACTCTGGAACGGAACAAATAGTTGTATGATCTACAGATAGTTGTTTCGGATCTAACTGTATGTACAGTCAGCGTCAAAAATATGTATACACGTAACGAAATTCAAACGCTTCTTCTTGGAAAACTATTTGTTAAAATCGCGTTTGAATTTCATTAAGTGTACACATCTTTTTGATGCTGACTGTACGTGTGACTTGTATGTTTGTAAACTGTACCCACAATACAAAAGAAATTAAAGATGTGGGGAAAAAATAAAATAATCTACTAAACATTACACTTCGGTGTAATAAGCGTCCAACTATCATTGCGACATAGTTTACCCGTGCCGACAGACAACCAGCCTCAATTATACCGTATAGTACCTACTTGGGCATAGAAATATAATTAATAGCTCACATTGTTCAGCTCTTAATTGTACGCATTCCATGACTATTGTATGGCCGTGGATGCCAACGGTATGGACTAAACATTGAAATGTTGTAGCTAGTTGATTGTCTATGGTTTAAGCAATTTTATAATAATAATAATCATAGATTTTTTTAAAAAACTTTTACAAAAGCATTGCAGTTAGTCACAGTAGTTTAAGAAAGTCCTTAATAATTAAATTATTGGCTAAATAAAACTAGTTTATTACTAAAATATATTATTAACAAGGGCATTAAATATTAACGGTGGATAGAAATTAAATGTATGTCTTATCTAGTTTTATTCAAACCTGTGTTTCAGGGCATCACTTTACAATGATGTTTTTTTTATGGCATATGCGGCAGACGAACAGACGGATCGCCTGATGGTAAGCGGTTACCGTCGCCCATGGACACCCGCAACACCGGAGGAGTCACAAGTGCGTTGCCGGCCTTTTAAAAAGGAGTACGCTCTTTTCTTGAAGGTTTAAACGTCGTGACTTACCTACTTTCACCGTGAATGTGTGATTATTTTATACGATCCCTGCCAGCTAGTTTATTTTTAACTGAGACGTGTTAATCTAACGTCTTATGTGGTCGCTTGTAAACAGACCACACGGCAAAGCTATAAACCTACATAGCAACTAAATAGCTTAATTAAATTTATTATACATAATTCCGTTTCCGCATTTAAATTTTAATCATAATATTATTATTTTACATACTATCATAAATGCGAAAGTAATTCTGTTTGTTTGTTACCCAATCACGTCTAAATCACTGAACCGATCGTTATGAAATTTTTACAAAGAGGTAGGAAAGATATAGGCTAATTTTTACTACTAAAAAAAAAGCACTAATTAGATAATAAATACAAAATATTCGCACACGAAGTCGCATGTAACGGCTAGTTTAAATATAATAATATATAACGTATGGTATTTAAGTACAGAGGCCCTAGTGTAAGTTTCTTTCGACTAATTCAATGTAGTAAAACGAATTTGTCGAAAGAAACTTACACTAGGGCCTCTGATAGCGACAAAAGTACAAAGTTTTATACTGTACTGATTGTACAATTAAATCTCAAACTACACAGTTCCCGCTACAAAGAATTTTGTATTAGAAAAACTTAAGAACACTTTGTAAATATGTACTCATAACATTATTTAGCGAGATCAAATCATAATTATTATAACACTAGCTTCCGCTCGCGGCTTCCCCGCGTGGTTTACGAACCCGTACATTTTTCCGGGATAAAAAGTAGCCTATGTGCTATTCCAAACTATAATCTAATCTAAGCTAATAAAACAAAAAAAAAAAAAACTCTCTGCCTTTCATCCAGATCCGTTTAGCCGTTCTGGCGTGATTGAGTAACAAATATCCATCCATCCATCCTTACAAACTTTTCATTTATAATATTAGTAGGATAGGATAGGATACATGGCATCACGCGTGCATTCCCCGAAGGGTTAGGCAGAGGTTTAATATTGTACCTACACCCACATTTCGCAGATACTGTTATTAAGTCACATGTAATAGGAGGCGAGCCTATCGCCATCAACCGGGCACAGTTCCAAACTGCTGCTACTGAGAATTTCCATACAGAAAAACCCAATAACACTTTATACGACTCGGGAATCAAATACAGGACCTTACGTTCAGCAGTCACATTTGCGATAACTAAACCAATGAGGCAATTATATGAGAAACCTAATAACACTGACAATACTCCTAAATTTATTTAGCGGTAGTCTCAAATAATATTAGTTTGGTCATAGACTTAGAATTTCGAGTTTGGTCGAGTTATGTTTAGTGATTTGCCGAACGTCTGGTATGAGAACCGTCCAGAACCGTCTGTCAGTTGACATTTGACGTTTGACAGGTTGGTGCGTTTATAGATCACGATTGGCACCAAAATAGCAGTGACGAGACGAATACTTTAATTCAAAAATGGACTGAACAAGGAGATTGTCCTCTAAATCGGTTGGTGGTCGCAAGCGTGGCTGCTGAGCGTAAGGTCCCCGGGTTCGACTCCCGTTTGGTATTTCTGTATTGAAATGCTGAGCAGCGAGGAGTTTTGCACTGTGCCTGGTAGATGGCAATAGGCTCGCCCTATTTTATGGGAATCAATAACTGATTCCAATTCATGCCCTCTTAGATAGAAGACAAGCGTTCAACTATTATGATGAATACTACATATATACCAATAGCACTTTGCCCGACCCAGAAATCGAAACCAGAACCTCGCATTCAGCACCCACTACGAGTAGGTCATCATCATCATCATCAGCCAGAAAACGTCCACTGCTGAAACGCTGGGGGGGTTTACCATAATCCCCACGCTTGGCAGGCGGCTTAGGGATCGCAGTGGCTCACCGATTAGTAAGAGGACGCTGCTTCCCGTCCTCCGGTGTCTGGCCGCAGTTTTAAGACGTACCCGGGTCCACTACGAGTAGGTACGACCTACTAATATTATATATAGACCAACTTAAGGAGAAAACGGTGCAGTGGCATAATATATAGAGAAATGAAGCAGCTAGCTTTGGACAGCACAAAATGCTAAACCGACAAGTGACTAGCACTTAAATTGAAGAAGAATGTACGGCCTATTCTAAGGAAGCTTTTTCAGTACTTTATTATATAACTGACGACACGGTTAGCGCAGTGGCTAAGCGATTAGTTTTCTGCGCTACATGTTGCGGGTTGCACGGAAAAAATATTTATATGATCTACAAATAGTTGTTTCGGGTCTGGTTGTGTATGCATGTGATATGTATGTTTGTAAACTGTACCCACAATACAGGAGAAATACAAATGTGGGGTAACGATTTAACCAAAAAAATTAATAAAATAGCAGAATAAATAAATGTAATCGTGTCGTACCCGTCACGTACGATCTAACGCCAACAAACATGTCACCCGTACTCAGTTTTGGCGCTAAAATGATTTAGCTGAAGACTGTCCTCAGATATTTATGAATGTACAACCAAAATAGATCACCTACCACCAATATAAATTGGACTACCATCACCTAACTTTATAACGTAAAGAGAAATCAAGTTATAATGGCAGCGTTTATTTTTCTTATTTATACCTTTAAATCGTTTACGGAGATCGTTAGAGTCACAGATTATATTTTGGGGTTGTTTAGTCGATTTTAGTGGCAATTAGAGGGTTGAAATGCGAGAAGGTAACGATCGGTAATAGTCAATTAGGAGCCGTAGTGGGCAATGCCTGGTTTGGGTAATTTTATTTATAGGATTCGCCGCCATTTTTTCGTGTTGATTATGGCGATGGAGCACGTAAATGGGTAATAATATAATATATAACCTTATAATATAACACCACGCCTGTAATATGTGACAGGTTAGGTAGATCGCATACTTGTAGTTTCGTCCGCTAAATATTAAGGGTACATCCCTTGACGTTCCGTAGTTTCTGCCTACCCCCATGGGAAAAAGGCGTGACTTTATGTATGTATGTATGTATGGATCCCTTGACATCGGGCACAATTTCATACTCTGGGGTACTTTGGTCTATTGAATTTTAGAGAACCGTTTTTAGCAGACACTATGAGAAATCTTATTTGCTAGAGTTTAAGAGATTTCGTGGTCATTCACTGGCTGGTAGGTTCGACAGAAAGATTTTTAATCATGATATGGTTAACGCAATGACGATTAGATTTCTGTGTTAATTGTAGCAGGGTCGATTCCCGCACATAACAAATATTTGTATGATCTACAGAGAGTTGTTTCGGGTGTGTGTGTGACATGTATGTTTGTACACTATAGGTACAGTCAGCATCAAGAAGATGTATATTCAAACGCTTAATCTTGGAAAGGTATTGGTTAATATCATAAAATTTAAATAAACATACCTATATTTTTATGTATCCGCAAATACTATATATGAAATTGGTCAAGATTTCAATCACAATTACCTCTAAAACTCGATTTTGAATTTCGCTACGTTATCTTTTTGAATCGTGCGAGACAACGTTGTTTTTAGAATGAAATAATAATAAAAATATTACGCGTAGGTACGAAGTCGTGAACATAGCAAAGAAGATTGCCTCTTTCGTCACCAACAGGAAGCAAGGTGACCCATCCAAACGTCAGTTTCTTATCACCAAACGTAGTAGGTGAAACATATAAAAATAAACTAAATCAGCAACATCTTCTAACGTATCCGAAGGAAGTTTTACTTTTGTAATTTGATTCGGTGACATCAAAGACTCAATCGTGTCTATTTACGGCGGCCATCTTCCCGCCATGTGTCAAAATGTGGCGCGAAAATATTGTAATTAGAACGCTATTCTCGGTTTGTCTGTGGTAACTCCTACATAAAAAGTTTCATCAAAGTAGTCTATGAAACAAAAATATTTGAATATGGGCTCTCTAATTGCCATAATACCGTTGTATGAGCTTCGTTGATGCTGTGTGGTCTCTATCTAAAAATAGGCAAATAGCTCCTCCTCTTCCCCTCAGTGTCTTTCGTTACATGTAGACAATACGGTAGATTGTTGTGATTGTTGTGATTTACTTTTTATGAACTGTCAAAAATGTCATTTTGTTCTAAAAATGTTTGGAATACAAAAGCGTGACGTCATAGTTTTTCATTGCAATTGACATATGTACTTATAGTTTGATAAATAAAAAATTGAAAACGTCAAAGATAAGCAAGAGATTAAGTTTTATTTAGAAGGAAAACTATTAACCAAACAAGATTACAGAATTTATTTTTGATGCAGTCATCTAGCCTATTAGTGTATCTGTACAACCTACAATAACTAAAGAAATAAAAACGCCATAATAACGATTGAAGATCATAAGTACATCAGCGACATAAGTTTATGAGCGTTTCGTTATTTTCAAATTGATTGACATCACGCCCGTACTCCTCCAAGGGTTAGACAGAGATGTACTATTCTACACCCACATTTCGCCGATGCAGTACGTTCTACAGAACATAGTATCACGCCTGTATTCCCTGAAGGGTTATGCAGAGTGTACTGTTGTACATCCACCACAATTCGTTATTAGGTTCTATGTTATAGGGAACGAGCTGTTACCATGTACCGGGCACAATCCTAAATTTTGAGACCCACTGGCACTTTGTCCGGCTTGTGGACCGAATCCAGCACCTCACGATAAGAAACCGTACTTAGAACTACTGGTCTAGACTTGGGAGGCGGGCGCGGTCTCAGCTAGACTTTGGGGGAGGGGGGGGGGGTTATATTAACAGTAAAGTGACTTTGGGTTAGGACGTTTGTTAATTTGACTTATACGATTTTGGCGGGGGATTTGACCCCTACGACCGCCCCTCGTACCGCCACTGCAGGGAGGCATTACAATCGTGACAGGTGGTGATTTCTTTAGATAAATAATGAGCATCAACCATCAAAACAGACGATCTAGCTCACTGAGAGATTTACGTTGTCTAACCCTGTCCAAGAGAACATATAGGAAATCAAACTAATTATCTTATTACCCCGTAGAATGCTTCAACCAGCCACACTGCAACTTTGATTAGTTAGACTGAAAAGATGGGTAACCTCTTTAGTCAACGTGATCTGCTTTGCACGTTTTGCCGAGACACGGCCACTAACAAACTTTACCATAACTGTTCAATGCACAGGTTTTTAATTTCTGGGTTGAGCTAGGTATCTAAGTTAAGAAAGGACTAAAGTGCTTGCATCTAACGATTTTACCTGTTCTCGCTGTTTTCTTGTGTTACGTCTGGAGCGATATCCTGAGCCAAAGGAGAATCGTTTGTTTGCTTTAGCGCCATTCCTGCCTATCCTTCCGACTTTTATTCTGGAAGAAGAAACGACGATTTTTCGGACTTATAGTGCCATCTGTTGACAAAATAAGGCATTGTATGTGACACTTTTCTCCAAAGTACACCCAAATAAATATAGATATCGTTTCTTCGCTGGTTACTGTATATTAGTATATACCTAGTCGATAAGGATATAATGTAACCAATTATTTATATCGGACCTTGTTTGGACGATAATAAAAAGCAAAATTAAAAACAAAAACATTAATTGATGTCGTAGAGTTGGAATTTGTGTAATCGACTAATAGAAGTATTTTATCGATAAGCGTACTAAAGGCCATTGAGGTGTGTCACGAGCAATTTAATAAAAGTAATCGTACTGTTTGTATGAACTAGTTCTCATTTTTTTCGATGATTGGAATAAAAAGAAAATTTAATTGTACACTATAATTTATCAGCAATGATCCCTTAAATTAGGTATAAAGAGTAATCTTTCAGGTCTGAATGACATCTATCAGCATCATTTTGCATTTTATCTATTGAAAATGACTACTTTGTATGAAGATGCGTACGCATGCGAAAGGTGAATTAATGATTATCAATAGTTAAAATAATAGAACATTATGGAACGGATAGACACTTGAAATTGAAAGCCCGATTTTCAGATAGTCATTATAAATGTTGTAATAAAAGTGGTTTGATTATTTGCTGTATTTGAGATTAATTAAAATAAAAACGAATATCAAAACTATTTAATAAATCGACTAACTGAAGCATTCGACTTGAGATTTCACACCTCTAAAGTAAACGTCACACGTCAAAGTTAAGTCAAACAGAAACACGTCAACGGTGCCGAGTAATTGCATGTTTTGTTTTAAAATATATTAAAAATACATCTAAATAGTCCTCGAAATGGTTTACACAACAATGGAAGGATCACTATTTGTAAGTTACTGTTCGTTTTATTGTAATACATATGAAATAACCTCCGATTTTCATTTTGAAGTAGATTTTCGTAATTGAAGTTGTTTTAAAAAGTAATATGTACACATTTATATGCCTGTTAGCAAATTATAAACGTGTACACGCTTTACCTTCACCGTCGAAAGATTAGCCAGTCAGCAACGGCAGTATTGAAGCTGACTGCCCAGGTTAGACAATACTATATTTCGGCACTCATGTTGGCTCTTTCACATTTTATATATAATAACAACGGCACGGTTGGCGCAGTGATTGAGAGATCGATTGCTGCGCTACGTGTCGCGGGTTCGATTCCCGCACGAAACAAATATTTGTATGTTCTACAGATAGTTGTTTTGGGTCTGGTTCTTCATGTATGTGAATACACACCGTGCCTCGGAAAGCACGTAAAGCCGTTGGTCCTGCGCCTGATCTCTCTCCGGTCGTGTCGGATTGCCGTCCCATCGGACTATGAGAGTGAAGGAATAGAGAGAGCACCTGTGTTTGCGCACACACTTGTGCTCTATAATATCTGCTGCTGCGTAGTTGGCTAATCTCCGGTGAGATTGGCCACCATGACCGAAATCATCAGGAGAACATTATTATTATAATAACAAGCATCTGTCAATATTCACTTCTGTTGTGTTGACATGAGCTATCACATCGGTATCACTCATGCCATGGAAAAATTAGTCAGTCAACAATGATGTCTGACTACCCAGAGTATGCTGGACAATCTTGATTATAGTCACTTATGGAAGCTCTTGCATCCTTTCCACTGCTTAAGGTTACTGCCACCAAATTTGTGGCCAGACTAAGCAAGAACCTTCAATGTATGGTCATACTGTCATACAGGGTGGGAATTGTATTGCTAAAAATACAATACAATGCTACCCTTAAACATTTCATAGTGAGATTTGAGATAAAGCTGTCTCAAATCTCACTATGAAACATACTATAGTAGATTTCTATAATATGTTTTAGAAGTAAGAACTTGTAATTGGCATTATTGTGTTTATTTAATTTATTACTTTCTGTAACTAGCTGTAAGTTTTCTTATGATTAAAATAAAATAAAATTACAAAAACCACAATAATAATTATATTGGCATTTGTTATTAGAAATCTGCTTGCCCATCCTTGGTTACAGCTTAGCCACAAATCAAATTTAATAATAAAAATAAAAAATTGTGGCTATTAAAATTTTATATTAATTGTTCCACTGCTGATATTAAGCTCTGGACTCACGAGTTTACCAATCACAGTATTAACATAATTGCTTCTTAGGTTGAATAGAAAATTATCTATTCTTTGCCGGTCTATAATTCTTCTCATTCTCAATTTCAGGAACCAACCCTCTACATCGTGAAAGGCATGTGTATTCTAGACAATGATGGCAACAGGATCCTTGCCAAATACTACGATAAAGATGTTCTGCCCACCACCAAAGAACAGAAGGCTTTTGAGAAGAATTTGTTCAATAAGACACACAGGTAATTTAATTTTAATTACATAACATAACATAGCATCACGCTTGTATTCCCCGAAGGGTTAGGCAGAGGTGTAGTATGTACACCCACATTGCCGATGGCGTTATTGAGTCCCATGTAATAGGGTGCGAGCCTATTGCCATTTCCAGACTCCGTGCTGCTACTTAGAATTTCCATTCAGGAAAACCCAATAACACTGCCCAACACGGGAATTGAACCTGAGACCTCATGCCCAGCAGTCGTACTTGCAACCACTAGACCAATGAGGCAGTCATTATTTTAAAAAAAATTGTTAGTGAAATGAATTAATATTGTCCTATAATAATTTCAGAGCAAATGCAGAGATCATAATGCTAGAGGGTCTGACTTGCGTGTACAAGAGCAATGTCGACCTGTTCTTCTATGTCATGGGTAGCTCACATGAAAATGAGGTAATATTTACATACATTATGTATATACATGTTACACTTAAACACCATTGAGCTTTGAGCTTTGAACAACGTGTTGTGGTCTTATAGCATGATAGCTACGATACGAATTTCGCTATGTGGTCTTTCTGTGATTGCCACAACGCGTCATGGGCGTTTTTATAAGCCACAACACGAGTTTCAAGATGTGGATGTTTTACAGTGACCACAACGCGTTGTGAGCTGTTATTTCGCTGAATGAGCGTTTTTGGTCTTTGAGCGTAATATACATACATAATATTGCGCTTTTTTCCCATGAAGCTAGGGATAAACTATAGAATGCAACATGTTATATATACAATCCTTACATAGGTATTGTTTCATCTACATTCATGCATTATTTCATAAATGGACGCCTGTGGCGAGTGCTACATACCTAACCTCTTTGAAGGACATCCCAAATTCTCACTTGCATCTACAGTCAGCATCAAAGAATTGTATACATATAGCGAAATTCAAACGCTTATTCTTGGAAAGGTTTTAGTTAAATACGTAAAATTTAAATGACTATGTATGAAATTGGTCAAGATTTCAATATAAAATATTTCGTCTAAATATCGCGTTTGAATTTCGCTATGTGTGTGACTGTACATTCCTTCGTCGACTATAATTAGTTTACATATATTTTACAATACGGTAAGAATATATTTATCCAATGATGATGGAAAGGGCTACACTGGCAATATGACACAGAATTTATCGAAACGCGACGCGTTTTATAAAAAATGGATAATGCTTCTTTGTTACATACTGCTTAAGTAATAATTCGCCTTTAAGAATAAAAAAAGGCGTTACTAGCAATATGCTGCGCGCGCATTGTTATTATGTGCATTGTACTCGCATAGTCTTTACCGTTAAAGATTGTAACCAGTTTAAAACTATTATTTTTTAAAAGAGTATCCATGGAGTTTCTTGCCGGTCTCTTCTCCATAGGACCTACCCCCACTTTGGAACCGTGCACCTAGAATCACAACGTTTTGAAAAAGCCTGTAAAGGCCTACTTGAAATAAAAATATTTGACTTTGACTTGGAAGTCAACAAAAAGTCGTGAAGAGACCGACTAGATCAATACGAGGTTTCTGCCTAAATGTTACCTTTCTTGTTTTTTCAGTTAATCCTGCAATCGGTATTGAACGCGCTGTATGAGTCTGTGAGCATTCTTCTCAGGAGGAATGTGGAGAGACGAGTATTACTTGACAACTTGGACGCTGTCATGTTGGCCTTTGATGAGATCTGTGATGGCGGGTATGTGCCTACACTATATCACTACGATCTTATATACAAATAAATAAAATTTGTCTGTTTGTTATGTCAAAATAACAGCTTTTTACTAAATCTATATGAAAGTATGTACGATAGGTGTAAAAAAATATTTTTTTAAATTTTTGTCTGACTGTCCGCTTGTTCCGGCTAATCTCCGAAACGGCTGGACCGATTTTAGCGGGATTTTTACTGGCAGATAGCTAGTGTTATAAGGAGTAGTGGTAGTTACTGTTTATAATTATTTTAGATAAAGAATTGCATGAGTTCGTAATCGACGCAGGCGGAAGCTAGTTTTTTAAAATATTTATTTATTATTGCTTCTTTTAAAATTATTCCTCTTGAATCGACAGGCATGGACAGCCAGACCTGGAATTATCTGTAGATAATTGCAATTTTTATTCCGTGGAATCGAACCCACCCATTATACCAGCAGACCCGTCAAACTGAGTCCTTTCTTTCACTATTTACTCCTGCAATGCGGATGCTGGTCATCCACACATAAAGAGCAAAGAATTAGAGGCTGTTCGCCATTTTGTAGTGTCCTACTAGGCTAACAGACAGGTGTTATCGCGTGTCGAACCTAGATGAGACGCGCAGGAGTGCGGAGACTGGCACAATCAAAGAGAGGTCTGTGTCTTGCAGTGAAGTTAGGTTGTCTATGATGATGATGAGGATGGGTAGACTAGTAGACGAAATTAGGACAAGCCATTAATCAAATTGATGTCGGTCTGGAAAGCTGAGCTTTTCCTGGATTCGTATTACGGTCGGGCAAAATATGATTGGGTTTTCCACATGGAAATTCTCAGTAGCAGCCCGTTAAATTCAAATTATGTCTGGTAGAGGCAATAGGCTGGCCCCTTTACATGACTATACCGGCATCATATGGGTCTGACACCTCAGTTTGACCCTTTGGGGAATACAGGCTTGATGCTATGTTTTTGTGATGAGAACTTCTCTGTTCCAGTGTCATCTTGGACTCCGACCCCACATCCATAGTGGGTCGTGCCGCCCTTCGCACCGAAGACGTGCCTCTTGGAGAGCAGACAGTTGCCCAGGTAATGGAACAAGTCAATAAAATGTTCTGGTAGTTTGTGTATGTTATGTAATGCACTGGGCTGGGTTGACGAAGTTGATAGATAGACGTGCCTTGAACACACAGTAGATCCGGTAGAAAATGTAAAAAAAAAAAACTCGTAGTTTGTGTATGTCATGTAATGCACTGGTCTGGCTTGAATATAGATACAGAAGTTCCTTGTACCACAGGCAATGGACCAATTCAATCAAGCCTTCTGCTTGTTTATGTGTGTATGATGCACTGAAGTGGGTCACGATGTTGATGATGCCTCGAGCGCAGTATGGCTCAGGTAAAAGCAAATGTCAATATCTTATTCAGAGGCGAGTGTCTAGTGTAAAGTTCTTTTTAAAAACTCGATTTTACCCAATAATAGCGTTCTGCAAAGGTGATCGCGGTACACGGTCAAAATTGGAATCGATTTAATCTTGAGGCTATAACAATCGATTCAATACAAAATCGATTGCGTTAATCGTGATTATCCATCAGAGCTCTACACCTATCGGAGCTTTAAAGGCTCTTGCTGCATATAATCGAGATTGTTAAAAGAAAGCAAAGGGAGAATCTTACACTAGGACTCTGGTAGTTTGTGTATGTCATGTAATGCACTGGGGTTGAATAGCCGAAGTCGATAGATGTAGAGAAGGAAAAAAAAGCATTAGGATATAACTGCTTCGTTGGTCTAATAGCCGCAGGCAGATCCTAGGTTCGATTCCCAGGTCGAGCAGTGATATGTGTGACAGCCCGGCAGATGGCAATAGGTTCGCCCTCTATCTTATGAAACTTAATAACGACATCGACGAAATGTGGGTGCATAATAGTACACCTCTGCCTAACTTTTCGGGGAATACAGGCATGATGATATATTATGAGATATTATCAGATAATACCATTAGATAGTTTGTCTCAACCCATCATTTTTTAAGGGTAAGCACGCTGAGCTGTTTGTCCCGGTTGTCATGCGAATACCTATGACAGACGTACCAGGAACCAATAGAACAAAAAAGTCTGACCACCCGTCTAATGCTAGGATATCAGTGTCTCCCAGTATTTGTGGTGGAGGTCAGATGCCAGTCGCGTTGTAAAATACTGATATTCAGCCGCAACTACTTAGGCTAGAAGCTGACCCCAATATAGTTAAGAAAAGTTAGCAGATAATGGGTTCCAGCTTGTTCCCGCGCCTTCGCTCAGGTTTATTTAGAATTTGATAATCAATTTGGGTTGTACTCTGCTTGCGAAAGACACGTGGCGCTATCTATAATCATAACCACGTTATTGTTGTTTTCCTCGGGAACAGTACTTTTATTCGAGATAAAAGGTACCCTGTGTCCATTTCTGTACACCTGATAACGTATATGCAAAATTTCAGGATGATCGGTTCAGTGGTTTATGCATGAAAAGATAACAAAAAAACTTACTTTCGCATTTATAACATTAGTTAGGATAATTATATGTAGTATGTTTTAGACATTTTCGTATATCTATCAACTTCGTCAAGAATATGTTTCACAATCATTATTATATACATACATATATTATTATTATGTCTTGTTTCGTTTTTGGGATATTATTCGCGATCTCAAACGCCAATACAACTTTTGTTGCATTGAAAACGCGATAAGCATTTTTTTTTTGCATGGAAGAGTACGTTGTAATTGATAAATAAAAAAATTTTCGACAGACAGCTTCAGAATGAGCGCAAGCATAGAACCTGTACCTACTGACTGTATTAGTGATGTTACAGCATTTGAGATTGCGAATAAAAGGACCATTTCATGCGATAGCACCCATAGCATCACGCCTGTACTCCTCAAAGGGTTAGGCTGAGGTGTAATAAAATTGTTCACCTACATTTCGTCCACAGAGCACACATTCTATTATTCTTACTGTAGGTAGATTATACAGGCTGTGGTAATGTATATTTGTGCACAGAAAATATTGTTTTTGGTTAAAAGATACCTCGCTGAAGCTCGTATAAAATATACTCCCTGTATATTTAGAATATTATTTATATAACATGCAAAGTCGTCTTTGGGATTTGGAAAACAAATTTTAACCATGTCTATACAAAAATAATTAAAAAATATATAAAATTTGGAAAATTTTGACATTATAGAAACTATTTAATTTAAAATAAAGTATTTAATAGAGAATTCAAGACACGATTATTTGATGTTCTTTTCTTGTGGCTGAAATTTGAACGCATGTTTTTGACATAAATATAATATTTATATTTTTTGAGAGTTTTATACATTTTGTTAAGAAATACATAGGTGTTTATTTGACATACTAAAAAGTCTGGTGATGTTTCGGTCATTCTTGCCCTTACACTAAATGTCATTTTTCGTACTTTTTAATTGTATTAGAACACAACTATCTATATTAATATTGCATACAAAAATAGTATAGTAAAAACGCTCATTTTTTATATTCACTAGATCATGTATTAAACTACTTTAATGGGATTTTTGTTAGTTCTCTATAGAAGAATGGTTAATAAATAGAAAACATGTTTTACTAAACAAAAACACAAGTTAACAATTATTCAAACATTTTTGTTTATTAAAAATTTCAGATACTACAGAACATTATGAATATGTAAGCGAATCCGGGGCAATAGTTTGACATACGTAATTCTACATTAAATGTAATTGTAGTTATTTAGTGCTTATTAAATTTTATATACTAACATTTTTTATTTTTTTATTTATTTTTTCTCATTGGCCACCCCTGTTCATTGGCTGTACCGCTTTTTCTTTGATGCTTGGTATTTTTTTTTTCGAGTAAATTTTATTTTTATTTGACGAGTAATTTTCATTTTAGTTTTGCTTGTTTTTCATTACAAAAAATATATAAATATTATTTGATATTTTCAGCTGGTGTAGGTTGTATAATTTGCCAAAAGCACCAATATTATGTACTATATATTTTGTATAAAGTAAGTTAGTTCTACCAAGCATAGATTGAAAACATTTTTACTTGCTTGAGGCCTTTGTATTATACAAATTATGCGGGCTAAGTATCCAGCAAGAAGGAAGAGGTCATCATTGCACGGTAAACATATGCAAGCATAGTTTTCTAGAAATAGTTGTACCAATTTTATTGAAAGCAACAATTAAATTGCCAAGCTTTAGGCCAGTATTAAAAATCGCTATTATAATTAGATTGTTAAAGGGCAAATTCTACCCTCATCTCAATAGAAAGAATATAGATACCAATGGTATATAAGTATGCTGTCTTAAAAGTCCATACACCGTTTCCCACTGTAGTTTTGTTAACTTCTGATATCATTATAATAATAATTTAATTGTAATACGGCTTTAAACCCCTTTATGCTCAAGTACTCTCGCAAAGAGCTGCTATCAATACCAATTTTCAGTGGATTCAGGCTAAATCCCAACTGCAGAATTAATTTTCCACACATTTGTCCGACTTCAACTCAATTGCACTTCACTATAGTCGTCATGCAGTTGAATTCTTTGTTAGATGACAAAAATGATTAGATTACAGAAGCCAACAGACATAATTTTTTCTGGGTTATACATCCATAATAATAATCGAGACTCTTTCAGCTAAATTTGATAGCAATTGCACAAACGTCAACTTTTGAATTTAAACCCCATGTATTCACTAGGGACAAATGTCTTTGGCGTGTCTCTAGAGACACGGCGCCCCTAGGCATAGCGCAACATCGCCTAACATCAATATTAGACAAATTTAAAGGTATCTGGCAAAATCTCTCTAGATAGATAGATATACGCCTAATTGCACACGACACAGTTATTCAAAAAATAAAAAAAAAATATTCAAAATTTCAATTAACATGTACAATGGGTTGCCTTATCGCAATCAGCGATCTCTTCCGAGGCAACCGTAGGATGGACAGAAGTGAACTGGACTGGGGCTTCAAGTGAGTGGGGCTCTAGATACATACATGTGTGATAGTGCCTCATAGAGCCTCATAGAATATACAAGTATATCTCGTGATGAACGGGGTATTGCCTACAGCATCGTGTTTGGCGAACGTTTTAGTAATAGCAGTATGTAATTAGAAAAAAGGTTGAGCTTCTCTGACATAAACCCAATATGAATGACGAATTCTAGAATATTCCGTTTTATAAATCGAATTTAATATCTATGTTAGTTTTTCTCTTTTCAGGTGTTACAATCGGCGAAGGAGCAACTGAAATGGTCTCTGTTAAAATAATACCGTTTGCATTTGAAATAAAATATAATATTCTAAGTTTTATTTATAGTTCTTATATTATGAGCAAGACTCGTGGCAATTTGAACCTTATTTCTATGCACGTAAGTCACTACGCTCGAGAGCTGAAACATCTATAAACTATTTACTTATCTACACTATTCCAAATTATCTTAAATATTTTTTTTCTTGGCATTTCAGTCTTAAATCCTATGTGATGTAATAATTTTGTGTTGTTTTACATGAGAAAATATTATTTTAAATAAACTGACTATATTTTAGTACCAATTTTGGGTTCCTGAAATTTATTTATTTTTATCTTACAACTAGTACTAATTTGTGAGTTTTGCACTAGTGATTCGTGTATGTTAAGGCATGCACATTTAAATTAAAACATAGCATTTATGTAATTTTAAGCTGGCTTGAATTTTTGAATCACTACTTTGGTATAGTGGTACAAATAAAAGAAATATCGAATTGAAGAGATGCTTGTAAAAGACCCGATTTTTTAATGGTCAAAAAGAAGTTAATTATGTACTAAAAGCTTTTTACACGTTATTGAAGGAAGAGCTTATCTAAACTTTTAAACAACTACAGAAAAGCTTGCCCTTAAGTTGGTTTTTTACATACCTATAAGTATTGATTTTATACACCCATATTTTTTTTTTACTTTTCACCCCACTGTATTTGTTCTGGCTATACATTAAATTCCTGGCTAACCCCAAACTCATCTGCAGTCGGTTTCAAATTTAGTTTAGAAATCTGTTTGAACGCTGGATGATTCTTGTCGCGCAGTAACTTGAATAGGACATTCTCAGAGGTCCCAATAAAACAACCGATGGATTGGAGACGCTGCAAAGAAAACAAGGTTTGTGTGAAAACATTTTATTATATAAGGTTTTACATAGAAATTATAACAAAAACATATCTATATTCCCTGGGTTAGTATGAAGTGTATTGTACACCCACATTTCACCGCTGACAGTAATGGGGTGGTGGGGTGGACACTGGGTTGCTGTTACTCATATTAAAGCCCAAGTGCAATGCTCAACTTGGGTATTTGCCCCACAATCTCATTTGCAGACTAACTGCTAAGTTTCTACCAAAATGATCAATTTTAACAATCTACTGAATATTTATTGAATCGCTTTTAGGCCACCCTGGAGGACACCATTTTGGTAGAAACCAAAATGATCAATTTTAACTGTAAGAAATCATAAACTCAATATTGTAAAAAATGTAGTTAGGCCACTATGGTTCTCATGGCCTCATTTAGGCATTTAAAAAATGACAGAAAGCATATTGTACCATTAAGTAACATCATTAGGACATTTATAAAAAAAAAATGCATTTTTCAGTATTTAATACTTTATCACAATACTGTGGAATGTCATTTAAACATTTAAGAAATAGTCTAAATAAAAACAAATTAATCGGTTTGGGCGAGTTATTACCAAACATCTACATGATACGATGGTTGATTTTCGTCACTGCTCCATATAAAATAATTTTGGTTTTCTCTCTCTTACATGATAGAGTTCATATTATAATTGCAATTTCATTTCTGGTACGAAAGTATCGTCAGATTGATGCTGGTATCCAAAAACTCAGCACAAGTTTGCATATAGTGGTGTTACCATATTATAGTAAAACTAGCTGTTGCCTGCGGGTTCGCTCGCGTGGATATATGTATATTAAAATAGGCTCTTTTAAAAAACGCCGATATATTTCGTTTGGCGCAGTGGCTAAGCGATTAGCTTTCTGCGCTACGTGTCGCGGGTTCGATCCCCGCACGGAACAAATATTTGTATGATCTACAGATAGTTGTTTCGGGTCTGGTTGTGCGTGCATGTGACACGTATGTTTGTAAACTGTACCCAAATCCTAGAGTGGGGCAAGGTTTAAAAAAAAACAAAAACATGTACATTTCTAATAGCAGGTATATGAAATATCTTGCTTCTTACGTTGAAAATGACGGACTTCTATACAACCGTTCATCCCTTATTATACCCCCTTAAGGGTGAGTTTCCAAAAGCCTTCCTTAGTGGATGCTTACAATATAAAAGGCAATGCCATCAAAAATAGGTAATATAATATATTTTTTCTGTAAAATACTTAACTTCTAATTTTTTCGTAATTCTCCTAAACGGCTTGATCGATTTTGATGACGTTTTTTTTTGTACTTATGGGTCAAATTTGTCACGACTGCAGTTCAAGAGGGTCTTAATCGGTATTTCAAGTATTAATTGTTCTTAGCTATAATTGGACGGTTCAACTTTGACCCGGTAGGTGGTGCTGTTGTCGAGGCCCAGAAAAGGGTCCGCTAGTGTATAATATGATTACGACACTTGTTGCACTATATTTAAATACTTTTGGTAAGTACTTGACGCTGATTGTACCAAGAATATTTCATATGGAGCAGCCCTAAAATAAATCCACTTTGACAATAACTTCTCCCTTTTACAATTTGGCCGACACATCATAGCCTAACGTATCTAGAGTAGGCTCCTTAACGAGTTTGGAGATATTTTTGAACATCGGATGCTGTTTGTTTCTCAAGAGTTTGAATAGAACATTCTCCGATGTCGTTACGAAACATCCGATACATTGCATGCGCTGTAAATTTAAAAACGTATTTTAGTTTCCTGCTTTTTATTACAAATTGAATGTATGATGTATGGAAATGGATGGTACGGTTGGCAAAGTGGTTGAGCGATGGACTGCTGTGCTTTGCAAGCGGTGTTCAATTCCCACATGGTAAAAATATTTGTATGATTGCTAGATTAAAAGCAACCGACTGAATGTTTAAAAGGATGAAACAAGAGCCCCAAGCGATTACTTTAATCAGGTTTTAGGTAGAGTAAGTATGTAGGTAGGTTAACAAAGCATGCTAAGGCCTGCGCATGACGTATGTACCAAACCCTGCCGTCCTTCACGATGCGCTTGGAGCAATTGCCAAAAAACAATATATTCAATTTCTATGATATCAGTAAAACTATTAAATGAATGCAGATGGTTAACCTACTATACTACTCGTCCTTTACGCTTGCTGGACAGTAGATAAATATATGAAATGTGTACCAACCTGCAAAGCAAGTCCTCTGTCCATCAGTGACCTGGAGGACACTCCATCAGCCAGGATATGTACCACAATGTCTTGATTCAGCAGGTCTATGACTGTCTGCTCTATACATACGTGGGCCTGGAACGATACAACATAAACATGTTATCAAGGGCGGATCCAGGGGGGTCATTGGGGTCATGACCCCCCCCTCGGGCTGGTTCTAGGTCGACCATTGATAATTTTTCTAATCACACTGATCGTACAGTATTTATTATTGTAATCGAATAGGAGCCTGTCCCGACTAGACTTCAAACATGTGATTACCCCTGACTTGAAAGCTGCATCTGCCCTTGCATGTTATATGCAGTCAGTCTACAGGCAACAATATGGGAATCAAGAGATACATTTTTGATGGTAACTTTTATCAACCATACTAGATGTACTGGTGAATTTTGTACCACCTTAAATTGTTTTGATTGTAACTCTTCATAAACACTTATTAATCCTAATCAACCTCCATCTATTGAAAGTAATCCAGACCATTAAATAAAAATTTTTGTGTTCATCATCGCTAATGATAAACAGTAATCAACCCCTGTATCTAACTGAAGTGAGAGACATTGTTTAAGTATTAACTGGGATTTTGAACCATATGTTTGTAAACTGTACCCATAACAGGAGAAATGATAGTGTAATAAACACTTTTTCTTTATATATTTAGCCCAAACTGTCCCACTGCTGGGCAAAGGCCTCCCCCAAATTCTTCCACCTATCTGCGCCACCTGGAACCAGCTCCTCTGATACACGTCTAGGTCATCTTGCCACCCTCGTAATGTATACCTCAATCCCAAACAACACAACGGAGCTAAGTCCAGGAACATCTTTCTTCAGCCGTTCTTGTAGCTCCGGAGTATACATGGAGAACAGGGTCTTCTCGAAGACCATTGCTGCATCCTCCAGCTTGATATCCTTAGTGGTGGGACCGAGACCTTTGGGGTATTGCTCAGATACATAGACAGGTATTTTGAAGTGTTTTGCTGCTTCCATCTGTGATTTGACAGTTAAGTTATTATTTAAATGAATTGTTATTTAATAACTGCCACATTTATGTAGTGGACGCAAAAGCGGTAGTCGGCTGTGAGGTACATGGTTCAATTTTGTGTCAATCATCAAGATTTCAGTGAGATTCCTTTGAAAGATAATTACACCATTAAGTACCTAAGGAATTCTTTGATACTCAACCAGTGTAACCGAAATCTTATCATACAACTCTCGAACCCATACGAATAGATTATGAACAGATAGCAACAAGATATTACGTAACAACAATATAATACCTACTTACCATTTTATTTGCAACTTTTACTACCTCGCTGAAGTACTTGATATGTGGCCTAAAAGTTTCTTGGATGTCACACAACAAGAATGCTGTTTTCTGAGCCTCTAGGGCTCCTAATTTCAAGATATTACGGGCAGCCATTGTATTTATAAATATTTAATTCACCGGCAAATGTAACCTCGATGAAGGTGAATTTGATGTTTTGGTTTTGAATAAAATTATCAAACGTCAGTGCCGCCGACGTCAGTGTCAAACTCCAAAATGAAAAACCATAGTGAAAACGTGAAAAAAGTTCGGGTTGACCATAGACTTAAAATTTCGCTTATAAGGGTTTACAGATAAAGCAGGCTTAAAGCTTAAACATTGGTTCGTAAATAAATTATGTTTTAGTTTGTACCTAAATAGGTCTCTACTAGAAAAAATAGGGTGCTTATATAAGAGGTTACAGGCGTAGCACATTAATTAAAAGCATTGTCTGAATCATATATGGATTTCGCTTAGAGTGTGTACTATAAACGGTCAGTACGAATCTTTAAATAAACTAGGAGTCTAAAATTTTGACACTTCTACTCAAAATTTAATGTTATTAATAAAAGATTCCTAAAACATTTCAATTATTAAGTCTCAAACGCCTGATAAATTTAAAAATTTTGACTATAGTTCACTTACTATCCATTAGTTGCTATATATAAAATTCTAGGCGCTTAATCTCAGTGGACTAAATCTAAATTCTAAAGCAGTACATGTCACGGGGAGAATGTCGCGGTTAGAGCTATTAAATTATATAATTTAATTATAAATATCCGAATAATTCATTGTTACACAGTGGCAGCCCTGGGGTCAGGCTTCGTTGACACCAAATTGTATGTCCAAAGATCTAAAATTATCAAAGTCAAAGTCAATTTTTTTATTTCAACTAGGCCTTTTCAGGCACTTTTAAAAAGTCGAGACTCTAGGCGCACGGCTCCAAAGGGGGGGCAGGTCCTGTGGAGAAGAGACCGGCAAGAAACTGCATGGATACTCTTTTAAAAAAATAAAAAGTTAATTTACAATTAAAATTCTTAAATTAACATGCATTATATAAGAAAAAAACAGCAGTGGACGTTTTCTGGCTGATAATGACGATGGTGATATAAGAAAAATACAAACTTTTATTAAATTAACGTTACTTACATAATGAGGTAATAAAATATGAGTTATACAAATGTTTCGAATAAAAAATAAAAACGGTATAAACAGTTCAAAGCGGATAAAAGAAGAAAAAAGGAATAATGAAATAACAAGACAAAAATAACAATGTCGAGACATGTGCAGCGAATCTAATGTAAAATAGATCTAGTAGATACAATGGATAACCAGGGAAGCCACATGTGCAGAAGATAGTTAGCGCCACACGTGTCTATCGTCAACATAGTCTTTGATCCTATAACAGGCTTTCCTTGTGAGAACAGATTTAACGTGGATTTTAAACTTCTTACCGGTAAGATCGGTTACTGTTTTCGGTAGCTTGTTATAGAAGCGTACTCGTTTTAGTGAATCTAAATTTTGGCACCAATATTTTGGGTTTATTTATAGTATTAATTAATCCTATCCTATCCTACTTAATATTATAAATGTGAAACTTTCTGAGGATGGATGGATGGATGGATGGATCTTTGTTACTATTTCACGCCAGAACGGCTAAACGGATCTGGATGGAATTTGGCACAGAGGTAAATTATGGTCTGGAATAGCACATAGGCTATTTTTAATCCCAGAAAATGTACGGGTTCGTAAACCACGCGGGCGAAGCCGCGAGCGGAAGCTAGTAAGTACATATACGTACCACCACACTGGTATTCCCAGACGGATTAGCAGAGGGATGCCACATTTCAATCTTACGCTAATAATGAGCCCCGCATGCTTGCCCAGCACAAATCGAAACTTCGAGCTGCTACAGAGATTTTAGAGAGAGAAGAAAAGCCAATAATACAAACTGTCTGATTCGGAAATCCAACTTAGTATCCATGTCGTTCGATGTGGTGGTCTAAGAGGGAGGCCTTCGTTCAGCAGTGGACGTCTTCTGGCTGATGATGACCTCACATTCAACATCAGCAGTTTCGGTCACTAAACCAATGAAGTGAGGTAGGTTCAATTTACGAGTCGGGCAGTATTAGTGAGTTTTTCAAGAAATTCTTAGCATTTAGAATTGTGTTCGGTAGAAAGATAGATCCAGTTACTTGAGACTCAAAATGTGGGTGTGCATAGCTACCAGTATCTCTGCCTAACCCTTGGGGATAACAGGTGTGATGCTATGTTATGTTTTAAATGTGGTATGAAGATAGTTGACCACTTGTTTAAGTTCTTCCTGAGTATAATAAGTACCGTCAAATACTGTAACTTTGCCTGCACTCAGGGGCGGCTCTAGCCCACGTAGCGCTCGGGTGCAAAAAATACCCTGACGCCCTCTGGTAGGTGCGCGATCAAAATGTCATCAAAATTCGGGTGCAAATGGTACAATTATAAATGACTAGCTCCCGCCCGCGGCTTCGCCCGCGTGGATTACGAACCCACACAGTTTATTGTCTAAATTAGAACAATGCGCAATTTTTGTATCTAAGACCCGCGAGCGGCCCTCGGCGCCCCCTGAGACCCTGTGTCCGTGTGCACTGCACAAGGGCACACCCTGCACCATAGGTAAAGCCGGCATTGCCTGCACTCCTAGCTTCGCCTGTACTAATTCTGTAAAGTAATACAAACCTAAACTCTAAATGTAACTACTAATGAAATATTTATCTTAGTTCCTAAATTATTTAGTACTGCAAAACCAATTTCATATAGTAAGTCATTATGAATTATTCCTAGGCAAATTTATTTTAGGAGTGCAGGCAAAGTTACTGCATTCTACGGTACCTGTTCTTACTTAGCACTAATAATGAAATCTTACACTACAATTTTGACGGCACTGTTGACGGTTGGCGCAGTGGCCGAGAAATCGACAGCTGCGCTACGTGTCTCGGATTCGATCCCCGCAAAACTTTGACAACGGAAAAGACAAATATTTGTATGATCCACCGAAACGTATTTCGGGTTTTGGTGTATGTCCGTGTGAATATTTGTTTGTAAAAACACCTAGGTATGACGTAGAAATTATTTCTAGTGTATTTTCGAGTCGTTTCTTATAAAGAAAAAATAAGTTAATAAAGCTGTAGATATTCATTCATATAAACAGACGGATGGCCGGAATACGGATGCCTTTGCGTCACGAGGTAGGTATCTAGGAATCTGTGATAGGTAGATAGGTATGTATATAATGTGCGGAACCGGTACTAAATACTAGGTATTTCAAACTTTTCAGTATAAGAAAAGATTGCAAAAGAAAGCAGCAAAACAAAAGCAGATTGTTATTGTTTACCTTGTCCAATACATTAAATATAATAATAGCTAATAATCCCTAACATTAATTGAATTCAAACACGTAGGTAAATCGAACCGAAAAAAAACAAAACCGCATATTCGAAGAGTCTAAAATCACCTAAGGCACAGACGTATCATTACCAAAAGTCGAGCACGCAATTTCTTAAAAAACTATTCCTCTCCGAAATCTCTAATTTACCGAAAAAACTGTATCATTCAAGGCCCTTTTTTACTTTTTATTTTTGAACGCGTGACTTTTGAGTGACTGTTTTTCGCCCGCGGCCGTATACGAACGCAACTGCGGTTAAAAAAAAATATTAAAGAAGATGGCGCCCGTCCGATCGCGTGCGTGTTTCGGCGGGAAGGGCTTTTAGAAAAAAAAAATCATTCAGTTCAGACTTTTACCTGTGACGTCGGTCGGTACCACAAAGTGATATCAAATAGACGTAGGTCAAGAGAAATTAAAGAAAGTAGAGACAAAAAAGTAGTTTCTGTATATATTTATTAAATACGAAAATAATTGAAATAGAGAATAAGTACTCCTAAAATATCAAATCTTGTCTTAGAGAGTAGTCATATAGACATTTAATGTAGGCATTATTATGATACTCCAAAAATTGGATTACTTTTGGGATACCAATATGAAAACGGAAAAAAGGGACTAAAAACATATGAAAACGTCATGCGTTCGTTTTTTATAAAAGTTCACTAAAATGCGCGCGCACGATATATTCATACTTATATTTAGAGTTTGACAGTAACAGTCGCGGTAATTATGAGTCACTAAAACATTATATAAAGCATTGTTATTAAATATTTACTTGGTACGTATACTTAGTTGGCAAAACAAACATCTTGAATCTTGAAAATATAGTAGTCTTACGTAGAGCATAAGCACTGTTAATTCAAAAACAGTGAACAAAGAGTTTCATGGTAGTGGAATCTGCCGAAGCCTAGAAGTAGAACGTTTACCTTTCATGCGGGAGGGTTTGAGGTCAAGCACGTACCTCGTAAATTTTCCAGTTTATATGCGGATCAGAATTTAACTAACATTTGCACTAACGGAAAGAAAAATATCGTACGGAAACCTGCACTCCTGAGAGGGCTCTACAAAGTTCTGTATAGTGTGACCAGGCCGCCAATTTACTGGATTAAGTTAACCCTTCGCGTTCTGAGGAAATGCCCGTGCCCAGAAGTGGGACAGGTGGTCTGAATTATTATTAAAAAATAATTCTTTCACAATAATTCTCTTTATTCCCAAGTGCTAATAAAGTTTCTTCAAAACACTCTCAAAATGCAGTAAAAATAAAAATGTAGTCAGTAGCTACCGTAGTAATTAGTTTTATTCTACATTCGCCGATTATCTTCACCAATAAACAAAAATAACGATTTTGAAGGCAACAGTGGCGCCACAATATCCTATTAGGACGAAGCCGGCGGCGCAGGCGCGTGCTTTGAAAGCATTTTTTATCTTTATTACAATAAAAACAGCTTATAATTACAGACATTAGACTGTTTAACGTAGTCCAGAGGTTAATTGTGGGCCGGTTTAGCGTTTTTGAAGTCTGGATGACTGAAAATTTTGAAGTAGGAGGTTTGTTTATGGTATTATGGTCGTTGGGTTCCCTGCAATATGGTTGAGCAAAGCGACGCTGATGCACGCGTTATACTCGTGAACGGGTGCCGTCTATTGGGACTGGTCGGCTCATAGCTGCCATGGCAATTTTATCAAAAGTAAATATATTTTTCACAACTATCAGGCTTGAGTTTCAGACTTACATAAGTTAGACTCTTTTAAGCTACATTGTACTCACATAATTGTTGTTCGAGATCAATGTATAAATTAATATTGTATATTTAATTCCGAGTTTAAAAGAGTAACCATGGAGTTTCTTGCCCGTTCTTCTCCATGGGAAATCAACACTTTGGAACGTGGCAACTAGAGCCTGACTATTCATAAGTGCCTGTAAATGGTTTACATGAATAAAATATATTTGAATTGAATTGAATTGAATTAGCTTTTTGATTTTTTAAGTAGGTAGGTAACAAGATGAAGATCAGTCTTACTTGTATTGTTTTGTTTGATATCATTTAACAAGATATATGGACATTTTTATATTATCTAAAAAGAAATGCTACGTTAATCAAAATAATATTACTGCTTAACAAACAGAACACCAAAAGAGGTGGGGAGATGATTCAGACCCGTACCAGAGGGGCTGGTCCTAGGTGGCGCAGGAAAGAGATGTATGGAAGTATTTGGGGGAATGAGGGGTAGTAAAAAAACTAATCTAGGAAAGTCAGTTTATCAAAAGTGTAATTTTCTTTAGTTTATTAGTGGAGAATCCCTATGTAGGTTAGGTACCTACTAAGCGACATAAAAAATCGTAAAGATATGTCATTCTTTTTTAAATCGTTGCCCAACATATTAATAATTTTTGTATCGTGATTATTGGACTCGACATGTATTGAATAAATATTTTCTTATTAGTGGCGCTACTTACTGCGACAAACGAGGCAATAATATTTTAAGCACATATCACAGATTTCTAATTAGGTAGCATAAAATGTTCTTTATACTGTAACAAAAAAAAAAAACAAGAATGGTTTTATATAGATTAATTAAAAAAGCATTTCGACTAAGGAAATAGTTTGTAAAGAAACGATCGTTTCTTTACAAACTTTTCTGTTTTTCATGACGTGAGTTTAGTTTCATTATTTTTTCATAGAATTAGATTTTCCTTGCTTAGCTGTTGTTTAGGAATATAACAAATACAGAACCAATTCTTCATAAATTTCAGCATCCAATTGGCATTATATTTAATAAATAGTAAACATGTTCCATATTACTATAAAAGATCTAAGACTACACTCAGCCCGGCGCCGCCGTAGGCGTGGCAAACCACCGAGCCGAAGTGTCAGTGGCGCCAAACCTTTCCGCTTTGGTCTTTTTACTTTTTTTATTATTTTTTTCTAGACGCCCCGCGGCAAAGGCGTTGGCGCGGTAAAACTAAAGTTCCAATAATTTAATTAAGTGGCTGAACTAATTTTGGTGGATAGTTTGGCGATAGTTTTTATGTTTTGCGGAACAAGATTCGCAGTTTGCTGGTAAGAAGTTTTAGTTATCTATTGTTGCGACCATGGACATTTTATGGATTTTTAATGTTAATTTTATGGATTTTTGTGCTACATGTCGATGTTTAAGAGTACACAAATCTGTGTTTAGGTGGAAATATAGCCATTTACTGCTTGTAGGACGAGTAGCGACTTCTTTTCTACTGATCAATTCTATCACGAATTCCTTTGCTAAGCAAAGTGATTCAATTGGCCAAGGGTAAACATTTACAGGTCGACATGAAGCAGAAAATCAGACATGACAGTAAAATTTCAAGAAAAACCGCATCATTTTTCTTTCATTTTGAACGCGAACATACCATGCCCGTTTTTTTCTAAATAAAACCTACAAATCATTGGATTACTATTGTAGCAAAAAGATCACTTTTACCGTCATCGAAATGAAGAGAAAAATCAAACATTTCCTGCTTCTAATTGCACTTGCCGCCATAATTAGTGTTAGGAAAAATGGCGTTCGCGCCAAACAATGGACAATGGAGCACAGATAAAAAAAAAACAAATTAGTTTTATTCGATCAGTTCTTATTGTACCGACGTTGATTATGTGATGACAATGTGTCAATAAGAACGTGACTGTTGCTCGATATATTTGTATTTATTTCTTTTTTATTAAATTATGATTTGTCGCTTAATTAAAGTAATTTATCACGGTGTTTTGGGATTGCAATTTGGCATTCTCTGGACAGTCGGTTTCGACACCACTAAAAATTCACAGGCTACAATCTCATTGGTGTAGTCGCAAGCGCAGGTCGCGCAAAACCAGTGTTATTGGGCTTTATATGATAAAAAAAATGTCAGAAGCAGCTCATAGCTCGGAACTGAGATGACAATAGATTTATAATAGAATAGAATAGAATAACTTTTATTTCAGACGTTTGTCCATATATGGTTTGTGTGTTAGTAACAATATTAGCTTATAATTATGTTAGTAGTGTTGGTGTCTTACAATTATTAATTACTATATTATTCCATTGACTATCCTTACCCAATATTTTTGAATAGGGCAGTCAAATCTAGCAGCAATGACTTTCGGAATCCTGTTGCTGGCGTTTCGCAGACGCTGCAGCAGAGAAGCTGTTTTTTTGCGGATGACCAGCTGCGTGCACAGAGGTTTTAGACAGGGTAGGCAGAAAATTTTAAACGTTTTACTTATCAAAAATACCTACTGCATGTTGCTATTGGTTCGTCGTCTTGTCGATTAAATAATGATGTATGTGATTTGCCACCAAAATATCTTATAATAAATATTTATCTGAGCTATGTAGGGTAGGCATGTCTTTTTGTCTTTATGAACCGCACGCCACTGCGGATGACCGCTTTGAAACCACCCGTATGAGCATCAGCAAACATACCTGACGCGCTACAACGCGACGGTATCCCCCACAGCATTCTGAAAGCATTATTATACTGGACCCGCAGAGTGCCATAGGATCGCCTCGTATACCTCACCCACAAGCCACTCGAGTAAAAAGATTGACAAAATGCTTTAAAAAGTAATCTTTATCTGAGTTGTACATCGAGTTAACCTGCGGGCGAGCATATTGCTTCACACCGCCAACGCTCTGAGTTCTCTTCTCTCGATTTGCCGTAACATAGGACTCAATAACGGCATCGGCGAAATGTAGTTGTCCATTACACCTCTGCCTACACAATGCTATGTTATGTTATGTATGGTGAAATATGCCAAGAGTTTATGTATTTAAAACGAAGTAGATGATTCTGTTCAAGTAAATAATGTAAGGCATTCGTAGATTGATTTAATTGTTTGTTGGAACATACCAAGTGTTATTTATTGTGTTTACACGTGGCAGAATATGAATAATTAATTTATATTATTGTAGGTCCAGTTAAGAATATCGTTTAGCTCAGCGGCGTGCACAGAGTTTTAAGACAGAGTAGGCAGAACATTTTAAACTTACTTACCAAAAATACCTACTGCATGTTGGTATTGGTTTATCGTCTTGTCGATTAAATAATGATGTATGTGATTTGCCACCTCAAATATCTTATTATAAATATTTATCTGGGTTATGTAGGGTAGGCAGTGTCTTTTTGTCTTTATGAACCGGACGCCACTGGTTTAGCTGCCGGTTTCTGACAAAATTGTCTTGAAATACGCGCAAAATAGGTGTTTGGGCGTTAACGTTTCTTATATATCGTCTCCGATTAGGTTAGGATCTTAGGATTCCTGCTCATCACACCATCTCCTGAGATGCCTGCCTCGTGGCCGCTTCCTGCTATCCCAAATATCAGGAAACAATCCACTGTGCGGTTGTTTTTGCCCATCATGCCGCAGATGTCAGCGCAGTTGCATTTTAATTTGGAGGATGTGTTCTAAAAATCTTTTATTTTTATTTTTCTATGTGTAGATATACGTATGTATCTTGTTGAAGCTGAGTATGCCTATGACTATGTTACCCCTAGGTTGACAGCCACTTAGACTTAGTGTCTTTACATTTTCTATGGAATAGTAAAAATGGCAGTAAGCAGTAAGTATTATGGACAATTTGTTTGATGGGAGTTAACATAGAGGAAAAATCTATACATATCTATATATGTATATGTATGTTACCTATGGACTCCAAAACGGCTGGAGCGATTTAAATGAAATGTTTAGATAATCTTCAGATTAGCCCAGCGGGTGATCCTGTGAAGTTTGGTAGCGATAGGATCAACAAAATTTTGGCATTTTGCTAATTTTGTGTGCTACCCTTTCGAAGCCAGGGGCCAGTAGGTACCTAATGTAAGAAAATTACTTGAGAATGGCTTGACCGATTTGGCTGATTCCTTTGTTTTGTTCGTAATTGTCAGGACAAGGTTTGTACGAAAGTTTTTTTTTGGAAAATCCACCTGAAAGCTCATTTTTTTCATTAGTATATTGAACCCGTGCGCCGCCGGGGCGGGTCGCTAGTTTATAAATAAAAAACAATTGCCGTATGTATGTAAGATCATCAGTTGAGAACAACTTGACCGATTTGGCTGATTTTTTTGTTATATTTCTAATTATTAGGACAAAATTTGTATGAAAGAAGATTTCTGGAAAATCCACGTAAAATGTCGGAAATGTTGATGGTATTTTTGTATGAAAAACTCAATATCTTCACATTTCCTTCATTAGTAAATTGCACCCGCGCGAAGACGGGGCGGGCCGCTAGTCTTCATATAAAAACAATATGGCATTGGCTGCACACGACACGACCTTTGCTCATCAAACACTGTTCACATAAAAAAAGCAACGACCTCACTACGCGTTCCCGCGCAAAGAATGACGCAACCAAAATGGCGAATTAAAAAGTAATTAATCTTTGCCTCTTCCGTTGTGAGGGTCATTTCTTTATGTTTTATTGCGTGTGAAAGCGAGTTAATATTTAATAAATCATTTGTATGGTGTATGGGTAACAAATGAATAATGTTTTACTTGGTCTATTTTGAAATTGATAAAGACTTTTTATATACATAGTAACGTCATTGTCTCATTGGTCCAGTGGTTTCAAGGTCGGCAAGGTCCTGATTTGGATTCTCGGGTCGGACAAAGTGTTATTAAGTTTTTCTGTATGAAAATTCTCAGTAGCAGCACGGAGTCTGGAACTGTGCCCTGTAGATGGCAATAGGCTCGACCCCTATTACATGGGACTCAATAACTTTATGCTATGAAAGATGATTATGAATTTCAAAGGTCCAAGATTACTCTATGGTCTATGACTGAATCTGCTTGCCCTGGATTGTACAGTGAGTAATTTTTTTATTGAAAGATATCCATCAGTAGGTACTTTAATCAATCAACTAGGAATCCTGTAAGCTAAGTTGATTGAGAAAGTCCCATCTATCTCTAGGTATACCAAAATTCATATCAAAATTGGTTCAGCGGTTTAGGCGTGAAAGCGTAACAGACAGACAGACAGAGTTATTTTCGTATATATCAGCACCAAGTGGAAGCAGAGATATTCATTGTCATACAGGCTTGGGCTTTGCAAGTACCTACATAATAAATCATTCATAAAACTTTTAGTAGCCGACATATTTATGTATGATTGATGGCTCATTGTTTGAACTTGTGTGAAGTTTTTTTTTATCAACATACTGTATATAACATCACGCCTGTATTCCCCGGAGGGTTATGCAGAGATGTACGACTAAACCTAAATTTTGCTGGACTCCGTTATTAAGTGTTATATTATTTAGTAGATTGCGAGCCTTTTACCATCGGACATAATTCCTTATCTGCGCAGATCTGTCGATCTGCGAGGTTAAGCATTGCTCGACGCCGTCAGTCCTTGGATGGGCGACCACTTTTCACATATCATGACCCCTCCGTGCCTCGGAAAGCACGCGAAGCAGTTGGTCCCGGATGTCATACGAAGACCTATGACAGTCGTTACGGGGTCAATAGCCCAAAAAATGTCTGTGTTTCCAAGTTACTGAGTGGCGGAGTCAGAAAGCAGTCGCTCCGTGTAAAATACAGATATTCAGCTGCAACCGGTTAGATTGGAAGCCGACTCCAATGTAGTTGGGAAAAGGCAGGCAGATGATGATGATGACCGTAAATCTGCGAAAATACTGAAAAAATCTGCAAAAAATTTGAATTGGCGGGTTGAGCAAAGCGCCTTCGCCTTTATATGGACAGAATTTGAACCTTCAAGAGAAGAAGGTCAAATGGCCTTTTTAATTCCAACCTCCATTCTAATAAAGACGCATCATGTCAACCATACAGCCTTGTCATCATATATTCTTTAATATCCATTAAGAAAATACTTTAAAAAATAAACAACCATCAGGTAGCCGAAATAAAGACGTGAACTCAATCACTAATTAAAGATGAACAATAGGATTTATGTTAAAGGATTTTGAGCCTTATTTTTGAGGAATAGAGTTGGCTTTATTGGCGGAGTAGAGTCAACAAAATGAATATCAGTTTGAAGTGGTAAATTCTTAGTCAGTGTTACAGTTGCGTGCAGAATTATTGGTTCAATTTGCAAAATTCACGAGAAGTAGTTTTTATTTGATCTTTGGATTTTTGTATGAAAGAGAAGGCTAAAATTATTAATTATAGCATCGGGGACTAATTGATTTGAGTACCTACATAGACAAAATTATAGGCAAAGAGAAAAGTTTTTATCGTGTTTGATTGAACAGATGTAATTTTATAAACGAATTTTTAAGAATACTTACACATGAATATTAGTGTGATCATTAGATTTAAACAAATAAGTATCTGTGTGGCTGAAACTAGAGTTAGTTGCCACAAGACAGAAGAGTGTTATCTTTCCTCTTCTTATTTAAAAGCCTTGCTCTTGTCGTTGTAGCTGATGAAGTTTCTTCAACTTTTCTCTCTCCAGTGCAATCTCCTTTACCTCTTTATATATGACGGCAACCTTTGACCATGTAATTAATCCTTGGACTTCCTCTCCCTCTCGTTCCTTTTACCTTTCTTTCGATTATGTTTTTACGTGTAAGTGTATTTGAGTGTAATCCACACTATTATAAATGCGAAAGTTATTCTGTCTGTTTGTTACATCATCATGACTAAACCACTAATTCGACTCACTAAGCCTGGGACCTGGAGAAGAATATAGGCTTTTTTCTGATATTTACTAGTAAGAGAAAAATTGTCTTAGTTTAAAGCTAGGTTAACAAAATTTGAGCATCCGAACTCCACGCAGACGCAATCCTGGATACAGCTGACTAAATGAATTGAGCACAATACCGTCCCACTGCTGGACAAAGGCCCCTTCTCAGATGAAGGCTGGAAGGCCTAGTGTGGGTTGATGGACTACACCATCGAGAACTGTATTACTTTTTTAAGTGTGTTGATTTCCTCACGATGTTTTCTTTCACTGTTACCGCATGAGATAATCAAACTCTGATCCGCACGTCACATCAAAAGTCTTTTTCGGAATACAATTTGATTATTACATTATTCAGAGGTGTGGGCCAGGTTTGAACTCAGACTCTCTTGTTTGGAAGGCAAGTATTCAACCGCTAGGCTATCACTGCTTAAACAGGCACAGTAAGTGATAAATAGAACCTAAATGGCTGTTGACCAAATAATTTTGTCCGCCAGTATCTGGCGCCTGCACATAAAGAAGCGCCAGTCATCTCAATCCGGCGCGGACGCACAACTCAAATGAACGCTAATGTAATTTGTTAGTCCTTACTACATTAAGAGTTAGCCGAGATTTTAGATTTTAAAGACGAAATGACATCTGTATTATGATGTCTTTGGGGAAAGAAAGAAGTCTTTCTTTCCTTCCTTGGAGACATCATAATACACATCGTAGAGGGAAAAAAGCAAGAAAGATAGAAGTTTTCATTCTTTCTTTTTTCCCTATGAAATGTAACACAGTTACAGTAGAAGCTCGGACAATTTTTGTTTTTTAACTGGACGGAGTCGAACTTAGAGCCTCACCCTCAGCAGTCGCGCTAGTGGCCTCTAGAACAATCAGACAAGCACAATTAGAAGTTCAACCTAAATAAATATAAACGTGATCTTTAGCAAAGTCTTTTTTTGTACGGTCAGCGACAAAACTAACTGTACAAAGATTATTTTATATGAACAACAACTTGGAAATATATTTAATTTCACTTTACTATTAACTAAGACTTTTAGTGACTGTAATGGTTCATTAAAAACAATAATAATTATCTTGTTTGATAAATAAATTTCATCGTACGTATTCCCCAAAGCGTTCGGCAGAGGTGTACTGTTTTACACCTCCATTTCGTCGATGCTGTTATTAAGTCCCATGCAATGTAATTAGCGACGACAACCTGTGTCTAGCAGCGACCCTTTTACCAAATACCGGCCACAAATTTTGTGAAGGCCGGACTAAGTGGCGCTTATTGGGATACGCCTGTGCTCAGCTCTGAAAGTATGTGAGCTAATGATGGGCACTATTCCAAACTCTAGGCTACAAGTGAAGATTTTCTAATAGAAAATTAATTAAGAATTAATAGGACGGGACGGTTGGCGTAGTGGTTGAGAGATCGCCTGCTGCGCTGCGTGTCACGGATTCGATTTCCGCACGGAACACATATTTGTATGATCTACAGATAGTTGTTTTGGGTCTGGGTATTTGTGTATGTGAATATATGTGTTTGTTAACGAACCCACGATACAGGAATTATTGATAGGGATGGGCAAAGTTAAAAAAAAAAAAAAAAAAAAAAAAAAAAACAAATTACGAATCCATTCTTCTTGTATCGCGACTGTACCCCCTCAGGTTCAAACCCGCGACACCTCGATACCAATCCGTGCGGTACCGAACCACAAAGCTTAAATAAACTCATTTTTTTACCGCTATCGGCCTTAAGTTGTAGAACGATTAACTGCATCTTCGAGGAATCGAACGGCGGCCCTCTGAGTCATAAAGGCAGTACTCGGAACCAGAGCGGTATTATTTGAGTAGTAATACAATTATATTGTTTTTTTTTTTTCCATAGGTCTATTGGACTAATTTAATTCTATAATGCCTTTTATATTTTTAGTTTTGTGATTGTCTATAAAATCGTTTTGGGTTTTATTGAACAAAGGAAATTGCGTTTCGTTGAGTAAATATTCATTTATTTTAAAACAGAAATAACGTATCAGTTATTTACTAAGTCACTTTATTCGCTGTTTGTTTTAAATAGAGACGGGCTCGAAGCTATTTAGCTACGGCGCAGATTAGTCGATCTTCGAGGTAAGGCAATGCTTGCTACGGTCAGTCTTTGGATGGGTGACGTTAAGCAGTTGATCCCAGGTGACACACGAATACCTGTGATAATCGTAACGAGTATCAGCAGCCCCGAAAAGTATGATATTCACTATTCAATTCAACCTTAGAGTATCAGTGTCTCCCAGTAATTGGGTAATGTAAGTCAGAGGGTCAGGGGGTCCGTATAAAATACTGATATTCAGCCACATCTTGTTAGACAAGGTGCCAACAACCTTTACATAAAGGCAATTTTAGAGACAATCCTACTAATTCTTCCTATACTAATAATAATATTATAAATGTGAAAGTTTGTGAGGATAGATGGATGGATATTTGTTACTCTTTAACGCAAAAACTACTGAAAGGATCTGGATGAAATTTGGCACAGAGATAGATTATAGTCTGGAATAGCACGTAGGCTACTTTTTATCCCGGAAAAATGTACGGTTCTTAAACCACGCAGGCGAAGCCGCGAGCGGAAGCTAGCAAAGAATATATAAAATAATTTATAATTGATTAAACGATGTAACTATTCTTCGAAAAGTGCCTAGCATTTTAAAGCGCTGCTAAAGCATTTAAACTTATTTTGAATATATCTACCTACAACCAAAAATATGTTATTACAAAACCAAAACAAAAGAAGAAAGCTTAAATTTTCACTCCGAGGTCTAAAAAGTGAGAGTCGGTGTCATTGCGTTAGAACGAGATGGTTAGTGTGAGAGAGACACACATATTCCTCCGTTGAAAGCAACGGCGCCATGGGCCCTGTGTATGGATAGCAAGCAAATATTAGTTATGAAAATAGATTTTACTTTATAGCTTTTGTCTGAAATTAAATTCTGAAAGCGTTTTGAAACCGCGAAGTTGCAAGATAATTTTGACTTTTCTTTAGTGTTTTTGAAAATAAAATAAAAACATATTTAATTGTCAAAAGGTCTGTGTTTGATCCCGGTCCATTCTTCTGACTTAGAATTCGATTATCACTTGCGTTTAGTGGTGAAAGAAAACAAGATTCAAGTCTGAGAGGGCTCCATAATGTTTTCAATGATGTGTCCATCAATCCGCAATCCGCAGCGTTATGGACTAAGCCTTCCTATTCTGAGAAGAAGCCCGTGCCCAGTAGTGGGCAGTAATGGGCTGAATTGTAAATAGAGAAAATTATGTCGCTCATAATTTAATTTAATTTTGCTTACAATATCGGTTCTTTTTTATTTCCGTGAGTCGCAGAACTGACTTAAAATGATAGTAATATTCGGAAAAGTTGTGTTTATTGTAAGAATAATTTTTCAAGGAAAGCGATTAAGCTAGAGTGGCTTCTTTCCAGCACCGGCTGAAGTAGGTTAATAAATCAACCTCAAGTTGTACAATAGCTAACAAAAAAAATTGTAATAGTATTTTTGAACTGTTTTTCTGCCAGTACACAAATAGACAACTTCAATCACGTCTGCGAGAGGAAACGCGATTGTTTTTACATCTTTGACGAGGATCGATACACACGGGGGGAGAATTAGACTGATTATTATTATGATATAGGCAAAAAAATATTTTAATTTAATATATTTACTTCATAAGTTTGGATTTTTCTTAGTACTTACCTGTAATAACTTTGTACTTTACACAATTATTTTACTTTATTTTATTTTGACTTCATTCTGTCTTATGTGTACACTTATAATTTGTCTTACATATGAAAAAGTGCCTTATGTTAAATAAATGATATTTACGATTACGAAAATTATAAAAAAAAAATGGAATATATGCAGTATCTATGGTTTTCCTTACGTTTTTTTTAGGCTTCTTAGATGATCATTTTTGACTGATCACTGACAGTGCCGGATTAACTACGTAGCAAGAGTAGCAATTGCTACGGGCCCCGCGCAACAGGGGGCCCCGCGTATTCAAACCCAGTGAAACTTATTAAGACGTGGTACATTGAATTTCCTTGATATTACAAAACCGTGAAACGTTACATCTGTATTCCGACTAAGACAAACCACGTCAGACAATCGGCAACCGATTATTTTATTGGCAAAAATAAGACACAGAATTTCATACGGTAAACGGACAAGTTCTACAAAAAGTCAAAGAGCTAATAGCAGATCAAGGGCCCCTGGACAGAATTTGCTACGGGCCCGGCGCTTGCTTAATCCGGCACTGATCACTGACATTTTTAGCGAACTGCTGTCAAAAACGCCCGCACATTGTTTACATGCATTTTTGGCTTGACGTTAACTTTATTTCGAGGTCAAATTAAACTCGCAGTAAGTACAGATTGTCGGTCTAGATTTAATCCAGTATAATGTGATGTTATTCATTCTAAAATTGTCAAATGATGCAAATGAGACACAAAATAATCTCTCTTGTGTATTATTTTCGGGTGCCGCGTGTGTCTTAATTGATTAAATAGTAAATAAATACTACAAAAACTACCTTATTTTAAATTTTATCATTTTGTTATGATACATTAGTAATTTTTTATAATATTACAATCAGCATTTGTCTGCCTCATTGGTCTACTGGTCTCAAGCGAGACTGCTGAACATGAGGTTCTAGGTTCGACTCCCGGTTCGGGCAAAGTGTTATTTCGTTTTTCAGTATGGAAATTCTCAGTTGCAACACGGAGTCTTGAATTGTGTCCGGTAGATGGTAATAGGCTGGCTCCCTATTACATGGGACTCAATAACAGCATCGGCGAAATGTGGGTGTACAAGTACACCTCTGCCTAACCCTTCAGAAAATGATGTGTTATTACAAACGGCATATTATCATTTCCATTTCAAACAAAATAAACATTTTCTATAGATACAAAATGGCCCCGTGTGCCTCGCGCATGCGTGCTACGCCGGCCTGTCATTACCGCCGTAGACGCAAATCATATTATCCCCGATACATTGAGATTATATACAATTATGCATCTACCCGCCGGCCGGGCGACACGCGAACCAAACTATTATATGTTGTTGCCGACTTAGGTATTCGAGAATTTTTTTGGTTATGTACGTATGTATATTTTTTGTTGCTCTAAAAAGTGCCTTAAATGGCGGTAGACTTGGTAAGAATAACATAGCATCACGCCTGTATTCCCCGAAGGATTTGGCAGAGGTTTACTATTGTACAGTCTAGTTTCTCGAGCCCCATGTAATAGGGGGCGAGCCTATTGCCATTTACCGAGCTTGAGGTTCTGGTTTCGATTCCCGGGTCGGGCAAAGTGTTATTGGCTTTTTCTGTATAGAAATTCTCAGTAGCAGTACGGAGTCTGGAACTGTGCCCGGTAGATAGCAATAGGCTCGCCCTCTATTACATGGAACTCGAAAACAGCATTGGCGAATGTGGGTATACAATAGTACACTTCTGCCTAACCCTTCGGGGGATACAGGCGTGATGCTATATTATGTTATATCTCCTGAAATTTCCTGATAAGTCAGTGAGTGAGTATCCAAGACAGACTTCGAGATTTAACACAAACATTGTTCAAGTCTCAATAAAGGGACACAGTAGCCGTTTGAAACAGTGTTCTCTTTGTTGTTTTTTTAAATAAACCCTAGTGTACATGATCGTTCAACCCTACATTAAATAGAGGAACTATCGATACGTGTGATCCGATTTGTGTCTACTGTAAAAGATTTTACACTTGAATTGCACGGGTTTTAGAAAAATGTACCGTTTTTAGATCAAAGGGACTGACAGACGAAAATATTGATGTTTGTGGCTCGTTATATTCTTCTGTTGGGTGTAACTGAACTTTATATTGACCATTTGATCTAGTTATATTAGATACCCTGACCCGGGTACGTCTTAAAACTGCGGCCAGACACCGGAGGACGGGCAGCAGCGTCCTCTCACTAATCGGTGAGCACTGCGATCCCCAAGCCGCCTGCCAAGCGTGGGGATTATGGCAAACCCCCCCTTGAGAGAGGCCTTCGTTCAGCAGTGGACGTCTTCTGGCTGATGATGATGATGATATTAGATACTAGCTGTTCTCCGCTTCGTTTGCTTGTATTTATGATAAGAGATCGGCGTTTCTTCTCAGGGATAGTCATAAGAAATTTCAACGCCACGTAGTTTAAAAAAAAGACGTTTAAAAGTGATGGAAGTCAGAATAATTGCAAATAAACAGTTTCATTTCATTATATATGAGAAAACATGTTTTTTTCTAAATGTACCTACACCAGCAATTAAATGTTTGGCCGTGAACATTATTAAACTCCCAAAATAAAAATTATCAATGCAGACGCGTGTCTTGCATTTAAATACAGGTGACGCCATGTATTGAGAAGTCAAAAACTGTTAAATACTTAGAAGTCCTCCTTCAAAATGTGAAATTCGCATTTATCTTTCACTAGCTTCCGCCCGCGTGGTTTACGAAGCCGTATATTTTTCCGGGATAAAAAGTAGCCTATGTGCTATTCCAGACTATAATCTATCTCTGTGCCAAATTTCATTCAGATCCGTTCAGCCGTTCTGGCGTGAAAGAGTAACAAAGATCCATCCATCCTCACAAACTTTCACATTTATAATATTAGTAGGAAGAGGAATTAGTAGGATAGGATAGGATTAGTAGGAAGTAGGATTAATAATAACTAATGTAAAAAATAATATAAAGCTGAAAAAAGCTGATGTAGTATTTGACATGTATCATTCATTGAATGATTCCAAAGATAGGTAAATACTTAGCTCCATTTATTTGCATGCAAGCATATCATTCCACTTGGGGGTCCATCACGAAATAGGCGTGTCTACACGGACGGATTTCAATCCGACCTCTTTGTCTTCCCGGTCTAATTTCGCCAAAGAATTAAAGAGAATAAAATAGTCCAGTAAATCATAAACTAATTTAAGAATACGGTACTATTTAAATGGATTTGGCACGACCGTCATTTCTTTGTCGGTGGCCAGGTAATGTGCCATTTCTTTTCGAAAGTGTTCGACACAGAAAAAAATTCGCAAATTTGACAGTTGCATGGTACGTTACGGGTTTTGTGCTTTAGTTTTGTTATTAATTTTGTAATAAACTGTCTCATTGGTGTAATGGAAGGAAGCGCGGCGCCGAGCGTGAAGTCCTGAATTCTAATTCCGAGTCGGGCGGTGTTATTAGGTATTTTTGTAAATTAGTCCGGAATTTGGAATTTTGCTCGGTAGATGCCATTAGGTTCCATATTATGTGGGACTCAATACCGGCATCGCAATTTGTTGATCTACAGGCGTGATCCTGTGTACTATGTATTTAATAAGTAGGTATTTTTTAATATTCTACTAGCGTTTTAAGGCCAGATTGTCAGTCACTGTTAATGATGCGAACTGCAACATGATTTGAAAATAGCTAGACTAATAAAAATGTCCAGTCCGTAACCGAATCGTTAATGACAGTGAATTTTGAATCAAAAATACAACTTTCCCATAATATTTGTTTTAATTTTATGCGTGAAGTACAATTTGTATCGTACTTAGATAGGAATAAAGTCTCAAAATCAAAATCAATCAAAATCATTTATTTGAAAAACATACCTAGGCAAATATCAGAGACATGGAATATCCATAAAAATATCTAAACGAGCATTCCTAATTCAAAATTCATGCAAGTTATCTATATTGTTACGTGCTATTACGATACCAGACGTCAAAACATTCGTGGTAGGCATAAAGTAATAGATTTTTAAAGCTTCTAACTCCATCAATCTTTACACAGTAATCCTTTAAAACAAACAACAATTTAACAATAATAAATCAAAATATATTCACCGTTACCAATATTGTGACAGATTATTATAAAGACATCACTACAGGCCACTATTTCTGAACGATGACGCGACAAAATTCGGATTTTTTATCGAAATACATTAGTTAGTGATAATGCACTTTTCAATGACACGTCAATGTAGCTACTTCATTTTGGCAAGTCTTTTTTTTTTCGTTTTAAAAATGCATTCGGTTCCATATTTAAATGTTCGTCTGGGAATGGTGTAACAAAGGGTTCGAAAATCAAAATGAAACTGGCTTCTGTAACTGCATTGTGCTTGATTTGCGTCAATTTTTTTCAAGCACTAATTTCTAATTTGTTCTTGTACGAATTGTAGTAGAATCAGCGTCCCAAAGTAATGTGGTGGCGGCGGTCAGATGGCAGTCGCTCCGTGTAAAATATTGATATTCAGCCGCTTCTGGTCAGACTAGGGGTGACCTAAATATAGTTGGGATAAAGTCCAGGCCAAGAATTGAGGCCAATCTGAAATCCACGGTGACAGCATAAAGTCATTTGCCGAACCAAGGGCGTAAAACTGTAAAATACATAGCTGTATTTTTGCTTCTCATCCTTGAGAAAACCTCCAGTTAGCGACATCAAAATAAACTTAATTATCCTTTCATGAAACAAACGTATGAGTTAATTAATATTTTAATAACATTCCTTTAATAACAATTAATTTAAAAGTCATTCTATTTTATAACCATAGAACAATAATAATTTAAACAATAAAAATATTTACGAACTTTTGAAAAGGCTGGTAGCTATTTACCAATATCTCCATACGTCCAAAGGGATGATCAAATAAACAATAAAACGTGAAACGCAATTTACATTGGCACATTTCGAAATGGAATACTGGAATAAAATATTCACCCGAAAATATTTTGCTTACACATTTTCGACTCTACCCCTATTACATTAAGATGAGAAAATTTTAAGAAGTTCTAAACAAGTGCAGCTACAAATTGGTTTTGTTATAAAAACATCGAAGTCCCTCTAACAAGGTGAGTTTTAATTATTTCAAATTTCGTGTTAATTTAGTTTTTTTTTTCGGCTGAACGCGCGGTTCCTTTGCGCGGCGTTCTCTTTGTTTTTTTTTTTTCGTTTGTATAATCTGTAAAATGGCATGTTAGCGCCAGTTTAACATGGCTGATCTTTTTTTAATTATCATCGAATGTTAAATTGTGTATTTCCGCTGTTCTGACCACCTAGATAGTTTTGTCAAATATTTATTTGTTCGTTGACTAAATTAGGTCATAAAATTTATTTATGTTACCATTTCTGTTCGGAAATGGCTTCTGGACTTATGTTGGTATTATATTTGTTTAACAAAAAAAAAACATAGCCTGAATGGATTGTTGCGGGGTTGCTGAAGGCGCTCTAGCGATCGTGAGGTCTCAGGGTCGATCTCGTGTCGAGCAAAGTGTTATGGGGTGCTATGTTATATTTAATAGCATCACGCTTGTATTCCACGGGCCATCAGGCAGAGGTGTCCTATAATAAGTACACAATATGTAAATATAAAATACTTTACAAAATGGCTGCCTGTCACACCTATTTTACAATAAGTAGTGGTCATAAGAAGAACATGTTATCGCTTTGAAAAAAAGTACCTAAAGGAAAAATTAACTTTTCACATAGCTATTCATGTATAGCTTGGTATAGCGGTCGGTAGCGCAGCTGCTCTGAGGTCCTGAGTTTGATTTTTGAGGTAGGCAAAGTCTTAGTGTGTTCTCCTGTTAAAACATTCTCGGTAGCTTTGGAACTGGGCTCAGTAAATGGCAATAGGCTCACCCTCTATGACGTGGTACTCAATAATGGCATCGGCGAAATGAAAGTAGATGTACAATAGTACACCTCTGCCTTACCCTTCGGGGAATACACGCGTGATGTTATGTGGAAGATGTACTATTTTCTTCTATTTAGCTATGCGTGGATGTACATGGGTCTAAAAGGATCAATATTAAAAAAAAATCCTTTCACTAAGATTTCTCCTGCCTCGTGGGTACAGTTACATACAAACAGAACCGAAACAACTATAAATAGATGATGCAAATATTTATTTCGTGCGGGAATCGAAACCGCGGCACGAAGCGCAGAAAGCTCACTTAGCCACTGCTCCAACCGTGCGCATGATTAATTTATTTACAACGGAGTGAACGCTATAAATCACACAAGATGTGGTTTGTGACCCGGGGAGGCTTTATTTCCGTATCCTACATAATAAGCCATGGACAGATTATGGCATAAGTTGACAATACTAAATCCACCATTACCCAATCATTTCCACGCCACATCTGAACCATGGTTATCTACCAATTGCGCATGCGCATGTTTACATAAACGCTCTGATTGTGGAACATGATCGTTTTACAAATTGGTCGCGCGCATGCGTGTGCATGGATGATGGGGAAATGTAGACTATAACTGGTTCTATTAGTCTATGGTATTATGGCTTTTTTATTGCGAGTGGATCATGTTAACTGGATTTATTATGTAACATGGTATTTTTATTTATAGGTGACTTACACTGGGGTGTTAAGAAAGAGTCTCCAGGAGTGACGAGACTTGAGATCGTCTGGCGCACCCTGGGCAGTCAGTCTCGATACCACCAGTGCTGACTGGCTAATCTTTCCACTACGGCATGAGCGATTCCCATGAACAGAGGCGTAGCGGGGACTACTATAGACGTGGGCGAAGTCGCATTACCGAGGCCCCTTTTCTTTCCTTCCCAAGATCTACCCAATAAATCTATCCTACCAAACATGCTTTGACACGAAATATCTACTCATGATAGTGTCCCATGATAGCTCCGTCAATCTAACGGTCGCGGTCTTTAAAGGTAATTACAACGGCCTCGCAGTCGCACTTAAGAGGGGCTTCTTCCTAGGCACGAAAAAAAACACGCTTTTAAATTTGTGACGTTCTTTTTAGAGTGTAAAAGTGATCAAATTAATTAGTCATCTGTGGTAAAGTCTGGGCGCATCGCATTTAAAGGGGCCTCGCGAGGCCTCTTTAAGTGCGATGCCGTGGGCGAGGGCCACTTCGCCGTAGTGTAGTTAATAAAATACCTACAAATAAGAGTACCTAGGTAGTGTATTATTTCTTTGAGGGCTAGCCAATAAGCTGCATATGTGCAGTGCGGTAGATGTACTGCCTATACCCCAAGATTGAGTGTCCCTCAACCTGGTGCTGATATGAAAACGTGCGCGCGCATTTCAATAAACTCTTATTGTAAACGCAGGTCCCTACATTATTTTCATACATGACATAGAGGAAACGGGTACCAGATTCCCAGAAGCCAATCTTCCAACCTCAATAGAAGTTCTAATCTTTCAAACTCCATCTGGTGCTATCGCTGCCTACGTGGGGCCCATTACCTACGTTTGCCCATAACTCCTCTGGGCATTACTCTTCCGACTTCTGTTTAATAGGTTTCCTACCTTTCCAAATATTTTTAGCACCATAGAAGCACCTAATGTCTCAGTGAAATAAAACAACAATTTATTCTATAATTAATTATTTAATCAGGTTTTTGTTTATAATTTTTACATTTTTTTATAATAGTTTTCTATTAAACAAACAATGTGCGTACTTAATATCTAATTATCATTACACAACAAAATACTTTCACATTATCCTAAAAATCACAATATTAACACAAGGAACAATGAAAAATATCAATAACACGAAATAAATTGGCAACCCCTTTTGTAAACTTCACCTGTGTTGCAAGACCAAAAAAAAAATTGCAAAGGGTCTATTAGACCTCCCCGTAACAAAGGATGAATAAGGTTCCATTATTGAAGAAAAAATTGGCAAAGAGCCGACTCATTTTGATTGTCATTTCGCTCGTAAAAAATGATGGACTAGCTTAAATATATTTACAAAGAGACCGACAGAGTTGGAACACGTTCGGCAATTTTCGGGTTTGCTCGGGTGTCTTCGTTGGCGCATGGCGCTAAGATTTTGTTTCTTTGTGTAATACTTAAACTTTCTTTGTGATGGTGGCTGCTTTTCATATACAATAAAGAGTATCATAAGATATTTGCGTGCTTCAGAGATACCGTTCAAATAAATTATATGAATAAAAATAATGTCACCATGTGCTAATACCAAACAAAATAGACACAAAGGAGCATTACTTAAACACTAGCTACCGCCCGCGGCTTCGCCCGCGTAGTTTAGGAACCCGTATATTTTTCCGGGATAAAAAGTAGCCTATGTGCTATTCCAGACTATAATCTATCTCTGTGCCAAATTTCATCCAGATCCGTTCAGCCGTTCTGGCGTGTATGCGTAACAAATATTCATCCATCCATCCTCACAAACTTTCACATTTATAATATTAGTAGGATAGGATAGGATATTAGCAGAGTTTTATATAAGACCCATACATGGCGACTTAATCGACAAACAATTAAGTTTAGCGACACATTCCACTATTCAATCTAATCAGTTTAGCGCTCCAAAATTTGATTAAGTTTAATTAGAATATAATAATTGACGATCTAGCGACATTTTGGGACGCTAAAGTTAGCATTAGCGTCTCAAAATGTCGCTAGGTCATTTTACCTTTAGTGTAAGTTTTCTAACGTTAAATCTACAACCTAAGCTGAAGGTTTAGGGTTAGACGACAAATCTTAGTAGTAATATTTAACATAACATAGCATCACGCCTGTATTCCCCGAAGGGTTAGGCAGAGGTGTACTATTGTACACCCACATTTCGCCGATGCCGTTATTAAGTCCCATGTAATAGGAGGTGAGCCTATTGCCATCTACCGGACACAGTTCCAGGCTCCGTGCGCCTACTGAGAATTTCCGTACAGAAAAACACAATAACACTTTGCCCGACCTGGCAATTGATCCTAGGACCAATGAGGCTGTAAATATATCATATAAAAATATACTTATTGCCACTAAATTGCCGATTATTTTCTTTTAGAAATCATAAATTTAAAGATAATTTTGCCCAGTAGTTAATGAAGTTTTGTCGTATTTTATGACCATCTCTTTCTATTATTTATATTCTGTGACATTTATCGTTTGTTAGTGATCTTTTTGTTGGTCCCTCTAATTTTATGAGGCGTGAAGCCTTTGTGTGGTATGTTTACGACTTGCCTTTGTGGTAGTTGGCACAATTATAACGTTTCGTTTTGAGTTTCAACTCATTAGGTGTAGATTGTAAAAATAGGTTAAATAAATGTATCAATTTGTATTGGATTCTTTTTGTTTATTTTTTTATTGTTTAGCGGAGTTTTAAGTGGTGTAAAACGGCCATCAAACTTGTGTTAAAACTTCGATAAATATCTTAAGGTTCTAGAAGGTATAAATAAAGAAATATGCTGGTCATCAAAAAAAATTCAGCGTTTCAGCGTCAAGCAAATTTACACCTAAAAAACTGTATGTATTTTTTTTTTACTGTGTCAAAGTTTATAAAAAGAACTGTCACTAACTAATTTTCTTCTAAATTCCGAGAAAAATAAGTCATGCAATCATCATACAGAACGAGGATCTATGTACTCGTTATCGCCCTCAAATCGTCTATTGTTTAAGAAATGGCCCATGTACGGCAATTCAAAGAGTTTTTATGTGTAATTACAATCATTAAGCTATTCAGACAATATTTATATTAAAAACGATAGCATAGTGAGTGCAAAAAGCACAGCCTAAAGTAATCAAATCACAATAAAACATTTTTTCAAAACCACCCTTTCCACGTAAACTAAATAAACAATAAAATTATAATGCGCCTGTTCCACGTTCCTATTACAGTTTCTAGGAAACGAAATTTGAATTTCGAACGGGTTTATTGTCCAATAAAGCGGCTTGAAGCGCCATTACAGATTATTATGTTATGGCTTCAAAGTTTTGTATCTCATTATGGACTTTAATGATTTCGGGTTGCGTTTTATTATTTACAAAAAAGGATTTATTTACTGTTAATATTGACATAATTTCAGAGTTTAAAGTAGCGTGTATATAATTTATTACCTAAGCAATTTTAACATGATTCGAAATCCAAATGGTTTTTAACGTTTTCAGCCAGTATGACTGTGACATAGGTAAGAAGGTATATCTTACTATGCCTAAATAGTATGACGTCTGTATCCCCCGAAGGGTTAGACAGTGGTGTGCAAAACACATCCTGTATATTTGGAGGCATCTGAAATAATAAATTACCACAGGCTTTTTGATAATATTGCATACCTATATTCGACCTGACTGTCAGGTCAGATGTCCAAGTCACAGGCAACTTAGATAAAAAAAAAACGAAAGAAAAAAATATTAAAGCTGGATCTTTTGATAAGCATTTCGGATGATTAAGACAAATTTGAATCAGTATTATGAGTCTAGCCTAAGTAGATATCGTTCGTTAATACAATAATTATTAACATAGAGTGCGTAACCAAATGTAAATTGAGAAAAAAAGAACAACGAATGACTGTCAAAACAGGTTTAATTTAAAGTAAACGCTTTAAATTTTCGTCTTGACATAAAAGGCGCCATATTTAATGTTTAAACGCGGCATAATTGAGCTAATTGCCTATTAATACAACGTTTAGTGCCAACAGGCGCTAATAAAGGCAATGAATAAGGCAGCCATGACAGTAATGTAATACGGGCTTCCTAATTTGAATTGAGTTAGGTGACTTAATTTTGTTTAACACAAATCTTAGAAGCGATCCGCCATTTTGGAAAAACTCGATTGACCAAAGATAATACATATGAAAAGCAAAGTTTTTAATCGAAACTTTTGTTTGTAAGAGAGAGATGCACGAAATTCTTACCCTCTTATTACGTAAATTACTCATATCACACCTTTTAGGGGTAGAAAAATTTAATAGCGAACGTTTACGACGGAGCGTCATAAATTATTTATAGCTCACACACATTAAGTTTCATTGCCGGTTTTGAATTCAAGTGGTTCAATAAAACTCGAAGCAAGATGTCAATGGAAATTAAAGCACTGGCAGTTGTGTAGATTACGAAAATAAACGTTTTTGAACTTATACAGTAACAGCTGCAGCATAACATAACATAGCATCACGCTTGTGATCCCCGAAGGGTTAGGCAGAGGTGTACTGTTGTACATACATTTCAACTGTTAGTGACTCCCATGTAACAGGAGGCGCGCCTATTGCCATCTACCGGGCACAACTCCGGATTGATACTGAGAATTTTCTATCAGATATACCCATTGACACTGGTCAACCCAGGAATCGAACCCAGGACCTCACGCTCAGCAGCCGCGCTTGCGTCCACTAGACTATTGCGGCAGTCAGAGCAGTGAGGAACTCATACATAATGTATGGGTTTCTAATATAAGGGTTGAATGTTTCTACCCTTTAAAAGGATGGAGGAGAAAGGATTATGTCATAGGTATGTAATTAACGTCTTAAGTAATTGTATCAGTTAATAAGACTACGGGAAACACATGTCAGAGTTGTAGAAATAAAAACACAGACATAGACAAGCCAGCCGTGTGGTCCTTCGATTTTAAAAGGACCACTTGTCTACTATTATGGGATTAGGTAGGTATTACAAAACATAACATAGCATTATGACTGTATTCCCTGAAGGGTTAGGTAGAGGTGAAACATTGTACATCCAAGTTTTGCCGGTAATAAACCCTAAGTAATAGTAGGCGAGCCTATAGCGGCCTACCAGGCTCAATTCTAAACTCCGGGCTGCTACTGAGAATTTTCTAACAGAAAAACCAAATAACACTGTAAGTCATGGAAATCGAAATCGGGACCTCACGCTCAAAAGCTGCCCTTGTAACCACTACATCAATCAGGCGTCATAGATATCACATAAACTATTATTTGAAACTCAGTTTTAGCGTCAATTTATAGGAACCGTCCGTTTATGGGACATCTCTATGTATTGCCTATGACAGTCGCTATTTTTCCCCGCTATAATTGACCAGAGCAATATAACAGTTTAAATATAATAAACATATTAATGATACTTAGCAAGTTCGTTTAAAAATTGGTCCTTAGGTGCCGAAGGAGGCAAAACAAAAATTAATGGAAGAATTGGTAAATACCTAATAGATTTACAAAAAATAAACAATGACATAATTGTTGTTTTACCTTGTTTTTGTATATATAGGTATTTTATAAACAAATATTTTGGATATAAATCATCTACTCGGCAGATGTCTAACTCTTGTAGTTCAGGATATTTATATAAATTATAACTAAAAATATCAACAGATAGGTTACATTGATAAGTATATTATTGTATTTTTTGAAGAATGTTGCTGTTATTAGTGGTCACCAGACGGCCGTCGCTTCGCATTTACAACACGCCAAATCAATTATTTATTCATTGTATACGATTAATCTATTCGTGACTTGTAAATAATTCTAGCACGGAATGATTTGTTTCAAAATAATCGTAAAATTTACAAAATTTCCTGAACGTACAATATTACTAAGATATCAATTTTATACAAAAAATCAAGAAAAGCTTTTAATAATAATTTCAACCTATTATTGTCCCACTGCAGGGCAAGGGTCTCTTTTCAGAATGAGAAGTGTTAGACCTTAGTCCACCACACTGTCCCGGTGCAGGTTGGCAAACTATACACACCATCAAGAACTTTATAGAGCACTCTCAGGTGTGCAGGTTTCCTCACGATGTTTTCCTTCACCATAAACGCAAGTGCATTGATAGCCTAGCGGTTGAACGCTAACCTTCCATGCAGGAGGGTCAGAGTTCAAACCCGCACCTCTGACTTTTCGATATCATGTGTGGATCAGAATTTGATTATCATAAGAAAAGCCCCCTATAAAGTTTTTAAAAAGAAAAAACATTGGGGTTTAGGTACGAGTTTTCATCCAAAAATGTATGATAATAATGTGCGTCCCTTTAGAATAGGAGTTCACTTAAATGCGCGCGCATATTTTTTTCCTACACTTTCGGGTTAACGGTAACGACGAGGTTGAGGATAACTTGTACTAGACGCCCTGTTCTATGACTGAAGTTACGTCGGTACCTCTTCCTTTTTTTAAATAAACTTTGCCCGAAACTAGGAATAATTCCTATACCGTGGGTGCGTTTACAAACACATACATATATTCACATACACAAAGTCTCAGACCCGAAACAACTATCTGTAGATCATACAAATATTTTGTTCCGTGCGGGAATCAAACCCGCGACACGTACGTCAGCAGTCGATCTCTCAACGACTGCGCCAACCGTGCCGTCAAGTTTGACACTTTAATTGTCACAATATTGTGTCAGTTTGACGGCGTTAAGGGCTAGTTACATCGCTACTGTTTATTATCCGTTTACGTAATTTATTGACAGTTTTAATTGGACAATTACTTTATTTATTGTTTTTCATTAATTTTGTGATTGACTGCTTCATTTGTGAATACCATATGCGATAGCTGAGCGTTAATTTTGTTTTTATTAGAAATTCTGAGTTCTTGCTTACTGTAGTTTGGAATTGTCATTTTCTAATAAATGGAACTTGGACACAGAATCGGCGATGTATTATTTTACCATGATTTAAAAATGGTGGCGAAAGTATATGGTCAGCAATTTACATTTCGCTAATGAAAGTACATAACTAATTTATTATGGTCTAACTGAGACGTAACGCCTATCATAATATTGTTGGCCATTAAGACAATAAATCGTACCAAATGAAATAAGTATCTTCAACAAGTATCTTGTTAGAAATAAGCGTTTTTGATAGACGAACAGAATTTAACAACTGTTGTCTACAAATTCAAGATAAAATAGTCTGACTTATGTCAACTTCACACTTTCTTTTGAACCAATAGATAAGTGACGTCGGGGGCTTATTAGAGGTCCCATCAAAATTTATTGACTGTTGACTTGTTGAAACATTTATTGAATAGATTTATTAGCCTTTGTAGTTGTTTTATGTTAGATTATTAAATCCTAGCTATAAAAAAACCATCTCGATTTTCGGTATCTTTTACCTATTTGATAAAATTTCTACGTAATTCTGTAAAATACTGATTATATTATTTGCATTAAAATTAAACACAAAAATTTACTTTAAACTTAAATTGAAGTACATTTTTTTCGTAAATATTTAAGTACTTTATGTATCGACGTCTATATATGTACGATTTTATTGTATAATTTGTGTGATTGTATATATTAAACTACCTTTAAACGAATTTTATTACCATGCGATTTGAATATTGTTTTTTAGTGTAGGTATCTATTAAGTTATTATAATCATAGTTATAAAACCGACTCGATAAGCAAACCAACAAAAAAAAACGCAAATGTATTACCTATAGTTTTAAGACAATAATAAAAGCTGATTTTATAATAGTCATAGCTCTCAACAGCCATTTCTTTATTCTTATATTATTATTAAATATTATATAGATGTGATCGTGATATAGAACTTTATATGAAAAGGTAGAACCAAGCTAAATACAGTCCGTTACAAAATTTGTTTCGATTATTTTCTTTTTTTTTTTTTTGTCAGGCTTTTTTTGATTACAGTTTCAGTTAGTACACCAGTGGGTGTACTTATTGTAAATGATTTTTTATCTATTAAATTGTTTGTATGTGTGTACTTAAAATCCCGATTATACTTACTTAATCATACAACTAAAATATAAGTAGTGTATACCAAAAACATTTTGGTCCTTTTGGCTAGGTACACAACTATCGCTTTTGCCTATACAATATGAACGTACCTACTCGTACTTATAGATATATAATACACAATGCAATGTTGCAATACATAATATAATCTACCAAAATAAAAAAAAGACTAATAAAACATCCAGATAACACAAGCATCAATGTCGCCTTCTAAACAAAAAAGCCGAAAAGACAGTTCATACGAGATACAAAACACAATGACATACAAACAGTCAAACACAGCACAGAGTCAAAACACTCACTAAAAATTATAAAAAAAAAATAACCGCACTTAAAAAAATCCCTACGGCTTGAGACCCGATTGATAGCCGGTATGTCTCTGTCTGTTCGTACCCGCGAAGTCAGCTGGGCGTGGCTTCCATAACAGGTTACCAAAGCACTGAACACCGCCAAAAAATACCCATAAAAAACATATAATAGTAACCCTGGCGCCGACGATCGATCTTACATTGCCAACCCGCGTTCTCTGCACGTACGAACGAAAAAAATCGCGCCACAACCGCCAACCAATGAGAATACAGCTCCTCCTTTGTCAAATACCGCCTCGAAATAAGCCACGCCTATGACGCAACAGTGGCGCCACAATGCCCATACATGTGGCGAGTCTGAGAACTAATTAGAGAGAGACAGAGCTACTCTGGGCCGTTCGTTTCTCGCACAATTTCCCCCAACCGATCATTAAGTGCTTAAATCCAACAGAAGTTGGTTGTGTCGGGTTTCTTCGGAGGGGTACGCTATTAAAATATCCACAAACATTATCTTTAATTGGACAGAATTTTGTGCTTGTGTGCGTCGGCGAGCTGTTTTTTTTCGAAGCCAGTGACGATTCGGTTTTTTCGAAACTTGATGACTGTTATCATTTGTGTTTAGTGTGAGGGGATCGCCTGTGATTTTCTATAGTTTAACTCTACGAATATTATGACTCGTTTAGACTCGATTCAGGAATCAGTGTTGTGATTAAAAATGACATCGGTGACGTAAGATTAGCGCGGCGAAAAACGAAATCGACTATCGACAAAGTAAAATTGGAAAATGATGCCACGTGCTCCGTAATTGCTGAATCGTAATGCATGGATCGCTAATTGATAGGCAATTATCATTCTGTCCTGTTCTTTCTAATTGCTAGCAATAATAAATTTGATTGCTACGCCTCACTTCTCTAGTGCTGTACCCAATCCGTTACAAATTCTTCAAAATAACAAAACCTTTCGATTTTTTACCGAATTCGACCAAACAAAGATTTTTAAAAAGTTTTCTCGATTAGAAATTGAAAACTAGTGAACGGAAAAGACAAGTGTTAGTATAAAAGCAGACACTAAATAAATTTTGTGTGACTATTCTGTGGTGAAAGAAAATTATTGTGAAAAAGTGATGCTGTGTTTTATTGCGTGATTTCTACGAAAACCGTAAGTACTTATTTTTATGTAACCCAAAATATTTAGAATATAAACTGGCCAGTAAAGTTTTTCACAAGCCCACAAAGTTTGTTGGAAAAGAAAAAATGAAAATGTCAACCGAAAAATCTTTTGGTATGTAAAAAGAGATCTCTGAAATCATACTTGGCTTGGCATAGAATTAAAAAATAAGCACAATTTTCGTTATTTTTACGAAAAGCTATAAAATATTTCAAATCAATTTAGGCCTAATAAGACGCTTATTAGAATTAATTTATTTTCCATTAGTTTAGACTATATAAAAAGTCTAATGTTTTATAGATCTTCTTACTTTCACTAAGCTATTCTCTTAGGTAGGTATAAAATAAGACTTCCCTTTCTGTGGCCCGTAAGGGGTCCCAGATGCCTTTAGATACTCAAACTTCTAAAGAATTCTGTAATTATATAAAAATAATGTTAGTTACCATAGCAATACCAAATAATTTCCAAAAATTGAAATATAAAAAATATAATGCTTCTTTTTTTTAGGACAATGTACATAGATAGTCGGAAATCATTCAATAAAGTTAAAAAATCAAATTCTAATCAAACAAAAAAAGGCTTAAATATTAAAGGCAAATCATCTAGAGGTGATTGAAATGTAAGGACAATCAATACCTACCCTCTCGCGCTTTACTTAGATAAATATGTGTAGTAAAATGTAAAAGATTTACTAGCAAATACAAAAATTACGAAAATAAAAACCATTCTAAATCAAACGAAAAAATGTTTCGTATCTACTAAGATATTGAGGCCTAGATGCAAAATTACAGAAGAATATTTTGGAATAAAGATAAGTAGGCTCACAAATATATTTTCTGTCCTAATTATATACTCATGCAATCAATTTTGATGAGGACTACAGGTTGAAATGACCACTGTAGATCTTGGTATAAGTGAGTGGTGGGCTCAGTCCTACTAAAAAAGGCCGACACAAATATTTATTCAGACGCGGGAATTAAACTCGTGACTCGAAGGGAATTTGGATTGTTGGTTGTTTTTTCTCGTGTCTTTGCAATTCAATGCCCATAGAATAGATCGAAAGGTTTTACGAGGGATTAATCCTATTATTGTATCTCAGTCTCAAGATTGCGCTTCATAAAATTACTATGCGAATACGTCATATTAAAAAACATCGAATTTGCCTATTATTTTAATAAATTAAAAAAGACACAGATATTATTTTTCATATTTATGATTACTGTCTACAGTCGCAGAATATCAATTTTACCATTTATCAAAAGCAGAATTGCTGCAAAACGGAATCACAAAATAAAGGCAAAAATAAGGTTTATGTCATTTTGATTGTCCGTCTGTGTACAAAAACAACAAACAAATTCATTTTTCCGCGCAAATTACTAAACTTATCAACTAAAACCTGTCTCGAAGGACCAAAATCTAACCAAAACTTTTTTAGTTAGACTAAATATTCAAAAACGTTGTCTTGTATCATCCAAAGATGATTCATGAACTACTTTGTCCGCTTTAAAATATTAATTTCTTGTTTTTCTGTACCTACGGGAGTTTCAAGAAATTTCGACAAAGTGGTTGCTTACGTCATAAAAGGCGCGCTTATGTAGAGTTATTCTGACTTAGTTGCTTTTTGAGTCTTTAACGTGTTGCCTGATGCTTTGAAAGTCAAATTCTTAACATTCGTTTTGGTATTCTATCAATTTACAATAGGAGCGGTCCTCTGAACAAACTGTGTGTTTTAGTTACTAAGGGCTTAGACTCACGATCGAAGTTCCCTCATATTTTTGTGGTTCTTTATTATCTTACAGAACATATTTAATGCTTTCTTAAAAGTCATGGTTAACAAGTTCTATGTAGACGAATTTTTTACAATTTCACCTCACTAGGACCAGTATAATTTTATATTTCACTAGGTATAATATTGTTTAATATTTCTTAATACATACAACTGTCAGTACGTTGGCTATCGTTCACCTTTCATAACATCTTGTCAGCGCTCCTTTGACCTCCCGTAGAGCATCACTCCAGGCACCGCTATTGAAAGCGAACATTTCCAACACCTTTTATCATATTTCTATTTCAAGATTTCGAAAAAAACCAGGCGTACAAAAAATACAGATCCCTACTTTCTTTTGGCGTTTCTTTGCGGTTGTCAATCAGTAAATTGTCAAAACAGACTTAGAATGACGATCGAACTTCGTGCAAAAGACATTTTTTTTTTCTAATTTTTCCCTTTTTTCGTTCAATGCTAAGTCAGATGCTTAATCAGTCCTCTATTGTTACCGTTAATATCAACAGTATCTTCCTTTGATCCAATAACAAGCAAATCGTTTTCTGTGATTATGGCAATATTTCCCTCATGGTCGTTCATTACTGCGGCTACTAATATGTGCGAATACTCATGTTTACGGGCTGGTATCATGACACAGTGTAATTTTACCAACTTCCAACTAACAATTTAAGCCAAACGCAATTTGATAAAGCCATTTAGTATAAATTATAACTCAAGAATTATACGAATAATTTTATTTATTTGCATCAATAGGTTAATTCATATCAACCCGCAAATGTCAACTGGAAATAATTAATTTTGCATTATATATCGCGAAACTAATATAATAATCTCACAGTATATAAAACAGTAACAAGCAAGGTTATTTATCAATCATCGCGGCATGATCATTATAATTACTTTGAGATTAACCACGCTGGCTTATGATTTATTTTGCTATACATTTTCCTTGTGCAGAGCATTTGTATAAAAACTTGTTAGTGCGCACGCGTATTTATCACAAAAACCTTCTTCAAAAACGCCATGAATCATAGTGAAAATTGTACTAAAATCTCAAGAGCTTTAGTTTCTAGTGTAGTTCCAGAAATAATCAACAACGAAAAACCTACGTTATTGTTTTCTCAGATTAACTTTACTAACGTGTTTCAAAATAACGAAAACACGTTCTGAGTAATAATAGAAACGTTATTAAAGTACCTACACCAAATAACTATTGCTGACTTCAGAAATAGCAAAATGGTATACACACAAAATTACTTCTGGTAATAACTGCACCAAAATTTATAATTTTGTCTAGCAATCGTGCTCTAGAACACAAAGAATAGCTCTTTATTTCAAGTAAACGTATCACAACATTTTTGACACTTTAAGATCCTCTAGGTGTACTGCTAATACCACAAATAAAGTATCAAAGATGTTTGCCAATTAAGTGCACATGCCAAGAAGCATTGAACATGGCTCCAACTAATAAATTTATAGGAATAATTTTCATACTTATACCTACAAAGAAAATATACCCAATAAAAATCTCGCTAAAGAAACCAGAAGTTTTTGAATATTTCTCAGTCACAAAAACATACATAGATACAGACATGTTTGGAAACTTTGTTTATGACGTTGATTGAATGCGTAGGCGACCTTTAACTCCTCTAAATCTCATAATATTTTATCGCCGCCATACAAGGCTTTGTGTATATACTTGAGTTTTGGTTTTAGTAATGATTGTAGTCCACAAATATCTATGTTGCTATCGAGACTTGATATTTAGGAAGGTATAGGAAGTCATCCAAATGCCGTTGCAGTTATTGAGTCCCATGTAACCTATTGTCATTTACCGGGCACAGTTCCAACCTCCGAGCTGCTACTGAGAATTTCTATACAGAAAAATCTAATAAGCCTTTGCCAGACTTGTGCATTGAACCTAGGGACTTACGGAGTCTCACTTACGACCTCGACAAATGAGGTAGTTTTAATTATAGAATCTAAGACTTTTACATCACAAGTAACTTTAATATGATCTCCTTTGAAGCCTCAACTCATCTAGGATTGGTATTTTGTAAGAAATAATAGAAATTCAAATAAATCTTGTAGTCCAGATATTCTTCAACAGGTATCTCCTTATTTTAGTAGTTCCCAAGCATAATCCATGATTGTTGAAACTCCTAAATATTGCTAAAGATAGATTTTCCTATTTTACTGTGTCATTAACGCAAAAATTAATTTAATGTTCGGACTTTTACAAATTTGATCATGTGTGACCAAATCGTACTTATTGCATGCCTGAGCGGGCGTTATTAGATCGTCTTTTTCTGCTTTTTCCATTTATGCACGATTGGACGACATAGTTGAAATATTTCGATTTATTTCATCATCATCAATTCATCCTTTGATATCTCTGTATATTGCTTTAGATGTTTTCTCCACAATTCTCTCCATTCATTAAGCTAAGTCCTTCAATCAATAAATATTAAAATATAGCCGATTTCACGTGTAATCACATATAGTTTTTTATGGCCGCAATTATATTTAAAAACACCGGTTTATGTTTAAACGACGGAGGTTCGTTTTAATTAAACATTCACGCATTCATGTTTTGACCCAAAGTTTAACTTTCCGTTAGTATATTCAGACTTTTGTCGCGGATGTGTGTAGAACTCTCAGACTCTACAATATTAGTTGGACTTGGATTTGCGTCTTCATCATCGTCATTAAGTCGCCTTTTCAAATGTCCAAATAGGACGGCTTCCATCATAAATTATACAAGAAGTTCCATTTCACTGCTATAATCCAAGTGGAATCTATTTTATACAACAATGTACAAACAAGGTGCATTTAAGCTATGAAATGTATAGGAATTACAAACTTTCTAGCTTCCAGCAGGAATTCAACAAAGTATAATGTTTTTATGAAACCTAACGGCTAATTAAGATGAGCTGAAACTGTACTTGAAAGTCTAAAAAGCATATTAATATATAGTAAGCATACTTTTATTTATTGTTAAATTTAGTAAAGTGGAAGATAGCGCTATCCTATGGTTTACAGTTAGCCAGCTACCAATGACGATTAGGAAGATATTCCCATCACAACTAACGCCGTCGGCTTGATGTGGTCTTTCAGGAAACTCTTCAAGCTCTATAGGCCGGACATCCACCATAAGAATAATTCAGAACAGTATGTTTACTTCGTAAAGACCAATGTCTTATAGAAATACAAAATCTACGTCAAAGAACAATGCGTGCGCATTTGTTCTTAAGTTCGCTAGTAATTATTATGCAAGGTTGATCGAGAAATATGGAGTCTTTAAGATTCAAATTAGAGTGGCTTATTAGAATCTCATTTTTTCCTAGAAAATATTAATGTGGTTTTAATTTACTTCCTAAATGTAAAATATTCATTACCTTCTTTAATAAATTTTGAATCTTAAGTATTCGGTGGTGAATCGCTTTTAGTTAAATTATTTTGTGATTACACAATATACTTGCTCTATATTCTTACGCAAAACATTCCGCGAATTAGATTAATTATATTTCGTTCAATAAATGTCATCAATATTTTATCAACCCTTTCTTAACTATTATTAAACGACGAAACTAACGTTCCAACCCGTTTATCCTCACAATCTATTTTAAACTCGCCACGGTTTGTGTCCAATCAATAATGTACTCATATCTGACCCTTCCTTTTAAACGTACTATAATAGCTGTTTTACTTTCGACTACGCATTGATTATTGTACTTAATAGACGTTTTCAGTTCATTCAAATTATTATCATTCGGTGTTGTATGCCTTTTAACACTTACAAAGGGTTTTAGATGCTAAAAATAGGATCGTTTATTAAAAATTGATACTTTTTCATATTTCTAAACATTTTCGACACCCGAACTACGAACCAGAAAGTTTTGAATAAAAACTGTTTTGAAATCTTTATACTGGCCGAAAAATAAAAACATAGAAGTAAATCAAAATAAGAACATGACCATGCAAACGGACACAAGGAAAAAAATAAACATTTGTTAAATAAACATTTGATTTCCATTGATAAACCTTCATAGCCACTAAATCAATAGTCAGTCGAGTATTTGACATCTTATCACGACTAATGGTCGTCACTTGACGTCTTATTCGACTATTGACATGTCATATCGATACAATAGCTACTTAGCGACTACTCGTGTTCAATAGCGGCTTAAGCTGCATTTTTTAAACTTTTTTTTATGTCGTATTTATTTTCTTTCGTTTTTTTTTGTTTAATCTTTTATAATCTTTATCTAACCTAGAAGTGTATACCTATCTCTTGGTATAGCCGCACAATTAAAAGTCCAGTAACGAACTTAAATTGCATATTATCATTAGTAATCAAATCAAATATTGTACTCACATTTAGTACGCATATACCCCTTCTAAAATGTTCTACATAAGAATAATAAAACTCAGTACAATCTCTAAAATGATACAGAAGCATACATACTTCAAACACCATTCTAAAAGTCGGCCACTACATTACAAATACACATTTCACATCCCGCTGTCAATTTACAAAGATGTGCACAAAAAATTGCCATTATTATAAAATTAATGACCTGCCTAACGAATCGAATTAAATTAAAGAATATAATTGACACGGCGACGGTAGCTCTTCTTTATTATTAGATAGTGATAGAGATGTTTCAATCGAGTGTATTGTAGTGTTGCGACTTGCAACCTCTATTCGATTGTTAGACGAGTTGAAGGATCGATTAAACTTTTTTTAGAGATGATAAATTATTTATAAGATATGCTATGAATAAATCTGATGGACAATGCATCAAAATTAAGTTCAGACTAATTTATAAGAAACAATATTACTGAACAGCCTCACTGGTCAAGCGCGGCTGCTAAGCGTGAGGTTTATGGTTTGATTCTAGGGTCGGGCAAAGTGTTATTAAGATTTTCTGTTAGAAATAATCTCAGTAGCAGCAGGAAGTTTGGAAATATGCTCGCTAGATAGCAAATGGGTCACTTCTTACTAAATGTGACTCATTAACGGCATCGAAAAAATGTGACGACTCATTTAATAAGAACCTTAAAGTAAAATAAATTCAATTAAATTCTACTAAACAACAATCACTCGATTCTGATCTCCTTTCACAAATAATCGACTAATCTGCTCTCAACTATCCCATCCCTAATGTTGTTCTACACACGAACCCTTCGTAATGACTGTGCTTTCCTTTTAAGGTTAATAAGACAAAATGGCGACGTACCTATGACAAATGATTTATTAATGTTGCAGGAACAAAATAATGTTAACAGGTCTCTTACGACGGCCTTTAATGAAACAACTAGTTGGGAATAGCACTATACTTGTGTGTAAGTTTACACTGGTTTTCACTTATTGGGGGTAAAATTATTTTTATTTTATTTTAAATTATTATTTTAAGAAAACTTACAGTTAATAGGTAGAGCTTAGTATGCAAATGAATATAGTAGCAGATGGCCAATTACAAATTTTCACGTATACAGTATTATAATATATATGTATAACATTTTCAGTTTTACTGGATAAATGCGAAAATGTATGCGGAAAGACAATCGATTAGACATTGAAAATAAAATAATACAAAATAGTCATACAAGACACCTTCATAAGAATGCGAACCACGTTCCAATGAAAACACCCTGCGGCTAAGAGTACAAAAATTTGTTACATAAAGTATTTTTTAGAATTTAGATCAATGGCCTGCGGTTCATAAAGACAAAAAGACACTGTCTACCTTACATAACTCAGATAAATATTTATTATAACATATTTGAGGTGGCAAATCACATATTTAATCGACAAGACGACGAACTAAAACCAACCATGCAGTAGGTATTTTTAAGTAAACTTTTAAAATTTTCTGCCTACCTTGTCTGAAATCTCTGTGCACGCCGCTGCTTTAGATATATACTATGTATTTGCAAATAAATAATTATAAGGAGATTCGTATGACAGTGTCGAATATTCTCTGTCGTGTTGACACAAGCTGCCATATGGGAATCGTTCATGCCGTAGTGGAAAGATTAGCTCGTCACCAACTGTGACAAAACATCGGTAACTGAAATTCTTCGCGAATCTTTCCTACAAGAGGAGTAGTCTCGATATTTCAGTCTGCTTGTGACCACAATTAGTTCAAAATCTGTCTCTATAAACAGTCTCCGATTGTCAGAAAAAGCGATCATAACATAGCATCACGCCTGTATGGATGAAGGGTTAGGCAGAGGTGTATTGTACACCCACATTTCGCTGATGCCGTTATTGAGTCCCATGTAATAGGGGGTGAGCTTACTGCCATCTACCGGGCACAGTTTCATACTCCGTATTGCTACTGAGAATTTCCATTCATAAAAATCCAATAACACAGTCGCAAGCTCGACTGCTGAGCGTGAGGTCCTGGGTTTAATTCCTGGGTCGGGCAAAGTTTCAATCCTATACTGCCATTTTACTGGTGTTTCAACGCTAGTTGAAATTTCAAGCGGTCAACGCTTGACGAATGTTTAAAAACAATAAATCCTCTACCTCTTAATTTAACACCTAGTGCCTTGCTTCCTGCCCACCACACAAGCGTAAGAAACCTACGAAAGTAATCAGAATAAAGAAATAACTGCTGTGTCTTGGATTTTTATCTCACGCAAATCTAAGTACTACTCACGCCATCTAGCGGTGGTTACTAGGAAAATGCTGATGGCTATCTGCCGTTTCTTTTGTTGAGACCCGATTTAAAAGATAGCCTGGTTAGGTGGTCGGGTGAAGAGTTAAGGGCTGAGTGTTTATTTTAATCTTCGCGCTAGAAATTGAAATAAAATTGTTCAATCATCATCTAGCCTTTTTTATACGTTTAACACTCGGGACAAACTGCTTAACGTGCTTTCCTAAGCACGGGGGCTTGATGTGTTAAGACCTTACATTATTCTCACATAAAATTACGAAATTTTGTCTGGATTTTTAAATAGACATTGAGCCCTGAGTTTATTTCGGCGTTTCTTATAGATAGTCATAGGGATTGCCAACGCCATCTAGTATATAATTTTTTTTACCTAATAATAATAATAGTATACATTCCAACAACACCACGGTTTTTTTAAAACTTAACTTACTTATTTAACATTTGAACTTGTTTTTTATAGACGAAACTTAGTTACATTGTTGAGTAAGGATTATAATAAACTTAACTTTGTATGGGACTTTAAAGGTACTGGGTACTTGGTAGGTCTAATTGTGTCACCTGTCGTGCCAAATGTCACTAATAGTGAACTTGTTAGTGATGGAACATACTAGATCTACAACTGAGTTGGACAAATTAGTAGTGTATTTGTTTGGTGCATTTTATTTTAAGGTTGAAGTGAGTAAAATGTTTTTCATAAATTTTTATACGTTAGGATTTTTTACAAAAAAATTGGTTGGTTGAATTGCAGAAAAAAGGGTCTACAAATCATTGCTGCATTTTATAAATAAGCTACAATTTCGTCGCGTAAATAAACTTTATTCGATTATCAAAGAGGATCCATCAAAAAAATTTGTCGAAACAAATTTTCACAGATTAAAAATATAATAGTTTTAGACAGGTCTCTGCCAAATTGCGACTTAACATGGCTCTTATAGCTTCTTATCTGCTTACCTACCAACAGTTAACCAGTCTAAACACGTTAGCTATTAAAACAGAACTTAAGTGATAATCTCATACCAGTTCAAGCACACCTGGCATAAAAATCGACTAAATTCTAACGTCAAAATGACAGTTGACACATTTAGTGGTTGTCACAGCCCTATAAAAGGAATTTTTATATGAAGTAAGGTGGTATTGAATGACAACCGACTCGCATTATACGAATTTCTTGTTAAACTTTATGCGTGTAAAATACGGCTTTTATTATGCCGAAGCAGTATTTTATAGTCTATTCATGTGGGGCTTCGTTGTAGACTTAATAGACTAGAAAATAAGCGTTATTACGTACATACTATCACGCTGGTATTCTACGAAAGGTAAGGCAGAGGTGAGAGACTCACATTTCGCCGACGCAACTGGATTCGCAGCTCATGCCGTAGTGGAAAGATTAGTCAGTCGACAATGGTGATATCGAGGCTGACTGCCCAGGGAGCGCCCGACGATCTCAGGATTCGTCACTCGTGGTATCCTACTAATATTATATCCTATCCTACTAATCCTACTTGAACATTATAAATGTGAAAGTTTGGAAGGATGGATGGATGAATGGATATTTGTTACTCAATTACGCCAGAACCGCTTAACTGATCTGGATGAAATTTGGCACAGAGATACATTATAATCTGGAATAGCACAAAAGCTGAAAAATGTACGGGTTCGTAAACCACGCGGGCGAAGCCGCGGGCGGAAGCTAGTATTTTATATTTCGCAATATGCATAATTATAAAAGTGCACAGGTGAATATAGCTATATTAAGTCTATAAGATAATGGTAAAAACATAATAAAGACATTAAATTATAGTATAATAAATTATAATTAAACCAATGTCATAGACAAAGTGTCGATGATATTTTTTATACATCGAAGCCAGGTATCAATGATTTCAATTCTATTGTTTTGTTCTTATAATCTTGTGTCACTTTAAATTATTAGATATTGTTTCATGTTTTTTTAATGTTTGTAATAGGTAAGAATCGATAGTTTTATTATCGAATTAAATACGATACAAAAACATAGGTAAGTACACTCTTAATTCTCATGAAATGGTTAGTTAGCCCCCTAAATTCTTGAAAAGACAGTTATTACACTTGAATTTAAGAAGTCGTACACCAACGACACCCAAACAATTTGATCTTCTGTTTGCTTTACGTAACTTGATGAGTAAAGTTACAGGCCGCATGTAACTTAACGGCTACTTAAAACCGAGTCTGATTATTCGACATTACGTCATTTGAAAAGTCACAAATCCATTCGCATCTGTCATGATTAATTGCAAAATCTGGAAAAACAAGCCACTTTTTCGTTGAATATAAATTCTAAGTAAACCATTCTTCAAACCTTCGCTTTCTTTCACAAAAAGTGTCATGAAATGTTAAACAGCCTGTTTTTTGTTGTTCCATGACGTCCACAGATTAATAAAACAACAATGACTATTATTCGCGCCCTTTCTATTGTGGCGGCCATTACGTTCAACTGTCAATGGGGTTAAGACCAAAATGGCTGCCGCGACACGCGACCGTGTTTACTGATTTACCGCGCAAATTAACATTATATTATTTATTGTTGGGGTTACGGTATTATGTAATTTTTGTTGATAGGTATTATGAGCAAAGATTTCAAAAAAATAACATATGGTTTGTGATTTTTTTAGAGAGTTATGTAAATTTTGAAAAAAATAATCCTTTACTCCTCTCTAAGGGTAGAACGCAAGGATATAATAACAATTAAACCAGTAATATAGTAGATAAGTATAGATAGCAGATGTGGATTCTCACCGAGAAAAATAAATGAAAAATAATTACATATGTAAAACAATAAAAGAGATAATTATGTAGTCCCACCTAATTGTGTAACAGACCTAGCAGAAGCACCTAGAAGCAGATGATGCTCTTAAAACTTCTCTCCGTTATAGCCCTAATCCAGAACATATTCACCTTAGCAAACATTTTTCATGAATGATAAGAGTGTTTAACATGATTCCTCAAGTTATTCACGAATTAAATTAAAACTATGGCTGACTGAAATGTGTTTCTATAATATTAAAGATTTCATGAGTTATAAAATTATAGAACGATTAAATTTTTTATTCGCTTTGTACTATATTTTTAACAAAACTAATATTTGCAAGCCCTTACAAAGGCGGAACACACTGTAGGTACGGCATATTATTATTTTATAAGAACTCTTGTAACACATGTTCCTGCGAATAAAATACTATTTATATTTCTGTGTAATTCAGTAACAACTAAAGATGAATTCTACTCACAAAGACCAGCAACGTAAGGTAAATTCAATCACTGTATTAGGTCTATTTGATATTAGATGAGTCTGCTATACTAGTATATTTAAAAACCGAATATCTAGCGGTAGCCCAAAACCTTTCAGCGCCCCGAGATTCACCGAAGCCCTCAGTATCTTCTTCTCTGAAGTCAGCACGAGCTATCATATGGAGGTCGCTCATGCCGTAGTGGAAAGATAAGCCAGTCAGCAATAGTAGTATCGAGACTGACTGCCCAGGGTGCGCCAGACGATCTCATGATTCGTCCCTCGTGGAGGCTGTTTCTTTGAGGAATGTCATGTCATTTTATTGGTCGCAATTCGCAAGGTTTTTCCTCATCTAACCACATCATCCAAGCGTAGAAAAGATATTCATTTTACATACACAATTTAGTCTGGAAAACCATCTATTGTCTTAAAACATAACATAGCATCACGCCTGTATTCCCCAAAGGGTTAGGCAGAGGTGTACTATCGTACATCCAGATTTCGACGATACCGTTATTGCGTATCATATAATAAGAGGCGAACCTGTTGCCGTCTACCAGGCACAAGTCCAGACTCCGTGAGAAAAACCCACAAACACTATGTCTGACCCGGCAATCGAACCCAGGACCTCAGACTCAGCGGTCGCGCTTGCGACCACTAGACCAAGTCATCAATTATTGTCGTTCAATCAATATGGAGATATATTCATAGTAAAACAACAAAGATGGTTGCCCATGTTTAAATTAACACTAGATTTACGACAAAATACACTAGATTTATAACATCTTGACTTCCGGACATCTCTATGACTAAGTTGATGGGCGTTCAAACAAGTTGAGCTGGTACCTTTTCTAATGCTCAATCTTGGAGATAGGGTAGATATAACTAGAGAATAAGCATTGCCATTCAACGCGGTAATGCTGCCAGTCTTCTGGGCACGTTACCATTCGACAGCGATGTGGAGGAGTACTATGACGCCCAAGTTTTCGTCTAGGATAGGTTTTTTTTTTTTCATATTTGTTTATTTATTTTTTTGATACATTAGTATAAGTAGTTAGTTTTAAAAATAGTTTAGTTATTTTTTTACATATTTGAAGTTGATAAAGTTGAATATTATATAAAATATACAAAAATAGTGAGCATTAACACTAGAGAAGATAACACTATTTCTGACAGTTTTTATTAGTAGTTTTAGGACATATTTGTAGTGAAATCCAGCGTCTGAATTTATAAGTTGTATTAAAGCTAGTCTTACTTAACAACCTATTTTGGGGTGCCTGGTACAACCTGGGTAGTCAGCGTCGATAAGACCATTTCTGATTGGATAATCTTATTCCATTCTACACTACGGCATGAAAGATTCTCATGTTTTTACACGAAGAGGTTGATTCGTTGATTACATCAAATGGTTGAATGGTAGATAATATCATATCATTACGCCCGTATTCACTGAAGTATTAGGCAGAGGTGTACTATTTGTAGACTCACATTTCGCCTTATCGCTCTTGCAATAGAGGCGAGGTTATTGCCATCTACCGGGCACAGTTCCAAACTTGGAGGTACTACTGAGAATTTTGTTAAAGAAACAAAATATCACTTCACCTGGGGTTCGAACCCAGATCCTCACGCTCATCCACGCTTGCAACCATTAGACTACAGATACTATAAACAAATTTTATTGTTAACATTAATATATCCTATTTCAAAGTTTTTACTAAAATCACAAATACATGTAAATTGTATGCATTATTTTACCAGTAAGACGTAAAGCGGCCATTACTGGTCACACCAATCAGTTCAAGGCGAGTTACTTAAAGTCGAGTGAAACACGAGAATAATCTTTTTGTTGCTAACATTTTCCTTTAAACTTTATATTAACCTATCACGAAGGGGCGCGGATCAAAAGATTGACAGAAAAACCGTTATTTAATTTTTAAATTTCAAAAATCGAACGGTATAAATTCCTAAAAGTTTTTTGAAATATTGTTGTTAGCAACACAAGATCTCGGTTATTTTTGATATTTACAGTAACGGAGCTATAGGATTTCTTCTGTGTGGGTACAGTTTACAAACATATATCTAACATGCACTCACACCCGGACCCAAGACAAATGTCTTATAGGTCATACAAATAGGTGCGTGATCGTGCGATACGCAACGGAAAAAGGATGATTCGTATCCCGCCTCTTCCCAACTATTTCTCATTTCAAATCACTTTCTACGTATTTCCAAATTCAAACAAACAGAAAAAAACATTGCAGCATCGCATGTTCTTAATAATTAATAATGACAATAAAATTTTACAGCAAGATTCTCGCGTGCCAGCATCGTAGGTTTACATCTTTACGATCAAAAATACGAGATTAGATATGGTTTGAAAACACCGTTACATTCGGCCAGCGTTTTTTTAAACTTGTATTTTTATTTTATTTTAGTTTTGAATTTCGAATGTGAATGCTGATTGTAATTATTCAAGCTCATTTCATCATCGGACGCTCCGATCATCCGACGTACGGTGATGCGCATGCGCATGATACGTTTCAAAAACACAATGCGTTTCTCTAAAAAATGAAACCCCTTGCCGGACTCTGTGTTTCCCGATAACTATACCAATGCACAACACAATGAACAACATAGCTTAACATCCTTTTATGATTTATTAATCACTCTAGTTAGACAAACGAAGAAATTATTAACTGAAAAAACGCAAAGGCAAAATTACTAGGAATTAAATGGCGTAGCACTATGAAGACACAGAAGTCATTAAAGAAACAAAGGGATATGAGAATATTGAAATATACCCATTTGTATACACGGCACACTTCAAGTACTTGTAAGGGTGAGGTTAATATGCGCGATCATAGATTAACTGATGTTACGCGCTCATGAAACAGAAGGGAAAAACAAATGAAAAATTATATTTTTTAAATGCCTACGGGAAGGTAAAGATCGTTGGATGGCGTCTGTAGTTTCTGCTTACCATCAGGAAAAAGAAGGACTTATATTGTAAACGGTGTATTTTTAGTTCTTAGAGAAAACCATGCAGATGTAGAGACTTGTCTAGTTCTAAATAGGCGTAAGATCTTATGTAGTATACGACATAATTACAATAAAGTCTTAAAAACAAAGGACCAATATGTTTTGTTTTTGTTTCGTTTTTTTTTTTTTTTTAAAAAAACATTGCCCCACACTAGGATTTCTCCTGTGTCGTGGGTACAGTTTACAAACATACATGTCACATACACACACAACCAAATAAAAGGTTACTTTTTAATAACCAATTAATTACGCTAAGACCACAAACAGTAGTTGAAACAATAACACAAACGTAATGCCAGCGTAAAAGAACCACGGTCCTAACAAAGAAAAGTGTATGAAAAAAGGTTCAATTATTAAATAGCTGCAACCCTCTAGTTGTGCCTATCCTCATATAATTACCTAGTAGGTCAGACATGGCGCCAATTTTTTCCGTCTTTTATAAAACCGACGACATTGTTACAGAGGGGATTAATCATTTGTTATTCAATCATTCTGTTTCACTTGATTGATAATTTTATTGTCAGTATACATGCTCTAATGTTTTTTGTTTTTTCCTTTCCTATAGTTTAAACAAGAGAAAGAGCGTTGATGGGGTTATTTTAAAAGACATTTTGTTAAATAAAGGAGCTTTCATCATTTTAGATTATTTTTATAAAAAAAAATTAACGGCTATTTTACACAAGTCTTTAATATTTTTGTGTTAATTTATCTGAATATCCAGAAATTGAATTGTATTAAGCTTTCGCTTACTAAATTGCAAAAATATTGCGTAACGAAGGACTAAAATATTACATGATCAATCCACAAGTTAATTAAATTAAGAACATAATACATTTATGGTATGAAAAAGGACCAAAAAGTTTGTAATGACGACAAATTGTTTGTTCTTTGCTTCCAAGAATCATTGAAACATTCTACGTTGTTTTATGATTGCCATCTAAGATCTGTGGCATTTTTAATATGAATATTCATAAGTCTGTTAATGTTGATGCTGAATATTGGCCTCTTACATATTTGGACCGGTACAGTGAAAAACATTGAAGATATATAATAATACATAAAAACATAGAACATTTCATAAATGCTGTTGTTCGTAAATAAGAATCAACTCTGATTTAAACACATCAAAGATAATGTACAAATGCAGTAGCTTATAAATATTATAAAACAGACAACGAGCCCTATATACAGCAATAGTTGGTAAACATTCAATGAGACATAGATAGACGAATTAGAAAAGATTGCAAGAGATATGGAACAAATAACTCTATAGCTCACAGAAAGTTGATTCGGGTCTGGGTGCTTGTGAATTATTCCTGTATAATGGATATTATGCAGGAATAATATCTAGTGATGTGTAACGTTTCAAAAAAGATTAAATAAAATAAAGACACAACAAAGGTCTTAAATTCAGCAATAGGTACTAGGTAGGCTAATAATGATGTTATGATGATCTTAGTGATAGGTCTCGTAATTTTAAGGTTATCACGACATCGTATGTTACTACTGATAATGTTTTAATGAATTATAATTTATTCTATGAATAAATAACAATGGAGTAATTAGACAGATAGAATCTATGATGTAAAATGCACATAAATCAACGTTGATATTTTCCTACTCGATATTACATTAAGCAGCTACCATCATTAGATAAATCAATCGTTGAATTCCTTTATTGCTGCGATTGAAGTTTTGATTGATACTCTATTACTTTCGACTCTCGCAAGCTTTATGGGACTATTTTGAGGACAATTTGGTAACTATTAAACGTCATTCTATCCACCTACTTTAAGATATAAGCCTCCTTTCTACAGTCGTATCCAAAACATGACCAGCTTTGGTTTTTATAATCGTTGCCCCACACTATGATATCTCCTGTATCGTGGATATAGTTTACAAACATACATCTCTAGTACAAGCAGATCAGAAAGCCAATTGCTTCTAAGCTACTACACCACCGCAAATATTTATATGATCTACAGATAGTTGTACCCCCGAAACAAAAGAAATCCTTGTTTAAAGTTTATATTATTGTCATTATTACTGCAAAAAATAAATTGACCACCTTTTAAACGATGACACAAACGCATTACATTTGAAAAACAGAACTCCAATTATCTATCTATTGCTGTCCACTTCTGACTTTAGATATATCTAGATCGTTACTTTCTTACTAACTACTCAGGGCACGTAAAGTCACTGATCCGCGACAGAAGGTTCATGGGAACACATGGAAAAACCCCATAAATAATGGGTGCCCCATGAAATAGTATTAAGCATTCATTAGACGATGTGTCATGGTTGAATGGGTTTTGGGTTTGATGTACGAATTTTTAGTTAAGTGGCTTGTTTGACCAACGCTTGGGAAAATGTGACCATAATACAAATCTAAAACATAGTCTCAATATGTTCCTACACCACATCGCGGCTTCACAAATGTTGGAACATTATGGGTTTCCTATATAACATACAGGGCATCACGCCTGCATTCCCTAACGGGTTAGGCAGAAATGTACAACTGTTTATGCTCAGAATTCACAGATTATTATCGGCGTTATTAAGTCCCATGTTCTAAGAAGCGAGCCTATTGCTATCTACCGGGCACCGTTCCACGACTCCGTGGTGCTACTTAGAATTTTCAGATAGACGATCCTAATAACTTTTTGCCTGGGAATAAACCCAGAACATTACGCTCAGCCGTCTCACTTGCAACCACTAGAAACGTTCTGCTCCATTACTTATCAGAAAACCATTATTTTCTTCTTCTGTCCCTCAATATCTCGGCCTTCTGATCTCTCTCAATATCCGACTCCAAATTTCGACTAAGCCTTCACCACAATTCACTCTTACGCTTCCTTGTTCTAATTCACATTTACCATTTATCACCAAATCCCTAACAAATTGAATCTTTCAATACAGTGTGATAAATATTTTTCAATAAAATTCTACATCAATTAGTTCTGGCTAAACATTATTATTACTAACATGAGCAATCAACACGACTAACAAACAGACAAAAAAACAAAACGATATGACCCGACCTTTGGCGGCGCCGGCGGACCACTCGGGAATAAACAGAGATGGCGCTATAAAGAATGTTGGGAGAGGGAAAGGGATAGGAAATTGGAGTATAGGGTTGGTGCTAAAGGTGAAACTGATTAAGGAATATTTGTTTGGAGTTAGAAAGTCGTTGATTAATTAAAGTATTGGAAAATAACTGCGTATTTTAACGGATACGTGTTTTCCTAGTATCGTTTCATACATAATAATACGTCATCAACGTAGAACAGAAATGACTAAAGCAAGAAGTTAGTTGTATAAAACAGAATAGTCACATCGAGTATAAACATTAAAATGATTGGTATCTCTCAGATACAATTTATAAACGCGCGTCGTTATTAATTTAATATTTGTTAAACTATATTTACACATTAATCAGATTAGAAAAGTAAAAAATATAAAAAACATTACGCATCAAAATACTCCACCGCATCGCTGTCAACCGGCAGTGTGCCTAGAAGACTGGCAGCGTTGCCACGCTGTATGGCAATGCTGATTCTTTGGCCAAAAAATAGGCCAACCCTCTGCTCACGTGTAGAGTCGACTAAAACAGAATACATTCATCATCATCATCATCATCAGCCAGAAGACGTCCACTGCTGAACGAAGGCCTCCTCCAAAGGAGGGATTTGCCATAATCCCCACGCTTGGAGGAATAAAATAAATATTTCTAAAATCATGATTTTATAGATAATAAACACTCACAAAAACTCAATACGATAAAGAAGTAGCATGACTGTTAGCAGGACATTCCTTATAAAAAATAATAAAGACCTACATACACTCAATAAATTGCCACTGGTAGCTGCAACTGGTACACAGCACACACCGCTACACTTAGTGTCAATCAAGCCACATGCAGAGCTGTCGTATATCAATCTAAAACTTGAGTGTTTGTGTGTCGTAGTATCAATGTGCGATAGAATGTTTTAGAAGAAGAAATGTGTGGGCAATAGGTTTGCCCGCTATCACAAATGTAGGAGTATCGGACAAATAGTACTGAATGAGTTGGTGCTTAATCCTTTAGAGAATATGCGTGATGTTGTACTATTTTAGGTTACAGATGAACATTATCTATTTTTTTCTTGAACCTGCATGTACTGCTTAATGTATCTCCATTGCTTGATGATACCCTGGTCACCTTTAAAGACACTGTACCTATGATAATTCTAAGGACCATAATTTATATTCATATTGTACTAGAAACAAATTTCCATAACATTTTTGTAAATGACATGTTATAAAAAGCTTTTCAAAATATTAATATACGAACTTAAGTATATTCTTGCGTCTCAGTGGCAACCCTATCAGTAATTAACACAAAGATCTTGCCGAAAAGGGTTTCTTTTTCTTCTTAATTCATCGAACCATTTGTTTTATACCGAGGCGCTGGATCCAGTTAGTTTTGTGGGAAACCTTGTGGGCTAGTCTTTACCATATTTTTTTTTGGCATCAATAATAAAATATAATGAGGAGAAGACCACACGCTAACGATAGATGGCGTTCACAATTGGGTGTTATGAATGTGTTAATTTGAAGATTGATAATGTTAATGTGAAATACAAATAAGTTAAGTGGCTGAGGTTTGGGACTCGAAGAGAGAGACTTGGTAGAGAGTTATTGACGAGATTAAGTTGAAGAATTTAAATACTGCAGCACTAGACCAACGAGTCAATAAGTCTCAGATTATATATACAAATAAAATTCATCCAGTTATACAGTCGATTGTTGTTGTAGTTTGTCTCCCCTACAAGGCGACACTGTGAGTCCACTTATTGATTCAATTGACCGTGTCGACTAAATTGTTTAAAGAAATACCCACAACTTTTGACCTCTGGTAACCTTGTGGGAGTGGGCGGTATTTTAATATTTTTTTAAAGTAAAATTGTTTTTGGTGTTGATAGAAAGGTCCCGTATTTAATCTGTTCTTTGGGAGATGTGTATTTTGTTTTGTATGCATTTGAAATCAGAAAGCTAAAATTAAAAAAAAACTCTATCTTGTTATCAAGTGCAATTGCGGACCTTAGGACTCCGTTTTTGATTTCCAAATCGAACAAAAGTATGACTATCCGTAAGAAAAGAATATAGTCTCAGTACTCGCTGGATTGACATCCTCTGTGAGAAACGACAATAAGCTTCCTCCTCTGGGGATTTAATACCATTATTCATCACCAAATGGTTCGTAGGAAATGTGTAAAGTACTTATTGTATGGCCATTATAATAACATTGACTTAGGGAACCCTAAAATACAAAAACCGTTACGGCTGATTGGTTCGCTTCGAAATATGCGTAAGAGTCGAATATTTTTGTACTGATTGTGTTTCCATTATGGTGGAGTTTATTACTTTATCTATTTTTTGTTTTGTTACAAGTTTCCTTGTTTTCTTGTATTGTGGTTTTTGATATTAGTAGGTAATCTAAGTCTGACTACAAATTATTAATGTAATCAAAAACAGAGATTCCGGGTTATGTTTCAAATTAATTTGATTTTTTTAAACGACGATTCTAATGGTACTACATTTTTTTGATAGATTTTATCTATATAACTAAGAAGTTCTTCATCATATGCAATCCAAATAGTATTATTATTTTTATTAAAATTTATTTTCACAAGCTTTTGACGTTTCTACACGACACTTTGCAGCGTGAAAATACTGATAATGTCTAGAGTACTTTTGGATTACTATTACTATCACAGAAATATCACAAGTAGGTATCTAGTTTTTTTTTAAACATTATATTTAACCATTATTCTCTTTGTTTCAGGCTAGCCTAGCGGTCCCCTACACACGCAGACCATAAAATCCCTCAAAATTACCCGAATTCATTCCCCCACCAGCAAACCATCCACCCTGAGTTTCACAGATCCGTTCGGGCCTCCCCAGTCTTCGGACGGGGGGGGCCCATCCACCCCACAGCCGGCCCTTACCACCCAAGACTCGATAGACCACCAGCACCACCACCTGGGGGGCTCACAAACCCCCCATGACTCGGCAAATTCAACACCTACAAATGTATCATCAAAATCCGCGTTTATAGAGTTACAGCAACATGGCTATGGTCCTTTTAAGGGGGGGTATCAACATCCCCACCATTTTGGGAGTCCTGGGGGGCAGCAGAATCCTCATGAGGCGTCAGGGTTTCCCAGTCCTAGGTCGTTAGGGTATCCTTTCCCTCCTATGCACCAAAATACCTATGGTTATCATTTAGGGTCTTACGCGCCGCAATGTGCCAGTCCGCCTAAAGATGGTAAGTAAATTTTGGTCTTTTTGTACTTAAAGTATATTTTCTTAGTTTAAGTGTTGAATTGACTTAGATTTAATTTGTATGTATTACACTTAAAGAAATGGATCGTATGTAGATCGTGATGGTAGTAAAGAAAAATGGTCCTTTGAGTCGAAAAATAAACGTAATATCCGATTTTATAATCGATATCAGGTTTGTTTACAAAATACTACGAGTGTAAATAATGCAGCAAACGCAATGAAGGGATTTTCTGTTATAAAACTGTTACTGGGTTTAAAACAAAGAGTTTATTTGAAAAGAAAAACTGTAAAAAATAAATGTAGAACATATCGAAATGCCACCAAAACATAATACCTGCTATTACAACATCACAAATTCATTTAAATTGTACTTTAACACCTTCACGACAAAAGAATAAGCCATCTTCAACTATCAAAATTACCCCTATTTACTTATTACAAAATTGTCTTACGAAATACTCCAATTTTGTGTGTCCAACCCAAAATTATCGTCGCTATAGTGTCCTGATCACCACATTATGGACTAAACCGTTATATTAAAGGCGTGAAGCTATGAATATCACGAAGTTCGAGAAAGAAAGTCCTTTGTCTGTAAAAAAAGAAAATAAAAATTGTCTCTTCTCTTTAATAATTTATTAAGACTTCGGTGAAGTTTCGGAGTCTTTAGGCGGTACGATACGATCACGATTCTTTTTTCGATTGCTGTAAAGAAAATCGTCTCTATATCGATTTAGATGTGACTAAAAGATGTCTCAGATTTTCATATGAATGACCTATTAGAATTTTAACTATAAGATATTATTTATTCTCTTCCAGATATGAATATATCAAAATATCATTCAAAATTAGAAAGAAATAATCTAACGGTCGATTTATCATAAGTTTAAATCAAAATTGTTCTTATTTATTCACTCATAAAAAATGCATCTTAATGTTTCATAATTAAAGTCTAAAAGCCATACATACAAAGTCAAACACTCAATTTATTGAAACAAAATCGTGATGAGTAAATTGGAACGGTGTAGTGGACGTCAAAACACTAGTAATTGTAGTACGGAACCGCGGGGTTAATATTTAATAGAGTCCCCAACTGTAGTTCAACTGTTATTAGGGTTGTCACTGGTAGTGTTTCCACTAAATTATATTTTTATTGTTATATAGGAGTGTAGCAAAAAGAAATACTTAGAGTCGTTTTTAGGAGTACCTACAATCTTTTGATATTTATTTTTGTAGGATGTGAGGGAACACAATTTACTCAAATAATATTATATATTGATAGAAAGAGAATTTCGTGAGTTTTGAGATGTTAATACATAGATTTGCCTAGTACTTAGTACCAACAATATACCTAGGTAACAAAATAAATCAACACAATTTCACTACTTAAAGCTAAAGTAGTTCTGTTATAATTTATAACTAGAATTTTTGTTTTTCTTAACATTTTTCACTGTATTTTTCCTTCCCAGATCAGCATGGGAATGTCTCTTTCTCACATCTAAACCACTACTTAGGTAAGAGAATCACTATCATCATCATAATCCGCCATTAAATGCCCACTGCTGAGCATATTTCATCTCAACAGACTTCCATAATTTCTGAGCTCTCTGCGGCGTCCACCGGGTTTCCCGTCTATCTACTGCTTATTAACAGAGAATATTAGATAATTATCCAATCGTTGAAATTAATCAAACATATCACGTTTGGCTACAAAGATTTTTTTATTTATTTCTATGCACAACCCTAGCTTGATCGTGAATTTTTCAAAACGCCACCTAACGGCTAGGTGTATTAAACTTTTATCGGGTCGTTCTCAACCAATTGGAGGGCAGAGTTTGAATATAGAATCATTCGCGTAACGGTTTTTAATAACAAAATTATTTATTTAATTTTGTTTTATTCGTAACATTTTAATTACTCTTTCCATGAAACAAGAGTGTTATTGATCTACAATTTGCGAAAAACCAAATAAAATTTGAATTAGGAGGGCTAAGTGAGCGCCTCTTTCTGAAAGAAGACATCTGTCAACCAACATGCTTCGTATCGTATCTGACTTTCGGGTCCTTAAGTACGAACATATAGTCATTAGAATAGGTTTGGCATATCAAGATTTTTCAAACACGGAGCATTAGGACCAAAGGCCCCACCAAATCCGTAGCTAATATTAACGAAAGATTAAGCTGTTTTGCTTATTTCACCGCGGATTTTATTCTAATCAATCTGTTTGCGTGCGTATAATAATTAAGATTCGCTAAATAATTAAATAGTAATTAAACGCTCATAATCCACGCTTTCGGCACTCATGGGATGAGCAGGCAGCGTGCATTTACAAAACATTTTTTTAACCCTCTAAATATCGTATTATAATATATTATTATCAGCGACAAGACATAAATATATTTAAGAGATAGTCAGAGAAATTATTTTCATAGATAAGGTCACTAGAATCTCGTCTGTGTCCGACTGCAAAATTCAAAGTAAGGATATTTCTAATGTAATATCACGAGAACTTTGAAAAAGATAGGGGAGAGAAATAAGCATTGTTTTGCTACATCCAGGTCCTGGGTTCGATCCCCGGGTCTAGCAGTGTCATTGACTTGTTCTACAGTAGGGTCTGAGTAGCCCAGCACCTCTAACTTTTCTTTCTGAGCCACATGAACATTGTGATAAAACCTGCACACCTGAGAAGGCTCCAAAAGGTAGTCCGCCAACGCTTAACGAAGCAAGGGATGGACTAAAGTGGAGTGACCAAGAAGGGCAATTGTCTGTTTCTATTCCCCGATCGGTTTAATCTAGAAATCTTCAAGGTGGGAGTGAATAGGCATTATGTGAGTGTACGTGATCGATTCTCGTCAGCATTGTCTGACTTGACTGCCTCGTTGGTCTATTGATCGCAAGCGACTGCTGAGCGGCAGGTCTCGGGTTCGATTCCCGGATCGGGCAAAGCGTTATTGCGCTTTTCTGTATGGAAATTCTAAGTAGCAGCACGGAGTCTGGAACTGTGCCCGGTAGATGACAATAGGCTCGCCTTATAACATGGGACTCAATAACAGCATTATTGGCATATGCTGGCATAAGCAGTACAACATATGTGGGTGTAAAATAGCACACCTCTGCCTAAATTTTCGGAGAATATAGCCGTGATTAGATCAAAAGGGTTACATTAAAAAAAACCTAACATAGCGTTAGGTTATTATTATTTTTCTCAATTTAACCCTTGCCTGCGCACGGCATTACGTTGAACTATTAATATTAAAAATCTTGTTTCAACTATACAGCTATAAAAGTATTGATTATAAATAACAAAATATTATGTAATTGCTTTATAGCGCATAAATATATAATAATTCCAGTTAACTGGTGCTAGTAAACGTAACTTGTCGGTTTAGTATTTAAAATAGGAGTTTAAGTACTAGGGTCGTATAACATTAATTCCAAAGATAGGTTATATTTGACGTTAATATAGAGAAATCGTTTATTAAGGATGGTTTTTAATTATTATTAAGCTTTTATCATTATAGAAGATAGATGTCCGATGTAGCTAGATATGGAGAACAAGAATTTAATGTTAATTAACATGATAATTAATACAGCCTTTCTTTATCAAAAAGTTCTTAACACAGTACAATATTTCTATCGGAATCGTGTTATTGTGAGCCTTTTCTATTCTAATATTATAAAAAGGGGAAAATTTGTTTGTTAGTTTGTATGTAGGAGGTAATCTCCGGAACTAATGATCCGAATCTGAAAATTCTTTCACCGATAGTTAGCTACATTATCTCCGAGTGCTATAAATTATATATGTAGATCACAGGGACGAAGTCGCGGACTGAAGATAGTAACGTATAAAAATATCCCAATATTACACACTAAGAATTTGACGAAAATGCTGAGTGCAGAAACCAAACATAAAACTTATATAAACCATTAGGTATAGCAGCGTTTAAATGATGTATTTGTATGAAATTTCTCAATATTTTATCTGTGCTCAAGTAAATTAAAAAAAAAGCTTTATGTCGTTCTGTAATATGGCTCTCAGACTCGGAAATAGTTCTAGGATCATACAAATAATATATTATTTCCCGTGCGAGAATCTAAATCACAACCCATACCATAGAAAGCCAATCTCTGATCATTAAGAAATAGAAACGTCAAAGAAAATTAAGTGTATGACATTTATGAATCATGAGACAGTTTGACATCTAATGTCAATCATAAATGTCATTAACATTTTTATTTCTTGGCAGCCGGAGTTTTATCTAAGTCGTATTATTGGTATGAAAATCTATGACTAACAATAAATTTCGCGCCATATCCCTTTTATGGAAGCTGTGTGTGATAGCAGTAACCTTTACAGAACAATCTCGATATCTTTGCTTACTATATAGGCAAAGAAATAACGGTTAAGCTATTTATAACATGCAAACTTGAAAACCAATCGTATTTATTAAATATTGCCGTCAAATTTAGAATGCATTTATAAAAATCTACATTTAATTGTTCTGAAAAGGTTATACCAAAATTTGAATCTCAAAATACGGAAATTGCGAATTATCCATAACGAAACGTGAATAAAATTAACATTATAATAAGAAGCATAATTCGATTTTTAAAAAGGTTCACAAATTAATCTAAGTATCGGTTTCGCTTTCAAGAATGCCATCCGCGAAAAAAACGACACGCGAACCACAGACAATGTAAAAAAAAAACTTGATAACTTTTTTAGGCGTCAAAAATTTCGTGCAAAGGAAGCTATGATTAAATTGATGCGTTCCGACATACGTTTTCCTCACTGGTCTAATGCCTTATAAGGATGGCAGTTTCAGATAAACGCTTAACCGTGTTACTTATTAATTATACTGCAATTAAAATTTATTGTGTTCTTTAAGCTGTAATTATTTGACTAGTTTTGTTGTTATATTTCTTTCTTCAATATATTAAATCGATAAATAGTATTCTATTTATCGATTATGCGTAACTGAAATTATATCTTATAATAATCACTCTTATAAATATAAAATAGCCGTTCTCTAGCTGCAAATGATGTGTAAGATACGGTTTTAAAATACCAATTACTCACATTTTAAAAAGCTATCATTTTAAAGACAATTATTTAATTGACAACCCTAATCTACAAGGCCGATTTTCACACACATACAGTCGTTTCCCAAATGCACTAAGAGATTTCTAAACCCTTCCTCATTCCAAGGTTTTTGCTAGGATTTTAGGATAACCTAGTTTCGCCGGAAATACCTACATCAGGTACTTAGGTTAAAAAAAATATATTTCTGCCTGTGATAATTGGTATAATTAGGGCTAAGGCATTGAAAAAGGAAGACATAAAAAACATTGTATTGTAAAATGTTATGTACCTGATCATTAATTTTATGGGTGCATGAAAAGAACCTCACCGAGTGTAAATATAATCTATATTCGGCGCATCTTGAGCAGTGCCGGATTAACCACGTAGCAAGAGTAGCAATTGCTGCGGGCCCCGCGCAAAAGGGGGCCGGGCGTGACCTCAAAGTGAAACTTATAAAGGCATATTTATATTGAATTTACTTGATGTCACAAAAATGTGAAACGTTACACCTCTTTTCCAACCATGACAATCCACGTTAGAAAATCGGTAACAGAATATTTAGGTGGCGAAAAAAAAAAAAAAAAAAAATTCATACGGTAAACGCACAAGTTCTACAAAAATTCACTTTATACTTAAGAGCCCATAGCAGATCAAGGGCTCCTCTATAGAATTTGCTACGGTCCCCGCACTTGCTAAATCCGGCACTGATCGTTAGCAGGCCTCCGTTAAGGACCTTGCTAAGTTGCCACTATTAACGTGACACCATGGTTGGTGTAGAGGCTGAGTGATTAGTTTTCAAGGTCAAAATCAAAGTATTTTTATTTCAACTAGGCTTCTTCAGGCACTTTTAAAAAGTCGAGACTCTAAGCGCAATGCGCGAGACTCTAACCTACGACTATGTGGAAAAAATGTTTATATGATCTAGAGATAGTTGTTTGAAAAATATGTGAGATTTCTGCAAACATTATCCATGATACAAAAACATTTAAAAAAATGACAGTAGAATCCACATAAAAATCCTAAGCGTTACTTATTATTAAAACAAATTTTTCACAACTTAAACATTTACAACCAAAAAAAATTCTCTCCAATCTTTCCATATCATTTCGTAACCAACAACAGTAATTAATCTCTATGTAAAACTAACCTGCAATTAAAAATTATTGTAACAACAAACAGACGTATAATTAACAAATTGTGACAAATTGGAGTGAGCCTATAAATTTTCATCTCGACCCTTGTCTATGACCAATTATCTATCTATATAAATAAAAATGAATCGCCAAATGTGTTGTTAAGCGCATAACTTCCGAACGGCTGCACTTATTTGGCTAATTCTTTTTTTGTTGTGTTTGTAATTGTCAGGAGAAGGTTTTTATGTAAGAAATTTGTTGGAAACTCCACCGAAAACGTCGGAAATTTGAATGTTATTTTTGTATGAAAATGTTGATTTTGTTCATTAGTAAAGTGCACCCGTGCGATGCCGGGGCGGATCGCTAGTTGTATAATAAATACTTTAAGGAATCCGATGTCATAGGAATTACTGATTTACTTTTCATACATTTTTCTGATGTGTTACACTCGGCTCTTACATATAAATTTATTAATTTATGATGACATAGCATCATGCCTGTGTCCCAGGAAGGGTAAGCAGAGGTAGATGTAATAGGTGGCGAGCCTATTGCCATCGACCGGGTACAGTTCCAAACTCCGAGCTGCTACTGAGAAATTCTTTACAGCAAAACTCAATAACACGTTGCCCGTCTCGGGAATCGAACCTCAGACCTAACGCACAGCAGTCGCGCTTTCGACGATTAGACCAATGAGGCAGTATTAGTAGTAAAGTAATTTAAGATGATTTCTAACGCGCTGAAGTTTTGAACGTTCTGAACACTTGGGGAGGCAGTTTCTGTGCACCCCATTTGCTTAATAATTTCAGTAAATATAATACAAATCAATGTATAGCCTCTGAGTGAGACGCTGTGCTGGGCTCCCGCTGGTTCACGTCGGGACCATATGGTGGGGAACTCTTGGAGACCACGCTGAAGCCCTCGACGCTTGTTTCCTAATAATGCCTAATTGCGTGTAGTGCACCCAGCTGCCTGGCTATATCAAGAACAAACCATGTTACATTGACCAAAATTACATTGCACATACTCAAAAAAAGAAGAAACACAGCTCTATACAAAACCTAAAGCATACTAAACACTCAATCTCTGCAATTATCAACTATAGTGCAAAGAAAATAAGGTCCAAATTTCATTGTTGGTGTACACAGCTATAAATCTTGTGATTTAAACAAGGGGTGATCAACTGATCATATTAAATAGACGCCGTTTGTTTGATGAGTTTAATTGTATAATGAATGTTAGTGTGGGTAGACTAGAATAGTCATTGGTAGTCAGTGTTGTAACTTGGTTGGCCTTGGTTCGATTTCCAGGCATCTTGAATTTTCAGTCTAAAGTTTGAAATGGACAAAAGCTTAAAATAGGTTATAATTCCATCATAAGCGTCTGAAATAGAAAAAGCACTCAATTTTTGCTCAACCAGCGTATCAAACATGGGACTTTAGAGAACAGAAGAGAATATATTTTTATTTCATCTAAAGCAAGTTCAGACACTTATGATATGTCGAGACTCTAAACGCACGGTTTCAAATAGCAGGTCCTATGGAGAAGAACCGGCAAGAAACTCCATGGAAACTCTTTTAAAATAATGAACCTACAATCTTTGCAAATTAAATAAGCTTTTATTAAAAATATATTTACAAAAACAAGCTTTTATATCAGCTAGGATCACAGTACTAGTGAAGACAAATCAAACAAGCCCAAACTCGATGTGATTGCGTCGTTTCGTTACAGAGATCCTATGGCCACCTCCTGGCTCCATCATCAGACCATCTCAAAAGTATCACAATATTGTATTGTCACCGAACTTACAAAACCGTGCAAAATTTCAGCTCAATCGGTTGAGGATAACTGCTTTAAAATTCAGTTGCAAGATTTGACCCAAACAAACATACAAATATTGCAAGTAAAATTAAAAAAATTGTAAAAACCGACCTATAAATTTATTAAAGTAACACCACACACCTTTAAACATGACTTTAGTACATAGTACCATTATGTATTCATTGAGAACAGTAATTATAAAATACGGTAGCTTAATTTATACAAACATGTCTGTTTAGACCTTAATAAAGGTTATAATTTTGTCTTTTCTATCTGGTAAAGTAATAAAGTGTTTAGTCTATGGTTTGTTTATGAAATTAAATAGTTTCGCGGTCGACGTGTCTATGTATTAATTAAATAGTTCTTTGTCTTTGGAGTTTAAAATTCTACTTAACACATGGCATCACGCCTGTATTCCCCGAAGGGTTAGGTAGATATGTACTATTGTACACCGATATTACCAATGCCGTCATTGAGTATTATGTATACGGGCATAGTTGCAAACTCCGTGGGGTTAGTGAGAATTACCGAAAAATCCAATAACACTTGCCCGACCCAGGAATCGAACCCAGGAAGTTATTGGTTGTGTTGTCTTCATTAATCATGTTGATTATCTTATGATACTGTAGAACTGAAAAGTCTGCCTATTTGGTTTAGTGGTAGCCAACGCGGTTACCGAGCGTGAGTTACCAGGTTCAAAACCCGGGTCGGGAAAGGTGTTATAAGATTTTTCTGTAAGAAAATTCTCAGTAGCAGCATTGAGTTTGGAAATGTGTGTAACAGATCATAAGTTTAATTATAAATGAAACTCCGTGATATTGTTTGTCACGCCTGATATTAACTCGTTGGCCAAAAGGTCACATTGCGCCTGCGTCGTTTCTGTATCACCTTGATGACGTCACACAAATGTATGACTCGTTTTCAACCTGCTATGAAAGTAAAAGTAAAAGTTTGAGGGTCTGCTACGAAGATTGATCGGTCACGTTAAGCAACGGCTTAAACTTGGATGGGTGAGTATTCTTAACACATTAAGACTATCGGAGAGCTTGATAACACACATGGTCCTAGGGGTCTGATGAAAAAACTGTGCGCACGCATTTGAAGGAACTCTTATGAGAAACGCGAGCCCGAAAACCTGACAATTAGTCTTTCAGGAGATCGGTTAAAGTCAGTAGTCAAACTTTTTTTATTTCAACAAGGCTTTTGCAGGCACTTTTAAAAAGTCGAGACTCTAGGCGCACGCTTCCAAAAGGATGTAGGTCCTATGGAGAAGAGACCGGCAAGAAACTCCATGGCTACTCTTTTCAAAGAATAAAAAGTTAGTTCATAATTAATACTAGCTTTTGCCCGCGGCTCCTCCCGCGTTTTCCCGGAAAATGTAGCCTATGTACTATTCCAGACTATAATCTATCTCTGTGCTAAACTTCATCCAGATCCGTTCAGCCATTTTTGCGTGAAAGATAACAAACATACATATATCCGTCCATCCTCACAAACTTTCGCATTTATATTAATAGTAGGATAGGATAGGATTGTAGGATATTGATATACTTCTGAAAACAAACATTCTTCTTAGATCTAAAATCTATTGGTAAAACCTATCTTATAAAATTGCCTTTCAAGCATAACCGAATCCAGCTAGTCGCCTTGTGGCCGAAATTCGACCGTATCAATTTTTAAGTTTAAATAGTTTGTCAAAGAATATAAACCTCGGTAGTCATTGCAAATATATTATTTTTAATTTTGTTCTATTACGTCGAGCATAGACTTAGGATTCCGCTTACTCTAAATCAATGGTTGCGAGCGACATTGATTTGACATTTGACATTGGCAGTATGAACGTAAACAAACTCACATTCGTATTTATAATATTAGTTAGGATTCCCGTTCACGTGGGAACACGAATAAAATATAGCCTATTTTACTCGCTAATAACGTAGCTTTCCATCGGTTAAAGAATTTTTAAAATTGATTTAGTTGATTAGGCGTGAAAGCGTCACAAATAAACAAATAAACTCACTTTCGCATTTATAATATTAAATTTGGAACGTATGCTCCAACTGGAGATTAGATTGCGGAGTTTAAATGATAAGCAGTAAAGATACTGATGTTCGCGTTTGGTTAGATTAGTAGCCGACCTCAATTGAGACGGCTAGATAGACGACGAAAGATAGAACCCAACTCCCAATGCTGGGGATAGGCCTCTCCAGTTTAGACATCAGGTTCAATAATGGTACAGATTTGTGGACCAATCTAGAACATTGCAGAGCCCTCTCAGATGTGCAGATTCCCTCATGATGTTTTCCTTCACTCTTAACGCAAGGATAACCCAATTCTGATGCGCACTCGATAAGTCAAAGATCAGTGTCGAACTCAGACCCTCCTGTATGGAAGGCAGCGTTTAACCGCTAGGCTATCACCGCTTACTCATTTTACTTGTTAATCATGGTATTAAATCATTCGTTTAGGTGCTAATTGTTTAATTTGGTAACAATTCGTTTTGACATAACAATTTGTTAACCATTGTTTAATTTTAATTGTTGTCATAAATTAAACGGAGCTTAACTATGTAACAATGATAAACATCTGTTTATTTATTTTTGTGTATTCACCGTCGGATTTAAATTTTGATTAGATTATGAAGTACTTAAACAACGTAACACGGATCTCGTAGCTACGTAGTTACCATGATCAATCTGCGAGGTTAAGCAGCGGTTGTTGCGGTCAGTACTAGGATGGGTGACCATTCTTCATACATAGCGACCCCTCCGTGCCTCGGAAAGCACGTTAAGCAGTTGGGCCCGGTGTTATACGAATACCAACAGTCGTTACGGGTATCAGGATTTTTTATGGGTAAAATAGACCTTGACCCCTGAGTTTGTTTCGGCGTTTCTCCTCAGGGATAGTCATAGGAAATGCTGACGCCATCTAGTTCAAAAAAGACGTGTAAAAGTGATTGGAAAATCCTAATTGCAAAATAAATAATTTCATTTCATATAGATCTTGTAGGTGGAATATTTTTGTCTGAAAGACATTTTATTTGTGTTTACTATCAGACACTTATCAGCTAGTGGTGAAGCAAGCCTTAAAATCCAAAATATACTAACTCCAAATTTTAAAAAAATATTCGAAATCCAAAAAGTAAAAAAGGATAGTCATGTTAAAAAGCGCTTAACGTAACGTTCGCTCGGTCACACCCACCGCGCGTACGCTACGAAACGTGCTCTATTTTGTACATTAATTATTTTTATTAACTGTTACTATACTTGCGGCGCGTTCGTTTTTACAACAAAATTTATTTATGAGATAATTGTGTTAATCCGTCATATGAGTAACATTAAGTCGATTTAGTGTCAATTTGTTGATTTATTGTGAAGCATGGAGGTAAAAAACAAAAAAAAAATTCACCACCACAACTTTGTTAAAATATATCAAATTTACTGTTTACTAGCTGTTGCCCGCAACTTCATCTGCGTGAATTTTGTATTTATTGCTGTTTTGATGCAGTAGTCAAATCGGCCTATGTCCTTCTCCAAGTTCCAAGCTACTTCTTTGTAAAATGTTGTAACGATCGGTTGAGTGGTTTAATCTTGATGAGGTAACAAACAAACAGACAGAGTTACTTTCGCATTTATAGTAGTGTGGATCTATTTGCCTCTTGAGGATAATAAAGGTCTAGAAAAGAGCCACGTAACCCGGGTTCGTCTGGCGCACCCTGGGCAGTCAGCCTCGATAACATCATTGCTGACTGGCAAATTTTTCCCAATACGGCTGGTTCGATTCCATATGATATCTTCTAATAATCTTCTTATAAAACTCCAAGTCCAAAAAAGTTAGAATTCTGAAGGTTTCAAATAATAATCTTCAAACTACTTTCATGTTAAAAACAACGGTTACACCCACTGCGCAAACGCAATGAAAAATGCTCTATTTAATCATAATATTATGCTATAATAATTATTATGTTCATGTACAATTTATTACTTTATTATGTGATTTTATTTATCGTTTATGATAAATTTACACGGCATTTCATGTTTTATTGAGATAATATATTCAATTTATAAAAAAAGGTTAAAGGGCTGAAGGTTTGCTGCTATCTTTCGATTATAAAAAATTACATTACACATAAATTAATGTTAACTTTAACCTATCATCGCTTATCCACACTATTATAAACGTCAAAGTAACTCTGTCTGTCTGTTTGTTACCTCATCACAACTAAACCACTGAACCGATCGTTATGAAATTTTACAAAGAGGTAGCCTGGGATCTGGAGAAGGACATAGGCTTATTCTTTAGTATTACAAAAAAACACTAATTGTATTATAAATACTAAATACAACAAGATGAAATCGCGGCCAACACCTAGTACTGTACCTATGTACAGTACTAGGTGTTGGCCGCGATTTCATGGGATACGTGATCAAAAGTGAATTTAAAAAAAAGTATATACCCAAAATATGGTTCAGTATTATGTCTCATTGAACCATATGTTACACAGAACAGGAAAGGGTGGCTGTTCTTATCTCTGTCTATCCCTTCAGGTACAAGGCGTGATGACCCGGAACCTTTCTATCAGCCAACTGGCTATCGCCCTAAGTCTTAAAAACATAATTACACACCACATATCTTTTAATTATTGCTTTAGACACAATTTTTATCAAGTTTTTAAAGAATTCTTAGCCTAAAGCGCAGCACGTGTAAACCCGCGTGGTGGAGTCGTTTGAGATTATTTATTTTACACGATTTAGAAAAATAAAGTATTTTTTGTTGTTTTTAATATTGTGAAAAGATGTCTTCATGTTTTCTTGACTTTAAGATTTGGGAATACGATGCTAGATAAAAAAAGAAACGTGAAATGTTTGTAAAATTAATATCAGGCTGTGATAAATAATCTTTAAGAAATAAATGCAAGTAAAAGAATATACACACATAATCATGTAAAAATAATGTTAATGAATAGCGTAAATTAAAAAAGATATAGGTATGTATAATAACTCAGTAAAACCTGCATTAAGTAAGTATTTGCTAATTAACCAATTAAATACTGATAAAACGTACTCACGTTCACACTTCAATAAAATAAATGTATTTTGTGATAAAACTTGACAGTTGCAAAAAAAAAAGAAAAAACGAAAAAAGTTATATTGTAAATAATACTATTCATATACACAATGTTTACGATTAATGAATGTTATTTTTTGTTTTTGTTTTGTTGTTATTTATAAGAAAGAGTTGTTTAGAACGGAAAGTAAATTAACAAATATGTAGCATACGTTAATTAGGCTGTTTTTTTTTTTTAAAAAAGAATAATTTTAATGTCAAACTGAACTTCAAAGAATTCTCAAATCATAGATAATTTATTTCGGTTTAATAACTTTTTACTAAAGCAATCTTTCCGACCCAAGATATTAAGTGAAAGACACAGAGTTTTAACATAACATAGCATCACGCCTGTATTCCCCGAAGGGATTGGCAGAGGTGTACACACACATTTGGCCGAAGCTGTTAAAATGTTGTAAATAAAAGATATTCTATTTTTTTCTTTTTCTACTTTTAAAAAAGCTTTGCCCTATTCTAGGAATAATTTCTGTATCGTGGGTGCGTTTACAAATACAAATATTAACATGCACAAACGCTCGGCCTAACTCAAACTATCTGAATCATACAAAAATTTGTTCCGCACGGGAATTCAACCGGCGACACGTAGCGCAGCAGTCGATAGCCCAACCACTGGGCCAACTTTATCGCCCTGATATGTATCGACTCTAAATTAATAATTTATGAACAGCAAACATTTTAATGTAGAACAGTTCCCAAAACTGTAGATCTAAATAAGATTACTTAGGAGAGAGATCCTTAGGCTAAACGTTAGACACACCCCGTATTCTAACGTTGAAAGAAAAAACAGTAAAAAAGAAAAATAATCGGTCCTAGCTTAGGTAGAACTCTTGCGTGTAGTGTTTTTGATGTTTAATTCAAGAATAACTAATGAAGAAAGATGATCTTTTTTTTAAATGTGACATAATTCGTAACCTTTTTCTACAAAAACATTTTTTCTTTTTTACTTACCATTAAAATCTATAAAAAAAACTGTCGTAAACTCACAAAGTGTATCAAACAAACAAGTTTATCGAAAAATTCTTTCGTAATTTTATTTAATAAGTTAATAGAGAACGGTGAAAGTAATTAAAAGTTAATAATTTGATTCCCATAAGACTATTCTTTATTAAAAAAAGCGCGGTAAACGTACGAACGGGAAAGAATGATGTTTTTCTTTTTTTTTTACTCATAAAGGACGGCGCGATTTTGTTTTCTTGTCGAAGGCGGGACAGACGAATGACTAATGTGTGATTTCTATGCATTTAAAAAAAAGTCATATTTTGTAGGCTGATACCATGATTTTTTTATAAGCACATAAACAAATCGTAGATCTCAATTCACGCCCACTTCTTAATGTCGTATGGTTTGGTTTTATTTGTATGTTAGTTTTATAGATTGTTTTAACTTGACTGTGGGTACTTGTACATTAAGCTTGTAAAATTTTTAATCAATTAGAAAAAAACTTGCTTTTTTTTACTTTTATTTATAATTTAAGACTAAACATTGCGTAATCGTACCAATTTTTCCGGTAATAAAATACGCGGTTACCAAAAAAATTAATAATCATTTAAAGCCGCTATCACCCGCTCGTCTGTTCATACATTTTTTTTTATATTTTTTTCTTTTTTCTCCGTATCTGGCAAAGGGTTTTATTGTTTTTTGGCTGGTACATTTTACGTTCAGTTTTTCGGTAGGCGGGCTATGGGCGGAGTACCGACGGTATGGTATGTGTGTGGCTCTATTTTAGTTTTAAATATTAGTTACAGACATTTTGTGACAAAAAGGTTTGTATGAAAAAGATTAATTGAAAAGTAATTTGAATAACGATTCATTAGCCTGTATCATTCCACCTTTGAACAAAAGCCTAAATTTTCACGTTATCTACATAATCCATATTAAAAAAAAACACGGTTTTTTCCTTGGATGCCTAAACATTATTAGGTACCTACCAAAGATTGTGATATGACGAAAACTATGCTCTACTATAAAATGTAGAGAAAGGTAAAAAAAAAATCCCATAACAAACTACACATTAACGTAATCCCAAAATAGAGCAGCAAATATTTCAAATTTTGGTTTACTTATTATTAAATAAATAGGTAATTTAATGCTTTATCATAATAAGTGTTCAGTTACATACGATTGTACTTAAACAATCGTTTATCCATCGTTTATGCTAAACGTACAGAGGGTTAAAAAATCACAACCATCCATGGACACAAGATTGAATATTATCTTAAAAAAAATCAAATTTTTATTTCCCAATTTATTTTGCGCATCACTAGCTATCGACACGACATCAGCACATCACTAGTGGCTGGAGGGTGTGTCACGGCCCGGGGCATCGCATTGTTTCGTCTGTATGTATGACGGACGCCGACATGTACATACATACATACATTTTGTATGGGATCATGGGAAGCGCTGGATGTTTTTTATATGTACCTATTTTAACCGTTAACTTATAAATCGTTTGTCGTTTACAAGTTGAATGAGACGTACTTACGTCTTGAGGACACTTGAAGTTACGCTTAGTAAGACTATAGATGACACATGGACATAAGTTAGATACAATCACGGCTGTATTCCCTAAAGGTCTAGGCAGAGGCGTACTGTTGTTCCACATTTCTCCAGTCCCGTTATTGAGTTCCTTCACAAGTTTTCACATACCGTGCACATTTAAACTGAGGTCTGCTACTGAAAATTTTCATAAAAACCCAAAAAACAAAAAATAAAGGCGAAATGCCGACTCCATCTACATAGTTTAAAAAAAACGTGTAAAAGTGCAAAAGTGAAAAATCCTAATTGCAAATTAAATAATTTCATTTCGTAAAAAAACAAATGTGTTTTTTAAACTATTCCTTAAAGTTTCTGCTCGTCTTAATCAAAAACAATCATAAAAACATTATACTAGGTTGAATCCTTGCTTGGAACCCACGACGATGTTTGTTTGTATATCTGTTCATAGCAAGATTGTTAAGAGACTAAAAGAATATCCATGGAGTTCTTGCCGGTTCTTCTCCGTAGGACCAACTTTTCGGAACCGTGCAACTAGAGTCTTTTAACGTTTCAAAAGTGCCTCTGTTAGTTTTATTTGAAATAAAAACAATTCTATTTTATTCTCTACTATTCTTAAGTTAAATATACATTATTTGTATATTGTTTTATGAAAGAAAGATGGATAGATAGCAGAAGAATCTCGAAAGAAGTGTCCGGTTACTTTTTGGTCCTCAGAAAGTCGCTTCTTTTTTAACATAGTGTCAAAACTTAACCATTTTTACTTGACCTCCGGCTACTTATTAAGCTAGTACACAAGTGGAAGTATTAATATCACGCCGTTGATTTATGTAGCCCGGCTGCGCAAACAGTTTTGCATATCTATCTGCAATCGCGACACCGCGAGCGTTTGAATTTGTAACTGAATTCTGAATTAGAAAGATATGTGTTCGAATTTTGGAATAAAAATTGAATTCGTGTTTTGAAAATGGAATAAGAATTTTATTTGTAAAAAATAGATTGAACAGGAATTATATATAATTTTGGTAGTTAGCAACTACGAATAATTTATCAAAATAAATTAGGTACGAATGAAAACATGTTACATAAAGAATTGACTCTTCTGACACTTGCTTTTGTGCCCACCCCTGAGGCATCAAATTTTAAGCAACTTAATATTATTTTGAAGGATGTATACTAAAATTCCATTACGCTAATAATCAAAGGCGCATCTAAACACGAAAAAAACGGTCTCGCGTTCGATTTTTAAAAAGCGCACCAAAAGAGCCGCGGACAATTCCAAATTCAAAAATTTTCCACGCCGCGCGTTCGGATACCGAATAAAAAAGTTAAAGTGCGTTCGATATTAATATGCAGTGCTGAGAATCGTGCTTTCTTGTTAGTGTTGCGGTAGTGAAGTTTTTGTTCGATTTATGAAATTATTCGTATTTTGAAAATGAATTTTCTTGCTTTTATGAGTTATTTTATTCATTTGTTGTTTTGTTGGTACCGTATTAGGTACCAACAAAACTTTTAATTCACCTATTATGTGTAATTTTACGTCTAATTAAAGTTATTCGGCTTTCTAAATAACATCTTAGGCTCGTAAAAATCCATGCTTGCTCATATTTTTAGCAACATTTTTAACGACTAAATAAATGGAGAATAAAGCTTTGAACGACCGTATAATCTTAAAAATGTAGCTCAAAATATAATCACAACCGAATAATCGACTAACCGACTCGATTCTCATCGATTTATTTCGCACCACTAGCCCATATCCAGCACGCTTACCAAAAAGTAGGGTGTTAGTCTTGCGGCGATCCGATGTAGCGATATGAACCCAGTAATTACAACCACTGACTATTATCAAGTAGCGGAGTGCCTTTCATATATTTTACAAAATGGATGGCCATGTTTCACGGCCCGTCTTGTGCGTTGAATATTTATATTGTAGATTTATTGCGAAGTTGTATGTGTTGATTTATAGAGGGTACGTGTAGCCGAACGCGTATGTTTGAATTTGGAAGGCGAGTTTGAAACGGTTGCTGGCATGAACTGAGAATTTGTATTGTACGAATTTTGAATTTGGATTTGGAAAAAGTGTTTTATTCGTTTTTAAAGCATTTTGGCGTTAGTAATTTTTAAATAAATTCAAGATTTTAGATTATTATTGTCGAATAATCGAACACAACATAAGAATTAAGGCTTTTAAGTCATCATACTGACTGACTGACTACCTGAAACTCAATGACTACTGAAATTTGAGTCGGTGCGTATTCGGTGTAACGTCTAGCTTAGCTGAAAATCTAGCCTTTAAAATTCTTTCATATATATAATTCTTATCCAATTGCCTTATTGGTCTAGTGGTCGTAAGCGCGACTACTGAGTATGTGGTCCATGAGTTCGATTCCCAGGTCGAGCAAAGTGTTATTGGGTTTTTCTGAATAGAAATTCTCCCTAGTAGCACAGAGCTTGGAACTGTGCCCGTTAGATGGCAATAGGCTCGCCGCCTATTACATAGGACTTAATAACAGCATCAAAAGTAAACCTCTGCATAACCTTTCGGTGATACAGGCGTGATGCTATATTATATTATTCATATCCATATGTAATCCTTATACTTTATAGACCTCACCTCTAAACTCCTAACAAGCGTGAACTTCAAAACCCGATGAACCTTGTATCAAACGTACACAATTAATTAAAGCCATTTCGGCGTCAACGCTTAAAACTCTTGATTGATTTTTATTGCATCAATACTTTGAAGTGATCAGGGAATTAAAAATGAATGTGCCAGCTGCTTTCCCGCAGTTAAATGACGAGGGAATAATTATTGAGTTAAACTGACGTAGGTACGAGTTTGAAAAAAATATTCCGTGCTGCTGATATTTAAAGGCAGAACAGAAAACATTTTGTGGCTCTCGAGAAAAATGTGAAAATCTTGAAAGAAATTTATATAAAATGTTTTGTTAAAAATTAGATGTTAGGTTTACTGATTTTTAATTACTGATTTTAATTATTTAATTAAAATAAATAAAATTATGCATGCTATAATATTTTTTTAAATTAGGTAACTGTATTTTTTTTCTAAATACCAATTCGAACTAAATCAAAATTAAACGCGACAAAATCTATGGTCGTTTTGAGTTTTTTTTTTTGCCATTTACTCTAAAAGGTAACCTAACCGATTACTTAAGCTGTATTTTAACCTAGAACTTATTTAAATAAATCTGCTTTGATAGTTGCCGCCGCGGTTATTTTAATGCCATTTTAAATTAATCTCATCCCGTAAGGAAAAACGACTATATCTAACGAGATTATTGATTAAAGTAAATTAAAATACTAAGGAGACTGACTCAATGATCTAGTCGTCGCAAGCGCAACTACTGAGCGTGAGGTCTTGGGTTCGATTCTCGGGTCTGGCAAAATATCACTGAATTTTTCCGTATGAAATGTAGACGCAAATAGGCTAGCCCATTTTTACATGGGACTCAATAACAGCATCGGCGAAATATAGGAGTAAATAGTACATCTCTGCTTAACCCTTTGCGGAATACTGGCGCTATGAAATACTAAGGAGCATCGCAGAGTAAAAAAGCGAACTGCATCTGTCCATTTCCGTTGCATAAATAAATCTTGGATTTTAATTTACTAGTTTTTACCCGCGATTTTGTCCGTGTCGATTTTTATACGAACTTCGTTACCTTATTAAAACCCATAAGACTTATACGCCTTCATAAAAACATATCTTTTGATTCAATTCAAGTTTCTAGATCCGAGTGTATTGCGTTTATATGTCAGTCAAAGTCTAAGTTTTATTTCAAGTAGGCCTTTTAAAAAGTCAAGACTTTAGGCGCACCGTATCAGTAATTTTCTCGTTTTACATACTCATACAGATTTCACAAATAAATCCTAACCTAAAACCCTTCTTCCTCAGAAAAATGCGGCCTCTCAGACGATCCAGGTCTTCGCGTGAACGGCAAAGGGAAGAAGATGCGGAAACCCCGCACGATATACTCCAGCCTTCAGCTGCAGCAGCTAAATAGGCGGTTTCAACGGACGCAGTACCTCGCATTGCCTGAAAGGGCAGAACTGGCTGCGAGTTTGGGCTTGACGCAGACACAGGTTGGTGGTACTGGTAGTTTTAAGCTTTTTGCAGATTTTGAGGATAGTGAAGGAGTGCAAATTATCGATGAGGATGGTCTTCGAGACTTCAAGGTGGTCTTAAACATGAATAAGAAAATTAAAGAAGAGTAAAACTTTACATACGAAAGTAGTATTGAAAATATTGGCTTGTAAAACATCAAATTACAGAACTATTTGTTGATGTGTATGATTCTAATATGGAGCAAACGATTTTTAAATTTAGATTTCAATGAAAAACGTTTTTAATTTACTATCACGAAAAATCTAAACACCATTTTCAACAGCCGGTTGCAACAATTAACTATTACTTAAACAAAAACATTTTTACTAAAAATAATAAAACTAAAAAAAAAATCCCCACACATCGCCAGCTTAGTAATTATGTCACACACCTAGTAATTATCCGCCAGTGTGTACATTCACTACATTTTTTATCTCTAAATCAGTGTCCATCTAAAAATAGACCTTACTACTATCAAAATAAAATATAAATCAACTAAGCGAGACAACTACCTTATGTCGGTAACCTATAATTAAAAGACAAGAAGTTTTTTTTTAATATCTGTCACAGATAACGCACTGCTGCTTCTAAGTAGTAATTTCATTGTGTCTATGTTTTTTTTACGAAACAAAAGTGCTTAGATAAAAAAAAAATGTATCGACACTTTTTTATTTGCTTCGCGATTTTTTATTTAAAAAACTACAAAGTAAATTAGTAAATATTAGTAATAATAGTATATTGCTAAAATTAAATAAGCTGGTACCGTTTTAATAAAAAAATGAAAAAAAATGGAATACATTCTGTTGCATAGTAATTAAAAAAAAACGGTGTTACAATGTTATAATCTTTTATTCCTTTTGTCTTCACGGACGATTTGTTTGCTAAATACTAAACGCACTTTGCATAAAACTAAGTACACTTGTTTAACATCCTACAAGTATTTTTTCTCTGGATAAACACGGAAGATACCTTGTATATTTGTTTTTTTTAAACCAGCCACATAAGCGTCACTTATTCTAACTAAACTAAAAAAGCAGAATGTTTAGTGTTATAACTGCAATAGTTGCTGATTGCCAATTATTATATACAGTTTTATTTATGTAGATAGTTGCAATAGGTATCCATATTACCTTTCATAAAATGTTTAATTTATAAATCTAAGCAAATAGTAAATTGTATAGTTTTTTTTTTTTGTAAAATCCTACTTCCTACTAATATTATAAATGTGAACGTTTGTGAGGATGGATATTTGTTACTCAATCACGCCAGAACGGCTGAAAGGATCTGAATGAAATTTGGCACAGAGATAGATTAACCTCGCGGACGAAGCCGCGGGCGAAAGCTAGTATTTTTATAAGTCAAACCGTTATACCAAACTGCTAAAAAAGTTGATATTCAGCGCATACACTTTTTCAACATCATTACAGACGCCAAAAAAACATATTCCAATAAAAATCATTACCATCATCAAACCTTACCGGATCTTACCGCAATCAAACCGCGCCTATCATTACTAAAAAAAAAACTCCTCCATAGACAAACGCATGCGTTCGGAAACCATATTCCGATTGGCTTCGTTCGTAAATTGATTCGTCATGTGTCACCGTATGGAATGAATAATCGTAGTCTGTCCGGCTGTGAACCAATGGAGGGCTATAGACTACGCAATGTGTAGACTTGGCTTTTACTACAATGGACGTGAGTCCGTAGTTTACGACTTAATTGCAATATTAGGTCTTAATGTGATTAGATTAAAAGCCAAAATAGAAACAGTAGAAATAGCTGCAGAGATTGGATTTAGGAATATAGAGGCATGATTAACATCATCTCAAGCAACTTTGAAACCCTTTTATGATATTCCTTGTGGATAACAAAAATAAATAGCGCTCACTAAAAAAAAAGTAAGGATGCTCAATTGACGGATCTCGATTCACCAATCGATTACATATTACCTATTTATTCTTAAAGTAAGGAAAAATAAAGCTCATTTCAAAAAAGATTTTTTCAATATTAACCGTGTAAATGTATTCTTAATAATAGATTTAGTGTAATTCTCACTTGTGACATGTATGTATGAGCATGTTATGAATCTGTGACGCATATAAGTACTGTGTCGTGCATAGTTTACATTTTATATATTGCGTTTATTTCATTTTGTAACATAAAAAGTTGCATTGATTGTCGGTTCCCTGACAAATCTGAGATCGGCATGCAATCTGCATGTATGTTGTATATTGAAAGGAAAAAAAAAACTAAAAAAATAATATTTTTACTGATAAATATCACTACATTTTTATATCAAATCTCATGACAAATTCCTGTCGTCTGAAGATATGTCAATGTTTAAGTCAATGTCAGAATCGAAAGTTTTTTTTTTTTTCATTTGAGTATTATAGAGGCGTAGCAAGGCCTCCTACTAGGTGTACCGACGACATTGTGAAAGTCGCGGGCAACCGATGGATGCAAGTGGCGGAATGTCGTTCGATGTGGTGGTCTATAGGGGAGGCTTTCGTTCAGCAGTGGACGTCTTCTGGCTGATGATGATGTCTATGGAGGCACATTTAAAACGTCGAAGGTTTATGACCTCAACTGCTCACGGTATAAAATAATTACACTAGCAGAGTTTATTGGACAAGATTTTGATATTTTTCTGTTAGTACCTATAACACGCCACTCTGAAAAATCGAGGTCCCGTCCAGATTTGTTTTCACGAATAACATAACAAATGATTTAAATGGAACTTAATGTTAGCCGGCTGTCTTTGTCCTTCTGTTAAATTATCAGTTTACTTGGACATAAGATTGTCTCTATTTAATATTGTGAGGATTTTAAACTCCTATGTGTGTGACTTGTAATTTTTTTTTGAATTCTGAATACGCAAACGCAATTTACCTTTAAGTAGCTGTCAAATCTTAGGCTATCACTGTCTTTCTAAGCTTGACAGTGACTGTAGAATCAGGTAGAATGATTAAAATTTTAAAACTTTTAGCATTCAGCTGTTAACCCTTTAATATAACGGTGTACTGTCTGATCTTTTCTAAGTTATGTTTAACTGTATAAAAAGTAAGAGCCAGGCTAATTTTATTATAATTTAATATTTCTCAGTTATTGTCTGAGTGCCGCACTTTGATGAACCCGCATCGATTTAGAGTTGGGCGTTAATCGAGAAACTGTACCATCGATAATTGGCTTGGTTTGGTGTTGAGGTTCTGCGAGCGATCCCCGGGTCGGGCAGTGTACTGGTTTTTTTTTTATAAAAAGTGATCAGCTTGAAATTGTGTCCAGTACAGTTACAAAAAAAAAGAATAACTATGAGATTTTTGCATACAAATAGATTAAAAATAAATGTCACTATCATTTTGATTTTTAAAAAACTGGTTTTCATTTTTTTTTAAATTGATCTCATGACATTTTGAATTTTGTGAAAATTTAAAATATTTAGAAACTATACTTCCTATATTAAATTCATAATTTAATATTCTATAATTAAATCCATCAAAATAATTCACTAGATAACAACAAGCTTATTGAAATATCGATACAAAAATCCTTATAAACTTATTTTTAGTTATAATTCCATAGACAATAGTCGATAAATCCGTATAACAGAGACCCATCCCTACAACCTATTCGATTCGATTCCACATTAAAACAAAAAAGACGGAATTGAACTCCGTACTATTCCGGTCTTTCTAACAAAAACGAAACAATCTAATTCCAGATTGCATTACTTAGAAGATAATTAAGTTTTTAATGTTACAACGTATGGGATTTTTAACTTTATTGCTCTGTTAATAAAGATTATGTACACTGCAAATGTGTGGTGGCTGGTGTAGTTTTTGTCATTGATAATAAATCATAACATTTGTCTTGAGGTGCTGCTGATGCTCTATTGTTTCATAAGCTGAGCATTTTTCTTATTAGCTGCCGTGTAGGGTTCCATAATACGCGTTCTTATATTGATATTAAAAGATGGCGACATTTGCCCCTGTATCAGGGCCGGATTTAGGAGAGAGCAAAGGTTGAATCGGAATATTCGATTTAAAAACTTGGAAAATATTTTTTTCGACTCTATTCGATTTGCGGTCTCCAAACTTCGTCCAGCCCTGCCCTATATTAATATAATCCTGCACTCAATATAAAATAATGTGTCATATAGCTTATATTAATCCAGGGCAGGTTCGGACGAAGTTTGGATCTAAATTTTATTTCTGATAAAATTTGTTTGAGTTTTAGCGTTTTCATTATTTCTGATCCTTTGAGAAATAGATAATTTGAGGTCTTCAGATCGCTTGCCAATTAATATATATATATATATATATCATATTCTAAACATACCAACTCTTGTCGCATTATTCAAACAAGATTTTTTACGACTAAAAGGACCATGTTCTCAAGCCATCTGTAATTTTTTTATGTATTTAAAATTTGATTCTAACTTATTGCTATGTATCTTAAACTTAAGAGACATAAAAGTGATTTTAGTTTCCTAGATAAAAGCAGTTCTTATTCCATAATTATAAAGTAGAGAAATTGCAAAAAAAAGAAAACCTGTTTTAACTCTTTTCGGAATACAGAACTCGTACGTAATAAGAAACAATATTTTTAATTGCTCTTATGCAATGGGATTAAGCTTATAAGGTCAGTCTTTTTTATCGATTACATTGTGTTACATTCTAACGAACGAAAAAAAAGAAAAAATATTTTATGATTGATTGGACTTGAGTTGAGGATGCAGTTTTTTAGTCTCGATATAAAGGGTAGGCTTCAACGACTTAGTTCTTGTGCTAAGTTGGTTTCTGGTGTACAATAAAGTATGTAGGTAATGTAATATCATCGGCCTTGCCTTTTTCAACGTTGGGATGGGCTTTCAGTCTAAAAAAATTAAAAAAAATTAATAAAAACCAGTAAAAAGGAGGTCTTTACCACACAACTATTACCAAACCATATTAAGTGGGACAGCTTGATTAAAAATTACTCAATACTATGTTTTACCCAATGAACTATTGGATGCGTACAATATTCAATGATGAGCGTAACATCGATTCTCACAATGTCTGAACAGAATCGGATACGGTTCTTTCGTTTGTAATTAAACGTACGAATCGACTATTTCGGTTTTAACTTGGTTGTGGCGCTGCACTATTGTTTTGGTTGGTGCGTTTTAATAAAAAAGTTTGTCTTGGTACGAAGTTTAAAAAAAGAAACAACCGTCTCATCTTTTATTTAAATTTCGAATTGGTATTTTGAAAATATTGTTACATGTCATGGAATAAGGTTGTGTCCGTATTTGACTAAAAGATATATTTTTCGCGGTAACATAGATTATATAATATATTCTTTGCGCTTCATCAGTCGAATTATATTGCTTATAGCCAATGTCTATTTCATATAAAAATAAACCGCTCTGGTGTCACACGCATTTACAAAAGCTTATAAAATTCTTTCAACTAACTATGGCTCAGTGAACGACGTAAGTAGATGAACTCGTAATTTGTTTAATTCGTTTTAAGCACTATTCGATCAAGTTATGTCATTATATGATAATAATTCATAAAAATGCTATAATACTTAGTACAAGGACAAATTACTTTTAACGCCAACCGTACAGAATTTTCTTTTTAATAATTTGTATTAGACTTTCATCTGTACATCACTATTTCATAAGAAAACATATCATAAACTACCTCCACTCATACTAGATTGTGTGAGAACATTATTAGATCTAACAATTTCTCACATAACAGAAAAACCATAAGCACAACGCGGAAATTAAGCTAAAATAAGGCGTTGCACATCCGACGCATTCGTACTGACAGGCCGGCTTGACGTAAAAAATCCCATTTGATCACAGCACGTCAAGCCAAATGATGATGGATGGTCTCAGTTAATTCGTTGCTACGGTGGTGTGTCGAATTTACAAACTGTCATGTGTTGCATGCATTGCTGTATTCCTCTTATATGTTTCTTTTTTTGTATGTAATTATTTGTATTTCTATTGATGTAATAAGTTTTTGCTGTACACTGGGATTTTACGCAATTAATGAATATGGGTATGAGTTGATTTTGAATGTTTTGTTTTGATGAGAATATTTTTGGTTGTCAAAAGATTGAGATTTGATTTGTGAAAAAAATTAACAAAAATGTGAGGAAGGCGATTGATCTGCAGTGAAAACACAGACTTAAAAAAAGATTAGTTCATTCGTAACAACCAGTGATAGCGTAAGAGATGAATACTTGCCTTCCATGCAGAATGGTTCCAGTATTTTAAATTCATGTGCGGATTTGAATATCACTTTAACGGTGAAAGTGAAAAACATATTGAGGAAATACTGAAAGGATATCGCACAGTTACTTATAATGTGTTTAATACATCAACTTGTACTAGGCCAACGTGAGACCTAACCCTTCTTAATATAAGATAGAAACAAAAACTTTTTTGCCTCCTTTTTAATTTTAGCGTTAATTTTTTCTTTAGCACTATTATTACTGTGCACTATTTTTGCTATAAAAAAAGGTTCTAATAATGTTTGTATTTCTATAATAGGTATTAAATAATTGGATTGACATTTCGACTTCACGGATCTACCAATCAGAGAAGTCCAGTTTGAGCTGTTATTTGTTCTAACACGTAAAGGTGTCATAATTATCGTAATAGCGTTAGCCATTAAAAATGTAAAAAAAAAAAACAATGGCTTGGTTTAGTATATTATATTTGATGGGTTTTTGAGTTTTTACCTAATTTAATGGATTATAGAATTCTTTTGTGGAAAATTCATTTTAATTGAGTATCCAAACAATTTCATGTAGGTACTCATTATTATTAGAAAAACCCGGGAGCGTCTGGGTTAGATACTAATTTGAATTTGGAAGGTCAATTTAAAATATTGAATTTATTTTTTCCGCGACCTTACCCTAACATAACCTCTCTCTTTTCAGCCAAGACTTCCAACGAATTCTATTTACAAAAATACATAACGTATCTTAGAACCCGCCGAGTCACTATCTCAAACGTTAAGAACGATGACTTACTCATTTTGTGTACCGCCTCTGATTGGCTGTCAAAGTCGACCCGACGACCAATAGCAGCTCGTCAAATGTCATGACTCTGCGGTTTAAAGAACAATTGTTCGAAAAAAGAACGTGCTTCCGTTAAAGTGGCAAGGCTTCTGTTGTTTTTTTTTATTGAAGTTATCTATTGAAATCTTTTGTCTGTGGCCGAAAGATAGTTTCTTTTGTTGTCTATGCGGTATTAAATATATGAGACTTATGTTTGATTGACGAACGGTATTGGGCAATTAAAATGTTCGAACTCTAAGAAAACTGCTGAAAAGTCCGTTTAAGTGCGCGAGCACCTTGATTTTGTACAATTCTGAACGTCTTCTTGACAAAGCCTGCAAAGTTCTATAATTCAAATGATAAACTTTGACTTCGAACTGAGGACCAATTATTAGGACCAAAGGACTGGGTATGTATCCAGATATCGGCAATAAAATTCTAAATACCTAGTTTACTTTTTCAACACGATCCAATATTTTCAATGAACACAACCTATCGTATCTTTATTTAAAACAATTAAAACAACATTGGTTCCATTGTGACCAATTGTCATCAATTGGTAAACGATTTTCCAATTAATTTAATTGTTTCGTCCTTTTTTTAAATTTTAGTGGCCTATATTTTAGTTGACAAATATCCGGTGTGAGAAACGCCGTAGATATTAATTAGTAGACTTAATAATAATAGGCGTTTGCTTTTTACTTTTTACACTTGATAACAGTGTCCTGTATTCCATTTTTGAAATCATTTTTTCAGTTCTTTAATGTTTGTGTTTTTATTTTTTCATAACATAACATTAGCATCACGCCTGTATTCCCCTAATGGTAAGCAGAGTAGTACTGTACACTCAAATTTCACTGATGCCGATATTAAGTCCTATGTAATAGGGTGCGAGGCGAAACCATCTACCTGGCACTGAGAGTACTCCATAACACTTTTTCTAACCCCGACTCAAACCTAGGACCTCAATCAGCAGCCGACCAATGAGGCAGTAAAAGACCCAATCACTTGAAAAATTCACAGCAACTTTCAAAAGATTCAATTTCATTAAGCTTAAAAAATAGCAAGAAGTATTTAATTATTTTTTTAAACCTTCTATTTCTACGCAACAGATTCCTAGAACTCAACCCAACATTATGTGCATAACCGTGAAAGACCAAGAAATCTAACTATCAGTTATTTTTATCAGCAGGTTTGCATGTACCTTATCAGTACAACGTGTATCTTTTACCGCGAGTTTTACTTTCCTTTTCACGAGCAATTTATTTCCTGTAAGTTGGTAGCACTGCAAGTAGCATGATTACGTTTAATCGGATTCGGAGAAATTAAAATGGCGGCGATTTTCCGTGGCGGGAAAATTTTTAAGGCAACCATTTTTTTTTTTAAATTCTATATTGCATATAATTCTAGTTGTACCTATTTAATTTAAAAATAGAATATAGGTTTTATTTTAAATGCATAATGTTAAATGCATTCCATTGTTTAATTCATTCCAATTGTTCTGTTTTGTATTCCCATTTTTTGTTTTTGTTTTACTTTACGTGTGTTATTGATAATTTGTCTTTGTTGTTGTAATTTGTGTCATCTAATAAATCTCTTTCTTTCTTTCTTAGAATCTTGCAATTTTTTTTTTTCGTAAAAGATTGTCTAAAATTCGAACCCGGCAGAAATTGACGTTCAAAGTTTGTATCAGACGAGAATGTTTGACAAACGCTTCTCAAAAAGGCCATCTCGAATACCTCAGGCAAATAGTAGCCTCACTTCGTCCAGGAACTTAACGTATAGTTATATAAAAACAAAGGCTTAAAAGATTTTATTATGATTACGGCTGACGTGTAAGGTGTAAGCAGAATATTGAAATAAAATAAAACCCAGTAGTGCCACAAGCGATTCTTATGCAAACACGTTGTAATGGCGAATACAAAAGTGACAGCCAATAACGATACTTGCGAGCAATTATTATATTATAAATGTTATACGAGGTAGCTGTTAAGCGTGAGTTCCTGGGCCCGATTCTCGGATAGGGCAAAGTGCTATAGGGTTTTTCTGTATGGAAATTCTCAGTAGCAGCGGAGTCTAGAACTGTGCCCGGTGAATGGCAAGAGGATCGCCACTATATAACATGGGCTTCAATAACGGCATCGGCATCGGCATCGGAAGCCGTTATGTCCTATGTAGGTAATAGTGGCCAGTATATTGTCATCTGCCGAGTACACCAAACTTCGAGCTGCTATTGAGAATGTTTTTAAAAGAGGACTCTATAACATTCGCCAACTCAAGAATCGAATCTCACTTCCAAAGTAATAAAAAAAACACAAATATCTTGTTAAGTTAGATAAAAATGTATAATTACCCATTCAATCTTACCTCAGTTTTAATTCCGTCTAATATTTTTGCAACCTTAACACATTTGTAACCGCCAGTACAAGATCCAGTTAGTTCAGTAGTTAAAAGTTAACGAGTTACCGGCAGGTGGCGCCAGGTATTAATATATCATAGTGCAACACTAGCTCTGGCCTGGGTTTGCTTGTACGATGACGTAATTTGATAAGGCAGTGTATTCAATTGTTTGTGGAACAGACAAGACAATATGTAGCCAAAAAAGGCCATGGAAATAGGATTTAGTGCACTAAAAACTGTTTTGTCGCGTTGTCCCTTTCTTCTGTCGTGTGGGCAGGAGCAGTCACATAAAAATTGCTCATGCCGTAGTGGAAAGATTAGCCAGTCAGCACTGATGGTATAGAGTCTGACTGCCCATGGGCGCGGCAGACAATCTCAGGGTTCATTACTCGTGGAGGCTTTTTCCTTCCTTTTCTCCTAGGGACAGCACTTGCTTTTATATGCACTTGGTCCTCAGATACGCGAGAACGAAGAAAAATATTACCAATAATTCTTTTTAGGCCCCTTCGTCCCTATTTCTTTTGGGGACAAAGTTCCGTAGGGATATATACAAACAGTTGTATTTATTTATATATAAATGTTACGTCAAGAGGCGGCAGCCTGTGATCTGGTAATTACTATCGACAGATCTTACGTCATATCCTTTTTAGTCGACCGACAGTGGCTATAGACAAGAACTGATTTTTTACTGGCGTTAACAAATTAATTTTACTGTTTCTGTTTCATTTACGACCATTTTTCTATATAGGGTTAAATTAATAGTTTTAAATTCATCACTGAGGTACATTTTTTTTAGTAATGAAGTTAAATATAGCCGAGGTACAAAAGCGAACAATGTGTTTCAATAATATCCAAAGTTAGATCCAAAAATCTATAAGAAATGAAATAAAGTTGTTCAATTTACGGAATAATAGTTCCCTACTGTCCTATGTAATTAAAAAGTTCTCGAAACATTGAAAGTTGTACTAATTAGGGGAAATAATTAAAACTATGCCAACTTTACAAGTTACAAAGTAACAGAATTCATTTTCTTTAAGGAATATTTCCTCTATAGTTAGATATCTTGTAAATGTTTTGTTGACACACATATTCACAGTTTAATTTAAACTGTGGAGTATTTTCATTATCATCATAATTATCAGGTAATTATAAACTGGTTCTCAAAGGGATAACTGATATTTATTTATTGGTTCCAAGACGTTTTCTCTCTTTTCTTTTTTCTTTGTCTATTGCTAAGACATTTACCCAGTGCTCCTGAAAGGGACATGCGAAAATTGTATTAAATCTTAGAATTTTGAATTCTAACACATTCGTGCCAGTTTCCTCACGATGTTTTCCTTCACCGTCAGAACAAGGGTAGATACAGGTCGAGCAATCTTGCAAGGCCTCTCTGAAGTTAGCCGTTTGGATGCGCAATGGATTTTGTAAGAACTACATTGCTTTATGCGCAGCCAAGTAAAATTGGGCGACCAATACGGTTGTCCTCTTGATAATTTTTTCATTAGTTTTGCCTCTAGAACTTTAAAGTCTCCTCAAAAATACACCTACAACTCCTTGAAGGTCTACTTACCATGTCATAGATAATGTCGTGAATATAACAGAATGTATGTACTTAATGCAAAATAAATGTTGAAAATGACTCATAAGAACGGGTCGGACAGGATGCGTGGATGGTAGGTTCCTATTGCGACCGATGTTGGCGCCTGTCTTGGTAAATAACGGTATTTTAGTCAATAACGGTACTAAGAGGTCTTGAGGTAGGAATAGGTTATATTTTGGCGGGTTATGGAAGAGTAGAATGTAAATAGTGAAATAATAAAAATAAAATCGATCTATGAAACGGGATTCTGTTAAGCCGTGTTGACCAATTATATTAATAGTCCTAGTACCTAAAATATGGCATAGACAAAATAATTAATGCATGGTCGTATATTGTTTGTCATATAACATTAAAATCACTGAGATTTCCAATCCTTGTTTTCTTGGTGAGGTAATAATTTACTGTACGCGAAAAGCGTACAGTAAATAGGATTTAAAAAATACTGCTTTGAAATATAGTGGTCTTTTGATTACAAATGGCTACAAAACACTTTATTTCAAACACGGATCATCTATGATAGTAAAAATTCCGTAAAACACGAAGGATTGGTCATAAAATCAATTATGCTGACCCGCCAGCGTGAAAACGTTTTAATTGCAGCCAGAACTTGTTTTTTTAAGTTTTTTTTATATATTTGAGGTCACTCCTGATCAGTGCCGGTATTTTTCCGTTATATTTTTTTTAGTTTTTTTTAAAGTTCGATCAAATTAATAGACGTTTTTTTAGTTGTTAAAAATCCTTAGATTGCTGAAAAATTTTGTCTTTTATTATGAAATTTGGTTTTTGTTAATTTGTTATTTTAGCAAACAATTTTGCACGCCACATATTTTTCAAATGTTGTTACGACTTGTTAGAGTCAACAGGTTTTGCCTTTCCCTTATTTTATAAAAACATTATTGATATAGTTTATATCAATTTAAGTTGTATCAGTCTCTTCCTAGACTTTGACCTTTACAAAGATAATATTGCGTTTTTAAAATTGATTCATTTACAATTTTATTATCATCACGTTCTTCAACTCAAACAACAATAGCGTTCAACAATTTAGTTTAATTTGATATACCTCTTCATTCTTTCTTCACAACATAAGCTATATGTCATAATAAAAATAATAGCCAACGAGGTTTAGCCGCCAATCGTACTGATCGTCACTTATTTTCTCTTTTTTATATTTATTCCACGTGACATCTAAACAGGCTCAAATCACTCGGTGACAAAAGGAGCGTAACAGATCAAGCGGCGATAGACAAGTAATATCCCGTGGATAATAACTGCTATAACTTGTATCAGACAGTTTTGGGCTATAAACATAGACAGGATTATACAAGGCTATATGTCCCCATATCCCTTGTAGATAAAAAAATACTTGTCTATGCAAATATTTGACTTTAAAAATTAGAGTGCATTATCGAGACTATTAAATTTTAATGAACTTCTATGGCATAAGCCATTATCTATGACTTATCGCGTGGAATAAGCGATAGAGGCAATGTATTAGATACATATCTAGTGGATACTATCACACATAGTTATAGACAGATTTCAAAGTATGTTGTAGGTCCTCTAATACTATAAATGTATGACATTATATTCACTTTACCTTTTTTTATTAGGGTAGTGATAACTCGTCTTGGACTATCCTCCGCCTGGGGGGTAGGAGTGTGCCGGACTCCTACCGGCATAACTCATCACCGTAGTCCACCTCGACACCATATGGTGGGCTTCGGGAACTGTTAGAAGACCGCTCCGAAGCAAACTCATTTAACATTAAGTCAACTCTCCTTCTGCGGTATTGTGGTGGGGTTGGTCGTGGTGTCTTCAAGTATCCGAAGTCCACCATCAAGTGCCAAAGTGGAAGTGGACAATCGTGGTGAGTTAAGCCCCTTAAAAACCCGCACATCTGTCTACTCCAGGCGGAGGAAAACCAACAAAACCGCGTAAAACAAAAAAAATTAAGTCGTTCATAACATAACATAGCATCACGCCTGTATTCCCCGAAGGGTTAGGTAGAGGTGTACTTTTGTATACCCACATTTCGCTGATGCTGTTATTGAATACCATGTAATATGAAGAGCCTATTGCCATCTACTGGGCGCAATTTTAAACTCCAGGGTGAAAATCTCATTAAGAGAATCGAACACAGGACCTCATGCTCAGCAGCCGCACATGCAACTACTAAACTAATGAAGCCGTCAAAATATTAGCTATCTCGCATCAAAATCGCCAACATCTCAACATCTCTAAACTCACACAAATACAAGACACTTCCGCGACTGAGTCACTTTGTGTGAATCCAATCTAAATCTGCACCCATTACCACAAAACAAGTGTTACCAAGCTAATTAGTTACAAAATTAATTATGAATATGTTTTTAAATAAACTCAGGTTTGATTGCCTCATTGGTCTAGCACGACCCGGGTACGTCTTAAAACTGCGACCAGACACCGCAGGACGGGCAGCAGCGTCCTCTCACTAATCGGTGAGCCACTGCGATCCCCAAGCCGCCTGCCAAGCGTGGGGATTATGGCAAACCCCCCCCACTTAGGGGAGGACTTCGTTCAGCAGTGGACCTCTTCTGGCTGATGATGATTGGTCTAATTGTCGCGAAACGACTGCTCAGCGTGAGGTCCTGGGCGTTATTAGGTTTTTCTGTATGGAAATTCTCAGTAGCAGCACGGAGTCTGGAACTGTGGCCGTTAGATAGCAATAGGTTCGCCCCCTATTACATGGGACTCTATAACAGCATCGGTGAAATGTGAGTGTAGAATAGGACACCTCTGCCTAACCCTTTGGGTGATATGGTACAATAATACGTGTGTTATGTTATGTAATAAACTTAAGTATCTTACATATGGAAATATCGGGAGTTCAAAATGTCAATAAATTACGGATATTCCATTGGTCTCTTGGCAAGGGCGTTTCCTAAGCGTGAGGGTACGATTTCCAAGTCAGTGTTATTGGGCATTTTTGATGGGAAATTCTCAGTATTAGTGAGGAGTTTCTAATAGTTTAACCAATATTCCATCTTCTTCGGCAGAAGACATCACATGGAGGTCGCTCATGCCGCAGTGGAAAGATTAGCCAGTCAGCAATCGAGGCTGACTGTCCAGGATGCGTCAGTTGATCTCATACGTCACTCGTAGAGGCTCTTGTGTTAAACCCTATGCTGAACTACTACACCTCTGCCGTCTCTTCGGAGAATACAGGCGTAACGCTTAAGTGACCAAAAACAAGTGCTACCTAATTACCAAATTAATTAATACAATACTCTCGTGTTTACTGCTTGTGACCTCAAGGGTACAGATTCATAAAAAAGGTGTTCTATTCATAATTACAAATAGGAAGGTAGTTTGATAAACAGATAATGGACCAAGGACGTGTGAGGTGTCTCCCATTGTATGGTAATGTACGGACAGAAGGTGTAGGGTGACCATAAGTGGTGAAGACGGACAAACTTGACCAACTAGCGTAATAAAGACGGGTATTATACATCATATTTTTATTTTACAATTCATTAGATGAACCAATAGGGAGATTAGATAAAAAAAAGTCTCTTAAGAAAACTTGAGAAAGAAATTTAAGAAATTTTTTTTTTTAAAGCTAGTAGCTTCATTGTGTCTCTAATTATATTATCGCCAACTTAGATAACATAGCATCACACCCATATTTCCCGAAGGGTTGGGCAGAGGTGTACTATTTTACACCCACATTTCGCCGATACCGTTATTGAGTGCCATGTAATAGGGGGCAAGCCTATTACCATCTACCGGGCACAGTTCCAGACTCCGTGCTGCTACGTAGAATTTCCATACAGAAAAACGCAAAAAAATATACGGTTTTATTTGATGTTTAAATACGGCAAAATTTTTAAATTAGTTTGAAACTTTTTTACCAATATCTGGCTAAATAAAAATGCACCTTCTCTACCTCCATTACGTATATTTTAAACAAGGCATTGTACTACAAATTTTTACCTACATGCTAAAGTCAAACAGGGTCAAGTCTCATGATCTACGTCCTCATGGTCACCGTTTCGTTTCGCAGTTTGGTTTAGTAGGTAGCCGTAGGAAAGAGATAAAAAACTCGCCGCGCCGGTGCCAAGGGAAAACACAGTACACTTGATACTTTCACGCTTTAAAACAATTGTAAGGTAAGCAGGAAGCTGTGAGCACATTATAGCGTCATTCAACCTTTTTTTCCGAGTCTACGAATAAGCGCGTTACCGTGCATTTGACGACACGGTTGGCGCAATGGTTGAGCGATCGACTGCTGCGTTACGTGTCGCGGGTTCGATTCCCGCACGGAACAAATATTTCTATGATCTACAGATAGTTGATTCGGGTCTGGTTGTGTGTTTCGGGTTTGAATTCAGACCCCCTTGCATGGAAGGCAAGCATTCAACCACCAGGCTATCACTGCTTTATTTGAAAGTTAACAATTCAAAAATCAAAATACTTACCTATACTAGCATATTAACTTATAAACCAATTACACAATTGAATTTAAAACACCTGCAATATATTATTGTTAAGTTCCCCCATCAAATTAATTGTACATTTAAAACTAACATGTTTTATCTCACCTTGCAATTAAGAATGTCTGCAATAAATAAAATTTCCTTTCGTACACCCAACAAGCAAGTTTCGCACAAAAAACTCTTCTATATTTACATTTTTATTGGAAAACCTTGTCCACTAGCCGTACACGCAAAAAGCGAAAAGTATATCATTGAATTATCTCGATGATCGATTCGGTGATTAAAATTGTGCTTTAATTATATGTTAATAAGGTTTGAATTAAGTTGTAGTAAGTGTTTATAGGAGCTACCTTCATTTTATTATGCCCTTAGCGGGATGTTTAAGCATTTTACCTGTATTCACTTGTTTTGTTGACGCTACATACTATGTAAATGAAACAGCTTCTTTATGTTGAAGCACTCAAGTTCTTAGATTCAATAGCTATTGGTGGTATTTACAATATAAAGGTCCGTTTACACTGCTACAGTTTTTTTTGATATACAGGCTTAATTGATAAAAAATTAAAAAAATGAACCTCTTACTGTCCCACTGCTGGGCAAGGGTCTCTTCTCAGATTGAGGAGGGTAAGACCTTAGACCACCACAGCTTGGTGCGGGATGGCGGACTACACACACCATCGAGAACTTTATGGAGCCTTCTCAGGTGTGCAGGTTACCTCACGATGTTTTCCTTCACCGTAAACGCAAGTGATAATCAAATTCTGATCTGCACATGATCCCGAAAAGTCAGAGGTGCGGGCCTGGTTTGAACTCAGACCCTCCCTCCTGTCGATGGCTATCGTCTTATGCACTCTAGACAGTCGGGCGGACACCGAGTTTAGCCGACAACACCCGAGTTCAGTCGAAGACCAAATCCAGTCAAAAATCTTGGTTCAACACAGCCTAAACAGCGTGACCTGCAGCCTAATTACCGATGTGGCAATCAGTTTGTGACAGGCGTAGATCGCGCGATAGCTACTGTCAAACGTCATTCTTATGTCATATATGTATTGGCTGACAGTGACACTGCTGTCGTGTAGCTGTCACGTTGCTGTCGCCATTTTTAACGTAATTAGGCTGCCGGCTATCGAACCCAGGACCTCACGGTCAGTTGCGCATGCGACGACCAAATCAATGATGGCAATTCACTCAGTAATTTACGAGATACAAACGCAACATGTGTTTTCCATTATAATTAATGTAAGTTTTTTTTTTTCAATTAACATACCTATTGCATTCCGTAGCTACGCGATATAACTCGACAAGAACATGATAGTATGATGCATGGGACATCAATGAGGGTAGCATTGTTCTGTGTAAAAAAAAAAAATGTGTGTGTGTGTACTTATGTACGCACGTAAGAAGTTATACAATTTTTTTTTGATTTCCACTGATATGAAACACGTGTTACAGATGCACAAATATTTCAATAACTACCATGAATATAGCTATCACTTCCCAAGAAAATGTAAGAGACATTTACCAGCCAACTTCATGGTGTCGCTTTTATCTGTCGGTGTGCGCGCGCATCGTAAGAATTCACTCTCATCAAGCGCGCCAAAAGAAGTATAACTTCAAAAGATGTATTATATATTACTTGATTACATAGAAATATGCATTATAGAAATGGTTCTGACTTAGAGGTTTAGCAAAAATACGACTGCTGAGCGTAAGGTCTTGTTTTCGATTCTCGAGTCGGACAGTGTTATTGGGTTTTTATGTATGGAAATTCTCAGTAGCAGCACAGACTCTGGAACTGTGCCCGGTAGATGGCAATAGGCTCGCTCCCTATTACATGGGACTCGATAACAACATCGGCGAAATGTGGGTGTACCTACACCTCTGCCTAAGCCTTCGGGGTTACAGGCGTGATGCTATCTTACATAGGAATATGGACTTTCATCCAGCCCGGACGAGTTACCATTAGTCCAAAAATCGTGCGCGCGCATTTGACTGAAAAAATTGACATCATTTTCATATATTTTTGGCTTACATTATACTATGTTTGAAGTTGATGAAAAACTCTTTGTAGACCCACAAACGGAAGAATGATGTCCATTACATCATTCTCCTTAGGTGTCAAGGATTTGCGTCCAGTTGGACACTAACATATCAGAGTCCTATTATCGGCTAAAAGAATGTTCTTGCCATAAATGTCACATAAAGTTATACCTTCCTGCCCCAATTACATACGTTTGTCAAAATTAAAAAGAGATACAATAAAAATTAACATTTCCACGATTTCCATGCGCGCGTCTCAAAAGTTACGCTCCAGTGAAAGATGAGCGAGTAATGAGCGGGAACTGAGCGAGGCTAGCGGTGTCCTTCTCAGCGTTCATGTTCATTATTGCTTTAGCAATAGTACATGCCAGTTATATTATAAGTACTATGGCACTATTGCAATTTATGTAATATCGAGGTTGCAATATAAATCTGTAAGATATTGATAATATTGTTTAATAAAGAATCAAATAGACGATATAGTACTATAGTGACTGCTTCATTGGTTTAGTGGTCGTAATCGACTGCTAAACGTGTAATCCTGGGTTTGAATCCCAGGTCGGGCAAAGTGTTATTGGATTTTTCTGTATGGAAATTCTCAGTAGCATCACAGACTCTGGAACTGTGCCCGGTAGATGGCAATAGGCTCGCTCCCTATTACATGGAACTCAATAACAACATCGGCGAAATGTGGGTGTACAGTACACCTCTGCCTAACCCGTTGGGGAATATAGGTTACTATGGTATGTAGTACAATATTTATAAAGAAAAAAATATGAATATTTTTTAATTGTTATTTACAGCAATTGAAAACTACGTGCGCTGATTGTGAACACAATAAACATTATTACAATAGTTGTCCATGACGACTTTTAAAAGTCCTGACGTGAAGGTCTGGATTCGACTCTCGGGTCGGGTATAGAGTTATTGGGTACTAATATTGTAAAGAAATTAAAGATTCGCCCTCTATTACATGCGATTTAAATCGGCATTGGCAATTTGTGGGTGTAGTTTACACCTCTGCTTATCTCCTCGGGGAATTCAGGAGTGATGAATTTAATGATGATATTAACAATTTTAAGGTTAAAGTAAAAAAAAACAATAGTTTAGCTTTCAATGTGACCTCAACCTTAATATTCTTTATCCGACATCTGCAAGTTTTACGTTTACACTTGTCCTAGGCCTTATTACAAGCTATTAAAGTCTCAATTTGCTTGTATAAGTGTCTTGTGTTTTGCCGATTGTAATTTTTAAGTTCACAAGACATTAATATTTCGAGATATTATTAAATAAAAATTAAGAAAAATTTCCTAATTCCTTTCTTTCTATTGTTTGCTAGATTTTCAGTGAATGGTAAAGTTATTAATGGCCCTGTGTTTGATTCCCAATTCAGCCAAAGTGTTATTGGCATTTCATGAAATTCTTGTAATAGGCCGGAACCTGGAATTGTTTCTTTTCCATGTGCCTCAATAATGGCATAGGTGAAATATGGGTGTAGTACAACTCTGCCACACCCTTCACGGAATGCAGGCGTGACGGACACTTCATCATCAGCCAGAAGACGTCGACTGCTGAACGAAGGCCTCCCTCAAGGGGGGGTTTGCCATAATCCCCACGCTTGGCAGGCGGCTTGGGGATCGCAGTGGCTCACCGATTAGTGAGAGGACGCTGCTGCCCGTCCTCCGGTGTCTGGCCGCAGTTTTAAGACATACCCGGGTCATGGGTGACGGACACACACAAGCACAAAGCAGCTTATTTTGTTCTCGGATATCTCTTAGATATCTTGGACCATATCTTCAGAAGGTTATATCTTGTACACCAAAAAGTCCGTCATATCGTTGCGACAAGCGGAAGTCGGCATAAAAACTGTTCCGCGCTAACGAATGCCAGTCAAAACATTGTGCCAAACGTACCAGGATTGAAGATAGTGTGTTGTGGAGTCTTTGTTTGCATTGTGATCTCATAACCACAACAGGATTGCCACGACGAACAAAATTTGTTAGAAAGAAAGAAAGACAAAAAGAAAGAAAGAAAGCTCGCCTTTGTGCATAAAATTTCCATCTAAAAAATGTATGTATGTATATATATTTCTTGTGTACAATTAAGAATAATAATACATTGTTTTTTTAAAATTTCTCCTGTACCGCTATCACGAGTTTTCTTACTATTTACTATCAAAGTATAAAGTAAATTTTCATGATAGCGATTTTAGTTCTTAACTTGTTTACATTATGGATTAGAGTCGCTTATGTGACATCTAGTCATAGTAAAGTTTTGATTTACTATTTACTATATTATAGAGATGTCACGTTAGCAACTCTAATCCCTAATGTTACCAATTTAAGAACTAAAATCGCTTGCATGAAAATTTACATTTACTATGAAAGTGAATAGTAAAAAACTCATAATAGAGGTACTGCATCATTGTTACATCTTAAATGCACACAAAAAAATCTGGAACCCAGATCTTCAGATCATATACAATTTGTTGCGTGCGTATATCGAACCCGTTACATAAGCGCAGAAAGTCAATCATTTAGCCACTGCGCAAATTCGTTGCCCACAAAATATTACAAAAATGTACGAACATTTTTATTTACACTATAAACCCACGATTGGTTTGCCTCATCAGTTAACTCTGTAGCAACTTTACTCGAGAAGACAATCGATTAATCTGTCATCGAGTCAATGGCATGAACAAGGACAATCGTGTGAACGCTACTTATCATTCAAAATCTTATGTTCACTTTATAGGTACCTACAAAAAGTTTAGCTAAGTTCTTGAAAATCCATTCAGAAGTACCTATACTAAAGATGTGCCAACATTGGGACCCAATTTTGAATGTACCTATATTTGTACTAGCTGCCGCTCGCGGCTTCGCCCGCGTGGTTTACGAACCCGTACATTTTCCCGGGATAAAAAGTATAGCGTATGTGCTATTCCAAACTATAATCTACCTCTGTGGCAAATTTCATCCAGATCCGTTCAGCTGTTCTGGCGTGATTGAGTAACAAATATCCATCCATGCATCCTCACAAACTTTCACATTTATAATATTAGTAGGAAGTAGGATTAGTAGTAGGATACCAACTCCAATCTTAGCGTTAGTTTAATAAAGAAATGATTAATTACTACCTATATTGTACGCAGAAATAGTACAAATACAAAATGGCGGCTACATTTTTATAATAAGTTGTATAATTGCGTATAATATTTTATTGGTTTATCACGAAGCTGAGTCAGGTTGCATCTCAGTTGATGGTGGATCTAGATGCATTTATTAAACCAGGAAAACATGGAATAGGGTCAGCAGAAAAAGAAAAACGAATTGAAAATGGATCAAAAAACAGCTGGCCTTTTTAAAAAAGGTGCGGAGATGGAAAATCATATTCATTACAAAGCATCACACCTGTATTCCACGAAGGGTTAGGGAGAGGTGTACTATTGTACACCCATATACTGTTATTGAGTCCCATGTAACAGAGGGCGACCCAATTGTCATCTACCGGGCACAGTTCCAGACTCCGTGCTGCTACTGAGAATTTCCATACAGAAAAACTCAATAACAGATTGCCTATCGCGGGAATCGAACGCAGAACCTCGCGCTCAGCAGTCACTTACGACCACTAGACCAATGAGACTCTGTTATTCAAATTTACACCGCAAATACTATAATTAATCTTACTGATTTCATTGTGTGCAATTTTTCATGATATGATTTCCAATAAAGCCTATGAAAAACAATATTTTTAAACCTCCAAACTAAATCGCTCAACTCTGATAAAAAAAAAACTTGTACAATCAAAAGAAAAACATACTTAAAAACTAACATAACCTAACCTTTTTGCTGTCTCTACAAATCGCCACGGTGACTTATCATCTATATTAGTGTGCGTGTATATAAACACAAAACTGTCACAGTGGGCGAGCGTTTCCTGTAATTAAAACGCGTCTCATAATATACAAGTTTACTGCAAATTGTATATACATAGATGGCTATATATAATATGCATGTATCTAATATTAGAATAACTGGGGACCTTATAACTTGGAAGCAAAACTGATGGTAGTTTAATTTTCTTCTCCCCGAAGCTCTCCAACCTCATCGTTCTTGAAAGTGACTTCAAATGAATGGAGCTCTCATAAAAAACCCAGAACTAACTGAGTAAAGAGTGAGATCTCCTCTTTGCTTACCCCTCTATCTTTGGTTTTGTAAAACGATAGGTCTACGACATGAAAAATTCATGAGAGTTCATGTTAATTTAATTATTTAATTACTATATAATAACTGCCTGATTAGTCTAATGGTCGTAAGTGTGACTGCTAACCGTAAGATCCTGGATTCGACTCCGGGGTCAGGCAGTGTTATTAGGTTTTTCTGTATGGAATTTCTCAGTAGCAGTACTGAGTCTTCAACTGTGTCCAGTAGATGCCAATAGGCTCACCCCCTATTACATGGCAGAATAGAGGTGTACAATATTATACCTCTGCCTAACCCTTCGGGGAATACAGACGAGATGCGATGTTATCTTAAAATCTGACATAAGGCTCTTTTTTCATATGTATAAACGAATTATAGATGAATTGCAGGAAAACTAAAATAATTCTGCAAAAGTATTGCAAAGAACAAAGATAACAAACGAAAGGAAAAGATGTGTTATAATATTGTCAGCAGTAAAATTCTCACGATTGAACGCTTACTTTCCGCATCAAAGTCAAAATCAAAGGACCATGATGGTCCTTTGACTTTCCAAAATCATATTCGCATCAAAATTCGGTTATCGCGTTATCAGTTATGAAAAACATCGTTACGAAACCTGTACACCCGAGAGGGCTCCATAAATCTGGTGTTTGTAGTCCGCTAACCCCCACCTGCCAGCGTGGTAGACTAAGGCCTAAGATTTCTCATTCTGTGAAGCCCGTATCAAGTCTCGTGTTATTATTACCGGTAATGTATGCACAAATTCACAGGATATAACTTGTATATATTTAAATAAACACATATATCTCTGTAGAGTTACCTACTTACTTGCATAGTGTTACGCAATATCCTCTGGATTTTCCGTAGTCACATCTGTTCGCTATATTTTGTATGACTTGTTATTTGCTGTTACAAGTTCATATTTCTTTTGTATTGATCTGATTTGTATCGAGGACTTTACTTTTTTTAATGACACCGCATAGTTTAAAGAATGGTCCACATTGGCTCTAGACTGGAATGTCTGGAAATCCTGGGGGAGGCTAGTAACACATAGTTCAGTGTATACAAGGTGGTTTTTTAATGTTAATGGTTAAACACTATGTTTTGGAAAAGTGTGTGGCCAGCTGAATTGCGTTAGGTGTGGCCGAAGTTCGTCCCTCGTGCAAGTGTTCGGACATAAGGGACACACCAGAATGTGACATTGCTTGTATTGAGGCCAGCAGTCATATCCAGTAAAAATGGGATCCTTATAACACAGATTTGTAGATATTCAGCCAGCAACGACTAACTTGAGTACGGAGGCGGTTTAGCGACTCCAAAGACCAAACATATCTGGATGGCCTCTCAGGACTGAGAAGCACGGTGTTCACCAGACAACTCAACCCATTGGTCTAGTGGTCGCAAGAGCGACTGCTAAGGATGGGGTTCTGGGTTCGATTACGTAAAAAAGCGACAGCAACGCGACAGCCACGCGACAGCAATCTCACTGTCAGCCTATACATTATATGTCACAAAAATGACGTTTGACAGAAGTTATCGCGCGATCTACGCCTGTCGCAACATCGGTAATTAGGCTGCGGGTCGGACATATTGTTATTGGGTTTTTATGTATAGAAGTTCTCAGTAACAGCACGGCATCTAGAAATGTGCCAAGTAGTTGGCAATAGGCTCATCTCCTATTCCATCGAACTGAATAACGGTATAGGTGAAATGTGGGTGTACAATAGTACAATCTGCCTAACTCTTTGGTGAATAATATTGGGGAAATCCTCTTAGGTGTACAGATTTCTTCACTTTTATTTTTTGACTATGAATGCAAGTGATATTCATAATACAACGATAGTATTTTTTGTTTCTTTACATTACTGTTATGTAGAATTCGAGCTGCTGCTGAGAGCACTGCCCGACTCGGAGATCGAACCTTGGGCCTCACGGTCAGCAGCTGTCCTTGCAACCACTAGAGTCAACCATTGAAGTAGTAAGTTTTCCCTAACTTTGATATTACGTCAACAGACATCGAACCCACAGTCCTCATACAAAAATACAATTAAACAATGAACTACTTTTTTCCAAAGATTTGAGTCGAATAAAAATTGTTACTACATTAATTGTGGACATGTGAAGCTTCTCAACTGTCTACCCTCATAATTAAACAAGATTGATTGCTACAAAGAAACTAAAATCATCTGATTACCAATTCGCGATTAGAAAACCTACCATCAATACACGTTCCAACATTCTTTAAAATCGCCTTTTGCGTAACTTGGGGAAAGAGATAGCAATACGCACAAACGCGCGGTAGAGCGAGATGGCACGCGCCGGCGCTACTTCAAGGCAATCAACGTTTACTTATAATCCGCTTTCCAACAACGACACAGAGACGAATTCGGTGTTCGAATCATAAAAGAGTGGGCACACGGTGTTTGGACACAGTACCTCCGTGACGTGTCTCGTTCGCTTGCCGTTTTCTTGATTTCCAAGTATTTGTAAGTAACTTCTTTTCTTTTATGTGCTCCTGGTACACGATGTGTAGAAATATCCTTTTGTTGAGAAAATTCATTGTCCTTTTTTGACCGACTGTGGTCATACTAAAAGGAGGCACTGTTTTTGATCGCATTTTATATTTTTCTACAATTTGGTATAATAAAGTCCTTTTTTAGTCTGTAAGCTACACTTCGTATACTTAAGGCTAAGGAATATATTAACAAAATCAGCTGCTATTAGTTTTAATCCGACTAAATACATAGCAACGACTCTTGGGAGGGCCCTTGTTCTTTAGTCTACTAATAAGAATATTCTTTTTCTCAGTCTCTCCCATCGCTGGACAAATATCTTCCCCATATCTTTGTCCACCCACCACATGACCACACTTGACGGCACGATGGCGCAGTGGCTAAACGGTTAAGCTGATTTTTTTTGGATCGTGAGTTAGGACCACACAGAGCAAATATATGTCTGCTCTATAGATTTTTGTTCCAAGTGTTAGACTGGGTATTAGTGCAAAGATTTTTTAATTAATTCCTCTTTTGTCCATTAAAGGAGATTTGTCAATCACAACAAAAAAACTTGCCAAGGCCATTTAAAATTTATATACATGTATACATTTCAATGACCCGGGTACGTCCTAAAACTGCGGCCAGACACCGGAGGACGGGCAGCAGCGTCCTCTCACTAATCGGTGAGCCACTGCGATCCCCAAGCCGCCTGCCAAGCGTGGGGATTATGGCACCCTTGGGGGAGGCCTTCGTTCAGCAGTGGACGTCTTCTGGCTGATAGAATAGAATAGAATATATTTATTTCCATATAAAAAGTACACTGTAGGACCAAAACATTATGTACTAATACAGGTATACAAATGTATGATTAAACTTGTGTTTTGATGATGACATGTATACATTTAATCAATTTCCTATAATCCTTCATCGAAAATTGGGTGAGTAGAGCCGTTGCCCTTGCATATCTACCTTCAATAATATTACTTAGTAAAATCTAACTGGATTTTCCACGTGAATTAATTAGTGTTAATAATTTATCTAAACAGTAATGTATTCAAGAATTTGTGGCTGGTTAAATGACCTAAATGAATTGGATAGTGTTGCGAAATGTTTGGTAACTACATTCTAATGCTTAAATGAAAGGTTCTTAATTATGATACGCGTAAAGACGTCCCTACAATAATATAGAAGCGAAAGTAACTGTCTGTTTGTTACCTCATCACGACAAATCATCATCATATCAGTTCTGTATTATTATTATTATTTTTTTAAAAGTTTGCACTACTCTAGGATTTCTCCTGTATTGTGGGTACAGTTTACAAACATACATGTCACATGCACACACAACCAGACCCGAAACAATTATCTGTAGATCATACAAATATTTGTTCCGTGAGGGGATCGAACCCGCGACACGTAGCGCAGAAAGCTAATCGCTTAGCCACTGCGCCAGCCGCGTCGTATTCCCATCCATTTCTGTCTTTGAAGTGTCTTATATTTGTCGAACTCAGGAATTGAACATTGGTCAGAAGCCTAGAAAATACCATCTATCTATTTTCCCTAGTTGACTCTAAAAATTCTCGCGCAGCTGCTACATCGCAAAAAGCCGCTATTAAAAATATTTGTGCATAAGTTGCGCGCGCGCATATCGGAGGGCGGTCGTCTTATTATTTATTAATTTTCGCATCCCATAAGCTGATACTTACAGACACATTCACACCCATAAAAGTATTGTGTCACACCGTAGCGAGCATCGGAGATGGAACATTCCATTTTTTGTCCTGTTCATTGAATCTTGCACTAAGATGTATGAGTATGTGCTATTTTGTAATGTGAACGGTTGTAAGTACTTACGTACATGTGAGATGTATATTTGTGAAATGTACCCATGACACAGGTTATAAATCCTGGCCAGCAGCGGCGTGCACAGAGTTTTTAGACAGGGTAGGCAGAACATTTTAAAAGCTTACTTACTTAAAAATACCTACTGCATTTTGGTTTTAGTTCGTCGTCTTGTCGTTTAAATAATTATTTATGTGATTTCCCACCTCAAATATCTTATAATAAATATTTATCTGAGTTATGTAGGGTAGGCAGTGTCTTTTTGTCTTTATGAACCGCAAGCCACTGCTGTGGCATGACGGTTTTCGTTAATAGTAGTGAATTTGACTGCCTCATTGGTCTAGTGTTTGCAAGCGCGACTACTGAGCGTGAGGTCCTGGGTTCGATTCCCAGGTCGGGCAAAGTGTTATTGGGTTTTTCTGTATGAAAATTCTCAGCAGCAGCACGGAGTCTGGAACTGTGTAGCTGGCAATAGGCTCGCTCCCTATTACATGGGACGACGTACATAGTACACCTCTGCCTAAGGAATACAGGCGTGATGCTATATCAGTGAATTTATTTTCATTAAATAACGAGATATTTATTATCTCTTCCTTAAAAATGTTCTGACGTTCGTTGTTTAAAAATGTTCTTACGTTCGTTTTTTGAAGTTACATTTCGGTGTGAGATACAGCCGTCCGTTACAACCTCTGGGTGTGGTCACCATATTTATTAAAATCTCTTCATTGCAGAGAAAAAAAAAAAAATTATCGACGCAAGAAATGCTCGTTTTATTAACTATTTCGTTTAAATCAAGCCTTTGGAATGTAATTAATAAATTAAAAATACACACGTATCACGCCTGTTTCTTGAAGGGTTAGATAGAGATGTGCTAGCTTATACATCAAAAATACCCATTCTGACATGTATATATTGTGTACTAGCAGTGTATGCGCGCGCAGAAAGACTTTTAATACAAATTTTGGACCACCATCTCATCTATTTTGGATGATCGTTTCTAAGTAGGTTCAACTAACAAGGAACCTACATGCCAAATTTCAAATATGCAGGCTTTATTTTTCCTAAGATTTCATGATTCGTCATCGAGTAGTATTTCGCATTTAATTACGACGATTATATTATATAGATAGGCTAGCTGTTGCCCAAAATTTCGCCCGCGTGCATTTTGTTTTCTGGATCTCAATAATACCGCCTTCTACCGGGTTCAATTATAGCTAAGAACAATCCAGTACCTCTATTATGAGTTTTTTACTATTTACTCTCATAGTAAATGTAAATTTTCATGATAGCGATTTTAGTTCTTAACTTGATTACATTAGGGATTAGAGTCGCTAACATAACATCTGTATAGTATAGTAAATCAAAACTTTACTATGACACATATGTCACATAAGCGATTCTAATCCCTAATGTAATCAAGTTAAAAACTAAAATCGCTATCATGAAAATTTACTTTACTACGATAGTAAATAGTAAGAAAACTCGTGATAGAGGTACAGGTGACGCCATAAGTACAAAATAAAATTTCATCAATATCGATTAAGCCGTTTAGGAGTAGAATTACGAATACACGAACACCGGAATTTTATATAAAAAGATTTACATATAGATTTCATCATAGACAGATGGATTAAAGTTACTTAATAATAATGATACAAATAACCTAGCATGAGAACAGAACTCTTTCTAACAGAAAGTGTAGATAGATAGATAGATAGAATTGTTTTTATTTCAAATAAACCTAATACAGGCACTCATGAAACGTTATAGGACTCTAGTTGCACGTTTCCAAAAAGTTGGTCGTATGGAGAAGAACCGGCAAAAAACTCCATGGATACTCTTTTAAAATCTCTTTTAACAATCTTGCTATGTACGTAATGTGGAAAAAGTATGAGTATGTAACCTCCAATGGTCAAAATTTTGCTTCAGTTTTACTCTAAATAACTTTTAATAGACCTCAAGAAATAACAACTTCACAAAAATCAATGAACTACCTATTTGTTTTCATAAACGTCTTTTTAACATCAAAAGCATATTAATACAAAATGCCCTTATAAAGTAAATAGCATGGTCTCTGCCTAGCCTGTAATGTTCACCGTGAAAGTGGTAACTACCTACCTATATTGCAACAAAACTGTCGACCTTTGCAACACTGGTTGATATTTCTGTGCATAAAATATTAAGACATTATCACTTCCCGCGACGTCACTCGCTAAGATTATTTTTTACAAAAAAACGACAGCAATATAATCTAATATTGTATCACGCCTGTATTCCCCGAAAGGTTAGGGAGAGGTGTACTATTGTCGACCCACATTTGCCGTTATTGAGTCCCATGTAATAGGCGAGCCTATTGCCATCTACAAGGCACAGTTCCAAGCTCCGAGCTGGTACTGAGAATCTCCATAAAGAAAAACCCAATAACACTTTGCTCGATCCAGGAATTGAACCCAGAATCTCACGCTCAGCAGTCGCGCGACCACTGGACCAGTGAGACAGTCTAGAAAAAAACTAGTGCAATGTTCAACAGAATCGGGGCATTGTGACTTGGCTAGGCTCTTTCTATTTACCATTTATAAATCACTCAAAACAGCCATATTAATAAAATTCTTGATTTAAGACAAGACGTACAGTTTGACTGTATACATTGAATAACAGTATACGTCCATTTTTTTCTTTATATCAGTCGGATCGCGTATTTTTTTGCGCTCGCGCAACCACGTGTGCGAATACCGTGCAGCGAATGATTTTTTATTAAAGTTACTCGGCGAAATTTTATTAATTACTTCATTTTCGATTAATTTTGTGCGCTAATTAATTTTGGTATGGCTTTGAGAATAAAAATATTGTTATTAGCGGTCTTAGACGAAAATAACAGTGTTTGAAAATGTTATTTTTTTCTGGTTTTGAACAGTCTTGAAATGTTTATTATACGAGCTAAAAGGAACTGATTACATACATTTTTGAAATCGAAATCCTTTTCGAATCGAAATCCTTTATCGACATTATAATTCGAAAAAGAATCATTATAAATTCAAATATCGAATTGAGACGTTCTTTTTTCGTTATAATTCATGACCTTGATATAACCTTTAATATTATAAAAACAGAAGAAAAAAACATAGATATCCCAATATTTGGTTGTAGGTACCTACCAATACTAAGGTGTATGTCCCAATTGAGGGTAATAGGTCTCTGTAACATTCATGAGTGATAGCTCAGCTACACTGCACAGTTCTATTCAATATTTAAACCAATAAATCCACTTTTAGTGCTCGTAACTTTAGCAAGACTTTTTGCCGGTTGCAACTCAGAAATACTAGTTTTTGTGCCAAAAGTGAACTGACACACGTTGTAATGGCAAGAAAGATGGTTGGGCAAGATGGTTTTTATTGAAAAATAATATTGATGATAATCTTAAAATTAAAAAAGGGGCAATGGTAATTGGCATAGATGAGAAATAAACACCTAAAAAAACAGTGTAAAAGAATAGGAATGAAAATAAAAATGAATTTATGATATAATCGATGATTCAACTCATTCTATAATACTGATTAGCTCTGCTACTGGAAGACTAAAATAACATTGTATATTAAAAAAAAAAAACCTTGTCTCTCACAACGAATAATTCCTGAATCGTGGGTGCGTTTACAATCACATATATTAAATGCACAAATACTCAGTCTCATAACAAACGCTAAAGATTATTCAATTATTTTTCAGAGCAGGAATAGAACCCGTGAAACGTAGAGCAGAAAGCTAATTACTTCGCCACTACGCCAACCGTGCCGTCAATGATGATCTTATAGAAAAAGTTAAGTTTTCCTTACAAATACGAAGAAAAATACACAAACAATTTTGCATACATTTTATTATCGCGGCCCAAAGAGAAAGTGGTAAATTTTTTCAATGTAGGGTGAAGCGACCTACTGTCGGCACTGACTTTTTAATTGACATTGATAAAAACTCGGTAAATACGGAACGGTTAAAGGTAAAAGGTACAAAACTGGTCGAAGGCCTGTCGAGCAGGTATTTTGTGTACATTTAATGTAAACATTGTTTTTGTTTTTAAGTTTATTTTACGTAATTGGGTTTTTACTTTCTTTTAGTGTTTCTGTTTTTATTGAATTGTAAGAGATTCTCCAGTGTTTTAGTTCAGACTGAAGATAGTTTTTGTAGAAGGTATTTTTTTATAACGTTTTCCATCAGTGCTTTTTATTGCTATCATATATGGTGTGTCTAATAAGGAAAACCAACAGGAAAAATCTCATAATTTATCTGTTTTATGGTATTTTAGACGTATAAAGGAAAATATCCATGTTTGTAGTTTATTTATCAAGTTTTTACGGACAATACATAATATAAATCTAACCTATATCTAGCTGTTATAGTTATAGACTAAAAAAATCGTATATAACCTAAAAAAATAAGCCTTAATATTACTGAAAATTTTGTAGCCTAGAGTATTATTGCTTAGAGCCAGAAGCTAGCTTACTTCTTCTTGTAAGTCGACAGGTAACAACCTAAAGATTTCCACAAGGACAGCATTATCAGCACCACCAATAAGTTCCGTAATAACTCACTTTACTTTTTATCTCCTTGAGTCCAGCCAGTTAATACATATCCATTTTGATAAGTATCCACCACATTTTTTCCTTTCATAATTACCAAATCGAGATAGCCTTCTTATAGTTCTGATTTCGTATCCATTAATCATTAAAACAAAATCAAAAACCTCAGGCTTACCTTCATGACTGTACCCGCCGTATTGGGGGCACAGAGCCCGCCCTCTTCATTCATACCAGACATAGATGTGAACCTTTGCATTCAATATGCATGTACTCGCTTTGAAGCTAGCTCTATTTTAAGTTCTGTGTTATATTTTATATGGTGTTTTACAAAGGATTGGGTGTGGTGACACTTGGAAATTCATTTGTTTGTTCTGATAATTTGATTTAAGATTATTGTTTTTGGTGAGATTTTCTGATTAAGATTTCACATTCACTTATCGTCGTTCACAAGACATCATAATATTGCAATTACTATTGATATTAAGTTCATTATCTTCATTAGTAATATTAGCACTCTTTATACTTCTGAATACTCAAAGTCAAACTTTAGAGTTTCCAATGATTCTAACAATTATTCCGTCTCTAGTGTTCTATTTATAGTGATAGTGACAGTATGAGATTAGACAGCTACTTAGGTACTTTCGGGTAGTTGGGGAAAAGACCTGTAGCATTTCTACCTAATATACTCGTACTTCTTTAAAAAGATTTCACTGCATCTCTTTAGCATGGGAATTAATAACAGCATCAGAAAAATGTGGGTGTAGCATTATATCTACACATCCTTGCCTATTCCTTCGAGTAATACAGACGTAAACCAAATTATAAAGTTAAAGAATCATATAACAAGTAACAGCTAATTTAAAAGCATGTTACTTAAATAAAATCTAACTACATTGCTAAAATTAACATAAATGAACAAAAAATACGTTTTATTTTTGGAAACTTCAATTAAAACGTACACAATGTGGTCATAAGCCGCATTGACATGACCATCATATGTTGCATAAACGACAAAATTGCAAAAAGTAACCTTGGCTATGCGTTTGTTAATAAACAAGGCTTTGGCACATGCAAAAAGAGAAAATATTGCTTCATACGAATACAGTTGAAAATCGATTACAATATTCATGTTGTAACGCAAAAACATTTGGTAGATTAATCATCTTTTGAAGCAGGAAGTGACGCGGTCTTGTAGCTTACGTGAGAAACAAAAGGGAGTTGTTACGTATATCTAGGAGAAGGAAATACTATAATGGAAATATGTATTAAAGTCTCATGGAATAGGAAGCGAGCATATTGGCTCTTAACGGACACAACTCTAAACTTCAGGCTTTCTACTGCAAATTTCAGAAAATCTCCAGAATACACTTCGTCAGGCCTGTACCGAAGCCAAAACCTCATGCTCATCAGCTAAACTGGCAATAACTAGACCAATCAGGAACTTTATTTAAAAGAAATTAGAAAGTAATATATTTTCGTATTCAAGGACCAAAGATTTCTAAAAAATTCGTCCTTTATCATTAAACACTTGAATCCTAACACCAGATTCCTCTGTCTCGTGCAATCACAGTCACGAATGGCAGTCACATAAACTTGAAACCAATAGCTGTAAGCGATACAAATGTCTGTCTCAATGTGAGAAACAAACACGCAACCATCACAGAAAACGCTCAGCCATTGCGCCATTTGTGTCACCGTAAAAAACAACGTGTTAAAACAGAAACTCTAGTTTTCCATTCATATGTATAAATCTGCAATTCCTACTTAACTATAAATAATAAATTCAACCCATTACTGTACCACTACGGGGCAAGGGTCCCAGAATAAGAAAGGTTTAGTCCAGCACGCTGGCCCGATGTGGGTTGGCGGACTACACACATCATCGAGAACTTTATGGAGCCCTCTCAGGTGCGCAGGTTTCCTCGCGATGTTTTCCTTCACCATATACGCAAGTGATAATCAAATACTAATCCGCAAATTATTCTGAAAAGTCAAACGTACTAGCCGGGTTGAGAGTCAGACCCTCTTGCATGGAAAGCAAGCATTCAACCGCTAATATATATCAGCCTTTTTTTGCTATTATAAGTACTTTACGACATTTAACTAACAAGACTTAGTATAAAACGATTATGTCTAACAACGGCAAAAAGTTAATACCTCATCAAAATTATGCATTCGTATTAGAAAACAATAGAAACTTGGCTCCCTATTTTTTATGCAAGCACATAAAAATGTGCAGAACTAGTTTAAGTAGGAAAAAAAATATCGAGTACTAGGAAACCCGCATAGATGCACGTGGCGTGATGTGTGCCAACAACTGTTCGCTTCACCTCACGACACGATATTGGATAAGGAGGTAATTATATTGATCTTTAACCCTTAAGTTACTCGATACTTCATCATATTATTATGATATAAATACTGATAGATAGAGCCAGCATGTCCCTGTAACTTGGGCGCATTAATCTCATTCAGTTCATTAAACATGTATGTAATTAAATTCAAGTCATTAAACTCAGTTTAAATGAGTATGCTCTTATCCGGGTCAAAAATGCTTACGATAAAATAATTTGTTAAAACATAGACAGGATTTCACAGTGGACTAGATAAAAAAAAAGAAAAAAGTCGATATAGTGATTTTATAATCTTGTAAGATAGCATCTAAACGACATATTTACAAAATTTTATTTCACTGGTATCCCTAATTTTAAAGTATCGAATAAAAAAACAAAATCCTAAAAAATGAAGCACCAGTGCCGCCCCGCACAAAAAAGTTAAGAGAAATTCTGTCACCACAACAGAAGGCGCGAAACCAAACATAAATTCTCACTTCGTCGAAAAACGTCAGTTTTTGCGGGAAAAAATTAAGTCATAAATCGTCCATCAATGGAGACATGCACAACGTACACAATAATAATATAAGCAAAAGACGCGCGTAAAACGACCGATATAATGTGACCCTTCATTATTACTCACATTTCCCTTTACTTACTGCATTTTATTCGCAACACGCGGACCGCGGTATGTCAATTGTCGCTGGTTTTTTACCATGTTGGCAGTTTTTCTATGATAGCTAATAAGGCAGTTATTTTATTATGTAATAAAGATATGTACTATGTCTTATAAGTAAGTGATGGCAAAGGTCTAGTTTATGTAACGTAATTTTAATTTCATAATTAACTGTGACGTTTATTGTGTCCTTCACCCTAGTTTTAGAACGAGATCGTTATTTTTTTATTATTATTAGCTAACGGGTATTAGGATACCTTTTTTCTTGCTGTGGGTGTCATGGGAGTAACTGTGCCCGATAAATAGTAATAGGCTAGCCTATTACATGGGACTCAATAACGGCGATATGTGGGTGTTCAATTGTACACTTCTGCCTGAGCTTTGGGAGAATACAGGTGTGATTCTATATTATGTTATACGACAGAACAAAATCATTCTTAATAAATCTTATTTTACATTTAATAATTTAGATAATACATTATTTATGCTTGGAAGAAACGCAACAAAATCTCCAAGAAAAATAATACTGGCAACTAAATTTTTCAATTTTTTTTTTTAATTCACCTTAAAATGCTTTGTTTACACACAGTCTTTCAAAACAATGCAATACGGAGAGTATGAAACTAGGATGAAAACTCACTGAGCTATAAATAGAGCGGTGTACACATCGATGTCTAGGTGTACAGGCTAGTCTGTACCTGCCGTGTGAGCAGTTAATGACTTTTTTATATCGCTAGTAATAACATTATTGCTTTTTAATCAATTCTGCGTGAGGCCTGTCGCTCACTATAAGTTGTAGATTTTTTGTCTTGCTTACACATACGGCGTTTTGGGTTTGAAAGTTGGTATTTTATTGAAATTTAGGTATTTATGTATCTACAGGCATGCGGGCCTAACACATAATGGATTTACAGTCAGTGTTCGTAAAAACGTCAGCGCAAATATATTTTAAAGATTTGGATATTGGAGCATGCGCAATGTGGAAGATACAGAAGAAATCTTAATGTAGGTATTACACCTTTCTTTTAAAAGAGATAAGAAAGAGTAAAATCGAAATGGACCTTTGATACTTTTATTATTCGACATACATTGTATATAGGTTAAATAAAAATTATCTCAATATTGACAGCTTGAAAAAAGAACTAAATATTTCACAAGGCGTTCTATATTTAATTTTGTATTTTTTTATTCTTTATTTTATAACAACGGCCATGCTTGATGTAGCGACTGGCTGATTTCAGTGTAATGTCATTTTTAAATATAAGTCATAATATGACGCTACATCCTCATTATAATTCCTTAGTCACTTCCTAAGACGCCTACGTCTTGTATGATATACTTTTTAATAAGTACTGACATACATCAAATTACATAAATTCGATCATACACAATATTCCTTAATAACAATAAAAGCACTAAAAGTTTAATCGTTTATTAATTTAAGTCAACTATCTGTCATTAGTTATGACAAAATGTCAGTTGATAATGACACAAGTGTCCAGCCAACTTCGCACTATTAGTTTGATGTTCCACACGTTCCAAAATCAAAAGTTCAAATTCGAAACTGGAACAAATCACGGTGACTGTCCGTTGATCGTAAGTAGGAAGTCCCCATTATCGTCTAATTCGCTCAAGTGACGTTTGCCTGTTAAAATCAGCCAGTATAGTTTGACCTCCCCCCCTTCTCTATGTAGGAAGAATTTAAGGTGTTAAAAGGGGAAGGTATCAGGAGGCCAGAGGTCTGGGAGAGATGGTTGGTATATTGGCTCTATTGGTTTACCGGATGCTTGCTCAAGACGGTTGCTTATCTACTAGTTGTGGCTTTGTACTATATTTTTGTTGGTACTATTGTTGCGTATGTATGTTAGGGAACCAGAGAGTAAAAAAAATATAGTATTTATGTCTACATCTTAAAATCTATCATTACAAAAACATGGAAGACATTCGGCCCTTGTGTGACATCATATTTCTACCTAACCGGTCAGAGTACGATGTATTACACACATTCTTTTCATTGGTTACTGCTCTGTTATTAATTAATAGTTCAATTTACACGCCTAAACAAAATCGCACGGGATTTGCATTATATATTCTATGGTAAGACCCTTGTCCTTGATGGCCTTGCATAAACGTATACAGCGATGGATTTGTAATGCGTATTTTTTTTACCTCATTCCCTAATGCAACTTATACAACTTAACATCAATGTAACAGACAAGAATTCTTGTTAATACTGAATATTAGTATACGAACTATAATTTCTGCTAATCCCTTAACAGAACATGCGTGATAACCTATCATAAAGAATAAAAATCATAACAAATATGAAAGGTTTATAAAACACAACTTTATTATTTTTATTGGAGCCTATAAAATAAATGTCAGTTTCTTAAATGCCAGTACTCGTGACCTTATAATTGCTGGACGAAAAAAAAAAGAAATTAACAGTAAACTTAGGGTCTGTTGTATTGAACTTGATAATCTCATTAATGTTCGTAGTTTTTGTAAGCGAGAACTAATTTGGGCTCGCGCGTCGTGTGAAGTTTCGCATTAATTTTATTTAGTACGAATTTGACAAAAATATTGCAGGAATGTGTGAAATATTTTCTGAGTATCGTTTATTTTATTTCGTGTAGAGAGGTGCGGATTGCTTGAAATAAATATTATGTATTTTTGACGGCAAGGTTAGCGCAGTGGTTGTGCGATCGACTGCTGCGCTACGTGTCGTGATTTCACCTTGTCTCATTGGTCTAGTGGTCGTAAACCCTACTGAGCGTGAGGTCCTTAGTACGATTCTCGAGTCGGGCAAAGTGTTATTACGTTTTTCTGTACAGAAATTCTCAATAGCAACATGGAGTCTGGAACTGTGCTCGTTTAATGGCAATAGGCTTGCTCCCTATAAAGAAATGTGGGTGCACAATAGTACACCTCTGCCTAACCCTTCGGGGATTCAGGTGTGATGCTATGTTATATTTACTGCTATTTCTTTCCCACATTATTCATCATACAGTCAGCCGATAAACAATAATAATAATAATAAATATTATTATTCCATACTTCTTAAAACAAGCCGATTTAACATTAAAGTTAATCATCACGATGCCGTCAAAGGGAATCCATTTTAAAAAATGTCTTAATCAATTTTCGATGTAATAAAAGTTACAATTAGTAAGCTAGTGTTGTGCAATACTCGACTGTAAGTATTAGTCGATCCAATTAGTGAGATCGATTTGTTTTGGTGTTGCCATAAATCATAATACTCTACTAGCCACCTGCTAGAATGTGTACACGGATGTAGTAGGTACCGTGTTTAATTTCAATGGATGCGGTAATGAGTTGGGTATGCTCAACCAACTTTTTTTTTATAATGAACCTATTACTCAGTTATGTTTTTTTCCCGTGGAGGTATGTAGAAACCAGAGAACGCCACGTGCTACGGTGCTTATGCTTCTTTTATATGAGTACATTATCTTTGTGACTGCCTCATTGGTTTGAGGCCACAAGCGCGGCAGCTGAGCGTCCTGGATTCAATCCCCTGGTCGGGCAATGTGTTATTAGGTTTATTCCTTTAGACAAGTCTCACTAGAAGCCAGATTAGAATTGTGGCCGATAGATAACAATAGACTTACCCCCTATTACATGGAACTCAATAACGGCATCTGCAAAATGGGTCACACTCCCCTGCTGTCTTGCGCTTGTAACGACTGGACCATTGAGGTAGTGAAGTAACATAATATTATAAGTCACACAATTTATATTACATCATTTAATATAGGTACGTTGTATACCATTGCTCTCTCTTTTATATCGAAAGGAAAATAAATGTTAACTTAATCTTGTGGTATTTCGAAAAACAAAGTACGGATATGTATCGGGAAGTGACGTTGCAATAAAAAGGTGTAAAAGGTGACGGTCGAAACCTTGGTAGGGTCGATTCTTTTTTTAAATATCTTAGATAAGGAATTCTTATTCTTGTTTATGCTGTATGAAACTCATTTTTTAATTTTTTGATTAATTGCTTGTGGTTCTGTACAAAATTCTCGTGAATACCAATTCTTGAAAATTACTAATATGTAATATAATGTCGTATTTGCGTTGGATCTCTATTTTTAAATAAATACGAAATTCGTTGTATCCAACTTTTTAATACAATTTATTAAGAATCCAGAACAATCTGTCAGTTTTTTTTTTTTATTCTCCTTCTTATCACAAGTATGGTTGATGTTTACCGTTATTGAGTGAAATAATCCTTTATAGGTAGGTACCTATAGGTTTCTTAACATCGCGGTTCTGTTAAAAAAGTTGAACAGAAAGGTCAGTTGCTGATTCAATCTGAATTCTTTTTATTCGAGCCTTATTGGGAAATGACACGCTTAAATATAATATTGAATAAAGATATGTCTTTATTCCAATCTTTTAAGGCTTCAATAACACTATAATTACTTAAGTTAGTAAGGAGGGATATATTCATATAACGAGTAATGTATCTGAAGTGAACCATTGATACAGTGATCGCAAGACTGGCTGCTGAAATAGATATTAAAAAAAAATCTCAGTAACTGAACCCCATAGATGGCATTAGGTTGGCCCCCAATTACATGAGACTTAACGTATCGGCGAGATATAGGTATACAATACACCCCTGCCTAACCCTTTAAGGAATAAAGTCATGATGCTATGTCAATATCTTAACTTACAAGAACTTAAAAAAAAACCTTAAACTTTCCACATTTAAACTCGTCTGCCTCCTCCAAAAAGTGTTACGTCGAAATACCATTGAAGGTCATAACCATAAATAAACATAGAGTTATTTTAAAAAAACTACCACCTCCTAGTTTAGCAGCTCTATGCCCAAAAATACGCGCCAACAAATGAACAAGTTCACAACTAATTAAGCACCTAATGACGTAACGCACAAAAAAGACATCATCATCTATCAATCATTCGTCTATTTGAAAAAATCGAGGAACGAATGGAAGGAATGAATGACAGTTTGTTATAGCGGGTTCCGTGGGGAGAAAAATATAATTAGTGTTATATCCTTGTGTTACCTATTGTAATTAAAACGAATAAAAATGTAGGTACATAGTATGTGTAACTATTTTTGCTCTTTAGCCAACTTTGTAAAAAAGAGCTTATGTCTGCCTAATTAATATAAATATTATTTTTGTAGTCGTAATAGCGGCTGCTGAGCGTGAATTGCTATTTTCGATTCCTAGGTCGGGCAGTGTTTTTATCTTCGACACAGCCCGTCTTTTGAATTTCACCCGGCTAAGGGGTTGCATTTACGCATTTTACATGGGAGTCAATAACAGTATCGTCGATATGTAAATGTACATTAGCACACCTCTGCCTAACGTTTTAGGGAATATAGGCGTGATGCTATGAAGATAATTCAGCATAAAATCTCTTCTTACGAGGTTCTCAACACTCAAGAACCCTAATAACCGAACGAACTCAGGCGAAACCATTCATAATTCCAAATTTGAATACCGTGGGGTCAGCCTTTTGTTTTTTTTTTTTAGGCGAAAGTACTGTTTCGCGTTCTGCCTAGTGTTGCCTAGTAATTGGTGTTACTAATCGTAGATTTTTTGTTTAATCATCTTGTCTTTGGTTTAATTAAGAAGTGTGTTTTTGGTTATAACTTTTTATTGTTATGATAAAGAAGGTGGCGCTATAAAGACGAAGCTTTGTTAAACTTAGTTAAGTATAATGACATTGAGAAACATTTCTAGCTTTTATAAGTTTAATTGAAGCTGCCGTTCGTTGCAAACTTTTCGTTTCCTTAGTTGAGGAATAAGGAGCAACGCAATGTATTTTATTATTACTAGGATAACTTCTCAGGGTTTTTGATTTTTATGTCCCTGGCTAGTATCTAGACTTACCTACCAGATCAAAAATAAAAGCTACAGATACAGTTTCTATAATATTTTTTCCTCATCAACTGTTCTGAGAACATACGCAACCACCAGCCAACTGTTACACAGACAAAAGAAACATTTTTATACTTACATTTTATTTTTTTGTCGGTAAAATAACAGAACCCAAATCAAAAGACGCCTTTATGACGAAATTGTATAACTGACAACTTTATCTTTTTGAAATTCGAATTCTGTTAGTCGAATTTTGAACCTTATTTAGAGTCAAATAGAGTTGTTTAACAGTTTTTAATTGGTATGATTAAGTTGGTAGTACGTTAGTAGAGTTTTTAGTAACCGGAAACGTCAAGACGATAGTTTTTGAATGTTCGCGTGTTGCACTAGTGGTCTTAGCTAACTGTAGTATGTATTTTTAGTTTTTTTTTTCTTTTTTGGTCAAGAATCGTGTTCATATGTTACATTTCAACATACTTAGTGCAAACTATTACGAACTTGAGTATTTCTTTGGGTTTGACACGAATTGAACATTTGAATTTAGAACATTAATATTGCGTTTGATTTCAGGCGATGCCTGTGTACATATTTTCTTAGTTATGAATAATACTTAGTATATAAAAAAGAAATTAAATTTTTAACATCTCACATTTCCAAAGTCTTTAAACCGAACAAAGGCTCCATCATTAAAAAGTTATCACGTCCATCGGTTATCACTTTTTTAAAAGTGTCAATAAAAAACATTTTATGTGCAAAAGCGAACTAACAGTACAACCGATAATCTCACGATAGTGAAGTTATAACGCTGTGCAGCTAGCGTGGTTACCGAACGGTGACGTCATGGTTGCGTGCGTAACCACGGGAACCAACCAAAATCAGAAGACCTCTCATTTCCCCCTAACATAAACAAAAATAGTCGATTTTTAACTAACTTACAGACCTCACTAAATCGGATCGGTTCGTTCTCTTTTCAAATTTGAATGTATTTTAAATTGCTTTTTTATTGGACTAGAATTTATGGCGGCTAGCTTTTGTTTCGGCGCCAAAATTTATATTTTATCTATGACGTGTGTAATATATTTTTTTCTGTTTCTTGTTGCAGGTAAGCTATGGCAATTGTTGGATTTTAAGCGGGAAACCACATGAAGGTATTTTTGCGATTGCATGCAGATATTTTTGCGAGTTGAAGTATAGTATGTAAGATTTTTATTTACATTAATTTGCATTTTTATTATCACGTTACATATCTGCCATTCCACGTTTAAAACAGCGCAGAAAGATGCCATTTTACGTCGCATTATAGACATAGCATTTCCATTAAACTGCTATTAATGCATTTAAACTCGTATTTTGAGTAATATAATAACTCATCTGCTGTAGAAATGTATCATACAAATATGTATGACATTTTTCAATCGTCCAGTAACATTTTACACGGTAACTCGAACTTTATATGCTCTTAATGTCGTCATGAAATTCATTGGCATATATATTCTAGTCTACCCGTCTGTCATTTTATGGCTGACAGTAGTGACAGAATGACAGGTATGAGAATGTCAAACTTAAAATGCGCTTGAGTATTTCGCGGTTAGATGCTTAGTGCATTGTTTTTAAAAAAAATCAAAATACAAACTTAAACACTTAAGTTCCTCAGCACCTAACACAGCTATTAAAAAATAATAAAACAATTTCAAGTCAAAGCCACGGATGTTTGTAAGGTCGATGTAGAGATAGCGCCATTATTGTACCTGTCGCCCGTGACGACGGCCATCTTGGAAACGTCACGCTGGGAAAATGCGAATGAACAATTAAAGTACTGCTGCGATCACCAGTACACCTTAACTTGGTGATTATGGGAGGAAAATTCTAGGATTTTTTATTCAAGACAAAAAAATAAATAAAGCAAACAATATACCAGGTTTAAGTCACAAAAAAATTGGGAAATAAAACGTATACTTAACTAAATTTTTGATACTAAAATGGGTGTTGACACTATTCGAGTTACGAAATTTTCGAAATTAATATTCCCACCATACTAATTTTAGGTTTTGTAGATAAAGGCATATTTTCTAGCCCACATAAATGGTCGATAGCGGAGATGACTCCTATAATATATAGTTGGTATAAAACTGCGATTGGCTATACTATCTTTTACATCGTCCTAGCGACCTTTGCTGTCCATATTCAGTGTTTTTACAATGACATGACAAACTACTGATCTCACGCAGACCTAAGAAGCGACAGAACGATGTTATCAAGTGAATATCTAAACATCAACCTTATATTTTTAAATTGCTCGGCTGAACACTGGAGTTGGTCTTGTTTCTCCGCTTAAGTAGAAAATACGAAATGAGGCCAAAAAAAAATTGTATACCAATTCTTCTGTCGAGTTGGTACGAGCTATCATATGGTAATCGCTCATGTGATAGTGGAAAGATTAGTCAGTGAATTAGTCAGTCAGCAATGGTGGTATTAAGACTTACTGCCCAGGGTGTGCCAGGTGAAGCCTGTATACCAATATAATAATACCGATGGGAAGTTGTAGTGGTTAAGCCCGAGAAACAACTTTCTTTATTCTGCACCAAAAATCCACATTTCTTACAGACAGACATACAAAACAACTAAAAACACTATGTAGATTTTGCAGAAGTATAGCACGGAGAAATATTTATGGTCGCGTTGCGAAGTTCCGAACAGAAAAGGCAATGAGCCTATAAAGGAAGCAAACTTTTTGCGTTTTCAAATTAAGCTTTTTCTTTTTTTTCTTTTTTAATACGGACATGGGCAAGTGTTGTATTCTGCCATTCACGTTGTAACTCGATTCACACCTTGCGAACTAATAACATACACAATTAACATGTTCGGATGAGTTCGGAAGGTATTAGACGTGTCGATCGGCGATAAAGATTTTTAAAATGTTGTGTTGTTTTGTGACAGTCTATTTTTTTTTTTGAGTTTCTCCTTAAATATATTAATAAAAATTTCAGTAAAAAAATGAAAACTGTGTGTTACCATTTTTTTTTTTCTTAAGTAAATAGTTCTTTATTTTAATATCATAGGGCGAGTTTTTCGTTCAAAAAAATCATAAAATTTTTATTGCAACCACTAAGAACTATTTATCTTATTGATATTTAATTCATATATTGTTTACGATCTATTATTGGTTCAAAAAAATATTTGTAACATTTCTACCATAAAATTATATTTTTATTTGGACATTAAAGTTGCACATCGCATTTAAAGTCGCCAGCAATTTAAAAGGAAATCGTCTCGTAAATTTTTCGTATCACAAATGTCAATATAGAATTATTAAATAAAAATATGTAACAAGTAACAACTGCTATCACACGAAAGCCTCAGCATAATATATCCAGTTTAATTTTTTATTCAACCATGAACAATTCGTAGAGCAATAGTTATGTAGATTCAGAAATGTTACAATGGGCTATTTATTCACACTTGTCATTTACTAAACTAGATCGGAACTCGTACTTGCGACTATCACCTTTTTATTAGTTTATATGTAAATTAATTCGACTGTCAACTCGATTATTGCATCGGCGCATTTGCCAACAGGATCTTTTTTCAAATTTCATTCAACGACCCTTTTTATTTATATTTTATTAGCAAGTTCAGATGTTTTGCTTTTAATTGTTCGTAGTTTAATTATACCTACAGCATTTAAGTAATCATTATTTAATTCGTTCTTCTTTTACTTTGCTTATTGAGACTTAAAGTTTCAAAAAAATTAAATAATTTAGGAAATCATTAATTAACTAAATCATTTAAACTTGTTTCAAATTGGAATCAACATAGTTTTTGTTTTATAATATATATCTTAATTTATTCAACAATGATTAATTGCTTCTATTAGCCTTTTATTATTGTTAAATTATTTTTTTACAAACGTAACAACATAGTTATTCATAACACGCATAAATAAAGGCTAATTAAAACCGAACAAAAATTTAAACACGTTAATAGCGTTTTTAATAAATATAATTATAAATTTTCAAAGTGCTAGGTAATACTCATAATAATGAGAGAATATTACATTATGAAAAGTTTTATTTACGAATGAATTGAATGTTCATTAATAACAATGATTATAAAATAATTAGATATAAAGTGGTTATGAAAATATCTGAAAAACACTTTCATTTTTTAATATTATGCGTTATTTTAAATAGTGACCTTTTTATTGATGACATTAATCTTAAGAGTTAACCAAAACATTTTTGCCCATTTCCCACATGATATTTTTGACCATATCACAATCGTCCACGGTGAACGGTGTTTTCAAATATTAACCTGCCAATTCACATGGGTTGTTTTATTCATCCATGAGTTCAGATAAATATGTCATACATATTTAATTGACACAAAACATTCGGAGTGACATACATAATGGATTTTGAAAAAGAAATACATTTTTATAATTTGCCGCGTCTAAAATTTTAAGCTCTTTGTCGCGTATTTATTTTTACAAGAGCAGCCTGTCGATACCGCAACATATGTCGATCGGGAGTCGAACCGGCGACTCTTCGCTTTATTTATGGGATTTTAATGACCACCCCATCAACGGTAGCCCCATAGCCCCAGTTTTGCTGTCACGGAAGTGCCGCTTGACCAATTGTTGCGTAACATTTTTGTATTTAGATGAATAAAAATATTTGACTGTTTTGTTCGTTGTTATAATAAGTATAGATATATGAAAAGTACTTTTCTAATCTAGGGTTAAAGAAAAAAAAAAAATAGAAAACATATTTAATTTAATTTTAAATTTGGCAGCAACTATTAAAAAATGTTAACAAACCAAGCTTTTGGAATGAAATATAGTAGATGTACAGACAAACTTATGAAAATTTCGATTTTAAGAATGTAATTGTTATGTAAAAATGCAATGCTAAAGATTGCATAATCCACGATGCAATTCATTTAATTTATACGACATGCAACACAAATACAAAAATGTCATGTGTTTTAATTCTGTTTGACATGTCTACGTCTACACAATGTGCCTGCAAAACAACAACGAAATAGATTTGAACTGACTTTAAGAATAATGGTGCCGTGTCTGCTTCATGTTTCAAAAAGCTATATTTTTTTTGTTGACCGTACTCGATGAAACTGGTTAAAGGAACCTTATAAATTGGAATTAAACCATAAAGGTTAAATAGTTGTAAAAATTCACTGTATATTTTATTCGGTTTTAGTTTATTTTTTTGGTCTGGCAACAATTTGTTACTGTCAAAACTTTAAGCATTTCGCATCTGCTATTTAATCGTTGAAATTAAAATTGGGTTAAAAAGATTGACACCGAAATTATTTAAGCATTGCAAGATGGCTAACTTTCTATATTATTCATTTCTGATTTTTTGTTTAGTAACAGCTGTATTTAGGGAAAAAGAACATTATTGAAGAAAAATAAAGTTAAAAAAAAAGTAAAAAAAAAAAAATGTTATTCGCGTATAGGGCCTTATGCTACAATCACTACACTTGGCCTCATTGGTAGAGTGGTCGCCTAGTGTAGTGACATAGCATACCATCATGCCTGTATTCCCCGAAGGGTTAGGCAGAGTACTATTTGTACACCCACACTTCGCCGATGCTGTTATTGAGTCCCATGTAATACAGTGTGAGCCTATTGCTATCTACCGGGCACAGTTCCAGACTCCGTGCTGCTACTGAGAATTTCCATACAGAAAAGCCCAGTAACACTTTGCCCGACTCGGGAATCGGATCCAGGACCTCACGCTCAGCAGTCGCACTTGCAACCTAGACCGATGAGGCAGTCAAATAGTCCCGTGATTCGTAAATGTAAATCCCATAAATTTAGTATTTCTAAATTGGAACTTGTCGCGGTCGCTAGTCCAGTAGCGTTTTCAAAAAGTAGGTTCTACGCCTAAGCTTTCAAGGTTTCTATAACCAGCAATTCTATTATAAGCAAGCAACTATAGAATCCTCATAATTACTATACCCACAATACACAAACCTTGGCAGAGAAGCGGAAAAATTAATTCGTGTCCCTACATTTAGTGCTAGGTAAAATTATAATGAGACGGACGACCACAAAAGAAAAAAATATACCGCGTCCATTGACAATTGCTATGGACAATGTGAATGCACATCAATTATTATTTTAAAATAACAGTTTTGTCCGTACAAAATTTATTTACGCGCTGCTGCGCACGAGTCGGTGTGCGTATGTGTGCGTTCTGTGAGTATTGGGTTTGTGTGTGTGCAAATATAGGATGTTCGTGAAGCCGTTGATGATTGATTAATTACGTGTGTCTGTGTGCTTTCTAAATTTATTTATTTATAGGACGTTTGGTTTGTGAACTGTGTGATTTATTGTATTATTTATTAATTTATTTTATTAGTTTTTAATTTATTTTGCTATTTTTTCTGTATTAAATACATTAATCGTTGACTGAAATGATATTTAAAGTATAACCACCTTATTACTGGTTGGTATGTTTGTCTGCCATCAAAACAACGCAGCCTCTTGTCAATTTCTATAATTATTAAAAAGGATATGAACATTCTACAATAAAATAAATCTGAAATAAAATACAATCATTACAAATCATTCTAAAATAAAATACAATCTGCTATTCCATGATAAAAATAAATCATTTGAAGTTTGGCTGCATATGTAAATAAATAAATTATTTATTTATTTATATGGCTATGGCTGCATATACTCTCTGATAATTTCGCAAGTACTATAAGTCTCACTAGTTTGACTTAAAGCTCTACCTCTTTACTCTCAAAGACAGACAAACATATTAAACCTTTTTCTCCAACCGATATTTACCTCACCCAATTTTTAAACCCTATCTGGTAGCTTTTTCCAACCAACAAATGCATCATAGATAATCCTATATCTACTTCTAGAAACAAAACCCCTTGTCAAGGTTACCTCATCTGATTCACAATCGTTTAACAAACTAAAGATTAATTAAGACATAAAAAACTTTTTTCAAAACATCAACCTGTATATACGTCGTGTTTATACACATCAATTACGAGCGCAGCGCGCGGAACGTCGGTCGGGGAGCCAAACATTCAGAGGTCACAGCAACGGATGAGCTAACGTTCTGAAAACATCAAATAAACATTATTTCGCAATCATTTTAGTAGTAAACTGCCTTATTGGTCGACTACTAAGCGTGAGGGTTCAGGGTAGGGTTGCCAACCGTACTATAATATATAGTATTTTACTGTATTTCGGGTCTGCGTACTATATACTGTTGAAGAAATATATAGTACGCAAAAATACTATATTTTCAACACTGAAATCTAACAAACAAATCCTTCGTTTTAAAATGCAAGAAGTGCAAAAAAAAATTGTTTTTATGAAATTATATAAGTAAGAAATATTATCTTTGTCTATTTTTTGTCTTTGCCATGAAATACTATATTTTTTTGAAGTGTACTATATTTTTTTATAACTTAGTTTGAAAAATACTATATTTCGCCGAAGAAATGTTGGCAACGCTAGTTCAGGGTTCCAGAGTTTTTCTCTACGGAAATTCTCAGTAGCAGCACTGACTCTGGAACTGTGTTCGACAGATGGCAATAGGCTCGCCCCCTAGTACAAGCGATTTAATAACGGCATCGGCGAAATATGGGTGTACATAGAATGTGTCTGCCTAACCCTTCGGGGAATACAGGCGTGATGCTATCTTATGTTATGGTTTTTATCTCAGTAAAACTTACTCGTACTTCACTGGTGTGTTGTGGTAATAAGCGCTTCTAAGAGTGAGTTCCTGGTTTTCATTTGAAGATCACTAAGAAAGATAATAAACCATACTAAAAATATCACAAATCATCATCACGGTACATACAATATCTATTAGATAAATTCAGCCCATCACAGTCTCACTGCTAGACAAGGGCCTCTTCTCAGGATGAGAAGGGTTAGGCCTTAGTCCACCACTCAGGCGAGAACTTTAGAGTACTGTACTAAGCTGTGCAGATTTCTTGTCGATGTATTTCCTTTACCGTTACCGCAAGTGGTAATCAAATTCTGATTCCGACAAGTCAGAGCCGCGTCGGGTTTGAACTCAGACCCTTCTGTATGGAAGCAAGCGTTCAAACGCCACGATACAATGGAATATAGTTCCTCAAAGGATGTCGGAAGGATTATCCAGTCAGCTGGATTTATAATGGATTTATAATTTCTCCTGTATCGTGTGTGTGCATGGTCACATGCCCTGCAACCATGTAGGTGTTACAAATATTTGTTCCGTGCGGGAATCGCTGCGCCTGCCAAGTCCCATAATACGAAACATTTTACATTTTTACATAATTACATAAATCGAATAAAAAAAAATACAAATGCCATTTATAATCAAATAAATCTGGCATAACGAATCGTAAAAAAAAACCCAAATACCAGTCGAAAACTAACGATAAACAATTGTGTATAGATAAAATTAATTAATTATCACAATTAAAACTGGTGTTTAAGTAATTTAATTGCTATTATTATAGTGTATAAGATTCATATCAGCTTTTAAACAGTAAATGCCTAATTGTATAGTGTCAGTTTTGTAAATGTATTTAGTGCAAATTTTTGCATAAGCACCGGAGTGTGTAATAATATTTACCGTTTGGTACTATATAACGCTACTGTTAATATGTTGGTACTTATAGTACCGTCGATGTGCTCAGTACCCCTAGTGTAAGTTTCTTTTGACAAATTCGTTAAAAAAACAAAACGAACCGAAAGAATCGGTTCGTTTCGTGCTCTCCACCAATCGGAGCGCCGAACGCGTTCGATCTAATAAATCGAATTTGTCAAAAGAAACTTGCACTAGGGGTACCGGTAAGTCTTTGGATGGGTGACTGTTTTTCACACATCGAGACCCGTGGCTCCCAAAGCACGCTAAGCAATTGGGTCCCTAGTATCATACGAATACCTATGACAGTCGTTACGGGTGTCAGCAGCCCAAAAAAGTCTGACCACCTCTATGTACTAGTGTCTCCCAGTAATTGTATTGCGGAGGTCAGATGGCAGTCGCGTGGTTGGCTGACACACACCATCGAAAACGATATGGAGCCCTCGCAGGTGTGCAGGTTTCATCACGATGTTTTCCTTGACCGTTAACGCAAGTGATAATCAAATTCTAATTCCACAGAAGGCAAGCCTTCAATCGCTAGGCTTATGATTGCCAACTGTATTCTAAAATGATCTAAATTCTTATATTCTGAAAATAATAATAATTATTATTATTATGAGCCTGTTGTGTCCCACTGCAGGGCAAAGGCGTCCCTCTCCGTTTTTCATTTATCCCGGTCCATTGCGATTTGGGGCCAGTTCTTTGCATAGGAGTAAAGTTATTATAATTTCAAATTGCATCCATCCATCAACTTAATATTAAGTTCTAAATATTCTACATAACATAACATAGCATCACGCCTGTATTCCTCGAAAGGTTAGGCAGAAGTATTATACCTACACTCACAGTTTTCCGATGCCGTTATTGAGTCCCATGTAATAGGGGGCGAGCCTATTGCCATCTACCGGACACAGTTGCCGACTCCGTACTGCTACTATTTTCAAACAGAAAACCCCAATAACACTCTGCCCGACCCGGGAATCAAAACCCAGGACCTCAGGCTCGTTAGTCTAGTGCTAACTGTTAACTCAGACCGCAGGTCGTTAGTTTTTGGTCGTAACTGGTCGTTCTACGTATTCTAATGTAACCTTAAAGATTTCTTTAAAACACAACCTCTTTGGTGCATAAACCTTGGAAAAAAAATAACTAATAAGGTTGCAAAAGGTCGCAAAAATTCTGCTTTTAAAATTACAAAACATAATATTTTTATCATAATAATTATATTGCAATGGTTTAACAAAAACACATCACGCGAATTGTATACACACCGGTTGTAATTTTACTAATTTTCGTGTTGTTAGAACAAAACGGATTACATTTATTTCAATGGATGTAACATAACATAGCGTCACGCCTGTATTCCCAATAAGGTTAGGCAGAGGTGTACTATTGTACACCCACATTTCGCCATTGCTGTTATCGAGTCCCATGTAATAGGGGGCGAGCCTATTGACATCTACCGGGCACAAGTCCAGACTCCGTGCTGCTACTGAGAATTTCCACAGAAACCCAATAACACTTTGCCCGACCCGAGAATCGAACCCAGGACCTCACGCTCAGCAGTCGCGCTTACGGCCACTAGACAAGTGAATCAGTCAAGTTCAATGAATGTTTAACTTAATATTAATTATAATAATTGTACTTTAGTATTTTTACGAGATAGAGATAACAAACATAACATCACGGTTCGGGGAATACCCCCAAAGTTAAGTTATAAACTATTGTATACCCACAAAAAAAATTCAATGGTTCCGTCATTTTGTCTTAAACTCCTAATAAAGGCCCAGGAATCGAACCTCACACCTCATACAGCAGTCCAGCTAGCTACTACTTTAATTTAACATTTCTTATAATAACCTGTCTGTAGACACATACTGAGAGTCAATTAGTTAGATTTGTTAATAAAGCTTCAGCGTCAATGCCAACATTTTTTCTCAGTGTTGCCAAATCACATATTTTATTATAACAAATTTTATTTACGACCCACAAAGTGAAATGAAAACAATAAATTAATTAATTTGATCAAACCCAGTGTGGTCGTTTGCAATTTACCATCACTCATACTTCAAGAAAACTAGTTTACCCACACACATAACTGACATCTGTGTGTTGTACACACGCTGTAGTTACTCACACAGATGTAATACACGCACACTATGCTATTCATGATATGCATCGACCAACCTAGTAATTATATGTTTATAAACATCTTGTATAGCTATAAGTATGTATAGAGTAGTGATGTGATTACGTCGACTGCAAACGGTCACGGTTTTTTAATTTATGGGGTGAACAAAAATGTGGGGTCTATGACACTTAAGACGCGTGTCATGTCATCTATGACAGTGTCATGGAGGTTTGAAAGTTTGACGATTGTACCACATTGTAGGGCCCCGGTATGTTTACTGGTTTTTTTCTTAAGGAGAGACTTTAAATTAAATATATTATATGTTATATATTTATTTTTGTAAATTATTGTAAGGCATTTATAAAATATAGCCAGATTATTGCTAAATATTACAAATAAAATACTAACTCACATTAACTTAAATACATGATGATAAAATCAAGTTATATTAATGTTGTTATTTGAGAACTTACATATATCATTTTTTATTAAAAAAAAAACGTTGCTCCACACTAGGAATAATTCCTGTATCGTGGGTGCGTTTACAAACACATATATTCACATACACAAAGACCCAGACCCGAAACAACTATTTGTAGATCATACAAATATTTGTTCCGTGCAGGAGTGGAACCCGCGACACGTAACGCAGCAGTCGATCTCTCAACCACTGCGCCAACCGTGCCGTCGCATCATTTTTAATGTCTAGCTTTCATTTTGATTTTATTAATGTCAAATAAATTAAATGGAAATCCTCCCATATCCCTATATGAAAATGTTGATCTAAAATCCACGTATTTTCGTTTATAACTGTGTGTAGAATTTTGTACCTTTTTCATCTACGTGTATTTTAAATTCCAAACCATCGACATCCACTATCGATCATGTCCCATCACTAATCCAACGGACAGTTCCCTGCACGTAGACAGACAGTGTTATCACAATAATGACAGATCTCAAGTCGAGACCGCGGTACGTGAGGCAAAAATACCGCAACTTGTGCTCGGTACTTTTCAGTGACAATTATGCCACTACAAACTGATACAAACCTTGAGATGAGTGAAATAAGGTGTGTTTTGAGTAGAAATCATCGTTTTTAGGTTATGGCGTGACGAAATGACGGTTGGAAATTGATTTTTGAATTTGGGATTTTGGAATCTTATTTTTTCATTTGAAATTGTAAAAGTGTTTTGCCCTTTTGTTTCTCATATTATTAATAATAATCTCGAGAGTGGCTGTCTTATTGTAAATGTACCTACACAGCGACGATTCTTCGGCTATTACACTTCATATCAAAATGGAGATCACAATCGGAAAAAAACATAGCGGTTATCCAAATTCTCGTGGTATTAAACTCGATATTTATTTTAAACCTTCAAAATACAACTAGTGTTCGGACACAGTTGGTGTTTTAGTAACTTCATTTACAGTAAAGACTAAATATAAATACATCAGACTGGATCTTACATTGGGTATCACGTTAGAAGAGCCATTAAAAGTAAAAAGACAGAAAACCGTTACACATACTTCTACACTGAAATGTAAATGAGAAAACATAGATATGTATCTTTTACTTAGTGCTAGTTGTAAGATTTAATCTAGAAAACGAGTTTGAACAGACAAGGCAAAGTTATCATCTGCTTTGGCTCCTCATTATTCAATGAAAGATCAAGAAGAATAATCAATTAAGCATCTATTTTTCAGAACAATATCTCGTTTAAATTCTGCCTTATAATATGTTGAGATATTAAACAATTTTAAATTGGCTTCTAATCTAATTGAACTTTATTTTTTTTAAGCGTTGCCCTACACTAGAATTTCTCCTGTATCGTGGGTACAGTTTACAAATATAAATGTGACATGCACACACAACCAGACCCGAAACAACCATCTGTAGATCACACAAATATTTGTTCCGTGCGGGGATCAAACCCGCGTCACGTAGCGCAGAAAGCTAAGCGCTTAGCGCTGCGCCAACTGTGTCTTCAATTAATATATCAATAGATAAAATTGGGCTACCAGACAAAAAAATATTTTAAACTATTTCTTCAAGTTTAGCTTTTAGTTTAGCTCATCTTGATTGACCATAAAAACATTATACTATGTTGAATTTCTTCTAGAAGCAAACACGTTGTTTATATCTTTACATTTTCTTGTTATTCGGCTATTTATTATTTTGTCAATTGTGCTAATAAATGGAGTATACACTATCTACTTCCAAATCTTCATAATTACCTACTGTTTAAGTATAAATACCAATATCTCAGGATATACCAAATGATTCAACATTTCTATGATTTGATAAGCTTTAGTCAGAGCAACTGCCATCGGATCTTCCCAAGCCGTTTCCAAATGTTTGAAGTAAACAAGAAGGCGCTACTGCACATCCAACCAAATCCTATTACCTTTAACGACCCACTCAAAAAATATGAAGTTTGCTTTTCATATGACACGGAGTAAATATTGGAACAAGGACCTAATATTGTTCCCTGTGCTAACCCGTTCACAAATACCTTTATCTATCCTTCAGGGCCCACAAATCATAAAAATAACAAACACACAACACATTTTCTCGGCATTACGTACGGTTTTCCATCGGACAATCTATGGACATCAATCATATGCTACCAGGCGTTCATAATGAGCAAGGAGCACAATCACAATCATTTTCCGTGGCCTTGTGTGCGTATAAAATTGATGTCTGTGATTCTGTTTTTAAATAAACGTTGTTTTTTTTTTTGAAAGCTTGAAGTTGTTTTGAACATAGAAGATTTGTTGCTTACGTATATCTGTTTTAGATACTTCAAAGAGTCCGTGGTCTGGAGTGTACTTGGTAGAAGTAAGTTCTTCAATTGACTTTAAAGTAAGCCTGATCATAGGAAGAGCAAACATTTCTTCGTCTAAAATTCTTATAATTGAGAACCACAGTATCTCAAGCCTTTTTGTTACTAGTGGCACTAAAGCCTTCAGGTGTAAGCCTGTCGTCATAGGAGTTACCTCCGATCTTTCAATTGCCTTTTCATTGAAATGATGAAGAATTTACATATTTATCTGTTTGTCTATTCACAGAACTGTCTAAAAGTAGGTTAGCATATCCCTTATCCTCTTATTTAAAAATAAATAATCTGACTTTATGATTTATGACCATAATTTTATCTGATTCAAATCAGTGTCGAGATTTAACATTAGTTTATATTATAAATTCCCAAGCAACTACAACCAATATAAATTGACCTTAGCCGCTCTTTTGGCCTTTTTTATGCCTTATGTAAATCAGAGGTCTAGTAAAGTAGGCCTTTAGATATTGAACAGAACTTGCTAATTAGTGTATAGTGCCATCTGGGGGACAATAGACCAATTGTAAAATGACTGTTATCTGATCTCTGATATTTGTGAAATCAAATTCTCGAACAATTTATCTAAAATTTTTGATACAGATGTTTGACCAAAGGGGCTCGTAGCTACATATACATAGTTACCGCGGTCGATCTGCGAGGTTAAGCAGTGCTTGCCGCGGTCAATCCTTGGATGGGTGACCATTTTTCACACATCAACATCACATCTTCTCCCAAAGCTAAAAATTAATTCTCTCTCCGTAATATTTCTAAAATACACCCATTGGCTATCAACCATGATTTTCCGTCATAACATGGAAAGTTTGCAGCAACTTTCTCCGGTCACCCATCCATTTGCATCGCTCAGCGCCGCCCCATAACTGGCGTTGGCAACTGAAGCATAACCACCGATTTATATCTGGACCGCTTTGCGAACCTGTCAATTGTAATTATTTATAGGAAAATTCAATACAAGCTTGTTCAGTTAGGGTTGCTAGGAACTCTTGTGTCTATTTTTAATATTCAAAGCTTAAACTAATAAAGAACTATAGATCTGTGGCGAAACGAGGTTTGGTGTTCCTCAATTGAAAAGAGGATCCTCCTACCCCGACTAGGCAAGGTGGTTAGGCTAGCGGGCCGAAGCCCGACGCAATCAGTCGATCGTCTACGCTCCCCCCTAGGGGAGGGTGAGAAGTCGGGGTCTGGGCGGTTGCCCACTGCAACCATTGCCCGAGGGGTCTGTCGCGGACGGCTTCAGCCATATTTGGCTACGGGTGGAGGCGGTATGAAGGGATAATAATCCTACCATATGTGTGGCCGCGAGTGTTTCTGTAGGGGCACCCGAAGTGTTTCACACTACCTAGTCGGTCTGTATTCCGCCAGGTGAGACCCCCAGGAGGACACGGGTAAAGGCCCGGTGAGAGTCTGCCGACGCACATGGTGGCGACTTTAGGTAGCGCCCCCTACAGACTGCCCGAAGCCCGACGGCTGACGTCGGATATTCGTATGTGTTAGAATGGATAGTTGTAAACTCTCATAGTGTGATTCAGAATTTTCTGTTGTCACTTTACTCCCAGATGGCGCTGTTCGCTACAGAGTTATACGCTTCTTTTCCTTTTTTTTGATGACAATGGCTAGCATATAACATGGCAAGTTCGAAGGCTCTTTGGTATTTTGAAACCTACCCATATTTTGATTGTTGTGTTGTACTCATGTAGTGACCAAACGATCGGCTTTCTGTGCTATGTGTCGCGAGTTCAATCCCCCCAGAACAAATATTTATGGCCTACAGATAATTGTCCCGGGTCATGTCTGTTAACTGTCCCCACAAATGTTAGTGAGGGCGACTTACGAGTTAACAATACTAATTAATTATTTGTTTTCGTGCCAACCCTAAGTAATAGTTACTCAACCATCCAACGAGTACAACTAGACTTCTCAAGGATTAGTACAACGTTGATCTTATCGCTGCTTTGTGCTACAATTAATTATTTCTAGTTTTACACAAAAGAATATTACATAAGTATACCGTTGTCTTTCAAATTATCACATTTTTTCGGGAAACTGTAACACCAAAAATATTTCGGTTTTTATGACATCCGGGCATTAGATTTTTGTCTATTTTAAACGCCGATTACGACAAAGCCTGTTAGTCATATATGTTTAGAACAGAAAACTGATAAATTACTTTTCATTGGACACATTCATAGACATATTTGAAATATATTTATTCCGCCTGTTGCACACAAATTCGTCTGCGTGTATTTTATTTCTGGATCTTGACTAAAGCGTCGCCTATCGGGTCCAACTATAGCTAACAATCCAGGTTACCCCATAAGTACCAAAGGAAATCATCAAAATCGATCAAGCCGTTTAAAAGGTGAAGAATTACGAACACGCGCACACCAATATTATATATAATAAAGATAAAACCTTAATATTTGAAATAGACTTTACTATTAAAATTATATACACTATATTTACACACTAATCATATTAGAAAAAGAGATCGCAAAGCGATTAGTCGACTCTACACGTGACCAGAGGGCTGGCCTATTTTTTGTCCAAAGAATCAGCGTTGCCATACAGCGTGGTAACGCTGCCAGTCTTTTGGGCACACTGTCGTTTGACAGCGATTCGGAGGAGTATTTTGATGCGTAATGTTTTTATAATATTTACTTTTCTAAACCTTAATCCACCAACAATTCTTTAGAAAACTTCTGGTAAAACTTATATGTGTGGTGTTTTATATCAATCTCTTTGTTCGCCTGTACTTGAAGTAATTGCACCATTAAACTTTACTAAATTGGATTCGAACTTATGACCTTACAATCGTCAGTCCTACAGCCTTCTGCTGGTCTATATAATCTTCAAAATCATCCCGATTGTCTCCATCTTCACACGGGTACATTCGGGTGTATACTTAAAATCAAATCACATGTAACTTTTGAATTTTGGACATAACAAAAAATGTCGCCATGTTTCTCACGGCCTAGGCAGAGACATCCGAAATCTTTACAATTGCGACTAATTTGAAAATAATTATATAGCAACTTCCGTCTTAGAGGAAAACCACACAATTGCAGGCTTGCGTGTTCTTTTGAAACAATACGAAAGAAAAAATAAAGAGAAAAAAATCTTGAGTGAATCAATGTTAACTTTTTCAATGGAATAAAACATTTTTTTGTTGCGACGCATCTTATTTCGACGGGATAGCAGCTAGATTCGTTTGTTGGTCGTTTTTTGAGGTGGCATAGTAAGTTTGTATGTTTAGTGAACGGTCGGTAGGTACTTAATAAGTGGGAGCTAGTCAGGGTTTTGAGAAAATTCGAGTTGCATGCGTTTTCATTTTGATTGATGTGATTTTCGAGAACTGTTGTTTGAGATTTCTAACGTGAATTGTTTGTCAGATTTGATTTATAAATTCGTGTTCTTTTATAATTTATAGAATATCTAATGCGCTGTGTAGACTTGTGGTTTCTGTGTAAACATATATTTTTACTCATATTGTTGCAATAAAACAACTTATTTTTTGTCCTGTTTTAGAAAAACGTTTCCCCACACTAGGAATAATTTTTGTATCATGGGTGCGTTTACAAACATAAATGCTCACATGCAAAAACAACTAAACCCGGAAAAACTGTAGGTCATACAATATTTTTTGACTATCTCATTGGTCTAGTGGTCGAAAGCGCGACTGCTGAGGGTGAGGTCTGGCGATTCCCGGGACGGGAAAAAGCGATATTGGGTTTTTCTGTATGGACATTTTCAGTGGTAGCACGGAGTCTGGAACTGTGTCCATTAGATTGTAATCGACTTGCCGCCTATTACATGAGACTCAATAAATGCATGTGTACAATAACTACAGTTCTACGTAACTCTTTGTGAAATACAGGCGTGATGATATGTTTTGTAGCGCAGGAGTCGATCGCTCAACCACTGCTCCAACTTTGCCACCACTCTTCCTAACTATATTCTTCTCTCTTCTCTCTTAAGAAAATCAGGAACTCTCCAATCTCCTTTGTATATTTAAATTAACAAAACACATTACAGAGTTTCGAATATCATCAGTTCTCCGATTCGGTTCGTTATTTTGAAATAGGACCTCCAACGACATCGGAGGGTTAAGGGGACATTATTGGCGGGCTATTCATTTATATGGGAAATTAATGGTGGGCAGTATTGAAATATGGAGAAGCGAATAATGGGTTGGGCTGTAATTGACGTCATTTTTCTAGTCGTTGCAAGTGAGGTTCCTGAGTGTGAAGTTCTGTGTTTGATTCTGGGTCAGGCAAAGTAAAAACCCAATGGCTAAAGTTTGGAATTGTGCATGATAGGCAATAGTATCCGCTCCAATTACATGGAACTCAATAACGGGATCGGCAAAATGTGGGTGTACAATAGTACACCTCTGTCTAACCCTTCGAGTAGTATAGGTGATATATAAGATATACAACTAGAATATTTAGTTTTAATTCCGCCAAACTACTGCAAGCTTGGGTGCATGCACATGCAGAAGGTGCAATAGAAATAATGTAACATGCAACCAAAGCGATCCTCGACACGTGTTTCGCCCCTACACGGAGCATCCTCAGGAGATGTTGACTCGTCGACCGCTTGGACCCGAATTAATTATCTTTAGTATAGGTGATGTTCTGTTGTCCGAATCATATCATGCTTTTTTTAGTTTGTATCGAAACCGTTTTTGAATCCAATAATGTACATTCTTTCTCACATATCCATATTTTTCTCTTGCCAATCTTAATATATTTTTAAGCTGATAATTCTCCGTCACCATTTTCAATACCTCGAATCGTGTTCCAGAAAACCCCAAAATAAAAACAATTTCTCAAATTAAATCAGACATAAACTGGATAAACAAACACAATGAGAAACTGATTAACAAAACGGAGCCAATTTGTTAATAACAAGGGCTGGCACAAATATAATACGAGCGCTAATTGTAATTGGCGTGTTGGCCGCGATTTCGACAACCCTGCCGCGTGGGGCGTTGCTATAGCAACGGGGATCAAATAATTCAGAGCATATGTCTGTAATTTGGAGATGAATTAAGTAATGTGTTTGAATTTGTTAATTTTATTAAGTCTATCTGTAAGGGTTAGTCAAGGATTTGAGATAGGCATATTTAAAAAAAACCTATATTGAGGCTGAGCCTGCCTCATCGGTCTAGTGGTCGCAATCGCGGTTGCTAGGCTTGAGGCCCTGGTTTCGATTCCCGGGTCGGGCAAAATGTTGTTAGGTATTTTTATCTGCTGAGGGTGAGGTCTGGCGATTCCCGGGACGGGAAAAAGCGATATTGGGTTTTTCTGTATGGAAATTCTCAGTAGCAACATGGAGTTTGGAACTGTGCCCGGTAGACAGATTTAGGGTCACCCCGATTGCATAGGACTCAATAACGGCATCGACGAAATGTGGGTGTACAATAGTACACCTCTGCCTAATCCTTCGGGGAATACAAAGTGCATCTATAACATTGATGGCATTACATCTTTCCTTACATACATCTTTCCTCAGTCTCGGACTAAAATCATTCGCATCAATTTATGAAATCAAATTATACTAAAATTCTGAAATCACCGGATAATCCAATCAAAAATTATTTATAGAATCATAAAAATAAAATCGATACTAAATGTCTTTGACAAAATCTAGTGATGCGCTAAACATTAAAATTTTGTCAATCCGAAAAGTATCGATAAAAACATCGATGCATCACATTACATGCTGCCGGCGCGTTTGTCTGTCGCTATAAAATCGAGTCGGCGCCGATAAAGACATTTCGCGGCTACCCAACCAGCGGGCTTTCACTTGTTCACAAAAACATATTGTGACTTTTTTTGCGGACTGCGTTCGCATTTGGTTTTTAAGCAAGTTAATTTTTTAAATACCAAGCTGTATTTCAGTGAGAATGGAAGAAACACGTTGTGATTTTAATGATTGCGAGTCGATACTTTATGAGAATATAGGTTAATGTGGTAGTAGAATGTTAAGCCTAGCCAAATAAAGTTGGCAAAAGGTTAAGAAGATGGTGGTGATATAGGATAAAGTGATTTTGTGTGATACTATGTTAGGCATGATCTGTGCGGTATAAAAATATCATAATATCGTATTTAATTTATCGTTTTAAAAAATTTAAGGTTCGAAACGCTGAACTGATATTTGTATTTTCCACAGATAGTCGTTTCGGGTCTAGGTGTCAATTTGAGAAGTATGTTTGTGAACTGTAGCCACGATAACTGTAACTTGGGTATTCGCTCACCCACTTAGAGAAAATGATCTTATAAATAAACACATTAATCATTAAACAGCAAAAAAACAAAGACACAAACAATTTTAATAGAGTTAACTCGTCTCACGCAAGCAAACCCGCACACTTAGGCTAAGTCACAATAAAAATCTCATAAATTCATTATTACGCAATTCCAGTGACGTGGGAGTGTCGATAAAAAATATATCGACATGGATACACTATAAGGCGTTTAACAATGAATAGCTGTATCACTGAGATTGTAAGATGAAGTACTTATTTATGTTAATCTGAGTCAATGGTCATCACAGTTTGCAATGATTGCCATAAAAGGTAAATGCGAGTTTGATTTTGTCCAAGATCTACGCAGGAAAAAATGTTACGTAATCTTACTGTAAATCTGACATTGACATTAATTAATGATTGGATGATCTGTAACGTTTCTTTTCTTAAAAAACAAACTTTGCTCCACATTAGGTTTACTCATGTATCGTGGGTACACATAACTTATCGTGCGGGAATCAAACCGACACATAGCACCGAAAGTTATTCGATAAATCACTACACTTGCGCCAAAACTCTTTGAAAAAATGTTATTTTTATCAAATCATTGCATCCACAAACTTAATTTAAAATTAACTTAAAATCCTGCATTTTGTTTCATCCAAAAACGCCACCGGTTTCGCAACGAGTGCCAACAAACCTACCGTCAAATTTATTACATGAGCGGTATTTTTTCCTTTCTAAGGGGAATGTTGGTGTTTTTCGCGGCGTAAAACACAGGATCCATGTGACCGCGACGTCGCATCGTTACGACGTATTTTGTGCGACTGTCACAAGAACTGTGGAGTGTGTTGTGATTTCTTTTAATTTTTAAAGGACGTAAAGAAATATTTTTTGTGGTACGTACATTTTTCGTTAATTAGAAGCTGCAATATTTATATACAATCTTGAAACAATTTCGTATTTAGTGTGACACTATCTACTCGCATCAATATTTTGCATGAAAAGTCAAAACTCAAAATAAACTCGCTATAATTCAATATCAAAACACTGGCTTTTTTAGGCTTTCTTTCTTTTAAATAAATAATAGCTAACTCCACTTACATTAATGTTTGTAATTAGTGAACTTTTTATAATAATTTAATTAAGTAATAATTAAATGGCAGCTTGAATCCAAATGTTGCAATAAAATGAACAATTTACAAAATTCTTCTTCTGGTCACTGGCCTCGATACCACTCTCAGCATTACTGAGAGTGCGCCCTTTTATAAGATAGGGAGTAATTTAGGCGTTAGTCTCTACGTCACGTAAATAAAAAACAACTATAGTTACATAATATAATGATTTTTACGAGTACTCTATTTTGCAAATACAACATTAAGTTATTTTCGCCATGTAAATTAAAAATGCCGAGAAACTAATTTTACACGTCTGTTACTTTATAAAATAGTCATTTGCAGTAATAAAATTAATGCAAAACAATTACACGCAGCAAAAAGTTACAGCGCAATCGTTAAATATTCAATGCCCATATTTTTTTATTACCAATGGACCGCCTAATGTGCTTGTCACAACACTAATGTATCGATATGTAAAACGCGTTTGTGCATCACTAATTTATTGGATTATGATAAGGGTGTCGACAGTTAGCACCTGTTCGAATGTATTAAACTGATATAAGTTTTATTGTTTCAAATATAGAGTTCTTTTTGCTTTGTTGTTTTTGCGGTAGTTATGGTTTTAAAGTTTTTGTGAAATTATTAAGTTATATTATGGTTTTAATGGAAAAATAGTTGACATAATCTTTACGTTTTTGAATTGCAGAACTAATAAGCAAAAAAAATACGATATATTATTAATAAAAATGTCGAAAATGATTGCATAAATACCTAGTTTAAAATTATTCGTTTTAAAATTATCTTACACATCTCAAACAAATTATTTACTGCCAACAACATTAAAAATAGAATGTTCCCAGTTAAATACAAAAGCCACAACAATATCAGCATTATATACAAAACCGCGTATTCTATTTACAACAAAAACATTCACTGCAAAACTGCAATTGCAAATATAAATAAAATAAAAAGAAGAAGGACAACTCCACATCATTCACTGTCCACTTCAAGCACGCACCGGCTACTGTTTTTTTTTAACCGTGGACCGCTTTATGCACCACTGCTGGTACATTAACATTAATATATTGTCGATTAATTATTTATATTTCTCATTTACTGATTGGTAAAGTGATTGAGTCGTCCAAAGTGATTGATACTTTGTGTGATGGTGGATGTCGTGTTTTGTGAATTATGACGCGTTTTCAACTTTTGTTTTCGTTTGCTGTGATTTGTCAAAGAATCGTTTTGATTTGTCAGGAGTGATAGGAGATTGTCGTGAAATAAAACGGTGTTTTGATTGATTGAACTGTCGTTGTTAAGCACTTAATATAATATTGTGTACTCTTGAGTAGCTATGTTGTTCATTAAAGTATTTAACCGGTTTCTAAAGAAAACAAAAAAGAATCTGGCACTTAATATCTATACAGAGTAGATTTTTTCGTCTAAAATTATCAACAATAAAACTGTATCCAGTGGCTGTACATAAGTACATATGCTTCAACATATCTAGGACAAAGTCGATGTACAATAATTTAATTCCACCTAAAAAGGAATTCAAATAAAACTCCTCCTCAAGATCTTTAACAGATAATTAAAGATAAATTGTTAAGTTAAATTTGTCTATAAACAAGTGGACCTCAATTATATAAAATTAAAGCCACTTTTATTGGTGTATTGATATAATATAAGATCTTATATTCTATTGAAACGTTATTGGCATATCCGATACTAAAGTGTACCATTAAAAAGGTACGTTTTAAATACCGTAGTAAGTATTTCTTTATCTAATGCCGCTCTCGGACAGGCGCAGTCGCACCTATTTCCGCGCCACATACAAAGTATTTTCTTTTTATTACTTCTACTAATAGGTTCTTCAACTTGTTAAAGAAGCTACGTTTCTCGGCATTGAAATATTGAATGTTTTTCTTTTCTTTTTTTCTTTTTTGCGTGAGCATTTTTGACAAAGATTTTTTTTTACGTGTTTTATCAGTATTCTTCCATATCATAGGCGAGTTTTTTAATAGTTAACATACTCTAAATAAGTACAAGACTAACAGGTGATATATATTTTTTTTCCCTTTTAGTCCTAAGTACATATATTATCGGCTACGGATATTGTTTTTTATTTAATTTCCTGACAATACTTCCATTCCTGCCTACCTTAAAACAAAACCAACTGCAATGAACCAACAAATCTATACTCCAACATAAACCTGTCCCTGGAAGTGGTGGAATAGCTGTATGCGAGAGGGCACCAGTTTCCCGGTGCTATGCTGCGTATGCGCAACATGTCTTTGTGGACGCCGCGCGATGTGCGGATCCGGCCGTGTTGCATACCGCCGTCCACTGACGGCACTGACGAAACCGATGGGAAAGAGACCGCTTTTTTTTTAAATATTATGGCTAAGCGATTTGTTGGATAGGCAGAAATAGAAGTGAATTCTAGGTAGGCAAGTTGGTCGGTTAAGGAATGGTTTGCGTATTGAAATTACCGACAGATTAAAGAGATGATGGACATCCTTACATTTCAAGTTACAAGTGCCTAATGTTTATAAGTTAAGCATAGTAATGACTCAAGTAATTCGTATTTATAGAATCGGTAGCATATCGTTGACAACAGTGCGAAAAATGTATGATTTCCTACTTCCTACTTCCTTCTAATATTATAAATGCGAAAATTTGTGAGGATGAATGGATGGATGGGGATGGATCTTTGTTACTCTTTCACGCCAGAACGTCTGAATGGATCGGGATGCAATTTGGCACAAAGATAGATTATAGTCTGGAATAGTATATAGCCTACTTTTTATCCCGGGAAAATGCACGGATTCGTAATCCACGCGGGCGAAGCCGCGGGCGGAAGGTAGTAGATAATAGTGACGGCATGTTTGGCGCAGTTTGTTTGACGGCCACTTTGGTCTAGTGGTCGTAAGCGCGAATGCTATACGTGAGGTCCTGGGTTCGATTCCCTGGTCGAGCAGTGTCACTGCGTTTTTCTGTATGGAAATTCTCAGTAGCATCACGGAGTCTGGAACTGTGCCCGGTAGATGACATTAAACTCGCCCCCTATGACATGGGACTCAATGCTGGCATCGGCGAAATATGGGCGTACACCTCTGCCTAACCCTTCAGGGAATACAGGTGTGATGCTATGTTATGTTATGTTTGGCGCAGTGGCTAACCGTTTACTTGTCTGCGTTTCGTGTCACGGCTTTGATTCCCACACGGAACAAATTCTATGATCTACAGATAGTTGTTTCGCGTCTGGTTGAGTGTGCATGTGACATGTATGTTTGTAAACTGTACCCATGATACAGGAGAAATCATAGTGCGGAGAAATGCTTTTTTTTTAAAGGAAAGAATTTAAGTCATCGTGAGCAAAACAATTTAAACGGTAGTTTTAACGGTTTAAATTAAGGTTCTTAATTTCGTCGTAAATTTCATTATCAGAATGGATATCCACACCGGCGTTCTCTTCAAATTCTAGATTACCTATGATAATCTCATGTATCTAGCAATAATCGCGCCATAGATCGTTATCTATGAATTTATTAAACAAGTTGTCATCGGAAATTGCAACCCGTCTCTGAATCATACAATGAGTAAAGTGGGTAATTAAATTATTATCAACTAGCTTTTGCCCGCGGCTTTCGTTCCCGTTAATTTAGAATTTGACAATCAATTCGGGTTGTACTCTGCTTGCGAATGACACGTGGCGCCATAGGAACGTTATTCTTGTTTTCCTCGGGAAGAGTACTCTTTTCGGGATGAAAGTTAGGTACTAAAGGCTTTCGTGTGTATTTTAAAAATAAAACGGTAGTGTTTTTTTTTTTAAAAACAAAACCTAACAATTTTTTTCTCCCCACAATTTGTCGAAACAACAACAGTGCGTGATCAACATAGCCGGAGTAAATAAAATACATATTGCATTGTGGTCGCATATGCCGCGGCGGCCATGTTGTAATTTTTTCTTTTTTGTTAACAATGACAGTTTCACGTGACAGATGACGGATGCTAGAGTTGGGGTGTATCGATTGTTTTGAATATCGAAGTATTTGGAATTTCGAACGTTGTTTATTATAATATTTTTTTAAAACTATTATTAGGTTGTACGTTTTATTGAAGACAATATAACCTTTATGCATTTTAAACGATCTTGTTAGTATACAAGGCCGTATTCATCCAATAAAAAAAAGATATCGGCTTTTTATTTGATGTTGTTTTGCGCTAAAATATCTTTATGGCACTAATATTTACGACTTGCTCGGAATTGTAAGCAGCTGAAGCATTCTATGTTCTTTTATTCTCAGATTAGCGTGGAAGCATTTTTATTGAGGTTTTTACGTCACAACTGCGGAGTGCAGTGGCAGATTGTTCATATAATATCGGCTACGAAAACCACAATAATGCATTTCCGCCGGTCCTCAGTTCTTGTAAGCGATACGAACAGCTGATACATACTACGAGTTTCTTTCCATTTACTTATACATCTTGTATCTTATTTATTTATTTTCTCCTTATATATATTTTCAACGAATAAAATTAAAACTCATCGAAAAAATAGCAACAAAGATCTTGAAACTTTTAAAAATGTATAAAAGCTATAAAAAAGGAAAGATGATGACGAAAATTAATAATTTCAATTCTCGACAACAATACCAGGGCCCGAATAGCATTGAACAAAAAAACGGTGTCAATTATTATAAATTGTCAATGTCATAATATTAAAAAAACCTACAAAATTTTGAATACATAAAATAAAATTCTTCTGCAATTAAATTCGATTTCCCAACTCCACATCCGCACGTAATATACATTTATTTGACAAAAATTTATACAACTCCGGCTTTTGTCACGAATACAATCATCCACGGTCCGATGAATGAAATGATTGGTATACATACGTAGGTACTATTGTCGATATTTTTTTCGATAGAAACCTTGAGTGTTTCGACATTTCTGTGTTATTTGAATGTTTTAATATTTTTGGGCTTTGAGAATGGGAGAATAACCGGCAAAGTGTATAAAGTAAACATGACAAATATTCGTACCATATTCTATTCATTATATATTGTATTTTATCAGTACTTAATTATAAGAGTACCTGGAAATGTTTCCTAGTCAATATGGATACGAAGAGTAGACACAAAACTAGGCTTTCAGAGGTAAACTAAGGACCAAAGAATGCCTTATTACGATTTTATACTTTCGTGCGTTTCTTTTTATAAACAGCACTTTATTTAATATTGCGAAAGATGCTCTTCACGTTCCACAATTCCCTGTCTACCATCAAAACACATAGATATCCAACAAACATGTTAAAATAAATAATTCCGTACAACATAACCTTGTACAAGCGGGCTAAGTGAATTGAACGGTGAATACCAATACAATAAGCTAGGCGCGACGTCGGGGTTAAGTTATATCATGCACTGCGACCCGGCTAATCGAAGGGTGGGTGGTGAAGGATGGGACACATTTGGTTTTATCGATACCGATATAATGTGACTGTCTTTTCTACACCTACTCTCTTCTGATTAAGGTCATTGTAAGGTTGTAATTTGTTCAATAAACTTTAAGACAATAAGTACGTTTGACATTCACATTTTGTTTTAGCTTAGTACCACGCCTGTATTCCCCGAAGGGTTAGGTTAGTCGCATTTTACCGCTATTATATTACAATTTCAGACCCTAGGCTGCCAGTGAGATTATTTTACAGACCAAATCAGGACCTCACACACACACAAACCCAATATATGACTAAAAGGCCAGTTTTATTTTTAAGTTATTTCATTTCCCAACCAATCCAAGTCACTTATCCACCCAGTTAAATAATTTCCTAATCAATGTTGTTGTTATCGCGGACTTATTAACAGTTAATGCATTGTTTTTTACTTCTCAATCAGCGTGGAACTACATTACAAGCAACTGATTAAGTCAATTTTTTGCCTGCTGATTAAAGATAACGCAAACAGAATCGGTAAATAAAATTCACTTTAGTAGCAAGACTTTCTAGCGTAGAAGCGTCCACGTGAAATATTACTCATATAAAATGGACACATAAATAATAATGCAAACGTCAGTTTTTTCGCCACATGACATACCAGTTATACATTGATTACACGAATTTGCGATATAAGTTGATCACTTGGCGTGGGACCAGTGCGAGCGGAAAACAGGGCTTATTTTTGATACCATAAAGTAAAAATTTACATTTCCATCGTGGAATTTTAGCTAGCGAGTTCACTTGTAATTTCTGCTATTAATTAATTTGTCCGCAAACAATATTTTTATATTGTGCAGCGGTTGACGGTTTAGTTTTTTTGAAGCTAGAGTGTTGTTTCGACCAATACAGTGATTATCAGGGTAACGTATTTTTGTAGGATATTAATCCAAAAGATCACAATTAACTATCTTTTGTCACTTTCACGATATTTATTAGACAGGACGTAACAACGGCACAAATGAAATGTAGGCGTACAATACATCCCTACCTAACCCTTCGGGAAAAATAGGCTTGATGCTACGTTAATGTTAATTATGATATGATCACATTTTCGCTCCCGCTCCCTGCGCACACGCACGCCACACGTTTATCAATAATGTTACTTGTCACTCAGGTCTGGCTGGTTGCATGCCTATAACTCGTATTATCGCTTTAATGAACTATAACATATTGCAATCATAATTCTTATGTAACTGTTGATCGCTTTATCTTAAGGAAAATATGAGATATCATGTCCTTGGTTGTGATTCATTGGTTTTTTTTATTATTATTTGTAATAACACAGCATAACGTCACGATTATTCCCCGAATTGTTAGAGAGAGAGCGAAAGGGGCTCGTAGCTACATAGTTACCGCGCAGATCCGTCGATCTGCGAGCTTAAGCAGCGCTTGACGCGGTCAGTCCTTGGATGGGTGACCATTTTTCACATATCGAAACCCCTTCGTGGCTCAAAAAGCACGTTAAGTAGTTGGTCCCGGGTGTCATACGAAGAACTATGACAGTCCTTACGGGTGTCAGTAACCCAAAAAGTCTGATAACCAGTCTAACCTTAGTGTATCAGTGTCTTCCAGTTACTGGGTGGCGCAGGTTAGAAGACAGGCACTCTGTGTAAAATACTGATTTAGCCGCAACCGGTTAGATTGGAAGCCTACCCCAATGTAGTTGGGAGAAGGCTAGGCAGATGATGACTTGCACGTCCACATTTTCCGGTGCAGTTATTAAGTCATATGGAATAGTGGGTGAGCTTAGTCCGCCAACCTACACCAGGCGAGCGTGGTGGACTAAGACCAATCCCTTCTCGTTCTGAGGATAGCCCTATGTTTAGCAGTGGGACTGAATTATTACTTATCAAAGTCAAAATAAATTTAACATTGTGTATCTGTTTTATATAAAACTTGTTACATAGGAATGTGCTAATTTGATGTGATAATCTAGTTATAGGGAAAAGACATGATCTTATAGCATAATTATAAGTAATTTATATGTTTAGTTATGTAAAATATATCAACAACATATTTTACTAAAACGAAAAAAAAAATAGCAAAAACATGTCGATATTTTTTATCGACATGTCCCGCCCCTAGTTTTAACGGTACAGTAACGGCTGACAACCCCGAAGCCCCGCCTCCATTCACGCTACCCCTTTATTTATTATATATATGTATATGTCAGCAGGTATTGTGTATATCGGGTGACGGAACATCGCAAAATTGTGTCGAGCGTTCGAGATGAAATGTGTAGATTACAAAATCTCTTCTCTCTCTCTCTCTCATGATATAATTATGTCACTAATGTCATATAGAGGGGCTTGTAGCTACATAGCTAACTCAACACTGTGCCCGACATGGGAATTGAACTCAGAACCTCACGCTTAGCAATTGCGCTTGCGGCCACTAGACAAATGAGGCAGTATTATTTATGTAAATATATAAACATCACATATTTGTAATTTGTACATATAAATATGTTAATAATACAGATTTACATTAATGTGAATAGTCAATTGAATAATTTGCATTTTCGAGAATGCAGTACAACACTAAACGTTATAATAGCACTTCATAAAAAAACTGTTTAAAGTTTTTTTCGTTATAACTCGATGATACCAGTGTTGATAAATTAGAATAAAATAAAAAACGGATAATAGGAACATGGATATTTGTAATCGCAAGGTTTTTACAATACAAATCTGCATAAAATAGTCACGATGTATAATTACTTTTGACAAATTAATCGATAGCTGTGGAAATGTGTGGAGTTTTTATAACGTTCGTTATTTGAAAGGGTTTCGTTAGAGTAACTATTAGGAATTTCCCTCTTATGTGACAAAATCGTACATAAATCTAAGACATTGTTCTAATAAATATTTTGTTAAAAAAAAAACTCTCTCACATACTGTCTGCATAATATATTAATCCATTATAATTTGACTGCTTGTCTAATGGTCGTAAGCGCGACTGCTGGGGTCTTGAGTTCGATTGCCGGGTTGGACAAAGAGTTATTGGGTTTTTCTATACAGAAATACTCAGTAGCAGCACGATGTTTAGAATTGTGCCCGGTTGATGACAATAGGCTCTGTATTACATAGGACTTATTAACAGCATCAGCGAAATGTGGGTGCACAATAGTACACTTCTGCCTAACGCTTCGGGGATACCGGCGTGATGCTATGTTAATATTATTATGATATAAACTCGTCCCTATTTTCATGGAACTTAATAACGTCTTCCATCGGCATGAACCTAATTCCGTCATCACAGACCTGTTATTTTATTATGCTATTTATCTGTCTGACCTATTTGTTTCTTTCTTCTAACAGGTGAAGATCTGGTTTCAAAATCGACGCAGCAAGTACAAGAAGATGATGAAGGCAGCCCAGGTGGGCGCCCCGCCGCCCAGCCTCGGTCTACCGCCCTCCAGCCCGCCCAACAACAACCAACTATTACATGGTAAGCACCTACATAAAAAGCTATATCAGCAGGGTTGGTGTAGTAGATCAGCGAATGCTGCGCTACATATTGCGAGTTCGATTCCCGCACGGAACAAATATTTTTATGGCTTAAAGATAGTTCTGCCGGGTGTGGTTGTTTATGCATGTGAGTATATGTGTTTATAAACGCACCCTCGATACAAGAAATATTCCTAATGTAGGGCAACGTTTTTTTAAAAGAAAAAATAAAAAGAATTACTAAAGGACAACTATTGAAGTACACAAGTCCCATAACAGTTTATATGCGCAAGATTTTATCACGAGATGTTGCCTTGCCGTTCAAAGCTTTATCTAGGCTACTTTAACGTTCAAAAATCTTCATCATCTGTGCCCATTCGCGCCTAAATCAGTCACTGATAAAAATTTCGTCATCATCACAGTGTTAACTCTTAATCTTTCTTCCACCAGGTGGCGGCGGCAGTTCCAGCGGCTCTCAGCACTCCCCCTCAGCGTACCAGAGCGGCGGGCCAGCGCAGGCGCACTCCCCAACCCCTAGCTCCACCCCTGTGTCGGAGCTCTCGCCCGGCCTGTCTCCCACGGGCACCCCTTGGGATGTTAAGCAGCCTCCACAACCCTCCTGGGATGTCAAGGTCGGATATGTAAGAGAATTATCAGATGTTCTGTTGAAGCACCTGTTGACAAGAGGACAGTCTCCGATCGCCAGATACTGAAACGCCAGCAAAATGTACTACATAATATTAACGTTTGTCGAACGATCCCTTGATCAGTAAAAGTCACCATTTTTATTAACATTTGTGTGCTTAAAATAGCACCTAATCTATAAGTAGGTACATTATATTGGAGTTTCTATTGTCTCAATCGGAAATTGTCGTATTGTGTAAGAAACAGGGAAGGAATATTTCGAGTGCAGCCTCAAAAATACTTAATACACACAAAAAATCTAAGAAGTACCTAGTTAAAGCTGTGTGGGGAAGTCTCGTTTATTTTTTCTGGCTTTTGTAAAAAATTTAAAAATTGATTTTAATTAAATATACTACAAAAATAATATATTTGGTTTTTCTATTTTATAGAAAAACTTTTGGGACCAAGCTTGATTGCTCATGTTCATTTAAATTTAGAATTAAATATAATTTAGACGTTCCTATTTTAAAATATACTATTTATTAACATTTTTTTCTGTCCGTTTGTTTAGCCGACGGCAGGACGGTCGCCTGATGGCAGCTCGTGCGATGTGAAGCCACCTCACCAACAGTCGTGGGACCCGAGGGTCGGATATGTAAGTTCAATACTGACACTTAAAGGTTTTCCAATTATTGCACTTACTAATTCGGAAAGGAAAGAAAACAATTGACCGCCGAAAAAAGATATTTGTGTGAGCCTATGCATCCGTGTCGAGCATCGTTTGAAAATGGAATAATTGGAAAACCTTTTTTATTTATAAATAGTTTTGATTTGCGAATAGTGATTTTATTCTTTTTTAAATTAATTGAATTTCACTGAATAAGAGAGGTATATTTTTTTCAAAAAAATTGAACGATATATATAAATTCAAAAAATATAGCTTCTAAGCTACATTTTAAAACTTAATTTATAGTTTTATTCAGCGTTTGTTTTATAAGCTTGTTACGTTTAGGTTTTCACCTAAACCTATACATATTTTTGAGGGGAGCTTCCTTTTCTTATCGTAGGAGGGTTATTTCGCGCCCCAAACCGATGACATAGAGGGGTCGCCAGGAGCCGACGGCATGAGGGGCCGACCTATGCCTTGGATGCTAAAGGTAAGGACGTTGGTTCGATTCCGTGTCGTGTTTGTCGTGCACGTAGTTTTTATTTTTACTTCAAAACCATTTAAGATTTTATTCCAATATATTTTTAATTTTGAGGAGAAAAACAAAGGTGATGATTGACTCAAGAAAAATTTTTGAGAAGTCGTTAAGTAATCTTGTTTTATCCACATTTCACGTTTTATTTTAAAAACATTTGAGTCAAAGTTAAAATAAGTTTTGTTAGAAAAGCAAGAAAACTCAGTAGGTATAATTATTTTACTGTAATTATTTATTCACAATGGAGTTAAAAATAGGAATCATTTATTTAATTTATACAAAAAAAAAATCGGTAAAACCTCGCTGTTTTGTTTAATTATCTTTTTTTGGTACAATCCTATTTCCATAGAAAGCTATAGACAAACAAGTTTGTGTGTTGCGTGTGTAAAAATTATAAAAAACTATATAAAACGTATTAGATAATGGCCGTGTGGGTGTGCCGGCCGCGCCTAACGTTTTCAACGATTAGTTTTCGACTAACCTGCCCTGTGACTTCGCCCGAAAGTACCTGTTTTTAATTAGTTAATATGAAGATGAAAATTACTTTCATATAAATTTGCTTATCTTTTTGATGCAATTATGATAAACTTTTATTTTGATGAAGATAAAAAATTTTAATAATCTAAAGAGTTATTAATACATACTCGTTTTAAAGTTATCACAAAAATAACCGAGTTCTAATGTTAAACAAAATTGCAGGACTTTTTGTCCTGCGCATTTGTAATCATGGCACTGTATAAGCAAATAGAATTATGGCGTTTAAAAAAAAAAACGCCCAATTAATATAAAATACTTCAGACTTAACCTTCACTGAAATAATCAGCTGCTAATTTCAATATTGAAACAAGACCATTTACTCCATTAATGCATTATTCTCACATGAAGGAAAGATACAATATTCGCCACGTGTGACAATACTTACCATCATTTGGTGCACCCTGGACAGTCAATTACGACATGAGCGATACAGAAGATGACGTAAACTCTTCTCTCTAAATATAATTTAATCTGAATCTAGAGTAAGAGTATCCATGGAGTTTCTTGCCGGTTCTTCTCTATTCGACCAACTTTTTGGAACCGTGCAAGTAGAGTCCTATAACGTTTCAAAAGTGCCTATATCAGGTTTATTTGAAAGAAAAATAGTTCTATCTATCTTAATAACACTTCAGGAAGCTTTTCTCGCACTATAAGACGTAGGCCAAGGGTTTATGTTTCTGCTTATATCATAAGGCAGGGTATAAAGTCCATTATCGAGCTGCCTTTTTATTATATCTGAGCAACAGATTTGAAAGACTTAATTAGCCGTAAGGACTTGCTGGTGGTGTTCGATATTCAAGCACAATAAGTGTAGAGGGTTTTATTTTAAGACCATTTTTAGTATTCACATCTTCTAACTTTCCTTTTTCTTTGTCGTAGGGCGCGCCGCCCGGCCCTTGGGACATGAAAGGCGCGCACGCCGCCCATGCGCTGCACCATCAGGGCGCCCCGCAGCCTCACCCGCCCTACGTGCCCCAGTACTCCTGGTACCAAACGGACGCTAACCCTGGATTACTCACGTAAGTTTTTAAATTATTCTGAATATCTTTCCTATATTAATGGTTCGGTGACAAAATCTGTAAGTAGTACTCAAAATTTGGTGTCTAGCTTTAAATTCATCGTACCTGGTACCAGAATGTTGCCACCCTTAATACATGTAAGTAGCTAGTATAGTTAAACTCATAATAAAACCGTAATTAAACCTAGTACAGACGGATGCCAACTCTAGGTTTCTCACGTAAGTCACTTGTTCACCCTTATTCATCAAGAGGTACTCTTCAACAGCCTATCACAGTCCACTGCCGGACATAGGCCCCTACAAAAATGGGGAATGAATCACCACGCTTGGCAAGCGGGTTGGTGACTGAAATCCAGAGATGGCACCCGGTCTCCGTGCGCAAGTGCTCCTGGTACCAGATCGGTGCCAACATGGCCTTCTTGCGTAAGTTGTTGACATTCATCCTTTTTCAATAACTGGTCAAGGTACTTTATAGAACACTAGGTATAATTTAAGCTAACAATTCATCAGAATAATAGCGGCTACGGATTTTTTTAGTTATTCTTTGCGATGTTGCCATTAGTCCAGTACTATCACATTTTGTATTTTAACAATAGGAGGTAGATTTCCAAATGACAAAATTCAACACAGCTATGTACATTGTCAACTAATAAAATTTGTTTTCCTGTTTTACGAAAAAAAAAGTAACAAATGAAAGAAGTAAAACAGTGTTCATTTTGTATTGGCAGGGTTAAAGGATCAATTCAAATAATTTCAGGACGCTGAAGTGTTTTTCTATTCTTGACAGAAAAAAGACATCTTTTTTTGTAAATATAATTTTAAAAAACTATTTTTTTATTGTGTATTTATTATTTCAATAATTTTCTTATAAAATTATTTTTGTCAACAGGGTATGGCCAGCGGTTTAACAGCCATCGCACAAACACAAAACTAACTAAAATGTAAGTGTATATTCACTATAAAATGGCGGAACAGACAAGACGGCCATCACAAAATGGCGTCGTATTTATGGCGCGAAAGCATCGGCACAACCAACTTTTAATTTTAAGCAGAATTATTTAATAGTTATAATAAAATCATTGTAAATTTTTATAATTAATTATAAATAGGGAATAATTGTTCATAATGGTTACTGTATATGTAATAATAATAATGTTAATAAAAACAGATATTGATGGGCCAAACTATTAATAGTTAATATTTTTTTTAATAAAAAAAAATACATTTTGTTTTTTTTTTCTACATAGAATTTCAAATTATACAGATTCTCAGTTTGTTACCAACAAATTTGATTAGATTCCGTATTTATTTCACTTTCCATAAATTATTTTACTAAATTCTATCTTTTTGGATAGACATTAATACTTTGGCCTATCAATAAACTTGTATTCCTAAAAAAATTAACGTAATGTCTTGGAAATCGGGACACATATTAGCCAATCAGATATCGGGAATCCTAAAAACCCGTTTCTGATTGGTTGATAACCACGTAATTTTCTGAAATGAACGAATGACGTTATTTGTCGACTGTGACATTTGACAGACGTGAATGTGTTGGATCTTTTATTATTAGCCTTTAGTTTCCCGGAACATTAAAATTAGAAGAAAATTATATATTATCAAGATTTTTATTGAAATTTGAATATTCTCAATGAAAAATGTAACGTAATAATTATAACAAGATTCTAAGAAGATTTATTTTTTCGAATGTTAATACTATTAAGTGAAAGGGCAAAATTATAATTTAAAAAAAGGTTAAATCCTATTTGAAATCCCATTAAAAAGCACTATAAAAATCTTCACCATGTAAAATAGGAGATTTATTGCAATATTCGATTTACATTTTTCGTTTTTATAAAAATCTTATTAAAAATTATTAAGACTTTTATTGGTCAACTGTAACTAATATTATTATTTGAAAATTGTATTCGTAAATTAAGCTTTAATTCATTTTTTTTTTATTTATTTAGATTTAAATTTTCGGCAAACTATCAAACGGGAACACAAAACCAGTCTGTTGTGATAAATAATTTTTAAGTTTTTTTTTTTTGTAGAACAATAAAACATTGAGTAAAAAAATTGTATTTATTACATTTTGTGCAAAAATAATGTGTTCTGAATGCAAACAGTTTTTTGTTTTAAGTTATAAATATAATATTATTTTTAATTTCAACTGCAATTTCTTTATTATACCTGTTAATAATACAGTCTATTCATATACCTAATAATTTCCGAGATAGGTAATTTTTTTAAATATTTTAGTTTTATTCAAAATAATTTTGTTTTTTTTTTTTTCACATAATTTAACTATATTTTTGCTATATGAATAGACTTTATTGTATATTCTCTTTATTTCTAGAATGGGTCTTTACGGGAAGATATAAAATTTTGTAAATATTTTTTGTAATATATAGAAAAATAAACTATACATATAAATATAGGTAGAATAATTACTTTATAACTACAATGTATTATAAGGAAAGCGGAAATAAGAAAAAAAAAGTGAATTAATTTCTTTTGTCAAATAAAAAGAGAAAAATATTATATTTTCGTGTTTTTATTTCGGTTTTTAGTGAACCACAACTCAACCCGAATTACACACACAAGAAATATTTAAAGTAACCCCTACACATTAAATTAGTGGAGAAAGATCATTGCAATTTGTTTTTTATCGTACAAACATAATTTTAAAATTAATTTAGACTACAAAAGATCAGATGAATCTCTCGATAAAGAAGAAATAAAAATTCTTTAACAAACTAACGTCTTACGTGGCCATTTTATTTAAAGTTAGATTGGTATTTTTTATAGTAAACAATTTCAATATATAATTATGATCCCAAAATAAATGAAAATAACAGAATTGCCTCTATTAAAGTCTGTATTAAAATGTCTCTATTAAAGTCAATTTTAGCACTTGTTTTGATTTTATTACTTTCATTCGTAATCTAGACTATACATCTTTTACCAAAGGACGTTAAAGCAAATTATCATCATGCTTGTCAAATGGATTGGTATTCGTTGTACAGTAGCGCGAATGAAGTTGTTGCTGCCGCCTAACTTTTTTACTCACAACACTTTTAGTTTAGTTGTGTAGGTATTTACATTAAAATGTTCTTTTTTTATCATGCCAACGTCAGCTATTGACGACTGAAAAGTATGGTTGTAAAACTCCTTGCTATGAGACGTGCATCCATTCTACGTGCTGGCCAAAAGGTGAAGACTCTAGTGATGAGGTGTCCAAGAAACCACATGCCTTGCTTAAGAAGTGCTCGAGATATAAAAGAAAAAAAAATTGTTTATTTACTTTGAAGTAATTTTTGATTTTTACGAAACATTACCCCACACTAGGATTTCTCCTGTATCGTGGGGACAGTTTACAAAAATATATGTCACATGCACACACAACCAGACCCGAAACAACTATCTGTAGATCATAGAAATATTTGTTCCGTTCGGGGATCGCATCCGCGACACGTAGAGAGAGAGATCGTCACTGGGCTTCAGTCTAAAATACGAGTTTAGTAATCATTATCATGATTCTCCTAGCCTTACACACAAACTGCACGGTTGACACACTGGCCAAGCGATTAGCTTTCTGCGTTACGTGTCGTGGGTTCGATTCCCGCACGAACATGTTTTTATGATCTATAAAACATTGTATTTGCTGTGCATATGTGTTGTAGGCGTGTTTGTTAATTTTAACCTGTATCCTCCTGTACAGGAGAGCAAGTCAGAGAGGAGCCAAGGTTAAAAATAAACTGCACTATTTCTTTTACTCCTCAACGCCTACTCATGGATGCCATCAATCCAGTACTTGCATCTGTTCTTCGCATTTAATAGGATCACTATATACTTCATTACAAAACAATATTCACGCATATTTCACATTAAAAAAATACTCGAAAAATACAATTCGAAAAACTCGGAATTTTCGAAATTCCTGCTACAATTCACCCACTTATAATTTTTGCGTGAATTGAGTCAGTTGTTTAATTAAACTTTTTAAACACTGTTTGAAAAATGTTAACGATAATTTTTAATCAATTTACCGGCTGATAAATTGTGGTGGGAGTCAGTTTGAGACGCGAAAAACGTCGCGTTTATAATTAAAATGGCATTTGGCAGCTCATCAAAGTCGGCATTAAGGATTCTTGAGAATAAAAAATATCTTTATGAAAATTATATATCACATTACTTATTTTACAGCCTTATTGGTGTAGTGGTTTAAAGCGCAGCTGCTAAGGCGTGTGGTCCTAGGTTCGATTCTCTGATCGGGCAAAACGTTATAGGGATTTTCTGTTAGAAACAAGAATCAGAACTCTAACTCCCCCAGGATCGAGCAGGTCCGAGTTAGTAATTTTGTGTAACTACTATCAAATGGGACGACGATGAACGGTATCATGGAAATGTGCATATACAATACTACACCTCTGCCTAACCATTCGGGGAATACAGACATGTTATGTTATGTAACTTATTTTTGATGTTATTGTTATATGAGTTTATAATTTTCATACTTACATACATATGTATGTATATAATAAGTTATGGGAGCAATATATTTTATAATACCACAATCTCGGAAAACTGACCCCAAAACTCGGAATACCAGCTTCTAAAAAAAACCACAAAACTCGGAATACTAAATTCAAAAATTCAAAATCACTTCCAATATCGAACATCAAACATTCGATGTGCCAGTCACCCGCAAGTAAACTGTAAAAGGGGCTACTTTTTGAGAGTATCGCTAAAAACAACGGCTGTAATTAAAATGGCGATCGCCAGCCAATTATCTGTGCCTTTATTGAAACGTCCAGCAGATGGCCTCATAGTTGCGTCTTTTTTGTCGCAGCGGCGACGCACAAAGGATATTTGCGTTTTTGTCGCCAGTAGCCAGTACCACAAAGCATTTGTTGGCAGACGTGAAGTGTGTGGAGTTGGGAACAAAAATAGCGACCTTAGAAATACTTGCACGACTCAAGTAAGTGCTTTCATGTCAATCTACTAATTAGTTTTATGTGGATAAGACTTTTTACCTTACGAAAAACTTGTTCGCCTTATTGGTTACAAGCGCGACTGCTGAGGGTGAAGTCGTGGGTTCGATTGCCGGGACGCACAGTGCTATTGGGTGGTTTTCTAGATTCAAATTCACAGTCGCAGTAGGGCGTTTGGAATTCTGCCTGAGAGGTGGTAATACGCTCGCATGGGACTCAATATTGGCGAAAATTGGTTGTACAATGATACACCTCTGCTTTAACCTTCGGGAAATACAGGTGTGATGCTATGTCATATTTTCCGCAAACTGCCTCATTGTTCTAGTGATCGCAAGCGCGGCTGCTAAGCGTGACGTCCTGGATTCGATACCTAGGTTAGGCAAACCGTTATTGGATTTTCTTTGAGAAAATTTTCAGTAGAATCCCGGATTAGCCTCGCCTATACATATGACTTAATAATGACATAAATATGAGTGCAGTAGTACCTACTCTTCTGCCTAATCCGTCTGAGAAAACAAACGTGATGTTTGGCGTACCTACCTATGTTCATATTTTAAACTAACATTTTGACATGATCAGGCCACCAAACGCGCGACGTTTTTTGAATTAGGTCTTTGTATTTTAAGACGTTTTGTCTCAAAATAAAAAGGCCTAATTCAAAAAATATCCTCTTTCCTCTTTTCAAAAGGTTCTCAACTCCGCACTATAAGTAGTGGTTAGACAAGATAAAATAGACGGACCCAATTAATAACGGCAAGTCAGTCTCCGTGTTAAAGGTTGACAATTACATGCGTACGAGTCGACAACATTCTACGGTAAACACCGAAAAAATGACAGTCTGACAACAACATTAACAGTAACTTGATGTGTAACTTGTAAGAACTTGAAATAGTGTTAAAGGTATGAGAGATAAATTATTAAAAAATAATTGATAATCACTTTAGACTTGTGTATGTTTTAAAGCCCATCAACCGACATCTAACGCTGAAAGATGTTTGTTTTTTTCTTTCTTTTAAATGTCATTTTTGACGCCTGTAAAAAGTTTACGTTGTCTATGGCTACAATAAATAAAATAAAAACACACTTCCAATTTTAAATTTATGAAAAATACTAGCTTCCGCCCGCGTGGTTTATGAACCCGTATTTTTCCGGGATGAAAAGCCTATGTGCTATTCCAGACTACAATCTATCTCTGTGCCAAATTTCATCCAGACCCGTTCAGCCGTTCTGGCGTAATTGAGTAACAAACATCCATCTATCCAAACTTTCGCATTTATAATAGTAAATAAGATATAAAGGCATAAAAGTATTACATAACATAACATCACGCCTATATTACCCTAAGTGTTAAGCAGAGGTGTACTAAATGTACCACAGTTCGCTGTTACCTTTATTAAGTTACATGTAATAGGGGGCGAGCCAATTGTCATTAAACAGGCACAATTTCGAGCTCCAGGCTGCTACTGAGAATTCGCTACTATACGAACAGCTTTCAGTACGGGCCTAAACCAGGAACTCGCGAAAAAAAAACATCTGTCCCATGCAATTTTAATCGACTCAAATAAACTAAACAGCTGATTCTTTTTCACGATTTCAGGGTCGGTCCCGTACCTATATTATGAGATTTTTACTATTTACTTTCATAGTAAATGTAAATTTTCATGCAAGCAATTTTAGTTCTTAACTTGGTTACATTAGGGATTAGAGTCGCTAACATTAGATCTCTATAATTTAGTAACTAGTAAATCAAAACTTTACTATGACTAGATGTCACATAAGCGGCTCTCCCTAATGTAACCGAGTTAAGAACTAAAATTGCTATCATGAAAATTTACTTTACTTTGATAGTAAATAGTAAGAAAACTCATGATAGCGGTACCGTAGTAAAAATTGATCGTATTGATGAGTACATTAACCCCTTAAACGTATCATGATCAGAAAGGTAGGACGTTGTATAAGCGTTGTATTATTACATGTAGTTTAAAACTTAGCACATCCCATACAATAAGATTACCTATTAACTGTATTTTTTTTTTATTATTGTATCCGTGGTGTTTCTTGCCGGTCTCTTCTCCATAGGACGTTTGGAACCGTGCGCCTAGTCTCGACTTTTTGAAAGCCTTTTACAATATTCTGTGAGACATTTGAAAAACCTTTTAAAGATATCTATCACGTGAGAATCGCTCATGCCGTAGTGTAAAGATTAGACAGTCAGCAATGGTGGTGTCTAGGCTGACTGCCCAGGTGCGTCAGACGATCTCAAGTCTTGTTACTCCTGGAGGCTCTTTTTTAGCACACCAAATTAAGTTACCTTTTTAAGGCGTGTTATCAATAAAAAAAAAGCTTAAGCTAGAGTATTCTTTATTGTACACCAAAGGAAAAGTACAAAGTAAAAATATATTTTACACCTGGGGAACAAATGGCGACCTTATTGCTAGATCGATTATTTTTTTCAGACTAATATGAAGTTATTAATCTTTTACAAAATGAAATAATTTTCTTTTAAAATTGTCCGTAGAAACCCTGCTTCCCAATTAAATTATTCAATAGGCTAGATGACTGCATGAAAAATAAATTCTGAAATCTTGTTTGGTAATAGTTTACCTGCTAAAAACTCATTAAAACTTAATCTCTTGCTTATCTTTGGCGTTTTTAATTTATCAAAATCACACAATAAGTAAGTAAATGGCAATGCAAAACTATGACGTCACGCTTTAGTATTCCAAACATTTTTAGAACAAAATGTCGTTTTTGACAGTTCATAAAAAGTAAATCAGATGACTAGTAGTCATCTACCGTATTGTTACATAACATAATTTCACGCCTGTATTCCCCGAAGGTTTAGGCAGAGGTGTACTAATTGTACACCCACATTTCGCCAATGCCGTTATCAAGTCCCATGTAATAGGGGGCGAGCATATTGCCATCTACCGGGCACAGTTCCAGACTCCGTGCTGCAACTGAGAAGTTCCATACAGAAAAACCCAATAACACTTTGCCCGACCTGGGAATCGAACCCAAGACCTCACGCTCAGCAGTCGCGCTTGCAATCACTGAACCAGTGAGGCAGTCCGTATTGTTATCAATTCATTTATAATCTTCTTCTTATTTGTGGTCCCCTCACGAATGAGGATCGTGACCATATGTGATTTGTCTCCATTTGCTTCTGTCGTGCGCCAGTTCAATAGATCGTTGTAGAGCTTCTCTCTTCATACATACATACATAAAGTCACGCCTTTTTCCCATGGGGGTAGGCAGAAACTACGGAACGCCACGTGCTACGATCCTTACATAACCCTTTTGCTTCATCTACATTCATGTATCGTTTCATACATGAACGCCGGTTGTGGGTACTGCGCACCTGACCTTTTTGAAGGACATCACCGATAAGGTCCGTATACGTCCTTCTAGGGCGTCCCCTCCTGGCGTTCTCTCTTCATGTATAATATTTTTCACTAAAATATCATCCTTATTGAATTTTTATTCCGTTGCGCCAAACAACGTCTCACTCGTACCGTTTCATAGCCAGATGTGTACCAAAAAAAGCGCTCTTTTTAATAAATACCTTTTGTATCAAAAGCATTATACGGACCCCAACAATGGAGCTGTTTTATTATTTTTTAAAAGGGTTCCGTAGGCGTGGCGCTTCCGTCCGCATTCTTTAATAGTTTTTGGGGTGGCAACACGGTTTTTTGTTTTTTTTTTTTTTCTTGTAAATATGACACTTTGCAAGAGGCGGTTTTCGCATTTTTATTTCGTAAAATGATTTTAATTGTTAGACGAAAGAAAGATGTTCTTTTATAAATGTGTAAGTATGTGTAACAGCTGACTTATATAGGCGCTACGGCCACTGAGAGTCTTATGTCAAGCAGTTAAAGATTATGAGATTAATAAAGGGACAAAATCAACATCATTGTAGGATAAAACTTAACTAGAATGTATGACTTTATGATGAAAGTCCCCTATTACATAGGTCCCAATAACAGCTACGGGGATGTGGAACAATGTGGGTGTATGATAGTACCCCAACTTAACCCCCCGGGAAAAACGGTCGCGATGTTATACTTATTGTGTAATTAAGTAAAATTGTAATTATTACAATTTGACATAAGAATCCTAAAGTTACTAATAAAAATATGTACCTGTCGCAATATCTGTATCGATTTGAAATCGTGCCCAGTAGATAGCAATAGACTCGCCCCCTATTACATATCGACTGTGAACTGGCAACATGTCCTATCTCGATTTTATGACGATTTCACTTGGTTATACCATTCTAAATTATTTCATACCCGGCAGCGCTGCGAATTAGACGCCAAAATCGAATTCATTCAATTTGTACTAACATCGACCGCGTTGTGCATACAACGCGGTCGATATCGTAATAGTTTCTTCTGAAACCTTTAATGTTGTTAAAAATGAGATAGTACCAGTTGCCAGTCGATATGACTCAATAACGGCATCGGCGAAGTGTGGATGTACAAAAATTACACCCCTGCCTAACCCTTCGTGGACACCATATCTAGTACCTATTTTATTTTATGCCTGATGCATATGTCACTTTGGACTGCGCAGATAAAACTGTGAAAATAGATAAGAGCGTTGCAAAGCCCACACACGCAACGATCAAATGCACAAGCTAAAATAAATATGAAGATTCTTTACGCAGACTTACGAATTTATTTGTTAGGTCTAACTATAAGATAGGGAGTACTCAGAATCAGACGAGGGGGTCATAACTACATAGCTACAGTGCAGATCGGCCGATCTGCGAGGTTAAGCAGCGCTTGCTGCCATCAGTCCTAGGATGGGTGAATGTTTATCACATATCGAGACTACTCCGTGCCTCGGAAAGCACGTTAAGCAGTTGGTCCTGTGTGTCATACGAACACCTATGACAGTCGATATGGATGTCAGCAACCCAGTCTGACAACCAGTGTAATGTTAAAGTATCAGTGTCTCCCAGTAAGTGGGTGGCGGAGGTCAGGTTGCAGTCTCAGTCTTTTTGTAAAATACTGATATTCAGCTGCAACTGGTAAGACTAGGAGCCGACCCCAATGTAGTTGAGAAAAGGCTAGGCAGATGATGATTATTTCTTTGTGAATTACATTCTAATTAATTTAAAGCGACATTTTGCGACGCTTGATTAGTTCATCTTAAATGTTGGAAAGGAAATAAGTGTAATACTATAACCAATTCTTTGGGTACGAATTTTTCCGTGGTTTTGATTTCCAGTCAAGTCAATACATTTAGAATATTTCTTGGTAGAAAATAATTTTTGCATAAAAATAAGGAACCCAAATTCTTCCTCTGTTTTGTACGGAACCCCATTCGGCGGTCTACCAACGAACCACGCGTCAAAGTTCTGGTACGTCAAAAACAATAGCAGTGAAGGAATTCTTCCCCGTAGGGCTGCCACAAAGCCGATACAGATAACTTGACAAAAAATTTAAATTTACATTTAATGATATCGTGTTTAAATTATTTCCTTCTTCCATAGCAGAAGTGTGATTTAGGAAAACCATTTCTTTTTTTTTATTCATTTATTATTACTTAGTTACTTCGTCAACAAACGTCGAACATTCAATTCTTATACGAAATTTCTGGAATCGTAATGACTTTGTTCTGCACTTCAGGAAATATTAGTACAGTTCATATTAGTTGGGAAACAAAAGGGATGTATAGCCATAAGATTTTAGCCATATCAAGTAGTACATGAAATACTGGGTTAATGACTGTCTCCCATATTCGGCATGAACCTATATCCAGCAAACAGATCTTGAAAAGACCTTAATTTCAATATTTGCATCACGATCAACCATTTAGGACAGCCCTATTTACGAGGTAAAAACTGAAGACATATTTGTCCCTCTCGGCCGTTGAAACACAAGAAAGAAGTTATTTTTGTTTAAAAAAAAAACGTTGGAGATATACTGCGCAGGCGCGGCGGTATCAAAGCATGCTTCACGTGTCACCGAGAGAATGCTTAGAGCGGGTTTGCACGAAAATGTGGAAAATATGGGGTACGTACGCTTGAATGTTGGTATACTGCTTTTGATTCGGATAGTGTGTATAGTTTTTAGGTTGGTGTACTTTGTACTGTTATAAAAAAATATTATTAAGTATTCTATATAAGTGAGGAATATCATCTGTTTCAATAGTCTAGTTTAGAGTGACTGTTGAGTTTTTGGTCCTTCGGTTTGGTTTGGTCTTTTGGTTCTTTGATCCTGGGTCGGGCAAAGTGTTATTGGATTTTTCTGATGCTACTCATTAGCAGCGGCAAAAATTCTGAAAACTGATCCAACCTTGAAGTATCAGTGTCTCCCTGTAATTTCGTGGCGGAGGTCAGACGGCAATTCCTCCGTATAAAGTACTGATATTCAGCCAACTTAGTTGAGAAAAGGCTAGGCAGATGATATAGCTATATGGAGTATGCTTGTAAAATAATATGTGTGCTCTTGTTACATTTTTGTATGTCATGTAAACTCAAAAGAAATTCCAGCGTGACACGACATTATAAAACAAAACTTTGAAGTATTTAAAATCGTTTTCACACTATATCTTCTCACCGACAGTGTGAAAGACAAGAATGACAGACTTACTGCCGCCGACAAGCCCGGATCATATCGCTAATACTAAAAGTTAATACACAATGACCTTTTGTTCGCACTTTCTGCACCATACTTGTGAAAATAGCATGATCACGCCAGTATTCTCCAAACATTTAGGCAGAGGTGTAATAATATAAACCCACAATTTGCCGATGCCGTTATTGAGTCCCATATAATAAGGGGGCGAACCTATTGCCATCTACCGGGCACAGTAGAGTTGGTGCTGCTACTTAGAACTTCCATGCAGAAAATCCAATATAATATTGCCCAATCCGGGAATCGAATCCAGAACCTCACCCTCAGCAGTCGCACTTACGACCAATAGACCAATGAGGCAGTCAAAATAGTGTTGTGAAAATAGCACTGTATTTTCGCTTTAACAAACTTAATACATTTTCGACGGTACGGTTTGCGCGGTACTTGAGCAATCGACTGCTGCGCTCTACATGTCGCTGGTTCGAATTCACGCGCAATAGATATTTGTAGGACCTACAAATAGTTATTCCGGGTCTAGGTATTTGTGCATGCGAATATTTTGTATTTGTATCCACGATACGGGAATTATTCTTAGTGTGAGGCAAAGATAGTGAATAAAAAAATTAAAAACTAAAAGGTTCACTAGTCACTGACTGCTTAAAAATCTTCAACAATATTTTAATATTACACCAAGACAATATTTTACACCACAATAAATTTTACACTCTCAGTCGGCACTTCTGTTTAAAACGCCGAAGCTACAGCTCTCTCCATACTCAGTGGTTAAAAGTCAATAATAATGGTCCTTTGAGCTTGGCGCAAATGTTACTGGTCGGGGTGTTCAAAGGATTTGTAATCAGAGACAGGTGATTCTGTTCTTGTTAAAAGTGATTGGAACTTTATGAAGGCTTGGTAATATTCTCGTTAAACTTTTGAGTCGGATAAACTGTTTCACAGACATACTAATAAAATTTAAAGTCACGGTTAAAAAACCGTTTAGAAACCGCCGTCGCCGCCGTTTATAAAACGTTGCCCCACACTAGGAATAATTCCTGTATCTTGGGTGCGTTTACAAACACATATATTCACATGAACATAAATCCGAACCCAAAACAATTATCCGTAGACCATACAAAAACATATTCCGTGCGGGTATCGAAACCGCGACACGTAGCGCAGCAGTCGATCTCTCAACCACAGCGCCAAAATTGCCGTCAAGGGGCTTGTAAAACTTATAAATTATATTTAAAAGGAGTCCCCATTCAAAATTAAAATATAATCAATCTATACTAGTTACGAATGGGGTGAGTAGAAATAGCAGTCATTTACCAATATTGCTCACAGCAGGCTCACAGAGCGGCGCGTGCCAAAATAACTGATTGTTAAACTGACTTATTGTTATTATTAGCTTGTTATTAACTAACGAGAGTTTTATATTAATTCCAGGGGTGCTATTCTCGTGTGATAAAGATGTTAAATGATTGAAAGAAAGAAAGAAAGAAAGAAAATGTGTTTATTGGCACAGAATAACAATTGAAAAAATAATTAAAATAAAATAAAAAGTTGCCGTAGTGCCAAAGGGGCCACAGCTCAGCATAAGTTAGGTAGCAGCAATACTTGCCACCTACCGCTGGTTTTCAGCTGCAACCCACGAGTGCTATACGCTCGAAACTTATAACTAATAAGTATGATTGATACGTCAACAGTTTATTACTTATAGCGAGGTGCTTGAATGCTATCAGTATTAATAAACCTGTACCCCCCAGGACTTGAGAGCAGCGGCGTGCACAGTTTTTAGACAGGGTAGGCAGAAAATTTTAAAAGCTTTTTCCCAAAAATACCTACTGCATATTGGTGTTGGTTCGTCGTGTTGTCGATTAAATAATTATGTATGTGATTTGCCACCTCAAATATCTTATAATAAATACTTATCTGAGTTATGTAGGGTAGGCAGTGTCTTTTTGTCTTTATGAACCGCACGCCACTGCTTGAGAGACAAACAAAGGACAGCAAAACTATAAGCATTAATGGACATTAGATAAATAAGAAAGAGACTGCCTCATTGGTCTAATGTTCAAAAGTGGGATTGCTGAGCGCGAGGTCTAGGGTTCGATTCCGGGCAAAGTGTTATTGGGTTTTTCTGTATGGAAATTCTCAGTAGCAGCATGGAGTCTGGAACTGTGATCCGGTAGATGACAATAGGCTCGCCCCCTATGACATGGGCCTCAATAACGACATCGGCGAAATGTCGGTGTAAAATAGTACAATTCTGCCTGACTCTTCGGGAAATACAAGCGTGATGCTATGTTATGTGTTTATACTATACACACGATACAGGAAAAATCATAGAGTGGGACAACGTTTTTAAATAACGATAACGTTATTAAAATACCGTTTTAACATAATGTCCTCCTGACCGATTTCGGTCACGGCGGCCAATCTCACCGGAGATTAGCCAACTACGCAGGAGATATTATAGAGCACAAGTGTGTGCGCAAACACAGGTGCTCTCTCTATTCCTTCACTCTCATAGTCCGATGGGACGGTAATCCGACACGACCGGAGAGAGATCAGACGCAGGACCAACGGCTTTACGTGCTTTCCGAGGCACGGTGTGTATTCACATACACGAAGACCCAGACCCGAAACAACTATCTGTAGATCATACAAATATTTGTTCCGTCCGGGAATCGAACACGTAGCGCAGCAGTCGATCTCTCAACCACTGCGCCAACCGTGCTGTTTTAACATATTCCGTTACATAATGCTATATAATTTTTTAGTTAACAATTATTACGTCACAAAATGAACAAAACATAAAATACTTATAATTTAAGTATCGGGTTTTGGCGCGTGCCATATTTCAATGCTCTCAGTCTTCTATGGTGCCATAGATTCGCCATCTTAATTCTATGGTGTAACGTTTCAAGTAATAGCGGGTTGCGAGTTTCGTATGGAGACTTTTTCTGATATTTTTAACAGTTAATAATATTAGAATGTAGCCCCTTCACAAGCATTGAAGCTTACTAAATCGAGATTTTATTTTTTTATTTTAGGGCCACCACATTTTGACTAAATCGAATTAATTCCTATTGTAAATTCAAATCAAATTTGAGTATCATCTATATAAATAAACATCATCATCATCATCATGAAGCATGAAGAAGAATGAGCCAGAAGGTGTCCACTGCTGAACGAAGGCCTCCAAATAAACATGAAGTGCTAAAAATGTACGTAAGCGCATAGCTTCAGAACGGCTGCGTCTTTTTGGCTAATTCTTTTTTTGTTGTATTTGTAATTGTCAGGGGAAGGTTTGTATGAAAGATTGTTTTTGTTTTTGAAAATCTACTGGAAACGTTAGAAATTTGGATAGTGTTTTTGTATGAAAATCCGAAGCCGGGACGAATAGCTAGTTTATTATATGGAATTACAATACAATTTGATTTGGATATAACGAACGAAACTTAAAACATTTGAAGTTCTTAATGTAGTGTATTGTGTGCATAGTTTTGTAACTGCAATTTTGCAATACAGAAAAATGACTAATTGGCTAATTTACTACCACGTTCTTATCTCTAGGAATTACTTACCCAATAGTACTTTCAAAAGATGATGTTCAAAAGAGTATCTAAAGGGCTCGTAGCTACATAGCTACCGCACAGATCGGTCGGTCTGCGAGGTTAAGCAGCGCTTGCAGCGGTCTGTCCTTGGATGGGTGAGCATTATTCACACATCGAGACATCTCCGTTTGACTACCAGTCTAGCCTTAGAGTATCAGTGTCTCTCAGTAATTGTGTGGTGGAGGTCAGATGGTAGTCGTTCCATGTACAATACTGATATTCAGCCGCAACCGGTTAGACTCCAATGTAAATCCAAATAGTAAAAACGTATTAAAATTAATATTTCTTAATGTTAGGAGTTCGTTTATTAATTTGTTATATTTAGTGCTATTAGCGTTACGAGATGGTAGAGACCTTACACAATGGTATTCTGGCACAAAAATTGGCCATTTTCAAAGAAACATATTAGTAGGATTATTGGAAGTTAAAATTTAACCTACATCGCAACTATTTGACTGAATTAACAATATCGTGAGTATTTGACAATGGTAACCTTACACCATTCTTCCTCACCATTGTGCTATGGGAGTGGTCAGTGGAGCAAAAAATGTTTTATTAACCGCTCGGGGGTTCGAATCTCAGTGGATGTTTTGAATTTTGAAATACTTTATAATATTATGGATTAAAGTGTTTGTTGTGAGTGTTTTGGGATCAAAATTGAAAGCTACCTGTACAATGTTTGTTAAATATAATACATACACAAAAATCTCTATCATCGGTTATTGTTGATATTTAAAAATGGTCGTTAGTCTACCATAGGTTGCCGGATATAGGCATTTCTACCTATCATCATCTGCCTAGCCTTTTTCCAACTACATTGGGGTCGGTCCACCAGTCTAACTGGTTCTATCAGTATTTTACAACGCGACTTCCATCTGATCTCCGCCACCCAATTACTCGGAAACACTGAAACTCTAAGATTAGACTGGTTGTCAGACTTTTTGGGCTGCTGACACCAGTAATGACGACCATAAATCTGTGCATGAAACCCACATTTCGCCAATGCTGTTGAATCCCATATAATAGAGGGTAGGATCGTTGCGGTCTGAAAGAAGATGTAGTGACAAGGTTAGAGAAAAGTATGCTTCGTTGGTTTGGTCATGTAGAGAGGATGGATGAAAGGCGATTAACGAAAAAGATTTATAACGCGGTTGTTAGTGGAAACGTCAGGAGGGGACGCCCTAGAAGGACGTATACGGACCTTATCGGTGATGTCCTTCAAAAAGGTCTGGTGTGCAGTACCCACAACCGGCGTTCATGTATGAAACGATGCATGAATGTAGATGAAGCAAAAGGGTTATGTAAGGATCGTAGCACGTGGCGTTCCGTAGTTTCTGCCTACCCCCATGGGAAAAAGGCGTGACTTTATGTATGTATGTATGTATGTATAATAGAGGGTGAGCCTATTGCCATCTACCGGGTACAGCTCCAGACTCCGTGCTGCTACTCAGAAATTCCGTACAGAAAAACAATAACACTTCTTCTTCTTATTTAAGAGTCTGGCTCTTGTCGGTGTAGCTGAAGTTCTTTCCACTTTTCTCTCTCCAGTGCAGTCTCCTTTACCTCTTTATAAGACATGACGGCAACCTTTTCCTTTATTTGGCTCATGTAACTTATCCTTGGCCTTCCTTTTCCTCTCGTTCCTTCTATCTTTCCTTCAATTATGTTTTTAATGAAACTGTCATGTCGTACAAGACGGCCTATCATCTTTCCTCTTCTGCCAATAACACTGCCCGACCCGAAATCGAACCCAGGTCCTCACACTAAACAGTCGCGCATACCACTAGACCAGTGAGTCAAGTAGTTTTTTTTTTACAAACATAAAGGACACTGCACACCTTGCTTCCGAAATAAGAGCATTGCATACAACATTGTTGTACAAAATAGGCGTGGTATATAAAAAAAGTAGCAAGGATGTCCTTTTGATGGGTATTTTATTGTCCTGGTATCTTTAAAAATATATTATAAAGTGAAATTTTTACACTGTGGGTTCTCATGAAAATATCACATATCGTTAAGAGTGTCGTTTAGCTGCCGGCTTCTGACAAAATTGTCTTGAAATACGTGCAAAATACATGTTTGGGCGTTAACGTTTCCTAAATCTAAATCTTAACCAATTAGGTAATTTGATTTTAGTCTATCATTTTGTCAGATTATAAACTAGGTCGACACGTAGTTTATTTTTTTTTTCAAAATTTTGATTTAATACGCATTAATAATTATCACGAGATAAGTGTAAGCAAGATTTTTAGTTAAAAAACGCGCTTGCCACTACTATACCAAAGCAGTCAAAGCCTTTAGAGAGATGGTGATAGACAGCGGCGTGCACAGAGTTTTTAAACAGGGTAAGCAGACATTTTTAAAAGCTTACTTACCAAATACACTTCCTGCATATTGGTATTGGTTCGTTGTCTTGTCGATTAAATAATGATGTATGTGATTTGCCACCTCAAATGACTTATAATAAATTTTTATCTGAGTTATATAGGGTAGGCAATGTCTTTTTGTCTTTATGAACCGCACGCCACTGGTGATAGATACACACATATCATAACATCATGCCTTTTCACCTCTGCCTACCCCTTCAGGAATACAGGCGTGATGCTTTGTATATGTTAAGTAAGTTATGTAACATGTGATCCATTTATAGGCTGATATCACCATTGACGTTCAATTAAAATTATCGATGTCTCTCAATTAAATTGCTGCAATGTATTAACTCGTTCATGAATTAATTTGATGTTAATCTTCCTAATTGACAGCTGTATGATTTATTGATTCGCTAGTGTGTAATGTGGGTTCGGTCGTTTCTTTTTGTTTAACAAAATGGGAACATAGGCATAGATATACTGAGAATTTCCATACAGAAAAACTCAATAGCACTTTGCCTGACCCGGGAATCGAACCCAGGACCTCACACTAAGCAGTCGTGCTTGCAACAACTAAACCAGTGAGGCAGGCAGAAAAAAAACACGCATTATTATATTATATTATATATTATCCGATAGTGTATAATAAGGATCAAATTTCGGGAAGTATGATATACTTATGTATATCAGTAGTATAAATATTTATAAAAAAAACTTAAAGTTATTAAGGCAAGTGGGCCAGTCTCAAAAGAGGACGCAAAAATGAAGAAAGCTTGAAATTCAGACGGCACAGTTTTTTTTTTCTTTATTTATTTGGGTCTTTTTAGTACTTTAACATTATGTCAGCCCCATTATTTCTTAAACTGTACCTCTATCACGAGTTTTCTAACTATTTACTACCATAGTAAAGTAAATTTTCATGATAGCGACTTTAGTTCTTAACTTGGTTACATTAGGGATTAGAGTCGCTTATATGACATATGTGTCATAGTTAAATTTTGATTTACTATTTACGATATTATAGAGATGTCATGTTAGCGACTCTAATCCCTAATGTAACCAAGTTAAGAACTTAAATCGCTTGCATAAAAATTTACATTTACTATGAAAGTAAATAGTGAAAAACTCATAATAGAGGTACCTACTGAATACATCTTGTTAAAGTCGGCACAGTTGGTGCAGTGGCTGTGCGATTCAGTCAGTCGAGTCATTGCTACAATTCCCGGACGAAACATATATTTGCATTGCCTAGCAGTAATTGTTCCGGCAGCCTGATTACCGATGTAGCGACAGGCGTAGATCGCGCGATAACTTCTGTCAAACGTCATTTTTGTGACATATAATGTATTGGCTGACAGTGAGATTGCTGTCGCGTGGCTGTTGCGTTGCTGTCGCTTTTTTACGTAATTAGGCTGCGGTTCTCTAATTACGTAAAATAGCGACAGCCACACGACAGTCTCACTGTCAGCCAATATATAATATATGACACAAAAATGACGTTTGACAGTAGCTATGGCGCGATCTACGCCTGTCGCATACTAATTGCTACATCGGTAATTAGGCTGCGGGTCTAGGCGTTTGTGCATGTGAATATTTGTGTTTGTAAACGCACCCACGATACAGGAATTATTCATAGTGTGAGGCAACGTTATAAAACAGAGGAAGAGCGTTCATGGTACACTCAGCATGAGAATTATACGATTCGCCAGAGGTTGTGGGTTCAAATTCCGCTCATGTTAATTTTATTCAAATTTACTTGCAGTATATTTTAACATTATAGCAGATTCTTCAATACATTTCTTTTGATAATAAACAAAACCCAGAGCTGAGCAACGGTGGCTTAATACTAGAAAAGCCGTTACAATACATGCCGTAAAAAAAACTTTTTAATCCTGCGCATTCGTCCTCCAGAGGGCGTTATCAACGTAATAATGAATTAAAACTCAATCCCTCTACATTATAAACTAATTCAAAGTTCATATCACACACAATGGTACAAACAACGCCGCACAGTGGGACACTACTAACATTAGTGCCACTGCATTATAACATAAAAAGATCAACAGTGGTCCTTTTTGTTTGGTACAAGTTATAAAAGGTAGCAAGACGTACGACAGCCTAATTACGTAAAAATAGCGACGGTAACGCGACAGCCGCACGACAGCAGCCTCACTGTCGGTCATTACATTAGGTATGTGACAAAAAAATTACGTTTGACAGTAGCTATCGCGCAATCTACGCCTGTCGCAAACTGATTGCTACATCGGTAATTAGGCTGCCGGTTAAATAAGATGACTACAAAATATCACCTAGAAGTTTAGCATTAAGTACAGGTGTACTATTTTACACCCACATTGCACCGATGCTGTTTCTCAGGTCCCATTTAAGTTTGATCCTATTTTTGTGTACCGGATACTATTCCGCCGCCTAATTACCGATGTAGCGACAGACGTAGATCGCGCGATAGCTTCTGTCAAACGTCATTTTTGTATCATATAATGTATTGGCTGACAGTAAGATTGCTGTCGCGTGGCTGTCGCGTTAATGTGGCGTGGCTGTCGCGTTGTTGTCGCTTTTTTACGTAATTAGGCTGCCGGACTCCGTGCTACAACCAAGAATTTTCTTAACAAATAAACCCAATAACACTATGCTCTCACAATAGAGTTATAAGACAGTATTTTTAAATTATTTTGACAGTATACTATATATACTGACATTTCTTAGGGCGGTTTTATCATGTCATCCGCTTATAGTGTACGCCACACCCTAAAGCGGTGTTCACACGTCGCCCGCTGAGCAAATTAGCATTGTGTCAGATAAGCTGGCGCCCTGCTGTCTCCCATTGTGCCACCGACCTAATCGCGACAACCCGATTTCGGGGAGGTGTGCTGTGGATTTTTGGGTGCAAGGTTCAGTATAAAATATTAAAGGCTGATAGCTTCATAGTGTCAGCTCTGATAGATAGGTAGTTGAAACTGCACCCGGGACTCAGTCTTTTCGACACAGTTAAGGGAAGTTAACAGTAAAGGAAAACATCGTGAGGAAACCTGCACACCTGGCAGGGCTTCAAAAATATTCTCTATAGTGTGTGTGGTCCGCTAACCGTCCGGCACCGTGGAGTACTGAGGCATAAATCCAGCCGGCAGTCGGTGAGGTGATAATGGATAAATGGAGATTTTCTGTTAACACAATTCGTTTTTTCAAGCAAGCTGAAGAGGAAAGGAGAAGAGGCCCTTGCCCAGTATAGTTGTAGTATTTTGTTAAATCGATCTTATTGCTAGACCAAGAGCTAACATAAGATAGCATCACGCCTGTATCCCTGAAAGGTTAGGCAGATGTGTACTATTGTGCATCCACATTTCGCCGATGGTATTATTAAGTCCCATGTAATAGGGGGCGACCCTACTGCCATCAACCGGGCACAGTTCCAAACTCCGTGCTGCTACTGAGAATTTCTATATAGAAAAAACCAATAGCACATTGCCCGATACAGGAATCGAACCCAGGACCGCACGCTCAGCAGTGGCGGTTGGTACCACTACACCAAGAGGTATTTGTTGGTTATAATTATTTACAATATCTCCTTGAACGGGAATCAAAGCGTGACCAATCTAAGGTGCTGACCTTCCACGCAAGGAACCCAAACGTATCATAAAACAAAAAACCAGAGACCTTTCCGTCTTGGTAGCACCAATTTGTTTTTGATGAACCCCGCGATATACAGAAATGTCTTTTTTACCGGCTGCAGAATGAATCGCTTTTCGGAAACCCAAGGAAGCTGGGTCGGTGTGTTCCACTTTGGTTTTCTGAATGAAATGAATGAGGATAAATGTATTTTGGGATTCATAAAATTACTAGCTTCCGGCCGCGGCTTCGCCCGCGTGTATTACGAATCCGTGCATTTTCCCGGGATAAAAAGTAGCCTATGTGCTATTCCAGGCTATAATCTACCTTTATGCCAAATTTCATCCGAACCCGTTAAAGAGTAATAAAGATCCATCCATCCATCCATCCATCCTCACAAACTTTCAGATTTATAATATTAGTAGGAATATTAGTAGGATTTATTGACGTGAGTTTTAAAAATATTGTAAGGTCGGGACAAGCAATTCTTGGGTGACTAGAATCATGTTGAAATAAAAATAATTATGTTTAAATAACATCGCAGATATCGTTCACTTTTATGCAAATATTTTAATATGTCACATGAGATATATCTTGGAAATTAATATCAAAGAGCACAAGCTCTCTTTTAAGGCTCAGTTTTTTTTTTAATATTCATGGACTTTCTTATTGTTTTTCTTCATAGGAACAACAATTTGTAATCGCGCAATCTTTTTAACTTCAAGTCTAGTCATGAGTGCCTGCTAACTGGAATTCATTAATATTTAATTGAATGAATCAATCAAATGGATGATAGATCATTTATCTGCGTAACAGCGTCATGTTTGGTAGCGACTGTTTCGTTTACGTCATTAAAATGCGTTAGGCTATAAAAATTAAAATCCCAGAAGCGATAGCGTGATGATACAAACTTTTTGTTAAAGCTAGAATCCTAACTAGCACTACATTGTAACTCCCATCAAAATCAGTAAATTGGTTTTTAAGTTATAAGTGTTCAAACAGACAGACTGATAAACGGTTTAAGATCTTTACTAAAGTAGATATGTTTAAAAAAATACATAGAACGTGATATACGTGAAATTTAACTTAAAATAAATGTGTTTCTTCTGTTAATACATCAAGTAATAAACACAAAATATTTACATACACAAAACAAACTGGCAAATCTCTTGGTTGCAAAAGGAACACACCAAATCAAGGTCGATGTTTTGTTGAAATTCAATATTAATAAATTCTTTAGTTTTCGAGTGTAAAACAAAATGAGCAAACCTTTGTTGCATCTCCGGTCGATGTGTGATTCCGGTCGCAAATTCGATGCCGTGTCATTGCGTTTTTGTGTTTTCTGTTTATTATTGTTTATTTTCGTTTTGATGTTTGATGCATCAGTTTGGGGATTTTGTACGGTCAGAGTTAATAGTTTAATAAGATAAAGGTCGTTTATTAATATAGCATCACGCCTGTGTTGCCCGAAGGGTAAGTAGAGGTGTATACTCTACACTGACATTTCGGCGATACCGTTATTAAGTCCCATATGATAGGGAAAGCCTATTTACTCAACACAATTCCACACTCCGGCTTGCTAGCGACAAATCTCAGCTGAACTATGATTTATAACAAAGTACTAATAACAAAAAAAAAAAAAAACATTTTTTAAAAATTGTGTGTGTCTGTCTGCCTTTCTCTTTGTTCCGGCTAATCTCCGAAAAGGCTGGACCAATTTTGACGTGACTTTCACTGACAGATAGCTGATATTATAAGGAATAACTGAGGCTACTTTTACATTAGAAAAAGAATTAGGGTTCCGCGCAAAATTCCACGCAGGTGAAGCCACGGGCAGAAGCTAGTTCGCAATAATACAGGTGTATTCCTATTTTATATTATTATCTATAATATTCGCCTTTTCCAACAATCAATGAAAGGAACAAACAATCAAGGTAGGCACACCTATTCTCAGCCATACGGCCCGACAATACATTATTCCCAAACTACATTCAACAAACTAAACCAAGTGGAATTATGTCAAAATCTGTCTATACCCTAAACTGAAGGGCGTGATGATACAAAGGGTTAATCCTATACAATGGATTTGAAAGCATTATTATATTATTTTTTGTGAAACCCGTCATAATCTTACCAAATAATATTTATTACTGTGTACAAATATTGTTTTGAACATATGGCTTATTTGTGGCAGTCTCTTAGTAACGGTGTTTTGTTGTTGAGGGTCCACGAAACCAGCCTCCCTAAGAGCCGAATTTGGGCATCTAAGTTCGTCTGGCTAATCGGCGCACCGTGAGTAATTAGCCCTGTTAGGAAAATCAGCAAAAAAATAACATTTTGAACGCCAAAAAATTTGTCATCTCGCAATTATGAGATTTAAAAAAAAACGATATTACTCGTATGATAGGCAGCGGCGTGCACAGAGTTTTTTAACAAGGTAGGCAGAACATTTTAAAAGCTTCTTTACCAATAATACCTACTGCATGTTGGTATTGGTTCGTCGTCTTGTCGATTAAATAATGATGTATATGATTTGCCACCTCAAATATCTTATAATAAATATTACTTAACTTAACTTAACTACTTAAATATTAATACAATACAAGATTAATCTTAATGTTTTTCCCGACTGCGCGACGCAAAGGAGGGTAACGTGTTTTGATTAAATAAATAAATAAATTCAACCCATTACTGTCCCACTGCTGGGCAAGGGCTCTTCTCAACGAGAAGGGTTAGGCCTTAGTCCACCACGCTGGCCCGGTGCGGGTTGGCGGACTACACACACCGTCAAGAATAAGAATTATGCAGGTGTGCAGGTTTCTTCACGATGTTTTCCTTCACCGTAAACGCAAGTGATAATCAAATTATGATCCGCACATGATTTCGAAAAGTCAGAGGTGCGGGCCGGGTTCGAGCTCAGACCCTTCTGCATGGAAGGCAAGCGTTCAACCGCTAGGCTATCACTGCTAATAGTGTTTTGATTACATTATCAAAATTCCTTGAAATAAGTCCAACAAGTTACCAATCTGTCGTGTGTTCGTAAGTAATATTGGTCGCACAACTAGTGACCATACAATACTGGCAACTCAGATCAATGCGGCTTCGTTGCACTTCCATTGTGACCACATTGGCTCATCCGATCTGCTACCTGTGTTTGTTTGAACACACTAGCTGATATTAATTCCGCACTAGCTGACTTTGACTCGTCTAAATAACAGCAAAGCTATTTGCGATCGTAAAAAAATCCCCTCGAAAAAAGGACGTTCGCCTCCCGAATTTTCCAATTATACAGGCAAAAAAAAAATTCTGATCAGTACCTCTATCACGAGTTTTCTAACTATTTACTATCATAGTAAAGTAAATTTTCATGACAGCGATTTTAGTTCTTAACTTGGTTACATTAGGGATTAGAGTCGCTTATGTGACATGTGTCATAGTTAAGTTTTGATTTACTATTTACGATATTATAGAGATGTCATGTTAGCGACTCTAATCCCTAATGTAACCAAGTTAAGAACTAAAATCGCTTGCATAAAAATTTACATTTACTATGAAAGTAAATAGTGAAAAACTCATAGTAGAGGTACAGTCCAGCCGTTCTCAAATCAGCTTGCCAATAAAACAGCATTTAATTTTTTATTTAGACAGATTTTTATTGATATAGATCCTTGGTTGCTATCTCGATTAGACTCAAAATCTACTGTTTACTGACTAAGACTCAGTGCAATCTATTAATATAATCAGTACTTCTTCACGTATATATTCACATCACACATTAAAATTATATTTTTCTTTGCCTTGCTACAATCGACTGGACTATCTGCCGCGATCGACTGGTTGGCCACCCCTAATAGTTTACCAGATGATAGTTTACCTAAAAGTTTTCATACAAAATACGTTAATGTTTTTACCCCACTAAACATGAGCCGATTTTGCTGATTTTTGTTTATGTTATAGACACAACTAAATACTAAGTCGTCACGTTTTTGTTTTTTTGATATTGTTTATAGATTGAGAAATAATTAACCCTCAAACCCTCAATTTTTTAAAAACTAATTTTCTTCCTTATCTCGTGTTTTTTTTTTTATTATTCTTGATAGGCTCGCCTTTGTCCACTATCTCACCTGATGGTAAGCGATGATGGGGTCGAAGATGTAGCACGCTTGCCTAGAAGTAACCTATTAACCTATTATGATAATTTTAAAATTTATCAAAATTTAAATAAAAAACAAAACTTGTCGACCTAGTTTATAATCCGACAAAACGATAGAGACCAAAATCAAATTAATTCGTTAAGATTTCGATGTAAGAAACGTTAACGCCCAAACACCTATTTTGCGCGTAGGTATTTCAAGACAATTTTGTCAGTAGCCGGCAACTAAACAATACTTTTAACACACAATATCGACATTCGTGTGTTAACCAGACTTTGGGCATTCCTTGCTCTAGGGCTACGTTAAATCATTTATATATAGGTAACATACTTTGACTCTGACGGCACGGTTGGCGCAGTGTGTTGAGAGATCGACTGCTGCGATCGGTGTCGCGGTTTCGATTCTCGCACGGAACAAATTTTTGTATGATCTACAGATAGTTGTTTCGGGTTTGGTTGTGTGTGCATGTGACATGTATGTTAGTAAACTGTACCCACGACACAGGAGAAATCCTAGTGTGGGGCAATGTTTTTTTTTAAAGAAATAAAAGAAAAAGAAAACTTTATTTTTATATAAATACTGAAATGAAATGCAGTACAAAATCGCCCTGTGTGCACCGCTCCTCATCCACAAAAGTGCAACACGCCCCGCTGTGTACAATAGCCTTAACAAATATTTAGCAAATAATACCTGGTGTGGCCCGGGCTTTACGTTGAGTGTGTTACGCCCTTATATTTGGGATAAAAGTCTAGAGTTTATTATTGAATTTCTGAACTGAAGTGTTTGTGCTTATAAAATGGCATATGGTGGCATAATAAGCCCCTTAATATTATATTAGGTGTCATATAGGCAACCAAGGGATGAGTATTTATACTCAATAATGAGTACAGGGTCACGCATTCGAATCCAGGTGCACAAACAGGACAGATTAGATACATAGCTTATGAGTATTATTAGTCTAATGGTTGTAAACGCGACTGTTCAGCGTGAGATCCTGGGTTCGATTACCAGGTCGGACAAAGTGTTATTGGAGTTTTCTTCATGGAAATTCTCAGTAGCAGCGCGGAGTCAAGAACTGTGACCGATAGATGGTAATAGGCTTCTTCACTATTACATGGGACTTAATAACGGCATCGGCGAAATGTGGGTGTTCAAAAAGTTCACCCCTGCCTAACCCTTCGGGGAATACAGGTGTGATGCTATGTATAGTATATGATAATTATTATTCTATTAAATCGCACATTTATAAATTGTAATGGTTTGCAGACAACAGAGCAGATAAATACCCCACAAAAAAAATATGAAACACACTTCATCAACCTCAAATTGGGGATATACACCACTCAACCAACTTACCCGTATGACACACAAAACAGGTACTTAAATCATTTAATACTTTTTTAATACACTTTAAAATCAGTGAGAGTCCCTATTTCTGATTTCAAGATGAAATATAACAAAACCATTTTATACACCTGTGCTAAACGAAAACTGCCTTTATTTCTTGTTTTATAAGGTCGTAGAGAACTGTAGAGATAAGTTTGTGCTCGTGAGGCTGTCGAGTGTTCTTCGTGAGAAGAATTGAAGCCAGTATAATAGGTATTAATGCATCTGTTACTTTTAAATGTAGCTCGGTTTCCGAGGGGGATGTGGGTTCGATTCCCGGTTAGTTTATTTGTTATTTACATGTTTTGTGAGGCAGCTACAAAGTGTCACTTCAGATCTGTCGATTTGTGAGGTTAAGCAGTTATTGTTGCGGTTAGTCATTGGATGGGTGGCCGTTATTTACAGATCAAGACCTTTCCGTGCTTCGGAGAGCATATTTAAGCACGTTTCGAGTGTTTTCCAAATACCTATGACAGTCGTTACGGGTGTCAGCAGCCCAAAGTGTCTGACAACAATCAGTCTGACCTTAGAACATCAGTGTCTCCCAGTAATTAGGTGGTGGAGGTCAGATGGCAGCCGCTCCGTGTAAAATACTGATATTCAGATGCATCTGGTTAGACTGGAAGCCGACCCCAATGTAGTTGGGAAAAGCTTAGACTGGTGGTATTAAATTAGATCCCCTTGCCTAGCCTTTTCCCAACGACTGATAGTTACTGGGAGATACTGATATTCTAAGGTTCGACTGGTTGTCAGACTTTTAGAGCTTTTGACACCCGTAACGACTGTCATAGGTCTTCGTATGACACCCGGGACTAACTGATAACGTGCTTTCCAAGGCACGGAGAGGTCTCAGTGTGAGAAAAATAGTCACCCATCCAAGTACTGACCGCGTCAAGCACTGCTTAACCTCGCAGATTGACGGATCTGCGTGATAACTATGCAGCTACGAGTCCCTCATGATGGTATTAAAGTTTTCCCCGATTTTCCAGGTCGTGAGTTCAAATCTGATATATTATACACCCAAAATTTTAAGTCAAAGTCTTCGATAAAACTAGGCATGGACGTTGTTCATCAAAATTAAGCTATACGACATCTCGTGTCTACACTAATACGGATACGTCGTGAAGATATGACCTTACAAGTATGACCGCCGAAAATCCCACCAACCTGGCCGTCTAATACATCTGAATTGCTTGTAATTGGACCTTCCTCTTAAATTGAGTGCACTTACATTTTAACCGAAAATAAACACACAAAATTCAACCTTCACTCAAGCAGAGACACCTCAAAATCGAATGTCAATTTCTAGAGCACTTACCACCTTTTTGGTGACCAATTTAGAAGAAATTATCAAAGGAAATTGAACTCTATTTTTTAGGAAATAGAATTGGCTTTTGTGTGTGGTTTTAATATGACCTTAGATACAGGAAAAGGGGTGCAAGAGCGCCAAATGAAATTGATTGATAAGATGTCCTGATTGTAGTGAAGATGTTTGTATTATCGCGCTATCGTTGTGGGGTCACAGCAGGAGTTAATTGGCGTTCATAATTAGTGTCATCGACCGATGGCTTTGCTTTTATGTATCATTATATGACCCTCAGATAATTATAGGCTTATTTCTTAGCTTATTTTATTATTTTGTTTAATGTATCCGTAAGCTAGTTGCCATTGTAAGCTAATCTTTGATAATTAATTTCTTTATATACATGTATAATGTAATCTTACGCTAGTTACAGATGGCTATCCATTGTAAATGTGAGCACAGTGTAGGGGTATTCTTTTTACTTTTATTTTTATTAACAGACTTTATGTTAAAGTTGCATTTAGTATTTATTTGACGAAACCTACATTGTTCTCCCATACTTTTTCCACATTATGTTCATGGCAAGATTGTTAAAAGAGACTTTAAAAGAGTATCCATGGAGTTTCTTGCCGGTTCTTCTCCATAGGACCAACTTTTTGGAAACGTGCAACTAGAGTCCTATAACGTTTCATAAGTGCCTGTATTAGGTTTATTTGAAATAAAAACAATTCTATGTAGCAAGAGTGGCGCAAAAAGATTTTGGCTGGCAGAGTTCAACATGCCCATTTTAAAACCTGAATAACTTAAAAAATAAAAACGTTGCCACTAGGAGTAATTCCTGTATCGTGGGTGCGTTTACGAACACAAATATTCACATGCACAAACACTCAGACCGGCCTAATTACCGATGTAGCAATCAGTTTGCGACAGGCGTAGATCGCGCGATAACTACTGTCAAACGTCATTTTTGTGTCATATATGTATTGGCTGACAGTGAGATTGCTGTCGTGTGGCTGTCGCGTTGCTGTCGCAGTTTTTACATAATTAGGCTGACGGAACAACTATCTGTAGTTCATACAATTATTTGTTCAGTGCGAGAATTGAACCCGCATCGCGTATCGCAGTAGTCGATCGCTCAACCACTGCGACAACCGTACCGTTAATAGTCAGTGAGTTGTATTTCGCTTTTATATTGTACTAGCTTCCACCCGCGGCTTCGCCCGCTTGGTTTACGAACCCGTACATTTTCCCGCGATAAAAAGCCTATGTGCTATTCCAGACTATAATCTGTCTCTGTGCCAAATTTCGTCCAGATCCGTTCAGCCGTTCTGGCGTGAAAGAGTAACAAAGATCCATCCATCCATACATCCATCCATCCATCCATCCATCCTCACAATTTTTCACATTTATAATATTAGTAGGATTAGTAGTATAGTATTGTATATTAAAAAGCGACTGCCTCATTGATGTAGGTCGCAAGCGCGGCTGCTGATCATGAAGTCCTGAGTTCGATTCGAGGGTCAGGTAAACTTGATCTGCAAATTATCAGTAGCAGCACGGAGTCTGGAACTATGCCCGGTAGATGACAACAGGCTTGCTCCCTATTACATGGGACTCAATAACGCCATCGGTAAAATTTGGATGTACAATATAGTACACCTCTGCCTAACCCTTCGGGGAATACAGGCGTGATGCTATGTTATGTTATAAAAAAGGGATATCCCACTGTCTGACTGTCTGACTAATCATCAAATCTCACTAACTATAAAGCTTCATCATCATCATCCAGAAGACGTATACTGCTAAAAGAAACCATAATCCCCACGCTTGGCAGGCGCCTTGGGGATCGCAGTGGCTCACCGATTAGTGAGAGGACGCTGCTGCCCGTCCTCCGGTGTCTGGCCGCAGTTTTAAGACGTACCCGGGTCTATAAAGCTTACATATTTAAAATTTGGCAAATAAGTTCTTTATATGGTTTAGGCATTGGCTAAGAAAGGATACATTGTCTAAGAAAGAATATTTCAAAAGTCAACCCCTAAGGGGGTGAAATTGAGGTTCAAAGTTTGAATGAAAAAATCTTTCTTAACAGAGTTGCTGAACAAATAGGACTTATATAATTGTACGTCAACTGATACAAATTGAGGGTTATGATAAGAATCTCATACAAGAAGTATCAACAGACATACCTACATACTTTTTACTGACCAAAAGAAAAATCACTAGTATATCGATATAATTATTACAAAAAAATTGATCAATACTAAATAACAACCATAATAAGCCTCAATTCTATATTTAAACTAGCAAATTATATGCATATACCGTATACTTTTAATTGCAACAAAAAGTTTTAGAGAATTATTCAAACAGTATCTTTGCGTGAAGTTTTCAAGTGTACTGGCAGCGCCATCTAGTTTGCGTTCAAGGAAACAAAACTTGTATGAATTCACGTTTCGATTTTAAAATTATAGAATATTAATTAAGTGGATATTTTAATGAACTATAAGCCAATTAAAGTTTGTCTATTGAACTAATGAAACTATATAGTAGGGATGTTACGGAGCTTCGACTCCGAATTCGATATGTCGGAAGCTCCGATTAAAATTACCTACACCTCCGAATCCGGCTCCGGTTCCGATATATCAAAACGGAGGTATATACCGGAGTTACAAGTTATGACTTGCTATCGCTGTAGCGCTACCGAGCGCTTTCTATATGACACTGACAACTGACTGAGTATATGTGTTCTGTGCAACTGATGAACGAAGAGTAAACGAGTTGCGGCAAGTTTTTTCTTTTTTATTTATTTACATTTTACATTCATAGATTTGCTCCGACTCCGACTCCGATTCACCTCCGACTCCGCGGAGGTCACTACGAGAACCTCCGACTCCGATTCCGCCTCCGATAAATCCACCTCCGTAACATCCCTACTATATAGTTTTAAACTTACTCGATTTTTTTTACTGTTGTCAATTTTTTTTACGTTAGCTATTTCTATGGCTTGTTAACATGTACAGAAAGATCCTTGGCGTTAGTAGTCTTTCCTTTGTCAGGTTCTTAAGCATTCTAATGGTTTTAAGCCACTTAGTAATTATACGAGTTAAAATATCTTGTAACAACGCCAAAAAGAGGTATAATAGTAATAAAATTTCGATGAATAAATGCATTTACTATATGGACATGTTTTGCTTGTATGTATGCTTTAAGTTTTAAGTGCAAGCAGGTGTACTCAACATTAGGACCGCAGGGATAATTTTGTATCCCTATTGCGATTTTTCGGCGACGTCGATCGTAATATGAAACAATCGTGCGCGCGCATTTGAGTGTCTTCTATTTAAAACGCGTCCACATTGTGTTTATAAATTTTAAGCTTGGCGTTGTTACATAGTCGTTGTCAAGGACACCTCGGAATAACGGTACCGACTTGTGATTGTTTAAAACTACCGTTGAGTCTAAAATCGGCACGCCGAAGCCCATAACAGTGCCACGCTGAAGCCCACAACAGTGCAAGGCCGGAGCCCATAACACTGCCACGCCGAAGCCCACAACATTGCCACGCCGGAGCCCACAACAGTGCCACACTACAGTGCCAGGCTGAAGCCCACAACAAGGTCACGCCGCAACCGACCACAGCAATCATGCCCAATAAATCTCGTCTCGGAGGACACTGAAAGGATTTCTTCGTTGTGACTTTCCATACAACCTACGTATATATACATCTTCGACCTCCGAGTAAAGGTTGATAACCACTGGCTCATAGAGTGCAAAACTGCATTACCATACCACAGAGGCCGACATGCAAATTAATGGTCGTAATTAATTAGCCCATATCTATTAACTTTCTTGTAATAAGAATCACACACATCAATCCGGTTTTTTTTTAAGTTACTCGATTCTTTTTAATTATATCGATTCAAAGAATTTTCGACTACTTTTTTTGTAAGTTTTCTCATAAGTACTAAGTATTATGGGTAAGCTTATAAAAAGACTAGCTTCCGCTCGCGGCTTCGCCCGCGTGGTTTACGAACCCGTACATTTTTCCGGGATAAAAATAGTAGCCTATGTTCTATATCAGACTATAATCTATCTCTGTGCCAATTTTCATCCAGATCCGTTCAGCCGTTCTGGCGTGAATGAGTAACAAAGATCCATCCATCCATCCATCCTCACAAACTTTCGCATTTATAATATTAGTAGGATAGAATCTAGGATTAGAATAGTTTGACTTTTTTTTGTAATGATCTTTCTAACTGTGAGCTTAGTGTCTTAGCTTTGATTGCAGGGTCAAGGAACGTATTATCGGATTTTCTTGCATTGAAATCTCAGTAGCAGCACGGAGTTTGGTATTGTACCCGGCAGATGGCAATAGGCTCACCCCCTATTACATGGAACTAATTCATCATCATTATCATCATCATCAGCCAGAAGACGTCCACTGCTAAACGAAGGCCTCCCCCAAGGGGGGTTTGCCATAATCCCCACGCTTGGCAGGTGGCTTGGGGATCGCAGTGGCTCACCGATTAGTGAGAGGACGCTGCTGCCCGTCCTCCGGTGTCGGGCCGCAGTTTTAAGACGTACCCGGATCGTGGAACTAATTACATATTGATTATTATCTACACATCTACACTTGCATATTTCCAAATCCATTTAAAAATATTTTCTTTCTCTTGTAAATGTGAGCACAGTGTAGGGGTATTATTTATACTTTTGTTTTTATTTGCATCAACAGACTTTATGTTTAAGTTCCATTAAGATAGGGTTGCCTACCGTCCTGTTTTTCCAGGACATGTCCTGCTTTTTGGAGGGTCCTGGGTTGTCCTGAATAGTTATTAAGTAGCGTCCTGGGTTTTTTAAAGAGTCCTCTTAAGGTCTTGTTTTATTATTCGCACGCCACTACTGCGTCGAATCTTAAGTTTAATCATCGGCGTTATTTTATAAAACATTATAATTGCTTTTCATTGAGTGTCCTGTTTTTAAACCGAAATGTCCTGGCATTTCCACTTTAAATCCTGTTTTTTTCAGAATTTGGGGATGGGAAACATTAAGACATGGTTCTCTCATACTTCTTCCACATTATGTACTTGGCAAGATTGTTAAAAGAGACTTTAAAAGAGTATCCATGGAGTTTCTTACCGGTTCTTCTCCATAGGACCAAATTTATAGAACCGTGCAACTAGAGTCCTATAACGTTTCGAAAGTGCCTGTATCAGGTTTATTTGAAATAAAAACAATACTATTTAACCACCTATCTTTCCATTAAGAAAATATAAGCACTGAAAATATACACGACCATCATGTAGATACATCGTTATGTATATAATGGAAATGGATGGAGAGCGAGACAGAGTATCCTTCCTCTCGCTTTTCACGAAATGGCGTGTGTCAAATGGCATATCCCACGGTATTTGTGCAGAGAGGTATTTGCGATTAGCTAAAAGGTGAACAGTTGAATGTACCCATTTCTGTATATGAGAAGCAGAGATTTCTAGCAAGTCCCTTATATATAATAAGGAACATGTTAAGAACCTCAATGTTATTTCAATCTAAAATACAAAGCATCACGCTTGTGTTCCCCGAAGGGTTAAGCACAGGTGTAATAAAAACACAAATTTTGTCAATATCATTCTTAAGTCCGTGTCGGGGGCGAGCATATTGTCATCTATCGGGCACAATATAAAACACGGGGCTGCTACTGAGAATTCTCTAACACAGCGGCTCTCAAACTTTTTTGGGGACCCTTTTGGAAAACGAAACATTTGACGGAGCCCTAAAATAATCAAAATCTGATTTTATGTGTATTGTTTATTCATCGGGAGTTATGAAATTGTTTTTTTTTTTTTACTTTTCATCAATTGTTTGATGTCAGGTTTGGTTGAAGAGAGTTGACTATGAAGAGTATGCTAAGTATTTTCGTGGAGCCCCAGAGAGAGACTTTACGGAACCCTAGGGCTCCGCGGAACACTCTTTGAGTACGGCTGCTCTAACAGAACAACCAATAACCCTTTACCCAAACTTCGAATTTCAGACCTCACGTTCACGTTCACGTTCTTGCAACAACTAAACCAGAATGCACAAAAAAACATCAATCCGTTATATTTACGCTAAACTTAATCTAGTACCTATTAAGTCAACCTACAACTCTGTATGCCCAGTTGCGGAATATAAGCGTGATGTTACGTATGTCGGTCGAATGAAACAAAAAATCGTTTTCAACTTACAAACATACATAGTTGCTTCATCGATTAACTTGTAAGAATGGACGGAAGGAAACGGCCTATATGGCATCGATGCAAAGAAATACATAACGGTTTTATACATATATACAGACGGCGGTTGGCGGTTGGCGCAGTGGTTGAGAGATCGACTGTTGCGCGACGTGGTGTAGGTTCGATTGCCGCACGGAACAAATATTTGTATGATCTACAGATAGTTCTTTTTCATTTTTCTCTTTTTTCTTTTTTAAAAAGCGTTGCCCCACACTAGGAATAATTCCTGTATCATAGGTGCGTTTAAAAACACATATATTCACATACACAAACACCCAGACCCGGAACAATTATCTGTAGATCATACAAATATTTGTTCCGTGCGAGGATCGAACCCGCGACACTTAGCGCAAAAAGCTAATCGCTTAGCCACTGCGTCAACCGTGTCGTTGTTTATATATAATAATAAATAATTGTTAATATTGGTTGAAAATACGCATTATAAATGTGAAAGTAACTCTGTCTGTTTGTTACCTCATCACGACTAAACCACTGAACCGATCGTTATGAAATTTTACAAAGAGATAGCCTAAGTCCTGAAGAAGGATATAAGCTTATTTTTACTATTGCAGCAAAACACTAAGTAGATTATAAATACAAAATACATGCAGACGAAATCACGGGTAACATCATCATCATCATCAGCCAGAAGACGTCCACTTCTGAACGAATGCCTCCCTCAAGGTTTGCCGTAATCCCCACGCTTGGCAGGCGGCTTGGGGATCGCAGTGGCTCACCGATTAGTGAGAGGACGCTGCTGCCCGTCCTCCGGTGTCTGGCCGCAGTTTTAAGACATACCCGGGTCATATTCACGGGTAACAACTAAAGCTAAATTATACCAGATTTGAGTTTATAACATTTAAGAATTTAGTCGTTTTTGATACATTGATAACTTCACTTTGATCCTCTTTAAATTACATTCTAGACAATATGATACTTTCAGACAATTTCACAAACTATCCTTATTCAGTCTCATGGCTCTTTCTAACAAAAAACATGAGAAAAATATGGAAGATATTTTGCCTCGTCAAATTAGTCAACTTGCTTGTTAATTAAAAACGTGAATTTAGTAGCCATAGGAGTTGATTGTTGCTATTTTTTCGTTAATAAAAGCATAGACAAATTGACGGTTCTAAATATTTTCTGTCCCTTTTTAATGGTCAATGTGAGAAAGAGATAATGTGATAAAAATTAGTCCTGTGCGATGCCAACAGAATCAGGACGATTGTTTACCGACGGTGAACACTTTGTAATCAGATGATATTGTAAAGTTAACAATTATCACAAACACATATAATTTTCTTTACCTTCCTTTTTTTTATCTAAAATATATTGTTATTTAAGCATTACATTTGTAAATTACAGACAAGTACTTGTAATATAACAATTAGTACTCCAGAATCTTTATTATCAAAAAAAAACTGTCAATGATTACCGTCGGCAAAACAGTGAAACATAAAGGGACATACTGTCACATAATTATAAGTTAGTACATAGCAAATGTATATATAGTTAGTAGAATAATACTGAATGAAAAGAAGAAAGATTATAATTTTAAGCTAGGTGAACGCTTAAGGAGTGGATTTCTCTGCCGGCCACCTGTGTCTCCCGATTTTGATCTTGAAAGCTTGATAAAATCTTGAAATACAAAGTGATTGAGCATTATGTGAGCTTGCGTGATCCATCCTCGACAGCATCGTCACTTACCATCAGGTGAGGTGCTGGCAAAGGCACTCAAATGTATAAAGAAAAATTACATAATTTAAAAAAAACAAACATCTTGATCACAAATACGAATCATTGCAACAAAAACAAAAGAACACACATAGAAGTGAACAATTACAATGAAATATGGAAGTCTCACTGAATACATAATTGTCAAAATGTAGTTTCATGTTCGATTTTCCTGGCGAAACCGCAACTGAGAATATACTGCCGACATTCTTTGACAGTGAAAAAAAAATATCGCCTTGTTTCAGTGTATCATATAGTAAGGCCATATACGTTCAAATACAACTCTGGCAGGTTGTGGCACGACATTTGGGCGACCACATTCCCGGAGTAAAAGTCTCTTCATTTTGTTTGTTATTTAACAACAGTACTACGATGCGATGGCCTCGCATGACCTTTTTTTGTTAAACTTAATGTAGTATTTAGTATGTAAAATATTTTAATAAAGGCAAGGTATTTCCGCGTAAGGAAATTGTCATTAGATATTTCATGCAAATTGAAAGATACAATGGAGAAAAATTCATATAGTTTTTGACGCCAAAGTAACTTTAATATTTAATAGGCGAAATTTTAATCGATACACGAATAAGTGCTTAGTCTTTTGTATTGAAAATACCTTTATAAAGAATATTAGACCTCGACATGTTGTTAAAATGTTGTTTCTACAGTATATAAAAATTAGAATTTAATAATGAACAAATGTATGAATATGTTATATTAATAAGTAAATGTAAAAATTTGCACGCTTGCTTGCAGGCAGAATACAGTGACATTTAGGCTATAAGATCTTACCTTTGTCATTTATGTATTTCTAGCAAATAAACGTTTGATTTAATTTGATTTGATTTGACAAATCTCTTAATCCTGCGCAAAATTTGCTAAGTAATTTTTGTACATACACTTTTGATATGCTCTAGTTTTCTTTGTGAGGTAAAATTTATAAAAAGCAACTGGCAACCAGATTCATTACAACAAATTAAAATTACTTTTAAACGTAGTTTTACTTTTAATTTAACATGTCTTATTAATTTAAGGTTATTTTCAAACCCCTAAATGTTCTCAAATAATCTAAAATATATATCTGATCATGTCATGTCTGCGAAAAAGATATCTTTGAGTATGTTTCGGCGTTTCTTCTCAGAGGCAGTCAGTAAGAAACGCCGGCGCCGTCTAGATCTAAAAAAGACTTGTAAAAGCTTTCTGTAAGGAATTATTTACAGAAAATAGTCAATGGAATAATGCTGGCTTATAAAACATCTTATATACAATATTTACATAACGTAACATGGTTTCCACACAGGCGCGGTCGCAACCAAAGACTGGCTCATATTAACAGTAAAGCGACTTGGGGGGTGTAATATTATAGTTGAGCTTGTACGATTTTGGGGGGTAATGACCCCCATAACCCCCCCCGGACCGCCACTGTTTCCACATGATGATAGCTCGTGCTGTCTCGTCAGAAGATGAAAAAAGTATGACCGATTTTCATGTGAGATGGCATTATATGATGTTTTTAGATGTAAAAGGGAGAGTGTTCAACAACAAAATGTATACTCCTACCTAGTCATTTTTAACTTGTAAGTAGTCACTGAAACGATAAAATTCAGTATCATAAGGAAAAAACATTGATTACAACCAAAATTATACAAATAAACACGAGCTACACAAATTATAGCTAATGAAATTTGTAAATAAAACCTATTAGCGTCGACAAAATGATTTATTACACATCAAAATAATCGTTAATTTGCTTCTAAAACACTATTTTAGTTTTACAACTAAATAATTACTATTCTATGTAATAGTAATTGTGCTATAACAAAACATTGTTTAAATACAGTGTAAACAGAAAATAAATCTATTTTAATAAGCAAATTGAACCAATTATGGTTGCAAGCCATTTTGATGTACGATGGCGGTTAGTTCAGAAAGCCACCGAGGCGTGACGGCGCTAGTAGTGTTAGGTTGCGCTACTCGACGGTAGATGGCGTTGTTAATCGATTATCTATAGATCCTACTATATTTTGGTTGCAATATTTTGTGTGGATTATTGTAAGACGAAGAAATTGGCATTATATTTATCTAATATGATGTATTATTAAGTAAATTAGCAATTAGTTAAAAATTGGTTTTCAACATTCAACAGTTACCTTAAAACAAGCTGATGATAGCCATCAGAATGATTCATAGTTTATTCTAATCAATAAAGCTTATCTATCATTGCATAATTGTCTAACAGACATAAGACACTCGACCGCAAATGGTTTTCTAACAGTAAACCCAAAAAAAACATATTGCCCGACCTATAAACTCACACGCAGCGTAGCAACCACTGGAGATTATTTGCCATAAAATAAATTCCTTGATTACACTCGATTACGCTCGATTTTATTAAGAAGTAATATGCGACACCTATTATCGTTAAAAAATATCGTTAAGTACCTATATATCTAACTACGTGTCATCCCCTTGTTAATGAAAAACGTGATAATTATTATAATGATAGTGATTAGATGAAACTAAACAATAATACAGACATCTAGTCATTTAGTTACTGCTGACGACACGCAAGTCACATACTTAACATAGCATAGCATCACGCCTGTATGCCTTGAAGGGTTAGGCAGAGATGTGCTATTCTCAAGAGTATCGTTTAACTGCCGCCTTCTAACAAAATTGTCTTGAAATACGCGCGAAATAGGTGTTTGGGCGTTAATGTTTCTTACGTCAAAATCTTAACGAATTAATTTGATTTTGGTCTCCATCGTTTTGTCAAATTATAAACTAGGACGAAACAGATTGTTTTTTCAAAATTTTGATTAATTTAATAATTATCACGAGTTAAGTATAAGGAAGGAAAAAACGCATTTTGCGATCAATTATTTCTCAATCTATAAACAATATATAAAAAAAAAACAAAATCTTGACGATCTAGATTTTACTTGTGTCTATAACATATTAAAAAATTAGCAAAATCAGCTCATGTTTAGTGGGGTAAAAACGTTAACGCATTTTGTATGAAAACTTTTAGCTAAACTACCTATAGTCTTAACCCATATTAAAAGCCATTATAGAAGAAACGTGAAAATTTACTTTTGTTTTTGGTGCGCTGCGATGTAGTTAATCGAGATTCGTGTTGTTGTCTTAGTTAGGCTTCGATCTAAAGCATAGTTTAGGGATATTCTTGAAAAACTTCATGAGGTCTGGTTCTGGACTGGTGACCAACGCAGCGTCTAGATACAGGTCAGGTGAGGTCACCAGTAGTGGCCTAAATGGCGGTTAACGTGTTAAGAATAAGAATATAGTTTATTGCATAAAACATGGTACACAAAGAACCTAGAAAGAGGTGGCGAGATTAACTTGACGCGTACCAGAGGAGCTGGTTCGAGGTCGCACAGGATAGAGATAGGTGGAAGATTTTGAGATAGGATGGAAAAGATGTTTAACTATACTAAAGATCATACATGTTTTGCTAATCATCAAAATTTGGATTCAACTTATGTATTAAAAGATGATGATGTACAAAAGGCTGTCTTATCGCCGTCGGCGATCTCTACCAGACAACCTATGACAATCGTTACGGGTGTCAGCAGCCCAAAAAGTCTGACAACCAGTCTAACCTTAGAGTATCAGTGTCTCCCAGTTACTGGATGGTGGAGGTCAGAAGGCAGTCACTCCGCGTAAAATAGTGATATTCAGCCACATCTGGTTAGACTGGGAGCCGATCCTAATATACTTGGGAAAAGGCTAGGCAGATGATGATGACTGAAAATCTTTTTTATCTGACCACCACATCTATAGGTATTACGGTGAAATACCGGCATCAAAAGGTAAAGCTGCTTGAGAAAAAATAAAAATAAATATCTTAACAAGTATTATAAAATTAAAATCACTATCATGATTCTTTGAAAATCGATACCTACCTAATATTAAAATATTTCATATTTTCCCACATGAAACCGTAACACTTATACTTAATTTACGAAATTATTGTTACCCAAATATTTTATGATTCAACACGCTCCAGTGGAAGCGATGCGATAGAGTATATAAAGCTTTATTTTATATATTTTAAGTATACGACGCACGGTTGGTGCTGTGGCTAAGAGATTAGCTTCCTGCGTTAGGTGTTACGGGTTAAATTCTCGCACGCAACAAATTTTTGTATGATTTACAGATAGTTGTTTCAGGTCTGGTTGTATGTGCATGTGACATGTATGTTTGAAAACTGTACCCATGATACAGGAGAATTCCTAGTGTGGGGCAGTTTTTTTTTTATAAAATTATAGTTCTATTTTTTATGCAGTTGGTTGTATGCATACACACATTCTTTTTTATTATTTATAATAACTGTATGCAGACAAAACGCTTTAAAGTATTTTGTAATTTTCCGAATTTGCTTGTGGCAACTTTCATCGGAATTGGTACCAATAGGTATTAATAAATTAAGACCTAACGAAAATAGAAAAGCTGACGGACAAAAAACTCATTTATGTTTATTTTATTAAAAGATGAATATGTATTTATTTATTTATTACTGCACAATATGCACATACTTATATAGTAAGTAGATGATCGTAATATGGCGTTACAAAGTTAAGAAAAATCATAATAAAATTTCGGTAGCATAAATTAAAAATTATTACTTGTCGGTACTCAAAACGACGCATTTAAACAACCTTTTATAAATTTCATCTCTTTAACTAACCAAGCCATAGCATCGCTTTAAGTGGAAACATCCCTTAACAGCCAAAATCTAAAACATAATAAGTAACATTATTGTTATTAAATACGGTCAAGTTATCCAAAATGGCGTAGGTATAAGTTTAATATTCATAATTTTAAGTATGCCTCCATGTAAAGAATATGATTAACTCGGTGTCTTATACATACCAAGGTTGTCCTGTGGTTTTGTTCGCAAGGAAATGGATATTTCGTAAGTGACCGTGGATACTGATTTTTGGGAGGAGTATGTGGTTTTAATGGCTTCAACTTATTTGAAAGAATATTGTATTTATTTGTAGCAGCAGATGTAAATAAAAATAAAACCTGTTGGGATATATTTAGTAGATTTGATGGCATGTCAGTCGCCCCGTATAAAATACTGATATTCAGCCGCATCTGGTTAGACTGGGAGCCGACTCTAATGTAGTTAGGAGAAGGCTAGATGATATAGACAAGAAAATCAGCTCTCAAATATCATGTTGTATCGCCAACCATTAAGATGAAGAGATTTAATTTGCCTTTCAGAAACTAAGCGTAATATATCAGAAACTTTAAACCTCGTGTCCTGATGATATTTTCTAGTTCCTCAGAGTAACTTCTAATGCTATTTTTTTTTTATTATTTGAGTCCTTCATTGGTCTAGTGGTCACAAGCGCGATTGCTAGGCGTGAGTTTTTGGGTTCGATTCCCGAGTCGTACAAAGTGTTATTCGGGTTTTCTGTATGGAAATTCTCAGTAGCAGCATGGAGTCTGGGACTGTGGCCGTTAGATAGGCTCACCCCCTATTAAATGGGACTCAATAATGGCATTGGCGAAATGTGGGTGTATAATAGTACACCTCTGAATGGTTAAGCCCTTCGGGGAATACAGGCGTGATGCTATGTTATGTGTTATATTAACTTAATTCATTATTTCAACATACAGACAAATGCCTAACCCAAGCTTATTCATAAGTATTCTTTATATTTTTCATGTTGACACGAGTAACAACAGGGGTGTCACAGAGTATTAAAAGTATAGAGGTTCCCGCTCCCGCCGATTTCTCCACACAAACAGAAATTCAGTGAGTTTGTTTCATATTACGTTAATATACAATTAATGAATAGATTAATTCATTCCAACACCACTTTCCGACAAGTCTATTCCAGAAGCTCATAGGTAGATGTGATCAAAAGAGGTGATATTCTTTGGTTCACCGAATTACTGTTACATTATTAAAAACCTATACTTTAATATTGTTTGTATTGAAACTTGCTGTTGAACAGAAAGCTTGCCTGCCATACCTACTATCTTATTATGACGTCCGTTTCGGTTTATGTATCCTATCGGACTATTCTATTATGTTCTATTAGCTTTCGCCCGCGGCTTCGCCCGCGTGGTTTACGAACTCGTACATTTTTCCAGGATAAAAAGTAGCCTATGTGCTATTCCAGACTATAATCTATATCTGTGCCAAATTTCATCCAGATCCGTTCAGCCGTTCTGGCGTGATTGAGTAACTAAAGTAAATATCCATCCATCCATCCATACTCACAAACTTTCACATTTATAATATTAGTAGGAAGTAGGATAGGATTCTAAACACCATGCCGTTTTGACTCCTAACAGAAGCAACACGATAAAATATATTATCAGAAAGCGCGACTTCCAGTTCTCTCCTGAAAACGATTTTCAATGAAACTGCCACTTCTGTCTTTTCTCTACTCTGTGACGAACCAACATTATCATTATGTTAATTCAACGCTTTTCGTCTTAAAACTAGACTTGTTCGGGCTAATGGCGGATTAGAAATATAATCACGCCGATACCCATCTGTCCTGGGCAGAAACAATTTGTTTTTGAATATAGGTTAGGTTATAAAACGCGGGAATATGAAATGAGATGGTTTTTTTTTTCGTATGCATTTTGAGGCAGTGACGTCATTGTACAGCCAGGTTGCAGTCAGGTTTTTTTTTAATTTATTTTTCTTTAAAAGGAAACCCCCACTATAAATAATTCCTGTACTGTGGGTGCGTTTACAAACATATGTATATATTTTCATACAAATATTTGTTCCGTGCGGGAACTGAACCCGCGACACGTAGCGCAGCAGTCGATTTCTCAACCACTGCGCCAACCGTGTCGTCAATCTTATATTATTAACAACTGCAAAAATAAATTTTTTTTCCCTTTGTTTATTTTATTGGATATAGCAGTGATAGCCCAGCGGTTGAACGCTTGCCTTCCGTGCAGGAGGTTGGAAGCTCAAATTCAAACTATGACTTTTTGTATTTTATGTGCAGATCAGAATTTGATTATCACTAGCGTTAACGGTGAATAAAGACATCGCAAGGGAACTTGCATACTACAACTTTATAAGGTTTTTGATGGTGTGTGTAGTCCACCAACCCTTCTTCCCTTCTCTCTCCCTTCTCATTCTGAGCCCATGCCCAACTGTGGGATAGCCATCATTTACCTAGCCTTTTCTCAACTACTTTGGGATCGGTTTCCAATCTAACCGGTTGCGGCTGAATATCAGTATTTTACACGGAACGACTGCCATCTAACCTCTACTACCTAATTACTGGGAGACACTGATACTCTACGGTTAGACTGATTGTCAGACTTTTTGGGGTGCTAACACCCGTAACGACTGCCATAAGTCTTCGTATGACACCCGAGACCAACTGCTAAACGTGTTTCCCGAGGCACGGAGGCGTCTCGATGTGTGAAAAATGGTCACCCATCCAAGGACTGACCGCGTCAAGCGCTGCTTTACCTCGCAGATCGACGGATCTGCGCGGTAGCTATGTAGCTAGGAGCCAACAGTGGGATAATATCTAATAGTCTGAATTATTTTAAGAAATATTTTGATCATCATCTCATCCTACTACATCCCACTGGTGGGCAAGCTACCTCAACGTATTTATGGTTGATTCAGGTATCGAAACATCGTCTAACCAATTTTTAGACCCCACCCAATATCCCCAAACTAATACGATTACATTATACATAATAAGCATGACATTAAATTGGTATTGACCTCAAATTAATGCTCTTTGCTCACACAAATTGTACACCATTATAATTGGGTAGAAAACCGCACGTTGTAGTGTCGTAGCATTACGCTACTAACTCGCGATGGGGACAGACAGACTCGGGAAAAGTAAAAATGTGATTTAAATAAACCATAGACTTAGAATTTCGCTAAATAAACTAAAAATAAAAGTGTCATCGAAATAAGAAAGTAAATAGTTCGTGATTTAAAACCTCTTTGGTTCTGATGAGAGACCTAATTTCGAATAAATGTAATGATGATTCGTTGTGAAGGACCGAATTTCGCAATTGGAACATTTTTTCGTTGTTCTTGAAGATTGTGTTTTTTTTTTTGTGTGAAAATGGTGTCTTCATAATATAGCGCCAAAATGAAGTAAATGTTCTTCATCAAAATGAAAATTGGAAAATGTGTTTATTTGTGAAAATACAAGAGCTGTTCTTTTAAAATTGATGTTTTCACGTAAGTATTTTTATTTTTATGGCACACTTTTGTTGTCTCAATCGTCTAGTGGTCACAAGCGCGGCTACTGATAAAGACGTCCTGAGTTCGATCCCCAGGCCGTGCAAAAATTCTCTATAACAGCACGGAATTAATAATTGCACGTTAGATGACAATAGACTCGCACAGGCCATATGCCCGACCTCATTCTCAGGCAAAAGAATTAAATGACAGATATAACATCACTAGTTAAATATTCTAAGTTGGTTGTTGACCTGGCTAGGTATTTTGCGGGTCCCCCGAGATGACGGCGACACGGTGTGGTCCCGTGTTGCTGTGCACAGCACCTAACGAGGGTAATGGGGGGACCTCTCTACAGTCGCCGGGAGTTGTACAAGTTGGTACCGATAGTGGCCTCTTTACAGTCCCCGCCTCCGGGAAGTGGCCTATAGGTGTGGCACCGTGGTTGGCTTCGGTGCGGTCTTCTAAGAGTTCCCGAAGCCCACCATATGGTGTCGAGGCGGACCACCGTGGTGAGTTTAGCCGGTAGGAGTCCGGCACACGGCTCCGTCGCCCCCAGAAGGCGGATAGTTCATGATAGGTTCTCACCACGCTAATAAAAAAAAAAATTTAGGTACCTTATATTATGTAAAGTCATTCGTAGATAACTCGAGACTCTCAGCTTACCCCCTCACAACTAAAGCGTAACCATCACGTCTAGACTACAACATTATCATAATTAGTTGAGGCGCCTGCGCCGTTCAACATTAAAAATTATGTATCCTAAAAACTGTTAAATATTCATGGGCCGAAAACATTTCCTGTGATTATATGTGATATGGCGCGCATAGAGATGGAAAAAAACTAAGTTTCTGAACGATTAATGTAATTTAAATAGTCTATGACGAAATATATGGTTACTTTTTATATGATATATAGATAAATATACGGTTTATTGCACACGACACAGTTCAAAAACATATACATAAAAATTACAATTAGCACGTACAATGGGCGGCCTTATCGCAATCAGCGATCTCTTTCAGGCAACCATATATGGTTACATGATTATATGGTTTTATGGTTGTAATTCAAATATTTCTAATAATTGTAATTTAAATAATTCTAATTCAAATAGTTCTTATAATTCTAATTCAAATAGTTCTAATAATTGTAATTCAAATATTTGTAATTCTAAGAATTTTAATTCAAATAATTGATATTCAAATAATTGTAATCCAAATAATTGTAAATACTATAATTTTGCATACCCGTAATAAATTGAGACTGAAATATGTTCTGTGCTATAACTTAATGTAACATCTTGTGTACCCACCATGTTTCAGGCAAAATAAATAAATACTTTTCTTGGAATATATTTATTTATTTTATTTATTTATGTACACACCAGTGAACACGATGATATAAATGGAAAAACGAAACATGAGCACAAAGGAACTACTTATTTCCTAAGAAATTTCTTCCAGTAGTCCCGCGACAGGAAATATATATGACAGACACGTAGACACAGTGTGTAAAAAGAATATAAGAAAACTCTTAAATATCTAAACTTAACCAATAGATATATCTATGAAGCAACAAATATAAAATAAACTACATAAATAGAAAAATAAAAAATAAACTACATACAACAAAATATTTAAAATATATATATTATAATGGACAGTCACTGTAATTTAGACAGGTAATGTAATATAGTGGGCAAAACAAACAAAAATGTAACTTATAAGTTAAAATAATTGCTATGGAAGGTCTCATTGGTTTAGTAGTTGCAAGTGCGACTGCTGAGCGCGAGGTCCTGAGTTCGATTCCCGGGTCGGGCAGGGTTATTAGGTTTTTTTCTGCATGGAAATTCTTACTAGCAGCATGGAGTCTGAAACTGTGCGCGGTAGATGGTAATATACTCGCCGCCAAGTATATGGGATTTAATAATAACATCGGCGAAATGTGGGTGCACAATAGTACATCTCTGCCTAACCCTTCCGAGAAGACAGGCTTGATGCTATGTTTATAAATATATAATATGTTATTTATATTTTTTTAAACATTGCCTTTTTATTTTTTATTCCTATAACGTGAGTGCATTTTTTAATACTAATACTCAAACCCCCGCTATATGTAGATCATACAAATATTTTTTTCCGTGAGGGAAATAAAACCTGTGCGGTCATGATGATGAGATGCTTCGGGTGGCATTGCCAGACTAGATATTTAATAGATACCTAATACTTAAAAATGTCCACAAAAAAACAGAATTACAAAGAGATCAAGCATTAAACGATACAAAATTATACAAAATCATTTGATCCGTGTCTATGATCTATTTTTAATGATGGCCGCCAGGGACGCCATTACGTTCCAATTTCAAATTCAAATTTCGAAGCCGCCTGCGCAGGCGCCGCGCGTCTGTCGCGACTGCGGTTTTATAAAAAAATATAGTCATTTCTGTTTCCGGGTCCGTAAATAGGGGTGGGCTGTGTTTGGGGGTGGGTACGTCACTGTCTGTCAAATTTGTAATGATTATTGTTATGTAACCAATCGATTTGGAATTGTGGATAATTTTGCGTGAAATAATGATGTGCTTTTGTGGATAGATTTAAATTGAAGACTGGTATTTGGTATTTCAATGTCTTAATTTCTGGTTTTTGGGAGCAATATTACTTTATATAAAATATATCGAATAGTGGCAGATTTAAGTGCAAACTCGACCTGCTCCTCTGACTTTTCGAAATTATATTCAGAGTGCTGAGCGTGAGATCCTAGGTTCGATTCTCGAGTCGGACGAAGGTGTTATTGTTTCCCAGTAGTAGCACGGAGGCTGAAACTGTGCCTGGTAGATGGCAATATGCTCCCTCCTATTGCACGGTCAATAACAGCATCGGCGAAATGTGGGTGTATAAAAGTACACCTCTGCCTAACCCTTCGGAGAATACAGGCGTGATGCTATGTTATGTGCAGATCAGAATTTGATCACTGTGATAACTATAAAGGAAAATCATCGTGAGGAGACCTGTACCCCTAGTGTAAGTTTCTTTCGACAAATTCGATTTACTACATCGAACGCGTTCGGCGTGTTCGGTGGAGAGCACGAAACGGACCGATCGGAGCGCCGAACGCGTTCGATGTAGTAAATCGAATTTGTCGAAAGAAACTTACACTAGGGCCTCTGCACACCTGAGACGGCTCGATAGAGTTGTCACTTGTGCGGATAGCGGACTATACACAAACAGCCCAAGTTTTGGCTGGTACAAGAACTTTATGGAGGCCTCTCCGGTGTCCTCTCAATAATGGGCCGTTAAATTAGAATTTACATCAGTGTAACATGCAAAATATCACGCTTGTTTTCCCCGAAGGGTTAGGCAGAGGTGTAGAATTGTACACCCACATTTAACTACATGAAGTTGAGTCTCATTCAACAATAGCTACCGAACAAAGCTCCAAACAACATGCCGTTACAGACAATATCCTAACTGAAAATCCCCATAAAACTTTGCATTTAAACTTCGTATTCATAATAATTGGGGTCGATTTTCTCGTTGTTACTTAATTTTTACCTTCAACTCACAAACAAAGCTAAAAGAACACAAAAAGCTAGTTTAGCAACAAAAGCAACTAACAAGCAATATTTCCACTAGTTTGAACTAGAAAATTATCTTGAATTTTCCACAAAAGGACCAATTTACCTTATTGTTGTCGGGTGAAATTGTGCGAAAGAAGAGGGTAGATGTACATTGCGAAATCAAATTGTATTGTGCGTGGCCATTCGCGTGTGAACAGCGGTAGGGACAAGACGTGGGGTGCACGGTAGAGGGAGGAAAATGTTTTATATATTTTGATGTGAACACACTGTCTCGTGCATTTTTATTTGACAAGCAGGCTGAATCTTGCTGCTGTAAAAACGTTCAGAAGGACATCAATAAGTACTTAGTTTTACAACTTTTATTTTGAAGGAATATTCTTTATCTGTGTGACTAGGCGGTAAAAAGAAGTATGCATCTATCAATATCAGTATTAGTAAAGATAACTAGTATACCTACACTATGATCAAACGTCTTTGATTTATTCACATAAATCTATCTATTTCTGAAACGTTATCATGACTTTATTTGCACGGTATCAAAAAGTTGGTCCTATGGAGAAAGACCGGCAAGAAACACCATGGATTCATGACCAAAATGATTTTTTTATAATTTTGTTTTATACATTAGAAAAATTATAAGACAATGTATTAGTTTGGTTTAAGTAAGGGGTACAGTCAGCCTCAAAAAGATGTATACACGTAGCGAAATTTAAGCGCATATTCTTGACAAAGATTTGGTTAAAATCATAAAATTTAAATTACTATGTATTTTTATGTATCCGCAGATACTAAGTATGAAATTGGTCAAGATGTCAATCACTATTTCCTCTAAAACTCGCTTTTGAATTTCGCTACGTGTATACATCTTTTTGGGGCTGACTGTATGTACAAAAATCGTGGCTTCAAGTGTGTTGAGTTGCCAGTTCACCTGAAAATCCGGTAATCACTCAAGTCATTGGTGAAAAATTATTTAAAGAACATTTGTAGAATAAAAAGGTCTTACAGCTGGTTTTAGGAGTCAATAGAAATGGCTGATATGAGATGATAGTGGTAATTCGTACTTCGGATGGAGAACTGACAAGGCTAGGTGTTTAACTTTCTACACGGCGGTCACGTGTTCGATTCCCGCACGTAACAAATATTTGTATGATACGCGGCACCCGCAATATAGGAGACAATCATAGAGAGAGGTGCCGTCTGCTTTAAAAAAATTAAGCCCAACTAAATATTGAAAAAACTTTCAATAACCGCACGATTGGCGCAGGTGGTTGGGAGATCGACTGCTGCACTACGTGTCGCGGGTTTGATTCCCGCACAGAACTCATATTTGTATGATCTCCAGATAGTTATTTCGGGTCTGGGTCTTTGTGTATGTAAATATATGTGATTGTAAACGCACCGACGATACGGGAATTATTTCTAGTGTGGGGCAGATTTTTTTTATTATTTAATCCTCGTGTTTTTAAACATACATAATAATGATAATATAGAGAAAATATTCAATCACTGACAACAACCATCAGAACAAAGAGATAAAAACTCCACATAAAAATTAATTTCTTCTCCACATAAAAAGCTTATACATACCGTAGAATGCGATGACACGGTTGGCGCAGTGGTTAAGCGATTAGCTTTCTGCGCTATGTGTCGCGGGTTCGATCCCCGCACGGAACAAATATTTGTATGATCTACAGATAATTGTTTCGGGTCTGGTTGTGTGTGTGTATGTGACATGTATGTTTGTAAACTGTACCCACGACACAGGAGAAATCCTATAGTGGGGCAAAGTTAAAAAAAAAATGCTGTATTTAACTTTGCCTGCACTCCTAACTTTGCCTAGGAAGAACTCATAATGACTTAGGTAGGTACTATATAAAACTGCATGTTCTTTTTTTTTAAATAGGATCTAATGTAATTATTTCATTAGTAGTTAATTTAAGAATACAGGTTCGTACTACTTTACAGATTTAGTACAGGCAAAGTTACAGAATTCTTTTTTTTATTTATTTTTTTGAGTTGTCTCTCGCAGTTAGCTCAGGGAGCTTTTACTGCTTAACCGGGCAATTGGCGAGACTAGAAGGGCCTCCAGCCGAGCAAATTAAATAATATCAAGCAACACCGCTAAGGGCATAGTGGGATTCGAACCTTGGCTTAGGGCGTTGCTGGGGTACAGACAAGAGAGGACTTGCTGGATCTGATTGTGATTATTAAGGGACATTTGATTTATTACTACTGGCTCAGCGCGGACTGGCTCGAGCAAGGGTCGGGGTGAAGTTACAGCATTCTACGGTAACAAAAATTAAGGGCCTATTCAAAATCTAACACGAAAAATACTTGTAATACAAAAATGGTATGTTCACCAATAAATCTGCATACGAATTGGGTGTGGTCTGGTTTCAATTAATATTCTATTGCCGTAGCTATGGAGTACAATGATAGGCCAGGAGATGGGCTCAAAAAAAAATAATCTTCATTAATTATAGTGGGTACTTATGCAAAGTATTTTTATTGGTATTCAGAATACATAGGTATGTTATAATTATCATTGGTCTAGTGGTTGTAGGCACGACTGCTGAGCGTAAAGTCCTGGGTTTGATTGCTGGGTCGGGCCGCGTTGTTGGGTTTTTCTGTATGGAAATTCTCAGTAGCAGCAAGGAGTTTGGAGCTGTGCCCGCTTGATGGCAATAGACTCGCCCCCTATTACATGGGACTCAATAACAGCATCGGCGAAATGTGGGTGTACAATACTAGGTACACCTCTGCCTAACCCTACGGGGAAGCCTTCTGCATCATTGGTCATCGCTAGCCTACATTCCAAATTCAAAAGTATTCTATTTTCGGCAGTGATAGCCTAGCGGTTGAACGCTTGCCTTCCATGCAGGAAGGTCTGAGTTCAAACCCGGCCCGTACCTCTGACTTTTCGGAATCATGTGCGGATCAGAATTTGATTATCTCTTGCGTTTATGGTGAAGGAAAACATCGTGAGGAACCTACACACCTGGGAGGGCTCCATAAAGTTCTTAACGGTGTTTGTATTCCGCCAACCCGCACCGGGCCAGCGTGGTGGACTAAGGCCTAACCCTTCTCATTCTGAGAAGAGACCCTTGCCCAACAGTGGGACAGTAATGGGTTGAATTATTAATTATTATTATATCTATTTTCAAATCTCTCTCAACGAATATTTTCAGCTATAATTTTAACTGAATGCATACTTATTTCACAACCGATTTAATATTCTTTTCCTCGTTGACTCCTGCTCTACAATAAATATTAATAATGCATTTTATATCGTGCGCGTGCGCGGTATTGCGGTCGTAATTATATACCGCCATTTACATGGTCGACACTTGCGAGGCATGATGGCGACCACTAGAGAATTGTTTGTTGATTATGAAACTTCTCTGATTTATTCATGGTTAAGTTAGGGTAAGCAGCGCTTGCTGCGGTCAATCATTGGATGGGTGACCGTGTCTTAGAAAACACGTTACGCAGTTGATTCCGGGTGTAATGCGAATACCTTTTTTTTATTAGGCTGAGGGGTGTGCCGGACTCCTACCGGCTAAACTCACCACGATGGTTCGCGTCGACACCATATGGTGGGCTTAGGGAACTCTTACCGCACCGAAGCCCACCACGGTGCCACGCCATTAAAGGTCCTTCCCGGGGGGGATGAATGTATAGAGGCCACGACCTCGTGCTTCTCCCAGAGGAGACTGTAGAGAAGTGTGGAGAGAGCGGATACCCGCGCTAGGTGCTGTGCACGGTGACCTATGATAGTCATGGGAATATCTATGATAGTCGTTACGAGTGTCAGCACCCCGAAAAAGGGACTAGTGTAGATTAGAGTATCAGTGTCTCCCCGTAATTTTATGGCGGAGCTGAGATGGCAGTCGCGTTGTAAAATACTGATGTTCAGCGGCAACCGGTTACACAGGGAACTGACTTCTTATTTAGTTGGGAATAGGCTAGGCAGATGATAATAGGTAATATTTTATTATCAAACAATTTAATGTTCTGTATTCGTCATCATTAACTGTGAAAGAAAGCATCGTGACGAAGCTAGCATGTCCTAGAATACGGTAGATGACTACTAGTCATCTGAGTTACTTTTTATGAACTGTCAAAAATGACATTTTATTCTGAAAATGTTTGGAATACAAAAGCGTGACGTCATAGTTTTGCATTGCCATTTACATACTAATTTGAATATTTAGATATTGAAGAAAAAATAATATGGGGGTCTTTATTAGAGCAACAGAAGCCAAAACAACTAGCTTAGCTTTTAGAATTTTTGTCTGTCTGTCTGTCTGTATGTTTGTACACGCATCACGCAAAAACTACTGTATGGAATTGAATGCAGTTTTCACCGATGTATTGCTAGAGGTCTAACTTAAAATATAGGCTCCATTTTACCGCAGGAAAATATCAGATTCTAAATTCCACGCGTACGAAGTTGCGGGCAAAAGCTAGTTAAAGAATAAAAAACGAAACTAGATACCTTCCCGAAAACGCAACTCTAAACATAGGTACCAAGTAAATTTTTTACAAGCAAAAAATAACCTACAGTACAAGTAAATAACCTTTAAACATCATACATACCAACAAAAACAAGCAATTCTTTACAATTAACCCTCAAATACTTGGTTAGTTGTCAAAAGGCGTCAAAAACCAACCCCATTTCTGCCATTAGCACATTGCTTCATATTTTCCCCAATCTAGGTTTATATAAATCACATAAGCCACTAATTTTCACAGTAAACAAACATAGATGCCATTAAAAGTTCGTTTACAACTTGCTGTCAACTAAAACTATAAATAAAATTTATTTCCTCGCCATTTGTCACTTTAGGAACCATGAAGAATAATCGTGCATTATCAACCAGATTAAAAAGACCTCCCTTCCCCTCGAATTACTTTAAAAATGCGTGATGCTGAATAAACACTACGAGTTTGAGGGGTCTCAACAATTTGGTCGCGTGCCACTACTTCATAATGTAATTTTGAAACGGAACACTATTATGTATCTCTGTCTCTTTCGCGTCTTAGCATAACGCTCGAGTGGGAAAGGGATGGATGATTAAAGAGGGTCGTATTGCATATCATTAAGAGACGTTTCGAGAGGAAACAGATGGGGTAGTTCCTTCTCCCTTCAACGGTGTATTTTGAGATGTGCATGAAAGAGATAGGTAGATGAAATATGATACTCTATTATGCGAGGTTTTTTGTTATGAAAATATTACGAGCATTGAAGGGTTTACGGAGTGAACCATTTTTAAAATGTAAGTAAAGCCTTATGGGTTTTCATTATTGTGAGTTGATTTTTTTCTGAATTAATTCGTATGTTCGTAACTAAGATGGTGCTTTATATATTAATTTAATTAATCACATTTTTTGATATATAATTACAATGATTATTTTAATATAAAATGAAATAATCAATGTTTACAGGTAATAGAGTACGTTCATGATTAAATTTCATTTTAATATAACTTTTTTACGATCTGTTATAGTTCGCCTAAATAACCTTATGATAATAAAAATATATTTCAACCGTCATACTCTGAAAGTCTGTCATTGTTTACAAGTCGAAAATATCTCCTTAGACTGACTCGCTAAAAAGAACTCGTATGAAATCGTTCACTTTCTTCCCTACGGTATCGTAATCTACGGTAAAAAAAATATGACTTGGAAATACAGAAACCTAATCACGTTTGTCGTCAATTAAATATATGTTAACGATTAATTTAAGAATCACAGTCAGTCACAGTCAAAAGCAAAATCATAGTTTTTATTTCAAATGGGCCTTTGCAGGCACTTTTAAAAAGTCGAGACTCTAGGCGCACGGTTTCAAAGTGGGTAAGTCCTATGGAGATGAGACCGGCAAGAAACTCCATGGATAGATTTCTTTTCAAAAAATAAAAAAGTCAATTTACAATTAAAAATCATAAATGAACATGCATTATATAAGAAAAATACAAGCTTATTAAAACTTTACTTACATAATGAGATATTCACCGAAAACAAACAAAAAAAATAGATTTTCTATTGTCGACATCACTTGACGACTTAAAATACGGAATCTCGTAATACTGTCTATATATATTAAATTAAACAACAGACTGCTATCTTCCGTATTTAAAAATATATAGGTACTTATTTTAATTGCAAACCTTTTAATTGATCAGTGGAAATCAGGTACATCATTAAAATTATATAAATTATAATAAATGCTTAGGTTTCACTGAAACGCGCCGACGCCGACGCCGGCCGCTGTTACAGTTGAATTCTTGTTATAAAACAATTATATATATTATATTATTTGTGATAACAGACCTTGCTTTATTTAAAAGTTGTAACAAAATCAAATGAGACCATGAGAACCATAGTAACTAAATTTTTTAAAATAGAGTTTATAATTTCTTACAGTTAACATTGATCATTTTGGTTTCTACCAAAATGGTTTCTGCGGGGTGGTTTAAAAGTGATTCAGTAAATATTCATTAGATTGTTAAAATTGATCATTTTATTTAATGGCTTTAAATAATTTGTGTTTCACGGTATACCTACAGTCAGAATTTTTTTATAAGATAATAGATGAACCGGTGAACTTTGTACCACCTAAAACTGATTTGATTCTAACTCTTCACAAACGAGCAAAGTAATCCGAAATGGCAATTCCCATACAAAATTACCAATTACAATTTTGTCGGCAGTTCCTTTTGGTTTTACATAATATTCTTTTATCCTAAACCACCACAATATAGAGGCGAACAAAACAAAAAAATATATTCAAATCCGTCAAGCCGTTTTTCAGTTTTTGCGAGACCATCGCTTGGCAATTGATTTTTATATATCGCTCCTTTGTTGCAAAATTGTTGTAAATGTATTTGTTTCCAAAATACATTTACATCAATGCAACAAATGAGCGATTATAGATAATCAGTTGTTTTGTCTCTTCTGAAAAATTTACAAGTTTTACTTGTCCGGTATTGTTAGCAATGAAATGCATTACATGTTTCATCGCTTTTCAAATTCAAATTCATTTAATTCAGGCAACAGTGATCCATATTGGGTTAGTATTACAAAAAGCTTATATTCTAGTGTTAGTATCATTGGTTTAATAAAAATAAAAGTCTAAATTATTGTACAAACACTATGTGCCGAGGATGACCAGCTTGGAATACATGTTTTCTATTTAATCGCCCTCTGCACAAAATGTCGTATATCTAGAGTATAACTCTCAGCCACAGCTCTCAGGATATAGTTGCGACTGCTCCGTACTCTGCACAGCAGCGACGCAGTTTTTTTACGCATTATGGCTTGGAAGCCATCTGTGTGGGACTCAGCAGACATTTCCGATGCGCTGCAGAAACGGAGCAGTCGCAACAACATCCTGAAAGCATTATTATATTACACGCGCAGGACATCCAGCGATCGCTTGGTGTAGTTGACCCATAGATTGCTCGTGTAAAAGCTCTGACAGAAGGCTGACTTTAACTTTTATAAAAGTGACTGCCGTGAAGACATTGAACTTCAAGTGTACCAGCAAAGGTCAAAGGTGGAAAAGGTCGTAATTACATTAACTTGACCGTAGGGATTTCGTTCTCGCTTTGTGATGGACTAGCCGAAAGACGCTGAACCTGTCTGAACCAAAATGATATATACACTTAGTGAAATTCAAAAGCCAGTTTCAAAGGAAATAGCGATGGAAATCTTGGCCAATTTTACGCATAGTACCTATCTGCGGATACATAAAAATACATGGTCATGAAATGGTATGATTTTAACCAATACTTTTCCAAGAATAAGCGTTTGGATTTCATAACGTGTATAAATATTTTTGAAGAAAGAAAGACAGAAAAAGTGTTTATTGGCACAAAACAAAAAAAAAATGAGAAATAAAGAAAACAAGTACAAAATAAAAAATACAATGGATAATAAAATAGTCCATAATAAGCTAACTGTACATGATTTTTTTTCTTGGATATGTTATGTTTGTTATTTTATATTTAGCAATGAAATAAACACGGTTTAACGCAAGGTGAAAGAAAACATCTCGAGGAAATCTGCATGTCTGAGAGGGTTCCTTGAAAATTACAACCAAAAAACCTCTTTGTATTTTCGCTTCTAAGAGATACAGTTTCCTTACGGTGTTTTTCTTCAACTTTGGCGTAGTAGTGATGACAACTGGGTTCGATTCCCGCACAGAACAAATATTGGTATGATCTACAGATATTTGTTTCGGTTCTGGGTGTATGTCCTTATGAATATTTGTGTTTATAAACGCACTCACGATACAAGAATTATTCCTCTTGTGTAGCGTTTTTAAAACGAATGAATTGCCCATAAGTAAAAAAGATATCTGGCCTATTCAAACGCACGTCCTAAAACAGTCGAGGCCATTACCACAAGCTCATATTAGGGCTCACAAGTTTAATCCTCTTACTATAGGGACATAGGTATTTTCATTTACAAATTTCCTTGGTCCATTGATTCAAACACTTGACACTGTGACCCGCCATTGCCGCCCTTCTCGTTGACCCCATAAGCACCGAATAATAGCATTACTAAATATTAGGGTCACGGTACAGCTTTAAGTGTGTTAGGTAATTTTACATTGTAATATTAAGTAAGCTGTAAGTAAATCGATTAGGATGAATGCAAGATTTGTATTGTTATAACGATTTTAGCTAAATGACGGCACTATTTGAGACTTCGTTTTTCGTTCAAATTTCAGTAAATTTCAATCTTGTTTTTTATGTGTTTATATATGAATAATGGTATAAATGACGGCACGGTTGGCACAGTGGTTGAGAGATCGACTGCTGCGCTAAGTGTCGCGGTTTCGATTCCCGCACGAAACAAATATTTGTATGATATACAGATAGCTGTTTCGGGTCTGGGTCTTTGTGTATGTGAATACACACCGTGCCTCGGAAAGCACGTAAAGCCGTTGGTTCTACGCTTGATCTCTCTCCGGTCGTGTCGGATTGCCGTCCCATCGGACTATGAGAGTGAAGGAATAGAGAGAGCACCTGTGTTTGCGCACACACTTGTGCTCTATGATATCTCCTGCGTAGTTGGCTAATCTCCGATGAGATTGGCCGCCGTGACCGAAATTCGGTCAGGAGGATATTATGGTATAAATTAATTGTTAAATAAAAAGATAGTTTGTGCAATTATTCCAAATTATAGTGTTTCAGCACATAAGTAGCTTCCTTAGGTAATTTTTTTCAGGTAACCTAATACCCGTGATATTGTAATAGCTGTACAAATTAACATTTTATAGGCATATCGCTGCCTAATGATGCAATTTTACCAATACTAACACTAAAATGAATTAATTTACTGTAGACATTGGTCTTTAAATCGTATAACATATTTTCATGCTTAACAGTGGAATAAAAATTGCGTACAAAATGCTCTTAGAAACGTAAAATCTATCGCAGAACATACCAAACAATTGTAACCAAATATATATATATATATATATATATCTGCAGTACAGTCTTCCATAAAGCTTTCCTCAACATTTTAGAACGCTGCAAATTCAAAAAGTGAAATAAAAATCTGTAGCGTCATGTTTTATTTTGCTTGGTAACACTGCCGTTCATAATTCACTGTAACATAACTCTGGATTTTCAGTGTAAAAGGAAAACTGGGCAGCTGAAAATTATGATTCATTTTTCAACATTTTATTTTCTATTTTCCTCTTAAGTATACAGCTTTATTCCTCTAAGGGTTAAGCATAGGTAGTTTTATAGAATATACCCACATATCATCATCATCAGACGTCCACTGCTGAACGAAGGCCTACCTTGGGTGTGCCAATATTCATCATCATCAGCCGGAAGACGTCCACTGCTGAACGTGGGGGGTTGCCAATATCCCCACGTTTGGCAGGCGGCTTGGGGATAGGAGTGGCTCACCGATTAGTGAGAGGACGCTGCTGCCCGTCCTCCGGTGTTTGGCCGCAGTTTTAGGAGTTACCCGGGTCCTTTATCGAGGTCCGTTATCGAGTCCTATATAATAGGATAATTCTAAACTTCGAGATGGTACCTATTGAGAATTTCCAAAATCTACCCGATAATAAAAATTTACCCGACTCGGTGTTTGAATATAATACTTTACGCTAAGCAAGTACGCTGGCGATCACTAGACATATGAATAAGATTTTAATATCATATCTAAATTTCCAAATATAGCAAAAGGCATTAAATACTCCTTGATTGCGTTTTTACAATTGCACTTTTGGGATAACTGACAGTTATTGTGATAATATTGGTTATCTTTCATAACATAGCATCACGCTTGTATTCCCCGAAGGGTTAGGCAGAGGTGTATACTATTATACAGTACACCCACATTTCACCGATGCTGTTATTGAGTCCCATGTAATAGGGAGCGAGCCTATTGCCATTTAACGGACACAGTTCGGGACTCCGTGCTGCTACTGAGAATATCCATACAGAAAAACCCAGTAACACTTTGCCCCATCCGGGAATCGAACTCAGGAGCTCACGCATTGGTTATCCTTCAATTAATAGTAAACTGTGTAGGTACTTTTATAAATTCTCAACGTTTAGTTATTTTTTTAAGTACCTAAAACCTTCACAAAGATAGTTTTCATTGGAAAAGGTACATATGTATAATACGTGCTTATAATAACATTAACCTTAATATGGCATTTAATAATAGACCACACACGAACTTGAAATTAAGCTCTAGAATTTATTATATATAAGCTCCGTTCAAAATATCGACTGTGAACTGGCAACTGGTACTATCTCATTTTTGCCAACATTACAGGATTCAAAAGAAACTATCGACTGCGTTGTGCAATAACGCGGTCGATGTTAGTACAAATTGCATTAATTCGATTTCGGCGTCTAATTTTGATTGAAGTAAAATATGCTTTTTGCAGCGCTGCCGGGTATGAAATAGTTTAGAATGTTATAACCGAGTAAAATCTTCATAAAATCGAGATAGGACATGTTGACATGTTCACTGTCGATATATATTGTTTCAGATCTATGGAGGTTTTGTAAAACAGTTTTCATTTACTATGTAATTTTATTTTTATTTTATGGCAGTGATGGCCTAGCGGTTGAACGCTTGTCTTCCATGCAGGAGGGTCTGAGTTCGAACCCGGCCCGCACCTCTGACTTTTCGGAATCTTGTGCGGATCAGAATTTGATTATCACTTGCGTTTACGGTGAAGGAAAACATCGTGAGGAACCCTGCACACCTGAGAGGGCTCCATAAAGTTCTTGACGGTGTGTGTAGTCCGCCAACCCGCACTGGGCTAGCGTGGTGGACTAAAGCCTAACCCTTCTCGTTCTGAGAAGAGATCTTTGCCCAGCAGTGGGACAGTAATAGGTTGAATTTATTATGTAATTTTGCATGGCCAATGTTAAAACATGGCTGAACAATTAGTTTTCCCATTTATATAAGACCATGTATTTATCATGTGACGTATATTTGCAAAATAAAACTAGCTGGTGCACGCGGCTTTGCTTGCGTGAATGTCGTGTTTAATACATTTGTGGAATTATTGACGAATTTTTTATTGCTTTTACAAATAATTTTTCATCCCCTTTTTTACCCCGTTAGGGATAGAATTTCCAGAAATCCCGTCTTAGGGGTATGCGTACGTCAAAAAAGAATCCTATTGTCAAAATTTTCATGTTTCTAGCTTCAGCGGTTTATGCTGTGCGGTGATAGATCAGTCAGTCAGGACAAGTCTTTTTATATATAATGTCCTCACCACTCCACCAGAGATTAGCCAACTACGCAGGAGATATTATAGAGCACAAGTGTGCGCGCAAACACAAGTGCACTCTCTATTCCTTCACTCTCATAGTCCGATGGGACGGCAATCCGACACGACCGGAGAGAGATCAGGCGCAAGACCAGCGGCTTTACGCGCTTTCCGAGGCACGGTGTGTATTCACATACACAAATACCCAGACCCGAAACAACTATCTGTAGATCTTACAAATATTTGTTCCGTGCGGGAATCGAACCCGCGACACGTAGCGCAGCAGTCGATCCCTCAACCACTGTGCCAACCGTGCCGTCATTTTATATATATAGATAGAAGATTTCATATCACGAAATATGTCAAAATTCCGTGGTATTTTTGCGTGGCAGTATCTTTTTTACGTTACCACAATCCGCCGATAGCGCGTAATGTCCTTCCGACCAAATGTTCGCAAAAACCGAAGCTGCTTTGTATTACCTATAAGTAATTATAACATAATAATCTACCCTGAAATAAATGCGAAAGTAACTCGTGTCTGTTTGTTTGTTACCTCATCACGACTAAACCACTGAACCGATGGTAATGAAATTTTGCCTGGGCTCTGGAGACGGACTTAGGCTTTTTTTTACTATTACATAAGAGTTCTAATTACATAATAAATATAAAATACACACAGATGAATTCGCGAGTAACAACTAGTCGTAAATAAAATAATTATTAACTGTTCGTTCATATTATTCATATTCATTTACTACGTATCGTTCAAGTTAAACATTTTTACATTCGCCATCGTATTTTTCATACAAAACTTAAAAAAAATACCTTCAATATTCACATCAAAATATTTCACTTACGCCTCTTCCCAGTCACTTCATTTACCTATACATAGCGACCGCCCCCGTCGGTTGCCATGGCAACGCAACCCCCGGACTTGGGTACACAACAGTAGGTATTAGGGTAGATGTATACCGACTTTTATTTCTTTACCTTTTTATAGAGACTTTAAGTATTTTGTGATCTTTAAAACAATTGAAATGCGATTTTATATTGTCATTTATTTAATGACTGCCTTAATTGGTTTAGTAGTCGCCAGCGCGACAGCGTAGCGTGAGGTTCTGAGTTTTTATCCTCGGGTCGGGCAAAAGGAAGAAAGGAAATTCATAGGAGCAGCACGGAGTATGGAACTGTGCTCGGTAGATGGATTCGCCCCCTATTAGATGGGATTCAATAACGCCATCGGCGAAATGTGAGTGTACGATATATCTTTATGAATCTCTGCCTATCCCTTCGGGAAATACAGGCGTGATGCTATGTTATGTTTTGTTACTTGTTTAACTATTTCTTATATATATATTTGGGTACATTTGATACATCGTACTTTTTAATTCATTATCTCTGTTTCGGTTTGTCGATCTGCAGCGATGTTTAGCAGCGCTTGCCGCGATCAATCCTTGGATGGGTCCCTCCCGAGAAAGCACGTTAAGTTGTTGGTCCCGGGTGTCATATGAAGACCTATGACAGTCGTTACGGGTGTCAGCGTCCCAAAAAGTTTGACAAAAAAACTAATCTCATAGTATCAGTGTCTTCCAGTAATTAGGTGGCGGAGATCAGAAGACAGACGCTCCGTGTAAAATACTCATATTCAGCCGCAAACGGTTAGAATGGAAACCGACCCCATTGTAATTAGGAAAAGGCTCTGTTTCCTTTCCCATTTGTTTACATACAATCCTACTATCCTACTAATATTATAAATATGAAAGTTTGTGAGGATGGATGTTTGAATGGATGGATCTTTGTTACTCTTTCACGCCAGAACGGCTGAACGGATCTGGATGAAATTTGGTACAGAGATAGATTATAATCTGGAATAGTACATTTATATCCCGGAAAAATTTACAGGTTCGTAAACCACTCGGGCGAAGCCGCGGATGGAACCTAGTAAAGAATATATCATCTTTTTTTCGTAAAAAATACCTTTATTTCCTTTACTAAACTTTCATATTATAACTCATTATTCCAAACCCTTAATTTCGAGTAGAATACGACGGTATCTAAGTTGATTTTACTAAAACCAAAGTATTTTCAATCGCGTTAATGTATCTAAAAAGCTTTCGTTTTACTGAGTGTGCGGCGGGAAAATCAATTGGAGTTTTTAGAGTATACGATATTATTGAATATGTAATAAAAACGTAGGTTAAATGCTTGGTTTCCATGCAGGAAGGTCTAAGTTTGAACCCGGATCTCACTTCTGGCTCTTCGTTAGATTGACATCCTATCCTACTAATATAATAAATGTGAAAGTTTGTGAGGATGGATGGATGGATGGATCTTTGTTACTCTTTCACGCCAGAACGGCTGAACGGATCTGGATGAAATTTGGCACAGAGATAGATTATAGTCTAGAATAACATATAGGCATTTTATCCCGGAAAAATGTACGGGTTCGTAAACCACGCAGGCGAAGCTAGTAAATCATATTGAAGGAAAACATTGTGAGGAAACTTGCTCACCTGAGAGGGTTCAATAAAGTTGTTCATCGTGTGTAGTCCACCATAAATTTACTGTAGTGGGCTAAGACCTAACCCAAATTTCCCAGCTGTGGGACAGTAATGGATTGAATTATTATATTTTATACTAGTTTTTGCCCGCGACTTCGTACGCGTGGAATTTAGAATCTGATATTTTCCTGCGGTAAAATGGAGAGTATATTTTAAGTTAGACCTCAAGCAATATATCGGTGAAAACTGCATTCAATTCCATGCAGTAGTTTTTGACATACAGACAGACAGACAGACAAAAATTCTAAAATCTGTTGTTTTGGCTTCCGTTGCTCTAATAAAGACCCCTCCCCCCAGATAAGACATTAGATTTTTTCCAATATCTATAATATACAGACATCGGCCTGTTATAATTTTATTATATGTATAGATTACAGCTTTGTGGTGCGAGAAAACTGCAAATCACTAATGTGTAATTTACACTAATCTGCACATGAATTCAAGAAGTCACGGCGGTTTGAACTCAGACGCTCCTGCACGAAATCCAAGCTTTCAACTACGCTATCACTGCATGAGAATAAAACACGGCTATTCTTTTTATCTTCAACCACGTAATTTACGTGATAAATATTTACGTGACGTAAATATCGGAAAATCGTATCGTAATCGTTTCGCCGCATAAAAATACTCATTTCACAAGAAGCATAGCATCAAAAAAGTGGTGCAGAGTGCTTTTTAAAATATAGAGCGAGCAGTTATTGTTACTGGAATGGAATGATTTCTTAATGTTGACACTTAAGCCGCTTTATTTTATGACAGATAAATGACACTTTCATGGCGGGTTCGTTATGACAACGTGTCAATTCGTCACGACCACGCTGATAAGTGTCAATACCATAAAATACGACAAGCGTGGTTTAAACTCTGGAGACGACACCAGTGCAACTGTCGTAGGTCTTCGTATGACACCCGGGAGCAACTGCTTAACATGCTTTCTGAGGGTCTCAGAGGCCTCTCGATGTGTAAAAATTGGTCACCCATCCTAGGACTGACCGCGGCAAGCGCTGCTAGTTATGTAGCTACAGCCACATAACTAGCGCTTGTATCTAAGCTAAGGTTGTATATAGACATAGCAAATTTGTATGGACTACATATAGTTGTTCCGGCAGCCTAATTACCGATGTAGCGACAGGCGTAGATCGCGCGATAGCTTCTGTCAAACGTCATTTTAGTGTCATATAATGTATTGGCTGGCAGTGAGATTGCTGTCGCGTGGCTGTCGCGTTGCTGTCGCTTTTTTACGTAATTAGGCTGCGGGTCTGTTATAGATTTCGGTCTGTTAACTTTACCTAGGAAACATATTAAAGAGAGGCAAATTTAAAAAAAATAAATGGTGTTATATTATTAAATATGGATAAATATGAAATGAAATGAAATGAAATTATTTATTTTGCAATTAGGATTTTTCAATCACTTTTACAAGTCTTTTTTAAACTAGATGGCGTCGGCATTTATTTTTATTTATTCCATAATATCATATTAATAGGGACTTATGGTGCAATTTTTTTTATTTTTTATTTAATGTACATTTAATAAATTAACTCTCAAATATAAATCATGAAACATGGACACATTACTAGGTTCAAATTTCATGGCATTCGTGAGCCATTAATCATGATGATTTCGACAAACGCTGGTTAGGCTATTCACCTTTACAAGAGACAAAAATAATGGCTTCAGAAGCAATAACTTTACCATGCAGTTTGCGAAATCATATTAAGTTACCTCTAATGTAAATGGCATAGCAAGGATTAGAAAAGTAATGAAAAATCTGGTATTAAATAAATTTTTTGATTGTCTGTTTTTGACAAACCGGGGTATTCGATAAAAAGTTCGATTTCCAGGTCGGGCAAAGTGTTATTGGGTTTTCTGTATGGTCTGGAGTCTGGAACTGTGCCCGGTAGATAGCAATAGGCTCGCCCCCTACTACATAGGACTCAATAACAGCATCAGCGAAATATGGGTGTACAATAGTACATATCTGCCTAACCCTTCGGGGAATACAGGCGTGATGCTATGTGTTATGATAAACCAGGTGATTCTGCCTTCAACGAATTTATTTACAACAAGATTTTCTCTTTTGTTATTATTATATTCATCTTTTTCTTTCTTGTTCTCTGTTAATCGTTCTCTCCGAAAAATTTCACGTGATGAAGACAGAAGTGAACTGGTATCTTCTAGTTTTGCGTGCTAATTTAAGCTGCATCATCGCCTAACATCAGAATCAGAACGACAATGTTGAACAGATCAATCACACTTGTCCAGACCTGGGAATTGAAGCCAGAACCTTACGCTCAGCAGCCGCTTCCACTACTACACCAATCAGTTTGTTTAAATATTGCGGTAGTATATTTGAGGGCACGGTTGGCGCGATGGTTGAGCGATCGACTGCTGCGCTACATGACGTGGATTCGATTCCCGCACGGAACAAATAATTATTATATATGATCTACACTTCTACAGATAGTGCCGGATCTGGGTGTACGTTCATGCGAATATTTGTGTTTATAAACGCACCAAAGATACAGGAATTATTCCTAGTGTGGGGCAACGCTTTTTATTCAACCAAAAAACAACTCAAAGAAAGATAGGATTGTCTCATATCCCGCCTCAATTTTATATCACCAAACCGAAATCATTCATACACTACAATTGAAAGCACTTGTCAAGTCGATCGGCTCAGAGTCGCAACAAATTGCACTAGTGCGCTCGACTCGACAGCCCTCGAATGCACTACACCGCCCTATTGTGGTACAGCCCTATTGTGACTGCCCTATTGTGCAGCCATTGTCTCGGCTTCGTTACTGCTGCATTGTTTTTAATATTCTTTTATTTTACTGTTTTATTGTGGTGTGGTTTGTTTGGGAGCGAGGAGCGAGGAGCGATAACTATACCTACTCTATTTCATAGCATCACGCCTGTATCCAGGAAGGCCTGTATCCCCGAAGGGTTAGGCACAGGTGTACTATACAAGTGTACATCCTCAATTCTTCGATACCTAAGTCACATTGAATACCGCAGGCTACCGCGCAAATTGGTCGATCTGCGAGTTTAGGAGCACTTGCCACAGTCAGTCCTTGGATGGGTGAATATTTTTCATATTTTGAGACCCCTCCATGCCTCGGAAAGCATATTAAGCAGTTGGTCTCGGGTGTTATACGAAGACCTATGACAGTTGTTACACGTACCGTCTTATTAGCAGCCCAAAAAGTCTGACAGTTTATACCGGTTGTCAGACTTTTTGGAGACACTGATACTCTAAGGTTATCCTTAGAGTATCAGTGTCTCCCAGTAATTGGGTGGTAGAGGTCAAATGACAGTCACTCCGTGTAGAATACTGACATCCAGCCGCAACTGGTTAGACTGCCGCCGAACCGAACTGAAGCCGACCCCAATATAGCTGAGAAAAGGCTAGACAGATGATGTAGGTATATTCTTACCAAAATCTGTGATTACAATTCTAAATATCTCCAAAAATTTAAGACACGTATTTACGTACTTTTTCTATATCTTCAACTTTTAAAGCTGCCCTTACTGCCCCATCTCACAAACCCACTGTAAATAATTATAGCATAGACGAATATTTAACAGATAAATAATACCTAATAATACAAATAACTAAAATAACTACTATCAACAAAATATCTATAAAAATAAGTACATAAATATTAAACTCAAGATGTTTACAGGCCTATATAGTGTACCAAAAGAAAATTATTATATGTATATTATGGTAATATTTCGTATAAAATATTAGATGTGTTTATATTTGTGTTTTATAGTGTTAGCATGTAAGAAATATGACCCGGGTACGTCTTAAAACTGCGGCCAGACACCGGAGGACGGGCAGCAGCGTCCTCTCACTAATCGGTGAGCCACTGCGATCCCCAAGCCGCCTGCCAAGCGTGGGGATTATGGCAAACCCCCCTTGAGGGAGGCCTTCGTTCAGCAGTGGACGTCTTCTGGCTGATGATGATAATTGTCTAACTTTGCTGTGCCCAAACAGGGTCCATAATGATACCTACTTAATTTTAAGTTACCACCTAATCTTCATTGTGGAATTGCAAATAAAGAATATGAATATGAAAATAAAATCGCTCAAACAACCCACTGGGACCACACCCCACCACATTGAGTCGCTTTAACAGTTAATTACGCCAACTGTCGCAATATTCAATTACTTCCACGTCATCATTAATGAATAGGTTTTTAAACAGAACAATTGATACCCCAAGTTCAAGGAAAGACTCGTGGGTCGGGGCACTTATGTTGAGTCTTTATGAATAATACCTACTCTCGTATCATGGCTGATTTCATTTAGAGTGTCTTAGTGGATTTATAAGGGATCATTCAGGACTTACGTCTTCAAAGAGTTCAAACTATCAAAGAAGGGCTCATAGCTACATAGCTACCGCGCAGATCGGTCGAGGTTAAGCAGCGCTTGACGCGGTCAGTCCTTGGATGAGTGACCATTTTTCACATATCGAGACCCCTCCGTGCCTCGGAAAGCACGTTAAACAGTTGGTCCCGGGTGTCATACGAAGACTTGTGACAGTCGTTACGGATGTCAGCAGCCCGAAGTCTGACAACCAATCTAACGTTAGAGTATCAGTGTTTCCGAGAAATTGTGTGGCGGAGGTCAGATGGCAGTCGCTCCCTGTAAAATACTGATATTCAGCCGAAACCGGTTAGATTGGAAGCCGACCCCAATGTAGTTGGGAAAAGGCTAGGCAGATGAAGATAAAGATGATTAATTTGTTTACTATTTAAATCACAAACTACAATCTTAAACTGTCCAATTTGCAAGTAAATTTCCCATTATTTTTCTATTATTAAATACATACTTAAATAACTTGAAGCCAAGCTTACCCCCTAAGAAACCAACCGTAACGATACATACGCCCCACTTTTGACTTTGTTATATATCTTTCTACCTCCCTCACTCCTATCATTGTCTACGTGACGTATATTTTGTCCCTTTCTCGTCCCCTAGGTATAACAAAACATATAATTTTGTCCATCTGTTGAGTCCAGTGAATATTGTGGTCTAGTAGCAATTTGTGTTCAGTGACATCTAAGGAACAGTCGGGGACGAAAGATTTTGATTTTTGAACATAATATGGCATCACGACTATATTCCCCGAACGGCAGAGGTGATACTATTGTGCACCCACATTTCGCCTATGTCGTTATTGAGTTCCATGTAATAGGGGACGAGCCTATTTCCATCTACCGGGCACAGTTCCAGACTTCGTGCTGCTACTGAGAATTTCCATACAGAAAAAGCTAATAACACTTTGTCCGACCCGAATCGAACCCAGGATCTTACGCTCAGCAGTCACGCTTGCGACCACGAAACCAATGAGGTAGGCTTGATTTTTTATAATTTTTTTTAATACTAATATGTAGCTGTTGCCCGTGGCTTTCCTCGCGTGGAAGTCGTATTTAATAAATATCATATTTTGTGTAGTGACGAAAATATTTATTGCTTACCCCCTCAGTGGTAGAATTTTCGAAAATACTGAAACACATGTTTCTTTATTCTTAATCAAAAGCCTAAATACTACTTTTAATGGACTTAACTAAAGAAAAATATGGATTTTCATGCAAACTTTCATCCCCTATTTAACTCCCTTAGAAGCAAAATTTCCAAAAATCCCTTCTCATTGCGTGCCTACGTCATTAAAAGAACGTGTAGTCAAAATTTCAAATTTATAACAAACCATTTTTTTATATACTTACGTAATTTGGAAATCATGCAATTTTCCCAAAACAAACTTATCAAAGTAATCGATTCATTTGTACGGAAATATTTATCGAATACGACATAGAAGTAAACCCAGCCCCTCTAGGTGAGAAATCGAGATTGCAAGCACTAGAGCGATGAGACAGCACTATTATTTATTTTGAAATATACATTTTGCAGTTACAGCGCGATTGTCGTCACTTGTACTCACGTATCGATGACAGTACCGTCAAATGAATGCTTTTCTCCATACTATTATAAAAAAAAATATCGAATGCCAAGCTACTTTTATGAAATAAAATAAATAATAAAAAACTTCATATGTATTCAGGTAGGTATTATTATTTATTTCGGAACTATATTTTTGTTGGCGATGAGAAAATTATTAAATTATTTTTCCTTTTTAATTATTACTACAATGAAAACGTGAAATACTTTGTATGTATTATTTTGGTCGACTGACAGCCGATCGCAATAATATATCAAATAATAAATAAAATAACAAATAATAAAGTGAAGAAATTATATATTGGTTGAGTGGCTCGCGCCTACATAGCACGTTAAGCTGTTGGTCCTAGGTGTCATACAAATACCTATGACAGTTGTTACGGGTGTCAGCACCCCAACAAGTCTGACAACCAGTCCAGGCTATGAGTATCAGTGTCTCCCAGTAATTGGGTGGCAGAGGCCAGATGTATGTGGCTCCGTGTAAAATACTACAGATACATACAGAGGTTAGACTGGGAGCCGACCCCAAAGTAGGAAAAGGCTCGGCAGGTGATTTTTAATTCCGTATTCGTTATGAATACGGAATTAAAAACCACACATCATATTATATATTTTTCGTGGCTACTGTGTCCCATTACCGGCCTAGTTTATCCAATATACTAATACACACAAACGAAAATTTCATGGAGCCCTTTCACGTGTGCAGGTTTCTTCACGATGTTTTTCTGAACAGCTAACTCAAGATTCTGATCTCTTGTGAACAAAACAGTTTCGATAAAAAATGCTCTTGGAAATCCATTTTTCATTAGTTATTACTTTAATGAAAACGTCATGAAATGCAATTTTACTCATTAACAGCAAAAACTTGTACACGAAACTTCAATAAAATCAAAACAAAAAAAAACAACTCATTTTTACTTGACCAAGTCATCAAACTCGTGTTTCAAAACACATTGCGTGCCGTTCAAAAGATGATCACCGAAAACCGACAAGAATAAAAAAAAATCGGAAAGTCACTCGTAAAAAACCGGAAAGATTCACAAACAAGAGACCCGAAACGTAATTACGGTAAACAAAAAAAAACTATGTCCCGAATTATAGGGCCAAATTATATACTTGGTATTACAGACATGTATAATTTTTGATATTTTTTTTCTGTATTTTTGTATCCTGGCGACCTTTCGGCGACTTTTGTGTCATTTTTGGACGTAACAAAAAACGGTCGCCATTTTTTTTTTCTCAATTCAAATTGGTTTAGAATACCTTAATTGTGTGGTTTGGTAGAGCAAATGTTCCAGGCTATGATTAAAATTGAAATGCGATAAGATTTTCGTTAAATGAAAGGACTGAATATTCTTTTTTTTTTATTCATATCTGCTTTAAGTCCATTTAACCAATTGCCTTTTTCTATGAACCGCAACAAAACGATTATCATCAACATTGACCGCACTTGAAGAAATATTATTTACTTTTATAATATAGGATGAATAATATACTGGCCTCATCTGTCATATTGCAAGCACGACTGAGTGTGAGGTCCTGGACTCGATTCCCTGATCGAGCAATGTTTTTGAGTCTTTATTCGTATGCAAATTCTAGTTTGGAAATGTCCCCTGTAAATAGCCTTCGGTTTGCTTTTGTTGAATGGGACTTAATAACAGCACCGGAGAAATGTTGATAAGGTCTGTGAAGAAAGGATTTTCTTATAAAAAAAAACTTAATAACACTTTACCCGACCCAGGAATCGAATCTAGATCGTCACGATCGGCACCTTGCCACAAGACCAATGCGCCAATTAAAAACCAAATTTCCAAAGTACCCGCAGCCTAATTACGTAAAAAAGCGACAGCAACGCGACAGCCACGCAACAACAATCCTACTGTCAGCCAATACATTATATGACACCAAAATGACGTTTGACAGAAGCTATCGCGCGATCTACGCCTGTCGCTATATCGGTAATTATGTATATATGCCCAGATAAAAGATGTAAAGATTTTAATTTGGAACAGTTTTTACCGGAATTATTAAAAGTAAATCCAAAAAAAATTTTTTTTTTATTAGATATTTATAAAACCCCTGAATGTAAAACATTGCAATAAATTAAACCTTTTTTTAAAACCTCTTTGTATAAAACCTACCCCTAAATTCTAGATATGTCGAGTTAATAAGCAATTTGCATACTCAAAGTCTTCGAGGGGTGGATAATGATTGGTAATGTGTGGCCCTGCCTATCTACAATATTTATGCATACTCGGAGTATGTTTTACATTGTCAAACGACACGACATTAGCCTGTACAAACTGGTCAACTTGTAAATGCCATGGCAATCTTATTTAGAAGCAATTATTTCTTCCTAGTATTTTATTTAGCATCATAACATAGCATCACGCCTTATACCCCGAAGGGTTAAGCAAATTGTACTATTGCACACCATTGTTTATAAGTTCCATGTAATAGGGGGCGAGCCTATTGCCATATACCGTGCACAGTTCCAGACTCCATGCTGCTACTCAGAATTTCCATGCAGAAAAACCCAATAATACTTTGCCCGATCTGGGAATCGAACCTAGGACCTCACGCTCAGCAGTCGCGCCTGCTACCACTAGACCAATGCAGCAGTCCCCAGTACTTTACTTCAAACATTAAATTACATTATTCTCGAATTCTCTTACCACAACAATGTACCAAAAAAAGATTGTAAGATCTATTATTTTAAAAGAGTTTCCATGGAGTTTCTTGCCAGTTCTTCTCCATAGGACCTATTTGGAACCGTGCACCTAGAGTCTCGACATTTCATAAGTTACATGAAATAAAGATATATTCTATACTAGGTACCCGCCCCAGCTTCGCACGGCTAGCAGAGCATATACACCTTCATTTTTTTTCTGTTGTAGTGTCGTATTTCAGCCTGTTATATTATGTTACATTTATATTTATTTAATGCGTTTATAAACATTGATAATGGATACAGTTCGTAGTCGGAAACATTTCTTGCAATGATTTTTTATTCCTAGAAAAAGCTTGATTTTTCTAATGAATTTTTAATTCGACCTAGCGACATCTATTCTGGGGTGATCAAGGAAATACGTCGCTTCATTTTTACCTGTACTTTATGAAAGCTATGGGGCCACAATGCAATGGCGTCACAACACAAGAAAATAATACGTATAGTTTTTTTTTTCTGTGAGAACATAACAGACTTCGGAATCGGTTAAATATTTAAAAGTGGAATTTTGACTAAATACCTCATTGGTCTCGTGGTAGCAAGAGCGACTGCAGAACGTGAGGTCCTGGGTCGGGCAAAGTGTTTTAGGTTTTTCTGTATGGAAATTCTCAGTAGCAGCACGGAGTCTGGAACTGTGCCCGGTAGATGGCAGTAGTCTCGCCCCCTATTACATTGGACTCAATAACGGCATCGGCGGAATGTGAGTATACCTGTGCCTAAGCCTGAGGAGAATACTAGCGTGATGCTATGTTAGGTTAGGGCTTAGTAGGGAGTGAGGGGTCCTTCATAGGAAAACGAACGTACCTATTGTCTAATGCAGCCATACTCAAAGTGTGCTCCGCGGAGCCCTAGGGGTTCGCAAAGTCTCTGTGGGGGCTCCGCGAAAATAATTCTCACTCTCTTTACAGTCAACTCTTTTCTATCAGGCCTGACATGACACAATTGATGAAAAGTAAAAAACAATTTCATACCTCCCATTAGATGCAAATGTTAATGTCAAGTAATATGGTTATATCTCCTAACTTAATATTATAAATGCGAAAGTAAGTTTGTTTGTTACCTTTTCACGCCTAAACCACTGAACCGATCATCATGAAATTTTGCATATACGTTGTCAGGGGTACAGACAAGGATATAGGGCACATTTCATCCAGAAAAAATACTGCTCCCGAGAGAAAGAACAATAACTTTCGACGGTCACAATTGCATTAAGACGCTAGATGGCGCTACGTGTGACGCGAAAAATGCACGAGTTTGTAATCCACGCGGGCGAAGCCGCTGGCGAAAGCTAGCTAATAATGAAGTATACACATAAACTACTTAGGGCTCCGTCAAATATTTCATTTTCCATAAAGGTTCCGTCTCCAAAAAAGTTTGAGAACCGCTGGTGTAATTAAACACACAGGAACAGATACTACAGTGTGTCAGAGACCTATCGTTGTAAAGCGATTTACCAATTAGCTTAGAATATTTATAATTTCAAGTTCTACTATTCCAAGACAAGCGCGTAATGAGGAAAATTGCTTTGTGATACATTGGTCTATGGTTTTGTAGATTTTTTTTAAACATTATTTGTTAGAAAAGCTATTTTTTTATTTATTTTCCCGTAGCATAAACAACACGTATCTATAGGAATGTAATAAAATTAAAAAAAGAATGAGAAAAATATCCAATGACGGCAATTTTCATCCAGGGTAGCTGGAAACGACATAAAAAAAATACAGTCGAATTGAGAACCTCCTCTTTTTTTAAAGTCGGTTAAAAATATAGTACCACTGGACCACCTCTAAGCTTTGCTGTCTCACTGTTAGACATAGATCTCGCTCATATTTTTCCAAGTATCTCTACATAGGTATCGTACAATGTATGCTTGAAAATTGTGCGCAGTTGTTCAAGATATTTATATTGGCACATCACTATCTCAATACACAAAACATTGCTTCAATATCCATTAAAATAGTGCTGTCCATTTTCCGATAATTTCATACCAACACATAAAATTACTTTCACAACGACAAAATATCAGCTAAATAGCAACAAATTAAATTAACAAAACACCTTAATTAGCGTCTTCCAACTAGATAATTGTTAAAATGGCCACTTATTATAAGTAATGACCGCTACCACTAATAAATCTTACAAATACCCCAACCAGAATACAAAACCTCTAACTAGTAACAGCTAACATCATTTAAAAGGTCTTTTTAAATTGGTTTTTAGAATAGGTAATACACGAAATTACTGGCCATTGTAAAGAAGAACTGCCACGCGTCACCAATAGGGACTCGCGACACAGAATTCTAAATTTGAATGAGCCAATTAGATTGCGTAATTGTAGAGTTCGGCACGGGATTTGTTTAAAATTTAAATATACTTGATTGGGCCAATTGCATACAATTAGTTTTAAACTAGTGAATCATTTAGCCGTTCTAGTAAGTGATGTGTAGGAACCATATAAATTACTTGTGCCTAATTACATTTTTTTTTTGACGTACCTATTATGTTTTAATTTTAGAATATTATAGCAGCTTGGATATTTGAAATATGGATGTATGTTTTTGGAAGACAAATGGGTAAATAAAAATCTTACATAATTTTAAACAAAACCTTTATTATTTTAAACCATTTCAAAAATTGTATTGTAAATAGAACCATTCTCGAAAGTCTTTATAAACTTAAGTATTTTAAAAATGTACAAAGCATTATTACAATCAAAATCCAACTATTGCACATCAGAATACAATGTATCTATAAATGCCGTTCATATATTGTATTATTACATAAAACTATTGAATCCTATTAGAAACCTCTCTAGAAAAATTAACTCTCTTAAATTGGAAGTCAACCACCCTGTATACGATACACCGGTGCTTAACGCTTCTGGGAATACAGAGTGATGTTCACCTATTTAAGTTAGGTAACTTTAAAGAACTACAAAATAAACAAAATTTACAAAACAACATAATTTTTACACTTTTTCCACGATTTCAACCCCTGTGCAAACAAATTAGAGACCATTATGAGAGTACAAAGGCCTGTCCCACGCCAAGCACTGATATGTTCAAATAAGCCTATTACAATTAGCACTGTGCAGCGATGTGGGAAGCCAATGGATGCGCTTGTTTGATCAAGAAATAAACAATATTGAGAACCATAAGATTTTTAAATTTTTGGACTTTAGAAACTAAGTTAGAAACTTAGATGGCAGATTAACGTCTATTACACAAAATTACAGATTGTAATTGATTACTTCAATATAATTTAATTTTATTAACTTTTATTAACTACTAAGGCGGCATTAAAATTGGTTGTAATTTTTTGCAAGAGCTAGTATTGGTTGAGCCTAAAATATTGCATTTTGCGATTAACTGACTGCTTTTCTATCTACGAGTGGAAATATAATAAAAAAAAACTACAACTTGCCATGCAAAAAGTCGTAATGTCTGATTAGGTACTTATAGAAACTGTGCTAAGTAATTAATATTAATATGCAACAATAGACACATATTATTAATTCTTCCAGGAAATATACTTAAGACTTAATTCAGTAAATTGCGAACGTACACTTCTACCCCAGAAAAATATCAATGCCTACGTTTCGTCATTATCAACTCATCGCACTTTGCAAACCAACGCAGGATTAACATAATGCCACATCCACTGTGCACACTCCAACCCTCATTCCATGCCAATTGCACCGAATAGAACGATTACCCGATTAAGGCCAGATCACACGGTCTAACACAATATTGTGACTGCACCCCCGTCGCGGGCGCGTGTGCTCACCCCTTAACACCCTACATTATTTAGTGATCAGTGAACAATATTGTAGACATAATGAAGCTGTAGAAATATTAGTAAGTGATGTTAAGCGGTTGAGCTGATAAAATGCTGAATGGGCTTTTTAGAAAATAGCAATATTGATTAAGAGTATCGTTTAGCTGCCGGCTTCTGATAAAATTGTCTTGAAATACGCGCAAAATAGTTTGGGCGTTAACGTTTCTTACATCTAAATCTTAACGAATTAATCTGATTTTGGTCTCTATCGTTTTGTCAGATTATAAATTAGGTCCAAGCGTTTTGCTTTTTCATAATTTTGATTAATTAGATAATTATCACGAGATAAGTATAAGAAAGATTTTTAGTTAAAAAAACGCTTTTTGAGTATTAATTATTTCTCATTCTATAAACAATACCTATCAAAAAAACAAAACGTGACGACCTAGTTTTTACTTGTGTATGATTCAATTTAAAGTTTATTTTCTTCTTTTTTAGAGCATTTAAATAAAATCTTGTTTTTAAAAATGTTTTTTTATTATTTATTTTTGTTCTAAATTGGAGTATGAATACTTGTTTTCTTTACCTACAAGCAATAATAATAACATAGTATCACGCCTGTATTCCCCGAAGGGTTAGGCAGAGTTGTATTGTACACCCATATTTCCCTGATGTCGTTATTGAGTCCCTTGTAATAGGGGGCGAGCCTATTGCCATCTTAGACTCATAGAAAAACCCAATAACACTTTGCCCGACCCGGGAATCGATCCCAGGACCACTAGATAAATGAGGCAGTCAGTCCATTTAATTAATGAAATAACTTTTTAATAGTTCACAACCAAAAATGTAATTTAACCCTACAAATTATTATATCAACTAACATCCACACATAAATTAACCCTACATGATCCTTGCTCAATCCGCATGTCCCCTAAAGTTCATATTATCCCCAATTCATGGGGATTCTATGGGTTTATTCCATATGGCTTGATGGGAAATGATCAAAGTTATTCAAAAGTGTGAATTGATTGTGTTATTCTGTATGGGGATGTGATTTTTGTAATAGGAGCTCGTAAGGGGGACTCGTAGTTCCATAGATACCGCGCAGATTGGTCGATCTATGAGGTCAAGCAGCGCTTACCGCGGTCAGTCCTTGGATGGGTGATTTTTAACACATCGTTCCCCTCCGTGCTGGAAAACACATTAAGCAGTTGGTCCCGGGTGTCATATGAAGACCTATGACAGTCGTTACGGGTGTCAGCGGCCCAAAAAGTCTGACAACTAGTCTAACCTTAGAGTATCAGTGTCTCCCAGTAATTGTGTGGCGGAGGTCAGATGGCAGTTGCGTTGTAAAATACTGATATTCAGCCGCAACCGGTTAAATTGGAAGCCGACCCCAATGTATGTAGTTGGGAAAAGGCTAGGCAGATGATGTGAATTTTCTAAAGTATTTTTACTGAATGTGAGAATAAAATTAAACAAAAGGATTCCGTATCATTTGTTAAATGGTGGTTGAGTTATAATAATGGTGCTAAGTGATTGTTTTTCTGCGCTACGGGTAGTGGGTTTGATTCACGGAATAAATATTTGTATGATCTACAAATAGTTGTTTCGGGTCTAGGTGTGTGTGTGTGATCTATGTTTCTAAACTGTATCCACGATACAGAAGAAATCCTAGTGGGGCTTTAATTTTTAATATATTTTGTGTTATTAACAGATCTAAGCATCACGCCTGTATCCCCATTTGTTAGGCAGAGGTGTTTCGTATTCGTACATAATTCGCTATGCCGTTAATAAGTCCCAGTTAATAGGGGGCGAGTCTATTGCTATCTACAAAACACAATTCAAAGCTCCGAGTTGCTACTGTGAATTTTCTAACAGAAAAATCCAACAATATATTACCCAACCCGGGAATCGAACCCAAAACCGCTCAGCAGCTACACGTGTCACCACTAGACCAATGAGAGAGTAAATTATAAGAAACAAATGAAGATCAAAAATGGATTTAAAATGATAATAGACTTGAGTCGTGCAGACCCCTTTTTAAAAATAATCGGTTACTTACACTTGTGGAATTATATATTTTTGAAATATGTGTTCACGTTAAAAAGTTTCCCAATGAGTTTACTAGTGCTCGTGATAATTCAATCATTGGTAAAAGAGATCCTACAAGATTATTAATGCCTAGCTGGTCGTCACTGTTTCACAACAACTGTTCATCATCAGCCAGAAGACGTCCCCTGCTGAACGAAGGCCTCCCTCAAGGGGGGGTTTGCCATAATCCCCACGCTTGGCAGGCGGCTTGGGGATCGCAGTGGCTCACCGATTAGTAAGAGGACGCTGCTGCCCGTCCTCCGGTGTCTGGCCGCAGTTTTAAGACGCACCCGGGTCCACAACTGTTATGTGATGTGTATAAAAGTGTTCAATAAAGTACCTAAGTCAATACGAGAATTACCACGTGTTAAAATGAAAAAAACCACTCAAATTGTGGCTAATAGAACACACATTCTATACAATCAGGGAATTCTTTGAGTCGTAAATACGCTTGACACCCCCTCTATTCGTTATTTTCGCTTCCTGAGTTCTGACACGGATGAACTATTATAACTGTAATATTATAAGTACTGTATGTGTCGGTTAAATATAAATTTTATTACTAATTGTATAAATTTGTATACCAAAATGGTGAAATGTGAAGATTTGAAAACTTTTTGTAACACCTTACTTTGTACCACTTTTCTCGCAAATAAACGATTCTGATTCTAATATTTCTTGACACAGAAACTCGCATTAAAATAAACAAAATTACCGCTTTAACCAAATCATACTAATTATAATAGCAAAATAATCAGCTCATAACACAAAGGTGAATGTACATAGCTCCCAGTCAATACGCACAATGGCCTCTAATCAATGGGCAAAGTCGAGCGTGTGACGTCACGTGTCATGACGTCATCATAAAGCGGAGTCAACACACTGGAAGTATGTATTCAGGTTAGGGAAAAGGAGACTGAATTAGAGCAAATATCCTACTAATATTATAAATGTGAAAGTTTGTGAGGATGGATGGATGGATCTTTGTTACTCTTTCACGCGAGAACGGCTGAAAGGATCTGGATGAAATTTGGCACAGAGATATATTGTAGTCTGGAATAGCACATAAGCCACTTTTTATCCCGGAAAAATATACGGGTTCGTAAACCACGCGGGCAAAGCCGCGGGCGGAAGCTAGTATTATAAACGCGAATGTTTGTGAGAATGTATGTATGTTTGTTACTCTGTTACGCAAAAAATACTACACGGACTTTGATGAAACTTTTCGATAATATAGCTTACTAGCTTCCGCGCGCGGCTTCGCCCACGTGGTTTACGAACCCGTACATTTCCTAGGATAAAAAGTAGCCTATGTGCTATTCCAGACTATAATCTATCTCCGTGCCAAATTACATCCAGATCCGTTCAGCCGTTCTGGCGTGAAAGAGTAACAAAGATCCATCCATCCAATCCTCACAAACTTTCACATTTATAATATTAGTAGGATAGGATAGTAGGATATGGATAGATATATATAGATTTATAGTGGCAAATACGGCTACTGAACATGAGATTTGATTCCTTCGTTTCTTTAGTTAGGAAACTGTCAGACAAACGTGCCCAATGGACGGCAATAAGATCACTCCTAAAGTATTATTATAGTTTCGAAGTCGACAAAATTACGTTCCGAGAAAATATTAACCGAAATGCCACTCTCGGGTCGGTCACTAGCCCTAAATATAACATCACGCCTGAATTCCCCGAAGGCTTAGGCAGAGTTACTATTGTACACCCACAATTCGCCGATGCTGTTATTAAGTCCCATGTACCCTATTGCCACTGTTGCGCACAGTTTCAGACTCTGTTGCTGAGAATGTACATACAGAAAAACCCAATAACACTACCCGACCCGGGAATCGAACCCAGAACGTCACGTTCAGCAGTCGCGTTTGTGTGTTTTGTGTCGCACTAGACCAATGAGATAGTTTTAATAAGTATCTATCGCAACCTTAATCTCATTTTGAACGAGTGGGATATACGTAAATACGTCTGCGTATGCGACTATTGCGTATTTTCTTTTGGTTCCCAAAATAGCCAGAAATGTTTCTTAACCCTTAATCTGGCAAGAGAAAAAAATATGAAAAAAAATTATGAAAATATAATGTTGCAGCACGTCATTTCAGCGGCGCCATACCAGCCAAGAGCACGTGCATCTTGCTTGTAATTTTATCTAAATAAAAATGTATGACTTGGCTGTTTCGTTACTTCAGAAACTAAATATTCGCATCACCTCCACGACGGTAGCGAAACGGCGAAGCCATACATTTTTACTGTTATGTAGAATTTGTGATTTTTTTTTTTTTTTTGAGTTGTCTCTCGCAGTTAGCTCAGGGAGCTTTTACTGCTTAACCGGGCAAATGGCGAGACCAGAAGGGCCTCCAGCCGAGCAAATTATATAATATTAAGCAACACTGCTAAGGGTGTCCCATAGTGGGACTCGAACCTCGGCTTAGGGCGTTGCTGGGGGGCAGACAAGAGAGGACTTGCTGGATCTCTATTTGGGGACATTTGATTTATTACTACTGGCTCAGCGCGGGCTGGCTCGAGCAAGGGTCGGGGTGGAGAATGAACGGGTCTTCGCGACGGGCCTCGCCGGCGAGGACGGTACGACGGTCGGTTGTGTGTAGTGTTGGTAGTTTTCCTAACCAATCGGAGCGCCTCCTGATGGAGGGTGATATCGTCGTCTGGGTACGTGAGAGTGTGCCTAGGACGGCGAATTTTGGATATGCGGGAGGGGGTGTAATTGGCGGCAGATACCACTAAGGGGTTTGTGTGCGAGGGAGCAGAGTCGAAGAAGCGTTTAGACGCTTTCTTCATGAAACATCTGATGGTCGGGAGGTTTAGGTCAGCGTGGAGCTGTTTATTGCGAACGTACCAGGGCGAGCCTGTGGCTTTGCGCAAGAAACGGTTTTGAAGGATTTGCAACCTATGGAGTCTGGACGTCTTTAGAATTTGTGAAGTTAGGGTCGGTAGAGTTAGGCCGTGTAGATTCAAAAGCTTGGCTCTACATGAGATCTGATATCTTTTTCACAGGGTAAACCTTATGTGGTCGTCTTGGCAACATTTTACATGAAATGTTATTGGTGGGATAAAGTTTACAAATAAACTATTGGAATTAAAATAAATAAAATATAGTTAAAAAAATTGCTGAATATTTTTTTCAATGTTGATGTTCAATATATTGCACACTATCGATTTAAGGGTTAACAAATCTATATGAAAGAATTTTGTCGAAAAATGTGATTAATGAAATAGTTCGTGAAGATAATCCTTTGAGGTCAATGTCCCTGAGATGTGTTTTTGTCCTTGTCCCACCCTAGGATGTCTCGTTTATCGTATGTACAGTTCACAAACATACACACCTACACCGCGAACGACTATTTGTAGGCCATAATAATATTTATTATTCGACTGATGAGCGTGACGTCCTGAGTTCGATTCCCGGGCAAAGTGTTATTGGGTTTTTCTGTATGAAAATTCTCAGTAGCAGCACAGAGTCTGGAACTGTGTCTAGTAGATGACAATAGGGACACCCCCAATTACATTGCATGGGACTCAATAACGGCACCGGCGAAATGTGGGTGTACAATAGCACATCTCTGCATAACCCTTCGGGGAATACAGGCGTGATGCTATCTTATGTGTTATGTTATAAATATTTGATTCGTGAGAAAGATAAATCTTCCAGCGCGAATGTAGTGGAAATGTGGAGAGGGGACGCCCTAGAAAGGACTTACACGGACCTCATTGGTGATGTCCTTCAAAAAGGTCAGGTGCGCAGTACCCACAACCGGCGTTCATGTATGAAACGATACATGAATGTAGATGAAGCAAAACGGTTATTTAAGAATAGCACGTGGCGTTCTTTAGTTTCTGACATAACCGTGGGGAAAAGGCTTTATGTCATGTATGTAACATTAAAAAAATGGCCCAAAAAGCATAAAACAGTGCTCTATGGTTAAAGATAAAAATGCCAATGAATTATAAACAGATCTAGGTGTTGAATGGACTAGTTCGAAGGCGTTCGTTTTTGCTTGCTACATCAAAAGCAAGTTACGGCGGGCGACGTGATTCCAACGTGTAAGTAGAGGGTTGACACAGAGGGGCAAATAGGCATTTAACTGTATAAGATTGATCATATTATGGAGGAACGAGGTATGGTGTTCCTCCATTGAAAAGGGAGGATCCTCCGACCAGGCAAGGTGGTTAGCCTGGCGGGCCGAAGCCCAACGATTGACGTTGGACATTCGTATATATCTTAGAATCGTTGTAAACTTTCATAGAGCGATTCAGGGTTGGTTGTTGTAGCTTCACTCCGATAGATGGCGCTTTACTTTGCCATGCCATGTTGCGAGTAGTAGTCGCTACAATATTTTGTCACTAACCACTGTCTTAACAGATGAAAAGTACTTTTGTGACATAAAAAATGAAATTGTCGGCCCCGTCTCAAAGAAAGAATGATAAAATTATCTTGAATTTGGTTGATATAAGCGGAGACACGATAGTTTTGTGAAAGATTGTAATTTGTAACGCGGTTCGCCAGTAGGTTCAAGTTTCGCTTTGGTCAATAACATTTTAGTTTAGTAATTTTGCATGAAAAATGAAAGACTAAATATATTTCTGTTGCTTTGTCTTAGGATTGTTTTGATTTTGTCTAAAGCGTGACAAAATTTCAGTCTCCTGAAATGTAAGGAGGATAATTGTAAAAATTATCTGTATCGCCTTTTACCAACTTCATTGGGGTCGGCCCCCAGTCTAACCGGTAGCTGAATATCAGTATTTTGCAACGCGACTGCCATCTGACTTCCGCCACCCATTGAGATACACTGATATTCTAATATTAGACCGGTTGTCAGATTTCTTGGGCTGCTGACAGCCGTAACGACTGTCATAGGAATTCGTATGACACCCGGGACCAACTGCTTAACGGGGTTTCCTGAATCTGAAGGGTCTCGATGTGGGAAAAACGGTCACCTATCTAACCTAGCAAGGGTCTCTTCTCAGAATGAGATGGGTTAGGCCTTAGTCCACCACGCTGGCCCGGTGCGGGTTGGTAGACTACACACATCATTAAGAACCATACACACATTATGGAGCCCTCTCATGTGTGCAGGTTTCCTCACGATGTTTTCCTTCACCGTAAACGCAATAGATAATCAAATTACTCTAAAAAAAATCACAAAAAATACGGACTTCTCTGCGCTCATACTCTTTGCCATCCACTTCCCAGATATGCGAACGTGGTTGCGCCGTCGCAAGTTTTTCTCCCCCTCTCTCGCTCTAACATCGTACCATCTCTGTCGCGCCAAACGAGCCGCGCACCGAGGTTTTTGCCCGAAGGTGCTCTCGCAGTTTTTCACGTTCGCCGTACGAAGTTTTAAAAGCACTGGCCAACGTTCAGAAATTCGATTTGTTGTGCGTTATAAGTTTTATGTATTATATTTCGCGTGCGTTATGTTTTGGAAATTATTATTGAAGTATGTATGTTGGAACAAGATAAGTGTTTATCGGGTTAAAAAGATATGAAAATGAGATTGTCATAAATGAAAAAGTATTTCAATGCGACCTTTAAAGGGTAGAGGTATGTTGCCCTAAGTAAAAAATAATAATAAAAATAATTCAAGCCCTTACTGTCCCACTGCTGGGCAAGGGTCTCTTCTCTGAATGAGAAGGGTTAGGCCTTAGTCCACCTCGCTAGCCCGGCGCGGAGCCCTCTCAGGTATGCAGGTTTCCTCACGATGTTTTCCTTCACCGTAAACGCAAGAGATAATCAAATTTTGATCCGGACATGATTCCGAAAAGCCCTCCTACATGGAAGGCAAGCGTTCAACTGCTAGACTATCACAAGTAAAAAAAAAGAAAAGAAATAAGTATTTTATTGCTACTGAACTAGCGTACAAAACACTAAATAATAGGCAATTAAATAAACTTAAACTTGTGCTAATTATGGTAAAGTACTACGCCAATCCAAAAACATTATTATTATTATTATTATTAAAAGCCCACCCTTGGGCAAAGGCCTCCCTTCCTTTTCTCAATATCTCGCGGTCCCGTGCTATATCTGGCCAGTTTTCAACAAAGGCATTTCATCAAGGCAGTTCATCCAGCCATCTTCTACGTGGTCTGCCGCGACCCCGTCTCGCTGTCTCAGGACACCAGTTTTGTGCTTTGTAGGCCCACAGTTCGAACGGCATGCGGTAGACATGTCTTGCTCAGCCCCATTTAAGCTGGGCGGCTTTTGCAGCCACGTCAGTTATCTGAGTTCTGGAGCGCAAAATTAATAAAACAAAAAAGATAGCGCCCCCGCCGTTTCTGCTACAACAAGGCTAACATTCACGAGCACATAGGTACGGCAGTTACCTGACATTTGAAAGTTAAACACTGATTGTGAAAGGTTTTGTCAACATAGTACCTGATGTAATTAGCACCCAACTGCTTTTCAAATCTTGGATGCCTAATTTCGTCGTTTTTACAGCCCGCATCTATGTGTTGACGGTGGACGAAAAACCTTCTAAATAATTGCTTCAATAAAGGAATTATAGATACCTACCTACCTGTTATCACTTTCATTCATCATCCTTGTATTCCTCGAAGGGTTGGGTAGAGATGTACGGTACTGTGTACAGTCAGCTTCAAAAACATGTATACACTTAATGAAATTCAAAAGCGATTTTTAGACGAAATCGTGATTGAAATCTTGACCAATTTTACACATAGTATCTGCGGTTACATGAAAATATATATTCATTTAAATTTTAAGATTTTAACCAATAGTTTTCCAAGAATAAGCGTTTGAATTTCGCTATATGTCAACATATTTTTGATGCTGACTGTACATTCCCATTTCGCGCATGCCGTTAATAGGTCCCATCTAATACGAGGCGAGTTCCAAAATCCGGGCTGCTATTGAAAATATGTGACAAAAATATTCAATAACATTGATCTCAACCAGAGAATCGAACTTGGACCTCATGCTCAGCAGCTGCGCTTGCGCCTACTAGACCAATGAGCCAGTTCGGTAGGTCATAGTGAGAGAAACTTTGTAAACAAACTGGATCTGTCAGGAAGCAATCCCGGCACTATACAGGGTGTTCTAAAAAGTAAAACATAAATAATACATTACCAATGCATTATGTATGTAAAAGCTTTGAATTTATGTATTTTACTTCTTCTAGGATTTTCTATGACGACATGCTTGGCGCAATGGGCGGTGCGTTTACAAACACATTTATTCACATACACAAAGAACCAAACCCGAAAGTACTATCTATAGATCATACAAATATTTGTTCCGTGCAGGAATCAAAACCGTGATATCTAGCGCAGAAAACTTAGCAACTGCGCCAACTGTGTCGGCACAATACCAAAAAATATATATTTAATAAGTAATTAATCTTATTATAATACTAGCTTTTGCCCGCGACTTCGTACGCGTGGAATTTAGAATCTGATATTTTCCTGCGATAAAATGGAGCCTATATTTTAAGTCAGACCTCTAGCAATACATAGGTGAAAACTGCATTCAATTCCATGCAGCAGTTTTTGCGTGATGCGTGTACAAAAAACATACAGACAGACAAAAATTCTAAAAACTGTTGTTTTGGCTTCTGTTGCTCTAATAAAGACCACCATATTAGTTGTTCTCCAATATCTATAATGTACAGACATCGGCCTGTTATAATTTTATTATATGTATAGATATTGTTATGCACATTGCGTAACTATTGTTTTAAAGCCAATTTTAGGATGGTTCATTTCCTTTCATGTTTAGTAAGTAGCAGTCTGTTTGAATCTCCCATATTTGTTCTTTGCAATAAAGATAACATAATTAAATCAGGCGTTACTTTGTGGAAATCCATAATATACAAAATATGGAACAAGATATTTAGTTTTAATTGTTTACATTGTTGATTGAACGAAGCGTTCTGAGCCGCCAAACGATGAAGCTTCGCCAACTTGATGTATTGTTTCGCCTGCTCAGCTATACCTGCTGACTTAAAATTACTTTGCTAGTTGCATATTTTAAGTAAAGATAACATAACAGTTGGGCTGAAAAGTTCGTAGGCTAACATAGTAAAACATATTTTTTTGATAAAATTCGATTTTATTATTCAATATAGTCACCTTCGAGGGCAATACAACGATTATAGCGGTCATACAATTTTTCGATACCATTTTTATAGTACGATTTCTCTTTAGTCTCAAAATAGGCCTCAGTTTCGGCAATTACCTCTTCATCAGTGCTAAATTTCTTTCCAGCGAGCATTCTTTTAAGGCCTGCAAACAGGAAAAAGTCACTGGGGGCCAGATCTGGAGAATACGGTGGATGGGGAAGCAATTCGAAGCCTAATTCATGCAATTTTGCCATCGTTTTAATTGATTTGTGACACGGTGCATTGTCTTGATGAAACAGCACTTTTTTCTTCTTCAAATGTGGCCGTTTTTTCGTGATTTCATCCTTTAAACGCTCTAACAACGTTATGTAATAATCGCTGTTGATGGTCTGGCCCTTTTCGAGGTAATCGATGAATATAATACCATGCGCATCCCAGAATACTGATGCCATAACCTTGCCAGCCGACTGTTGCGTCTTTCCACGCTTTGGATTTGGTTCATCACGTGCAGTCCACTCGGCTGACTGTCGATTGGACTCTGGAGTGTAGTGATGGAGCCATGTTTCATCCATTGTAATATATCGACGAAAAAATTCGTCTTTATTACGGTTGAATATCACTAAACATTGCTCCGAATCATCAACACGTTGTTGTTTTTGATCGATTGTGAGCACGCGCGGCACCCACTTTGAACACAGCTTTCGCATGTCCAAAAATTCATGCACGATATGTCCAACACGTTCCTTTGATATCTTTAGAGTCTCAGCTATCTCGATCAACTTAACTTTACGATCATTAAAAATTATTTTGTGGACTTTTTTGATGTTTTCGTCGGTAACAGCCTCTTTGGGGCGTCCACTGCGTGCATCATCTTCGATGCTCATTTCGCCTCGTTTAAACTTAGCATACCACTTCTCAACGGTTGATTTTGCTGGTGCAGAGTCCGAATAATGTTTATCAAGCCAAGCCTTGGCTTTAACAGTATTTTTATTCACCAAAAAGCAATGCTTAATTAACACACGAAATTCTTTTTTATCCATTTTTTAACATAAACATAAGTTGCTTCACTCACAACGCTATATCTCACGAACCAATTGTCCGATAGATATGAAATTTATACACGTATCTTTTGAAGGTTAGTACTAACTGAAAATCATATGGATTTAATTCTAGTAACACCATCTATGTATCAGCCTACGAACTTTTCAGCCCACCTGTTACATATATTCTGAAAAACAAATATAGCAGTTTAATATATTTTCTATACATCAGCTGTCAAATCGCAAAGATAAAAGATATTTGACGACTGAAAAATCAGCATAAATCAAAATGTGACTTAAAAACAACATCGACAAAATGTAGGTGCACAATAATACACCTTTGCCTAACCCTTCGGGGGTACAATCCTGGTGCTATATGAAATGTCCTAAATGTATTATTTATAAAGAATTTGTTGAAGAAATGTCACATTATCAACAATTATTCTGTTGCAATATCTGTGACAACTGTTAAATAATGTAATTGTACTTATAATAATTTATTTTGTCAATGATATATTTTTAAACATAATTTAATTATTTTACTTCAATCGATTTAATGTCAATCGATATTGTGACAAGTCCCTGAATTTATATTGTTAAGCAATTAAATGAAAATGAAGTTTAGAAAATCAAGTGTGACCTCGGCAAAAAAGTGTCTAACATTAATTTTTTTTAAACTTAGATTTAATTGGTTTTTAGATACTGTAGGTGATGATCTACTATTTTTTATTTTATTTTTATTTTTTGGCATTGTTTGGCAGTATGTATATTTTGTTCCACAGTACTTTTATACTACACAAGCTCTAGACGTGAAGACCTGTAATTGGCTGTCAGATGATCATACTGTTATTTATTACAATTGTATTTAGCTGTAAGTCTTCCAAAGTCTTTTAATAAATAAATAAATAAATGACTGAAATATAAATTAAATGAAGACTTGATTTCATACGAAGTGAATTTTATATAATAAATGGACTAAACTAAGACTTTATTTAAATGATATTCCAGCAATATCGAAGAATTCTTGAAATTATGGTTAGACCTAATCGTTAAGGTAATAACGTCCAAACGACTTATGGCTTGAAATCAAAATATATTGTATAATACCTTATTTATATCCTAAAGAAGCGTCATAGACTAAATTACAGAAGTGCATTTTCAATAAATAGAAAATAAACTACCGTCCGTTGTAATACTGTTGATACTAATTAAGCAATTTCTTTTTAACCTTTAAATATCACTGTAAATACACAAAGCCGAATGACTATAAACACTAAATAAACAAGATGATTCAATCTACTAACGGTCCAATCTTCAGCCCTAATAGGCCAATCTTTCATAATTACTTAATCCATTAATACCAGCGTTCATTGCGCGTTTAGGATGACATGCGACAAAAACTCGCCAACAGACGTCAATGGAGTTTGCTCAGCTAATTTATATGCGTTTTAGTGCAATTAAAATGAATTAATGGCAATTTTAATTGATTTATAGACTAAGGTACGTGTAGCGTCATCTGTTGGAGAGTAGCGGAACTAAATAAAGTAAATTTCGTTTTGTTTATTTTTATGGATGTTTGGTTAAAAATTATACTTCATTTTATCTGTTATATTATTTATTTAACTGTACAGTTAGTGCATTCACTGTCGCAGGTACGATTCCCGCACATAACAAATAATAACTTGTCTGTCGAGTAAATAAAAAAATCGTACGTAGGTAAATAACAAAACGGTATCCTTATATGTTGATACATAATGTTGGTTAATTATGTAAACTATAATTGTACCAACATCAATTATTATATAATATGTAAAGTGGGTAAGCATACAACGACAACAAAATCGTTAATTTAATTAAAAGGTTTATTTAATATTAATAAAGTTAATGGCAACTTTTTATTAATAACGTATTATCACGCTTCAACACCGGTAGAGTGGGCAGGGCACTTATTTTAATTTCATTACACAATAATTAAAGCTTAATAAAAAAAGCTTATAGGTAATATAAATATATAATGACAGTCTAGTGAAGGCCTGGGTTCGATTTCCAGGTCGGGTAGTTATTGGAATTTTCCGATAAAAATTATTCAGTAACAGTGGTACAATAGGCTCGCATTATTAGGTGTATTGGGAGTACATAAAGTACACCTCAATCTAACTGTTCGTGGAATGCAGAGGATAAGATATGAAATTTAGGTATATCGACTGTGAACTGGCAACATGAACTATCTCGATTTTATGAGGATTTTACTTGGTTATAACATTCTAAACTATTTCATACCCGGCAGTGCTGCAACAAGCATATTTTACTTCAATCAAAATTAGACGCCAAAATCGAATTCATTCAGTTTGTACTGACATCGACCGCGTTGTAAGCACGTTGTGTGCATACAACGCGGTCGATAGTTTCTTTTCAATCCTGTATGTTGTCAAAAATGAGATAGTCCCAGTTGCCAGTTCACAGTCGAGATATAAAATATATAAAAAAAAACTAACTTTATGTCCTGACGGCGCCATATTCAATTTAATGTGACGTCACCTAGCCTATAACCAGCGGACGATCAAGCCGCTTCCAACGATACCTCATTTGTCAAATTATGATAAATACTTTAGAAGTTATGAGGGAACAGATGAACATACATTTATACCGGTGAAAGTCATACCCCTCTATTTTGTTTCGCCGTAGTCGGGTAAAAATATTCGTGTTTTTTTGCATAGACTGTAGGTATTTACAATAAGGTGTCAACAGAGTGTCTTTTATAGCATAAGTGGTGTTTACCTTTAAGAATAGAATAGAATAGAATATTTGTTTATTTGCATAGATATATAGATATATTTGTTTATTTAAGTAATTATAACACTGTAATTTTATTATTGTGCATGTATAACCAAAAATTTTTTAGTGTAAATAATTGTTGGTAAACCTAAATAAATAAATAAAATAAACAGAGTATTTAAGGGGTCCTTGTACTTATAATTATTATATTTTAAAGTAACATTTAATAGGTACCTACTGTTTAACTATAATTGTTTATCATTGAGGAAGCCTGGTACAGAGTAATGACACCATTCCAATATGAAGGAAATAAGATTATTTTTAAATATTCTCACAAACAGTTTTTTTTTTTTTTAAGAGTATCCATGGAGTTTCTTGCCGGTCTCTTCTCTATAGGACCAATCAATTTTTGGAACCGTGCAACTAGAATCATATCATTTTAAAAGCGCCCGTAGAGGCCCAGTTGAAATATAAACATTTTACTATGACATGACCCGGGTACGTCTTAAAACTGCGGCCAGACACCGGAGGACGGGCAGCAGCGTCCTCTCACTAATCGGTGAGCCACTGCGATCCCCAAGCCGCCTGCCAAGCGTGGGGATTATGGCAAACCCGCCCTTGAGGGAGGCATTCGTTCAGCAGTGGACGTCTTCTGGCTGATGATGATGACTATGACATCGTTAAAAAAATAAACAGGTGTCATATTATAGCGCTTTTTTTTATTATTGCTATTTTTAAATCCCCCTGCATACAATAAGTATATCTGCAGCGATGTCCAATTATGATCTGGAAACTTACCAGGATTAGTATCATGTAGTGTGACTTCATGATGAAGTCAGGATATAGGTAGGTAAAGGAAAAAATTAAAAAAAAAATCCTTAATTTAATTTTCTTAACAAAACAAAAAACATAACATCGCATCACGCCTGTATTCCCCGAAGGGTTAGGCAGAGGTGTCCTTTTTGTACACCCACATTTCGCCGATGCCGTTATTAAGCCCCACGTAATACGGCAAGCCTATTGCCATCGACGGAACACAGTTCCAAACTCCCAGTTGCTATTGAGAATTTCAGAAAATCTCAATGTCACTTTGACCGACCTGAGAATCGAACACAGGATCTCATGCTCAGCCGCGCTCACGACTATTAGACCAGTGAGGTAGCCAACAATTTTCTTATTCAAATTCAAATTCAAAATTCATTTATTCGCAAAAAATTTACAATCAGTCATTACAAGTATTGATACACAAGAAACTTGGACAATTTATTATACCCTGGCTCCCAAACTAGGATATCCTGTGACTTAGGACGCAGTGTTTGGCCGTTTACATTAGGGTCGTACTTATGTTTGTCTGTCTTTGTTATATTTGTCTGCTTTTCATAAAAAGGACCCGAACAAATCTACATATCACAATCCCCCACTCAAATTAAACCTTAATACATAATTTATTCTATATTACTCCAATATGGCGACCACACCTTGAGGTTTGGGGCTTTAATTAATGACTACGGCCAGTGTCCCCTGTGTCAAACGCAAATTATATGGGGCTGTATGAAAACCGACCCCTCCCTTAAGCTATGTTTAATTTAAATATCTATGCTTACTGTCTCTATATGTTTTCTTGTTGTTTGAGAAAAGGCACTGATGGGCCTGGTCAGCTCATAGCTGTCATGGCAGTACTATCAGAAATTTTCGGATATTATAGTAATCAGGCGTCCTACTAGGTGGACCGACGACATTGTGGAAGTCGCAGGCAACCGATGGATGCAAGTGGCGGAATGTCGTTCGATGTGGTGATCTAAGAGGAGGCCTTCGTTCAGCAGTGGACGTCTTCTGGCTGATGATAATGATGATGATAGTAATCAGTTTGTTTAGTCTAGACCTAGTACTACATTTTCCTCACATAACGTTGAGGGAACACTGTATTCATAAGTATGATATGTTAAACAATCAGAATTTAAAAGAGTAACCATGGAGTTTCTTCTCCGTTCTTCTTCATAGGAAAACAACACTTTTGAACGTGACAACTAGAGTCTGACTATTCATAAGTGCTTTTAACTGGTCTGCATGAATAAAAATGTATTTTATTTTTAATTTTTTTGGCACATAATAATACCAAATAGCCTCACGCCTGTATTCCCCGAAGGTTTAGGCAGAGGTGTACTATTATACACCCACATTTCGCCAATGCAGTTATTGAGTCCCATGAAAAAGGTGGGTGATCTTGTTGCCACCTACCGGCCACAGTTCCCAACACCGTGCTTTTACTAAATACTTCACAGTGCATCACTTTGTTTTATATATTTTATCATGTTATAGCATTTTGATAATGCGGGCAGCATAGGGAATAATCCGGCCAGCGGTCCCGCTATTTTACAGTTCGACACGGACGTGAAGAAAACCCTGAAAAAATCTGTGAGGAGGTCCGTTTATCGCTAAATAAAAAACGTAAAATATCAGTACAATTACATGGAGTGACAATGTGAACTAGATATTAGAATAATTTCCTATTCGCACATTTCAACACGCCGTTGAGACCAGAATGTACCGCGTCGTGTGTTGCCATAGATAAATTATTATTTTTGGTGCTTTCAGAAACGTCACAATATGTTTATTAACTTATAAACAGGCTATTACGTAACCTGTGACGACACGCTTGGCGCAGTGTTGAGAGATCGACTGCTGAGCTACGTGTCGCGGGTTCGATTCCCGCACGGAACAAATATTTGTATGATCTACAGATATTAGTTTCGGGTCTCGGTCTTCGTGTATGTGAATACACACCGTGCCTCGGAAAGCACGTAAAGCCGTTGGTCCTGCGCCTGATCCCTCTTTCCAGTCGTGTCGGATTGCCGTCCCATCGGACTATGAGAGTGAAGGAAGGGAGAGCACCTGTGTTTGCGCACACACTTGTGCTCTATAATATCTCCTGCGTAGTTGGCTAATCTCCGGTGCGATTGGCCGCCGTGACCGAAATCGGTCAGGAGGACATTATTATTACGTAACCTGTTACAGCATATGTGATATTGGATTGCATAGAAAAAGTATTTTTTGTTTCAAATTTACGTGAATTTGAAATGAAATAGAGGCATCTCAATTTTGTTCCAGCCGGGCTTCATCTATAAAAATCTAGTCTTAATTTTCGACCGTACGCACTTGATAGTATTATTATTGTGAATAGATATATATTAGATATATATATATATATATTTAAAGTGAGGACTTTTCAAATGGAGGGAGATAGCACTATGTAATTCTATGTGTGGCAAAGTTAAAGTCAAAGTTTTTTAATACAACTAGGCCTTTTTAGGCATTTTTAAAAGTCGAGACTATAGGCGCACAGTTCGAAAGAAATCGGTAGGTCCTATGGAGAAGAGAAAAACGGCATAAACAGATTTAAGCGGATAAAAAAAAGAATGGAGTAACAAGAGTGTCGAGACAACGATGGATTAGATTAGATGGAGGTGTATGCTGTGCAACCCACATTTCGCCAACGCCATTATGGAGTCTCATACAATAGGTATATTAACATCTACTGGACACAGTTCCAAATGCTTTAATTTAAACTTTTTTTTGTTTCAGATACCGAAGGAATTCATAAGACATCATTATCAGTCTTGACCGACACAACCGCCAAAGCTGCCCACGCGCACCTTATCCAACTGCTATTCTTACAGTATATTATTTACTCAAATAAAATCACAGCTGATCAATAAAGGTTTTATATCATAACGACCTCACTTAGTATAGCTGGGTATAGCCGTGGTCTATAGACCACAGTCAGTCGTAAACCTTTCCATAATGATGGTAAACACATATATGATCATTAAAGTATGTTTAGCGTGACCTGGGCTAGAGGCGTGGGTGTTTTCTTCCATGTAACTCCAGGAGTTTTGAGATGAAGGCGGCTTTCCAATTGGTCCGACACAAAATCGGTTGTATTCTTAAGCGGGTTTTCCACAGCCGAATTGTTAATTTGATGTTTGGATTCGACACGTTCTTCACACAATGAGTCTTCCGTGTCTCGGAAAGCATGTAAAGCAGGACACCCCGGACCAACTCCCACGTGTCCAGTCGAGCACCTATAACACCGGTCTAACCTTAGAGTATGAGTGTCCAGTCGCTTCGTGTGTAACACTGATAATCAGCTACATCTGGTCAGAATCGGAGCCAACCCCAATCTAGTGATAAAAACACATTTAAATCAGTTTTATTTTGTAAGTCTACTTACTTACTACATTTACTTTCGTAAAGCTATACATATATCGTTACTTGTCCTGACTGACTGACTGACTAATTCGTCAACGCAGAGCCTAAACCGTTGGGGCTACAAACTTGAAATTTTAGCAGTTGATGCCTTTTATGTTGTAAACATCCACTAAGGAAGGATTTTTGGAAATTTCATCCGTAACGGGGTTAAATAAGGCATGAACGGTTGTATGAAAGTCCGTCATTTTCAAAGTAGCACGAATTTTTATCATGATTAGAAATAAATGTACACGTATATCGGCGTTTTTTTTCAAACGAACCTTATTTTAATATATATACATATATCTACGCGAGCGAAGCCGCGTGCAACGGCTAGTATACAAATGTAAATAAGCTATACAAAACAGTGTAAACATTTTATTTAAATTCGCTATAATATTACCTATCAATCCATCATTTCGTAAGACTGTGTCGGAACCCCACTCAGTGGAAAACGCGGCCGACATTGCCGCGGGCCTGGAGGTACCAATGGTATAATTACGACCAATGTTTCGAAGAACGGCAGCTTTTATTATCTCCGGCTACTGTGATTAGATGGTCCACAGATAACTTTGAGAACCCAAGGAAAATAAAACGACCATATTTTTGGTTGATTTTGTTTTCGACTGTAAAAAAAATATGGTTAATGTGTAATAGATATTTTTTAAATTGTGTGTTGGCTTAGACTGAAATTTTTGAGTTGAAAATTCTGATGGTCCTCGTGGTCAAAGAGCCGTGGCCAAGGATCGATGTTGGGAAGTGTGACGTGAGAGAAAGAGATAGCAAATGAAAATCCTACCTCAAATATCTTGATATGATCAGTTTCCGTGACCCAATGAATCGTTTATTTTGAGTCATCACCGACAACCAATAGATCTTTCTACTACATAAACATAACATAACATAGCATCACGCCTGTATTCCCTAAAGAGTTAAGTAGCGGTGTACTATTCTACACCCACATTTCGCCGATGCTGTTAATGAGTCCCATGTAATAGGAGGCGAGCCTATTGCCATCTACCGGGCACAGTTCCAGACTCCGTGAACTACTGAAAACTACCATACAGAGAAACACAGTAACACTTTGCCCGACCCGGGATCGAACCTCACGCTCAGCAATCGCGCTTGCGACCACTAGACCATGAGGCAGTCAACCTATCTTTCTACTGTGTCTACTTTACGTCACATCATCACGCCTGTCTTCCCAGTTAGGTTTAAGCAGAGATGTACTTTTAAACACCCATATTTATGCCGAGATTCAGTCCCACGAAAGTTGATGCGAGCCTCCTACTACCGGGCATAATTTAAATCACCGATCTGCGAATTTCAGTACACCCCAAAAACACTTTGTCTGACCTGGGGATCGAACCAAGACCTACTCAACAACACTAATTATTACACGCTTATATTATTAATGTAATACTTCAAGCTTTGATTTCTGAAACGGATTTGAAAAAACTTTGAAACTTCAAGAATTTGGACAAATAAGAACACTTTCTGATGACATTGTAAAATTGGTATACTTACAATATAAATAATTAATCATTCATGAATAACTGGTGAATCGATACATAATGTGCCTCAGGCTGGAGTCGAACCTACGCCCCAGTGAGGTAGCAGTGAGCTACACAAAAAAAAAATACAAAAATGTATTTTAATACATCCATTTTAAGAAGAGTTTTATATTGAAATTCTGACTTACGCCGTTTTAATTTTGAGTGTAAAAAACCCAATAAAAATGTTTAATTAATATTTAAATGATTTGACATCTTATTCCAAAGTATTTAAGATCATTTTACTTCGTTAATTCAAAGAATTATCGGCAGTTTTTTTTTCCTGTAATAATTTATGCCCGTCTTTGACCGATGTGGTGTTAACTCGCAAAAAGATACACAACACAATTTTATTCGCAGTTATTAACAACCTTATTGCTTTAAAAATAAGGTTGAATTTGTATTGCAGTAAAATTTACAGTTACTTTAAGTATTCATGCAGTTGATACGCATATTAATGGCAACATTGCTGCATAATTTACGATGATGGCAACATCTAGATTGAATTAAATAATAATAATATTACATTGTTGACGCTTTTAGTACAAAATAAACTGTAATTTTCTTGAAGCTAGAACAAATATGAACCGGGTAATTATATTTAAATCATACAAGTAAATTGCAGTGCGTATGAGTAGATAAATTACTACTTTAATCAGCCTTATAATATGACGATACAATTAGATCAAAAGATGCTGTAGTGGACAGTGGCGGCGTACCATAGTATAATCATTCCTGTATGCGGCAATATGTTCTTTATGTCTAACTAGCTGTGCCCGCGATTTCGTTCGCGTGGATGTCGGAACTTAACAATGTATTTTTTAGTGAGACCAAATGTACTTAACCCTATTTTTTTCTAAAATAAAAGAATTTTTCTAAAATAAAAGTAGCCTAAGTTACTCCTTATTACATCAGCTACCTGCCAATAAAAGTCCCGTCAAAATCGGTCCAGCCATTTCAGAGATAAGCCTATACAAACAGACAGACAAAAATTGTAAAAAAAAATATTTTGGTGTATGTACTCATATGCATGTAGTAAAAAACGGTTATTTCAATATTACAAACAGACACTCCAATTTTATTTATATGTATAGATATCAAAATTACGGCCTGTCTGGTCTACTCCCCGTTACGATCATAACAAACTAACTTATAAACACCGAACCTTTTTGAGTTTTCTAAGTGATCTTTTCCGTTACTAAGATGACGTAAATTATGTTCTGTCTGAAAAGCAACGTAGTCGTTATGTTTTCTAAAAAAATTGGCAATTCTATCTGAAATTGAGCCTATGTAATGTATGTGCATGCACCCAAGCCTGAACTAGTTTGGCGGATTTAGGACTAAATATTCTAATTGTATTTCTTGTTTATCATGGATTTCCGCAAAGTAAAGCCTGATTCCATTAATTACCCCCCTTCCCCCACACCAATAAAAATAAAACAACAAATATTGCTAAAATATTTAAACTTTCGCGTTTGGCTCATTGTGGCCACAGTGGCCCTCCTGCGGACGCAGACTGTCACCCCTTGGAGCTTGGCACCCGGGGCGGACCGACCCCATCGCCCCCCCCCCCCCCCCCCCTTTACGCCGCCACTGGTACTGGATCCATCATCATCACGCTTCTAATACCCGAAGGGTTAAGCAGAAGAGTACTATAGTATTATACAACCACATTTCTCATGTAATAGGGGATGAGTCTGTTGCCATCTACCAGGCACACTAAAGCAAGGTGTAATCTCTGGCGAGAAATATTGAATCATGCGTATTTTGTCCCGCCATTGGAGAAAATCTCACCTGGACTTGCACTACCGTGGCCAACTTGGAAATCTCTTAACAGACTACGAACCCCAGTTGGCCGGTGAAAAGATAACCTCCACAAATGGGGGTTCACAGACGGCTCAGATCTCCAGTGCGAGTGCGGCATCTCCCCGCAGACAATACCCCACCTTTCATCCTGCTCTGCATGTCCTACTACTTGCTCGCAGGAAGAGTTAATGGACGCTACGGAAAGCGCAGTCCATGTGGCGGAATTTTGGGCCAAACTAATTTAATTTATCATCGACGATGAACGGATCTGGATGAAATTCAGCACAGAGATAGATTATAGTCTGGAAAAGCACATAGGCTACTCCAGAAATCTCGAAAAAATTTACGGGTTTGTAAACCACGCGGGCGAGGCCGCGGGCGGAAGCTAATATTTCATAAACACGTGAATAAAATATTCGTCCAAAACTTTATATCGAATCAAAAATCAAAAGCTTATTAAATAAAAAAAAAAAAAACACCGTCGGAAGCCATGAGAGGCTCAAATTTAATGCCTTCGTACGTAACCGATAAATTAATACGATAAATGTATGTTATACCCGACAATTATGAATTTTTTCACCATCAATACCTTCTCGGGTGTTTTTTAGACGAAGCATTAGAAACTTTTGTTTGACGATTTATTGGTTGAAAAGAATTTATGCGTCATACATCGATATTTAGCATCATATTTTTGATTTTTTTTTATCACGCACAGTCATTTTTTTATGCCTTCTTCATCCTAGTGTTGTGGATGCTATAACAGTCATGATTATTATATCATGAACGTCATAGCGTCCATAGTGCATATAGCATAGTGAATCATTTGTATTTTAATTTAACTGTATTGCCCTCGATCTTGACGAATCTATAATCCCATTTTATTAAACTTAACATTAATATTGTACGACCTATTTAAAATCGTTTACTGAATTTCATCTTGACATGGTAAACTTGTTTTTGATTTGATTGAAAGTGTTAATAATATATATTGAATGAGTCTTTATTATTACATAGCTTAAACTGTTTGCATGCCTTCGTTAAGCTAGTTAATATAACGATCATTTTAACATCTGTCATTTGTACCTACTTTCTGTGCAAATAAAGTATTATACAATACTACCGTAAAATGGGGCTATTTGGGAAACACGGGGCAATTTGGAACTAACATTTGTTTTTGGAAATTTTGACATATTTTCTAAACTAAATCAAAAGTTCCTTCGTCATTGAATGCATACTACACTACCGCTGTTTAAAAGCAGTTACTACTCCATAAGAAGCACACAATGATTCCTTTACTAAATCTCAATTAGCCACGCGCTTCCCAAATAGCCCCATTTTACGGTATTCTATTCTATTCTAAAAAAAAAAAACAGGCAATTACAGTCCCGCTAGACATGGCCTCTTTTCGGAGTCAGAAGGGTTAGTCTATCAGGCTGGTTTGATGCGGTTTGATGGACTACACACACCATCGAGTATTATACAGCCCTCACAGGTGTGCAGGTTTCCTTACGATATTTTCCTTCATCGTTAACAAGGATTCGAGAAATTAAAGGTTTGAGCTCAAACCCTCCAGTATGGAATGCAACCTTTCAACCGCTACGCTATCCCAGCAAACCTATTTAAATTAAATAAATCAATCATTCTGTCAACGCTGGTTTAATTCTTATGATTTTTTCTCAATATTAAATTAAATTACAATTTTCATTTTATCAGAACAGCACCGGTAAACATGCGAGTCGCTAAAAACATTATTTATATATACGGTAGCCCGAAATGTAATTACAAATTTTGTAAATTATTATAATCTTAACTTAAAGAAAATAACATAGGTACCTACAGACGCTAAGTACTGGCGCAAGTAGCGGTAGAAAAATAAGTTCTTTATTTAAAAATGTTTGGGAATTATTGGTGTAGTCGCAAGCGCAGGTGCTGGCTGAGTCTGTCCTGAGGGGTTTGTTCGCGAGTTGGACAAAGAATTAGAGGATTTTTCTGATTAGACAATATACTCAGTAGCAGTCTTGAGTTTTGAACTGTGCCCGGTGGATGGCAATAGGATCGCGAGCCGACATGGAATATAACGGCTTCGACGAAATGTGTCTTTATGTCTCGAAACTATTTTTTTTAACTGGTCTTTTTGAGGCTCTTTTAAAAAGCTGAGACTCTAGGTACATGGTTCCAAAAGAGGTTATGGAGAAAAGACCGAAAAACAACATCATACTCAGTGTAAAAAAAAAGTTGGTTTACATTTAATCATGAGATAGAGAGATGAGAGAGAATGATGAGATATGACATATTTTTTGTGACTTACATAAACTCTCGGGAGAATACAGACGTGATGCTTTCTGAGTTATGTTTTCTTAATGTGATAGTCGGACTAGGCCGCCAAAATCGAATGGACGACCCAGGCACGGAGCATAATATGTAATTTGCTACTGATGTACTGTAAATATTACTAAATAAATACACACGAATAATATAATGTAAACTGGCCCATTGGTCTAGTGGTCGCAAGCGCGACTGCTGAACATGAGGTCCTGGGTTCGATTCCCGGGTCGGGCAAAGTGTCTTATTTCGGTTTTTCTGTGTAGAAATTCTCAGTAGGACGGAGTTTGGAACTGTGCCCGGTTGATGGCAATGTTCGCTCTCTATTACATGGGACTTATTAACAGTATCGGCGAAATGTATGTGCATAATAGTACACCTCTGCCTAACCCTTCGGAGATACAGGCGTGATGCTATGTTAATGTTATAATGAATAATATCAATTCAACAATATAATAATTATTGTATTAAAAATAAAATAAAACATATTTTTATGCTGTCCATACTTGACTGCCGAGAGCCCGCGGCCATTTTGTGAACGTTATCTTTTTTAATAAAAAAAAAAAATCCTCCGTCGGTCTGCTTAGAGTCCGAACATTTTTTATTTCATCTATTTCTTTTACACGAAAATCTTTCAAAATAAGATCATAAAAATTACATTAAGTATAGCATTAATAGCTACGCTTTAAGATTCAAATTCCTGTAATTTTTGGTATTTATCTATATCCTGTTACACAACGGATAAACGTAACATAGCATAACGCTTGTATTCCCCGGAGGGTTAGGCAGAGGGGTACTATTCACACCCACATTTCGCCGATGCTGTTATTGAGTCCCATGTAATAGGGGGCGAGTAATTGCCATCAACCGGGCACAGTTCCAAACGCCGTGCTGCTACTGAGAATTTCCGTACAGAAAGACCCAATAATATTTAGCCTTACTTGGGGATCTAACCCAGGACCTCACGCTCAGTAGTCACGCTTGTAACCTTTAGACCAATGTGGCCGTCAAAATATCTACCCAGTGTTACCATTTATTTCAACAAATATCAGCAGTGTCGAGCAGAAACAGTCGGGTTTAAGTGCTTCGAAATCCTGCAGATCAGAATTTGATTATATCGTGGGTACAGTTTACAAACATACATGTCACATGCACACACAACCAGACCCGAAACAACTATCTGTAGATCATACAAATATTTGTTCCGTACGGAGATCGAACTCGCGACACGTAGCGCAGAAAGGTAATCGCTTAGCTGCGCCAACCGTGTCATATTTGAAAAGATCGTGAGGAAACCTGCACACCTGAGACGGATCGACCTGGCAATCGAACCCAAGATTTCACGTTTAACAGCCGCGCTTAACGCTTAACGATTTTACGATGATTTTTCCACATACATATTGAACCACGGTCACGGCGACCAATCTCACCGGATTAGCCAACTACGCTGGAGATATAGAGCGCAAGTGTGTGCGCAAACACAGGTGCACTCTCTATTCCTTCACTCTCATAGTCCGATGGGACGACAATCCGACACGACCGGAGAGAGATCAGGCGCAAGACAGGTGTGTAATCACATACACAAGGATCCAGACCCGAAACAACTATCTGTAGATCATTATTATTATAAGCCTGTACAGTCCCACTGCTGGGCAAAGGCCTCCCTTCCTTCTTTCCACTTTTCCCGGTCTGTTGCGACTTGGGACCAATCCTTCAGGTTCAAGTCTAGCTCATCCCGCCATCATACAAATATTTATTCCGTGCGGAAATCGAACCGCGACACGTAGCGCAGCAGTCGATCTCTCAACCAGTACGCCGACCGTGCCGTCAAACCAGCTAATACCTAATGCATGAATGTCAACAAAAGATCAGAGTCTGTGTCATGATTCCAAGAATCACCTAAAATCGCCCACACGACGTACAATCAATCACACCACTGATATCACCTCACACATCAAAATTGACAAGTTAGACGCGATTTAGATGTTACATCCACTTAACGACATAATTTCGGTTGCAACTTTCCAATCGCGACAAAATATACAAAAAGCTAAATATTTATCATCATCAGCCAGAAGACGTCCACTGCTGAACGAAGGCCTCCTCCAAGGGAGAGGTTTGCCATAATCCCCACGCTTGGCAGGCGGATTGGGGATCGCAGTGGCTTACCGATTAGTGAGAGGACGCTGCTGCCCATCCTCCGGTGTCCGGCCGCAGTTTTAGGACGTACCCGGGTCACAAATATTTATACTCTGCCTAAATATTTAACATGACATTTAGACAATTAAGGGCTGAATTTCTAGTCGTCGAGAATTTTTATCTGGAGATTTAATATCGTCGCTTAGGTAACAAAACCCCGAAAGAACGACGGCGACGGCCAAAATTTGATATGTTTTCATACGGGACAAAGAACTGATTATTTTTTATGAAAAATATTCCGTAAATGGTGTGCAATCAAGTGTATTGTATTGCATGGTATTCTGTTCTATTGTATTTTTGTTTATATTATACATTTACGAAATAATTCATAAGATATAATGTCAATTTTATGTCTCTTCTGAAACTTAACAAATTTTACTTGCGCGGTATTGTTAACTAAGCGAGGAATCTCACAGTATAATGCTTTTATGAACCTTAACGGTCAATCAAGAAGCTGAAACATTACTTGAAGAAATGACTTAATAGATATTCGTGCCTTGTTGGTCACTGTGAATGTGATCAAGCTGTTGTTGCTGATCCATTTCTGCCGTCACCTCTACGTCAAGTCGTGATCCTAAAGGATCATCAGACGCTGCAGGCAGTAACTCATGCGCATCGTCCCTCTATTATAATGCATACATTAATACGTCGGAAAATAAAAGTTGTGGAAACGACGCATCAATTAAAATATTAATTGAGAAAACTATGGAGTTGATAGTACTAAAATATTTTTACAGAATAGTTATTAGTTTTATATTCAGAGTTCAGGGGATCTAAAATGGCGGCTTAAATTAGTTACAATATGAATTGACGCCCTGAGAACCATAGTGGCTTAACTATTTTTTTTACAATATTGAGTTTATGATTTATTAAAGTTAAAACTGATCATTTTGGTTTCTACCAAAATGGTTTCTCCGGGGTAGCGTAAAAGTGACACAATAAATATTCAGTAGATTGTTAATTGATTTAAATTTTCAATTTTTATTTCAATTTTAACTGTAAGAAATCATAAACTCAATATTGTAAAAAATGCAGTAAGGCCACTATGGTTCTCATGGCCTCAATCGACAGCTCGTTGTCTGGTTCTTGTTCAGGGTACATTTATTTATCTGCCTTAAAGCTATCATTAAAAACATAATTGAAGGAATGATAGAAGGAACGAGAGGGAGAGGAAGACCCATGGATAAGTTACATGAGCCAAATAAAGGAAAAGGTTGCCGTCATGTCGTATAAAGAGGTAAAGGTGACTGCAATGGAGAGAAAAAAGTGAAAAGAACTTCATCAGCTACACCGACAAGGCTTTTAAATAAGAAGAAGAAGAAATCTATCGTTAGGGGTCTGTACCCTATGCGATAGCGTGAAATATATTAGAAACTTTGTAAATACTAAGGGCCGTGTTCACCAACAATATTACAGGTGTTTAAAAATGGAAACGGCCACTTACGTATACAAAACGTCCGTATTAAACAACATTTTGTCTTTAATATCAGTCATAGTGTCCGTGAACATGGGCGTATGTATCTAATTCCACAATAAAATTTTACAAACACAAAATTTACAAGTATACAAAAATCTACAATATAATTACATATCTTCACTCTTCATTTTTCTTTTCTTTTAAAAACGTTGGCCCACACTAGGATTTCTCCTGTGTCGTGGGTACAGTTTACAAACATACATGTCACATGCACACATAACCAGACCCGAAACAACTATCTGTAGATCATAAAAATATTTGTTCCGTGCGGGGATCGAACCCGCGACACGTAGCGCAGAAACCTAATGGCTTAGCTGCGCTAACCGTGTCGTCGATATCAAATTAATACAAAACTATAATTTAAAATAAATAAAGTTTGATAGTTACAATAATATTGAGATTTATAAATTAATATCTCTATGTAGACTTTTTAGGCCCGAAAATGTTTTTTTTATATATAAACAAAATTGTTTTTTTTTTTTTTTTTGCTTTGACTTTTTTAAAGTAGTTTCATTAATTTCATACATATATAGGTTACTAGCTTGTGCCCACGAATTGGTCCGTATAACCTACGTGCAATATATAATTCATAACCTATAGCATCTAGGAATAATGTAGCTTTCTACCAGCGAAAAAGATTTCTGAATCGGATCAGTAGTTCCTGAGATTACTCCCTACATACAAACAAATTTTACCTCTTTATAATATCTCGTGCCGACGACGGCAGAAGACCAGAGAACGACTGCTTCACGTGCTTTCCGGAGCAATCGGATCTCTCGATGTGTAGAGAACGGTCACCCATCCAAGTACTGGACCGCAGCGCTGCTTAACCTCTGTCTTACTTCAAAGTTTGTCAAATATTTTGACAAAATAAGCTAGATTCAGAGTTCAGGGATTTAAAATGGCCGCTTAAATTAATAATAATATGAATTGACAACCCGTTGTCTGATTCTCTAAAGGTTTATTCAAAATACATTTATTTATCTCTTTTAAAATTTAAGTTAGCTTTATAACGAAGGTGCGACTCCACTGCACTCCATTCCTAATCGATCACCTATCAATCAGGCGCATCTAATAAATCTGCCGAATTCCCCACAGCCTGTTATTACACCCAATAATGGGTGGTATGTGGTAATTAAATGGTCTATACACTATTGATCCTGGATCCGATAGGTTTCAGTTTTTTGTTAGATTAACAGTTTTTCTTTGCAATCAGTAGGTCATTGTGTCAAATTGTTTTCGGAAATATCTCAGTACTCAATACTCAATATTTATTGCGTTCTACAATGTAATCTAAGTGGTAAATGTTACAAATAATTTGGTCATTGTGGGCCCCGTCGGGCACAGCCATGTAGGAGAGAAGAAGTATAGGCTATTATTATTATATATATAGAACTTAATGTATTATAATCAGTGGCGTGCGGTTCATAAAGACAAAAAGACACTGTCTACCCTACATAACTCAGATAAATATTTATTATAACATATTTGAGCTGGCAAATCACATACATAATTATTTAATCAACAAGACGACGAACCAATACCAACGTGCAGAAGGTATTTTTGGTGAGTAAGCTTTTAAAATTTTCTGCCTACCCTGTCTAAAAACTCTGTGCACGCCGCTGATTATATTATCATATATTTTTTTGCTTTTATAATATATTTTATATATAAGACTATATTTGGACTAGTTTAATTTATCGCTATTAACGCTATTATAATGTTTTTTTTTTTTTTTAACTTTGCCCCACACTAGGATTTCTCCTGTGTCGTGGGTACAATTTACAAACATACATGTCACATGCACACACGACCAGACCCGAAACAACTATCTGTAGATCATACAAACATTTGTTCCGTGCGGGAATCGAACCCGCGACACTAAGCGCAGAAAGCTAATCACTTAGCCACTGCGCCAACGGTGTCGTCAGATCAATGCAACATTCATGATGTTATTATTAAATATTTGTTGTTAAGAATATTTTTTAATATAATTATTGCTTATATTTATTTATTTTTAGTAATTAAAGTAGGTATTTAAAATATTTTTATATTGTTATATAATCCTCCTATCCTACTTGCTACTAATATTATAAATGTGAAAGTTTGTGAGGATGGATGGACGGATGGATCTTTGTTACTCTTTCACGCAAAAACTACTGAAAGGATCTGGATGAAATTTGGCACAGATATAGATTATAGTCTGGAATAGCACATAGGGTACCTTTCATCCCGGAAAATGTACGGTTTCGTAAACCACGCGGGCGAAGCCGCGAGCGGAAGCTAGCACACTATAAATCCTAAATAATACATAACTAAAACTTTATATACTCACTTATATACTCACACAAACATGAGTAGAATATTTACATAAAATATCTCAGTATCCAAACGAATACCAGTTTAAAAACCTTCTTGCTGCAATACAAATACAAATAAAAGAAAAGTAGCCGCGGCAGTGACGGATAATTGTATCCAGTCACGCAATCGACGCACGCAAACGTGTATCTTCAAGCCGTGGCTGTAGGTAGATAGGTAGATATGTATCTGTACATGGAATTGTAAATGGCGATCCAGAGGGTCGACTTACAATGTAAGGCTTGGAAGTAAGTTAAAATTAAGAGTGTAAGAAAAGGTGACAGACATAATTAAAGCATGCATTTGATGGTACATTTGAGTGTTGTGCTAGGTGTCGCGGGTTCGATTCCCGAACGGTACAAATATTTGTATGGCCTACACATAGTCTGTGCATGTGAATATTTGTGTTTGTAAACGCACCCACGATACAGGAATAATACCAGAATTAGTGTGGGACGATGATTAAAAAAAACATAGCGTAACGCCTATATTCCCCAAAGGGTTAGGCAGAGGTGTGTTCGATTCACATTTCACTGATGTCGTTATTAGGTCCCATATAGGGCCTAAGGCCGTCTAAGACATCGCCATCTGAGATAATAATGTGGAGGAATATATTGATAATAATGTGTTATTGATAAAGTAATTTCATTACTCTAATGGTCGCAAGCGTGACTGCTGAGTGTGAGGTCCTGGGTTCGATTCCCGGGTCGGGCAGTGTTACTGAGTTTTCTGTATAGAAATTCTCAGCAGCAGCACGGAGTTTGGCACTGCGCCCGGTTGATAGCAATAGGCTCGCCCCCTATTACATGGTACTCAATAACGGCATCGGCGAAATGTGGCTCTGCCTAACCCTACGGGGATACAGGCGTGATGCTATGTTATGTTTATGTTATGTTATTGAATATTAACTACATAAATCTTTGCCCTAGTACTGTTAATTCTAATAAAGCTATGAAATCATGATTAAACCGCCCTTCATCTTGAGCCTTAATAATGATAAAATAATTATTTATTTTATTGTAAATAATTCCATACAGTTCTTTTTGTATGTCTCGACGGCGCCGGCATTCGAACTATTTCTCCTCTAAGAAGAAACTCGGAAACAAACTCAAAATTATCTTTAAAAAGTCGACTTGTTTAAGTATTTATTATTTGAGAAAACTGAGAAGTTTGAACAATAATAATAATAATAAAATCTTTTATTTTCACGCAAAACGTAGGCCCATAGCGTAGTTTTACAAATTATTTAAAACTATATTAGTAGACATTACGTTTACATCACAAAACAAAAGTTAATAGAAATACTACATACTATGCTAAGACGCGTGGCGTTAGTTTTCTTCTGCATATGTGGCTGCAATGCTGCTGTATGGCGCAAGGGTTTCGACACATGTCGCATTTTGTAACTTAAAAGACGAATAATAGTCTCATTCTTAATCTTCAAGTGTAGGACTAGAGCAACAATTCCAGTAACAAAAACTGCAATAGCAGCCAATTTTTGGACAGTTTTTAAATAGAAAGGAGTAGTAGATTGGCTGCGTCTCTATTGCAGTATAATTAGTGCCTTATTAAATGACCATATTAAAACAAATTAAGATATTGTATTGTACTGAAGTAACAGAATAAAAACTTTACTGTACGGGACGGATTATGGCATTTTTTTCTGTGTTGTTTTGTTTTTTTAATTCGCTATCACCTTTGACCTATTACAACAACCAAACCACGAGTGAATAGGATTAGCCTTTGCTTAACCAAGGACGACACAGCCAATGCAATTTACTTGCAAATTGATGCGATCACTTTGCTCGCTAACAATTTTCTCTTACGATGTTACTAACGCCATCTGTTATCGAGTAGCGGAAACTTTTATGTACAATTCTTAAATAAGTGTAAAAGATTTTTTTACAATAATTTGAGATGAATTAATGTGATAAATTATCTCCATAACTGATATACGATTTTATACCATACGGTCCACCAAAGGGATGCAAAGAAGGGAAGGATATCAGCGAACAAATTTTATATCACAAAAATAGTTACATTATGGCTGGAGGGCTTTTGGGAAAAGCTTGGCAGAAGAAGAAGAGAATTTTCATCATCATTCATAGCTTGAGTATATAACCATTGCTAACAATAGAACTCTCTTAGTCTAATCCACATTTCTCGGCCTTTTATAGGAAATTTCAGTAAGGCCCTTTTACCAATTCAGATTTAATAACTTTTTTTGGTCCTTTCTATAGATTTTTTCAATTGCTCACTTTAGATTATCAGCCAACAGAAGCCAATATACAGCAGGAAATTGCTTAAATCTACACTTTTTCCGCCCATGGGCCACCACTACATAAAAGCTACAAGAACTGACTTAAACAATGAATTAGGAGATAGTTATCATATAAGATTGTTACATGAAACAATCGGCCATTGTAAGTAGATCTTAGATAGTTAGTTAAACTACACTTTTAATTTAAATTTTCTCACTTTTAGCTGAAGCTTGAATTTAACTCGCTTTTGTACACGAATCCTACTATCCTACTAATATTATAAACGTGAAAGTTTGTAAGGATGGATGGATGGATGGATCTTTGTTACTCTTTCACGCCAGAACGGCTGAACGGATCTGGATGAAATTTGGCACAGAGATAGATTATAGTCTGGAATAGCATATAAGCTTTTTATCCCGGGAAAATGTACGGGTTCGTAAACCGCGCGGGCAAAGCCGCGAGCGGAAGCTAGTGCTGCATAAAAAAGTCCTTAGAAAGCCTGATACGAGGACTCAGTAGGCTAAAGCCATTAAAACATATCTAACAAATTGTCGTGAGAACACATACAGGTGCATTTCTAAATCCAAATTTATCGGAAAAAAGGTTCTTCACAAGCCAGTTAACGTGAAAACCATAAGTAATAGTTACTTATTACTGACTAGTAGTTCAGTTAAAATTCACCCGCTTTTAAGTTTTCAAATCAAAATTGGAGTTGTGCGCGAGTTTGCAGCTCTGTTGTAGTTCCGTATATTTATTGTGTTCTTTACTTTGTGTTTTTAGAGTGTATATAACATGTTTCAGAAATCCGTATAAAGAATGTAGATGAAGCATAAGGGTTATGTAAGGATCGTAGCACGTGGCGTTCCGTAGTTTCTGCCTACCCCATGGGAAAAGGCGTGACTTTATAAAGTAACCGTTCGCTGTAAAATAGAGTTTATACTGTCAATTTTCGGTTACTTCAAAAATATATATTTAAAATTGTCGTGTAATTTTGTAGAGATGATCCGAGTTTTTTTTTCCAATGCATATGTTTAAACAGCATTCCGCCTCATTGCGGTTTTTCAAAGGTTTAAGCGTAGTATATGCTTATCTTCACGCTTTAAAGAAAATCGATATTACAAAAGCAGGTTTAAGGTATGAAATTTGGTTTGTCGGTGGTCTTAAGTTAAACCAACCGACCCCCTGGTTTAGTATAAAGGTCTAAAGTGACAGATTGACGTTTATTTGTTTCAACTTAATTTCCCAGCGACGGTAATACCACTTCTGTTGTTATTGTTAATCAAACTGCATATAAATATTGCTCATAAAAGGCAGATTTTTTCGCTTATAATATATACAATATTATTTATTTATGTACACACCGGTAAATACGATGATATAAATGTAAAAACGAAACATGAGCACAAAGGAACTACTTATTTCTTAAGAAATTTCTTCCAGTAGTCCCGCGACAGAAAATATATATGACAGACACGTAGACGCAGTGTGTAAAAAAAATATAAGAAAACTCTTAAATATCTAAACTTAACCAAAAGATATATCTTAAACTAAACCAAATAGTAACTATACTAAGTAAATATTAGTCAGCCAAATAGTAAAATAGAACGATAGATAACGTCACGTATCCTCTCACTGTTATCCTGCATGATCCCACTGCTGGGCAAAGACCTCATAAAATATCATCTAAATTCTGTAAACACAACCCAACCTCGTTATACGGCCGATGCGGCTTCCGCTTAAAATCAGTCAATGTCTATCAAAATGTTCCTTTAATGCGCGAAAAACCAAGGTATTGTCAGGAAAAGTTATAAAATACTAGAAATGTCGGGCTATAACAAATTATACACTAACTGGCGTCTATAGAAGAAATAAGAAAAGCAGTTTCTAAAACATTTATAAAACGAATTACCTACAGATTAAAAACAGATTAGACACATTTCATGTTCGAGAGATTAGATCAAAACAATATCTTATAAAACACTTACCGATAGCTGCTTGCTGCCTGGATTTTCACTTCCACACACCTCACTTGTCACTTGACACTTCACAACACTTATTCAATTCACTAACCCGTCTGCATCGTCATCACGTTGGGTTATGCACTACTGAACACTTCACATGCGTATTGTTGTTTTTGACTAACCCAAGACCCAATACCTTACAACTGCCTGGAATTTCACTTCCACATACACTTCACTTGTCACTCAACACTTCACAACACTTATTAATGTTTTCAATTAAGACACACGCGGCGCCCGGCAATGAGACACAATAGATTTTCTATTGTGTTTCATTTGCATCACTTGACGGTATAACGAGGGATACATTTATCACCGTGGGTTATGCGCAACCGAAAAATTACGTGAGATAATAACAATATACAGCCAATAATCAACGCGTGCGCACTACCCAAACTAGTAAGCGAAGAACACGAATCCGCATCAAGACCGATAGAGAACGACTGACAAGATGTTCCAACGACAAACTACCCACAAAATATCAAAAACAATGTGGGTAGATTAGAAAAATATTTGAATAATTTCTTCACAACTACCCACAATTTATTATTTTATTATACATAGCTGTTGCCCTCGGTTTCACTGAGATACCAGAGTAACTTATTAATAATATAATATAATATTAATTATAAAAAGTATCCTATGTGTTAATTAAACTGTTAGTAATAATCTCTGTAGAATTTCAGCATTCAACTATTCCACCTCCAAGAGTCCACAAAGACGGACTCCCATCCAGGAACTGACCGCGTCAAGTGTTTTTTTTTAATACGTTGCCCCACACTAGGATTTCTCCTGTGTGGTACAGTTTACATACATACATGTCACATGCACACACAGCCAGACCCGAAACAACTATCTGTAGATCATACAAATATTTGACCCGCGCGAGAATCGAACTCGCGACACTTAACGCAGAAAGCTAATTACTTAGCCACTGCGCCAATCGTGCCATCAAATGCTTAACCTCACTCAGAGTGATACATATAGTGCGCGGTACATATAGATACGATCCACCCCGATCCTTGCTCGAGCCAGCCCGCGCTAAGCCAGTAGTAATAAATCAAATGTCCCTTGATAATGACAATCAGATCCAGCAAGTCCTCTCTTGTCTGTCCCCCAGCAACGTCCTAAGCCGAGGTTCGAGTCCCACTATGGGACACCCTTAGCAGTGTTGCTTAGTATTATTTAATTTGCTCGGCTGGAGGCCCTTCTGGTCTCGCCATTTGCCCGGTTAAGCAGTAAAAGCTCCCTGAGCTAACTGCGAGAGAGAATTCAAAAAAAATATAGATACGAGCTTTCTGATACCCACGGAACCCCAAAAGGCAGAATTATGTCATAATATATTCAGTATGCGTCCCCAACGGGTAATAAATACTTTCTTACCATACTTAACAGTGTAATTTAAAAGATTTTTCCTTCGGTTTTAATATGTGGTGGAGGAATAGATATTAGAAAGCCTTATGTATCTTTTTTAGTTTCTTATGTACAGACGAAAAAGTATATAAGTGTACCGTCAGTATCAAAAATATATATACATGTACAAATTCAAACGCTTATTATTGGAAAACTATTGGTTAAAATCATAAAATTTTAATGACTATGTATTTTTATGTATCTGCAGATACTATGTGTAAAATTGGTCAATATTTCAATCACTATTTCCTCTAAAAAATTGCTTTATAGTTTCATTAAGTGTATACATCTTATTGATGACTGTACTCTCCTATTAAAATATCCTATGAGGATTTTGGTATCTTAAAAAACCGAAATTACTGGTGCTAAAAAAATTTATTACATAACATCACGCAATAATGTCCTCCTGACCGATTTCGGTCACGGCGGCCAATCTCACCGGAGATTAGCCAACTACGCATGAGATATTATAGAGCACAAGTGTATGCACAAACACAGGTGCTCTCTCTGTTCCTTCACTCTCATAGTCCGATGGGACGGGAATCCGACACGACCGGAGAGGGATCAGGCGCAGGACCAACGGCTTTACGTGCTTTCCGAGGCACGGTGTGTATTCACATACAAGAAGACCCAGACCCGAAACGAATACAAATATTTGTTCCGTGTGGGAATCGAACCCGCGACACGTAGCGTAGCAATCGATCTCTCAACCACTGCGCCAACCGTGCCGTAAACGCACGCAATAGTTCTCGAAGGGTTAGGCACAGGTGTAGTGCAACCGCATTTCGCCGATGCCGTTATTGAGTGCCAAGTAAGCGGGCAAACTTATTGCGAGACCCGGGAATAAAAGTCACGACCTCACGCTCAGTATGTCGCGCCGTTCAAGTTGCAATGGTTCTGCAGTCGAATTGAAGAATGCTAAATGGTATTCTCTTGGACACCACGATACTATGCCTAGTGTGGGGACCACGTTTAATAGCTACTGTGCTCAACTGATAAAAATCTACAAATTCTATAAGTTTTCTTTTTTCATCTCATAGGTTAAGTTAAACATTTGTACTTTTTTCAATAAATACTTTTTTTCATTTTCATTCATTTTTCATTCTTGTAATTTTTATTGAAATTGCGCGTCAACTTCGCGTGTCATTTGTCACACTTGAATAATCAAACGCGCAGACAATATGGTTAATGCGTTCAAGTGATGACTGACGGTGATCGCCGAAGCTAAGAGAATACGTAAAGTGACAAAAAGAATCGAACTTTGGTGCAACTGCACTTGTTTTTTTTTTTAAATAAACATTGCCCCGCACTACGATTTCTCCTGTATCGTGGGTACAGTTTACAAACATGTCACATGCACACACAACCAGACCCGAAACAACTATCTGTAGATCACACAAATATTTCTTCCGTGCGGGAATCGAACGCGCGACACCAAGCGCAGAAAGCTAATTGCTTAAATACTGCGCCAACCGTGTCGTTAACTTTAACCGAGTGTCTTTTGTGACGTGAATCAGCCTACAGGCATTTGACAACTGGACCAATAAAGTAAAATAGATAATTCCTTTTAACTAACTATAACTCGAATATAATCTATACATATAATAAAATTATAACAGGTCGATGTCTGTATATTTTATATTTGATATTGAAGAAAAACTAATATGGGGGTCTTTATTAGAGCAACAGAAACGAATACAACAGTTTTTAGATTTTTTTTCTGTCTGTTTGTATATTTGTACACGTGTCACGCAAAAACTGCATGGAATTCAATGCAGTTTTCACCGATTTATTGCTAGAGATCTACCTTAAAATATAGGCTCAATTTTACCGCAGGAAAATATCAGATTCTAAATTCTACGCGTACGAAGTCTCGGGCAAAAGCAAGTTTAAAAATACATCAAAAAAACGAAAATTACAACCCTCCAATTAGAAACCATAGACACAAACGATTTTACCAAAAACATTCGGGATGCGAAATAAAAACTATGTTTGATAAACTTAATTGGAGCTAATTCGGGGCCCGGGGCTGCGATTACGAGCCGGGAATCGAACCTGGAACGGTGGTATCATAACTCATGTAGCAGTCAAGTGCGCTGTGATTTATTTCAAAAGCGAGTTTCTTCGTGATGCGCATGGGCAAGAGATGTATGAGTATTATACTCGTAATATTATGTGTATTGTTGTTAGGTTTAAAATATGGAGTACCTTATCGATTAAAGAACTTGTAGGTTTAACAATATGTGTTTCATTATGTTGAATGAAACACAGAAAAACGAATTTAATAACAAACCAACTGTGTACATATCGACCTATGCATAAAATAAAGTATGATTATATATGATTATAAAACCAAATATCTTTTTTTGGGTTAATAAGGTAAGACTTACCTATATATTCGGTTTGGTTATCATGGTTTTATAATCATGTAAAATTTTATTCTATGCACAGGTCGATATAATAAAATTGCTAGTATTAGAGAAAAAAATGCAGTTTACATAATATTATGACTAATTTTAACAACATGATTTGCACAGTGGTTAAGCGATTGGCTTCCTGCGCTACGTGTTGGACCCCCGCACGGAACAAATATTTGTATGGCCTGCAGATAGTTTTTTCCGGGTCCGGTTGTTTGTGTATGTGAAAATATGTGTTTGTAAACGCACCCACGATACAGAAAATATTCCAAGTATATTCCAAGTATGCGTGTGACAATGGGGCAAAGTCACAAAAAAATAAAATGAAGTCTAATCAAATTCATTCCCCGCCGCCGCGCCGTAGCGGCGACAATGAGCTAACACTCAACATGATGTTGTGATGTGTTTGTGGCGTGAGCAAGAGCGGATCCAGCTTTCAAGTCAGGGGGGGGGGGGGTCACATGTTTGAAGTCTAGTCGGGACAGGCTTCTATTCGATTACAATAATAAATACTGTCCGATCAATGCGATTAGAAAAATTATCAGTGGTCGACCTAGAACCAGCCAGGGCCATGACCCCAATGACAACCCAATCCGCTTACCGATGCAATCAGTTTGCGACAGGCGCAGATCGTGCGATACCATCTGTCAAACGTCATTATTCTGTCATATAATGTATTGGCTGACAGTGAGATTGCTGTCGCGTGGCTGTCGCGTTGCTATCACTTTTTTACGTAATTAGGTTGCCGGTAGGTGGCGCTGTTATGATGTTAGACTCAGATATTTTTTTAAATTTTCAGATCAGATTTTGTCTTTGGCAAGACAACGTTTGCATAATGGATCCGCAAGTAATATATAAAAACAGAGTCCGAAAAATACCAACTTCAATTTTGCCTAACACGAGAATAGAATCAAACGGTCAATCAATGGTCAGTCTACGGTCAGTCAATGGTCAGTCAACGGTCAGTCAACGGTCAGTCAACGGTCAGTCAACGGTCAGTCAACGGCCAGTAAACGGTCAGTCAGCGGTCCGTCACCAACCTTGTTACTAAGCCAATGATCCGCAAAACTGATACAATCTAATGTACTCATAAATTATGTATGCACCATTTGCTAACACTTTTTACTAAGTAAACACATAACATCAAACTTATGATCCGAAACGAGGTAAGCAGTAATAATTAGCGCCAATGCCAAAGTAATACATGAAATAAGACCGCATTTTACATAAATATGAATATTAGATTAGCTACTTAGCTTCCGCGCAAATTAATAGCGCGAGGTTAAGCAACAATTTTTGCGGTCCATTCTTGGATGGGTGATCGTTTTTCACACATCGAGACTCGTCTTCACGTTAAGCAGTTGGCTCCAGGTGTCATACAAATACCTATTAGAGTCGTTACGGGTGTCAGCAGCGTGAGGTTCTGGGTTTGATTCCTGGGTCGAGCAAAGAGTAATTTGTGGTTTTCTGTATGCAATTTTCAATAGCAGTACGCAGTTTGGAGCTGTGGCCGATAGATGGCAATAGGCTCACCCCCTATGACATGGGACTCAATGACGGCACGGTCAATGTAGGTGGATAACAGCACAATTCTGCCTAACCCTTCGGAGAAAACAGGCGTGATGGATGGATGGATTTAAATCATCAAGCAACGTAAGAGTGTCGAAACCCGCCAACTGTATATTTTCTATTGTCTCCATTTTAGGCTTAAATAAACATTATGTACTAATTATCGAACGTAACTAACTAATACATAGCCGAACAGTGCGTCTGTCTGTCCGAAATAATTGCGGAGCACCGATTGGTTGATTATAGGGGATTCGATTCCAGGCCTGTTCTCACGGGTGAATGTAGTGTGGTGTGTGGTGTAGGGTGACTGTGAGTTGGTGAAATTAGGATATTCGGCTCTCTTTGCTATGAGAGGTGGAAAAATTCTTGAGGACCACTAACACGAATACTACGAATTTCACTATGTCTATTTAATGGGACATTTTACTAACTACATACTTATGCTAATGTATTAATTAAACCTTATAAAAAACAACAATGAAAATCCATCCTAAATTAATACTTAGGCGTCAAAGTACCACATCGCTGTCAACTGGTAGCGCGCCCAGAAGGCTGGCAGCATTGGCAATGCTTATTCTTTAACCAAAGAACAGGCCAGCCCTCTGGTCAGGTGTACTGTCGACCGAGCGTTTAGCGAGGTCTCCATAAAAGAGAAGTGCAATCGGACCCCACGACCTGAGCGTTTCAACGCAAAAAGGCTCAAATAAATATTGTCTATTTTATTTTACTGTCTCTCTTCCTTTGAAAAGAGTCACTAAAATCACTGCTTCCCTTTGCATGTCTATTATTTAAAATTAAAATTCGGGAATTTGGAAAAATGTCGAGCGATCTACGCCATGTTTTTCGATATTATCTCGATATAAACAAGTCGAAATTCAAGCGATATCTTTAATCGTGCGGGAATCGTGCCCAATTTTCTGTGTAAGACCTGAAATCAAATTTATCACGATCGATTCGTATCTATCTATATAAAAGACCTATTTTTTGTGACGATGCGTACGCGTCAATTCTTCTTTAACATGCGCATACAGCTTCATACGAAACAGCCCTTTTCAATAGATAAATCAATGCTGATAAATGTGATTCAGGCGTAACTCTTTTATGGGTAAGTACCTACTCTAGTTAAAATAAGCAGCTGGACTGAAGATGGATCAAAAAAGGCCCTAGAGTACCAAATACTGAGAGGTTTGTCTATGAAGATTGGACAATCATAGTCACCCTACATTATGGACTGGCGAAACCACATGAAAACTGAATTGTGGGTTATTTTAGAGAATCATTGAAAAAAAAATTGGTCCTCTCAATTAAATTCAACCTGTAAATGTATGATGTATTAACTTAGGCCCAACATAGTCAGTCAGTGGGCCATTCCTCAATATCAAATACAGGTTTTAGCAATTCAATAATGACATGTTTTTGTTCAGAAATTGATGAAACAAAATATAGGTGTTTTACATTTTTATTGTGGTTTAAAAAGAAATCATAAGAATTATTCCCACGCTGGCGCCGCCCGCGCCGGCGCAAATTTAAAAGTATGTCATACGGGACCAGTTATCTAAACGAAAATAAAACAAACAACAATTTCTAAATATTTTTTAACAATATTTTTAGAATCTGTGAGTGAAGGCACGGTTGGTGCAGTGGCTAAGCGGTTATTTTTCTGCGCTTCGTGACGCGGGTTCGATTCCCGCACGGAACAAATATTTGTATGATCTACAGGATAGTTGTTTCGGGTCTGGTTGTGTGTACCCACGATACAGGAGAAACCTTGTGTGAAAAAAAATATCTGCGTTTTTCTTTAAGCTTTATTGGTACTCTTAACAATAGGTAATCATGCCGTGGTGGAAAGATTAGCCAGTCAGCAATGGTGGTATTGAGGCTGACTAACCAGAGTGCGCCGAACGATCTCATATTTCGTCGCTCGTGGAGCCTTTTCCTTGCTCCCCAAAAACCGGCTAACCCTAGAAAAGAAAGCCTGTCAAGAAAACTACATGAAGTAGTTTCCCTAGAAGGACTTACACGGACCTCATTGGTGATGGCCTTCAAAAAGGTCAAGTACGCAGTACCCAAAACCAGCGGCCATGCATGAAACGATGCATGAATTTAGATGAAGCAAACACATTTTTTCAAGTCATATTGTCAAACCTTCTACACGTGCAGTAAAATATGGGTAAAATATGGGTAAAATATACACAGAGTTCACACGTTCTTCGCATACAATCTAATAATGGTTTTAGGATGTTGATGGGGCTTCGACGCTTCTGTAGAACTTCGCAGATGTTTGCGGAAGCCCATGTTGATGATTTCTATGCCATTATGAGAAAGAGAACAGCGTCCATAATGGCTCCAACGGCATCCTAAGAACATTATAAGACAAGGTAGACAACCGTTTTGTGAAACATTGGGCACAGTACCGCTATCACGAGTTTTCTTACTATTTACTATCAAAGTAAAGTAAATTTTCATGATAGCGATTTTAGTTCTTAACTTGGTTATATTAGGGATTAGAGTCGCTTATGTGACATCTAGTCATAGTAAAGATTTGATTTACTATTCACTATATTATAGAGATGTCATGTTAGCGACTCTAATCCCTAATGTAACCAAGTTAAGAACTAATATCGCTTGCATGATAGCGGTACAAGATATTAGTTAAAATCCCTGTTTTGTTTTGTGTAACAGTCTTACTAACATAGATTTTAAGTTGTTTTTTACTAATATTATGGATTGAAAATCTGAAATAAAAGATTATTATTATAAAAAATGTTATGTAAAGCGTATTTAGTTTCTGCCTACCCCTATAGGAAGAAAGCGTGACGTATGTATGTAGCCAAGAGCAAAGGCATATTTGCCCAATTTCACCAGTGTCCCATCAAACAAAAGTTTCTCAGGGAATTCAAAAATTCTTTACCTAGTACTTATAATCTCAAGCCCCGGGCAAAATACGGTAGTTTGATGTTAGTAATCAAAACTATAATTTAATTGCAGCCTACTGTGATTTCTAATTGATGTTTTCTTTTGTTTTAATGGGTAGCTCTCTGATTGATAAATGAATAGAACTCTGGTTCGAGTTTGTTGTTCTGTTGTTTTATGAAAGTAGGTCACGGTGTTTTGGGAAGGTCATAGAGAATAGATGTGTAAGAGGATTATTTCTGTCGTGTTGGGAATTCTCATAAAGAAATTAGTCATGCTGAAATGGTATCACTATCACTACATACTCGTATTATAAAACAAAGTCCCCCCGCTGCATCTCTCTGTCTGAAAGCGATAAATTCAAAAACTACTGAACGGATTTTCATACGGTTTTCACCAATGGACGGAGTGATTCATGAGGAAGGTTTGGGTGTATAATTTATTATGGTTTTGTGTAAATTGGCTGAAATATGACGACGATTGTTAAAGATTTCGGGTAAAATCATTCCGACTGGTAGCTTGCGCCGCGTAAACCAATAGAGTTATATGTCCTTATTAAATATGAAATAAAATTAGACCAAAGTTTTAGAAAATAAAATGAAGGCGTTATTGCTTCGCTACCTGAGCGAAGCCGGGGCGGATCGCTAGTATTTAATATTAGGGGCATTAAGAAAATTAGAGAGAAGAAAAGATTATTTACAGAATATTATTTATTGTCTGCTAGATACCAGCGCGACTGCTCAGCGTGAGGTCATGGGTTGGATTCCCGGATCGGGCAGTGTTATTGGATTGTTCTGTATGGAAACTCTCAGTAGCAGCACGGAGCCTGGAGCTGTGCCCGGTAGATGGCAATAAGCTCGCCCTCTATTACACGGGTCTCAATAACGGCATCGACAAAATGTGGGTGTAGAATAGTACATCTCTGCCTAACCCTTTGGGGGAGACGCGTGATGCTGTTATTTAACTGAAAAGAGTAAGTAACATAATCATCACGCCTGTATTGTTTTAGATACGGCATTATATTGCTAATTGCAATTATCATCTGCAGGCAATTCTTGCGAAAATCCTGTGTGACCCTTCACGACACCCACCATGTCAAGCGGCTCCGACAAGACAAAACCTTATTTTAATAACAACAGCAAAATAAAACTGTTTTTAAACTGGTACAAACCGCACAAGTAAAATTTGATAAGTTGTCAGAAGGGACAAAGAACTGATTATTTCTTATGAATAATATTCCGTAAATGGTGTGCAATGAAGTGCATTGTATTGTATGGTATTGTAATCTATTGTATTTTTATTTATTACTACATATTATAAAACAAAGTCCCCCGCCGCGTCTGTCAGTCTGTCTGTCTGTCTGTCCGCGATAAACTCAAAAACCACTGAACGGATTTTCATACGGTTTTCACCAATGGACGGAGTGGTTCATGAGGAAGGTTTAGGTGTATAATTTGTTAAGGTTTTGCGTAAATATGACGATGACAGTTGAAGATGTCGGAAAAAATTATGCCGACTGGGAGCTTTACTGGCGTGCGCCGAGTAAATGCTCGACGTAACAGGCTGATACGACACTACGACAGAAAAAAATGAAAGTGTATATGCTCTGCTACCTGTGCGAAGCTGGAGCAGATGGCTAGTATTATATATTTACGAAATGTTTCATAAGATATAATGTCAATTTTATGTCTCTTCTGAAACTTATCAAATTTTACTTGCGCGGTATTGTTACCTAAACAACGAAATTGGCCCGCAATCTGCCTTTTCGAAGAAATTTAGGAGACATTTCTATAAAAACCAATTGAAATTCGGACGAGACGCGTTTCCACCCCGACCCTTGCTCGAGCCAGCCCGCGCTGAGCCAGTAGTAATAAATCAAATGTCCCTAAAATAATCACAATCAGATCCAGCAAGTCCTCTCTTGTCTGCCCCCCAGCAATGTCTAAGCCGAGGTTCGATTCCCACTATGGGACACCCTTAGCAGTGTTGCTAAGTATTATTTAATTTGCTCGGCTGGAGACACTTCTGGTCTCGCCATTTGCCCGGTTAAGCAGTAAAAGCTCCCTGAGCTAACTGCGAGAGACAACTCATAAAAAAAAAAGACGAGACGCGTCATTTTGAGCGCAGCTTTAGAACACGGTCGACATACTGCTACAGGTTCACTGTAAAATACTTAATTATTATAATTACAGCTTGGCATGGCAATTAATATGAGCAGGCTACATAACTAACTATACAAAGTAGGGAATACAACAGCTGTTGAGTAAACCCTTTTATATAGGTACTTGTTTATGAACACGACTTCGGCCGCCCGAATTACGATTTTTTCACATACTAACAAACTAATACCAAAAGCAAATGCGACTAATCTTCTGACTCCTATCTTATTGACCGTGAGATTGAGTTTAATTCCCGGGTCGGGCAAAGTGCTATTTGGGTATCAGCGGCGTGCACAGAGATTTTAGACAGGGTAAGCAGAAAAATTTAAAAGCTTACTTAATTATAATTATAATACCGGCATATTGGTGTTGGTTCGTCGTCTTGTCGATTAAATAATGATGTATGTGATTTGCCACCTCAAATATCTTATAATAAATATTTATCTGAGTTATGTAGGGTAGGCGGTGTCCGCACGCCACTGTTGGGTATTTCTGTTACACAATTCTCAGTAGCAGGACGGAGTTTGGAATAGGCTCGCCCACTACGCCTACGCCACGTGTAATGTACGGTTTTTTTTTTTCATATTTAAAATGTCACTATCTCTTTGAAGCCGGGATGTAGTACAGTCGGTGGCTTACATTACCTGACCCCCCTTGACATTATATGATACATTCTAGGGGGGTTCAGGTAATGTAGGGCACCAACTGTACCTACATCGGCTAAAACTTAGGCTATTATTACGTCAATACGAGTGCCTATGATATGGGCCCATGGTACTAGCTTAGCAGTTAAACGCTGGCCATTCATGAGAGTCAGTGTTTGAATCGGGCTACATCAGCTTGTCGAATTCATGTGTAGATCAGAATTTGATTATTCACGTTAACGATGAACAAAAATATTGCGATGAAACCTACACACCTGGGAGCTCTCTAGGTTCTTGATTGTGTGTATTCCGCCAAACCGCTCCAGCCTTGTGTGGTGGAGAACCCTTCTCATTCTAAGAAGAAGCCCTTGGACTGAATTTATTTATTTATATTCAGTAACGTAACCAAAATAATATCGACTCATATCGAATATTCCTATCTAAAGAACACATTTCATACATACATAATTATTCACCAATACATACATAATACGCACAGCCACACATATACATTTAAAAAACGAACAGAACATTAGGACATGCATTCAAATATGGAAGGCGTCGAATCGTGACGAGCCGCGGGCGCGAACTCCGCTGATTGGTCGACGCTTTCGTGACGCACTTGCGCACGAGTCGAACAAAGGAAACGAAAGGAACACTCAGGTTATAGGTGCAAATGTTTTTGAGATTTGTATTGTGATTCTGAGACATCTACATTGTTATCTTAGTTGCTTTTTGCTTTCGTTTCGATATGAAAGTTGAATAAAGGATAATGACAATACATAACATAGCATCACGCCTGTATCCCCAACAGGTTAGGCAGAGGTGTACTAATTGCACCCACATTTCACTGATACCGTTATTAGGCGAGCTTATTGCCATCAACCGGACACAATTCCAGACTCCGTGCTGCTATTGAGAATTACTGAAAAACTCAAAAACACTGCCCGATCAGGAAATCGAATCCAGGACCTCACGCTCAGCAACTGCACTTACGACCACTAGACTAATGAGGAAGTCACTTCTATGTTCACAGTGCAACATAAACAATACACCTAATATTGATTGTATAAACGTGTTTGAAGACACGGTTGGCGCAATGGCTAAGCGATTAGCTTTCTGTGCTACGTGTCCCGGGTTCAAGCGTACTCCTTTTTAAAAGGCCGGCAAGGCACTTGTGACTCCTCCGGTGTTGCGGGTGTCCATGGGCAACGGTAATCGCTTACCATCAGGCGATCCGTCTGCTGGCTTGCCGTTTGTAAACTGTACCCACGATACAGGAGAAATCCTAGTGTTGTAGAATATGGGGCTACGTTTAAAAAAAAAATGATGTACCTCAAAATTGTAGGCTGAAATATATACATATTATGTAGCTCTACCAGAGATAGTGTGTGATATTTCACTGATCTCCGATAGGCGCCACTGTTTGTTGAAGGCATTAGTTCGACGCAACACTTTCTGCGCAATCTACCTCGATGTTTTTCAGTTATTGAGGACCATTCGGTGACTATTTTGACCAAAAATTGTGAAAAACAGAAGTTTAATGAGGGTTTCGTAGTTACGTAGCTACCTTGCCGCGGTCAGTCTTTGGATGGGTGACCATTTTTCACATATAAAGACCACTCCGTGCCTCAGAAAGCATGTTAAGCAGTTTGGTTGTATCAGCAGCCCAAAAAGTCTGACAACCAGTCTAACCTTAGAGTATCAGTTACACCACAGACTACCCTTATCTTTTCGTCTTCTATTCTTGTCCATCCTAATCCACCTAATCCACCCTTTGTACATATCTTTTAATATATAAGTTGTATACAAATTTTTATTGGTGTACAATAAAGAGTATTCTATCTATCAGCGTCTCCCAATAATTAGGGTCAGATGCCAGCCGCTCCGTGTAAAATACTGATATTCGGCCGCAAGCGAATATATTGGAAGCCGACCTCAATGTAGTTGGGAAAAGGCTAGGCAGATGATGACAAAAATTTAATTTAATATTATTTTTATCTATATATCTTTACTGCGAAGTTCGAAGACGTGTGCGAAAACGTGTGTGAAGTGGAAACCCTTACAGCATACCAAGAAAAAAGTAGGTTATAAAATATAATTTTTACACACACATACATTATCCAAACTACTCAATTTAAGGGTCATACATCACCAGAAAGTATTCCACCGAATTAAATATAAAAGTAGTAAAAAATATAAAAAATCTCTTTTTACACCCCAATCTCTGTTTTAGAAGCACACCCGCAGGCACACACTAGTTTCCTACAAACCAACGTATCCGAACGCAAAATAAAAGAAATAACGATTTGTAAATCACGAATGTGAAAATAGACGAGTTTTGATTGATGCCTCGCACGGGATCGAACCCCTTACCCTCGGGGAATGTCTGTCTTACTGTAATCACTGAGTGTGAGTTGATTGATTCATGGTTTTACGGCAAATATGGTGGTTGTTAAATGGTGGACGAATTTGAACCTTATTGTTGTGAAATTAGAGCGAGAGAATTGTGAGTTTTGTAGTTGAGGATTGTAACATTAAATTTGCTTAAGTAAGGTTCGAGTGTAAGCGGAAAACTTACAAGCAACAGATAGCCTAGCGGTTGAACGCTTGCCTTCCATGCAGGAAGGTCTAAATACAAAACTGGTCCTTTCGGATTCATCTGCGAATCATAAGACCTGGGGGTATTCCCGGCTCGGACAAAGTGTCAGTGGGTTGTGCTGTATAGAAATTCTCAGTAGCAGCACAGAGTCTGGAACTGTGCTCGATAGATGGCAATAGGCTCGCCCCCTATTATATGGAACTCAATAACAGTATCGGCGAAATGTGGGTGCACAATAGTACACTGTCTAACGCAGTGGTGGGCAAACTTTATTAACGGGGGGCCAGAAAGTTTAAGAAATTTCAGAGGAGGGCCAGAATTATAAGAAAAATGCATTTTGTGTTGAAACTTTTAATCATATAAAAACATTACAGCATTACACACTTGCACAAATGTTAAAAATTACAATTTAATTTTTATTCGAAGGCCCTGCCCCGCGGCCCTCAACACAATCATGAACTACGCGGCTAGTATAGCGGGCTCCTTTACCTATGCGTCTATTATTCTACTAAGTATATTCTACTTTATACTTTTGGACCGTCAAAATATAATTATCGCAGGCCATATACTATTCATGTCGAAGGACCGTCGGCGGGCCGGATTAAGTGCTTTCGCGGACCGGGGCTGGCCCGCGGGCCGTACTTTGCCCATCACTGGTCTAACCCTTCAGAAGTACAGACGCGATGCAATCAAATCGCTCCACCTATCACCAAACCCTTTCTTAACTCCGATAACTATTCAACAGAATTTGAAAATTGCTCACAAATATGTTGTAGTATTTTGATTGATCGACGCGATCTCGGTTTCCTTTTTATATAAAGTGGATATGGGTCAAAATAATTGTTACGTAGTGTATAATAAATCTGAACTTTTTTTCGTTTTCTCTTTTAAGTCTGACACATTTTCAAAGGGCGATTATATTGCGATTAAAAGTGTACACGATGATTTTATTGGAACTAAGAATGATATATAATATCGTATATATGTAACTCATAACATAACATAGCATCACGCCTGTATTCCCCGAAGGGTTAGGCAGAGGTATTATTGTGACCAACATTTCGCCGATGACGTTATCGAGTCCCAAGTAATAGGGGGCGAGCCTATGGCCATCTACCGGGCACACTTCCAAACTCCGTTCTGCTACTGAGAATTTCCATACAGAAAAACTTAATAACACTTTACCCGACCCGGGAATCTTTATTTTTTTTTTTTAGAAAAACGTTGCCCCTCACTAGGATTAATTCCTGTATCCTGGATGCGTTTGCAGACACAAATATTCAAATGGACATACACCAAAACCCGGAACAACTTTCTGCAGATCATACAATTTATATTTGTTCCATGCGGGAATCGAGCCCGCGACATGTAGCGCAGCAGTCGATCTCTCAACCACTGCGCCAACCGTGCCGTCAAAATTGCCGCCCCGTATTGATTTAAATCACAAAATTTAAATGACCGTGTATTTTTATGAATCCGCACATAATGTCCTCCTGACCGATTTTGGTCACGGCGGCCAATCTTACCCGAGATTAGCCAACTACGCAGGAGATATTATAGAGCACAAGTGTATGCGCAAACACAGGTGCTCTCTCTATTCCTTCACTCTCATAGTCTGATGGGACGGCAATCCGACTCGACCGGAGAGAGATCAGGCGCATGACCAACGGCTTTACGTGCTTTCCGAGGCACGGTATGTATTCACATAAACGAAGACCCAGACTCGAAACAACTATCTGTAGATCATACAAATATTTGTTCCGTGCGGGAATCGAACCCGCGACACGTAGCGCAGCAGTCGATCTCTCAACCACTACGCCAACCGTGCCGTCCGCACATATTATGTATGAAACTGGTCAAGAATTCGAACACGATTTCCCCTAAAACTCGCTTTTGAATTTCGCTACGTGTTTAAGTCTTTTTCATGGTGACTCTGTACAAATTCTACCTATTGAATTTCCATATAAACCTACTTAGAAGCTCAGAGAATGGCCTATCTGATCATGATTTACCTACAGTTTGTGTTTGGTATGTAGCACAACACAAAGGGTCAAGATCGCGAGTTAGAATGGACGAACCAAAGTCACAAACCTATAAAAAAATGGACACGCAGAAAATTATGACCTGTATATTCCCGTTAGACTGCCTCATAGGTCTAGTGGTCGCGTGCGCACCTGCTGACCAAAAGGTGCTGGGTTCGATACCTGGGTCGAGCAAAGTGTTATTGTATAAAAATTCTCAGTAGCAGTACGGAGCTTTTTACTATGGACGGTAGATGGCAATAAGCTCGCCTTCTATTACATGGGATTTAATAACGACATTGGTGAAATGTGGGTGTGCAAAAAGGATTTTATATATTATTATACTTTATACTCCCACCTAATTGGGAGACACTGATACTTTAAGGTTAGATATGACGACGCGGTTGGCGCAGTGGCTAAACGATTAGCTTTCTGCGCTACGTGTCGCGGGTTCGATCCCCGCACGGAACAAATATTTGTATGATCTACAGATAGTTGTTTCGGGTCTGGTTGTTTGAACATGTGACATGTATGTTTGTAAACTGTACCCACGATACAGGAGAAATCCATGACAACGTTTTTAAAATAAAAAAAATAAAAGATCGGTCAGGCTTTTTCAAGTACTAATACCCATAATGACTGTCATAGAAATTCATATGACACCCGGGCCTAACCTGCTTGGCATACTTTTTGAGCCCCGGGGAATCTCGATGTGTAAAGAATAGTCACCCATTCAAGGACCGACCGTAGCTACGTGCCCCTCTTCCTAGGACAAAATCCTAGGAAGAAAATATCTTTCTCTTTCTCTTTTGAATCATGGGCGCATGGCAGTTAGTTTGTTTCTTACATCCAGCACTACGATTGGTTGCCATTACAACTTGGCCTCGTACCACCACGTATTGTTCGCAGTAAAATGGTTTAGGTATAAATACACCTTATGTAGCTATGCCTTATATAAATAATGCCTATATATAGGCAAAGATTATGTTACAACACATAGGATCCACAAAAATATATATATATATTGAATAGGTATTTGTGTAGAAACTGCCTAATTGGTTTAATAGTCACATACAAGGCTACTGAACTTAGAAAATTCTGCGTGCGTATGAGTTTGTATTTTTCTTATATAATGCATGTGAATTCAAGATTTTAATTTTAAAATTTACTTATTGTTTTTGAAAAGATTATCCATGGAGTGTATTGCCGGTCCAAAGGGGATAGGTCCTATGGCGAAGGACCTACCCCCTTTGGAACCGTGCGCCTAGTCTCGACTTTTTAAAAGTGCCTGAAAAGGCCTTTTTTAAATAAAAAACTGACTTGACTTTGACTTTGACAAGACAATGAGATGTCTTCTTTGTAAATGACAGAGGAAACAAAATGGTCTGGGGAATGCTTCTATAATAAAGACAATAGAGGCAACATGATAACTTTTAGATCTTGATCTTGTAAAACCTTAAAAACTTAAAAACTTACATGTATACTGATTTAATTTGGGCCTAATTAATCAGAAATTTGTATTAACAGGGAAGTTAATACAAATTAACCACGCCCACCCACACGCACAAAACGATTTGGGAACACATTCATTGTGCGTACAGCTAAGGAGTGGAATTCCCTGCCAGAGTCTGTTTCCTGATAGCTACAACCTGGGAGTCTTTAAGTCAAGAGTGAATAGGTTACTTCTAGGCAAGCGTGCTACATCTTCGACCACATCATCGCTTACCATCAGGTGAGATAGTGGTCAAACGCGTGCCTATCAAGAATAAAAAAAAGTAATACCTCGTGAGAAAACCTGCACACCTGAAAGAGCTCCGTAAGGTTCTTGATGCTATTTGTGTGTCCGCCAACCACCAGGCCAGCGTGGTGGACTATGACCTAACATTTTCAATCTGAGAAGAGGCCTGTGCCCAACAGTCTGGCTGTAATGAGCTGAATTATTATTAGAAATTAATCTTGTATAACCGATATTCCAAACCGAAATAAGATTAAAGTATTTGCACGCAAAATAACTTTGTCATTGGGATAAGGAAAATTGGTTATTCTTAGAACGAAATTACTTTGAAAAGAACATATAATTATGTTGTAATTTGTTCTCTATTACCTCTGCATGGATTTCTTAGAATTTATAGTAGGTACAGACCAACAAACAGATAGATTTCGACCATAGTTAACATAAGCTTAAAATGACGGTAACGACTGCCTCATTGATCGCGCTGCTAAGCGTGACGCCCTGGGTTCGATTCCCAGGTCGGGCAGTGTTAATGGATTTTTCTGTATGGAAATTCTCAGTAGCAGCACGAAGTCTAGAACTGTGCCCGATAGATGGCAATAGACTCGCCACATTACATGGGACTCAATAACAGCATTGGCGAAATGTGGATGTACAATACACCTCTGCCTGTGGCGGTCCGAGGGGCAAGGGCGGATCTAGAGGGGTCATTGGGGACATGACCCCCCCCCCGGGCTGGTTCTAGGTCGACCACTGATAATTTTTCTAATCGAATTGATCGTACAGTATGTATTATTGTAATCGATTAGGAGCCTGTCCCGACTATACTTCAAACATGTGACCCCCTCTGACTTGAAAGCTGGATCCGCCCTTGCCGAGGGGAGGGGGTTCGTAGGGTTCATGACCCCTCAAAATCATACACCGCAAATTGACAAACCTCCTAAAAATAGGCAATTAACGAAATATTTAGACAAATTATTAAAAACTAATGAAATCAAAAATAAATAATGTTATATTTAATTTTTTTGTGACATAAATTCTAATTTGCTAATTTGCCTGTACACTTCCACAATCTTTCCTGGCTAAGATGAATTTTTTTTTTTTTTAATATTATCCTTCTGACCGAATTTCGGTCACGGCGGCCAATCTCACCGGAGATTAGCCAACTACGCAGGAGATATTATAGAGCACAAGTGTGTACGCAAACACAGGTGCTCTCTCTGTTCCTTCACTCTCATAGTCCTATGGGACGGCAATCCGTCACAACCGGAGAGAGATCAGGCGCAGGACCAACGGCTTTACGTGCTTTCCGAGGCGCGGTTTGTATTCACATACACAAAGACCCAGACCCGAAACAACTATCTGTAGATCATAAAAATATTTGTTCCGTGTGGGAATCGAACCCGCGACACGTAGCGCAGCAGTCGATCTCTCAACCACTGCGCCGTCGTGCCGCCGTTTTTTTTTTTTTTTTTTTTTTTTTTTTTAATAAATACATTAGGAACTCACATGCATACAAAATTTTCGGACAATACTTTCAGTTCTGGTGACCCATCTCTTTGTGAGTGTTAATTGCCTTATTGCGATAGGTTCTGGTTCTACCCCCCGCCTAACACACCTTAGCGGGGGGCCTTAGGGGTCGCGAGCGCGCAGAGTGGGGACTCTGCGCGCTCACTTAGGGACCCCCGAGAAGACGGCGACACGCTGTGTTCCGTGTCGCCGTGCACACAGCACCAGCGAGGGTAACGGGGGGACCTCTTTACAGTCTCCCCTGGGACGTGCACGAGGGGGTGGCCTCTTTACAGTCACCCCCTCCGGGAAGTGCCGTTTGGCATGGCACCGTGGTGGGCCTCGGTGCGGTCTTCTAAGAGTTCCCGAGGCCCACCATATGGGTGTCGAGGCGGACCACCGTGGTGAGTTTAGCCGGTAGGAGTCCGGTACACCCCTCCGCCCCCCCCAGGCGGAGGATAGCCCATGATGGGTTCTCACCACGCAAAACAAAAAAAAAAAAAAAAAAAAAGGTTCTGGTTCTATAGTTCTCGTTTATGTTGGTGTACAACAGTACACCTCAGCCTAACACCTCGGGGAATACAGGTGCGATGGTAAAACCATTAAAAAAGTCAATCAAAATCGTATATAATTTTGTATAAAATACAGATATATTTTTATATTTTTGTAAAAATATTATAATTATTATTGTATTCTTACATCTAAAATATAACAATAGGGTGAAAGGGACGATTGTCTACTTAATAAAACTGTACTAAAATCTAGACTGGAGCCTGATTATGTTCAAGAGAAGTGGATTGAAATTTTGGGTTTATACTAGCCAATTGCCAGTAAAGCCCAGTCAGACGCGCTACCAATAAAATACCTCATCTGGCCTCAACTTGCGCAACCAATTTTCGAACGATGCCGCCATAGTGTCTTAGTCAGATACAGGCCCAAGACACCAGTTGCCAGCCGAAAATGTTCATACAAAATTGGAACTTATCTTGCTGGTAATAAGATTTCCTATCAACACTCCTGTTTAATCAAAGGTATTTCAACCTTCTTTTAAAACCAATAAGATGAAATTCCCCATAATATGAAAATCAAAATCCATACAGTAAACATCCCTTTCGCCTTATTTCTATATATTTGTTGACAATACATTGACACTTATACATATAAATAATACATGATTCATATGAGTGCGTTTACTGAAAATTCAGCATAATTTTCTATATATAACAACCAATTACATAGGAAAAGCTTATATATAAGGAAAAATTTAAAAATAATACTGTCATTTCAGTTTTTTTTGTTGTAATTTTTATTTATTTTTTTAACTTTGATATAATTGCAATATAGCGTAATATGCCTCATTGGTCTAGTGGCCGCACGCGTGGCTGCTGAGCGTGAGGTACTGGGTGCGATGCCCGAGTCGGGAAATTATTGAATCCGAGGTTTGAAATCGTGCCTGGAAAATGGTAATAGGTTTGACTCCATATTGCATGGGATTTAATAATGGCATCGGTAAATGAAGGTGTACAATAGTACACCTCTGCTACCTCTTCGGGTAATAAACCCAGATAATAAGTTCATAATAAAATCAATGATATCAAAGTTAAGTAAGAATTCACACCAAATGTATAATTTTAAAATTAAAGCCAATACGTTATTATGGCACCAATAATAACATTTTTGATCAAAATAATACCATCAAAACTAATTGCCATATTTTTGCCATATATGCATATTATGTCAATGCAATATTATATTTGTAAATAGTATATTTTTCTTAATATACATTCGAGGAATAAGGGTCGGATAACCAATTTTTAGACCTCTATAACACGAGGATTAACTTTCAATAAAATATATTTAAAGGTTAGATTCAAATATTGCGCGACAAAAAACTAGTATTGAGATTTTCATACAAAAATACCATCCAAATTTTCGACTATTACGATGGAATTTCCAAAAAAAAAAATCTTCCTCAAACTCTATCTTGACAATAACAAACACAAGAAAAAATAAATCGGACAAATCTTTCATACATGCAGCAATTGATTGATCATCTTCATACTTAATTTTAACCTTATTCAGACTTATAAGGGTTGATTTTATAAAAACAAAATATTTTTTTTTACAAACAGTTCACACATTTATAAAAATACAAATTTTCTCGCCCAAAAATTGGTGACTTTACCCTATATAAAATCCCCATACATATTACAATAATGAGTATTTACTAACATTTCTTTGATTTTATTTGTGACTTACGATATAAAGAAAACCTAAAATAATAGGAAAATATACTTAGTGTGTGTTACAAGAAAACATTGGATCAGATTTACAATAAGTTAGATGACAGTTTCAAAAAAAAAAATCTGATATCTTGTTTGGTAAATAGTTATCCTTCTAAAAACTGATCAAAACTCAATCTGTTGCTTATATTTGGCGTTTTCAATTTTTAATTTATCAAAATCACACAATAAGTATCAATAATGCAATGAAAAACTATGACGTAACGCTTTTGTAATTCAAAAATTTTTTAGAACAAAATGTCGTTTTCGACAGTTCATAAAAAGTAATTCAGATGACTAGTAGTCATCTACCGTATTGTTGATCCTTAACTAATGTAATTTGTAATAGTATTGAACTAATTTTAAGGATTAATTTGTACTTCTATGATCTAGTCTTAAATGAAGTCCAACTAAGGCCAAAGTAAACCGACAAATAAACGGTAGTTTAAGAAAACAGAACGCACCTTTAAAATTAATCAATTGGTAAACAGCTATTTTAAAACATTAAAATAAAATTAGGTAAACTGGGAATATAATCCTTAAAATTAGTTCATTTTGAGCTTAAGTTATATTTACTGGTATATCATCATATTGGCAATCAGATCTATGAACGGGTAAAGTGGATATTAGGTACTTAGTTAATCATAGCAAAGTCTGCAATATACATTATTCAGTCTGTCCAGTCTAAGGCATATACCTAAAAAATATCAACTCTACCCAGTCAAACCAATAATATTTATTTTCTATGACATCAGTAAAATGTAATTAAAATTATAATATTGTGTTACTAACCTTATAGAAAAATAAATACAAGTTCTATTGTAATATTATAAATGTGTTTTTCAAAAGAAAATGTTATTCATAATTAGTTTATAAATTGGAATAAAATTTTCAGTCTGTGGTTTCCATAAAAATAAAACTAATGTGATGATTCTAGCTTTACTATGATGTGATTTTATGGGGTTAATGGAATAAGTCTTTAATAATTTGGGATTATAATCATATTTAAATACATTAACCACAAGGTCAAGTATGTGGAGGGCAGTATCAACATTGTCCTATAAAGATGTTTGCCAACTTAACCGTACCATATCAAAATACGATCATGCATTATCCTACACAGGCAGGGATTTAGGTGAGGGCGACCGGGAACGACGCCCCGGAGTGTTCATAATAAGATATTTCTTATATTTCCAAAACGAGCCGACCGAAAAATCGACAACAACGCGACAGTCACGCGACATCAGTCTCACCGCTGTCGGCTAATATATGACACTAAAATGACCTTTGACAGTAACTGATTGCTACTTCGGTAATTAGGCTACCGGTCATAGTAGCTTTTGCCGGAACGGTCTCGTGGGCGATGTCTCATACAAGTCTTTATTATTTTTACTGAAACGCTCCTATTACGGTCATAGTGTGATACGATGTAGTAAGCAGAAACCTTTATTGCAACATTCGGGCAAACTCGGAAAAGATTCCGAAGTTTGTATATATTGACTGAACAACTTGCCTAAGCATTGTCGACACTGCCCGTAATATAATAAAGTCCTTTTTCCAATAACCAGCGTTATGTGATTCGGCAAAAGCCTATGTGGTTATAAAAATAATTTAATAATAATACTTTATTGTATTTTGTAGAGATACTACAAATGAAACTTGTAAAATGATGGACATGAACGGGGCTTGACGCTGCACAGTGGTATTTCTACAAACGTATGTAATGCCATTTGGACGCAAATTGTAACAGTCAATTGATTCGGTCAAAAACTTCAAGATCGCAAAATGTGCTACCTTACAAGGATATTAACTGGGAATATCGTCGTTGAAGTTCTAGCACAACGCATGACAAAAATAGCAACTTTTCGTGGGGGAGAGGGCCTGGCAAATATCACGTATTATAATATTTTTTTCCGCAAGCAACAGTGTTATATTGCGAGAAAAGTGGGTTAAATTGAACAAATTATCTTGTCATTATATTGAAACAAATTATACTTTGGGGGCTCGACTGCCTCCCCCTCTTATCTCACGTGAGATTGTTCCAAAAGCGTATTTTCAATGTAAATACGTTAATCTATGCTTGATTGCTGTGAACTTAAACTAGACAAATTGCTTGCTTGTCTTCAGTTGCTGCCAAATTAAGCTAAGCAGATCAGTTGCTTGCCCTCGTCTATCTGGAACTGTACCTTGTCTGAATTAGCGGCTTTATCCGCTGTCTTCGATAGTGCACTGGCGAGGAACACTTGGGCTATACCCGTAGCCGTCACGAAGAGAGCCCAGCCTGGAAACATTAAAAAACATATTGTTAAGGGAACAATTAAGTTGCCGCTCCATGCAATATAAATATTATTTCAAAACTTGTAAGTGGTGATTTATCAACTTGTTTTTTTTTTTTTTTTTAGTACATTATTGCACATTGCTCTAGAGACCGTAAGCGCGTCTGCTGGGCAATGGGTAGGGCACTGTTGGTGAGCTTTTCTGTATGAAAACCCTACTAATCCTATCCCACTAATATTATAAATGCGAAAGTTTGTGTGGATGAAGGGATGGTTGGATCTTTGTGACTCTTTCACGCGAGAAAGACTGAAGGGATTTGGATGAAATTTGGCACAAAGATAGATTATAGTCTGGACTAGCATATAGTCTACTTTTTATCCCGGGAAGATGTACGGGTTCGTAAACCACGCGGGCGAAGCCGCGAGCGGAAGCTATTTCTCTATACGAGTAGCAGCCTGGAGTTTGGTATTGAAACCTGTAAAAGGCAAAACGCTCCCCGCCGATCACGTGGGACTCAAAACATCATCTATTACCATCGACCGGGCAGTTCCAGACTCCGTGATGCTACTGAGAATTTCCATAAAGAAAAACCTAATAAAACATTGCCCGACCCGCAAATCGAACCCAGGACCTCACGCTCATTGGTCGCCTAATATTTATAATAATAATACCATTTACAATATTATGAGGAAAACACTTAAATGCCCAATCATACGTACGTTGGAATGTGTCTTACATTAACCCAAAAGGTTGGTTAACCCAAACGACATATTAACATAAACAGGAAAAATATTACACAGAGCGTAAATTGATTTGGGCGGTCCTTTAAAAGAAATTATTTACATTAATTGTTATGTGCAATTTTTTTAAAATAGCTGTTGTGTTCAATTTCCGTTCCAGCCAAAGTATTATCGGGTTTTTTTGTACAGAAATTCTCAGTAACACGAAGGTTCAAGCTTATCTCAACGACGGGTTCGGGATCGCAGTGGCTCACCGATTAGTGAGAAGACGCTGCTGCCCGTCCTCCCGTGTCTGGCCGTAGTTTTAAGACGTACCCGGGTCTATTAATTATGTATCCGTATTTCTTGCATTGCTGACTGGCTAATCTTTTCAATACGGCATGAGCAATTCCCATGATAGCTCGAGCCAATGTAACAGATATGTTATAGTTAAAACTTATCTTACCGATAGAACAGTCGCCGGGTATGTAAGGCTCGGAGTTTTCGCCGCACAATCTCTTCACACGGACAGCCCCCCATCCCCAGGGGTAGAGGAGCAACCCGAATACTCCAAACAGACCTGGGAAAGGATAAGGAAAATCAGTAATAATTAATGTGTTTTTTATTCATCACCAAGGTGGCATATAAGCATAAGGCCCGCCTGATGGTAAGTGGTTACCGTAACATAGACGCTTGCAATACCAGAGTCAAAGCTTGTGAAGATGTTTAGATTTTTGTTGCTCAATCACACATTAACTGTGGAACGAATTTGGATGAAACTTGGTGCAAAAATAGAGCATGTCATGTCATGTTTTTTTTTATCCCGATAATAAGTTACCATAGTATAATTTTACGTTCTTCAGTGGGCAAAAGCTAATTTATTGTGTAAAAAAATAACTGAAAAATATTAATTGCAAAATTTTACTCCATACCTCCTAATGCTTGCGTGGCCCCAGCCAGAGATATGACACTCTTCTTAAACACTGATTGTACGCAGCAAGCCATCACTCCTGCTAGAACTGTGGCGAACTGTATGGCAGCACCTGAAAAGTAATAGTAGATGGTCATGAGTCAGTGAATCAAGGGGTTGAATAGATGGGCAGGATAGTATGGGGAGATGCGAGAGATAGCTTAGAGAAGGCGACGACCGTGAGCCAGACAACTAATGGACACATGATTTTAGAATATATGCACAAGTGGCTAGTGGTATTAGGCGGTTCCGTCAAGTATTTTGTTTACCAAAAGGGTTCGGTCCCAAAAAAAGTATGTATAATAATTTGATAATATACCTCTGCATAAATCTCTATGGAATATTAGATGCACACCTGTATAGATTTAATGAATATGTATGTATGTCAGAAATATGCATAAAGAATAAATGAAAGAACATCCTTAAGATTATGCAATTACAATAACTTCATTTTATAGTACCTATGTATATATTTTGTAACATAATAATACTGTTGACACTACAGAATATTAACTGGTACACACAGAGTCCCATCGCATCATGACTAGGTTAAGAAAAATATAATTTTAATATGTGATGTGAATATACATTGATAGATCACACAGAATCTTAGTCACTAAACAGTAAATCTTGAGTCATATTGAGTTGGCTAACCCTGGCCTATAGGGTGTAAGTTGTGTGTACCTGCAAGAATTATATTAGTAAACAGTAACAACTACACACCAATCAAGTGACGCAACATTGCAGCATTTAGGGTATAGTAATTTATTCATAATATCCTAACACTGTCATAAGTATGTACTGAAAGACAGAGCAAGAGCTTACATAGACGACTATTTAGGACCTGCATATCTATCACCAGTGTTGTGAACATTTCTTCCAGAGGTATGCCGGTTGAAGCGTGTTGAACAAAAATTATGTCTTTTATTTTTATATATTGTAAACATATTATAATTAACTTACACAGAGACAAGAAGAACATGGCAGCTTTCCAAGGAGTTGGGTACACTGTAGCGTCAGTAGCGAGCCCATAAAACGAGAATGAAGCACAGTTATTATGGTCATTTTTCATCCGTATACACCTGCAAACCAATCAAAATAAAGAACCTAAATAAATATGAAGCAACTCTGAACTTCTACATATTAAATTTAAAAACTAACTTATACATTTTAAACCTCACAAAAGTATCAAATCTGAAAGCGACAGTTAAATTTATAATCTTACTTAAACTTTCTTTATTGAGACTCACCTGTTATAAATACCGACACTTGGTACATAAAAACTTGTGATATTATTCTCGTTGAGCACCACAGGCTGTCCCATTAACCATTTAGGAGTCATAATACCAGTCAATATTAACATAAATGCTACCAAGCTTAGCAAAAGCCATGCTAAACTTCGGCCCGTAACTATAACATAGCACATGATTGAAACTTAGATTTTTCTATATAAACAGCCACGAATATTCAAGAACACTATTCAAGTTTTACTGTATTTTGCAGATTGAAAGAAAAATTATAAACTAAAATAAATATAAAGTGTACACAGTCACTAGTAGTTAAGCCAGTCTGTCAGTGTCAGTCTCAAATTGATTTGACAATATGTTTGACAACATGTTGACAACCTACAAATTGACATTGACATTTTTCCTTTTTTCAACAAAATTTGGCTTGGGAAGTCAACGGACCTCCAACGGACGTAGGAATTTTAACAGAAAACAAAGAAACTTGGTGCAAATGACAAGATTTATCTTTATTTTTATTGAGTTTAATTCAAAATTCTATGGTTTAATTGATAATCAGACATAATTATATAATGTTGGGTTTAGAGCGAATCATTGATTACTAAAAAAAAGTCCTTCACGCGTGGGGGACCCAATCGAGCTATCGAATATTAGAATGCCACGTGTAAACTAAGCAGATGAATGCGTTGTGTACAGTATTAAAATGTGTTAGGTGCTAGGTTTGGTTCCAGATTATGTGTTTGTATCCACCGATCGGCATCATAGACACTGTTTCTCATAAGTACATACCATAAAATACAGGGCGAACCAAGGCTGTCGTTTGTGATCGCTAAACTGTCCGTCCCTTTTTTCTTTGCTTTGGATTGCCTTCCTTTGCTTTTTTTGTTGGTTACAGCAATTTTCAATTTACACGAATTTGTTTTTAAAATTTCTACACTTAATCGTAAAAATGCGTTTTGTTTAGTTTTATTGACGACACGGTTGGCGCAGTGGCTAAGCGATTAGCTTTCTGCGCTACGTCTCGCGGGTTCGATCCCCGCACGGAACAAATATTTGTATGATCTACAGACAGTTGTTTCGGGTCTGGTTGTCTGTGCATGTGACATGTATGTTTGTAAACTGTACCCACGATACAGGAGAAATCCTAGTGAGGGGCTTTTTTTTAATTATTTGTATATCTTTTCCTTGCAGGGAACTACAGGGTCCCAAACTTTTGGAAGGCGTTCGTGGAGCCGAAGCCAGCACGTAGAGGCCTTTTAAGACAGCTTTAATGAATATATTATGGTCACAAATCCAGCGATTATCCCGATACCCACTATAGAAATTCACTTAAGGACAATCCCTAGATTTGTAGGATTATTGCAGAACATGTGGAGAAAAACTACTTGGGCTATTGTGATGGGATGGTAGTGGACTGGATTACGGGGAACTATAGAAACCTATGGCGCCTGCCAAAGCAATGTAATAAAATACGTAAAATGGTAGTTCTATTATTATTGTTAATGTGAGAAGAGAAAAAAAGAAAGCGGACTGTAGCACGCTTATAATATCCTTCTTCCTATCAGGGTGCCTGTTAATATTGCGCGTTATTGGTAGCAAATAGCTGAACAAAAGTCGTGTTGCTGCCGAACGCTCATGAAGAACGAACAATAATATGCGTTACGTTTACGCAGCTGCTCAGGTCCTAGCGATTGCAATATTCACCGCCTGCAGCTGTTTTTATAACTCGCTGGTATGATCGATGTGACTAGTCACACTGCCCGCCATCCACCGCTGCTAAGCTTGTATAAAGGGTTTAGATTAATTTAGTAATTAACAAAATTCTGATGTCAATACATCTTTAATTTGTCGTACAATGAATGCATCCATAAGAAAAGGACCCAGCGCCATCTGCTGTTGCAGGTTAAAAAAATACGGTTTTGTTCTCTCTTCCTCCTTGTTGTTTCTTTTCATTTGAGTGCGTGAAAGAAATGGTTAATTTTACCAGGGCCTATTATTTCCTGTATTGAATTTTATAAATCAGTTTGTGATCTGAAAAGTGTACAACGTTACGTTGCATCGTGTTGCGTTAATTTCAAGTGAAATGTGGTCGATGACAGCGTGAAAACGATTGCTACGTAAGTATAATCCGATCAAATGAAAAAATCGTCAATGTAGTGGTGCTTGTATTGGATTTACAAGATAACGAATTTGTAGGATAATACAAATACCTGTCAGTCAATTGTCAGGTACAGATGTGTGTGTACCTACCTGTGTATTGTCAAGCAAAGAAATCAGTCGTAATTGAACAATTTATTTTATTTAAATCGTTTATTTTATGATTATTTAGTGTTAAATACAGTGCCATGAAGTGTGTCTGTGAAACTGTGAAGGTATGTGCCGAGTGTGTGGTAGGGTATTGAAAAAAAAAAACATGTTTTCGTCTGCCCTTGTTTAGGTTGCAAAATCTCGATTCCTTTGTCATGTGCATAGTCACTTTTACTTTTTCTGGTGAACATTGCATGTAATTGATTGACGTAGAGTGAATTCCCGCTATTTTGTTAGTTTTTTTTTGTATGATAGAAAGTGGGTACTTTGGTCATATGGGATATTTATTTTATGTAAATGAGGCGTTCCAGTTGAACAAGCAGATACTGTTCAGTAAGTTTTAGTTTAAAAATGCAGTTATACTTGATTGTTATCCTCTTGACATAGTTTTTTTTGTGCTGTATTATAACTGTGTGTTAACAAATTATAGCTTGCTAGACCACTGGATGTTTCTTGTTAAAGTATCTTGATCTAAATTCTAAGGTCTAATAATACTAGGAACAGCTTTCTAGTGTTTGAAAATTAAGCCAACGGTTCAATCAAATCATAATCTCTTGGTATTTTGACAAGGTGATTAAATAATTGTCCACAATGTCATTATATCTGAGTATGCTATATTACAAGCCTTCTTGAAGAATTGGTGATGACTCTGACCAAAAATTCATTGTCCTCAAAAGCTCAAAGCTATGTTACCTCATTTGTATTGCTTTTTATAGCCAGAAAAAGCTAGTAACATGATACCGCAATAATCTTTGTAAGAATGGGTCTTCATGGCATCTGTATTTACGTCTAAAGACTTTTTTAGAATAGTTACCATAAAGTGTCTTGTTGGTTCTTCTCTATAGATTTACTATTTGGTTGTTGAACTGGTTGTTCAAATATTTATACATGCCTTTTTATGACCTATATAATTTTTTTTTTTTAAGTTTGACAGCTAAAATCTAAATATTATAGTTCTCTAAGCTACCATAGACAAGCTAATTGTGTTTTGCGTTGCACCCCTGATTATGTTGCATGTTTCACTAGTATGTCAAAGATTTAATTGTTAATCAATCACTTTCTTTTACTGTTTGTATCTTGCTCACTTTCACAGCACTGAGCATATGCACATATATTTTAGTTTGAATCTGCAATATGCATCAGTATTTGTGTAAAACCAATCACACATGGAGACATATTATGAATCCTGCTGACAAGCCAATCAACCCACTTAACAAAAGTAGTTTCCAAATGTGAGCTCAAATTGACATGACAGAAGAGAAAGAATCAACATAAGATTGCATCATGCTTATATTCTCCGATTGATTAGGCAAATGTGTACTGTACACCCACATATGCTGTTATTAAGTCCCATAGAAGAAGGGTGAGCTTATGTCCAACAACCAGGCACAATTATAAACTCTGGGCTCCTACTGAGATTTTTAGAAATCTCAATAACATTGCCTAAACTGGAATTATATCTTAAGAGCCACACTTTTAATATTATATAGTTCATCAGAAAGAATCTATTTGGTTAGAAAATGTATTACCATCTGGTAATCCCATTTTTGTGTAGTTTGTTTTGAAAAGTTACTACTGCTACTACCTATAGTCTTTACTGGTCACCCCTTATGCAAATGCTCAGTTTTTAGAGCCTATCTTTAGTAATTTTTCCCTCTGTTAGAATCACATTTATCTCAGGTCCTCATGCTCAGCTGTTGCGCTAAACCAATGAGGCAGGCGAAGTACCAATAATAATTTCTCCAATAAATTCTAATATAGATAACAGTTATGAGACCAAGTAGCTTGCTACTGACTTATGTTACCCTTTTGACCTTCAACAGTGTGATATCAAAACATGAATTTGTTATTCAAAACTGTTCATTCAAATCAAGACATTGCTTTTGTTTTTACCATGATGTTTTTCTTGTTTTTCCTGACAAGATATTTATATTAATAATCTTAACTATATTGGTCAAACATTGGGATATGTTGAGAATTAAATTAGTTATCATACCCACATAACTAACAGGGAACAACTTAACTGTAGAGATTCTTGGTTGTTCTTCTCTATAGGAACAACTCAACAATCAAGAATGTGGCATATAGAGTCTGGCTATATTTATGTGTGTGTATATATGAATAAAAACCTATCTTATCTTACAAACCTTACTGATTATTCCTCTTTTCGACTATGGCATTACCAATTGCATGGCATGATGATATGATTGGCACAGAGGTTCAGCCATCGACTGCTGCACTAGTCGAGGTTTCTATTCCCTCTCAGACTTTTTTTTGCATGGCAAATTTTTTTCAATTTCTGGTTACATGTGAAAAGTTGTGTAGAAATCACGCCTAGAGTGGGACAAAGTGTACTTTAAAAAAGCCCAAGTGAGACCTCATGCTGATATATCACAATGCCGATGCTCACGACATATGATAGATGAACTCTATAACTGTGAATTCCTACTCATGCTCAACCCAACCTGGACATTGAACCCAAAACCTCAACCTTTGCAAATAAACCAAAGAGGCTTAAGTTATAAATAAAAAACAATAATTGTCTTTGTCTCTTACCCTTAGTTTTAATTAATTTGTTTGCTTTTTATTTAATATTTATTTTTATATTTTATCTTGTATACTTAAGATAATATTAACACAAAGTGTATTCTGTTGTTTATATTGAACACTAGTAACAAAGCTACTAAACCTCGTTATTAATACTAGAAATATTTTTCAAAGCATTATCCTGTGTCCACATGATCGAAAAGGGAGAAATTTGCCTTGCAGTAGGAAAACACAGCCTGAACAATCAGTATCATGTCCAAAATATTGTCTGAACTTTTTAAATAATTTACTATGCTCACTCATTAAGGCATTAACCATAACCAGTTTTCTTTTGTTCCAGAATTGACAAGCGCAAAGGAAAACACAACATAGTTTACCACAGAATAGATAAAATCAAACAAAAATTATGTATATAACAGCTGTATAGGCAGCTTCACACTGTGATCTCTTTACGTGATTAGTATAATTTTTTTAATACATTATATGTATCGTGTATAGCCATCATTACGTTATTTATGCGATATTGAGGGAAACAAAATGAGTTCTTCGATTAGTGCGACCAGTGTGCGGCCCCAAATGCCGTTGCGACAGAAAGATTTTGATCAGGTAAGGATTTTATTCATTCTTATTTTTGAACACGGAGTAGTTACTTAATGAAGTGCTAATGTTCAATATTATCCCTACAATCACTGTCGTTTAATAAGAGGGACCGTCTCTACGGACTAAATAAATAATTTAAAAGATATAACGGTTATACTATTTTATTTATTGGCGCAACCATATCGTCTTGTCCATTCGCGCGTGAAAATTGTCCCTTAAGGATGCGCTGTCGTTGGGCGACAGCTGCGTCGTTTTTTATGTCTGTTGGAGTCAACCTAACGGCTGTGGTGTACATTCCACTTCATGCAATGTTTGCGTATGGAGGAGGTCGCCATGTAACTATAAAACCATAAATCTATACATATTCTCGTTAATAATATCGTTTAACTACAGTTTTCGAGCGCGTTCGTTTAAGCTCACATACTTTATAGACATGTTAGCACTCCATTAATTGACTACTCTTGTGTTTTTGACTAATTTGTAAAAAATCTTAATTTGATATGTATTATATTGTTTAATTAAGCAAAAATTGTGATACTTGAGACTTCCTAGTCTATGCCATTCATCATATCATACCCTTATACCATTTTATTTGAGGTCGGCGCAATGTTTTATTTCATTCATCTATTATATGTTATCTCAGAGTTCACTTTCTTATCAGTCCCGTCAAATACAATCCATTCATCCTAGACTACGCCATTGTACTTATAAATTGATGTCTTGAATATGTTTGGTTTAATTATTTGTGTGTCCTTATATTAAGCAAAGAATGGAAGCAATATGAAAAAAAAAAAAAAACATTTGACTCAGAAAAAACACTGAACACACCCATGAAAAACCTTTAGTAACGGCCTCTTTATTGTAAATTGTAGGTTCACAGCCTAGCCCAGCCTAATTTTGAATAGATACTTGTATATGTGCTCTATCTATTTGTGTGCAATAGTGATAGAATACGCACACAAGTAGAGTTGAGAAATAAAATAAAATAATTGATAACAGTATTACACAACGAGCAACAGAATAAATAAGGCAAGTCCTTTTTTTAAACTTTGCCTATAATTTTCTTGTATCGTGCGTGTGTTTACAAACACATATTCACATACACAAAGACCCAGGCCTGGAACAATTTGACGACACGGTTGCCGCAGTGGCCAAGTGATTAGCTTTCTGCGCTAGGTGCCGCGAGTTCGATTCCCGCGCGGAACAAATATTTGTATGATCTACAGATAGTGGTTTCGCGTCTGGTTGTGTGTGTATGCGAAATGTATATGGGTAAGGTCATAAAAAAATGTACTATTTGAAAGTTCTGAGGTGAACCCATGTTTGATTGTGAATACCATGCGGTAACAAACAGTATGATAATATTATTATTTAATAATGTATTGATAATCAACCTTAGAATAATGTAGAAATAACCAGAATATTCGAGAGGTCTAAACATAAAAAAATAAAAAATATTTTTAAATCAACAAAATAAAAGCTGCATACAAAAATTTATTTGTCTCCTATAACTTAGAGGACGAAAAAATTGCAAAAATAATAATAGTATAGTATTATGGTTTTAAATTTGTAGTTTACTGTTAAAGCAATAAAGATGCCGTATGATAATGTATAAATTATTGCAATAATACAATGCTAGTGGAAAAAAAACCTGTTCTAATTTGTGTCTCCAAAAGTTATCCAGTGTGTTATTCCGATTCGATATGGGGTATATTTTAAGTTTTCAACAGTAGACAACATTATTTAGCTAATTTTGATGTGGCAACACCGTAGTCTTACTGTCAAATGTCAGTTTTGACATATTTTTTTCATTTGTGGTTGCGACCGTAAACCATTGTAAATACCATAATTTTGTGCACAAATTTCAGGCAGTTTATCTGTGAATTCTAAGTGGTAAGTACGAAGATATCGTTTACTAAGTTCCCAATTCGAAATTTATAGTAAATGACCAGTGTTTGTCAAGTTTTATTAACGAAATCGCGCATGATTTGTGGCCGGTATGCATCGTTGAGGTTTGAATTTTCAAGTGTGTTTGTTCCAGTTCGTTATGTGTGTTATGTTGTGTGTTATGTTACACACTGGAATGCTATAAAGGAAACTGTTCACATAACTTAACCGACTGCGCCGAAATAAAAAAAGAGTAATGTTATTCCGATGTACCTAGATACGAGTGGAGTCTTATACCATTTTGATTTATTATTACTAGTGGTCCCTCAGTAGTCGAACTAGGTCCGTTTTTTAGCTTTTTGCAACCCTTCATATAAACTCAACTATACCATGCGCGCATTATTCTTTAAAAGGGTCTGTAAGTGTTTTATTATTTTTATTTATTACAGATGCCTACTCAAGCCGAAAGGCAAAAACAATATAGAGAACGTTTGAAACGAGAAAATCCTGAAAAATATGAAGCGATTAAAAAGAAAAATGCAGAAAGGACAAACAGAAATAGAAAAAGGATCAGTGATTGTCAATCTGAGAAAGAACTACAAGAGATGCGAAAAAAATGGAGAGAGGATAAAATAAAGGAAAAAAACAAGAAATCTAATAATATTGAAGATGAAAATAAAAATGCTCAAAAAAGGATTAATAGAGTCAATTATAGATTAAAAAAGGAAAACGTAGAATTAAAGGCTAAAGTACTATCAATAACTAAGGATATGAAAAAATATAGAAAAAAGATCAACAGAATGCAGCGGAAAAACCAAGACTTGCTGAAATATATTGAACAGTTAAAAAACGAAAATAATGCAACGCAACATACAGGCGATACAGTTTCTCAAGAAAATGTCGAAATGACTCCTTGTAAAAAAGCGGATAGTTTTATTAACCAAAACTTACCAAACATTTCTACAGAAGAAAAACAAAAAGTTAAAAAACAACTTCTGGAGCATAATGTTTTAGTAGATTCTTTAAAACAGTGTTACAAAACCACACGAAATAATTATTCTAAACGTGTTATTAAGAGTGTAGTAGATGGTTCTATCGTTGAGAAGTACAAAATGAAGGGTAAAATATCAAGTTATTTAGGATTGAAAGGTAAAATACGTTACATACAAGTGAAGAAAAAGAATTATGCTCTACTAAATCAACTTAAACAATTTTTCGAAAGGGATGATGTAAGTCGGGCCACAGCAGGCAAAAAAGAATTTAAAACGTTGCATAAAGACAAAAGACAGAGAAGGTATTTATTGGACACTTTAGACAATCTCTTCAGGAAATATAAATCTGAAGGAGGGAAAGGCAAATTGACGACATTTAAAAAATACAGACCATTCTACATTTTACCACCTAAAGTTGATAGGCGAGAAACATGCGCTTGCATAAAGCATGAAAATATACTTATGAAAATGAAAGTTCTAAAATCCTTGGGTTTGATCAAAAGTCTCTCTCTTGATGAAATACTTTCCTTAATTTTATGTAATCCAAAATCAAAAGATTGCTCCTATGGAGAATGTTCTACTTGTGAAAAGAAGTCATTAGAACTCAAGTTAAATGAGACAAATCTAGAAGATACTGTAAAATGGAAAGAGTGGTTGATGCAAACACATGAATATACCGATAAAGTAAATAGTAAAGAAAGAAAAACTACGAAAAAAATTATGAAAACTGAAAAAACTGGACTATTGAAAGATTTGGTTGAAAGTTTTACCCAAGAATTGTCTAAGTTTAAAAAACACGCGTACAACATTCATCATCAGTATATTGAACACCAGCGGTGTATTAAAAATTTAGATAATAACACAGTATCAATACACATCGATTTCTCCGAAAATTATACTGCCAAACTGAACACAGAAATTCAAGCAATGCATTTTGGTGCATCTCGAAATCAGATTACCCTCCATACTGGTTTAATCTATAGTAATCGTGATCCTGTTCCATTCTGTTCTATCTCTGCCAACAATTATCATGGTCCAGAAGCTATTTGGGAACATTTAAAACCAGTTTTGAATTATATTAGAGATCAGTATCCCACCGTCGATACAGTCCATTTTTTTTCAGACGGCCCCACATGCCAGTATAGGCAAAAAAAGAATTTTTATTTGTTTGCGAAATACACTACAATGTATGGCTTCAGGGCTACGTGGAACTTTTTTGAAGCATCCCACGGTAAGGGTGCTGCCGACGGTATAGGCGGTACCATCAAAAGAAAAATGGATTCCTTAGTAGCTTACGGATCTGATATTACGAACGCTGAATCAGCATTTGAGCTGTTGAAGAAATCGGGGATTCAAATAAAACTATTCTACATCCCTGAGGATTCCATTCAAATACAAACAATGGACTTAATACCTGTACCAGGGACCATGACATTACATCAGATAATTAACATGAATTCAGAAAACACAATATCATATCGCAGCTTAAGCTGTTTTTGTTCACAAACAGGAACTAAACCAGGTTTTTGTGAATGCTTAGATTTGCAACTAGCTACATTGACAAAACAAGAGACAGACACAAAACGTGTGATTACAAAATCTAAAAAACCCGCAATAAAAATTCTGGCTGATATCAAAAATACGTTGGAAAACAAAGCATTCTTTGATTTGCATAAGTTTGGCCCATTTTCGCTTACAACTGTTAAACCAGGCACTAAACTATTTAAAGCAAACCAAGCTCAGACTAACGCTGTTGCATGTGAAGATATTTACAAAAACCCGATCGCATCGTTTTCCAGAACATGTACTAAACAAAAAAAGTGCATTAAGCCGAAAAAGAAATTATCTGTTGGACCAGTTGCACGTAAGCCAAAAATATCAAAAAATTATTATGATAGTAGCACAGATACAGATATTGATGAACAATATTCCCTGCATAATTCTTCAGAAGACGAGTGTTTTATTTCTGATAGTGACAAAGAACAGTCTGATGAAAACATTGGCAATGTAACAAGTACAAAAACAATGGAGTTAAAAAAGATCGGTTTCAGTGATGATGTAAGGATGCCACAAAAACAAGAAAATATTAATAAAATATCAAATATAAGTACAGATAATGATTTTAACATAGAGCATGACCAAAGAACAAATGAAAAAGATAATAATGTTAAGGATATGACTTATGATGATGATAATAATTCTATGGAATTACAAACAAATGACAGTGTGCTAGTAAGGTACTTCCAAAGGAACTCCTGGAAATATTATGTTGGTTTCGTAGAAAACATAAATATTACGGATCAGGAAACTTACTTCACAGTACTGTTTTTAAAAACACAAAAAAAGCCACGGCTCCATTTCGTTGTTACAAAAAAAATAGATCGAGACATCGTCACGGCAGAATCAATAGTAAAAAAAATTGTATTGACACAAAATATTGAAAAACCCAAGGAGTATTTAATTAACGATGACAATTACGTTTTTTTCGATATTTGAATAATATGTTATGAAAAGAAGCTGATTTTTAAACTAGACAATAATTTTACAAGAGTATTAGTATTTTTGATTGTTAGTATTGTTATACTTTTTTATGAGGGTCGTCTCCCTTTGTCATATTTTTCACTCGCACAGAACCGTATTAATGCTTTAAATGATAAGAAGCTTTTTTTTTATGTAATTAATTGGAAAACTATAAATAAGTAACTAAAAATACATTTTTATTTTGGTATTTAGTACATTTATGTGCTTTTTTGGGCTGGTAAAATCAATTAATACGCTGAGTTTATTAGATAATACATTAAAACATTTTTTTGAAGTCAATAATTTTACAATTAATATTATTTTATAGTTCGCCTATTGATTACATTAAAAAAAAAACGCATTCTAAAATTAAAATTTCTTGATAAATTCGGCTCTGAATGCGAGTAGTGTCAAATGAGATAGCCCTTATAATTAATAATAAAAAGAAAACGTAAAACAAAACTCCGTGATATGTGGTAATAATTACAGTACCTGTACTAATTTTTGATTTTGTAATGATTGATTATAAACACATAATTAGTACCTACTCTTTTTTATCGTAAGTTGTAAGCACATTATTTTGTTAAAGGCTTTATTTCTATTGTGTTGTGTTATTTTGAAACCTGCAAGCTGTAGTCTGTGATTATTGAATTTTAATTTCATGAAAATAAATAATTCATAATATTTGAAATGGATTTTACTTCACCTATTTCCAAGTGAACATTGACCTTTACATTATTCCAGTGTGTTTATGTGTTATCGTGTGTTATATTTTCCAGTGCGTTATATTACATTTTTTGACGACCTTACCCATATTTGCACCCACGATAAAGGAGAAATCTTAAGGTGGAGCAAAGTTTAAAAAAAAAGAATTATTTCTAGGTCAAACAAATGTTTGTACCATGCAAGAATCAAACTTTAAACAACAGTTGATAGCTCAACATAAGCAAAAAGTTTAAAAAAAAATGTATTTAACGTCACGCTTTTATTGAAGGGCTGGGCAGAGACTATTGTACACCCACATTTCGCCAGTTTATAGCGTCACTAGAAAATCTATGGCCATTATAGTAGGGCGCCCGACAGAAGCTGGTCTGCAGGTTCAATGTAGCTGGAGGGTTTTTGCAACCACAGTTTTTCATGGCCCATTAGGGCTGTCGTATGTAAGATTCGACCCAAGGAAGCATTGCGCGCGACCTTGACTGACTAATTAAAAGAATTGTTAACCTACAACCCTATAAATTGTTAGAATATCTAATTAAATTCCATTCGGCAATCACGTGCGCCGTTTAAAATGTTAATTGGGGCTTCTATTCGTAATTAGACAAAGAACCCATATTGGGTTGTTCACGTGTAGTCTTTGAAACCTTTTCGACTTGGAAAGTTGTAGTTTAAGGTATTGGCAGTTACTTTACTGGTAATAGGCAGAGAGGAGGTTTTCGTCGATGGAACTATTTAGTGTAATAATTATATACTGATAATGGAATCCTATAATTCCTGATTCCGGAATTGAACTCAGTATCTCACGTTCAATAATCCGGCTTGCTGCTATTGAGGCACTAAGCAGTAACCTCTACTGAAATAAAATAGATAATAGTAAAATAAATTCAACCCATTACCGTCCCACTGCTGGATAAGGGTCTCTTATCAGAATGAGAAGGGTTAGGCCTGAGTCTACCATGCTCACCTGATGCGGGTTGGCAGACTACACACACCATCAAGAACTTTATGGAGCCCTCTCAGGTGTGTAGGTTTCCTCACGATGTTATCCTTCGCCGTAAACGCAAGTGATAATCAAATTCTGCTCCGAACATGATTCCGAAAAGTCAGCGGTGCGGGCCGGGTTTGAACTCGGACGCTTCTGCACTGCTTAAAATAGATAATAATTCATATTTTTCAAGTACTTAAATTTCGCTCATATGACCTTAAAATAACGACAACCATTTATTAGATTGCTATTAAATTAGTATATGCATCCTGTGCAATTTGGTTCAAGGGATCTCCACCCTTATCGTTGTACAAATAAGGCATATATTAGTACAATAAATGTGATTGCTAATAAACAAACTGAGCGCTATAATGTTTGTGTATGACGCCTACGATTGTTTCAACCGACCCACTTACTTTGACAATGGCACTGGTTACTGTTTCTGACTGTTTCTTCACAATGACGTAACTGGTTTTCTACAACGAACCAATTATTACGCTTCTCTGGCCATGCTAAGTTATTATTTAAGATTATGCTTGTAAGAAGTCGCCGTGAAGCTAGCGGTTGAACGCTTCCCTTCCGTACAAATTCTGAGAACGATACCGGCCAGCACCTTTGACTTTTCGAATTCATGTGCGGATCAGAATTTGATTGTTGAACCAAATTATCTTGTGCATACCTGGCCTCTTTCTCTCCAAATTAATTACATCCGATCGTGTTCGATTGCAGTCTCACTAGCGCCACATTTGGTGAATTTTGAGGGGTTAAGCGGGTATTTACTGAACTACGACATTTATCTTTTTTTTTATGTGACCCAACACTAGGATTTCTCCTGTGTCGTGGGTACAGTTTACAAACATACATGTCATATGCACACACAACCGTACCCGAAACAACTATCTGTAGATCATACAAATATTTGTTCCGGGCGGGAATCGAACCCGCGACACCTAGCGCAGAAAGCTAATCACTTAGCCACTGCGCCAACCGTGTCAACTTGGTTAACACTGAATTCATTATCGAGAATAACCCATCTGCGCTGCTCCAAAATGCTCTACGTATCCCGAAACAGGTCAATGTGGTGGATTAAGATATATTAAAACCTTGTTATTCTGAGAAGAGGCATGTGGACTAGTAATCGGTATTTTGTTTTCATGTTAATGTAGTTCTCAAGGGTTTGTAGCTAAATGGGTACCGCCCAGATCGATCAGACTGCAATGTTAAGCCGTGTTAGCCGCGGTGAGTCCTTGAAAGCGGCCATTCTTTATACACCGTGACCTCGTGTTACGGAGAGCACGTTGATCATTTTGTCATCGAAGTTCTAACTAGTTCGTATGTCAAAAATAGCAACTTTTCAGCAGAGTGAAGAAACCTGCATAATTTTACATAAACACCAGTACCGTTTTATATTAATTTCATTTTACGAGATTCTATTGGACGATGCTTGGTTCTGATTGGTTGAAACAACGCGTGTTCCGATTCTCTAGCAAATGCCATCAAAATGTCAAAACCGCCAAAAAATGACTTACGTGGTGTTAGAACTTCAATGACAATTTGTAAATAGCAGTATTAGTCGTACCTACGGTAGTTTTAATAATCTCGATTTTACGCATCGACTGTGTTCTGAAAAGCTTTGCCTATTTTTGTGACGTTTCAGCAATAATAAAGTAGCCAGGTAGTGTTATTGGAGATTTCTGTATGGAAATTCTCAATAGCACCACGGAGTCTGGATCTGTGCCCGGTAGATGGCGATACACTCGCCCTTTTACATGGGATTCAATAACGGCATCGGCTAAATGTGGTTGTAGCTTCACCTCTGTTTAACCCTTCGGGGAATACAGGCGTGATCTTATGTTATGTACCAATTTCGTTTGAAGTTCCCTCGACCCCACGCCCATGTGCCTCACCAAAATAGGAGGGTAATGTCAGTCACCATACTACGTAAGCAAGGTTGGTGACCGCGGTGCCAGTCATCTTGGACTGGTGACGCTGCAGGCGGTCATCGGCCTGGGATTAAGAACAGTAGGATATATGTCCCGCTAAGTGGTCGATACCGCGATTGCTGAGTGTGAGGTCCTGGATTAGATTTCTGGGTCGAACAAATTGTTGATGAATATTACGTTGATGTAAATATATGCAGTTACTCTTTGTCGTTATTCTTGAAAGCTCTTCGCTTTCCACAATATTGTCACTCAAGGAGGCCCTTTACTCCTTAAGCTTTTTATACTAACATAACATAGCATCACGCCAGTATCCCCGAAGGGTTAGGCAGAGTTGTACTATTGTACACTCACATTTCGTCGATGCCGTTATTGAGTCCCATGTAATAGGACGCCAGCCTATTGCTATCTAACGGGCACAGTTTCAGACTACGTGTTGCTACTGAGAATTTATTTACAGAAAAACCCAACAAGACTGCCCGACCCGGTAATCGAACCCAGAGACCTCTCGCTCATCAGACGCGCTTGCGACCACTTGACCAATTTTTTATACTAGGTATTGCACTTATTAGGCATCAGGAATATTCATTTGACGACTTTGACGATACGGTTGGCGCAGTGGTTAAGCGATTAGCTTTCTGCACTATGTGTCGCGGGTGCGGGGGCACGGAACAAATATTTGTATGATCTACAGATAGTTGTTTCGGGTCTGGTTGTGTGTGCATGTGACATGTATGTTTGTAAACTTTACCCACGACACAGGAGAAATAAAAGTACGGGGCAATGTTAAAAAAAAAATAAAAAAACAATTGCCTCGCGTGTTGTAGAGAATAATTATTATTTAGGTTCCGAATTGGTTTTAATTTTGTAATTAAATACTTTTTGATATCAATCAATCAACTCGTACTATCAATGTCCAGTGATACGGCTGTAACAGATTGATTTTATACCGATTGTTTGAAGAAGCGATTGTTATTAACAAAAAATGTAGGGAAAGCGTGAAATAATATTGTTTCTTGTACAATTTTTCGGTAAGACATGGCGCAATTTGTTATTTCGGTAGTCAAAAGGTTATAGGGAACGGGTCCGCAAAAAAAAAAATGATTTTGACGACCTTATTTGTGATGTCCTGTCTGCCTTCTGCTATCAGAGTCACAAATTTGATTCGGTTTCGAGCCAGTATTATTCCAAAATACTGAACATAGCATCACGCCTGTATTTCCTGAAGGGTTAGGCACAGGTGTACTATTGTACACCCACGTTTAGCCAGTGCCGTATTGACTCCCATGTAATAGGACGCGAGCCTATTGACCTCTACCGGGCACAGTTCCAAACTTCATGCTGCTACTGAGAATTTCCATACAGAAAAACCCAATAACACTGCCCGGCCCGTGATTCGAACCCAGGACCTCACGCTCAGCATTCGCGCTTGCGACCCCTAGATCGATGAGGCGATCAAGTCCCTGTACCAAGTCTACTGCCTATCCAGCCATGGCATAGTCATGAACATATACTAATACATCGCTGTCGTCACTTAAACATTTGTCTACTCTATTGTTGACAAACCCACATTAACAATAACACTAGGTATTAAATAGCAGTGTCGGCTTGGCCTAACTGTACATATACATATGTATAGCGAGGTATGTAGGTTATCCTAGTAATTTGACTGTCTGTTACTTCAATCTTAAACAAAACACTCGCAAACTCGCAGCTACATAGGTAACAGGCAGTTTTTTTTTTGTTTTAAAACTTTGCCCCATACTAGCATTTCTCCTGTATCGTAGGTACAGTTTACAAACATACATGTCACATGCACACACAACCAGACCCGAATAACTATCTGTAGATCATATAAATATTTGTTCCATGCTAAGCTAATGGCTCCACAGCGCCAACCGTGTCGTAGAGATTAGTCGATCTGCAAGGTTGAGCGGCGCTTACTACGGTTAATCCTTGGATGGGTTTTCATTCTTCACACATCGAGACTTTTATGCTTCGGAAAGCAGTTGGTCCCGGTTGCTCAAACGAATATCTGTGACAGTCGTTACGGGTGTCAGCAGTTCAGAAAGAAAGCAAAATGAGAGCAGAATAAATATATTATCTTTCTTTTTTCTCTTTGTGTGCTGTAGTGGAAAGATCTGGCAGTCAGCAATCGTGGTCGCGAATACTATTGCTGATTCCGATCGAAAGTTAATGGGATTTCTGTTTGGAAGTTCTCAGTAATAACAAGGAGTTTGAATTTCTGTACGGTTGATGGCTTTATACTCGCCCCCATTACAACGACATCAGTGAAATGTGGTAATTTCTGCTTACCCTTTGGAGAATACTAGCGTAATACAATTATATTTCCTTTTGACCTCTATTTTACAAGCGCTCTATGAAGAAACTCATGTTTAGCGCCTTAACGGGTTTCTATTTATTTCCTACCACCTATGCGTGATGTTATAATTATACGGATGAATGCTCCTGCGCATATAATCACTTAGTCACCTTGGTACACCCACAGAAAGAACGAGGATGATCTATTCTTGGCCGTAGATACTCATAAAGTATTTATAAATTACTCAAGTCTACTTTTAACGTAACATATCATTACGCCTGTATTCCCGCATGGGTTGGGCAGGTGTATATTGTTGTACACCCACACTTCGCCGATAAAGCCATAGGAACTAGCCTATCGCCGTCTACTGGGCATAGTACTTAAATCTGGGGTGTTACTGAGTTTGTTTGCCCGGTCTGAGCATCGAACCCAAGACCTCACATTCAACCGCGCTCTCATCCACTAGAACTAAGTCGCAGTGACAGTGTAACTAATTTTTTTTGTATTGAGAAGCTTGTTTCTAAATCAAGATTAGCATAAAAACTAAACAAACTGCATTTCTGAATACGTTAAACCCATATAACAGTACTTTTAACCGACTTAGAAAAAGTAGGTTATCATCTAAATTCACACCATATGTTTTGACACACGTTACACATGTTTGAGAGGATGTTTTATTAGAACTAACACGAAAAAGACTATGTTTGTTTGTTCTTTCGTAACTCGAAAATTGCTGGCCTAATTATGAGTAGGTAATTGTTGATTTATCGATCGCTAAAAATAACTTAAGAAAAGTCAACGCACTGGACTGATACTGCTTTAAATACATTTTGGAGATTCTTTTTTGCATTCAGAGAGAAGTACCTATTCAGTTCTATAAAGATACCAATTTTTTACATCATTTAACTTGGATTCGTGATTGAAATGTCGTGAGTTTGTACAACGAGGCAACTCTCGCGCATTTCAACACAAATCTCTATTAGAGATAGTCCGTCTTTCTATAGAAAGAGTCGTTTAATCCGACCACTAATGTCCTGGTAAGCGTTTAAAGTAGATGTATCTAATATGACATAACGAGAATGTTGCTGCCATGTTTTTCGACATGATATCTAATCGCGTGAGAATTGCCCCCGGCCCGTTGCATTATTGTGGGGGCCAAACCACTAGTAAACTGTCTGAAGTTTAGATATAGTTGTCAACTTTATTGCCCCTTACCTATTCGTTTTATTTGTTTTAAAATAACGTTGCCCCACACTAAGAATAATTCCTGTATCGTATTTATAAACACAAATCTTCACGTGCAGAATCTTCACGGTTGGTAGTTGGTAGTCGTGTGGTTCTCAACCAAGAATAAACCCTTTACCATAGTTATTGTAAAAGTCAACTAAGGGATTATGCCAAGAGGATGAACGCATATTTCGTTGCCTTCACCTGCCAGTGTGGCAATATCCTCACAATAATACTTGACACCCATTAGGTTTGCCATTCTTCAGTTTTTAAACTTGTCCTAATTTGAAGGGTTTCAGGAACCTTCCGACGTAAAACTATATGGTTCTATTGTGGTTAAATTATTTCTCAGATAGAAATGTCCGGACTTTCAACTCCGAAATCTGGGGTTTCATTTCTGGGATTCTGGATTCGTGATTTTGTTGACGATAACCCTACCCATAGTCAATAGTTGATGATATGTTAACTAATGATTTCTCTCATATCGAATCCTCTCTTTTTCTATGATAAAACCTCTATGGTGAATATTTTCATCCACATCCAGAACTTTTCATATCTGGCACCAAAATTATTTGTCCTATGGATTTTGACGCTGACCTTGCTCGAGCGACCACTAACCCCGAAAAAGCGATCTCACCTTCACCCTTGAAAACAAAGTCAGTCAAGGTTGGAAGGCTCGATTAAGATAGTATGTATTTTTTATTGTTTAAAGTTCAGACGTGTCTAAATAATTATATTCGAGACTACAGTGGCGGGTTTAGAAGTTAGTTTTGCTTGCTTTAGATTTAGTATGTTTTTCCTTTTTTAAAGTTAATTTGTAAAAAATATGTCCGCCTAGATAATATGGGGGATGGAATCAGCATTCATTGGGTTCATATTTATGTACGCGAAATCTCATCATTATTTCTGGACAACATCAGGAAATTCGGTAAAATAAAAACCGTCACTAATAGTGTGTCTTATAATAGGAAGTGGATTATGTCTTATCAAAAATATATGATTATGAAATCCAAAACTGTGCCATTGTAGAATTAAGAACTGTGATCTAACAGCGGAATAAAATTATGATTTATTAAAGTGACAGTTTGGTATATTATATTCATTTTTGTTCTCAAACAAATTGACAAGAACAAAGCCGACATACATACATCAAGGATCATCTTTGGATTGTTAATCTAAGGATTATCTTAGTTAATTAATAGAGAGACTCGTAGTAACATAGTTACCGCGCAGATCAGTTGATTTGTCTGGCCAACTGCGCTTGCTGTTGTCGGTCGGGTGTCTCCCAGTAATTGGGTGGCTGAGGTCAGATGGCGCTCCGTGTAAAGTGATATTCTCTAACTGATATTCAGCTGCATTTGGTTAGACTCGGAGCTGACGCCTACATAGTTGGCAAAAGGCTAGGCAGATGGTTATATTTGCTTATTAATAGGGCTGAATGTTTTCTCGGATGATACCAGATTCTTTAGGTATCCCAAATACGAAGTACGAAGCGTAGAATTGGAAACATATGTATTTCTAACTAACCTATGTGATTATGTACGTTCCGGATATTTGACATACTAAATTCAATGCCAATTAACAGATTTTCGAAATGAAATGTTACCTATGTTACGATGGGGACTTATGTACTTAAGACCTCAAAATTAAACAGAAAGAATTTCGACCTCTTATATTTTTTATGGATTTCAGAATTACGAAAACTTTATTTACTTATGTCGCTGTGTGCCTAAGTGTCAGGCCCAAGTACCGTATAGCGACAGGTTGTAAACCCAAGCCCACCCAGATGCGCACACAAACCAGTTTAGCAAGACCCTCACAGTTACGGGATGCAGCTGATTCCCATAGCGGTTTTTGTTTTAATCCCGGAGTAGACAGTACAAAAAAAAACAAACAGTTGTTTCAGTTTTTTTTTTTGTTGATAAACTACCGTGTTGCATGTAAGCGTTCACTGAATTGATTTGAATATAAATGAGTTTTATTCTGCTTAGCTAGTCGCAAACGCGGCTTCAGAGTGACACACAGAGTGATGTCGTTGTAAGAGGTGTCGAAGTGTTCTTAACATATCACTGTGACCATAGAGTCCCTACGTCTTTTTCCAAATATAAATGGTACAGTTCTGTGAACGTTAATGCCATCTCTCGGGCAAATCACGTCATCAAAGTCTGATGCAAATAAATGTTACAACTCTCGTCCTTGACGCTGTTCCATATTGAAACCTGAATATAAATTTTGGAGGATATTTCTATTTCAAACGGAAATAAACGTTTTTATAATATGAGAGTAATTTTATTCAACTGTACCAGCACTATTCTAAAGTCTAGGTCTAGACACAACAACAGACGCGCTTTATCGCATCGACCACGCCAGCGTCACGTCTCTATCGAATCGCAAAACTGTTCTATCATCACACATCCAACGACGCACGCGCCATAAAGATAAATGCAGAAGACCAACTGTATATGGAATAGTTAACAAATGAGCTCAAGCATTTAGAGGATGACTAAAATATTCTGTCAAACTAAAAAGCATAGGCCAGAAGATGCTTCGCAATCCATTGCAATCTTCAATCTTTTGGCCATACTTCGCGTTTTAAGAGGCATGATATTCAGCTGTGTGTGTGTCATTCATAGGTATTAGACCAGATTAAAGCTATAAGGTGAAGTGCAGTTTATGTGTGAATTAGATTCGGTCAGAGAAACAAGTTTATTAAGATTCCACTTGTTTCATTCTCCGTGATTCGTTTTATTTAACCCAAAGCGACTATGCGTAACAGCAACCTCAGGCTGCAATCACAAATCCGAGACTTGTAGCATTTTTTTCTATCATTTTTTTTTTGTTGGCTTTCTGTGAGTTCTTGCTTTGTGGCATTTGCCCGTCGCACAGTTATGTATGACGAAATAAAATTTTATTTCCGCCATTTGATCGATCAGCTTTCTCTTGCTTATCGTCGCGATTATAAACTCTATGGAAAGGCAATAAGGAATGAGCAGGACATTTATTTATAATACAGTTGGCACTTCGCCAATGTATGGCATTTGATTATTAAAAATCTTTATATGTTTAGAGCTGTTCGTGTTATTTTGGAAAATAATAAACATTGAAAATAATGAAAATGTATATTATTAAATTATACATTTTTCACTAATTTTTGTATATGACAAATTTTGGCGGGTTAATTTGTTCAAGATGGACGTCTAGACATATTTATAAAAAAAAAACGTTGCCCTACACTAATATTTCTCCTGTATCGTGGGTACAGTTTACAAACATACATGTCACATGCACACACAACCAGACCCGAAACAACTATCCGTAGATCATACAAATATTTGTTCCGTGCAGGGATTCAACCCGCGACTCGTAGCGCAGAAAGCTAATCGCTTAGCCACTGCGCCAACCGTGTCGTCAAATATTTTTCAAAAAGTAAAAACTTTTTTTGTCCGTTATGAAAGCATAAACATAACGACATATTACGTTGCATTAAGCTTGTTTTCTCCGAAGGGTTGGTCACCTACATTTAGCTCAGTCCCATGCGAAAATAGTGCCATCTACCGGGCCTTTTGAATTGGACATTTTTAAATGAAATGAATAATTCCAATAACACTGCTCAACTCAGTGTAGAACACAGGATATAATGCTCAGCCGCTGCGCTTGCGACATCGAGTACAGTTCTTTAAAAAAAAAAGTCGTATTAGTGAATCATATTAATTCACTGCAATAAAATAATTGTCAATGCCTTACCAAAACAGGTAAATGTAAATTTCTCATACGAATACAATAAAACATAAATAATCAGTCTATAAATATAATTTTTAATGTACAATAACATTACAATTATCCTCTAAACATACTATATTATGAAATTGCAGTCAAACAATGTTGTAATGTCGGCTGGTTAGTTCGTTTCCTTTAGCCCGATATTCGGGTTAATTAAAAATAAAAACTTACAAATATAATACTTATAGGAGACAGCTATCATGTGTGTGTTTCAAGTTTTTTTTTAATGCGAAATACTTTTTTGATTGCCTCGCCTCTTTGGTCTCGTGGTCGCATGAGTGCATAGTCGGACAAAGTATTATAGATTTGCTGTATTATTCTTAGTAGCAGTCTGGAGTTGGTAATTGTGTAAATTGGTAACGGCATCGGCGAAATGTGGGTGTACGAAAAGTACACCAATAATACCACCAGAAAAATGCCCAACGCTCTAGCCACAGGTAGTGAATTAAAACCAAACCAAATAAATTGTTGAACTATTTCAAACTAAAAAAATGGCCTGTAAAAGTGTTTGAAAAACGACAAACTGCAAAAATAGATGATAATAAAATTAGATGAATATAAAAAAATACATTCACCTTATTGAAACATTTATTGGTTTCAATTGTTTTTCAGCAATACGCGGACAAATAATTAAACACATTCCAAATTCAAATGAAATATTACGCAATTATTTTATGACTCGTACGCATATTGAATAAGGAATCTCCCCTTTGAAGTAATTCACTATATAAGATAGATACCGCGTAAAGGAGGAAAATGTGATTGGCACAAACAAAGTGGATTCGTATGTAGTTTTGCGTGAATGTGGGGGCAATTCTAACGTATATTATCCTCAGTAAATTTTACAGTCTCTCCCTCTTTAGTAAGAGTCACTAAAATCTGGCATGACTCATGACATAATCTCTAATTGCTTCGACATTCGTCTATTTTAGAATTGCGCGATTAGCGATCTTGTGGCACTTTGTGGATGTCGTTCGCCTACCTTTTCCGGATATATCTTTATTTTTAACGCTCAACACGTGTCTAGTGGTTGGTAGAAGCTGAGACAAATTCTTCGTGACGCTTTTCTTTAAAGGGAGAAACAGTCTCTAATAGATATTTATATCGAAACGCACGAGAATTCACCAATAGTCTATAGAAAGATTCACTAAAATCTCGAATGAGTCTGACCATTATTAGCCCCCTCAAAGTGCTCACAAAGCAGTAACTCTGGTCTCACCAGTTTAAAATATTTGAGCTGGCAAGTTCAATGGTTATTCTGCATTTATGTGACGTTTGTCGTCACACGTTTGGCAGGATTTCGTCAGCCGTTGATAGCGTATCAATACTATAAATATTCCTATACTCCAAGTTACTTAGAAGTATCAATGGAATTGCATAAACTTTATAATTATGGAGTCAATATGTATATTGTTGCAGATATGGGGCGACCTACAGGAGGGCATCGAACAGGTTTACAAGAGGCAGCACATGGAAAAGAAGAGATATATGGACTTGTATACGTATCCTTTTGAAAATATTTTACTTGGGCTCCATTTTGGGGCCAGCAAAGATACCTTCTTCTTCATAACGAGATGATGGCAATCTAGATAGTCCCAGCCCAGAAGTAAGCTACAAAGACAGCGCTATCAGTGGCATTCATTAATTCTTCCGGCGTGCATTGTTCCGGTATTTGATCCTTAATGATGGACTAAGGCCTAACCGTTTTCATACTGAGAAGACCTCTTCCCTTGGCCTTGGCCTTGGAAGGTCCTTGCCCAGCAGTGGGATAGTATTGTGCTACCGATAAGCATCTAAACCTACAGGAAGACATCCTAGTGTGAAAAAAATGTTGCATGATAGTAGTTTCATAGGGCGCTTTCAAGCCGAAATTTTCTATATAACTGCTTTAATACTCTTACAATCCACATTGATTTAGTCGTAAACGTGCCTGCCCTGACTTCAATTTCTAGGTCGGGCACCGGTATTGTTACATTTTCAGTAGTGATAAGACGCCTGCTGGTTCGTTCCCTATTACATGAGAATCAATAATTTTATCGGCAAAATCAATACATTTCTGCCTAACCCTAAGAAGAAATCAGGCGTGTTATAATTAAAAAAATAACAGAAGTAGACTCCTTGGATCCAGTTACAACGGCAAAATGATTCAATACCTCTTTATTTGATGCAATGTAATTAACATACATATAAAGATAATTACATAAGGAAACAACACCACTTCCGTATAATTTGTATGTAGCCAAGATTCTGGAGGTTATTGAACGCCAAATTGGGCAGTTACTTCCGCTATTAAAAGTAATGTTTATAACATTGTTAGAAACTCCCCCAAACTCTACCATTAATAAGGTTGTCGGTTTTTATTAAGCCGGGGTTCAGACAGGCAGGTTGCAGCAGTGGGTGGATTTAGGCTAACAGTAACAGAAGTCAGAATAGTTCTTCCATTATAAGATTTGATTCAGTGTTGACGGTTAAACAGTGTACATTGCGCTTTAACCTTTAAAACACACTCTTCACGACAACTGGAACGATGCAATGTAAATTATTGCATTGTATTAACATTAAATTGATTTCGGTTACGAGGGTCTATCGTGATTACCCTGCAGTATTTTGCCACGGGTATCGTGAAGGCTACCTGAGCAGGCAGCTAATATTTAATGATACTAGCTCCAAGATGATCGATGAGGTATGTAGTTGGGAAAAGGGTAGGCAGATGATGAAGTTTTGTTGCATCGTGAATAAAAACGGGGCAACACAGTAGCTAGAATGGTTCGTTTATTAAAAGCCATTAAGGCGTTGGACTCGTTTGTTTAGTAAACAACACGACGCAGCGTCATTGACGTCAATATTATCGAGCTGATCGAATCTTATCGGCGAGCGCTCGCTTAGTGTTCTGTTATCAACATCTTAGATTATGCTATTCGAGTGAAAGATGTTATAAAATGATTTTTGTGTAACGTTTTAATATTTAATCTACGGGTTATTCAAAAGATATTGACACCAAAAAATTAACAACATTTTTGGGATAAAATTCCTATAGAATTGCAGTCGTAAGAGCGATTGTTGAGCGTGAAATTCTGGGTTTCATTCGTAAATCGGGAAAAGAGTTAAGTTTTTCTGTTAGAAAAGCGTTTGATTGCACCCTATGTCCTTTTCTTTACCCCTGACATGGCCTTATGTTGATTTTCTTTACCCCTGACATGACCTTAAATTTAGGATTGGTCTTTTCCATCTCTTTCACCCATAATAACCTGAACGCAACTCAGTCACGTATACAACTACTGCACGTCTGTACACCACCAGAGTGCAAGCAGCAGCTCTACGAGCCGTGTTGCCAGCAACAACGGTGGCAGGAATAACTATAGCGGCAAGAAACAGGTATGATACACTCTGGGGGCATACCAGGGACTTAAGAATACTGGTTAATACAATGTCGTGAGTCCTATGACTCGAGACATCGAGAGAATGAGAGAAGATCGTGATGTTAAGAGTCTAGGTACAGGTGCAGTGGAGGGTGATTTTTGGGAGCTTTGAGCTGGAGATTGATGAGAAGCTGCCAAAGAAAACCGAGTGGCTTTCTCTCGTATCAATCGACACATTTCGGATGGCTGAGCCAGCTGAGCAAGTGTGTAATATTGGAGTGTATAAAAGAGAATATAGGCAGAACTGACGTGTATGCAATGACCAGCGACCCAGTCTTCTTCTGTCGTGTCCGGAGCCATCACGTGGAATCGCTTAAGCTGTAGTGGAAAGATTAGCCAGTCAGCAATGGTGGTATTGAAACTGATTGGCCAGGTTTTCTTCAGTTCCATTGGCCCAGTGTGAGGTCGCTTCGTGGAGTCGATGATCTGCCGCGCCAAAACCATTTCATTATATTCTAACAGACACTGCAAACATACGATCATACCGAATAATCGTGACCAGGATTTTTTGAAGACACCGGATCGTACAAAGTTATTGAGTTTTTCTGTTAGAAAATGCATCTACAATTGCCTGAGAGAAATACTTCTGAGAAGAATCTTCATATATGTGGTGACCGTGCATACTTGTCGTTTATTGGACTGTTCTTTGAGATTCTGTTGAATGTGTGAGTTAATCCTGATCATCATTGTGGTTTCCAGAGTGGTCACGTGCAGGGCGGCGCACAGCTGGTCGGTCTCGAACTGTACAAGAGACTGAAGGAGTTCCTCAGGATTTATCTTATCAATCTGCTTCAGGTTGGTACAATTTTTGTCTGTAGCAACTACGTCTTGCCAACCAGCGCTATCTATCGGAGTCATGTGATAACAATCCTACACGCAATAGTTTGCAAATATTGTGACATACATGTGAATGTCCAACGCCAACCGTTGAACTTTGGCCCGCCAAACAATGTCACCTTGCCCGGTTCTGGTCTGGTGGTGGAAAACCAAATAGCTGCCTCACAAATCGAGGTTAAGCTGTTCATTGCGTTCAGATCTTAGATGAGTGACCATTTTCGACGAGCAGCCACATAAAGCGCATTATGGATGAAATCAAATTTGCAAGCATTGACGGTTGATATTGTTACACAAAATGTGAATTATCATAATTCACCTTTTAGTTACCAATCCAACCTTTGCCATTAACCGTAGTAAAAATCCAATTGTGATACGCATATAAATTGGAAATTGGGAGCCGGTTTCAAATTCATTGAATCTAGACTAGCACTACTGAGTATTAAAACGTATTTAATTAAAGTAAATAAAATATGAACAATTCACAGAATGGCGCAGAACTAATGGGTGAAGATGTGCTAGCTTTCTACACTAAGCAGTGGGAAGAGTACCAGTTCTCATCCCGAGTGCTGAACGGAGTGTGCGCCTACCTCAACAGACATTGGGTCAAGCGCGAGTGCGAAGAGGGACGGAAGGTAATTGACGTTCTTATTATTACGTTATGCGCATGCGCACGTATAAAAATATGTGTAAAGTTACAGAGATAGAAGAAACTGGCTCTGGACTGTTGGTTGTCGGTGATCGAATCTACAACCTCACGCTCAGCAACACTCAGCATCACACCTGTATTCCCCGAAGGACTGGGCAAAGGTGTACCCACATTTCGCCGATGCCGATATTGAGTCCCATGTAATAGGGGGCGGGCCTATTGCCATCTACCGGGCACAGTTCCTAACTCCGTGCTGTTACTGAGAATTTCCGTACGGAAAGCCCAAGAACACTGCCCGACCCGGGAATCGAACCCAAAACCTCACGCTCACCAATCGCGCTTGCGACCACCAGACCAATGAGGCAGTCAATCCAATCACTAGATCAATAAATAGTTTTTTTACTGGTGATTAACTCATTCAAATTTTCCAGGGTATCTACGAGATCTACCAGCTTGCCCTGGTGACGTGGCGTGACAACCTGTTCCAGCGGCTCAACAAGCAAGTTACCAATGCCGTCCTGAAACTGATCGAGAGGGAACGCAATGGCGAGACTATTAACACTAGACTTGTTTCTGGAGTGAGTATAAAAAAAGATGCATACAGAGTATCCCAGAAGTCGATGTCAAGCCGGAAACGGGTGATAGGCCATAGTTATCGGAAAAATGTAAAAAATAAAAACATCTAAGCTATGTACAATATTTTTAAAATTAGGCAATAAAAATGATTGAATATTTAGTTGGGTAATAAGTGACATTTTCTTCCAAGCTAGAACAATTGGCTCTAAATTTTAGGCAACAATTTGTACAAGCATTATTCAGGATCACATAATAAAAAAAAATGAAAAAAAAATGTAGTAATGGGAGCTACAAGACCATCACAGGGCGTACATTTTTGATAGTGTAGTGTGCTTGTAGTAAAGCAACATTGCAAAAAGTACAGCGCCATCTATCGGAGTGAAGCGACAACAGAAAACCCTGAATCGCGCGATGACAGTTTACAACGATTCTAACACATGCAAATGTTCGACATGACCGGGGTTTCAGCAGTATCTGATTAGTCAGGCAGAAGGAGAAGCCAAGGCAGATGATGAATACACTACCACAAGAGACGTGTCTACCACCCTGTGTATATTCAGATGCCTAACACCTCCGTCCTACCTACACCCTAACACAGATTTCCGTAATATTGCTAATCCATCCATTCCTCTCTCCAGGTGATCAACTGCTACGTAGCCTTAGGCCTGAACGAAGATGACACATCAGCCCGCGGCCAGAACCTCGTGGTGTACAAGGACACCTTCGAGGCTGTGTTCCTGGAGGACACCGAGAGGTTCTACACGAGGGAGAGCACTGACTTCCTCAGGAATAATCCGGTTACCGAGTACATGATCAAGGTAACTAGTTAGTTATGATTTCCAGAACCAGTGTAGACCTTTATTCATTTTATTTGTCAAGGTCATCATGAGAAGAATGCATGAATGTGTTGTGTGTGTTGACTTGTTTGTAGGTAACTGTTGCCCGCGTCTGTGTGTATTTTGTTTTTAATACCTAATTTAGGGTTTTGCTGCAATAGTAAAAATAAGCCTATCTCCTTCTCCAGGACCCAGGCTATCTCTTTGTAAAATTTCATAACGATTGGTTCAGTGGTTTGATCACGATGTGGTAACAAACAAACAGAGTTAATTTCCTGTGGCAAATTAATTGGAATTCTATTTAACGAAAAGTAAATAAATTAACATCTCTGAATTTATAGCTATATTTGCCATTGGTTTGTCACGTGATAACTGTCATGTTTTATGGAAAAAAAAATGAACTGGAAAGCTAATGTTAAGATTTTGATAGTCCCACTCGCATATACCCAACAGTTACAATATATATTTACATACTAGCGGACCCGACGGACGTTGTACTGCCCGAACCTGTTTTAGAATTCGATCGCAGCGCCACCTGCCGGCTGCAATTGTGTTTTCAAACCATCCAGGAACATATTGAAATATACAGACAAAATTTCATCCAAATCGGTCCAGCCGTTTAGGAGGAATTAGGTGACAAACACATGTACAGAAGAATTACATATATTTACATATATGTAAAATGGTCATTTACAGCATATTCAAACTTGTAATGCCACAATAAACCAATAACATACATATATAGGTATGTATTCTAGCAGAAAATAAACGATTAACCTTTACGTTGAATATCTTCTGCACATGTGGCTTCCCTGGTTATCCATTGTGTCTACTAATTCTATTTTACATTAGATTCGCTTTACATATCTGGACATTCTTGATGTTTCAATATTTTGTTTTTTTTTTTCTGTTTTATCCGCTTTGATCTGTTTATCCCGTTTTTAGTTTATATTCAAATCAATTGTTTAATTCATGTTGTATTGCCTCATTGTGTAAGCAGCGTTCTGTTAAGTTTGTATTTTTTCTTATATAATGCATGTTAATTTAAGATTTTAATTGTAAATTAACTTTTTGTTTTTGAAAAGAGTATCCATGGAGTTTCTTGCCGGTCTCTTCTCCATAGGACCTACCCCCTTTGGAACCGTGCGCCTAGAGTCTCGACTTTTTAAAAGTGCCTGAAAAGGCCTACTTGAAATAAAAAACTTTGACTTTGACTTCTCTTTTCCAGGCCGAACAGCGTCTCCAAGAAGAACAACGACGTGTGCAAGTTTACTTACACGAGACAACCATGGAGCGACTGGCCAAGACTTGCGACAGAGTTCTCATTGAGAAGCATTTAGAGATCTTCCACGCCGAGTTCCAGGTAATGTACAAAAAATTAACATATAACTGCTCTCATTGGTCTAGAGGTCGCAAGCGCAATATAACTTAAGTATCTTTAACCTAAATAGCTTCGGACTTATAGGTACATTCGCCAATTACGGGTTAACCACTATCCACAAAGTAAAACATGATAACACTTTACAGTTTTTAGTTTTTTTTTTTTAAGAAACTAGTTTTACTAAAGCAAACAATCACAACCCTTTAAGTCAGACTAAAATAAAAGTTAATTGCAAATATAAAAGTAATTACGGGACTGCCTCATTGGTCTAGTGGTTGCAAACGAGGCCCTGGGTTCGATTCTCCGGTCGGGCAATGTGTAATTGGATTTTTCTGTATGGAAATTCTCAGTAGCAGCACGGAGTCTGGAATTGTGCCAGGTAGATTGCAATGAGCTCGCCCCCTATTACATGGGTGTCAATAACGACATCGGCGAAATGTGGGTGTACATAATACACCTCTGCCTAACCCTTCGGGAATACAGGCTTGATGCTCTGTTATGTTATAAACATTGTGGAATGAGACATGAAGGTAGCGACCACTAAACCAATTAGGCAGTCCTGTTTGATAGAAATGTTTAAAAAACAATATTTTGTTAGAAATTAGATCTTACGATGAAGATAGCATAGCTACCGCGCAGATCGATCGCTCTGCGAGGTTAAGCACCGCTTGACGCGGTCAGTCCTTGGATGGATGACCATTTTTCACATATCGAGACCCCTCCGTGCCTCGGAAAGCACGTTAAGCAGTTGGTCCCGGGTGTCACACGAAGACCTATGACAGTCGTTACGGGTGTCAGTAGCCCAAAAAAGTCTGACAACGACAACCCAATGTAATTGGGCTAGGCAGATGATGATGATGAAGATGTAACTATTAAGCCCCTCTTCCACAGAAACTGCTAGACGGCGAGAAGAACAGCGACTTGGGTCGCATGTACGCGCTGGTGGCGCGCATCCCCGACGGGCTGTGCGAGCTGCGGCGCCTGCTGGAGCACCACATACACGCGCAGGGGCTGCAGGCCATCGACAAGTGCGGCGAGTGCGCACACACGGTACACTATCATACAACTATACCACACCACGCCCTATTAACCGCTGGAGAAACTAAAAGTTCCCTTAGAGGATCCAGGACTTCCCCAGAATTTTGTTCCCTAAGAGCACTTGTATATTTTCATTATTTATCATGAAAGATGATCAGTGATCGAAAGAACGGCCGTTGAGTTTGAGGTTCTGGCGTAGACTTTGATTCCAGCCCGGAGTTTGGAATTGTGCCCAGTAGACGCCAAAAGGCTCGCTAGTTATTTCTTCTTCTTAGTCGTTTCACTCTTGATGGAGCGGTCATGTCGTAGTATTGGAGGTGGTAGATACATGGGGCTTAATAACGGTGTCAGTGAAACGTGGGTACACAATAATAGTAGATATAACTCTGCCTAACCCTTCGCGGAAAATAGGCGTGATGCAATGATATCACCATTGTATCACGCCTACATTAAATAAATTAGCAAGTCAAAAGCCCGGTTTTTTTATTGCCCTGACAAAAGTTACCTATACTCGTTTTGTTTAGGTATTTAACTAAAGGTAAACAATCTTGATGTGTCTTTTTAATATTTTTTGTTTAAAAACTCAGTTTAAAAATAAAACGCGTCTAAAAACCAATGTAAAACAACAATAACGATTACCAAATCAATTGAACCACTAGTTTAAGCAGTAGTTTATTTGTTTAATATGTGTTTGTGTAAAAAGTCGCATCAAGATTGTTTACCTTTATTTAAATACCTAAACAAAACGAGTATAGCTATTAATTTTTAACTGAATTTTGTATGGACTTATCTGAGTAATGACTTATCTGAGGTTTATCCGTCATCAAACATCGGCCATAATTTTTTACAGTTTATTAAACCTAACTGTTTCTGTTTCAGGATCCAAAAGTCTATGTGTCCACGATATTGGAGGTACACAAGAAATACAACGCTCTTGTTTTGGTCGCGTTCAACAATGATTCGGGCTTCGTCGCCGCGCTCGATAAGGCTTGTGGCAGGTTTATTAACAGTAAGTATCCATCTTGTTAAAGCCCACTGTTGGACATAGACTCTTGACAAATGATAGAAAGAAAAATAGGTCATTTGAAAGTCGTTACGTTACGTTACGTTAGTCTCAGCAGCCCAAAAAGTGACAACCGGTCTAACCTTAGAGTATCAGTGTCTCCCAGACTGCTTCATTGGTCTACTGATCGCTTGAGCAACTGCTGAGCAAGAGATCCTGGGTGTGATTCCCAGGTCGGACAAAATGTTATTGTGATTTTCTGAAAATCTCAGTAGCAGCGTTTTCTATTTTCTCTCGCCCCCTAATTATATAGGACTTAATAACGGCATCGCCGAAATGAGCAAAAACTACACCTCTGCCTAACTCTTCGGGGAATACAGGCGTGATGCTATGTTATGTTTCCTCTTTTCCCAGGTAACGCAGTAACAAAAGCAGCGAACTCATCATCCAAGAGTCCAGAGCTTCTTGCCAAGTACTGCGACTTATTACTGAAGAAATCCAGCAAGAACCCCGAAGAGGCCGAGCTAGAAGACACGCTCAATCAAGTGGTACGTTTGTGTCATGATGATCAGATCATGGACGGAGACACCTTCCCGTCCTAACGGGGAACAGTCGGAACTTTTGCTAAATCAGTGGCTCGGCGCTACATGTCTTGGCTCGATTCTCGCACTGAACAAACATGTGTAGGGCCTACTTATAGAGGCAAATCTCGCGCGATTAGACATCAAGTCGTAATCGAGATATAACGAAATAACATGACGGAAATCGCTCGGTATATGATAAATGTATAATTTTTCCTAATTCCTGTAGTGTCATATGAGAGATATCATTACATTGAAAGCTCAAATTGCAACTTGTGGTTGGATGCAGTAGAGATTAAGTGAAAAACTTCGACAAAGGAAGAGACTATCTCTAATATAGATTTATGTCGAAGCGCGTTAGGATTGCCGTATATTTTTAAACTACCCACAGCACAAAATAAATCCAGAAATGAAATGAAATTGTATATTTTGCAATTAGGATTTTTCAGTCACTTTTACACGTCTTTGTTCATAGCTATTTGAGCTGACCTGTCCCAACAGAGAGCAAGCATGGATCAGTCATCGTGAGCATTAATAAATTTAAGAGAGTTCACCCTACACCTCACTCACGTTAAAAATATATAGCGGTTATATATAAAAATCGTTTAAATATAATCAGCATGACAGTACCAAAATAATGAATTAAATAATATACTACGACTACTAGTCATATAAATAACTTTTTATGAACTGTCAAAAACTATATTTTGTTCTAAAATTTGTTGGAATACAAAGCGTGACGTCTTAGTTTTGCATTTCCATTTACATACTTTGTGATTTTGATAAATTAAAAATCGAAAACGCCAAAGCTAAGTAAGAAATTAAGTTTTATTGAGTTTTTAGAACGAAAACTATTTTCCAAAGATTACAGAATTTATTTTTGATACAGTCATCGAGCTTGTTAATGGTAAAATTGTATATAAAAAGAAGACAGTTGGAATCAATATTAATGCGAACTAAACAAGCAATTCTATTTTTAATAATAATTTTTTTTATTTGTTTCCAGATGGTTGTGTTCAAGTACATAGAAGACAAGGACGTGTTCCAGAAGTTCTACAGCAAGATGCTGGCGAAACGATTGGTGCAACACATGTCTGCCAGCGATGACGCAGAGGTAACTAATATTCTACTGTGTTAGTCTTCTAAGAAGTGATTAGTAGCATCCATTCGTTTTTTCCTTCCTTCTTTAAATCAAACAAAAATACATTATTGTTACTGTTAGGCCAGTCGCACTTTGGACGCGTTTTCGTGCGAATTTGACTCGTGCGAACACGCACGCACGGACGTGCGTATTCGCACGAGTCGAATTCGCATTTCCCGGCAAATCCCGACCTTCCAAGTACTATTTGAGCGCACAGACTGAGAGCGACTTAGTCGTACGTATATATACGTGTAGTTTCGACGTCCGAAAACAATCTGAACTTCCTGAAATTTTTAATACAATTTCGTCAAAGGAGGACTTCACGAGATCGATATCACCGACACTGCCTATTTGACAGGAAAATGTATTTACTGTATGTATTCATAAGTTTACGCACGGTACAAATTCGCATCCAAAGTGCGGTCGGCCTTAACTTCCATCATCCCACTGCTGGGTAAAGCCCCCCATTATTTCTAGAGCCAGTGTGAGTATTCTTTATTTAATATATCGAGGTTGTCCCGCCATATCCTTCGTTGTGTCACAAAGGTTTCTTGCCGTATCAGTGCTCCACTTTGAGGTGGCCCACAGCTCATCAAGTATTCGGCAGACATGGCCAGCCCAATTATGACTTTTTGTGTTTTGGAGCGCAGTGTAGTGCTTCGAAATCGATGGGGATTTGTTTTTTTTTTTTTTTTTACTTTTATATAACGGCATTGTTGTTTGACTGATGTAGATAAGATTCTGTTGAACTTTAAATTATACCTAACATTTATATATTTATTTGTTTACAGGCATCAATGATCTCAAAACTGAAGCAGGCGTGCGGATTTGAATATACAAGCAAACTACAGAGAATGTTCCAAGTAAGTGTTTCTGAGTCCAACTATTTTCTTCCATCACAAAAACCCAGTAACACTTTGCCCGGAATTGAACTCAGGACATCATGCACAGCAGTCGCGATTGCAGCCACTAGAACAACAAGGCAAATAAAACCATTTTTTTTTTTATCTTTGCCCCCACACTAGGAATTATTCCTGTATCGTGGGTACGTTTACAAACACAAATATTCACATGCACAAATACCCAGACCCGAAAAAACTATCTGTAGATACAAATACTTGTTCCGTGCGGGAATCAAACCCGCGACACGTAGCGTAGCAGTCGATCTCTCAACCACTGCACCAACTGTGCCGTCAATTTTATAAAACATTACCTCACACTAGAAATATTTAATGGGGAGTGTGTTTACAAACACAAATATTCACATGGACAAACACCCAGAACTGGAACAACCATATAAATATTTATTCAGTACGGGAATCGAACTCACAACACAGCGCAGCAGTCAGCAACCACTCAATAATGTTATTATAACATTGTTTCCAGGACATAGGCGTATCAAAGGACCTGAACGAGAACTTCCGCAAGCACATGTCCAACAGCTCCGAGCAGCCGCTACATATTGACTTCAGCATCCAGGTGCTGTCCTCCGGCTCCTGGCCCTTCCAACAGTCCTCATGCTTCCAGCTGCCCACTGAAGTAAGCAGTTATTATGTTTAAGGAATATAACTAAATACATGATACATGACACCTGAAAAATATTTTTTGAGTTTTTTTCGGCGTTTCGTTCGGCGGAAACGCTGGTGCCATAGAAATCTAAAAAATATACTTGTTCTGTGTGTGTACTTGCGTGCTTTTTTTTAAAGAATAATTTACAAAAATAAATCAATCTCTCATTATGGGTGACCCATGGCTACAAATATTTACAAAATATGCTATGTATGTATATATATATATATTGTATAAGTGTTGCCAATGTATTGTAGTTTCCACCCTAAAAAACTCCGAAATAGTGTTTTTTTATTTTTTTATTATGATGGATATTCTAGCTAGTTTGCCACTAAACTCCATTTATTATTACAATAGACATAACAGAAGGGTTGGGCAGAGGTGTTCTTTTGTAAACCCACATTACGCAGATGCCGATATTGAAACAGGACGTGAGCTTTAAACCGTCTACCGGGCCTTGCCTTACCATCTTTTACACAATTCCAAACTCCGTGCATATACTCAGAATTCTCTAACAGAAAACCTCAATAACACTGCCCGACCCGGACAACTTCACGCTTAGCAGCTGCGCATGCGACCACTAAACGACGCAATCTGATTTTATAATAACTCTACATTTTCCTTCCAGCTGGAGCGTTCTGTGCACAGGTTCACGACGTTCTACTCGTCACAGCACTCGGGCCGTAAGCTCAACTGGCTCTACAATATGAGCAAAGGCGAACTGGTCACCAATTGCTTCAAGAACAGGTGAGTATCAGCGTTGGGACCTTTACTTGGCAATAAACGACTATAATTAATATTGGCATCTCATTTTCATTATTTCTAGTAGAAAAAAATTGGATAGGGGAAAATATGTAATTTTGATATAACATAGCATCACGCCTGTATTCCCCGAAGGGTTAAGCAGTGGTCGATTGTACACTCAAATTTCACCTAATAGGTGGCGAGCGTATTGCCATCAAAGGGCATAGTTCTAGTTTCCAAAAAAATTGAACATATGCCCTATATCGAACCATTTCATCGCTGTTGCCAACTAAGATGTTGCGTCTTCGCTCTTGATACAGGGTTTCAAGCTTTCTTTATTTCTTTTGAGACGGTGGCGACCTCTATTAGACTCATTTCCAGACCAAGTAAAGAAGTAATATGTCAGTTGGTCAAAACAATATTACAGACCAAATAAAAAAAACAGTTCTGTGGTCTTTTTCATTCATCTCATACATCGAGGGTATATAGTGGTAAAACCCAATAAGTGCTAAGAAATCAAAAATCGTTATATTAGTCCATCTTAATGCATTTTTGATGCTCTTTCCAGTGGTCTAATCCAATAAGCGGAATTATTAATAGGAAGAAAATTACTAGATGTAATAACCCATTAAAGTGACCACGTTTAACCAAAACTGATGGCTGGAACAAAGTAACGATTTTATACTTATTGAGTTTAAGCAATATACACTTGACATTCATATCCTGCTAATATTATAAATGTGAAAGTTTGTGAGGATGGATGGATGGATCTCTGTTACTCTTTCATGCCGAAACGGCTAAACGGATCTGGATGAAATTTGGCACAGAGATAGATTATATTCTAGAATAGCACATAGGCTACTTTTTATCCCGGGCAAATGGTACGGGTTCGTAAATCACGCGGGCGAAGCCGCGAGCAGAAGCTAGTCAGTCATAAAAATCAGCTATACTCAACTGTCAATATTTGTTTCCAGATACACGTTGCAGGCGAGCACTTTCCAAATGGCCGTGCTCCTTCAGTACAATGACAACACCTCGTGGACAGTGAGTCAGCTGGAACAACACACCGGGATCAAGGGAGACTTTCTTATACAGGTAGATAATATACATATATGTACTAGCTGTTGCCGACAAATTCATCTGCGTGTGTTTTTTCTGGATCTCATTAACAACGCCACCTACCGGGTCCAACTATATAACTATAATTAAATCGGATTTTGTTTACAATTTCAAGGGTTTTAATTTTTTTTTGCATGGATCCCTAATAATTTTTCTAATATAAAAGTAGCCTAAGTTTCTTCTTATATCATCAGCTATTCGCCAGTGAACGTCCGGTTAAAATCAGTCAAGCCGTTTCAGAAATTAGCCGGAACAAACAGACATGGAGATAAAACTTTAAGCTGTTATTATAACAGGCCGATGTCTATACATTATAGATATTGGAGAAAAACTAATATGGGGGTCTTTATTAGAGCAACAGAAGCCAAAAGAACAGTTTTTAGAATTTTTGTATGTCTGTATGTTTGTACACGCATCACGCAAAAACTACTGCATGGAATTGAATGCAGTTTTCGCCGATGTATTGCTAGAGATCTAACTTAAAATATAGGCTCCATTTTACCGCAGAATAATATCAGATTCTAAATTCCGCGCGTACGAAGTCGCGGGCATATACAATAAGACTATAATATATTCTAACCATAGTGTTTTTGTCCAGGTGCTACAAATCCTGTTGAAGGCGAAGCTGCTCGTCTGTCAAGACGATGAGTCTGAACTGTCCGAGTCTTCCGTCGTGGACCTATACGTAGGATATAAGAAGTAAGTATTTTATAATTAACTGCGCATGCGCAGCATGTACTATATGTAAAATTTCAATCTCTCATTTGTATGATTTTTTTTAAATTCGCTCAGTTTATACATATTTTTGAAGCTAGTTAAGAAAGAAAGAAATTCCGTCTCACGCCAATGTGTCATACTATATCCCTTTTCGTACCCTACTCCAACAGTGAAGAAAAACATCGTGAGGAAGCCTTCTCATTCTGAGAAGCTTGCCCAGCATTGGGACGGTAATGGGTTGAATTTATTTATGTTTTATATTTGTCCAGCAAAAAACTTCGCGTGAACATAAACATCCCGCTGAAGACAGAGCTGAAGGTGGAACAGGAGGCCACGCACAAACACATCGAGGAGGACAGAAAGATGCTCATACAGGTACTAAACTTATTCATTATCGTCATGCGTGGGCCTAATGTCAGCTGTCCTCCCCAGAATCGAGAATTTTCAGTAATATCCTACCCAATAACACTGCCCGACCCAGGAATGAAACCCAGGACGTAATGCTCAGCAGTCAAATGCAAATAATTAACCAGTTTAATGGAAAATTAAGACCACTAAGAGAACATCGAGAAACATAAAAAGTAATCTAATATATAAAAATCAATGTTTGTTTGATTGTTCGTATTTTATACGCTGCCATACCGTTCATCTGATTGAGATAAAACTTTGTCAACTCATTGCTTGCACTTGCACGAAGGTTATAGGCATAGTACAATTAACTTACAGTAGGTGGCGCGCGTGTCGTACCGTCGTTTCAACTTTTTAACACTAATAATTATTCCTGTATCGTGGGTGCGTTTATAAACACAAATATTCACATGGACATACACCCAGACCCGAAACAACTATCTGTAGATCATATAAACATTTGTTACGTGCGGGAATCGAACCCGCGACATGTAGCGCAGCAATCGATCGCTCAACTAGTGCGCCAACCGAGTCATAATTTCAAAGAGCACAATTATTTCTTCTGCGGCAACATCGCGGCGGGTACCAGGATGGATGGATGGATGGATCTATCTTTGTTACTCTTTCACCCCAGAATAGCTGAGCGGATCTGGATGAAATTTGGCACAGAGATAGATTATAGTCTGGAATAGCACATAGGCTACATTTTATTCCGGGAAAACGCGGGCGGAGCCGCGAGCAGAAGCTAGTATTAAATATATTATTCTATTCACAGGCCGCAATCGTCAGGATAATGAAGACCCGCAAGACATTAAAACATCAGCATCTGGTAGTTGAAGTACTGAACCAGCTATCGTCCCGGTTCAAGCCGAGGGTGCCCGTCATCAAGGTAAATATCACCCAAACCATTAACAAGTTCAACGCCATATTGGACATTGCGGGGCGACACTTAACTTTCCCTATAAGCCACACAAAAGATTTGAAATTGACAAAAGATCTACTTTTTGTTTTATCCTCGTAAGACTTTAACTGTAGAACTCAACTGCATGCGAAAAGAACTCTCATTTATTTATGATCTGCTGGACAATGATCTGCTAAGTTCACCACCATCTCGTAAGTCCTGTGTTTTTGTAAACAGCTGTAGTTTTAAAATCCTAATGTACTACAAAAAGTATAAACTTAGAATAGTGCTTCAGACCGAGATTCCTGTTGCTGCGATTTTAGAGGTGATATCTGTTTGTTCATATAGTTTTTAGTATGTTTGATATACTTTACATTACACTATGAAGAAAATGTTTAATAATCTTGTGTACTCTATTTGGTACTTTAGGTTTTTATATAGTTATAAAAGAAAACAAAAATCATCATTTGTTCTTCGCGTGGTACATTAGGCAGTTAGTCTTACTATGACATTCCAATGTCAGGTCTGAACTGCTACTATTTGTTTGTACTTTATAAAGTATTGTGAGAGGGACTTATGAATGCTTTCTTTTTTTTTGTTGTTCTCTTATTTTTCTATTATGTAGCTTTAATTATTGTAATTGGTCCCAGGTCGTTGTAATTAAAGTAAAATAAATAAATAACTAATAAAGTATATTAGGACTTACGAGGTTATAATATTAAATCTAAATAAATAAATAAATTATTATTAAATATGTATTTTGAATACAAGAATATTATCAGAAAAACAGACATAACGACATATATATATTTTAGAGTGCTGATGTGATTACACTGTTCTAGGAGGACAATCGTAACTGATGTCAGTAGCCCAAAAAGTCTGACAACCAGTCTAACCTTAGAGTTTCAGTGTCTCCCAGTAATTATGTGGCGGGAGTCAGATGGCAGTCGCTCCGTGTAAAATACTGATATATATATCAGTATTGAATCAGGCTGAATATATTCAGCCGCGAATATATAAATCCTTATAATCTGTCTCGACTTAAAAATAGATATTGACTCCTGAGTTTGTTTTGGCGTTTCTTCTTAGGTATAGTCATAGGAAAAGCCGACGCCATTTAGTTTAAAAAGACGTTTAAAAGTGATTGAAAAATTTGCTTAAAAGTCATAATCATGCATTTAAGGGTTAACAATTTGTAAAGTTCATTAGGTCATTCACCTAGACGGACCGACACAATTTAGATTTACCCACGTTTTCCTTATTGCTATGTTTTCCTTCCAGAAATGTATCGACATCCTCATTGAGAAGGAGTATCTAGAACGCACCGAAGGCGAGAAGGACACATACAGCTACCTAGCGTGATTGCGCCACGCAACTATGTAATAAATGATATATAAACAATATTATGTAATTTTTACGCGTTTTATTTATTTATTTAACTTCTATAAACCCTTATGTGTTAAGTTTAGAACGTTGACTATGCGTGTCCTGTATATAGGACATTTTGATGTACTTCCAGTGTTTGCGTGCCCTACATATGGGGCACGACACAAAAATTTGAACATTTGTAGTTTTGCGCGTGTTCAATTTATCAATTTTATAGACATACACCTCTGAGAAATGAAAAAAAAAAAAAAGATTTTAAATGCATTGTGAGTGTTATCTTTTATTTATAGCTATTTATAGAGACATTTCCCGAAACAACTATCTGTAGATCATACAAATATTTGTTCCGTGTGGGAATCGAGCCCGCGACACTTACCGCAGCAGTCGATCGCTCAACCACTGCGCAACCGTGTCGTCAAGCACAGAGCATCATATCCAAGACAAACATTCATATCGTTCGTTCGTTCGTTCGGCGCTCCGATTGGTGGCGAGCACGAAACGGACCAATCGGAGCGCCGAAGGCGTTTGATGCGTTAAATCGAGTTTGTCAAAAGAAACTTATATAGGGCCTCTGTGTTCGATAACGTTTTGGATTTCGGTGATAGAATGCGATTTGCGATTATAGAATGAATATTTATTTATTTATTTGGGTCTTCAACAAATCGTATACTACTACATAAATAATTTGTTTCAAGTAGGGATGTTACGGAGCTTCGACTCCGAATCCGATATGTCGGAACCTCCGATTAAAATTACACCTCCGAATCCGGCTCCGGTTCCGATATATTAAAACGGAGGTATATATCGGAGTTACAAGTTATGACTTGCTATCGCTGTAGCGCTACCGAGCGCTTTCTGCGTGACACTGACAACTGACGGAGTATATATTTTCTGTGCAACTGATGAACGAAGAGTGAACGAGTTGCGACAAGTTTCTTCTTTCTTATTTATTTACATTTTACATTCGTAGATTTGCTCCGACTCCGACTCCGATTCACCTCCGACTCCGCGGAGGTCACTACGAGAACCTCCGACTCCGATTCCGCCTCCGATAAATCCACCTCCGTAACATCCCTAGTTTCAAGTGCGCGTATTATGCGCAGAGAAAACAAATTATATTTTTTAAACAATACATAACTGTCATATCGCAAAATTGATTCTTCAGATAAAAAATAACTGAAAATTTAAAAATCAGACCATATGTACGTTTTAATTATGTAGAAAAGTAAACACTATCCATATGCCCATTGTATTATGTACGTATTTTCTTCGTATAATATTTGTATATACCATATACGGGTGGGGTGAAGAACAGATAACCGATAGATAATTACGCTAGTTATCAAGGATGCCACGCAATTGTTTCAGTGACGACGATTTTATAATCATGGCGATAAATTAATCTATACATATAATAAAATTATAACCGGCCGATGTCTGTACATTATATATATTGGAGAAAAACTAATATGGGGGTCTTTATTAGAGCAACAGAAGGCAAAACAATAGTTTTAAGAATGTTTGTCTGTCTGGCTGTCTGTATGTTTGTACGCGTATCACGCAAAAACTACTGCATGGCATTGAATGCAGTTTTCACCGATGTATTGCTAGAGGTGTAACTTAAAATATAGGCTCCATTTTACCGCAGGAAAATATCAAATATCTGCGATTGGTCCGTTTCGTGCTCTCCACCAATCGGAACGCCGAACGCGTTCGATGTAGTAAATCGAATTTGTCGAAAGAAACTTACACTAGGGCCTCAGATTCTAAATTCCACGCGTACGTAACCGCGGGCAAAAGCTAGTTGCTAATATATAACTTTGAATAATGCCTATATATTTCTAACGGTGATTATAGGCTTATTATAATTTATTGGCGGCTTTGACAAGTTAAAATTTACAGATTGTGACCTAAATAAAACGATTTGATTGTGAATTCTATTTATTTATTGAGAATCTTGATTGTAATTTAATATAATATAATAATTTAAAATAGCATCACGGGGGTATTCCCCAAAGGGTTAGGTAGGTTTGTACTATTGCATATCCACCAACTTTCAAACTACAGTACACTATCTGCTGTTAATTTTCTTACAGAATAACTTGTAACCTATTGAATCATTGGTCAAAATGAAAATCGTTGGTCTAATGGTTACAAATGCGGTTACTGAGCCTAGTTCGGATCCGGGTCGGGAAAAAAAGTTATCACGTTTTTCTGCTAAAAAAACATTTGGTTGCAGCTCGGATTACGGAATCGTGTGCGGTAAATGTGGGTGTTCAATGTACATCGGTACAACTCTGCCTAACCTTCGGGGTATATAGGCGTGATGCTGGTATCATACGTATAGATTAATTAATATAGTATTTTATACTCCGCTTAAATATCGCACAACCCTAAGTTCACTACTCTTGCACTGGTGTAGACTTTACCGCAATCGCAATCTCGCAATAATGTCAGTATTACACGAGGACTCTGCGCGCGCACTCGTTTAATTAACATATAACTCGTTGGTGTTACGTCAAATAAAATGTTGAAGAACCCCAATTATGTATACGGACCCCGAAGTGCGTTAGTGCCAGCGAACATAAATTTTGGTGACTATATTCTGGATAAAATGTGGCAATTCAAGGACAAAATTGCAATGGTATGTGATTTATAGATTTCTAGTTGTGTTGAAATGTTACTCGTGTTTTTTCCGCTGTTTGTTTACGAACCCGTACATTTTCCAGGAATAAAAAGTAGCCTATGTGCTATTCCAGACTATAATCTATCTCTGTGCCAAATTTCATCCAGATCAGTTCAGCCGTTCTGGCGTAAAAGAGTAACAAAGATCCATCCATCCTCACAAACTTTCACATTTATAATATTAGTAGGAAGTAGGATAGGATTAGTAGGATTTATTACTACTATCACGAAGGCACTGAAAACCTGTGTTATATATATAAACTTAATAACTCGTGATGCAATAGAAAATCTATTGTTTCTCGTTGCCGGGCGCCTCCTGCGTCTTAATGAGGTATATCAAGAGTATAGTGATAGCCTAGCTTGAATGCTCGCCTTCCATAAAGGAGGGTTTTAGTTCAAACCCGGCCCGCATCTTTGACTTTTCTGCATCATGTGCAGATCAGAATTTGATTATCACTTGCGTTTACTGTGAAGGAAAACATCGTGAGGAAACCTGCACACCTAAGAGGGCTCCATAAAGTTCTCGATGGTGTGTGTAGTCCGCCAACCCGTACCGGGCCAGCGTGGTGGACTAAGGGCTAACTTTTTTGATTCTGAGACCCTTGCACAGCAGTGGGACAGTAATGGGTTGAATTGATTGATTAATCTATTTTATTAAATTTATGGTTATATCATTTATTTGTTATTGCACAATGTACACATATCGATATATATAACTAAAACAATAAGTACATGCCACTGTTACGGCAATGCAAAGTAGCAGAGGTGTTATATATTATGTACTAGCTTTTGCCCGCGACTTTGCACGCGTGGAATTTTGAATCTGATATTTTCCTGCCGTAAAATGGAGCCTATATTTTAAGCTAGACCTCTAGCAATACATCGGTGAAAACTGCATTCAATTCCATGCAGTAGTTTTTGCGTGATGCGTGTACAAACATACAGACACAAATTCTAAAAATTGTAGTTTTGGCTTCTGTTGCTCTAATAAAGACCGCCCATATTAGTTTTTTCTCCAATATCTATAATGTACAGACATCGGTTTTCTTTTTCTTTTTTTTCTTTTAGATAAAACGTTGCCCCACACTAGGAATAATTCCTGTATCGTGGGTGCGTTTACAAACACATATATTCACATACACAAACGCCCAGACCCGAAACAATTATCTGTAGATCATACAAATATTTGTTCCGTGCGGGGATCGAACCCGCGACACTTAGCGCAGAAAGCTAATCCCTTAGCCACTACGCCAACCGTGTCGTCAATTTTGGGTTAGGTTTGTTTTAATTTTATTATCAGTACTAGATATGTATAGATATCTATCCTATATCTATAATTTATTAAATAAAGTATCTATGTAGGTATTTACCACTTCTCATGCATTACATAGCATAAACGTAGCTTCACGCCTGTATTCCCCAAAGGGTTAGGCAGAGGCGTACTATTGTACACCCACATTTCACCGATGCTGTTATTGAGTCCCATGTAATAGGGGGCGAGCCTATTGCCTACCGGGCACAGTTCCAGACTCTATGCTGCTACTGAGAATTTCCATACAGTAAAAACTCAATAAAACTTTGCTCAACGCGGGTATCGAACCCAGAATCTCACACTTAGCAGTGGCCCTTTTCAAAATTTTCTAAAACTACAAAACATAAATATTTCTGATTTTTGGAAACTCAAAAATCAATTGCTTTTAAGTGAAATTCTCTAGTTCTTTGTTTTTTTCTAATAAAATGGTTATTTTTCTTGGGGGCTATGCACCCATGGGTTTATAGACATTTAGTTACCTACTCTGGGCCTACAGTAAAATTATTATCGTACTTATTATTAAGCAAATAAAGTATTCGATGGATTATTAAGATAAAATTCGTAAACATTGTGTTATCTATCAGATAAAATTCATAAATTTGTATTAGGTAACTTCAGTATTTTGGTAGATAATAGCTATTATTTTTACTTAGGCAATTAAGACGAATGTGTATTTAATATGAGGATTTTTACCCTCGTCATTAGTTTAGTGGTCGCCGGGTGGATGCTGAGCATGAGGATTTAGGTTCAATTCCCAAGTCGGGCAGTGTTAGGGTATTGTTTTTTTGAATTCCACGGTTTGTTATTCTGCCAGGTACATGGCAATAGGCTGGCCCCATGCCCACAATGGCATAGGCCATAGGATTTAGTAATAACATCGGCGAAATGTGACTGGACAAGTACCCCTGCCTGCTACTGCTACTGCCTAACCCTTTGGGGAATACAGGTGTGATGCTGTTATATAGTACAATCTTATTCAAGGCTCTGAGGTGCGTTTCTATCAGATGATCATACAATTGAATATTCTCAACAATTTCAGATAAACGGGGCAACAGATGAACGCCTAATATATTCAGACATAATCCAACAAGCGATGAATTTCGCTGTCTCGCTCACACGTATGGGCGTTAGAAAGGGAGACACGATCGCAATGTTCTCTGAGAATAGAGAAGAATTCTGGGGAGCTGTTGTAGGGGTTTCTTGCGCTGGCGCTGTCCTGACGACTATTAGTACGGGGTATGTCAAAGGTAGGTGATCCAAAATTAGTTGTACGCTTTTTTCATCTAATAAAACCTTACAAAGCCACAAGTTGCTCTTCTGTTTCCTAAAGGCTCCTTACAGTTTAACCCACACTTGTTAAATGCGAAAGTAACTGTTTGTTACCTCATAACGACTACACCACTGAACCGATCGTCATGAAATTTTGCAAAGAGGTAGCTTAGGATCTGGAGAAAGACAGGTATTGCAGAAAAACGCTAATTGGATAGGTATGTGTGGTAATAATTACAAAATAGACGCAAACGAAGTCGCGGGCAGCAGATAGTCTAATATAGATTACAGAATAGAGAGATCACTCATATAAATCTGTAGTAATTTTCAACTAAACAACTCGTTGTTAATTATCTTAACTTAGAAAAAAAATTGAAATTAATAAAACAGGCCCGAAACGACCATCTTCCAAATCAAAGTAGATCATCCAAATATTTGTTCTCGTATAAAAGTATAAAGTGACTTTTTGTAGAACTTGTGCGTTTACCGTATGGAATTCTGTGTTTTATTTTCGCCGTTTCGCCGAAAAAATAATCGGTTACCGATGGTCTGACGTGGATGGGATAAATACGCGGGGCCCGTAGCAATTGCAACTCTTGCTACGTGGTTAATCCGGCACTGAACCTTAGCCTAACAATAATTTAATACGTGATTTTATTATTTCAGGTGAAATTATCCACGTAATGAACATATCAAAACCCAAATACGTTATCTGTTCCCCAATAATGTACAAAACACATGAAAAAACGTTAAAATCTCTGAATTTTATCAAGAAAATCATTATATTTGGCAATGAAAGACAAAATGGCGTATTAATGTTCAACGATATGGCCTTAGAAATGAATGGTTTGATTAAAAATGTGAAATATGAGGAGTTTCAGTCTGTTGAAGTGCAAGGACAGACGGATACGCTTTTCATCATGTATTCTTCGGGAACAACTGGGTTACCTAAAGGAGTGATGACCACGCATTTGAATGTTATAACTGCTTGTTGTCTGTAAGTTTAAATTTCTTGTTCATAGATGGCGGTAGTTGTCCTTTGTAAACCAAGTTTATGATAACACTAGCTTCCGCCTGCGGCATCGCCCGCGTGGATGACGAACCTGTGTATTTTTTGCGCAGAACCGTAATACTTTTTAAAATAAAAATAGCCTGGTTTACTCCTTATAACATCAGCTATTTGTCGGTGAAAGTCCCGTCAAAATCGGTCCAGCCGTTTCGTAGATTAGACAGAAAAAAATACAGACAACAAACATAGACAAATACAAATTTAAAAAATTGTTTTTTTGTTATACGTACCGTTATATTTTCATATGCAATTAGTAAAACGCTGTTATTTTGACATTATAAACAGTAAATTCAATTTTGTTTATTTGTATGCATTAAGAAAATTCAACAATTTTGTGAGTACAATGTAGCTTAAAAGAGTCTAACTTATGTAAGTCTGAAACTCAAGCCTGATAGTTATGAAGAATATTGTATTTACTTTTGATAAAATTGCCATGGCAGATATGAGCTGACCAGTCCCAATAGACGGCACCCGTTCACGAGTATAACGCAAAATAGCAGATACGGTTCAGTTCACGAGTATAAAGTAACAGATAGGTACACAAACGGGAATTAATTTAACAAAGAGCTGTGGATAAAGCTTTTGAATCTGCTTATTGTACAGTTGAAGATATCAATATTTTCAAATGTTTTATTAAATGAGTCGACCATACGGTGGACAGGTGAGCGCAGGCCATTATTTGTTCGGCAAGCGTTCGTTGCAAAAAGTGTGCCTGCGCGCACCTGTCGCCTGTGAAAGGTTCTAGGTACTACTGCGTAACAAATCATGTTATTCAGGTATATACTAACTGTATAAGTTGGTTTCTAACTATTTTATATAATATAATGGCTTCGATGTATTTTCCTCGAAGGCTTAGGGGTAAAAGCTTGTACTTGCTAAGTAAAATCATTTACAAAAAACTTCCTAAACACAAATGATAATATTTTTTACCCGTTCCAGACCACCATCTCAAGATATCTCGAAGATCGCATTGGCTATAAGCCCGTGGTACCACGTGATGGGGCTAGTTGGGGTCCTGACTACTTTCGCAACAGGCAGAACCATGGTATACCTGGCCAAGTTTGAAGTGGAGACATACCTGAAGACTATTGAAAAGTACCAAGTGAGTTATCTATAGGATAAACTAGCTTCCGCCCTCGGCTTCGCCCGCGTGGATGTATGAAGCCGTGCATTTTTTCGGGTCAAAAAGCAGCCTACAGCCTATATATCGACTGTGAACTGGCAACTGGTACTATCTCATTTTTGACAACATTACAGGATTACGAAGAAACTATCGATCGGTCGATGTTAGTACAAATTGAATGAATTCGATTTTGGCGTCTAATTTTGATTGAAATAAAATATGCTTCTTTCAGCCCTGCCGGGTATGAAATAATTTAGAATTGTATAACCAAGTAAAATCCTCATAAAATCGAAATAGGACATGTTGCCAGTTCACAGTCGATATAATACTTCCCTATTTGAATCGGATTTTGTTTTGTGTTTTTTTTGCGCATCACACTTTTTTCTAAAATAAAAGTAGTCTAAGTAACTCCTTATAACATCAGCTATCTGTCAGTGAAATTCTCTTCACAATCGGTCCGGCTGTTTCATTAGCCGGAAAAAACAGTCGGAGAGACAGACAAACATTTTAAAAATAGTCTTTTTGTTATAAGTACCTTATATACTTTCATATGCATTTAGTAAAAGCTGGTATTTTGACATTGCAAACAGACACTTTGTAAAGATCATTAGTTCCCAAAGAGGTCCAGGTGCACCCCCAGGGGTCCACGGGAGACTCGACGGGGATCTACGTTGGCGTGACAAAAATTGGCGGTTTACAATTCAATTTACAATATGGTAGAAATGTAGCTGAAGGGGGTCCACTGGAACCAGCCAAATTTCGAAAGTGGTCTATGAGAAAAAATGTCTGGGAACCTCTGGTATAGATAATAGTATATTGTCTTATTAGTCTGGCGGTAGCACGCGCGCCTGCTGAGCGTGAGGTTCTCGGTTCGATTCCCAGATCAGGCAGGGTCGAGAATTTTTGAATTTTCTAATACCAGACAGGAGTTTGGAATTGTGCACGGTAGATGGCAACAGGGTAATAAAAGCATCGGTGAAATGTGGGGGCACAATAGTACTACTCTGCCTTATTTATTTATTTATTTAATCAGAACGACACAGTCAGTTACACTGATTATATTATTATATTATGAGCCTTTCACTCAGTCCTCACGCAATACGCCAAACAGTCTAACAATAATACCTTCCATTCATCTGCAAATAAATCCAGTCCACGATTGGATGACGAAAGACCGTTTAGGGCGTTCAGCATTCGCGGAATAAACCTTCGGGGAATACAGGCGTGATGCTATCTTATGTCAATGTTTTGTTTTTCAGATAGTTCAACTCACAGTGGTACCACCAGTACTGATAGCAGTGTGTAAGAACCAGTCTAAATATGACCTAAGTTCTGTCAAAATGATAGTCTCCGGTGCTGCCCCCCTCCACAAGGATACCATCAAAGCTGTGCATGAAAAGTAAATATTTCTTGTTAGGCTACCTTTTTTTTGATTAGCGTGGTGATGACCCATCATGGGCTATCCGCCAGGGGGGGTGGAGGGGTGTGCCGGTCTCCTACCGACTAAACTCACCACGGTGATCCGCCTCGACACTATATGGTGGGCCTCAGGAACTCTTAGAAGACCGCACCGAGACTCGAGACGCACAGGAGACTGTAGAGAGGTCCCCCGTTACACTCACTGGGTGCTGTGTGCACGGCGACACGGACAACACCGCGTCGTCGTCTTCTCGGGGGTCGCTAAGTGAGAGCGCGAAGAGTCCCCAGTCTGTGCGCTCGCGAGCCCTAAGGCCCCCCGCCAAGGTGTGTTAGGCGGGGGGATTCAGCCGCAGCCTAGACTAAGAGCTGACGCCAATGTAGTTGAGAAAAGGCTAGGCAGATGATGACATTAGCCAGTCAACATATTTTGAACGGAGTTTCTCCAAACCTTCCACAGATTTCCCAACGTCAAAGCCGTGTTCCAAGGCTATGGGTCCACAGAAGTTACCCTGGCCGTGCTTAAGTTCAAATTTAACGATCCCAACCCTCACAAGATTGGCAGCGTGGGAGTCGTCACTTACAATACTGTACTAAAGGTAATATTCTACTTACTATTATTCTTTCCTCCATTGACATTATTATAGATACGAAAATCTTTCTGTCTGTTTGTTACCTCATCACGAATAAACCGCTGAAGCGATCATTATGTTTTTTTTTCAAACAGGTAGCCTGATTCATTTGCGTCAAATCTACATCACTATTGCATCAAAACACTTATAAGATAAAATAATACAAGCAGACGAAGTCGCGGGAAACAGTTAGCTTATTATAAAATAAAATAAATTCAACCCATTACTGTCCCACTGCTGGGCAAGGGCCTCTTCTCAGATTGAGAAGGGTTAGGCCTTAGTCCATCACGCTGCCCCGGTGCGGGTTGGCGTACTACACACACCATCAAGAACTTTATGGAGCCCTCTCTGGTGTGCAGGTTTCCTCACGATGTTTTCCTTCACCGTAAACGCAAGTGATAATCAAATTCTGATCCGCACATGATTCTGAAATGTCAGAGGTGCGGGCCGGGTTTGAACTCAGACCCTTTTGCATGGAAGCCAAGCGTTCAACAGCTAGGCTATCACTGATTGTTCACACACATTATCATACTTTATTATTACAAAAGATAAAAATCAACGACGAAAATGCTCCAGTATCATGTGCAAGCGCGACTGTTAAGCGTGAGTTCCTGAGATCGATTCCCGGGTCAGGCAAAGTGTTATTGGGATTTTCTGTATGGAAATTCTCAGTAGCAGCACGGAGTCTGGAACTGTGCCCGGTAGATAGCAATAGGCTCGCCCTCTATTACATGGGACTCAAGAACGGCATCGGCGAAATGTGGGTGTACAAAACACCTCTGTCTACACCCTTCGAGGAATACAGGCGTGATGCTATGTTATGTTATTTTTAAAGGTCCACGTACTTTCAGGTGGTGGACATAGAAACCCGTAAACCTTTAGGACCAAACCAGCGCGGCGAAATATGCGCCAAAGGAGAACTTCTGATGAAAGGCTACGTTGGCAAGGGCAGAGGAGATGACTTCGATGATGAGGGGTTCTACAAGACTGGCGATATTGGGTACTATGATGAGGACCAGTACTTCTTCATCGTGGACCGGTTGAAGGAGCTTATCAAGTACAAGGGGTATCAGGTAAGATAGTTTTGTTTTGGTTCTCTTCTTTGTGCTAGAGTTTTTCTCTTTGTTGCTAGATTGTGTTTATAAAAACATCTAAATAATTGAAGTCTTTTTTTTTTAATAAAGTCATTGCAAACAAAACACTAGGATGTCTCCTGTATCGTGGGTCACTAGTTTTCTTACTATTTACTATCAAAGTAAAGTAAATTTTCATGATAGCGATTTTAGTTCTTAACTCTGTTACATTAGGGATTAAAGTTGCTAACATGACATCTCTATAATATAGTAAGTAGTAAATCAAAACTTTACTATGACTAGATGTCACATAAGCGACTCTAATCCCTAATGAAAACGAGTTAAGAGCTAAAATCGCTTGCATGAAAATTTACATTTACTATGAAAGTAAATAGTAAAAAACTCATAATAGAGGTACAGTTTACAAATATACATGTCACATACAAAAACAAATAAACCTGAAACAAATCTGTAGATCATACAACTTGATGACACGTTTGGCGCAGTGGCTAAGCGATTAGCTTTCTGCGCTATGTGTCGCGGGTTCGGTCCCCGCACGGAACAAATATTTGTATGATCTACAGATAGTTGTTTCGGGTCTGGTTGTGTGTGCATGTGACGTGTATGTTTGTAAACTGTAACCACGATACAGGAGAAATCCTAGTGTGGGGCAACGTTTTAAAAAAAAAAAAAAAATATATAATTTCCGTGCGGGAATCGAAACCGCGTCGCGTAGTGCAAAAAGCTAATCGCTCAGTCACTGCGGTAATCATGCTGTCAAAGCCATCATTTGCCTCGCCTTTTCCTATGTTGGGATCAGCTCCCAGTCTAACCAGATGCAGCTGAATATTGATATTTTATAGGCAGCGACTGCCATCTGACCTCCGCCACCCAATTACTGGGAGACACTGATACTCTAAGGTTAGACTGGTTGTCAGACTTTTTGGGCTGCTGACACCCGTAACGACTGCCATAGGTATTCGTATGACACCCCAGACTAACCTACTTAACATGCTTTCCTCGGCTCGGAGGGGTCTCGATGCGTAAAGAACGGTCATCCATCTAAGGACTGACCGCAGCGAGTGCTACTTAACCTCGCTGAACTAAATATCCATTATTGTCCAGGTGCCTCCTGCGGAACTAGAAGCAGTTCTCCTACAGCATGAGGGCATTAGAGACGCTGCAGTTATCGGGGTTGAGGATATGACGGCAGGGGAGGTGCCTCTAGCGTTTGTGGTGGCTCAGCCGGGCAGGACTTTGAGTGAGAAGGAGGTCCAGGAGTTCGTGGCTGAGAGGGTTAGTACAATACAGTACATTTTATTGTACACCAGAAATAGAAGAAATACACAAAAATTTAAACAAATAGAGAGATGAACAGTCAGCATCAAAAATATGTATACACGTAGCGAAATTGAAACGCTTATTCTTGGAAAAGTGTTGGTTAAAATCATAAAATTTTAACGACTATTTATTTTTATCTAACTGTAGATACTATTTGTAAAATTGGTCAAGATTTCAACAATTTTTCCTCTAAAAATCGCTTCTGAATTTCATTAAGTGTGAATTATTTTTAATGCTGACTGTACAAGGGGCGGTGTTATTACACTTGGCGATTTCTGTCAGACAACCTTAGGATTGGCAGAATAGCATGTAAAAGGAGAAGGATATGAAGGATGTCACATCGCAGATTCGATCACACTATCATTAGATAAAAATCTTATGGTCATACGCATATTCTCGAACAATTATAAAAAGCTATCTGTTGCTCACAACTTTTTCTGCGTGTATTTTATTTCCTGGAACTCGACAACAGCGCCACCTACTGGCAGCCTTATTACGTAAAAGAGACGGCAACGCGACAGCAATCTCACTGTCAGCCAATACATTTTATGACACATAAATGACGTTTGACAGAAGCTATCGCGCGATCTACGCCTGTCGCTACATCGGTAAATCGGCTGCAGGTCCAACTATAGCTAAAAACTATCCAGAAAACCCCATAAGTACAAAATAAATTTAATGTCATCAAAATCGATCAAGCAGTTTAGGAGATGAAGAATTACGAACACACGCACACCGACATTTTATATATCGTCGCTTAGGTAACAAAACCGCGCAAGTAAAATTTGATAAGTTTTCAGAGTGGACAAAGAACTGATCATTTCTTATGAAAAATATTCCATAAATGGTGTGCAATCAAGTGTATTGTATTGCATGGTATTCTGTTCTATTGTATTTTTGTTTATATTATACATTTACGAAATTTTTCATAACATATAATGTCAATTTTATGTCTCTTCTGAAACTTTACTTGCGCGATATTATTATATGTGACGACACGGTTGGCGCAGTGGTTAAGCGATTAGCTTTCTGCGCTATGTGTCACGGGTTCGATCCCCGCACGGAACAAATATTTGTATGATCTACAGATAGTTGTTTCGGGTCTGGTTGTTTGTGCATGTGACATGTATGTTTGTAAACTGTATTCACGATACAGGAGAAATCCTAGTGTGGGGCAACGTTTAAAAAAAAATGTATATATAAGCGACGATATAAAGATATTGCGAACGTTGAATTTAAAAAACTACTTTTATTATCACTTGTGTTAACGGTAAAGGAAAACATCGTGAGGAAACCTGCACACCTGAGAGGGCTCCATAAAGATCTTGATGGTGTGTAGTCCGCCAACCGCGCCAATGTGATGGCCATTATTTTAAACCTTACTAGTTTAGAAGTGGCAACCTGACTGCTGAGTAGGGTGTTGGGTTCGATTCCTAGGTCAAGCAAAGGGTAATTTGGTTTTTCTAAAAGAAAATTCTTAGTAACAGTGCAGAGTTTGAAAGTATGGTCGATAGATGGCAATATATTCGCAAAATGTGGAAGAAAAATACATCTCTGCCTAATCCTTCGGGGAATACAGGCGTGATGCTATCATATATTAATATGTTTCCAGTTATCCAACCCCAAACACTTGCGCGGTGGAGTTCGATTCCTGGAACAGATACCCAAGTCACCGAGCGGCAAGATACTGCGCAAAGAACTCAGGAAGATGGTCAAGAACTCCAAAAGTAAACTGTAAACAAACAATAAGTATTGTATTGTGTAAATTAAATTCTTAAAGTTCGTTTCAAATGAACTGAATAACGATTACCAAACTTATTTGCGGTCCAAAAACCCGCCACCCATAGATAGCGAAAGCAACGCCACAGCAGAAACGTCTTGGTAATACAAAGTTGTTTTTGCTGCCGGGCCACGTTTGCAATGTAGGTACGATGTGTTATTGAAGTGCAAACGAATTTGTAATCGTTATTAAGTTAAATTGAAACGATTTTTACGTAATATTATCACACTAGAGCTCAAGATATACAACTAGAATATTTAGTTTTAATTCCGCCAAAATACTGCAAGCTTGCAAGCAACCGATCCTCGACACGTGTTTCGCCCCTCCACGGAGCATCCTCAGGAGATGTTGACTCGTCGAACGCTTGGACGCGAATCCAATCAATTCCATCCATTCGCTTGATTCGCACGAGGATCGGTTAGGTTGCATGTTACCTACATTATTTGCACCTAAGCTTGCAGTAGTTTGGCGGAATTAAAACTAAATATTCTAGTTGTATATCTTATATATCATGGATTTCCGCAAAGTAACGCCTGATTCCATTAATTACAGCAGAGCTAGTCAAGAACTCGAAAAGAATAAAGTATATTTTTATCGAGAAGAAAGTCTGTATTTTTCGTGTTTTATTTTTCGTAAAACATTGCGACATTCTAGGATTTCTCCTAAAGCGGGTGGAGTCTACAAATACGCACCCTTACCTGAGGCCCTCGTGTAAGTTTCTTTCGACAAACTCGATTTACTACATCGAACGCGTTCGGCGCTCCGATTGGTCCATTTCGTGCTCTCCACCAATCGGAGCGCCGAACGCGTTCGATGTAGTAAATCGAATTTAGTTTATACAAATATTTGCTATTCGCAGGATCCACCACGATACGTAGCACAGAAAGCAAGTTACAAATGTTACAAGGCGCACATCGTGCCGTCTAAGCCTTTGGTGAAAACAGTTAAGATACACTAATGAAGTGTATCACAAGAGTACCAACTGAAAAATATTGTAAAGACAGATATTTAAAATCAATGCCCCACTTTCAACCTATACGGAACGCGATAACAAAGTTGGGCCGCCGTTAACCACTGTTATTTACCTATTACTTATAAGTAGTTACGTAAACATTTCACCAAACTTGTCTCGAATATCCGTCACTCGCTCCACTCAGCCCGGCGCGCGCGCAGATCAATATACTTTCAGTTTTATAAACGTTTTAAAAAGAACACGAAATATCGCCGAATGTTTTCAAAAATTCAAAATTTATCCGTTCTATTATTTAAAAAAAGAAGTGTCAAAAATTTTAATAAATAGTGCTGTCAAAATTAAAATAGGAAAATGTTTGAAATTAATATAACCAAAGTGATAGTTTTTATGCATTTATTTGGTAAAATTATCTGTGATATAGATTTAGATGTAGTCAATAAAAATATTTTTGTTTCTAAAAACTTAGTCAATGAAAAAACTGATGCGGTACTAACAAAACTTTTGAGTGAGAACAAATTTAACTCGGACATTATTAAAAGTGTTGGCAAAAACAATGATATTGTCAATAATTACGAAGACATAACAATTATGGATGATGACGGACAAATTAAGAACTTAAAACTAAAGTCAGCATTGCTCAAGTCACCACAGAACTTGGTTCTTAGTGATGTGCTAACTAAAGTGAGTGATAAAGTGACTCAAATCGAAGTGCCAGTAACTGAAAGTTATGATGACGATGACGTCAAGTTTGAAGCTGCAGGCTTAAAGCCTAAGTTCTTCGATGAATTGGGATGTAAGTATAAATTGTATAAAATATACTTAGTAAGTGCCGCGTTGGTTTAGTGGTCCTAGATCCAATTTTCAGGTCAAACGAAAGTGTTAAGTGTAGTGTAGTTTTGATTTTCTAAATATCTCAATTTTGGGCGGCAGATAGCAATAGGCTCCTTTTTCCATGAGACTAAATCATCGGTGAAATGTGGGTGTTCAATACATCTCTGCCTAACCCTTTGGGGAATACAGACGTGATGCTTTGCATGTGTATTAAGTGGCCTCGTGCCATCTATTCTCATTGGTAATGACAGAAATGAGAATTCTCCTCATTTTGGTGTGTGATAAATTTACACATAGGTTTTCGTGGATAGATAAATGATAATCCAAGCATGCCAGAAGTCACTGTCATCATCGCACCACATTTTACCAGCGAGCAGTTCTAACGCCAAAGTATGTAGCCAATTGAGCTTCTCATGGGAACTATATTCGGCCCCACGGCCTCACTGGTATAGTGGTTGCAAATGCGGCTGCTGAGCGTGAGGTCCTGGGTTTATCCCCAGGTCGGATTTGTGAAAGAAAATTCTGAATCAGCCTGGAATTCGGCATTGGTGTGCCAGCCTTAGGCTTGCTGCCTATAATATGGGATTTGATAACGGCAGTGGACTATAGGTACTTATAGTCTACCTCTGCCTAGCCCTGTAAGATATAGGCGTGAGGCTACGTCATCGTATACTATTACCTATACGAGCAATACCTATTTATATATTAAGGTATTTGTTTGTTTGTAAACGCGTTCTCGAAAACTGCTCTAACGTTTTCAATGAAATTTACAATATAGGTTCTCGGGGATAAAATCGATCTAGCTAGGTCTCATCTCAGGAAAAATTTGTTATCAGTAAAGAAAACAGATTTTACGTTCAGTAGCCCAGATATTGCTACTATAATATGAGACAGCGTTTGTGCTACATTTCAGATGTTAATACAAACAACAAACATTAATGCTAAATTCAAACGGTAAAATGATAGTCCTACATTTAATGAAATAGGTATTGACTGATTTAGATAGGTGTCGCTACTAGCAGTTTCTTCAGTACTGAATGGTCTTTTCATTAACATATATTTTGTTTTTAAATAGTTTAAATTTAGTTCGAAGAAAAGTTCTATATACTAGATAATTCGAAAACAACAATTTAAATTCTCAAATGAGTATTTTGGTTGTTATCGATGTTGTCAAATGCTTTTGTTAAGTCTAACTATTAGTAGGATCTTTTCTTTTCTAGTCGAAAAATACCTTAAACCAGGCAAAAATTCGTAGAATTTATGACCTCCCCCCAAAATCGTACAACATAAAATGTCTAAACAATGAAATGAAAGTTAAGTATTTTTTAAATATAATATTTCAGAAATAAATTCTACATTGCTTAACTTTAACATGGCATTCCCCCCCCCCCCACCAAGTTACTTTATATGACCTCCCCCATAATCTTAGGTTGCGACCGCGCCTGGGCATACCCCACGCGTTGAGTATCCTGTTATGATCACGGTGACGACAGAAGCAAGAAGAGAAGTACGTCCTAATTACGAGCAACAGCTGGCTGCTTATCCTTGAATCTGAAGTTATCATCAAGGAATATCAAACAGGAATAACATCTGCGGCCGCCGAGGTTTTTTTAGGAGAACCACACTTCCCAACCTTTCTCTTGGAGGTAGGAAGCTTTGTCAAGGTCCACTCGAAATAAAGAAACCTATGTCATTGGGGATCTATCCGTCATTTACATCTGTCTGGACAATAATAAGACGTGTCCAAGTTCTGGACTATTTAATTTGAAATTGATATTAATTTTATTAGCATTAGCATTCAGTCTATTAATCTCCCCACTGTTGGTATTCCGGTCTGTCCAGAGAGAGGAACTAGGCATTTCATCTAAGACAAGTGTTAGGCCTTCAAAAACGCTTTTGTATTGGTGAACAAAGACGGAGAGGATTGCCAGGCACCGTCAAGCCTACCTTTTTATTAATATTATCTGGCTAAGTTATTATTATTATGATAATAACAGTCAGGTTTTGGCAGCGTTGTGTTGTAATGTTACGCCATAGGTTGGCGGTGAAAGCAACATCCGCCTCCAACACAGTTTGTGGTTAGGACGTGGCCATGATGGGGAGTTAACGGTTTATTTTGTATAATTTGCTTTGGTTTTGGAGTTGGTTTAAACTGCCTCATTGGTTTAGTGGTAGAAGCGCGACTGCTGAGCGTGAGGTACTAGGTTCGATTGCCAGGTCGGGCAGTGTTATTGGGTTTATCTGTATGGAAATTCTTAATAGGAGCATGGAGCCTAGAACTGCGATAGTGAACGACAATAGGCTCATATTAATGGATTTCAATTAGGCATCGGCGAAATGTGGGTGTTTTACAATTATAATAATATTAATTTAAAATAATTAAAATTAATACCTAATAATATATTAATATTTTTAATAATATTATTATTTTAATCCTACTTAATATATAATATTATAAATGTGAAAGTTTGTGAGGATGGATGGATGGATCTTTGTTACTCTTTCACGCCAGGACGGCTGAACGGATCTGGATGAAATTTGACACAGATATAGATTATATTCTGGAATAGCACTTGGACTACTTTTTATCCCGGGAAAATATACGGGTTAGTAAATCACGCAGGCGAAGCCGCGAGCGGAAGCTAGTATTACAAATGTGAAAGTTTGTGAGGATGGATGGATGGATATTTGTTACTCGACCACTCCAGAACGGCAGATTGGATCTGGATGAAATTTGGCACAGATATAGATTATATTCTGGAATAGCACATAGGCTACTTTTTATCCCGGAAAAGTAAAATTTACGGGTTCGTAAACCTCGCGGGTGAAGCCGCGCGCGGTTGCTACTATTTCATAATCCTGTGTGACTAGTGCTTTACCTGCCAAAGTCAAGACAAAGCCGCACGTTTGCTTTCTCCGCAACCTTCACGACCGTTATGTAACGCGTTAGTGTAATACTAATGTTATCACGTTTTAACGAATTATTGCCTTTACGCGTCATACTGGTAATTTTGGCGTTCAAATTATATGTGTATGGCTTATGAATCATCATTATTCAGTCTGTTTAATGTTCCCGCTGGGATCACCGCTGAGGGACTGGTTGTCTCATCTGAGACAGATGCTAGACCTCCCGTTCGAGAGTGACTACGCCTCCTTTTTGAGAGAGAAACTTTGTCTCCCCTCTGACGTAAGGGCCAGATTTACACTCTGAAATAGGGCCTAGACGTCTCTTCTGAGAGAGGGGCTAGGCCTCACATCTGACAGTGGGATGAAGGCACCAAAAACCATTTTTTAACCGATCAGCTGATTTTTTTTCATATCCACATTTTTGCAAATCGTTTACAAGGAGCTAGCTGAGCATATATTTTAATACTCCATCTATTTGGTTGTCTTAGTATGGAAATCGAACCCGTGACCCGCAGCGCAGCATTCGATCGCTCAACCAGTACACCAACCGTTGCTTAGAACTCCTTTATTTATTCCGGCCGTTTCTTGGCCTGAACCGTGAAGTTCTTTATTAACCCCTGTTGTCATTAATGTCATGACAAAACATCACGTTTGCTTTCTCTGCCGACCTTCACGACCGTTATATAACGCGTTACTATAATAACGTTATTATCTCGTTACTATAAATTATAGCATGTAAACAGTTATTTTATCAAATGTTATTTTCACCAAATTATGGCGTTCAAACGTACTTTTCATTCTACAGTCAGGCCTGTAGGTCCAGCTTTTCCCGGGGAAGATGGCTCGATGTATGTCTCGTCTCGTTGCTTATTATGGAAAGCACTTCTGAATCAAAAAAATCCTGCAATTCCAGGATCGACTTCAGTGTTCTGACTATAGAAACAGAGAAATATTAACGTCAGATTTCAGTGACCAAACCATAGCGAGCGATAGATATTGATTCGGGATGACGTCCGACGTCCCGACGTAGTGATTCCATTAATAAAAATATTTACCTATTTTAATTTATGTTTTTTTTTAGCTAACATACGCCTCCCCTCACCTCACTTTTACGGCCTACAAACACACATATTTACATGTTGCATCGGGTGTTAAAAATTGACTTTAAGGAAATATGCATCAAAATATAATATGTACCTATATGCAATGTCGGAATACTATTTTTTTTAAATAAAATAATTTTAAGAAGTCGCTTCCTTTTCCATACTATGCATCCGATTAGTTATGAATTCTCTGATTTCATGGAAAATGGGGACAAAATTTTCAAAATTAAAATTTTCTGTTGCCGCTTCCATTATTTCATGTCCATTTATTAACTTTAGTTAAATATGTATCCGAACACTTACCGGTTTCCATAACTACGAAATATAAAGTTTCTTGATAGAAAAAAGTTCAAGTATCAGTGGATAATTAATACTCATTCTAACATAATAAAACGTTTTCGTAGCTCACGATAACGTGATAAAATTACTAGCCATTATAATCAAATCATCGATGTATAATTTGACCATCAAAACGGCACTCAAGGCTATAATTTGAGAATATAAGTGTAACAACGTTATGTAAGTACATAATTGTTATGTAATAAATGTGAAGGTTGCAGAGAAAGTAGACTGGTTAGTGGTGTTATGACTAAAAAGTTTTATATTCTATTTATTCTATCCATAGACAAAAGTGGCCCAGTGAAGCACGAATATCTTTTGAACCATTACTTCGAGGAGTTAAGTTTCAGCTGATCTTGAGTAAACCATTTATTTAGCCACACAATATAGGTACTATACATTAAACAAAGTAACATAACCAGTGGCGTGCGGTTCATAAAGACGAAAAGACACTGCCTACCCTACATAATTCAGATAAATATTTATTATAAGATATTTGAGCTGGCAAATCACATACATCTTTATATAATCGACAAGACGACGAACCAATACCAACATGCAGAAGACATAATTGGTAAGTAAGCTTTTAAAATTTTCTGCCTATCCTGTCTAAAAACTCTGTGCACGCCGCTGATTATAACCATAGACGAAAGTGGCCTAGTGAAGCACGAATATCTTTTGAACCATTTCTTGAACTAAAGTTTAAGGTTGAATAGGCGTAAAGGTTTATACAAGCATTATATTGCGTTGAATTCCTGCTAAAAGTATACACTTTTTGTTTAATTCCTTGCTAAAATAGGCCTCGTCTACTATTACACGAAATAATGTCCTGATCGAATTTCGTTCACGGCGGCCAATCTCACCGGAGATTAGCAAACTACGCAGGAGATACTATAGAGCACAACTGTGTGCGCAAACACCGGTGCACTCTCTATTCCTTCACTCTCATAGTCCGATGGGACGGCAATCCGACACGACCGGAGAGAGATCAGGTGCAGGACCAAAGTCATTATGTGCTTTCCGAGGCATGGTGTGTATTCACATACACAAAGATCTAGACCCGAAGCAAATATCTGTAGATCATACAAATATTTGTTCGTTCGGGAATCAAACCCGCGACACGTAATGCAGCAGTCGATCTTTCAACCACTGCGCCAACCGTGCCGTCAACGTTACACGAAATAGAGACATATGTAAGAGCTTTAATGTTACTCACATTTACGATAAACTAAAACTTTTGTTCATCGTTAGAGTAGATGTAATGAATGATGCGTTTGAATTCCTAATTTTGAAGCTCTGTGTAGTAGTCCTACAACATAATATAGATACCTACCTACACATTATTAAGCAACTTTAAAAAAACAGGCATGTATCACAATTTTGATGACGTGCATCATTATGATCAAAAAGATTATGAAAGGCAGAGTTCGTTTCAGAAAGGTGAAAAATAAATGCTCAAACAACACGTTTGGATACCTCCAAAGGTGTACTATTTCTGGACTTCTGTTTGACTCTACTTTTTGGAACATCCTTTATAGTTAACTAGCTTACACCCGCGACTTCGCCCGCATTACACGTGTCACACGTAGTGCCATCTAGCGTCCTAAAGCAATTGTGACCGTCCAAAGTTATTGTTCTTTCCCTCGGGAACAGTTATTTTTTCTGAATGAAAGGTACCCATGTCCTTTTCTGTACCCCTAACAACGTATATTTAAAATTCCATGATGATCGGTTCAGTGGTTTAGGCGTGAAAAGGTAACAAACAAACAAACAAACTTACTTTCGCGTTTATAATATTATATACTAGTTAGGATTAGGATGCACATAAAATAGTTGTATATTAAGTAGTATCAGACACTTATTTAGTTATATAGGAAATACTCAGCGTAATCTTCACTTAGTCCAATCCGGCCTCCTTTTCATCAGTCAGTCCTGACCAGTCGCCAGATGCTAATATCGGCCTAGTTCACAAATCTAGTTATTCAAGACCATGTCAGTCAAGAATAAAAATCAAAAAGTAAAACTTGTTGCCACTTTCGACTCTCGCGCACCTCTCTCTCGCGAAGATGTCGGCAACATTTTTTTATTTTTACTTCGTTTTAATTTTATCATGGAGGTTACGTTTTGAATGTTTACGTAATTTTTTAATGGCAGTTTTATGTAGATCCGTGTTTTTGGCGGTATGGCATCAGTAATTCTGTTTTTTTTTTTTTGTTTTTTTTTACCTACTTTAAGGAAAAAAGTATTTTAGGTAAGTATCACACATACTCGACCCGGGTATGTCTTAAAACTGCGGCCAGACACCGGAGGACGGGCAGCAGCGTCCTCTCACTAATCGGTGAGCCACTGCGATCCCCAAGCCGCCTGCCAAGCGTGGGGATTATGGCAAACCCCCCCTTGAGGGAGGCCTTCGTTCAGCAGTGGACGTCTTTTGGCTGATGATGATGATGATCACACATACATCTTGTTGGATCATCGCTTTAGCTTTCAGGCATGTTGGATTCATCCAATTTCACCAATACCTACAGCTGAATGTAAATATGGTTAATATTTTACATGTACATAGTACGGGGATGCTAGATATCGCACCGTTTTTTTTTAAGTATAGATATTTAAAAAAATATCACAGAAAGACATACATAACTTATAGTGTAATAATTACGCCGTAGACATGAAATTATACTATAAATTAAAGATTGAAAAAAAAAATATGCAAATTGCAGATTCAAATGAAAGTAGAATGTTTAACACCCCACGCATGCGCGTCCGTCGCCTTGTCGTGAGAAATAACAGTGTCGCGGAGTGGCTAAAAACTATAGCACGTGTAAAAATAATATTAAAACTTATTATCATAATAAAAAAAATCATAAACACGAAAAATGATAAAAAAAAAACTTTTTGCAGAATGAAGCTGCATTCGATATTTAAATTTTTGTGATTGATATAAATAGGTTTGTTTTCTATTACATCAATGAAATCTTTGTCATTGTATTTATTTTATTTTATGGTAAGTCGTATTTTATTATTATGCAAATTATTCTGGTGTGCGTGACATTAGTAAATATTTATATGAATAATAATGATAATATTCATTTATCTTTATTGAAAAAATATTGTACGTTTCTATCGAGATATATTTTTTTTGTTATTTACACTTGCACTTAAAGAAAGTGTTTAAAAAACAGTAAGAGACGAGTAAAGATACATAGTTAAAAATTAACTACAAACTATACCTTTTTACTGAGTGATTTCATGAATGACTGCCTCAGGCGTCCAGTGGTCGCAAGGGCGAACTGCTGAGATTCCTGGATTCATTTCCCAGGTGAGAAAAAAGTGTAAGAGGATTTTTTTGTATGGAAATTCTTAGTATCAGCATGGAGTCAAAAACTGTGCCCGGTAGATGGCAATAGGCTCGCCCCGTATTACATGGGACTCAATAACGGCATTGGCGAAATGTGGGTGTACCTCTGCCTAACCCTTTGGAGAATACCAGATGTGTAATGTTATGGTTTGATGGAAAAATATCATTTAAATCATTAACATAGGTATCTTCTACCATACATAGGTAATTAGTACATACCTACTCGTTAATCATTGTAACTAGGCATATTGGTCAGTAGGTTTGCTTCTCAAATAGAACCTTCACTTAAAACAAGTTTCAACGAGTCAACTAATACAATTACTATACAATTGAATGTGAACTGAAAGAATCTAATTTAAGAAATCATTTATACAATTCTCGGACACCAACATAAAAAAAAAACAAATAGAAATACAGTATTCTATGAAAAATAAAACATGACAAGTGCACACAATAGTGCTTTCAATCTAAACATTATCTGTATTTGACATTTCAATTATTGCTATTACCAGATATTAGTGTTATAGTATTCAAAAGGATAACATTCTGTCACATTCATTTAAAGTTTAGATTGCCATATAAATGTTAAAATTAATAAACGAATGTTATTACATCTCTTTCTTAGAAAAATAATTAAAACAGTGCAGACATATATTTAGAACTATTAAATTAGTAATAAGTCCTCATTTACGGGACATGAGACATAATTGACTATGATTTGGCGATATCGATTAAATGAGTGGCCTAATTTGATCAGACTAAATATCTTCCATTCTTTTCTCAAGCTTTTTGTTAGAAAGAGACGAAAACAACAGATATTTTGCGAACGAACCCACATAAAATACATCAACGCTATGGATTGAATTGACTTTTCTAATTGCTAAATTCATTGCTTGTTACCTTCGTTTACTTCTTCATTGCATTATTCTAGGTCAGAAAAAAGACCCTGACCATAGACCATGTTGGTTCATTGCAACTGCAATCTCGGATAGTTAAAATTGACATCAGAACGTCAGATATACGGTTGTCTTGCTTGTAATTACCATATACACCAATATTTCTCTACAACGAATGAGATCTACAACTTACAAGAAGATTAGAATAAATAGTATAGAACATAGCTTGATGTACATATCCCCCGAAGGGTTAGCCAGAGGTGTACTATTGTACACTCACATTTTTCCGATGCCGATAAGTCCTATGTAATAGGGAACGAGCCATTTACCGCTACTGAGAATTTCTATACAAAAATTCTCAATGATACTTTGCCCGACTTGGAAATTGAACCTCACGCTCAGCAGTCCCGCTAGCGACCACTAGACTGTGGAGTGTTTTTCCTCTTGTCAGCCGCGTTACTTGTTGTGCAAACTTTCACTTAAAAATCCTAACAGAAATGAAATTATTTATTTTTTGCAATTAGGATTTTTCAATCACTTTTACACGTCTTTTTTAAACTAGATGGCGTCGGCATTTCCTATGACTATCCCTGAGAAGAAACGCCGAAACAAACTCAGGGGTCAAAGTCTATTTTAACAGTATCCTGGTTAGTTGATTAATTAAGTTTTTCCGGCTCTAAGTCCGCTGTTCTTAAAAGCTTATCGTGGGCGCGCTCCTTAGAAACACAACCAGTTCATTTGCTCGTGATATTATGACGTGTTTCCGTTTAAGCATCAAGTTTATTACTTTTTGTTGCGAAATATTGCATTCTCATGCTTTCTAAGTGATCATTCATCAACATTCATCTTGTGATTTGAAATTCCTGTCACGTACTTTGCTCTTCTCATTGTCGTTCAGCATTACAAAACTTAACCCTGGCTATTACTTTCTGTCGTAACAAACAACAATGACACATGCCAACATCCGCCATGTTGACAATCCATTTGCAAAATCTTAAAGTTTATTTTTTTAACAAAACAAGTGAGTTGCGAAACGTTTTGATGCGCGCGCATACGTAATATAATCGTGTTACGTTCTGTTTCACACAACGTAAAGACGTCGTGACGACATAAGCCCAGTTCGAAAATCTTTAGCCTTAATTTTTGAGTCATGATCGCTCTGTATTAGAATTAAATGCTTTAGGTGCATGAAATAATACCTAAAGGCCTTGAAAAAAATACAAATAAAGTCCGAAATAAAAACAGAAATGCGTGCAAAAATTATATTCGTGTGTATCTTTACAATATAAGACAACTAACTAAGCAATAATAAAATGAAAATTATATTTGTATACCTATCTACAATAATTAGATTGCCCTATAGCGATGTTATAATAATAATCCAAAACTTACAAATTACAACGTAATATTACAAAAGTTTCCACAATTGTAAACTAGTAAAAATAGGAAATTTCTACTTACATGCAAATACAAAGTAATCAGAATTACATTACGTAACCAAAAAAAAACTACGCATTTGCGTCATTACGCACATTCAGTATTCAGAAAGCGATTAATTAATTACTTAACTGACTGTTATTTAAACGCGTTTCCTTACCGATCTCCATTGTATAATCGTGTGTAAAATATGGCGCCTAATTTCACGCAAGTTTCGCGCCGTTCGAAATGAAAGTGAAAATGGCGGGAAAGATGAGCTGTCAAACCATTCCACGTTCCGATACACTCTCGATTTCATTGGTTGTATTTTCCGGTAGGCTTTTTTTTTTGTCGAAAAATACTGGGGATTTTTGTTATTTACTTTTTATACACTATACTCTTTGCTGGCTTTCATGTTTTTCCTTATTTTCTGGACATAACCTTACTTGTTTCACTAAGTCGACAAATTCTTAGATGTTTCTAAATGATCAAGATTTTTACAGTCTGCTTTCCCATTTAATTTATAGCAATGCGGCCCTAGTAGGCCCTAGTTAATATTTATTACACAGTGCCTTAAGGGCAACTTTCTGTATTTACCCATAATTTAATCCAATCAAAATCGATCGTAAACGGATTCTTGTGAAACATTTATAAGACAATAAAATTTAATTACCTAATTTTTAAAGGTAATCTTTGTTGTAATTGGCCCACTTCCCGCGCACTTCCGTAAGAATAATCCACAGCCCTATCAAAAACGAATTAGCCACAGATAATGCAATACCGCGAAATTAACCTTAACAGATGTCATTAGTAAAGAAAGCAGACTTGTCTATTTGTACAAATTACATCCTGACTACGCGAGTTATGAATTCAAACCTTGATGAAAGAGATATAAAGTTGAATTTTCCGCGTCATTTATTATTCTAAATCAATCAGAGGGTTTTGTCACCGATGGACAGTGGTCAAATGAGTTTGGACACTATTATATACAGTATAAAATCGAAATTTATTCAGTGTAATGTAACTTACGACGTTTTTCGCCCATTTAAAGTCATGTTTTGGAAAGCTACGGCGAAAGTCGGCGTCTTATGAGTGTTCAAGTGTGACCACTCAATCTTGATACTTGAATGCACATTAAAATCGTTTTGTATCTCATTATCCAGTACTCGATATGGAAATACTGTGTAGATTGTACAATCAAGATGTCGCTATTTTAGTCGAGAATTTTATGTTAAAATACACAAATAATTGCTTAGCAAGTACCAATTACCGTTAAACCCAAAATAGCTACAAATATTAAATAAATAATTTCATAGGTACTTTAAACGAGCTCAGGCCTATTTATATGCTCTAATTTCCAAACAGTTGTTTGACAGTCGTAAGCTGTAATTTAGTAATTTTACATACATACATAGAACTGAAAATTACAACAAATAACAAAACAGAAATGGCGATGAATCCATTCCCAAAATAAAATAAAACAAAAGATTAATTTCATTACATGACTGACAAAACGTCTCGATGTAATTGGACAATACTGTTACTCTGTGCAAAAGTTTAGATCATCATGAGAACTAATTTAGCAATTAGATACAATACCGCGAAATAACTGTCTGTGCTCAAACTGTTCATTATTAAAAAGAAGAAAAATCCTGTTCCGTTAAGATAGCGGAAAGTAGTTCAACAGGATTTATTTAAGAATAATTTATAATATTGTCCAATGTAGATAACTATTGGAGAGGCCTATTTTCAGCAGTGCACCTAAAAAGGCTGATACGACGATGATAAGAATGTTGAAACTTTTTTTTGTTTTTTTTTCGCTATAAATGTGGATTTTAAAATTATATGAAAATGTAGGCAATATATCTAAATTAATACGTCCGCATATACAACTGTCAAATTTGTAGATGTTATTATCACTATTTTAAGAAATTGGTACACTGTAGCACTATATAACTTAACTACAAAGTGAAATAAACTGTTATTACTAACACATGATATGTGTATGTCACGCACACCATAGACACGCTAAAACAAACGACATACAGTCATTGTATCGCATTGTCATAAAAAACAACAAAAGGTTCCGCATAAATACTTCAAGTTAAAACTTCCTAATTAAAAATAATGAGACACAATTTTAATCACAACAATTATTTTTCAGGTGATTAACGTTAATGGAAAACATTAACAGAATGAGATTCTTAAAATATAAGTCATTAAGTATCGTTGAGAAAATGTAAAACGCTTGGGGAACTCTAACGAAAAGTGAAAAGGAACAGAGCGCGAAGCATTCGCAGTTTACTTCCGATACCAAACTTCCCGCGTCAAGACGTCTCACGCAAACAAACAATAATAAGTTTAAACTTAAAAAAAATAAAAAACAAAAATAAAACCCAAAAATAAACATCAGTGAAAAAAGTGAAAAAAAAAATGAGGTGTGATAAAAATCAGTGAAATGTGCAAAAGTGTCAACGAAAACGGACTCGATGGATCGGCGGGAAAAATTAAAAAGAAAAATTTCAAAACGCGCAGAAGAACGCGCGCCATTTTTAAAAACACAATGTTCTGTGGCAGAACTTTTTTGTTTATGATCACTTTTTTAAGTTTTTTTAATAATGTTTTGTGTAATGAAAACGATGTATTGACTTTACAAGATAGTTTGGATGGGAAAGATGTTGATTTGCCATCGGATAGGAGGCGTCCTGCCAATGAACAAGAGAAAGACATATTATTGTTAGGGGCCCTGGGCCGACGAAAGGGCTCCTACCATAATTCTTATGGGTCATCACAAGAAGATGATTCTATCATGGATTTATTGGGAAAAAGTGAGTATTTTATTAATTAATCCAAATAATATTTGCAAGTTCAAAACCTAGGTTACGTCTTACTATAAACAGCTCGCTGTTGATTTTGTGTTTAAATATTAATTAGAAAAACTTTACCCTTATAATAATGACTAATAACACTTAAAATTACTCAAATTTTCGCAATTCATGCATCATAAAACAAAAGCACGTTGCGATGCTGTTATGTTTAATCTTGAATGATGAAAAGCGTAAAAAGCGCATGCGTCAATTCGGTCGTTTAAAACTTGATTTTTTATGTTGTGGCGTTTTAATGACTTACATTGCACTACATTATTTTCAATAGAAAATAAGAATCAAAACACGGCTCTACCAAACATCAATTTTATTTTCTAATGCAGCCTCAATCCCGTACAGTCCGCAATCCATTGATCCCAAGTGATGACAAGATCGGCAGCCTAATTATCGATGTAGTGACAGGCGTAGATCGCGCGATAGCTTCTGGCAAACGTCATTTTTGTGTCATATAATGTATTGACTGACAGTGAGATTTCGTTTTTTTACGTAATTAGGCTGCCGGTCGTCGTTAGAGGAACCATGTAGGTAGACCAAGCATCCTAGCGCCTGCGCATGATGATGTACCAAACCACGCCACCAATAGTAATTCTTTCTTTGTTATACTAGGAATAATATTGTATCGCGGGTGCGTTTACAACACAAATATTCACATGAACAAACACTGAGACCAGGAACATCGATCTGTAGGTCGTACAAATATTTGTTCCGTGTGGGAACTGAATCCACGACACGTAGCATAGCAGTCAACCGCTCAACCATGGGGCCAACTACGTCACAATAGCGTTATCGTGTGATCTTATCTTTGTGTGATGTATCTTTACATACACAACCAGACCCGAAACAACTACCGATTGCCTCATTGGCCTAGTGGCCGCAAGCGCGACTGCTGAGCGAGAGGTCCTGGGTTCGATTCCCGGGTCGACATACAAATATTTGTTCCGTGTACCCGCAACAAAAGCGCAGAAAGCGCAGAAAGCTAATCACTTAGCTGCTGCGCCATCCGTGTCGTCAATTTAATTTTTATGACATCTATTCTGCCCATTCAAAGTTAGTTTTTTTTAACTTATACTTCTTTTGGCGCGCTTGATGAGAGTAAATTCTTACGATGCGCGCGCACACCGACAGATCAAAGACAGTGGAAATAAAAAAATAAATAAGAAGTATAACTGCTTACGTGCGTACATAAGTACACACCCCCTTTTTTATTTGAAGTAGGCCTTTTCAGGCACTTTTCTTGTCGAGACTCTAGGCGCACGGTTCCAAAGGGTAGTAGCATTTAAGTAAGATAGATTAAAATAGACTTTGACCCCTGAGTTTGTTTCGGCGTTTCTTCTCAGGGATAGTCATAGGAAATGCAGACGCCATCTAGTTTAAAAAAGACGTGTAAAAGTGATTGAAAATCCTAATTGCAAAATAAATAATTTCATAAGTAATCTATGTGAATAAACCACCAGATTTCAGAAATCTGAAACTGGAAAAGAGACGCTTGAAAGTGTTTGCACAGCCTAGAACAGAAATAGAAGAAAATCAGCAGCCACATCCAGTGCCGGATGAAGCAATCGCGGGGCCCGTAGCAATTTCTATTGAGAGGCCCTAGATCTGCTATGGGCTCTTAAGTATAAAGTGACTTTTTGTAGAACTTATGCGTTTACCGTATGAAATTCTCTTTTATTTTCACCAACAAAATAATCAGTTACCGATTGTCTTAATCAGAAAACTGGTGTAACGTTTCACGTTTTTGTGAATGTGTATTTTAATATACCACGTCCTAATAAGTTTCACTCAAAACATTACGGTCAGGTTTTGGATACGCGGGGCCCCCTTTTGCGCGGGGCCCCCTTTTGCGCGGGGCCCATAGCAATTGCTACTCTTGCTACGTGTTTAATCCGGCACTTGCCACATCAACATCTCCATATGTAAAAAGTTGTAAACGTTAAGAGAAATGTGTCGTTAAGACGCCTGGCGTGCTTCCAACTTGCCTTATTTATAAGATTGTAATCTTTATGAGATACACGTGTTTGATGTTGACTCGCTAAGCTGCCTAACGTTGAGGTCTTTGGTTTGAGTCTCAGGCAGAGAGTTAGATAAAGATAAAGATATTTATTCGTACATATGATACCTACATTAAGATATTCCAGGCACATCCACATGCACTGTAAGAGGCATACGAATATATACTTTTAGTTTTTGTTTTTATTCGTTTCAAAATTTATACCTTTTTTTCTCTTTATACTTTTCTCAGTAGCAGCACGGAGTCTGGAACTGTGCCCGGTCGATGGCGATAGGCTCTCCCCCTATTACGGTCTCTAATTAGGGTCTAGAAGTGTGTTAAACGGTCACCCATCCAAAAATTGACCTCAGTAAGCGCCGCTCAACCTCGCCGTCACCGATTTGCGCAGTAACTATGTAACCACGAGCCCCTCTAAATGAGGTACTGCTTAAAGCACTCAAATTTAAACAGTACTGAGATAAAACCTTTTCTGTAATAGATACTCATCCGTAAAGCTACTTAAACCTGAGTACTAAGTACTCGTTTAAGTAACTTATTAATGTTAATTATCATATAATTATAGATTAAGCTTTAAATCCTACTATCCTACTAATATTATAAATGTGAAAGTTTGTGAGGATGGATGAATGGATATTTGTTACTCAATCACGCCAGAACGGCTGAATTCATCTGTATGAAATTTGGCACAGAGATAGAATATAGTTTTTATCCCGGAAAATGTACGGGTTCGTTAACCACGCGGGCGAAGCCACGGGCGGAAGCTAGTAACAATATATTCCATACTCTATATATTTATTGCATTCCACAATGTAGACATCGTTGCGGTCTGTAAGAAGATGGAGTGACAAGAATAGAGAAAAGTATGCTTCGCTGGTTTGGTCATGTATAGAGGATGGATGAAAGGCGATTAACGAAAGGGATTTATAACGCGGTTGTTGGAAACGTCAGGAGGGGACGCCCTAGAAGGACATATACGGACCTTATTGGTGATGTCCTTCAAAAAGGTCAGGTTCGCAGTACCCAGAACCGGCGTTCATGTATGAAACGATGCATGAATGTAGATGAAGCAAAAGGGTTATGTAAGGATCTTAGCACGTGGCGTTCCGTAGTTTCTGCCTACCTCCAAGGGAAAAAGGCGTGACTTTATGTACCTATGTATGTACAATATAGACATAGGTGGGAATCTTATATGTGAGATCATTATGGACCCTGTCGGACACAACAGAATAAGAAAGAGAGAGAAAACTCTGTTTTAATTTTTGTTATTAAATTCCTTGCCCAGTATTGGGCATTTTATCATCAATTCTATATTTCATGCTGAGGGATCATTTTTTAATTGTTCCTGGTAAAACTATCTCCTTGCCATAAATATTACAATTGTATCATTATTATTATAACGGTTTTGGAATCGTCGTGTTCGTTTGTGTGTTGATCTACAAAATATATCGTATAATCCTACTTATTTTTAATATTATAAATGTGAAATTTCGTGAGGATGGATGGATGTTTGTTACTCTTTCACGCCAGAATGGCTGAACGGATCTGGATAAAATTTGGCACAGAGATAGATTATAGTCTGGAATAGCACATAGGCTACTTTTTATCCCGGAAAAATGTAAGGGTTCGTAAACCAAGCGGGCGAAGCCGCGAGCGGAAGCTAGGCAGACAGGGTAGGCAGAAAATTTTAAAAGCTTACTTTCCAATAATACCTACTGCATATTGGTATTGGTTTGTCGTCTTGTCGATTGAATAAGGATGTATGTGATTTGCCACCTAAAATATCTTATAATAAATATTTATCTGAGTTATGTAGGGTAGGCAGTGTCTTTTTGTTTTTATGAACCGCACGCCACTGTAGGTAATTAAGTAACGTTCAACAGGCAACAAATGTTAACAGAGATCTTAATGTATATTTCTGTAAAGAGACACAATCGCTCATATAGATAGTTGAAGAGCGCGAGAACCGCCCCTGATGCAATGATACAATAACATTATGAGACAACTATTTATTTGGCATCTCTTTAGCGAGTTGATGGCAATCTAAATAGTCCCAGTCCAGTAGTGGTGCGCTGTAGCGGCTTGAATAACGAAGTGCATTCACCGCGCAGGCGCTGTGTGGATTTTAGTATGAATTTTTAAAAAAATTTAGTGTATGCCTTTTCTTCCCTATGTTTCTATTTTTACCTTCATATATGTATAGCATCACGCCTGGTCTCCCCGAAGGGTTAGGCAGAGCTGTACTATTCGCCGATGCCATCATAAGTTCCATATAATTGGGGGCGAGCCTATTACCATTGACCGGCCACAATTGTTAAACTTGTATTGGAAACATCCACCAAAATTTTTTGAATTTCTGAAATTACAATAACATTTTGGTGGACTTGGAAATCGAACCCAAGTCCTCAGCGACCACAAGACCAATGAGCTAATTAAGTTTATTTATTGTAACTAATTCGATAATTTTCTACTTTTTTACGACGAAAATAATATTTTTTACAAAACTTTTACAATTCTACCTACCCACTTAAAATTCCGGATAAAAGATAAAAATAAAAACTGCTATAATAAACACAATGTTAATAATATCAAAATCTCCATCTCTGTCACGCGAGTCGAGAGTAAAAGCAGCGCGTGCGCAGAGAAAATTTACGGTCGTTCACCGTTGTATTGATCTATAGATCTTTAAATCATGTTGCGTGATTGTCGTCGTATTTATGTAATAGACAACGATTGCTCGAATCATTTCAGTTTCAATTGAAAAATATATTGGTTTCCAATTATTGTTAATTTAAATGATTTGTTGCTTGTTATCATTTCTTGTGGTTACTGATCTGATATAAATCAAATTATATAACACTAGCTTCCGCCCGCGGCTTCGCCCGCGTGGCTTAGAAACCCGTACATTTTCCCGGGATAAAAAGCCTATGTGCTATTCCAGACCATAATCTATCTTTGTGCCAATTTCATCCAGATCCGTTCTGGCGTGAAAGAGTAACAAAGATCCATCCATCCATCCTCATAAACGGTTGCAGTCATATTAGTAGGATTAGTAAGATAACATAGCATCACGCCTGTATTCCCCAAAGGGTAAGACAGAAGCATACCATTGTATTGTACACCTACATTTCGCTGATGCCTTTATTGAGTCCTATGTAATAGGGAGCGAGCCTATTGCCATCTAGCTGGCAAAATTCCAGACTCCGTGCTACTATTGAGAATCTTCATACAGAAAAACCACTTCTGCACACCGACACATGCCCGACCCGGGAATTGAACCCAGGACCTCACGTTCAACAGTTCAACAGTCCCCATTCTAGTAATAATTCCCGCAGGTATTATGGACGTTTTACAAACACAAATATTCGCATGCACGAACAAACAGACAAACATCTTCACGTTTAAATACTAGAGCTTATAAATGTATTTAATATGTAGTGTTACAACCAATTATTGTTTAAACGATAAAAGTCAAGTTAACGAGTTTAACACATTGTAAACAACTCGCTTACATAGCTATTAATGATATTTTAACTAATTAGTTAGAGTTACACGAATCGAAAATGGATTTTTCTCACGCAATTCATATTATAGCAGAGAATATCATCTGCCTAGTCTTTTCCCAACTACATTGGGGTTGGCTTCCAATCTAACCGGTTGTGGCTGAATATCAGGATTTTAGACGGAGCGACTGCCTTCCGACCTCCGCCACCCAATTACTGGGAGAAACTGATACTCTATGGTTAGACTGGTTGTCAGTCTTTTTGGGCCGCTGACACCCGTAACGACTGTCATAGGTCTTCGTATGACACCTGGGACCGGACTTAACGTGCTTTTCGCGGCACCTAGGGGTTCCTATCCCTACGTGTGATAAATGGTCACCCATCCAAGAACTGACCGCGGGAAGCTCTGCTTAACCTCGCAGATCAACCGATCTTTGCGGTAGCTAAGTAGTTATGAGCTTCAGATATAGACATATTATATTACCTAAGTACTATTGTTCTTAATCCAAAGCTCTTATTGTAAAGTTGTCTGAGTCGTCAGGTTTGTATTCAAAGCTGTATTTCAAGGACAAAAAGGTTCTTAATTGAAATGCCTTATGCATCAGAATTAAAATTGGTTTAAAGATAAACCTTGTTTTGTAAAAAGGGGATACTTAGATTTAGATTTATGTTATAAGATCATTGACATAGTGCCTACGCGCATGCGTTTCTGAGCCAAGGCTCGGGTGATCTTTATCTATACCAGTATGGGGTATTTGATAGGGGTATTAAATCCCATGTGATAGGAGGCGATTCTATTGACATCCACTGCACTTTGCATGACCCGGGAGCCTAACCTAGCACTTCATTCACAGCAGTAGCGTTTGTGACAATGCAATTTCTTATGCAATATGCATAGTGTGATCTCCTGCAACTAAAGAAACACAAAAAATGTTAAAATATTTTAAGCTATCAGTAGATGTGATGTGTATTTCTAATTAGAGATCCTGATAAAACAAATAAACTATAAAAAAACATCACCTGTACCTACCATTACAATTCACTTTGGAGGAAGGTTTTACTACTTACGAGACCTCAGATCGTCTGGCGATTTTGATAGCCCTCCTCGAAACCACCATTGCTGCCAGGCAAATTCCACTACAGGCATAAGCGATTCCCATGTGATAGACTCGAGCTGACAGAAGATTTAATTTACTTAACATTTAACTTTCTCTGTTTCAGTGATACCCCAAACCTGCCGTTACCGGGGAGCTCGGTACCCATGCGGCCTCAGCATATCATGCGTGCTGGGGGGCGGGAAACCCCTGGACCTATGCTCCGGGGGCATGATATGGGCATGCTGTGTGGATAGGGAAACCACTGAACGCCCCACGGAGGTCGCACCCGTGGTGCATAATGCCAGTAAGTAGAATATTATAATAGGTGATTAAAAATCGGTTTGTTAATTGATTTAACTTTTGAAGTTCCCGATGTTTTGTTTTTTTTTTTGTCTTGGAGCTTTTCTATAGGGATTAGAGATCATATTAAAATCGACTGCCACTGATATCGCTTCGTACCTTTATCCGAATTCTGGTTATTTCACACTAGCTTTTGCCCGCGGCTTCGTCCCCTTCAACAAATAATTTATAGCCTTGCAATTGGGCATAATCCAGCATTCTATCAGTGAAAGAATTTTTGAAATCGGATGAGTAGTTTCGGAGATTACCTCCTACATCCAAACTTACAACTTTACCTCATTAGTGTAGATTATATATATCTTAATGCTTGATATACAACTTAATGATTAGATGCAGTCGAGATTTTAATGACCTTTTTTACTCGTATAGTGAGAGAGCTTACCTCTAATAGAGAATTATATCGAGAAACGCGAGACCCTTGCCTTTAGTCTGTCATTGTTAATCAAAATTCGCCATATCACATTGAACTTTGACAATCTTATCTTCAATAAAAAACTGTTTTCAAAGATTCGAATATCTATTCAAAGTACTAATGAAGCCAAAATGTCGGGAATTTTAATAAGTTAAAACTGATTAATTAATAGTGTTGTTAAAATTGTTGGGAATTTCAGCATGTTAATATGAATGTTGGTTTATTAAAAAGTAGGTATTGAAATGGAACCAATTTCTTTTTCAAATCAAAATCCAAATAATGTATTTGTAGAACTTAGGTAAAAAGTCACAATTTACCCATTACCCGTTGTGTTTTTTTGCATGTTTTTTTATAAATTGCTTCCATTTCACTATGTGAAGAATTAATTAAAATATTTTGTGTAATTTTGTACATTTGTATTAACCACAAATTGTATTTTTTCTCATTTACATGTATCCTAATATTTTGTTTATAACTTAATACTCTTTCCGTCATAGAATTCGTTGCCAGAATGGTCATTCATTACTACTGGCGTTATACGGTAGACCCGCATCAATATCATAACAAAAGCCATCTACAGACATGCTAACAAAAAACAATTTTCGACCATCATTCTAAAAAAAAATTACTCCTTAAATTTATATTTTCTAAGTATTTTAAAGTCCTTTCAGACAACGAAAAGATTCTATTTATATGCAAATTACTTATCATATAGAAATATATCAGTTCTGGGCTTTTAGCCTCACACTAGAATTTCTCCTGTATCGTGGGTACAGTTTACAAACATACATATCAAATGCACACTCAACCAGACCTGAAACAACTATCTGTTGATCATACAAATTAGCCTAATTACGTAAAAAAGCGACAACAACGCGACAGCTACGCGACAGCTACGCGACAGCTACGCGACAGAAATCTCAGTGTCAGCCAATACTTTATATGACATAAAAATGACGTTTGACAGAAGCTATCGCGCGATCTACGCCTGTCGTTAGATCAGTAATTAGGCTGCCGTGCGGGAATTGAAACCGCGACACCTAACGCAGAAAGCTAATCGCTTAGCCACTGTGTCATATTCCGAGTTTCTGCTCATATAGAGATACCACGAACATCATACCAAAATGTATCAGCTCTGAACTTTCGTCCATCTTAAGTTTCTCCGGCGAAATCTCAAGGTTACAACATCACACGTACTTAAACGCACGTGATGTGTGTTACGAAATCGCGTCGCACACTCTCTAATGGTGTAAGGGGTAAGCAGAGGCGATTGAATCATTATATATTAAATGAAACACGTCTGACAAGAGAGTTAGCTATATTTTTTACGGTTACCAAATAAAATGATTAGAAGTTAATCATAAAATATACATATCACCCATCCAATGACTGACCGCGGCAACCGCAGCTTGATCTCACAGATTTATGTACGTGTTAGCCAACAGTTTGTAGAAAATATGAGGTATATCAAAATAGATGTGTGGCCGAAGAAGCCCAAATTGAGCATTTATCTACAAATCACCATGGTAACTGACAAACCGATTGCTTAATCTGAATCATATAGTAGTCAATTAATTGAATATTTCATTCATTCGTCCTATCCTACTAATCCTACTAATATTATAAATGGGAAAGTTTGTGAGGATGGATGGATGGATGGATCTTTGTAACTCTTTCAGTTCAGAACGGCTGAACGGATCTAGATGAAATCTGCCACAAAGATAAATTATAGTCTGGAATAGCACATAGGCTATTTTTTATCCCAGGTAAATGCACAGATTCGCAATCCACGCTGGCGAAGCCGCGAGCGCCAGCTAGTATGGTATATTTTAGATCACAAATACCTACCCGTAAAGATAAAATTTACAATTGCTACAGAACAGAAATGCCAGCAGAATGTACTCAATTGACATAATATGTCAAATAGTCACGTGATTAATAAATATCAAACATAGTTACTGCGCATGCGATAACAACACATGAAAGATGTCAGGTATAAAAGCTGATGTAACCCATGTTTGCACACACTACAGGAACTACGAAGCGTAAGGTGCAAATGTGACAATTGTATTTTACTGTGACAAAACCGGTACAAGTGTGACATTGTTTTCGGTTACGAAAGATAACGTCACATGCACTCTCTCTTGTATGGCACAAGGCATAAATTAAGCGAGGTCAAACGCTTAAATTATTTTTTATTTAGCATATCGCAAATCTTTTTAAGTAAAATTTTGGTGTGCGTGTGCTCGTAATTCTTCTCCTCCTAAACGGCTTGATCTATTTTGATGAATTTTTCTTGTACTTATGGCTGCCCTGAACGGCTCTTAGCAATAACAGGACCCGATAGTCGACCATCTTGTTGAGATCCAGATTTTTTTTAAGGTGTTTCGACATTTTTTTTTATCCTACTTATCCTACTAATATTATAAATGCGAAAGTTTGTGAGAATGGATGGATGGATCTTTATTACTCTTTAACGCAAGAACGACTGAACGGATCTGGATGAAATATGCCTTGAAATTTTCTTAACGAGAGGGGCTCGTAGCTACATAACTACCGCGCAGATCAATCGATCTGCGAGGTTAAGGAGAGCTTCACGAGGTCAGTCCTTGGATGGGTAACCATTTTTCACATATCGAGACCCCTCCGTGCCTCAGAAAGTACGTTAAGCAGTTGGTCCCGGGTGTCTTACGAAGACTTATGACAGTCGTTACGGGTGTCAGTAGCCCAAAAAGTTTCTCAACCAGTGTAACCTTAGAGTATCAGTGTCTCCCAGTTACTGGGTGGCGGAGGTCAGAAGGCAGTCGCTCCGTCTAAAATACTGATATTCAGCCCCAACCGATTAAATTGGAAGCCGACCCTAATGTTGTTGGGAAAAGGCTCGGCAGATGATGACGCCTTGAAATTATCTTCACGGCCATTTTTCTCAGAAGCTGAGCACATTTTTAAGTAACAATACTGTGTCATAATTCGAGGTCACATAAATATAGTTACAAAATTTTTAGAGATCACAATAGTGAAGACGACAGAAAATGTATGACATTGTATGAGATTACAAAATAAAACGTGTCATACATTGCACTCTCTCTAGAGTAACGTATGTTATAGGCGGAAGCGATAGCGAACAAAGTGCACGAATTAACTATATACAAACGCGATATTACAATAGAATTGGAATTAGACAAAAATACGTACTTATACTGTGACTAATTTATCATCGTCGACGTCCACTGCTGAACGAAGGCCTCCTTCAAGGGGGTTTGCCATAATCCCCACGCTTGGCAGGCGGCTTGGGGATCGCAGTGGCTCACCGATTAGTGAGAGGACGCTGCTACCCGTCCTCCGGTGTCTGGCCGCAGTTTTAAGACGTACCCCGGTCATTCAATTTATCATACACCTTAGGCATTTATACTAACAGGCAAGAGCTTTAAAACGTGTTCTTGATCTCCTTATGACATTGGTAGGACATGGTTGGTTGACATCCCATAAAAGAATGACAAAAAGCTATGAAATCTCTGCTTATGAGAAATTTTAAGCTCCGTGCTGCTACGGAAAGTTACTCAATTAGAAATCTGACCCGGGAATCGAACCCAAGACCACGCTCAGCATCTGCGCTTGCGACCACGAAACCAATAAGACAGTAATATTACTAATATTGGAATACTAATACTGGAAGATTAAAAAACATAACACATAACATAGCATCACGCCTGTATTCCTCGAAGGGTTAGGCAAAGGTGTACTTTTGTACACCCACATTTCGCCGATGTCGTTATTGAGTCCCATGTAATAGTGGGCGAGCCTATTGCCATCAACCGGGCCCAGTTCTAGACTCCGTCCTGTTACTGAGAATTTCCATACAGAAAAACCCAATAAAACTTTACTCGACCCGGGAACCGAACCAATGACCTCACACTCAGCAATCATGCTTACGACCACTAGACCAATCAGGTAGCGAAGTCGTTGTAACACCTGCCCATACATATGGTCTATGACTCCGCAATAGTACCAATCAGCGGTGTGCATCGGTATCGACCTTGTCTTCACTTGCTCACTTGCGCACTCGCAACATATTCGTAGAACATATTATACTGTAATATAAATCTCGATTAGAAAAAAATTAGTTAAATAGAATATTTCTATTTCTTCTCCTCTCTAACTTAGGCCACAGCCTAACAACTTTACGCACTGGTTGGTCCACAGCACAAGATAATTCCCCGTATTTATTTCCGCAGCTATACCATACATACACATTCATACATCTGTGTTGTGTGTATGGCGTAATGTATCATTACTATGTTCACACTTTCACGATCTTCATTGATTGATAATTTATTCAAGACACATTGGATGAATGAATCAATCCTACACAATAGGTTTCGCAATCAAATATGTATCGTATGTTAACTTGCCCGGGTACGTCCTAAAACTGCGCCAGACACCGGAGGACGGGCAGCAGCGTCCTCTCACTAATGGGGATTATGGCAAACCCCTCCCTGGGGGGGGGGGGGGGGGGCTTTCGTTCAGCAGTGGACGTCTTCTGGCTGATGATGATGTTAACTTGCTGTTTCTTTGAGATTAAGTTAGTGAATAGACCCTGCATAAAGTTGCTCCGTACAAGGGAGAAATCCACTCTTAAACAACCGATAAAGAGTGAATGACCAGGTCAAAATCATATGCCTAACCTATTTAATATCGGAAAGCGGTTTTCAAAGTCAATGTCAACCATTTTTATTTCAAATGGGCCTTTACAGGCACTTTTAAAACGTTAAGAATTTAGGCGCACGGTTCCAAAGTGAATTGGTCCTATGGAGAAGAGATCGGAAAGAAACTCCATGGATACTTTTCAAAATATTGGTTTATAATGAGTTGAAGTTATTTTTAAGAACATGTAGCAATTTTAAAATAACAAAATAAAATAAAAAATACTCTTTAAGTTCAAGTTGCGACTGCCAATTCAAGTGTATGACAGCTCTGTCTAGTTTATAACCTAAAAACCACTACTTTATTCTATAAAATAAAACAATACTATAAACTAGGGCTGTTAAAAGAAGTAGTGATATGCAGTGAAAGTTATGTTTAGGATGAATATAGAGTACTTCCGCTCGCAGCTTCATACATACTAGCTTCCGCGCGGTTTACGAACCTGTACATTTTTCCGGGATAAAAAGTAGCCTATGTGCTATCCAGACTATAATCTATCTCTGTGCCAAATTTCATCCAGATCCGTTCAGCCGTTCAGGCGTGATTGAGTAACAAACATCCATCCCTCCATCCTCACAAACTTTCACATTTATAGTATTTGTAGGAAATTCAATCTATAGCGGCCTCCTACACTCCACCACACTTTGCTGTTCATTTTTGCTCAGTTCTAAGTTATTTATGTCTATAGTAAATATACAGGAAAACCATAAAATCTAAAAGGATGGCCGTATATTACATCACACCTTACATAAACCCTAAGCTGTATAATTATTTATTTTTATTCCAATAGTCGGCCATTACAGCTTAGGCTATTGTGTTACCGCTCCAATGGGCTCACTTTCTCCGTAATTTTCACTTGGGGCTCGATTTCTCGGACCTAAAGATGTAAGGTCTGTGTGGACCGTGACGGAGTGAAGGGGTGCTATTATCGAATGTTAAAAAAGCGTGTGACTTTCGATTTTTATGTTGGCAAATGAAATTAGAACCAGCCTTGTGCATAATAAGACCTCTTCTTCCTTGGAGAGTGATTGTTAAGAACCTCGTTTTAATTAATCAGGAAAAATTAATCGTTTAAAAATATTTCGATACTTCTAAAAAAGACGCCTTTTGTATATGCCTCACACAAAATATTGTGGTCAAATGGCCATATAAACATAACATAGCATCATGGCTGTATTGCCCGAAGACAATTTCCCCGATTATTTCCCCGATATCGTAACTAAGTCTCATGGAATACGGGCGAGACGATTGCCGCCTACCGGGCATAATCAAACACTTTTCCCGAGCTGCGAATCGAACCCATAGACTCATGCTCAGCAGTCGCGCATAACCACTAGCCCTAGTAAACAACACAACTAAAACACAAACAAATTCCAAACAGGTGATCTCATAGAACTGATCGGATCATTTCCACACGAAAACTACGACTATCAAACAAACACCAACCAATTTGAGGACCCAATCATAATTTACTCTGACACGAAGCCGAATTACCACCAAAAACCGGATCCCAACCACCAAGAACCGGATGAAACCGGTAACAACCGCCCGAGTTGGAACCAAAATCATTTTTACCATGTGAAACCTTCTTACCATGAAGGGAGTACGCAAAAGCCTGATGATTACTATAAGCCGGATTATCACGAAGGGAATAATGTTCAAGGTGATGATGATTATGTGCCAGTACACACGAACCATAAGCCGACGAGACCTAGTTTTCCCGGTGAGATTATGTGAACTAGGCTTTATATTTTTTGGTTATTTTTTTTCTAAATTTTTTCGACGATGAAACTCAAGATATTATAATATGATATTTACTATAAGATATTTTTGTAATATATAGGAACAATTTTTTTTTGCTAACTATTGAAATCAGCAAGAATTTCTCAAGTAAATTATACCTACTGTATTCAAGAACAATAAAATAATTTTTAATACAATTTCGCACAGAAAGCAGAAACTCTTGGTATGAATCATTTAAAAAAGACCCGAATACAAATATTTCTTCTAAAGAAACATGTAATTTTTCTTTAACTAATTAAAAATATTAAGAACTTGAGTTTTATCGTATTTTCTACCTCTTTCCTGCTTTTATTTGCACTGCGATTTCATAATCATCACGCACCGATCACGTCAAATCACGTCATTTTGTTGACCTAGTCACATGCTTTACAAAGTAACTTTGATACGACGATGCAAGTTCAACAAATTGAATTAAAATTGACGTCACTAATCAGCAAAGCGACTTAATCGACAAATTATTTTCAACAAAGTGACTTTGGTATGACGTTGCATGTTCAACGAAGTGACTTCGAAGCATTGTCAACAAGGTGACTGAACGATGTTGCATGTACAGCAATCTAATTTTAAAGCGTTGAACGTCATTGTATTTATCACGAAGTGACTTTGAATTGACGTTGCATGTCTCGCAATATGTTTTAAATATGCGCACGCTTTATTCACACCTGTTGCAGCTGTATATTTTTAAATGTGTTGTTATATAATATTTTGTGTGTAACCTGTTATATATGTGTATTATGTATGTATGTATTTTTTTTTTTACTTTTCTGTTACCTTATGCTTATGTTCTTTTTCTAAGGTTTATTTAAATATAAAGGCAGAGTAAAATATGAAATTATTTCAGGGAGGAGAATATCATGCTCTCTTATTTTTGAACTTATTGTTTCTTTCAAAAAGGACTGCATAATCTATACCTACATAAAAAGAGACACAACATTTTTGTTTCGTCAAATGAATGTATGACAAAATATAAATAAAAATCTTATTATTAAAATTTATAACTTATGCAAAGTTTTAATTTTCTCTACATGTTACATGACTTTAAATGTTCTCTGACTGTATATTTTTATATATATACATGTATATATTACGTATTTTATATTGACTGTGATTTCATATAAGCTTTCAACAGAAGAACTAATTCATCATATGATTGATTTAGAATATTTAGTTATTTACTTCAAATTCTATAAAATTATTTTTAAATTCTTTTTAAATTCTATAATATCTACTTCAAATTCATCGAAGTCTTGCTTTTGAATTTGCTCAGCAAATACCTTATTGGCTAGCCCAGCTATTAGAACATAGCGTATTTTGTCTATTTCTATTACTGAAACACTTACAGCTATATATATTTGTCTCTGTCTTCCGAACCATTCCTCCTACTAAAACTTGTCTACCTTCGCAGGTTGTGGTGAACACTTCACCCGTTCGAATCGTATCGTGGGTGGTCATTCCACCGGCTTCGGATCCCACCCTTGGCAAGCAGCCCTGATCAAGTCAGGCTTCCTTAGCAAGAAGTTGGCGTGTGGAGGAGCCCTTATATCTGATAGATGGGTCATCACCGCCGCGCATTGTGTTGCTACGTAAGTACCAAACTTGTTTTTCTGGGTTTAGTTAACATAACATAATATAGCACTCAAATGTAATGAGACGTGGTCGTTAACTGCTGCCTCTTAGAGAGGCTCAGGGTCACATAGCGGGCTCGGAGAATATTTGCGCGATAAAATCCGGAACGAGGATATTCGCCAAAGAACCAAGGTCACCGACATAGCTCTCAGGATTTGAAAGCTTAAGTAGCAATGGGCAGGCCACATCGCTCGAAGAACGGACAACCGATGGGGAAGAAAGGTTCTTGAGTGGCGATCATGAACTGGAAGATGCAGCGTAGGAAGGCCTCCTACTAGGTGGACCGACGACATTGTGAAAATCGCGGGCAACCGATGGATGCCAGTGGCGGAATGTCGTTCGATGTGGTGGTGTAAAGGGGAGGTCTTCGTTCAGAAGTGGACGTCTTCTGGCTGATGATGATGAATGTGATGAACGTAATATAGCACTACGCTAGTATTTCCCACAGAGTTAGGCAGAGGTGTTCAATTTTGTCTGCCTATGCCATCTGTTACCTTATTTCCGATTCTCTCCAAAATATAGATACACAAAAAGTGTACAATATTACATCCACATGTCACCGATACCATTATCAAGTTCCATGTAATAGGGACCGAGCTTATTGCCATCTCACGGGCAGTTACAATACGGGCAATAACACTTTGTTCGACTTAGAAATCGAACCGAGGATTAGTGCTTACCAGTCGTTCGTGAAGTTCTAGTTTGTGACTAAAATGAATTTTAACTCGAAGCGACACCGACAGCTCCGATCCATCCATTCAGTTTGTCCTAAAAAACGTAAACCATTAAACGTTATTTCTTAGAATACACATCCATCTAAAACTTCACCTAGATTCAGAATCCAGTCAACTTTTTGTACTTAATTACTCACTTTCAAATCTTAAGTGGGTCGTAGACTTCATCTAATAGAAATAAAACTACTGTTAAATAGTTTAGACTGTAGCTGTGAGGTAATATGTGTTATGTAATAAACGTTCTAATATGAATGGCTATTTCCGTTTGTGCATCCGTTCTAACTTTAACGCTTTGTTTTGTAACTGGATTGATGAGCTAGATTGCTGGTTCAATCATGTTTAAATATTTTGGATGTTCTTTTTTGTGATTTATTTTTCTTATTGCAAACCGACCCCAACATTATTCTGAAATGGCTTTGGGCGATAAAATCCTAAAGGCCACTTTTAAATTAAAACAGTTAATTGTGACTTTCGTATATAATTTTTCCTCTGGCATCATCGAGGAAATCCTGCGCATGTTAGAACCGAAAACAACTAGTTATTATTAATATTTTCTTTTAAAATGTAATATGACACAATACACAAAGCCAGCACGGTAAAATAAAATATGTTTTCACAGTCAAGAGTAGTTTTTATTAATGCCATAAATTTTACGTACCCTCCAAGTATCCTTTGCAAATAATAAGTAGACAATCATATTTTATAAGGATAATTGTAGAAACATAAAAAGTATTATCTATACCACATTATTGTCTGTAACACGAATTTACATGATTATAAAAACAGTTATTATTCTTCCGGATTAAGTATTTATATAAAATAAATGGCGTAAGCTCAGGTAGGCGTAGGTGAGGGTAGATGTTTCAGTAAAGTCGTAAGATAAATATATTTACTGCAGACCTTAGAGACTATTTTTTTACATTTTATCAAAGTATGATAAGAACTATTATTTATAAATAAATAAAAATGATAAAATTATTTTTCACACTATGAAAATCGTATTAAATAAGGCAATTATAAAATTTCTTACTAAGTTTAAACTGAAACCAATCTATACTTTTTTCCAGAACACCAAACAACCAGCTCCGCGTCCGTCTTGGCGAATGGGACGTCAGAGATTCAGGGGAAAGATACTCCCACGAAGAGTACGCAGTCCAAAGAAAGGAGGTTCATCCATCATATGAGCCAGCTGACTTCAGGAACGATGTGGCGTTGGTTCAATTAGATAGAGGCGTTGTGTTCAAGCAACATATATTACCAGTAAGTACCAATGGACTTTGGTCCCCTAATCCACACGAATGGGAAAATAAACTCTGTCTGTTACCTCATCACAACTAAATTACTGAACCGATCGTATTTAAATTTTGCCAAGAAATAGCCCGAGACCTGGAGAAGGACATAGGCTTATTTTTACTATTGCAGCAAAACTCTTATTAGATGATAAATACAAAATACATGCAGACGAAGTCACAGGCAACAGCTACACATAACATAACATAGCATCACGCCTGTATTCCCTGAAGGGTTAGGCAGAGGTGTATCACTGTAACCCACATTTCATTGATACCGTTATTGAGTCCCATGTAATAGGGGGCGAGAGGCAACAGCTAGTATTATATAAAAGTGAAAAAAAAAAAAACAGATCAGACCTAATTATCTACGTACAATATTCCTCTATCGACTATATTACATTCTTCTCTCCTGTCATTTCCAGGTGTGTCTCCCTCAGAAGCAGATGAAGCTAGCCGGCAAGATGGCGACTGTAGCAGGGTGGGGTAGAACCAGACACGGACAAAGTTCCGTGCCATCAGTATTGCAGGTAATATTGAATAAAGGTCTAGTAAAATAAGTATTACCCAAGGAGCTATTCTGGGCCCCTTTCTGATAGTGTGAAATTTTCTTTATGTATAATGTAAGATTGTGGCAAAGACTGAAAAACACTGATTGATAGCTTGTTACAATAGTTTTTTCATTAACTTATAACAAATTATAGTTTGAATACACAATTAAATACTTTAGTTTAGGCTCATATTTTTGTTCCTTTGTTATCATACTTGTAAAATGCATGATTAACATTATCGTAAGTAATGGTTATCTCACAATCATTACGGGAGTCAGCAACCCAAAAGTCTGACAACCGTTCTAACACATTATCAGTGTCTCCCAGTAATTAAGTGGCGGAGGTCAGATGGCAGTCGCTCAGTATAAACTGTATTCAGCCACAACCGGTAAGACTGGAAGCCAATCCCAACATAAGAAAAAGCTAGATGGACCTATTTACAGTTACTCACTGAATATTTCTGATATTTTCAGGAGGTTGATGTCGAAGTGATTCCGAATGAGCGTTGTCAGCGATGGTTCAGAGCGGCCGGACGACGGGAGACCATACATGATGTGTTCTTATGTGCTGGGTACAAAGAGGTATGGAAGACGCAAAATATTTCCGTCTCTTTTGTACTTAACAGTAGGTCCATTAGAAAGAGTGAGAGATTTTACTATACAACAACATGACGGTTGGGGCAGTGGTTAAGCGATCAATTGCTGCGGACATCAGTCCCTAGATAGGTAACTGATTTTCACACATCGAGACCCCTCAACAGTTGGTTCCGGGTGTCATATTAATACCTATGACAGAGGCTACAAGTGTCAGCAGCCCAGGTCTGAAAACCAGTCTAACTTTAGAGTATCAGAGTCTCCCAATAATTGTGTGGCGGAGTTCAGATGACAGTCACTCCGTGTAAAATACTGATATTCAGCCGCAACCGGTTAGACTGGAAGCCAACCCCAATGTAGTTGTAAAAAGGCAGGCAGGTAATGACGGTAATACTTTACAGACGGTTATTTTTATGTATATTTCTTTCCAGGGCGGTCGTGACTCCTGCCAGGGTGACAGCGGAGGCCCTCTCACAATGAAACTGGAAGGGCGAAGCACCCTCATCGGCCTCGTCTCATGGGGCATCGGCTGTGGACGAGAACACTTACCAGGAGTATATACCAATATACAGAAATTTGTGCCCTGGATTGATAAACTTGTCAATCCTTAGACATTTTAGGTATTTAATTTAATTCAATCCATCAATAATTGCCTAATTTATGAAATATGTTGCGCGGGAAGATAAGTCAAAGTCATTTTATTTCAACTGGGCCTTTATAGGCGCTTTAAAAACATTATGACAAACTTGTCAATCCTTAGACATTTTAGGTATTTAATTTAATTCAATCCATCAATAATTGCCTAATTTATGTAATGTGTTGCACAGGAAGATAAGTCAAAGACATTTTATTTCAACTGGGCCTTTATAGGCGCTTTAAAAACATTATGATTCTAGTTGCACAGTTCCAAAAGTAAGGAACTCTGCCGACATACAAACAATACCGATAGTATTATATCGAAGACAAGATGTAACCATTTAAACTTTAGGTAATTAATACCTAATTTAAAAAATTAAAAAACTAAGAGACAATTGAACAAATAATCTACCTAAGACTCCAGAAAGTGCCTTAAGTCAAAGTCAAAGTTTTTTGTTTCAACTAGGCCTTTACAGGCACTTTTAAAAAGTGGGTTGGTCCTATAGAGAAGAGACCGGCAAGAAACCCCATGGATACTCTTTTCAAAACATAAAATGTAAATTACAATTAATAATCTTAAATTTAACATGTATTAGAAATACAAAACATCAAATCAATCACTTGTTCAAATGACTCATTCATTCTAATAATTATCAATGGTTTTAACCTTATGGTTGTCTCTCAATGAAGTTAGAAATTTAAAACACCTCTATAAGTTGTTGTGTCTAGTGCCTTAAGATGCAATTTACTTGGAAATTACAAAAAGTGCCTTAAATTGGCAATATATCTATATCATTCGTTCAGTCAGTCTTCCATTCAGTCAATAGTCATCCATTCCATCATTCTTCAGTGATTATTTATTATGATTGAGCAATTTATTAATCATTCATGGCTTTATTATGATTGAGCAATAACTATGCCAATCATAAATTAATTCAAAAAAATTGACAATCATTTATCAATAAAAAAAACATTCATTTATTCATTCAATCAATCAGTCATTTCAAATTCATGAATAATAAAGTTAGAAGGGCACCTCCATCAGTCAATTATTCACTAAAGATATTATATATTACGCTGAGATATTAAGATGAAAACTGTTTTATATCTTCAAGCATAATCATACATCATACATTTTCAAATTTCATACATTCATTCATCTCATTGCGTGTCAACAATCTATCATTTCTCATTTGTCAGTCTTTATCAGATGTCATTAATTTGTCAGTCTCATCAAAGATTTTCAGACTGCGTTATAATTATTCGGTCATCAAGACCACATTACATTACTGTAATTTTTTATCAAACTTCATATTTTTTTATTATTGTTAGCCCGTAATCTCCCACTGCAGGGCAAAAGCCTCCCTACTCTCCTTCCACTTCTTTCTATCTTGTTGTGTATCATGAGAGAGTAAGGGATTAGACAAATTAACCCACGGCGCTTGTCTGATGCGACTTGGTGGGTGTACAGAAGACCACCTGACTGGGTCTGTGGGTGCCGCCTTTGACGTGCAAAACGTTCATCAGCCGCCGCCCTGAGCCGTCATCCTTTACTAATGCCGACTGATCCACCCGAGCCTATTTGGATATATCAATCCCATAGCCCGCGGGTGGCGTTCTACATTTAGTTCAGTACTAAATGCATGACAATTTAATGTCATATCATCAAACTTCATATATTCATATAAAACATCTTGCGCGAGAATATAACAATACCGATAATATTATATGGAAGAAAGGATTTACCGATATTGAGTCAATATCGTTACTGTGATATGTGAAATTATCATTATTATCAACCATATCGATAACGATATAACATAGCATCACGCCTATATTCCCCGAAGGTTTAAGCAGAAGTTAGGCAAGTCAGGCAGGGGCAAGCCTACTGCTATCTACCGACCCGGGAATCGAACCCAGGTCCTCACGCCCAGCATTCACTTGCGACCACCAATGAGGCATTCCTATAATATAACGATATAAATATAAAAATATCGTTAGCAATTTGATTATCTCTTGCGTTGTCGGTGAAGGAAAACATCGTGAGGAAACCTGCACACATGAGAGGGCTCCATAAAGTTCTCGATGGTGTGTGTAGTCCGCCAACCCGTACCGGGCCAGCGTGGTGGACTTTATTATAAAAGGCCTATGTTCAGTAATGAGCGGACTATTATTATTATCATTATTATATCGGAGGAATATCGTTATGATAATGTGAATTATCACTATCCCCAACATTAAACATTTTATGGGTAACATTGTCCAATTTGGGCAAATGTATGGAATACTCGTAAAATCCTAAATTAGGATTCGAAAGGACTATGTGGTCCAATGTTAATAGAAATGAATAATTATAAGAAATATGTGATTAGATCTAAATCTATTTATTTTTAGAATTATTGTTTTTCTTTTTAATTTAATACTTTTTGTATGTTAATAAAATATTTTTGTAAAAGTGATGTTTTTATTCATCGTTTTCACCTTGGCTATAAATTATACAATACTAACTGATGCACGCGAATTTTTTTGCGTGTATTTTGTATTGATTTGTGTATTAATATGTGTTTTACTGCAATCTATACTAATATTATAAAAATGTAAATTTGTTTGTAAGTTTGTGTGTAGGGGATAATCTCCAGAACTAATGATCCGATTCTAAAAATTCTTTCACTGTTAGAAAGCTATATTATTCCTGAGTGCTATAGGCTATAAATTGTATGTAAATACACGTCGGTTACGCGGACGAAGTCGCGGGCAAAAGCTATATATACAGGTCCATGGCTACCTCTATGTAAAATTTTCTTACTATCAGTTAAGTGGTTTAGTCATTTTGAGGATACAAACAGACAGAGTTACTCTCGCATTTATAATAGTGAACGGTTATCAGTGGCGTGCGGTTCATAAAGACAAAAAGACACTGCCTACCCTACATAACTCAGATAAATATTTATTATAAGATATTTGAGGTGGCACATCACATACATCATTATTTAATCGACAACACGACGAACCAATACTAACATGCAGTAGGTATTATTGGTAAGTAAGCTTTTAAAATTTTCTGCCTACCCTGTCTGAAACCTTGTGTGTGTCATAATAATATCCAAACTCCAATGTTATACTCACCTGCCCGCGGTATACTATGAGTTCGATGATGAACAAAGATCTGTTTATTATAATTTTGTAGAAAGAAAAATTTGACCGTGACCAAGAATCGAACCTGCTATCACCTGGTTCAGTAAACCAGCCACGAAAGTTCGACAACTGCTTATTGTAAGTATTTGCTTTCAACAGAAATTTTAGAATTCGCTTTGAATTACCCACATTACCCACATTGGTACCCACGACACAGGAGAAATCCTAGTGTGGGACAACGTTCATTAAAAAAAAAAAAAAATTAATTCGTAATTAATTCATTTGTTATAATTATATAATATTTTTTTATTTTAGTGTCGGATTATTGTAATTGAAGAATTATAATATTATATGAATTTTTAACACAGTTTTATAGAAAACAAAAGAAGGATATGAAATAAAAAGAACGGCACGGTTGGCGCAGCAATTGATAGATCCACTGCTACTATAGACTTTGACCCCTGAGTTTGTTTCGGCGTTTCTTCTCAGGGATAGTCATAGGAAATGCCGACGCCATCTAGTTTAAAAAAGACGTGTAAAAGTGATTGAAAAATCCTAATTGCAAAATAAATAATTTCATTTCATTTCATTTCATTTTTACGCTATGGGTCGCGGGTTCGATTCCCGGTCGAAACAAATATTTGTATGATCTACAGTAGGGATGTTACGGAGGTGGATTTATCGGAGGCGGAATCGGAGTCGGAGGTTCTCGTAGTGACCTCCGAGTCGGAGGTGAATCGGAGTCGGAGTCGGAGCAAATCTACGAATTTAAAATGTAAATAAATAAAAAAGAAAAAACTTGTCGCAACTCGTTCACTCTTCGTTCATCAGTTGCACAGAACACATATACTCAGTCAGATGTCAGTGTCACATAGAAAGCGCTCGGTAGCGCTGCAGCGATAGCTAGTCATAATTTGTAAGTCCGATATATACCTCCGTTTTGATATATCGGAACCGGAGCCGGATTCGGAGGTGTAATTTTAATCGGAGGTTCCGACATATCGGATTCGGAGTCGAAGCTCCGTAACATCCCTAATCTACAGATACTTGTTCCGGATTTCGTAGTACCGTGTATGTCCATGTGAATATTTGTATTAGTAAACGCACCCACGACGCATTATAAATTATAATTCCTAGTGTGAGGCAAGGTTTTTTTAACATTAGAAAGAATACCTTTTAAAAAATCATTGTTCAAATTTGCGGCAGGCCTCAAATTATGTACAGCCTGTATCTTTGTTTATAACGGTAAAAATGTACAACCATTTGATGATGATTGATGTTTTAAATGGAGAGTGTGTAGTGAATGCGAGCTACAGTGAATTTAAACTACACTTAACAAAATAGCACCTATATACAATCCAACTTTGAAATAAACATTGAATTGCCCAAGCGCATCTTCATAGAGCCGTTGACACTTTAAAAAGCGCCATCTGTGACTTTATTCTTGTACTATTTAGGCCTAACGCTACTCACAAGTCTACACCATTATCCAATAGAGCCTCAAAATCCTTTCTAATACAAACTTTTTGGTTTCGTAATGCAGATGGCACTGTTTACTGTGTATCTTTTCTGTTTGTTCGACGTTATAGGAAATATCTTTCTTTTATGGCACAGAATATTTTACAACCAGCCTTATGTCATTTCCATAGATTTTCTGAGTGTCCTCATCATTCTCCTGCCGCCACCCAATTACTGGGAGAGACTGGTCAGACTGGTTGTCAGACTTTTTGGGCTGCTGACACCTGGGACCATCTGCTAAACGTGCTTTCCGAGGCAAGGAGGGGTCTCGATTTGTGAAAAATGGTTACCCATCCAAGGACTGACCGCGTCAAGCGCTGCTTGACCTGTAAGATCGACCGATCAGCACGGCAGCCATGTAGCTAAGAGCATCATGGCTTTTCTCTTATCGTTATTAAATTAATATCGATTGCATTCTGTGTTTCTATATACTTACTCGTACTACTTTATAAGAAAGATTTTTTTCCTTATTAGAAACTAATAATAATCCCAATATTTATAGTAGGTTATTATATAATGATCCAAGAGTAAATTATATAAAAATGTATTATGTCAGAACATTTATATGTACATTTTTTATAATACATTATTATAACATTGTTTAAATGGTTTAATAAAGTGAATATGGTAACAAACTGCTTCACGCGTGCTAACCGTGGTGATGCGAACATGTTCACGAGAAGTAGTCCTAAATCAAGCACTCTTAAATGATATAATTAAATCATCATTATTAACATCATCATCATCATCATCATCTGCCAGAAGACGTCCACTGCTGAACGAAGGCCTCCCTCAAGGGGGGGTTTGCCATAATCCCCACGCTTGGCAGGCGGCTTGGGGATCGCAGTGGCTCACCGATTAGTGAGAGGACGCTGCTGTCCGTCCTCCGGTGTCTGGCCGCAGTTTTAAGACATACCCGGGTCACTTAAGACGTACCCGGGTCATCATTATTAACACAAATATGTATTTCTTTTTTTTATAGATAGTGCATATGTTAAGTTACACTCGTTGATGTCTTTTGTTCAGCGTAGCATACACGCTTCAACAACAATAATAACTATACTTTTTTACTTTTATATTATACTTTTTTATATAATTATATAACATAAATCCCATACATATATAAAATTTTCTAATTGAAAAAGCCAAAAGCACTAGTCCCAACTAATAAACTAATAAGGTAAGTTTTTTTTAACTGTATCTATATTGTGGTTGACCCGGGTACGTCTTAAAACTGCGGCCAGACACCGGAGGACGGGCAGCAGCGTCCTCTCACTAATCGGTGAGCCACTGCGATCCCCAAGCCGCCTGCCAAGCGTGGGGATTATGGCAAACCCCCCCTTGAGGGAGGCCTTCGTTCAGCAGTGGACGTCTTCTGGCTGATGATGATGATGATATTGTGGTAGCCATATTTAGTTGCACTTGAATTTAACTGCCTCATTGGTCTATTTGTCGCAAGCGCGACTGCTGAGCATGAGGTAATGGGTTCAGTTCCCGAGTCGATCAAAGTTGTTATGTGTTTCTGTATGGACATTTTCAGTAGCAGCAATGAACCTGGTACTGTGCCCGGTAGACGGCAATAGGCTTGCACCATATTAAATGAGGCTTGATAACGGCCTCTGCCTAACCCTTCGGAGAATACAGGCGTGATGCTACGTATGTTAAATAAAATAAACATTTTTGGTACCTAGGTATAAAATAAAAGTTGTAACAGTCAATTACTGGCGATTGCAGTTGAAGGTTAACTACCAGCCTGTCTCTGCCAGTATAAGAACGTATTTTTGCAATATTCAATGCATCAGCGTATTATGAAGCTAAAAATTAAAATACACAATACACTAGCAGTGGCGTGCGGTTGATAAAGACAAAAAGACACTGCCTACCCTACATAACTCAGATAAATATTTACTATAAGATATTTGAGGTGGCAAATCACATACATCATTATTTAATCAACAAGACGACGAACCAATACCAACATGCAGTAGGTATTATTGGTAAGTAAGCTTTTAAAATTTTCTGCCTACCCTGTCTAAAAACTCTGTACACGCCGCTGTACACTGGCCAACACTAGACTACCTCGCTTGGTTTTATTGGTCGGCGAAAATGTTGTTGGGATTTTTTGTTTCTTTTTAGGTTGCAGTCTGATAATTTGGAGTTATCGCGTATTTTTGAAATATTTAACACTAGCTTCCGCTCGCGGCTTCGCTCGCGTGATTTACGACCCGTACATTTTTCCGGGATAAAAAGTGGCCTTTATTCATCTGAATAATCTAAACCAGCGTTTCTCAAACTTTTTTGACGACGGAACCCTTATGGAAAACGAAATATATGACGGAGCCCTAGGTAGTTCATGTGTACACTTTATTAATAATCATATTACTTGACATTAACATTGGCATCTAATGGGAGCCATGAAACTGTTTTTTAATTTTCATCATTTGTTTGATGTAAGGCTTACCATTATTTTCGTGGAGAGTTCGCGGATCCCTAGGGCTCCGCGGAGCACACTTTGAGTATGGCTGATCTAAACAAAGACAAATATAATATTAATTGTAAACCCCCATTTTTTTGTCACGCCTGTCGAGTCTCCCGTGGATCCCTGGGGGTCCACCTGGACCACTTTGGGGAACTAATGCATTAGACCAATGAGACAGTCATGGGATTTTCGGTTACGTTCAGTTCTTAATTCTCAGTAGCAGCTCAATATTCCAAATTATGAATTTATATAACCTAATATGATAAATAAACGATCTGTTTACCCACATTTCTGGCCAACCTGTTACCTCGTACAACAGAAACCCGTTTCTCAATAACATACAAAGGAAAACTTGCAGAAAATGTCAAATACCTTGACTATCAAGTTAGTTCATCAATTCTTTAAATGTGAATAAATTAACTTATTCAAAGAAAAACACTATTTATGTGTGTTTGTGTGAATGACGCCATCTCAGAAATAGCTAAACCGGTATCTGTGTTTTTTTTTTTTTTTTTTTTTTTTTTTTTTTTTTTTTTTTTTTTTTTTTTTGTATTTCTCCTGTGTCGTTGTTTACAAACATATATATCACATGCACACACAACCAGACCAGAAACAACTATCTGTAGATCATATAAATATTTGTGAGATATTTGTGTTATTGGATTTTCCTGTATAGAAATTCTCAGTAGCAGCTCGGAGTCTGGAACTGTGCCCGGTAGATGGCAATAAGCTCGTACGTCCGTCGAAATGGAGGTGTGCAATATTACACCTCTGCCTAACCCTTCAGGGAATACACGCGTGATGCTATGTTATGTTATAAATATTTGTTTGTTCGGGGATCGAACCTTCGACACGTCGCGCAAAAGCTAATCTTTTAACTACTGCGACAACCGTATTGTTACGAATATAAGGAGAAGACGAAATGGTACATTGGTTAATTGGTGTAGTGAGATATTAGACTGGTGAGCGTGAGGTGTTGGGTTCGATGCTCGGGTCGGGCAAACTGTTATTGAAATTTTCTGTATGATAATTGTCAGAAGCAGCGCGGAGTTTTGAACTGTAGACCACTGCCTAACCGTTTTAGTCACAGGCTTGGTACGAGGATATTACTAGGCCTTAAAAATAAAACTCAACTTTGCAGCAAAGTCTTTTAAATAATAGAATCACATTTCGTTCTCGAGATCGCAACAAAAAGGCAAACAAAATCCATATAAAGATACGCCTCGGCGATCTGCGAGTCGCGTTAATTTTATTACATATTGAAATTTTTTAATCCAATCAAAATGTCACAAGAATCAAAAATTTCAAACCATTCTAAACCGTATACCCTTCTTAAAGAATCCATTGCGTTATCAAAATGATTATTATATGCTTTAAGGTTCATTTTTGTTTAACAAAATACTTTGTACATATAACTTTTGTTTGTTTGATACAAAACTTGTTCCGTAAGATGAAAAAAAGGATTAATGTTTTGCAAAGTCCGAGTCTTGCCGATGCTTGGTTTGTTTTTAAGTGTCCTTTCATTTATATATTGATATATTTGTATTAGGTATATATATGCAGTGGCGTGCGGTTCATAAACACAAAAAGACTACCTACCCTACATAACTTAGATAAATATTTATTATAAGATATTTGAGGTGGCAAATCACATACATCATTATTTAATCGACAAGACGATGAACTAATACTAACATGCAGTAGATATTTTTGTTAAGTAAGCTTTTAAAAAAATCTGCCTACTGTCTAAAAACTCTGTGCACGCCGGTGTATATATGTGGTATGGTAGGTATTATTTATAGATATGCTTTGTGCACTCAAAAAGCTTACCTCGAGTGTCAAGTAAGACAATATCTGTAAATAGGCTAGATGACTGCATCAAAAATAAATTCTGAAATCTTGTTTGCTAAATGGTTTTCCTTTTAAAAACTCAGTAAAATTTAATCTCTTGCTTATCTTTGGCCTTTTCAATTTTTAATTTATCAAAATCACACAATAAGTACATCAATGATAGATAAATAGATAGATAGTCTGGTCGACACTTCCCCAAGTTTCTTTCAATAACACTGTTATTCCTTTATCTAAAAACGTAAAGAACTTGGGGATTTATATCGATAGCACTCTTTCCTGGACAAAACAGCTGCAGGAAGTCAGTCGTAAATTGTTTGCTTCGGCAGGCTCCTTGAGACGCCTTCGTAATTTTCTCCCCGTTACTACCAAAATTACGTTAGCACAATCTCTTCTACTCCCAATCCTTGACTATGCTGATGCCAGCTATCTTGATCTCACCCAAGACCAATTTGACAAGCTTGAGCGACTTCAAAATCTTTGTATCAGATTCATATTTGGTTTACGCAAATATGATCACGTTTCTGAATTCCGTACTAAGCTCAAATGGCTTCCTATCAGTGTTGCCAAAAGTACGGCAATTGCCGTTTCATACGGCAATTAGGCCTCCAAATCACCCAATGTACGGCATACGGCAGGATGCTCATTACCGTACTATAAAATACGGCAATCCGGCAACTGAATAAAAATCTTTTAAAGTCGAAAAAATCAAGAGATGAAAAGAGTTTCATTTGTTTTTTTTTTTCTTAAAAGAATTAACGTTAGGCCATAGTATCACAGTTTTGCTTCTTGTCTTGCAACTAGATAACATAATAAACATATAACATGACATCACGCTTGTATTCCCCGAAGGGTTAGGCACAGGTGTACCATTGCACACCCACATTTATTGAGACCCATGTAATAGGGGGGCGAGCTTATTGCCGTCAATTGTGCGCAGTTCCAGTGTGCTACTGAGAATTTCCATAGAGAAAAACCCAAAAACACTTTGCCCGACCAAAGAATCGAACCCAGGACCTTACACTCAAAAATTGCGCTGGCGACCACTAAACTAATGAGGCAGTCAGACTGCCTCAACTAGATTTTTTTTTTTTTTAAAACGTTGCCCCACACTAGGATTTCTCCTGTGTCGTGGGTACATTTTACAAACATACATGTCACATACACACATACAACCAGACCCGAAACAACTATCTGTAGATCATACAAATATTTGTTCCGTGCGGGGATCGAACCCGCGACACGTAGCGCAGAAAGCTAATCGCTTAGCCACTGCGCCAACCGTGCCGTCGATCTGTACTTTTTGCGTTAATCATAAATATGTATTGTTTTATCCGTATTTATTGTCCTCAGAAAGAATTGAGGCGGGAAATCCCTCCAACCTAATTCTTTCACATTTAATGGAACAAGAAGAGTAAAACTACTCAGTACACGAGAGAGTAAGTCAGTATACGTAATTTTATATCTTTTCTTTTTTTTGTAAATGTACGGCAATTTATTTTAAAATACGGCAATTTTTACCCTGGTGTACGGTATCCCGAAATCTAGGCAGCGGCAACACTGCTTCCTATTCGCCTTCGCCGGAATGCCCATATTCTCTATTTGCTTTATAATGTACTCTTTAATCCCTCTACCCCTTCTTATCTTAAAGAACGCTTTCAGTTCCTTTGTGACACACATTCTAAGTTCTTGAGATCATCAGAAAACCTAAAATTAAGCATACGTATGCATTCCACCTCCTTTTTTGATAAATCTTTTACTATTCAAGCAGCTCGCTTGTGGAATGCACTACCTAGTGAAGTGAGAAGTGCTCAAACATTACCTATCTTTAAGAAAATGGTACACGAGCATTACCTTTCACTGTAATTTTGTTCATCTCCTTTCCCAGTTATATATATATTTATTAGTTTATTATATATATATATACTATAAAATATATATTTTATTTTTATGTATTTGTATTATTATGTTTATGTATGTTGTTTTTGTACACTAGACAGCCCAATATCTGTCTCCCTTCTTTCAGTCCATCCAAAGGTTGTCTGGAAGAGATCGCCTTGTGCGATAAGACCGCCCATTGTACACAAATAATTGTATATGTCTGTCCTGTATATTTTATGTGGTGTACAATAAAGTGTATAATAAATAAATAAATAAATAGATAGATAGAACTGTTTTTATTTCAAATAAACCTAATACAGGCAATTATGAAACGTTATAGGACTCTAGTTGCACTGTTCCAAAAAGTTGGTCCTATGGAGAAAAACCGGCAAGAAACTCCATGGATACTCTTTTAAAGTCTGTTTTAACAATCTTGCCATGAACATAATGTAGAAAAAATATGGGAAAACAATGTAGGTTTCATCAAATAAATACTAAATGCAACTTTAACATAAAGTCTGTTAATAAAAATAAAAGTAAAAGGAATACCCCTACACTGTGCTCACATTTACAATGGATAGCCATCTGTAACTAGCGTAAGATTACATTATATATGTATATAAAGAAATTGGTTATCAAAGATTAACTTACAACGGCAACTAGCTTACGAAAATGAAAAACTATGACGTCACGCTTTTGTATTCCAAACATTTTTAGAACAAAACGTCGTTTTTAGCAGTTCATAAATAGTGATTCAGGTGACTAGTGCATAGTCATCTACCGTATCGTCTTTACTAGCTTACGAATTCTTTTTTTTTTAATAAATATTTTACTAAGATCTAGCCTCATTGGTCTAGTGGTCTCAAGCGCGACTGCTGAGCGTGAGGTCCTGGGTTCGATTCCCAGGTCGGGCAAACTGTTATTGGGTTTTTCGGTATGGAGATTCTCAGTAGCAGCACGGAGTCTGGAACTGTGCCCGGTAGATAGCAATAGGCTCGCTGCCTATTACATGGCACTCAATACAGCATCGGCGAAATGTGGGTGTCCAATAGTGTACCTCTGCCTAACCCTTCGGGGAATACAGGCGTGATGCTATGTTATGTTATGTTTACTAAGAATTATACTAGAATTTAGTTTTCCATTTTTAATTGAAAAACAAAAGACGATGTACAGAAAATCACAAAATCGGTTGACTTCATTTTACCCATTCAAGTAGTAAAGCAACATTTTTGTTTTCTATTCTTTTTTCTTTTTTTAAAAAAAAAACGTTGCCCCGCACTCGGATTTCTCCTGTATCGTGGGTACAGTTTACAAACATACATGTCACATGCACACACAACCAGACCCGAAACAACTATCTGTAGATCATACAAATATTTGTTCCGTGCGGAGATCGAACCCGCGACACGTAGCGCAGAAAGCTAATCGCTTAGCCACTGCGCCAACCGTGTCGTCAAATCTAAATTTAAATCCTTACCTAACCGAGTGTTAGGTGAATGTTAAACATGATGCGTCATTACATTATGTATTACGCCAATACCTTGTCCCCAATGGCAGGTGGAAACCGATCACCTGTTCCAAACTCGGGTAAAAAAAGGGATCAGTAAATGACATATGTTGTAGTTGCGTCTACACGCCTTGTCTTCTAATAAAATGCATCTTGTAGATACATCTCTATTAGTTTCTATTTTTGTATATGTTTTCTGTTTCTGGTGTGCAATAGAGAGTATTGTATTGTAAAATAGAATCATTAATTGATTGCCTCATTGGCCTGCTCGCAAGCACAACTGCTGACTAAGAGGTCCTGGGTTCCGTTCCCAGGTCGAGCAAAGTAGAAATTCTTAGTAGCAGCACGGAGTTTGGAGCTGCGTGTACGCAATAACCCTTCGAGCTTTTGAGCTCACAAGCGTGACGATTTTGTCACGCCATATTTTATTTAAAGCTAGCTGTTGCCCCCAATTTGTTTGTGTACTTATTTATTATCTTATTAGTGTTTTGCTTCAATAATATACGCCTAAGTCCTTCTCAAGGACCTAGGCTACCTCTATGTTAAATTTCATAACGATCGGTTCAGTGGTATAGTGGTGAGGGAACAAACAAACAGAGTTACTTTCGCATTTATAATAGTGTATATTATTTAAAACTAGCAATTGCCCGCAACGTCATCTGCGTGTTTTTTTTCTAATTAGTGTATTACTGCAATAATTATCTTCATTCTCCAGGATCCAGGCTACCTCTTTGTAAGATTTCATAACGATCGGTTCAGCGGTTTAGTCGTGATGAGGTAACAAACAGACAGAGTTACTTTCGCATTTATAATATAGAGTATACTCGTAATAACCTATCTTATTTAAAAGTAGTTATCTTTGCTGAGTAAAACAATATTATTTTCTGCAAGAAGGGAATGAGTACATAACATCTCCGCGTTTTAAACATATAAATAGCCACATTTATATAAAGTTCAAACGGCCTTTAGTAGACACTATAAAAATATTATTAACTTTATACTTTATTATTATTAACGATTACGAATCCGTGCATTTTCCCGGGATAAATAGTAGCCTATGTGCTATTCCAGGCTATAATCTATCTTTGTGCCAAATTTCATCCAGATCCATTCAGCCGTTCTGGCGTGAAAGAGTAACAAAGATACATCCATCTATCCATCCATCCTCACAAACTTTCACATTTATATTATTAGTAGGATAAAGTAGGATAGGATAAAATACTTTGTGGAGAATCAGGTTTTTGTGACGTGTTCTTAAAGGTTGTATGACGAAACACATTGATTTGTTGTGGGTCTGTGTGTGTACGGCCTAATCTCAGAAATAAGGCCTTATTCGCACCTGTGGGAGTATTAGGCTGATTATGTAGTAGTTTATAACATGGTATCACGGCTGTATTTCCTGAAAGGTTAAGCAGGGTACTGTTGTTCACCAACGTTTCGTTGATGCTATTATTTTGTCTCATGGAATAGTTGCCATCTACCGGGCAAAATTCCAAACTTTAGGCTGCTTTTTATTATTTACATATACCTAGTAAAATTCAAATAACATTTTGCCCGACCCGAGAACTGAACTTAAGATCTCACGCTCAGTGTTAGCGCTTGCAACCACTACACTAATGAGGCATTTTGAGAATAATTGTTTGTAAGTTTAATGTGTTATTATTTTAAGCTTACTTTTTTATTACTCATAAGTGGTCAAGATTTTTAAAAATACCTTCAATCATGATTATTTTTATCAATAACAAAGTTTTATTTATATTAATGTATCCATACTTCCAATAACACCCAGTCACGAAGTCTTAAAAAATCCTTTAACGTCTCCATTCAATTAAGTCGATAATCGCCTACATTGATCATAAGACCTTTTTAGTAAAGGCCGTTCGGTCTGCGCCCGCGCACCTCGCCAGTGCAACACCCGACACAGAACGCGCGGCCGCGATGCGACAGCCAACGAACAATTTAAAAAACGAACACGAATTTACATTTTCAAATTGAAAATTTAACACTCTTCTAACGTATTCTGTATAAATCTGACGTGTGTTTTAAATTCAAAATTGGAATAATGTGAATAGTTTTTTTTTTCTTATTTCTTCATGTGTAGGAATGTGGTAGTGTCCATGCACAAAAGAACGAGTGTTGTGTGATTTTTTTATTGTTTTTTTTAATGAGGTGACAGCCTCGGAGTCTCTGTGGGATAAAAGTGTTTCTATAAGGTAAGAAATATCGATACTTTGCATAACATCTGTTCATTGATGATCGTGGGTTTAAAAAAAACCTTCGGGTCGATCCGTAAGGTCAAACAGAATATGGCGTGACGGATTGGTCTTTTTGTTTCTTTTTTTTTAACCCTTAAATGGACTTTTTACTTTGTTCATAAGCTAATAATTTTACCTGACTTCTCTTAAGTTTTTGTGTAGGTATTTTACAGGTTATTTATGGGGTATTGTATGCTCCTGTACGAGCCTTTCTTTTCATACAATTTAAATGGAAATGTTTTATTAAAATGTAATAGGTCTGGTCATTGTAAGTAGTTGAAGGTTGCCGACGAGCAACCGGTTCTTGTAACCAGTTTAAGGGTTACATTCTTACACAAATTAGACTAAGGTTAGGTTACAATGTGTTTTGATATTAATTTCGGTTTGGTAATCGACCTCAATCAGCGCAAATTGCGAGACGCGAGCTATCATTTTTCAGTGATCATTCCCCTTCGTCTTCATCAACTTAGTGGCGGTCCGAGGAGGGGTCGTGGGGTTTCATGCCCCCCCCCCCCCCCAAATCGTACACATCAAACTGACAAACCTCCTAAAAATAGACAAATTACCAAAATTTTAAGCAAATTATTAAATTCCTACTTAAAACGTCTAAACAATGAAATTTAAAAATGGAAGTTTATTTTTTTATTATAATATTATATTTTTCTTTTCGTCAAATAAATTATAATTTAAAACTAAATATTCCAGTTGTATATCTTGTATAAATCATACCCTCAAACAATCTTTGAGTGTTTAGAGCTCTTCATATAGCCTCAGAGGTACAAACGTTTCATACCAAAGCCTGTTATCACAAGGGTGTATCGTAGAACTGATGGTCATATGCTTATATTGGTCGGTGACGTTATTAGGTTCGATCTAATATGTCATAAGTGTGTGTGTGTGTGTGTGTGTGTGAGGAGGAAAAGCCTGATAGATGTTATTGGGTTTTTCTATAAATACTTTTTAGTAGACGCTCCTAGGTTCATTCCCCTAGTTTTATTTTTATTTTTTTAAAACATTTTCCACTAGTATTTCTCCTGTATCGTGGATACAGTTTACAAACATATATGTCACATACACACACAACCAGACCAGAAACATCTATCTGTAGATCATACAAATATTTGTTCCGTGTGGGAATCGAACTCGCGACACTAAGCGCAGAAAGCTAATAACTTAGCCACTGTGCCAACCGTGTCGTCAAATTTCAGCTTCATCCCATCTCATCTGCCTAGCCCAGAGGTTCCCAGACTTTTATTCTCATAGACAACTTTCAAAATTTAGCTGGTTCCCGTGGACCCCCTGCAGCTACATTTCTACCATATTGTAAATTGAATTGTAAACCCCCATTTTTTTGTCACGCCAACGTAGACCTCCGTCGAGTCTCCCGTGGACCCCTGGAGTCCACCTGGACCACTTTGAGAACTAATGGCCTAGCCTTTTCCCAACTACACTGTGGTCTACAAACCGGTTGCGGCTGAATATCAGTATTTTACACGGAGCGACTGCCATCTGATCTCCGCCACACAATCACTGGGTAACACTGATATTCTAAGGATAGACTTTTATATGAGTAATCGGCCGTTTTAATTTTAAACTACTGTTGTGGTGTCGGTGACATCTTTAGGACAATGGAGGCTATATTATCTTACGTCTTATACCTTTTGGTGAATTGGTGTGCACTAGCTCACATGTGGAAACGTTTCTGCTAAGCTTTAATTATTGCAGTAGCATTCTTTAATTATATTCTTTTTTATTATTGTATTATGACAGACATGGGAGTGTTGCTGGAGAGTTTGTTGGGCCGTTTCTTCTTCCCAAGCTAAAACACATAGGAAGCGGTCAAGGGCGGGCGTATTAGTTCTGTCCATAATATGTTTGACGTTCAAAAAGCACTAGTAGTAGTATATTTTGAATAAATGAATTTTGAATTTGAATTTAAATTTGGTTTACATCCCCCTTAGTATTTTCATTATTTTTTATAACATGTGTATAACCTTTAGTATTTTAACGCCGAAGTAAACAATGTTATTAGTGATTTGTTAAGGTTAAACAATCGATTTCATTGTTTACTTTGCATCATTGACTTGTTTGCGCATGCGTGAATAAACATCGAATTTGTTAAGTAAAAACAATGTTCTAACATTAAATTTGACTTGGCGTTGAAATATTGTTTGGTTATATAAAATAACATAGCATCACGCCTGTATGCCCGAGGGGTTAAGCAGAAGTGTAACTATTGTACCTTCACCCACATTTCGCTAATGAGTTTATTAAGTCCCATGTAAAAATATCCTATCCTACTTAATAGTGAGGATGGATGGAGCTGAACGGATCTGAATGAAATTCGGCACACAGTTAGATTATAGTCTGAAATAACACATTCTCCATTCCCGGAAAAATGTGGGTGTTTTACGTTTGAAATAATAACAAAAGTTCTAATGATCATTTATGACCTAATTTCATTTAAGTAATATACTTTTTTTTTATATAACGAACGAACGAAGCCGCGGGCGGAAGCTAGTATTAGATATATATAAAAAAAAATATACCCTAGGCTTTTACGCCTTTTATTAGCTCACAGAGTAAAGTACACAGAATTAATTAATCATGTTGTGTCGTAAGTATAAATACCGTTTACGGACATTGCATTACTCGTGTCTGAAGTAGAACACTAAGTTACTAACTTGATCTGTAGACAGATAACTTGGCTGCTTTGTTAACTCACAAAGTGTTCGATCTGATTTGTATTGTATTTTCAAGTTATAATTCAAATAACTGGTGACTACACTTGATATCTTCTAAACGTGATATCTTCTCGTCCAAAATTCCACAGTGCCTGAAGACAAAGGTCTTCAACCAGTGTGTGTTGCCAGTGATGACATACGGCACTGAGACGTGGTCGTTAACTGTTGGCCTCTTAGAGAGGCACAGTCACGCAGCGGGCAATGGAGAGAGCTATGCTGGGAGTCTCTTTGCGCGATAAAATCCGGAACGAGGATATTCGCCAAAGAACCAAGGTCACCGACATAGCTCTCAGGATCTGCAAGCTGAAGTGGCAATGGGCAGGCCACATCACTCGAAGAACGGACAACCGATGGGGAAGAAAGGTTCTCGAGTGGCGACCACGAACCGGAAGACGCAGCGTAGGAAGGCCTCCTACTAGTTTAACCGACGACATTGTGAAAGTCGCGAGCAACCGATGGATGCAAGTGGCGGAATGTCGTTCGATGTGGTGGTCTAAAGGGGAGGCCTTCGTTCAGCAGTGGACGTCTTCTCATGATGACTACACTTTAATATTAATGAGGGTATGAGTTCAAACCCGGTCTGCACCTCTCACTTTTCGGAATCATGTGTGGATTAGAATTTGATCATCACTTGCGTTTACGGTGAAGGAAAACATCTTGAGGAAACCAGCACACCTCAGAGGGCTCCATAAAGTTTTCGATGGTGTGTGTAGTACGCTAAACCACACTGGGCCAGCGTGGTGGATTAAGGCCTTACCCTTCTCATTCTGAGAAGAGACCCTTGCCCAACAGTGGGGCAGTAATGGGCTGAATTTATTTAATAAGAGATTCGAAGAAACAGCCTCCACGGTTGATGAAATCATTTATTGAGGGGCGAGCTCATATATGTACAATTGTACATTGCGAGAATTCCAAATTTGCTAAAAAAAATTAGATTAAAACCCAATATCACTTTGCCCGACCCGGTTATCGAACCCAGGAGCTCACGCTCAGCTGCCGACATTGCTACCATTTAACCAAAGAAGGTCTTATTCTAAAATACACTTAAAAAATGGAAATCAAACATATTTTTACACTAAAACAAGAACCTTTGAAAATACAAAACTGCTTATCAACAATACCATCAAAACTTAACCTCTATTAGTAGCTATTTGAACCTTTTATAAAATTCCCAGGCTCCAAACAATATGCGCAAGAAGTTCGTAACACGCAACGCTTAAGTAACTGCAAGAGTTTAAATGTGCATTGCAAAACACAACATTTCTTGACTCATCTGGCTAAATAGCTGTTCTTAAGTTTTGTTGTGAGAACTAGGAAGTCTGTCTGTCCCGCTCCCTGATAACGTCGTTAAAATCTGACTGCCTCAACGGTCTTGGGTTCGCAAGCGCGAATGCTGAGCGTGAGGTCCTGGATTCGGTTCTCGGATCAAGCAGTGTTATTTGGTTTTTCTGTATGAAACTTCTCATTAGCAAAATAGAGTCCTGGAACTGTACTCGGTAGATCGCAACAGGTTCGCTCCCTATTACATGGAACTCAATAACAGCATCGGCGAAATGTCTTTCATTATTCTTTCTTTTTTTAAAAAACGTAACCCTCACTAGGAGTAATTCCTGTATCGTGGGTGCGTTTTCAAACACATATATTCACATACACAAAGGCCCAAACCCGAAACAACCATCTGTAGATCATACAAATATTTGTTCCGTGCGGTAATCGGACCCGCGACACGTTGCGCAGCAGTCGATCTCTCAACCACTGCGCCAATCGTGTCGTGGGTGTACAATAATACACCTCTGCCTCACCCTTCGGGAAATACAGGCGTGATGCTATGTTATGACTAAGGCATTCTATGAATGATACCTAGAAACATTTCTCGGCTCCACATCACGATGCTAAACAATCTACAGAGGGTAGCTAGTTCCGGCTGTGACGTTGTGCGTTGGCGTCGGCCAGTGGGCGTGGCCTTGACTGCGCACGCGCAGCTAGCGTAGCGTTCTGTCTCATTCCACTTCACTTGGTGCTCGCGGAGAAGGACGAGGGTGTGGTGTTTGTCAATGAGTGTTATGTTGTCTCTTTTAGAACAAATGAACTTTAGAACCCATGCCCAAAAGTGGGACATTCATAGGCTGAATTTATCATTTATTATTATTTTAATAATAAAAACTTGAAACATCGATAGTGTATGATGTAATTTTGAGATGCGCTGTGGGTGCTTTTGCGCAATAATCACTTTAAAATATTAACTTACCATATACTTACTAAGTTGCAATATTATGCAAATTATGTATTTCTGTGTGGTCTAGCCGTTACGTGGGATTTAAAACGACAAGGCATTGTAACAAACGATGACTTCTTCAACCACATTGGGGTCGGCTGCCAATCTAACCGGTTGCGGCTGAATATCAGTATTTTACACGGAGCGACTGCCATCTGACCTCCGCTACCCATGACAGACGTGGTTAGACTGGTACTCAAATTTTTAGGCTGCTGACTCCAATAACTCCTGGGACCAACTGCTTGCGGATCTCGATATGTGAAAAACGGTCACCAATCCAAGGAATAACCGTGGCAAGCGTTGCATAACCTGCATAACCCTAACCTTGCATAACCTAAGATGGACCGATCTGCCTGTTAGCTATATAGCTACGACCATGAGCGTATATAAGGAGGGGGCTTAGAGGGTCTGGACCACCCCTCCCCCTTAGCTTACGACGAAAATAAAACCTAGCTTTAAGTGCGTGTATTTCATAATTTTATGCATATATTTTTATAAAGACAGATTGACTTTTGGTATTTTGCCTTTTTCTGTGTGAAGCCTGGGCAAATATTAGTTTATCTTTGTACATTTTTGTACCCTCGGAACCTCCCCCGCCCATGTGAAAGCTTTAGCTACGCCCGCGGCTACGAACCTCTCTCCCAGTTATAGCTTACAATGTATATTTTTAACGTTTCCACACTTTTAAAGAGACCTTTTCCCCTGTGCTTTTAAAGACACAAATTCGATAAGCACATGGACCCACATGAAACAACTTTCAATCGAATCATGTCAAAGTCTCTTATTGTGCTGATATGATGAAGAGAAAATATCTCACCCATTTAATGGGTATCCACAAGGATCTCGTGCCAATTAGGTTTGGTTGTTATTGGTAACTTTAACAGTACCTACCTACGGAGGTCAATGCCCAACAGTAGACTAGGCTTTGATGATGATGACTTCATTTGACCATATGTTATTGAACCTAAGATTTATATATAATACCATAAAATGCAACTCTATAGACGTTTTAATTATCTCTGATTAGTTCTGAATAACAGCTTTTGATTGCTAAAACCTTTATATGGTACTAAACCATATTAGGACAATATGATTCATGGAATAACGAAATTGAGTGTAACGACCATTTAATAGATTTTTGAATTGCTTTTTTTTTGCTATTTATTTATGCTGTATTGAAAATCCAAATCGAAAAATAATATAAATATATAATATAATAAAATGAATAGAATCTCCTAAATACATTTAATTTGCTTCTTAAAGCTGAAATGTATAGCCAATTTTAAACTTACTAAATTGAAGGAGCGATTATTTAAATTGAGTAGAAGTGCTTTTTCGAGATCAACGTCTAGGCAAGAAGAAGAATACTGATTGCAATCCTCTAGTCATTTTCCCTTCATCTTTTCTGACACTGAGGAAAAAGAGCTGGTGTCTTAATCTCTTTCTGCTGCTGGAACCCAAACGGCAAGACCCCAAAATATTATAAACAATAGCTATATTTGCTAGCTATATTTTATTACAGAAAATAGATTGACAATATGTCTTATGTCTTTCAAGAAAATGTTTAAGATAATAATTGTCTCTTGACTGCCTCATTGGTCTAGTGTGCGCAAGCGCAACAGCTGAGCGTAAAATCCCGGGTCCAAATTCCGGATCAAGCAAAATGTTGTTGGGTTTTTATGTATGGAAATTCTCAGTAGCAAGGAGTCTATAACTGTGACTGGTAGATAGCATCAGGCTTGCCCATGTTACATGGAACTCAATAACAACATCGGTGAAATGTGGGTGTATAATAGTACACCTCAGCTTAACCTTGCTATGCTATGTTATGTAATGTACATTTTATCCTACTAATCCTATCCTACTGATATTATAAATGTGAAAGTTTGTGAGGATAGATGGATGGATGGATCTTTGTTACTCATTCGCGCAAAAACTACTGAACGGATCTGGATAAAATTTGGCGTAGAGATAGATTATAGTCTGGAATAATAACACATTGAGTTTGGGCTTGTTTGATTGGTCTTCACTAGTACTGCGATCCTAGCTTTATTTAAATATATGTATATAATAAAAGCTTATTTAATCATATGTTACGGTTGGAGTGGTTGAGAGATTGACTACTGAGCTACGTGTCGCGGGTTCGATTCCCGCACGGAACAAATATTTGTATAATCTACAAATAGTTGTTTCGGGTCTGGGTCTTTGTGTATGTGAATACACACCGTGCCTCGGAAAGCAGGGAAGGCTGTCGGTCCTGCACCTGATCTCTCTCCGGTCGTGTCGGATTACCGTCCCATCGGACTATGAGAGTGAAGGAATAGAGAGTGCACCTGTGTTTGCGCACACACTTGTGTTCTATAATATCTCCTGCGTAGCTGGCTAATCTCTGGTGAGGTTGGCCAGCGCGACCGAAATCGGTCAGGAGGACATTGTTTAATCATACTTTATAACATTTTCCGATGAAAATGTAGCGTGTGATACTGCAGTAGATTCATAAATTGATTGCAATTTTAATTGTTATTGTTGTCGGTTAATTACATGATGATCTCTTGCCTTATTAACTATGATGGGTGAATTAATATGCGCTACCTTACCACGCCTTAAGTAATTAAGTTTTATAATGCCAGCCTGTTAATCTTATGGACCATAGACTTGATAAATGTAGGTACTTATGGCATCTTCTAGGGAACCAACTCACTTGCTCAGGTTGCCCATGATGCCCAAGGTGCAAGGAAATGAAATATGAAATAGTCTAGCGCACCCTGGGCAGTCAGCCTTGATACGACCATTGCTGACTGGCTAATCTTTTCATTACGACTGTCATTTGATAGTGATAGATCAGAAGAACGTTGCCTAGCCTACCTTTTTGTGAGAGCTATGGTTGGCAAATTAATATAATCAGACCATAAGTTAGTTTATAAGACAATTCGGTACACAACCTTTCTTCTTATTCTGCCTCTTTAAGCCCCTTCAATTTAATAACTAAATTTTTATTTCTTTAAGTAGATTTTGCCCCTACTAGGAATAATTCCTGTATCGTGGGTGCGTTTACAAACATATATTTCACATACACGAACACTCAGACCCGAAACAACTATCTGTAGATAATACAAATATTTGTTCCGTGCGGGAATTCAACCCGCGACACGCAGCGCAGCAGTCCATCGCTCAACCACTGTGTCAACCGCGCCGTCGGCAAAAACCTACCTTCCATAGTTCCTTTGTTAGATCCAATTTACTACGAGACCATCACTTGGCCAAGAGAATTCCAACACCAAGCAATTCCTTAACACTTTATCTGACCGAAAGATCGAACATAGGTACTCAACTTTACCAACCTCATTCTCTTGTTTAAGGCCACTTTACTGGCAACCTGTCAATAAAACGATCAGCACGTCACCATGTCCCCTCTAATTATCACGTGGGCACAGAGACACCTACGCGGAGTTTAGCATAAAAACGGCAGGCCTTGGCGTAATCTTTTGCTCCACTTGGCTTATGTTTGCGACATTTTATAACTTTGTATGTTAATGTTTAGAATGTAATTTTGTATTGGGGATTTCCTTGGTATAGTCGGTAAAAACCGAAATTTTGATCGCATGGCCTAAAAGCTTTGCCAGCTTCCTGGGGAAGGTAACGGGTGAAACTTTGGGCAGGGTTATATTAACAGTGAAATGACTTGGGAGGGGGTCATATTAACAGTGAAGTGACTTGGGAGGGGGTCATATTAACAGTAAAGTGACTTGTTGGGGGGGGGGGGGGGGGGGTAATATAAATAGTAAAGTGACCTTGGGGGGTCATATTAAAGTTGAGGCAGGCGTTTTTAGGAACTTTATAATTTATATTAATTTTAGTAAATTATCCATTTTTAAGAGGTCCATCAATTTAACGTGTACGATCTTGGGGGGACTGAAAATCACACGATGTTCCCCCGGTATACCTGTAGCGCTGGAAACACTTCGCTTCGATTCGCTCGCGCATGCGCCGTAATACCGGCTGGTATTGCCCCGCCAGTGGATTACTTGGCTGGCCCCATCTAGTTGAGGCTAAGTTATAGCTGTACGTCCTCCTAAAGAGATGGCCAATTTATCTTAGATTGCAAGATATGACTGAGGCATGACGTCATTCAAAAATAAGCAGAATGTAGAATCCACATGTTTTTCTTCTTTGTCGTTTCTTCTTGTCACGCCGGTCGTGGTCGTTATGTTGTATCACAAAAGTGGTATGTAATAACATAACATAGCATCACGCCCGTAGTCCCCGAAAGGTTAGGTAGAGGTGTAATATATATTCGCCGATGCCGATATTGGATCCCATATAATAGTGATCTACGCGGCACAGTTCTATACTCCGTGCTGCTACTGAGAATTTCCATATAGAACTACCCGACTCTGATCGACCCGGAAATCAAACCCTCTTCACTTGCGACCACTAGACCAGAGAAGCGGTAAAAACAATAGAAAGGTACATACATACACAATGCCACGCCTTTTCCCATGAGGATAGGCAGAAACTACGGAACGCCAAGTGCTAAGATCCTTACATAACCTTTTGCTTCAACAAATACAGGTACATATATCTTCTGATCATCTTTTTGAGGCGAATGTACAGTCAGCATTCTTGGTAAGGTATTGGTTAAAATCATAAAATTTAAATGATTTCGTATTTTTATGTATCCGCAGATACTATGTACGAGATTGGTCAAGATTTCAATCACTATTTCCTCTAAAATTAGCTTTTGAATTTCGCCACCTGTATATATCTTTTTGATGCTGATTGTCCATAGCGTACGTGTTATGTATTCTGCGTGGGTTATCTCCGTATTTGCTGTGTCGATGTTAAAACTCTTGTTCACCACTTAATATTTGGTGGAAGTATTAGAGTTTCCCAAATTTGAACCTACAGGTGCAGATTATATGGATATAAGGCAGTGATAGCCTAGCGCTTGAACTCTTGCCTTCCATGCAGGTCTGAGTTCAAACCCGGCCCGCACCTCTGACTTTTCGGAATCATGTGCGGATCAGAATTTGATTATCACTTGCGTTTACGGTGAAGGGAAACATCGTGAGAACCTGCACACCTGAGAGGGCTCCATAAACTTTTTGACGGTGTGTGTAGTCCGTCATCCCGCACGGGCCAGCGTGGTGGACTCAGGCCTACCCTTCTCATTCTGAGAAGAGGCCCTTGCCCAGCAGTGGGACAGTAATGGGTAGAATTTTTTATTGTATTAATTTATTAGGTGCAGATTATACGTGTTGTTATTTACTGCTGAATATTGTATGAGGCATGAGGCATGTAATTAGCAAAAAATCTGACAACCAGACAACCTTAGAGTATCAGTGTCTCCTAGTAATTGGGTGGCGGAGGTCAGATAGCAGTCGCTCCTTGTAAAATACTGATATTCAGCCGCAACCGGTTAGACTGGAAGCCGACCCCAATGTAATAGAGAAAAGGCTTGGCAGATTCTCAGAACTTGGTTCTGATTCAAAAAATCAATGAACGTAATTCTGAATTAATGTCTGAATAATAAATTAATGCCGCCATCTTGCGAAACACACACATACAAACAATCTTGATATTCTTAAAATGGTGGGACATGTTTACTCAATCACCTTGCCGACTTCGGACGGAGCTGCTATTAAATCCACTTTGAATATTGCACAACTTGATAAAGTTCGCCAAATAGAGATGAGAATTTAATATATTGTCAATTGATAGATTAATGGTGCAATTCTTATAGACAGGTTCAACCAATTACTGGTGCAGGGTCGAGTCTTGCGGGCATCTTTTTACGAATGTTTATCATCATCATCAGCCAAAAGACGTCCACTGCTGAACGAAGGCCTACCCTAAGGGAGGGGGGGGGGGTTGCCATAATCCCCACACTTAGGGATCGCAGTGATAAGCGACTTAGGGATCGCAGTGGCTCACCGATTAGTGAGAGGACGCTGCTGCCCGTCCTCCGGTGTCTGGCCGCAGTTTTAAGACGTACCCGGGTCATACGAATGTTTATACTGTCATATTAATCATTCATCATTGGGTTAGTGGTCGCAAGCACAACTGAGTGTGAGGTCCTGGGCTCGATTCACGGGTCTAACAAAGCGTTACTGGGTTTTTACTGTATGGAAATTCTCAGTGCCCGGTAGATGGCGATATGGCTCGCCCATTATTACAGAGGACTCCCAATGACATTGGAAAAAAAATGCGCGCGTAGACAATGGGAGTTCTCTCAGATGCGCGCGCACGATTTTTTCATACATTTTTGGCTCACGTTGTTTATGGTCAATGTAAAAGAAATCTCATAGGTACTAGGTCTTTTAACTTCGACCCGAAGTTCCAATCATAACTCAAAATCCTCACGTAAATTGACGTAATGTTAATTCTACATAATTACTCAACGCTGACCGCTTAAGATGCCCCTGATGGTCCCTCTTTGGCGCGACAAGGGCGAGCGGGGGCAACTGCGCTTGCGCAACACACCCACGTTTGCGAATGATCTTCGTCAATATTGTGTTTGGGGAACGGGGTTTAGTCATTAGTGGATATTTGAGGTTCTTATTGTGTAAGTAGTAATGTGTTTATAGTATTTATGAATAACTGGCTTCCGCCCGCGGCTTCACCCGCGTGGTTTACGAACCCGTACATTTTTCTGATATAGATAGATAAAAAGTAGCATATGTGCTATTCCAGACTATAATCTATTTCTGTGCCAAATTTCATCCAGATCCGTTCAGCCGTTCTAGCGTGAAAGAGTAACAAAGATCCATCCATCCATCCATCCATCCTCACAAACTTTCGCATTTATAATATTAGTAGGAAGTAGGATAGGATAGTAGGATTCTTCTGTTAAGTCATCCGAACATGCTAGTGGAAATTTGGGCCATCGGCCAGTCAGCAATGGCTTATTTTGTCGTTGGCTTAGACCCATAGTTGTATTTTCCAAAGTTTTCAGTACTAATTCCTCATTGGCATTGTCTATCATACAAAACTGGCGAACACCTCAATCCAAAAGCGCTTTAACGCTAGCAGGAGAGCTCTTAAAGCGACAGCGAATTAAAAATCTCGTTTTTAAAAAGCGTTCATCTGATCAAAGTCTTACATAATTCCAATGCATGCAGTTTTCATACCTGTTCTTAAAACAAAATCATAACATAGCGTCTGTATTCCCCAAAAGGTTAGGCAGAGCTGTACTGTACAGTCAGCATCTAAAACATGTATACACGTAGCGAAATTCAAAACCGAGTTTTAGAGGAAATAGTGATTGAAAAATTGACCAATTTCATACATAATATCTGTGGATACATAACGGTACATGGTCATTTGTAAAATTTTATGATTTTAATCGACAGCTTTTCAAGAATAAGCGTTTGAATTTCGCTACGTGTATACATCTTTTTGATGTTGACTGTACTCTGACATTTCGCCGATGCCGTTATTAAGTGTCCTGTAATAGGAGACGATATGCCAAATATCGGACACAATTTGAAACTCGTATAATTCCAGAATTCGGCTCCTAATTTCAGAAAATTCAATGACACTTTGCCCGCCCTGGGAATCGAACCCAGGATCTCGTGCTCAGCGTAATGCAGATTCTTATAAAAACAATCTTAGCAATTGTGGTCTAGTTGGTAAATCGGGGACCACACAAACACACCCAGTTTTTAAAGGTGAGAATTTAATATATTGTTAGTTATGGTACTTTTATACTGGCAACACAGATTGTTTCCCTCCCTGGTTAAGCTTGCATCTAACAGAATATGGCGGATAATTGGTAGTGTAAATGAAAGCGTAAAATGTGTGTAAAAATAAAACTAATAAAATGTTTCTAATAATAAAACGAATTATATTTTCATGGTAGCAGAGCGTGGTTGCCAAGAGAAGTGAAAAGGCTGTAATCATAATAAATAAAAATAAACGTGGAGATGGCGTCCAAAAATAGTGATATAAATATTCCAATTTTCGACGGAGCTGATTATAGCAACTGGAAAATACGAATGCTAAAGTTTCTGCAGTTCAAAAAGTGCAAGGATGTAGTAACAAGAAAGAAAAATACGACCGATGATGACAGATGGGACGAGATGGATATCCAGGCAACAAATTACATTTACAGTGCAATAACAAACAAACAGCTAGAATACATATGTGAACTCAATACAGCTTACGATATTATCCAAAAGTTTGATGAAATGTATCTGAAAAGGTCGACAGCTTTGCAAATAGTGTGCCGACATAATCTCGAAAGTGTTAAATTAAATAAATATTCAGAGGTAACCTTATTCTTTGATGACTTTGAGAAAGCTATAAACGAGCTTAAACAAGCGGGCGCAGTAGTGTCAGAACAGGAAAAGCTGAATTATATGTTGAAAGCGTTACCAGAAAATTACAATTATATTGGTGATTTAATAGATGTTCTACCGGAAGGTGAAAGAACTGTTGACTATCTAAAGAGCAAAATTAAATTAAAAAGGTCAGAGAATGCGAGTGACACGTCAAATAAGAATGCGAGTGACACGTCAAAAGATATATCAAATGTTTATCGAGCAGAAGCCAGGTCATCATATCAGAATAACTTAAATTGTTTCGGCTGTGGAAAGCCTGGTCACTTTAAAAAAGATTGCCGTTCCAGAAATGCTAACCGTGGTCAAGGACGTGGATTTTTTGGTCATCAAGGACGTGGATTTTATGGTCAACGAGGACGCAGTTCATATAATATGAGAAATTTTCATAGAGGACGAGGAAATTATCAACACCCTAGTTACGAGAGTCAAGGAAATAATTTTTATGCTACCATTGCAAATAATACTTACACAACAAAGGAAAATGACAAGCCAAAGAAAGGTCAAATAGAATGGCTACTTGATAGTGGATGTACAGACCATATTATTAACACTGATGAGTACTTTGATACCTGCGAGACTTTAAAAAATCCTGTAAATGTAAAAATTGGTGATGGAAGAATATTAGAAGCCACAAAAATTGGTAATATTAAAACTTACTTTCCAGTTTATGGACAAAATTGTGAGGTGATGTTGACAAATGTTTTTTATGTAAAAGAAATGAAGGCAAACTTGTTGAGTTATTCAAAAATTACAGACAAAAATTCAGTTATTTCAAGAGGGAGATTGTCGAAAATTTTCAATCCAAATGGAGAGATTATAGCAATTGCAGTTAAAGATGAGAGACTGTATAAGATGACAAGTTACATCATAGAAGAAATGTTGCAAGCGAACATAAGTAAAAGTAATATGACTATAAAAGAAAAACTACACCGTACATTGGGACATATAAATTTTAATAACTTGAAATTAATGTGTAAACATGAATCACTAGATGGATTACCTAAACAGATTGAACATGAATATTTAAAGTGCGCAACATGTATTGAAAATAAAATGCATAACTTACCATTTCATAATAATAGAAGAAGAGCAGAGGAGATATTAGAGATTGTACACACAGATTTAAATGGGCCACATCAGACTACAGGTAATCATGGAGAAAAATATTTTTTGATCTTTATAGATGATTACAGTAAACTGGTTAAAGTTTATTGTATCAGGACAAAAGATGAGGTATATGATTCCTTAGTGCAATATGTAAATGAGGTACATAACTTGACAGGAAAGATGATAAAGGAACTGCGATGTGACAATGGGAAGGAGTATATGAATGCAAGAGTTTTTCAGTTTGCAAAAGAAAAGGGAATAGTAATAAAACCTTGTCCAGCATATGTTCATGAACTAAATGGAACTGCAGAGAGATACAATCGATCATTAATGGATATGGGTAGATGTCTTTTATCAGAAGCAAAAGTAGACAGAAAATTTTGGCCAGAAGTAATTAAATCAGCTGCATATCTTAAAAACAGAACCTTGACTAATACTATTGAGAGAAAAACGCCATTTGAAATATTTTTTGAAAGGAAGCCTACAGTTAAATATTTAAAAATGTATGGAAGTAAAGTATTCGTACGAATTCCAGAAGAAAGGCGAAGGTCTAAATGGGACAAGAAAGCTGAAGTTGGAATTTTACTTGGGTATACTGATACAGGATACAGAGTATTGATTAATAACAGAGTTATCATTGCTAGACATTGTGATGTAATAGAGGAAGATGTAATTTTGTGTGGGTTTGAAGATGAAGAAGTCAATACAATTGAAGATAAAATAATAGAAAAGGAAAGGGAAGATTCAATTAATATAAATCAAGAGACAAAAGATATAAGGAAAAACTTGGAAAAGGTTAATAAACATGAAGAAAATAGTGATGTTGAGATAAATAATGATGAAGAAAGTATGAAAGGAAGAAGATCAAGAAGACAAATTAAACCTCCATCTCGTTTTGATGAAGAATTTGGTTACTACTGCATATATGTTAATTTTTGTGATGCTATGGTTCCAGAAAATTTTCAGGAGGCGACTATATGTGATGAGTCAATGAAATGGAAGGAAGCAATGAATCGTGAGATGGACAGTCTTGTGAAAAATAATACTTGGACACTAGTAAGCAAACCTCCTAAAGACAGAAAGATAATTGATGTGAAGTGGATATACAAAAGGAAGAGTGAAAGTGAATATAAAGCCAGATTAGTAGTAAGAGGATTCCAACAAACTGATTGTATTGATGATACTTATTCTCCTGTTGCTAAAATGCCCAGTCTTAAACTGCTATTATCTTATTGTTGTCAAAATTCTTTGAATATTCATCAAATGGATGTCGAGACAGCATTCCTAAATGGTAAAGTTATGTCTGAAGTTTATGTAAAACAGCCAGTTGGTTATGAAGATGGTACTAATAGAGTTTATAGATTAAACAAATCACTATATGGTTTAAAAGAAAGTCCTCGAGCATGGTATGAATGTTTTAATGCTTTCTTGAGAATCCTTAATTTTCGCAGAAGTAAATATGACTATTGTCTGTATGTCAAAGAGGAAAATGACTTGACTGTTTATATTTTACTATTTGTTGATGATTTATTAATTTGCTGTAAAAATGAACAAGTTATTGCTGACATAAAAAACAAATTATCTGATAAGTTTAAAATGAAAGACATAGGCAGAGTAAAAAACTACATTGGTATTGATATTGAATATGATTATCATCAAAATAATATTTTAACTCTGAGTCAGAAATCTTATATTGAGTCTTTAGCTAAACGTTATAATATTGAAAATGCAAAACTGTATAAAACTCCTATGGAAATAAATCTAAAACTGGAACAATCTGACATAAATGAGGATATAAAGTATAGAAATTTAATTGGTGCTCTTTTGTATATTAGCTCTGGTACCAGACCAGATATATCTTTCAGTGTAAATTATTTAAGCAGATTCCAGAATTGCTATGATGAGACACATTTCAAATATGCTCTGCGAGTCTTAAAGTATGTGTACTTGACAAGAGATCTTAAACTAAAATATTATAAGAATAATAATGCTGATATTTTGGATTGTTTTGTGGATGCCGACTGGGCAGGAGACACTCTAGACAGGAAGTCTACCACAGGATTTGTTATTAGATTGTTTGGAAATATTGTTAGTTGGAAATCAAAGAAACAAAACAGTGTAACAAAGTCTTCTACATTTGCTGAGTACATTGCCTTATCAGAAGCTGTAACAGAAACAAATTTTCTTATTTGTCTAATAAATGATATTTTTACTAAAATTTGTAAACCAGTTAGGATATATGAAGATAACTCAGGAGCAGTAGCTATTTCTAAATATGGAAATTTTACAAAGAATTCTAAACATATTGAGGTACATTATCATTTTATACACGAGAATGTTAAGAAAGGAAATATTGAAGTTGTAAAGATAGAGTCAGAAAATAATATCGCAGATATATGTACAAAAGCATTGGGAAATGTAAAGTTCATTAAATTCAGAGAAATGTTAAATGTAAAAGAATAAAACAAGATGTATCAAGTTATGTTAGATTGTAATAGATTTTGATGTGTTGTGTTGCAGCATAAATGTAAGGAGGCGTGTTAGTTATGGTACTTTTATACTGGCAACACAGATTGTTTCCCTCCCTGGTTAAGCTTGCATCTAACAGAATATGGCGGATAATTGGTAGTGTAAATGAAAGCGTAAAATGTGTGTAAAAATAAAACTAATAAAATGTTTCTAATAATAAAACGAATTATATTTTCATATATAATCATGTTTTATATTAAAATCTCGACTATCAATCGGTAGTGCTATAATTATATAACATTATATCTATAATCTCATTAACATTGTAAATGACTTTATTGAAAAACCTCATTAAAACAAATCCACGCAAAACTCAACCTTAACACCTAAAAATAAGGTTCTGCAAACTTATTCAAAAAACAAAATTGCCTTGTGTAGCTGGATGGTAACGAATTAGACTCTCTGACGTGTCAATAAGGGTTATTAAAGATGTATAAGCATAGTTGTTGGGTCGTCCTCGATTCGAGGCCGGTCGTAATCGTCGCTCTTCTTTCAACTTATTAATATAAGGCCCATCGGCCATAGAGTCACGTACCATAATGATTCTACGCTGATTTTAAACGCCTGTTTCTTCGAGACAAAGTTTGTTCTCAGTTGAGCTTAAAAGAATCGTCGCGCGGGAATCGAACTCGTGCCGTAAAGTAAAAGGTTGTGGGGTCCAACAATGACAAAGTGGGTAGCCATAATAGGTACCTATATCCTTACAATCTCTGTCTCTGTCTATGTCAATGTCCAAGAGACAGCATTCACACATGACTGGTCAAAACAGAGAGTAGATTGGACTCAAATTATTGACTAAGGATAAATAATCTTCAAAAATACCTCACTATTATACCGATCACTGTGACATTCTCAGCTCTGTGTAGGTCGTTCCTACATGCGCATGATGTCACCGCGCAGGCGCCTGACGTCACCCACGTAACGAAGCCTGCGCGTGAGTTGATGTAGCGCTCACTAAGTTTTAGCGAGAAAATTATAAGAAATACGTCTTTTTTTTTCTTTCTCTTTTTTTGTCTGAGATATTTTCTGAAAGGTCTGAAATCCATCAGTCTGATCAAGTATTTTATAAATTCGGTCAGAAATACGATAGCAAGTTTAATCATTCAGCCCATTACTGTTATGAGGGCCTGTCAAGGTTAGACAGACACGTACTAATACACAGTCTCATATCGCCGATGCCGTATTAAGTCCTAGGTAACAAGGACTGAGTCTATTGCCATACAAAGAATTTTCCAAACCGAATAACATTTCGCCCGACTCGAGGATCAATGCTAGGACCTCACCCTCGCGATTGAATTAAATATTCATTGGTGTACAGTTCAAAGTACTCCTTATACGGATAAATGCATGATCGTGAGCGCATCTAAATCTTAATATATTAAAGCTTATTCCTAACTCAGAAGATAATAGGCAAATTGTGTGTCTCGTTATTTCCAATTGCATCAACCTTCACTTAGATTCACACATTATGGACACTTAGATCACATGTCCAAGAGTGAACGACGATATCGACAATTTGGATCACACGTTTAGAACGTCAATGTTGATTGATCGATTAGATGTTTGGACATACCAATTTGCATCCAATCTCCTTAGATTCTAAAGCGAAAAATTACTATAATATTACATAGATGCCTGCCTTTATAGATTTTAATCTGTCTGTTAACTGATTTTGATGATATTTGCAAAGAGAAATCATCTGTGCATCATATTTTTATGTATAGTCAGCCTCAGAAAGAAACACATCGAAAAATTCAAGGTAGACAATGTGTAAAATCTTACTCTTAGTACGAGTATATACAGATACATTTAAACCATTTAAACCATTTAAACCATTTATTTAGCCACACAATATAGGATACATTAAACAAAGAAACATAACAAATGGGTTCTGTATGTGCGGCAAGGAATCCAGCTCAGTATTTGCTGTGCGTATAAGCACAGCACTGATTTTCAGCTGGTCCCCGCTTTTTGTACAATCGAAGTAATACAATAGGTGCGCGCACGCAACGGAACAAAACATTAAATTAAAAAATTGGTAACATAGCAAAGAAAAAAAAAAACTATATTAAACTTGGAGACAAACAAAAGTTCAACAGTCCCAAAACTCTCCAAAACCAAACATAACATTCATCAAAGTAAATAAACAAAATTGCACATAAATGGTTGAATAAATACGCAAAACCTCTATATTAATTTTTGAATACATAAAAGCTTCCTCGAAATATGTTTTTTCAAAGTCAATTGGGACATACTTTGCCGTAGGGGAGGGGGTAAGTCATTCCATATTTTAGAAGCAGAGTATTTAAAACTGCCTTTGAAATGTGCCGTTCTATGTGCTGGAGTTATTAGATTGTTAGCCTGCCTTCTACGTGTATTTCTTTCTTGGACGTCTCTCACCCACTCGAATTTTTCATACAGATATTTAGGTCTTTTCTTCAAAACGATTTTGTGGACCAGGCATGTCAAATGTAGTTTCCTACGTGCTTCCATCTTAAGAGTATTATTCTCATTTAAAAATGGTGTTATATGAGCTCGCTTTGGAACATTGTAGCAGAAGCGTACGCATGCGTTTTGTACTCGCTGTATGGCCTTCTTCGTCTTTTCGTAAAGTCGAGGACCATAAACAGTGTCGCAGTAATTAAATTGCGAAAGGACGATAGACTCCACGAGCGTTTTTCTAATCGGTTCCGACAGATGTTTTCTAATACTATACAGTGTTTTCAACCGATAAAAAGCATTTTTGATCTTACTATTCACATGTTCTATGTAACGTAGTTCACTGTCCATAGTCAAACCTAAGTTAACAGCACTATCGACCCTTTGTAGAACTTGGCCATCGATTTGAATGTGAAGTGACTGTGAGACGACTTTGCCACATTGCGACTTATTACCCAACAGCATATATTTAGTTTTAGACGGGTTTAGGATCAGTGCATTCTTATTTGCCCAATCTGAAATAGCATTTAGATCCTCATTTATCATTTTTATTGCGTTTACCGCGTTTTCGGGTTTAAATGAGTAATACAATTGTGTGTCATCTGCGTATAGGTGCACTTTAGAATGTTTAATATGTTTGGGAAGATCTGCGGTGAAGATAATAAATAGAATAGGACTTAAAATTGATCCCTGAGGCGTTCCTTTATAAACGTGATTAACCTTGGATTTCACTATTTCACCCTGTTCAGATTCAATTTCGACATATTGACTCCTATTCGATAAATATGAGCGAAACCAGTCGCAGGATTCATTAGACATGCCATAGTATGCTAGCTTGGCTATGAGCAGTTCTATATTGAGACATTCGAAGGCCCTTGAGAAGTCCAATAGAACCAGTACACTGCACATACCCGCATCCGATGCCGCTATGATATCATCACTAACACAGGCTAGTGCCGTTGCAGTTCCGAAGCCACTACGAAACCCCGACTGCACGTCAGGTAGAATACATTCGTTCTCTAGGAACTCAGTGAGCTGTGTACAGATAACTTTCTCCAGAATTTTAGACAGAACAGGCAAGATACTAATCGGCCTTAGATCCCTGAAGCCCTCTACTGTAGAACTCTTAGGAATCGGTTTGATTTTAGCAAGTTTCCAAGATTTAGGGAATATTTTAAATTGAATTGAGTGATTAATGATATCTGTTATGGCTGGCAAAGTGGCAGGAAGAGTCATTTTAATCATGTCCATCGAAATGGAGTCATGTCCAGTGGCTTTAGTGTTTATACTAAGTATTATTTTTGACACCTCTGCCTGTGTAATCGTACTGATACTAAACACGCTGTGAGAAATTCTATTATCTTTAAAAGAACATACTGTTTTTCTATCAACACCACCTTTTCCTGGCACATCTAGAAAGAAATCATTGATTTTGTTCGGGTCGCTAAGGTGTGGTGGTACTGTAGCTTGAAAATGAGCATTGTTGCCTAATGAACATGTCCGCTTTAAATGCTCCCACATCTGTTTAGGCTTACTTTTATTATTGTTAACATAAAATGTGAAATATGCTTGTTTTTCCCTATCAATAGCCCCGATAACGTAGTTTCTAAGACTCCTGTAGTAATCCATGTGAATTTCGCTACCTGTTTTGCGCGCCCTATCAAAAGCTTTGTCCCGAAGGGTCATCATAAGTTTAACATTGCTAGTTATCCACGGCGTAGATCTTGCATAAACTTTAGTGCGTTTTATAGGTGCATGTGTATTAAATAAATCTAACAACATTTCATTAAAGCGTTGAATTTTCTCATCAATATTTATAGATGTGTCCAAAATGTCACACCATGAAATACCTTGAAGGTCGGCACAAAACATTTCCCGGTTAATCCGGTCAAACGACCGCTTAAGTGAATATTTTGGAATTTCGTTCGGTTTTTTTATACATAGCTCCGATATCACCATCGCGTGATCACTTAGTGCGGGGTTGTGGTGAATGTTGACACTTTTACACAGTCCCGGTGAGTCTGTTATTATAAGATCTAAAAGAGATGCAGAACGATTATTAACCCGTGTTGCTTGTTCAACAAGGACTTTCAGACTGTGTTGAGACAAAAAGGTGAGAACTTCACGAGTTGTCACCTTCTTAGGTTTTAAAAGATCAACATTGAAGTCGGTCAACAAAAATAAGTGCCTACAGCACGAAAAAACACTTACCGATTCACTTAGAGCATTGATTGCTACACCAACTGATACGGACTCCGGTCTATATGCTGTACCAATCATCAGGCGTCCCCGGCCAGGCAGTGTCAGTTCAATCCATAGTTGCTCAAGAAGTGAGTCGGGATGTGGCCTGATTCGCACTCGTAGCCCCTTCCTTACGTAAAAACCGACTCCACCACCGCGCGCATCACGTGGTCGAGGCTTATGTTTCAGTGTATACCCGGGCACTAGAGGCGCAAGATTTTCTTCACCCGCTTTAATCCAGGTTTCATTCAAAGCTAATACATCTGGTTTATATCTGTCAATACTAGCTAAAAATTCATCTCGTCCAGTATTTAAGGATTGCGCATTAAGTAGTCCCAAAATCAAATTATAATTTTTGGAAGGGGTCATTTACAACAGTATATAATCTTCAAAAACACTACATTTAAACTATAGAGGTCGTTTGAATCAGTCGTAAGCCTATTTATACAGCCATATAAGTTATAACTAACTAATATTAATAATAAACATTTATACGATGTAGTTAAAGTAACTCTCATCCGACTAATTACTATATAAAGATAGGAAACAAGCATAATTATAACAAAATACATTTTAACATACTGGCCGCGATGTTTTACGCAAATGAAATTATAAGATCTAAATATTTCTTGTTCTTCTTGAATGAAAAGCTTTGCAAATAACAAAAAACTAGATAGTGTGCCAATCACTCGATTTCGGAGCGAACGGCGCCTTTGCCAAAAACCTCCGCAAGATCATCCACGGTGCGAAGGCGATGTCGTTTTGATCCATTCTCTTGTTTGGCAAAGACTTTAAGATACATATGATTTGTGAATCATTACTTTTCTTAGAATAAGCGTTTGAATCTTTTTGACGCCAAATCAAGCATAGCTTTATAATAATTTGCAGGACAATGTTACTTGAAAATAAAGCATAAAAGCAAACGTAAATTCATTTCCTCGCAATATGTTTGTTTAATTCACAAAAGACAGCCAAAACTTTACAATATTTTTTACGTCAAAAACCAGGAAATATTTATCTTCACTGTCATCTTCAAAGTCACCATATTATGTCATATTTCACGACAAAACGCTAAACATAACATTGTTCTCATGTCTGTCTGTATTACATAAGGCAAAGTAATAATATTGACATATATCGGAGGCCATTTTGTGATTCAGAATAAGTTCTCACTATAAACGCCCACATTTAATATTGATGTCATGAATGGACTCGCAGATAAATATTTGTATGGCTTACAGATATTTCTTTTATATATAGTCACGGGCACAAAGTACGTAGCTATCAAGTTTTGTAGCGATTTAGGAAATTTCTGGAAAAGGTTCTCTTCAAGCAAGTACATTTTACCGGCCCTCTTTAAAAAAAAAAATCTTTGCCCCTCTCTATGAATAATTCCTGTATCGTGGGTGCATTTACAAACATATATATTCACATACACAAAGACGCAGACCCGAAACAACTATCTGTAGATCATACAAATATCTGTTCCGTGCGGGAATCGAACTCGCGACACGCAGCGCAGCAGTCGATCTCTCAACCACTGCGCCAACGGTGCCGTCTAGAGATTAGTCAGTCAGAACAGGTCGACATAGAACCAGGGCTCCGGAAACCCCTTTCCGTATATACCATTTTCGAAACAAAACACACGCCAACAACATGCCTCGACTAGGGAATCGAACCCAAACTTCACGCTCAACAACCTCGCAAGCATTACTAATGCACTTATTATGTATGTAAGTCTGCTAAACATTACATAAGCATAGGTAACAATTGACACGGCTGGTAAGGTCATCAGTCGGAGGTCGAACTCCGTACCGTCTCTAACAACCAGTTAAGTAAGACCTCTCGCGTTTAAAAAGATTTGTGTGTTGAATCTATGATTGGTTTTTAAAGATGCGTAATAGACAAACCTTGTAATTTTTTTGTCTTCCGTATTTTGCGATTCGTTTTAAAGGAAAAAAACCGGCCAAGTGCGAGTCGGACTCGCGCACGAAGGGTTCCGTACCATTGACTAGGTAAACAACAGTAGGTATTTATTATTTAAGCAAAAATACAACTGAGTATTTTGTGAATATTTCAAGTGCCTACCTGTTGCCATTATTGATATCGAGCAAAAAAGGGCAAAAAAATCGCGTTTGTTGTATGGGAGCCCCCCTTAAATATTTATTTTATTTTGTTTTTAGTATTTGTTGTTATAGTGGCAACAGAAATACATACTTTGTGATAATTTCAACTGTCTAGATATCGCAGTTCTTGAGATACAGACAGACGGACGGACAGACAGCGAAGTCTTAGTAATAGGGTCCCGTTTTTACACTTTGGGTACGGAACCCTAAAAAACAAACGAATATTTTGGATATCTTTAGTGTGTGAAGACGATGAATGACCAGTAACTTTACAAATTGTTGATAGATAATTATTGTTTCTTTAATTTGTTAAGTTTTTATGTTATCTGCTACTTTGGGAATGCGACTTTGTCTGCGTAATTAAAAATATCCGCCTTCGTTTGAAATACTTCACCTAATACAGCATCACGCCTGTATTCGCCGAAGGGTTAGGCAGAGGTGTACTATTGTATAATCGTATATCGCCGTTATTCATTCCCATGCAATAGGGGGCGAGCCAATAATTGCCACCTACCAGGCATAGTTCCAGACTCCATGCTGCTATTGAGGAATCCATATAGGAAAACCCAATAATTCTTTGCCTGACCTGGGAATCGAAACCAGGACTCCACGCTCAGAAGTCTCAATGCGACCACTAGACCAATGAGGCAATAAAATCAATACATTTTTATATATATTAATTTCTTGAACATAAATGAAACATGAAATAAAAATTGTATTCAGTGTTCATTAGTAAGAACTCTATCTGCACAATAGGTTCGATTCCCGAGTCGGGAAAATAATTATAAGGCTTACTTGGAATGAATTTCTCAGTAGCAGCCTAGATTATGGAATAGAAGCGCGTAGACAGTAATAAAGCTTGCTTTTTAAACGAAATTTAATACCATCAATGATTTATATAAGATATACAACTAGAATATTTAGTTTTAATTCCGCCAAACTACTGCAAGCAAACCGATCCTCGACACGTGTTTCGCCCCTCCACGGAGCATCCTCAGTGTCGAGGATCGGTTTGGTTGCATGTTAAATTATTTCTATTGCACCTTCTGCATGTGCATATATTTGCGGGCGGGAGGTGCTGTGCATGCACCCAAGCTTGCAGTAGTTTGGCGGAATTAAAACTAAATATTCTGGTTGTATAGCTTATATATTATGGATTTCTGCAAAGTAACGCCTGATTCCATTAATTACCATCAATGAAATGTTTACAAAAGTACTTTCTACTTAACTCCTCAGGGAATATAGACGTCATAGACAAATCAAAAGATTTAGTCATAGAGTAAATTTCACACATCATAGACACAAAAGCTTACTTACTTAATATTCACAACAGTGGTCTCAGGTAACTTGGCGGGGACCTTGCTCAGCTTCCTCGTGGGTGTTTCAATGTACTATTAGGAGTAATAGAATTGTGCAGTGTCGTTTCGTCATATTACATGCAAATATCATAGATTTAGTTAGTTTGTTTAGTTAAAAAAAGATTTCCCCAGACTAAGAATAATCCCTGTATCGTGGGTGCGTTTACGAACACAAATATTCACATGCACAAACACTCAGAACGGCAGCCTAATTACCGATGTAGCAACAGGCGTAGATCGCGCGATAGCTTCTGTCAAACGTCATTTTTGTGTCATATAATGTATTGGCTGACAGTAAGATTGCTGTCGCGAGGCTGTCGTGTTACTGCCACTTTTTTACGTAATTAGGCTGCCGGAACAACTATCTGTAGATCATACAAATATTTGTTCCGTGCGAAGATCGTATTATTTTATAATATTTCAATTCCTACTGTTATTTTTCTCTTGTTTTTTCCTTACCATAGCTTAGTGGGCTTAAATTTCGACCCGACCTGATTTTTGGAAATCATGTGCGTATCAGAATTTGACTATAATTTGCGGTAACGGTGAATAAAGACATCGTGCGGAAACCAAACTTGAGAGGGTTCAGTAAAATCCTCGATGGTAGGTACTCCGCCAATCCTTACTATGCCAGAGGCTTAGGGGCCTTAACGCTTCTGATGGGACAATGAGTTGAATCTATTTATTATAGCTGCTCCTTGGGACTGCGCCTGCGTGTGTTTCGTATTTATTATCTAATTAGTGTTTAGCTGCAGTAGTAAAAATAAGCCTATGTCCTTCTCCAGTATCCAGCCTACCTCTTTGTAAAATTTCATAACAATCAGTTCAATGGTTTAGTCGTGATGAGGTAACAAACAGATACACAGAGTTACTCTCGCATCTATAGTACCTAGTGTGGATTCCATATTAAATCACACGTATCGATTATACAATTCCACTTGTGATTCATCGTCCATACATTCGCGGAACAACCTCGATATCACCCACTCAAAATATCAGAACACAACTTTTTATCTCCAAGGTCGGACAGATATATTCGTATACCATGGAAACCAAAACACCTGACAACTCCGTAAAGTGATTAACACTCTCTTATTTGCGGGTACTAACGTCGAATTTCCAATGGCATGAAAACAAATGAAGTGTAAAAATAAGTTGGTGTTTATGAAATGGTTTCACACTGGCAAACCCCATTGTTTCTATGGGAATATTGTGAAACGTGTATCTATTTGGTAATAAGAACGACTGGCTGATAGAGTTTTTAGACGTCTATATATTACATATATAGGTTATATAATAATGGTAGGATAAAAATGCAATTAAGACTGTTTTTTTTTTTATTAAATAACCTACTGTCACTAAAGTAGCGAAGTAATGTTTATTTATAAATATATTGGGCTATATATAATATTACTACACTTTATGAATTGTGACAAATGCGGTTTCTGAGCGTGACGTCGATACACGGGTTGGGAAAAATGTAATTGGGTTTGTCTCTAAGAAAACAAGCTCGCTCCCCTATTCCATGGGGCTTCGGTGTAATGTGAGTGTATATCCGTACAACTCTGCTTAACCGTTTGGGGAATACAGGCGTGATGCTATGTTGTAGCTTTTCAGTTAATACTTCACTGAAATATCTTGCAATACAGACGCAAGACCACCTAAATTTAACCCATTACTGTCCCACTGTTGGGCAAGACCCTTGACCCTTCTCAGAATGAAAAGGGTAAAGCTTTAGTCTACCACACTGGCCCGGTGCGGGTTGGCAGACTACACATACCATCAAGAACTTTATGGAGCCCTCTCAGGTGTGCAGGTTTCCTCACGATGTTTTTCTTCACCGTAAACGCAAGTGATAATCAAATTCTGATCCGCACATGATTCCGAAAAGTCAGAGGTGCGGGCCGGGTTTGAACTCAGACCCTCCTGCACGGAAGGCAAATGTTCAACCGCTAAGAGCACAAGACCACCTAAATTAAAAAAAAACCGATGTGCCAATGTTTTGAGAAATCTTAGAGGAAGATGTCAAAATATTCTCTTAATTTTTATCCTAAACATCCCATTTCCATATTTTCAAGGAAAGACACGTAATTGCGGTTTTTGCGCATGCGCAGTCGTGTGAGCAGAAAACCGTTCATCATGCACGTTTACGTCACGCTAAACAACCGGTTTTTCCAATGAAATAAGAAATACGTGGTCATCACGCTTTCCATCCCCGAAAGGCTAAGCAGAGTACAAGCACAATTCTGAAAGGCGAACAAAAGACGCTCGTTCAAAGTTGACGACACGGTTGGCGCAGTGACTAAGCGATTAGCTTCCTGCGCTTCGTGTGGCGGTTTCGATTCCCGCACGGAACAAATATTTGTATGTTCTTTACCTGACCCGAGTATCGAACACAGGACACCAATGAGGTAGTCAAATAGTTGTAACACCTGCCCATACATATGCTCTGTGACTCCACAATAGTACCAATCAGCGGTGTGCATCGGTATTGACCTTGTCCTCACTTGCCCACTTGCGCACTCGCAACATATCGTAGAACATGTAATACTGTAATATAAATATCGATCAATTTAAATGTCAGGGATAGCGAAAGATTTATTTGATTAATGTCTTAAATTCATTACACACACCGCATCACGCCTGCATTGCCCCAAAGGTTAGGCAGAGGGATTGCCTTGGAAATTTCCCAAAGTTTCCCAAACAAATAATAATCAAAGAGTTACTTTTCAAAAGGCATCGAACACTCAAAAACAACCAGTTCACTCATTACACAATAGGTACCGATTGTGCCGTTTAACGGGACAGTAGGCGCCTGCGCCGCCCGTTACTTGTCTTTTATGGGCATAGATCTAGACACATGATGACAAGAGACGCCTGATGATAACATGGTATTGTTGTCCGGTCGACATCCTAGTTATTGACAATAGAAAATACTTTGACGTGTGTATTTTTTTTAAATACATTTATCTGTCAAAGTTTTCCATAGAGACAGTAAAGGTATAGATAGCGACGAAAGAGTTTATTAACAGTCGAGTTTCTAATTTTTTTTTAATAAACTGCCTACTTGGTTTAGTGGTCGCAAGTGGTTGCTGAACCTGAAGTCCTGGGTTCGTACCCGGGTCGGGCAACATGTTTTTCCGTTAGAAAATTCTCTGTAACAGCCCGAGCGTTTGGAATTCCTCGATACAGTCAGCATCATAGCAAAAATTCAAACACGTAAACGTAGGAAAATTCAAACGCTTATTCTTGGAAAACTATTGGTTAAAATCGTAAAATTTGAATGACTATGTATTTTTATGTATCCGCAAATGCTATGTGTAGAATTAGTCAAGATTTCAATCACTATTTCCTCTGAAAATCGTTTTTGAATTTCATTAAGTGTATACATCTTATTGATGCTGACTCTACATGGCAAGCTTGCCTCCTTTCTTGAACTTAATAACAGGATCGGCGAAATATAATCTTGTTGCTAACTGTACATGAAATACTATATACATACGTACTATGTATTATAATTTATCTATGTATCACAACTTTGACATTAGATTAAAGTTTCAAGGAAATAGATCGTTAGGATAATAATGTCATACTTCTGCATATGACATTGACATACTTCGTGTTCATACACCTTGAGATTCAAGTTACATAGAGCTTTAAGGGTTGATGGTAACGCTTTTGTAAATGATGAGTTATGGCAATGTCAATTTTCTTCTGCTTTACTTTTAAAAACAAAACTTTGGCCCACTCTATGAATAATTCCTGTATCGTAGGTGCGTTTACAAACACTAAAATTCAATTGCACTCCGCTCAGTGAGACAGCTCCGGCACAAGTACTATTGTAACTTACTGGGGCTGCTTCAGTTTATGTATGACACAATGTTTGAGATGAAATAAATATTTTTGTATTTTTTTTGTATTTGTACTCAGAAATAGAGATAGAACAATTATCGGCAGGCCATACAACATAATTGTTCCGTGCAGGAATCGAACCATTCAAATACTGTGTCAAAAACTTTGAAAAATGTATAATGTGTATTATTAAACTATTAATCAATTGTTACACCACAGACTACCCTTATCTTTTCGTCTTCTATTCTTGTCCATCCTAAGGTTGTCTGGTAGAGATCGCCGACTGCGATAAGACCGCCCTTTGTACATATCTTTTAATATATAAGATGTATCCAAATTTTTATCGGTGTACAATAAAGAGTATTCTATCTATTCTATTCTATAAAAAAGGTAGGTATTATAAGGTGTATTATAAATAGGTACCTTTTTTATTTGTGTCGTTAAAACCCATCATGGGCTATCCTCCGCCTAGGCGGGGCGGAGGGGTGTGCCTGACCCCTACCGGCTAAACTCACCACGGTGGTCCGCCTCGACACGACATGGTGGGCTTCGGGCACTCTTATAAGGCCACACCGAAGCCCACCATGGTGCCACGTCGTTAAGGACACTTTCCGGAGGGGGTATCTGTAAAGAAACCACCCCTTCGTGTACGTCTCTGGGGAAACTGTAGAGAGGTCCCTCTGTTAGGGTATAGGTATGGGTATAAACGGACTGATATCCGCAAATCCATGCTTAACCGCATTTTTGTGTCAGGGTGGCAATAATGTTAGTTTATTCAACCCCCCGAGTTCTTCGAGAAATGCCAGCAGACGATTGACGTTGCTGGCTATTTCCCGGAGGGTACCCGGGTTTCCGAAGTACTTGGCCCTGTATGTGGCGACCTCAGGGCAGTTCAGTAGCACGTGGGCTGCCGTTTCTTCCGCCTCCATACATGCTCTGCACAGAGGACTGTCTGTAATTGCTATAAAGGTCTCCCCGTTACCCTCACTGGGTGCTGTGCACGGCGATACGGAACCGCACCGTGTCGCCGCGCGCCGCCTTCTCGCGGGTCGATAGACTAGAGCTCACGACCATAAACGAGGTACCTACATCAACTATTTAGAACCTCTACGATAATATATTAACTCAACAGCACATCATTCAAACAAAAACTATAACGGGATCAAAATACCTAATGCCATTAAAGGAGGTTATATTATAAAGAGATCGGTGCACTCCATAGGGGCCGGTTGCCCAAAACCGTGGGTTACGTCATCGGCAACCTTGTGCAACCAGTCGCGCGACCAGTACAGGCGCGGGCGGAAGTGTCTGTGATAGAATTGTGTGGTTAGTCATTGAGGATATTGTTTTTTTTAGGTGTAAATTAAATTAGGTGAAGCTACATAGGGGACAATATAACATAGCATCACGCCTGTATTCCTCAAAGGGTTAGGCAGCGATTGTACACCCACATTTCGCCATCCAGTCCCATGTAATAAGAGGTGAGCTTATTGCCATCTACCGGGCATAATTCCAAACTCAAGGCTACTACTGCTAGTTTTCAAACTCGGGAAGCCCCAATAACACTTTGCCCGACCCGGGGATCGATACCAGAACCTCAGGCAAAGCAGCTGCACATACGATCGGTAAGCTAATGAAGGAAATGAATAGAAAAATTATATGCAATAAGTGTACCTATGTTATTTTTTATTCTATTTGACGATTATTATACAATAATATGATTTTACTATAAAATTATAAATTGATATCCAGCCCATAATAACATGGCTTTGAATTACATTTATTTGTCCAGTATGGCAAAGTCCATTGGCAAATCATTTGGCGAAAAAAACAAAGACTTGTTTCCTTTAACGTTGGAACGTAAAAGATAAGATTAGAAACTTGAAATATATTTTCATCCTTTTTCCTTTACTTTTCTATCTACTATTGCAGTGGACATTTTGCTGAAACTAGAGGAATATTAGCTAGAAACGTATCCTTCTGAACAGGCCAGTAATCGCTGGGATGAAGATAAATAAGCCATTCATATTCTTCAAAGCCAAACACTATACATATATTGTCCTCTCACTCAGTGAACTTTCTATAACACTTTTGTTGTCGACATGCCGCACGCAATTGGTACAGGCGCGCAGGCGCAGCTTTTTGAATCACTTTTCATTACTTGCACAAAATCAGTGAACTACAGAAGTACCATACAATACGAGATAATCAGATCACGCGCACAATAATCATTAACTGAATGGTTGATTTAATTGGGTGTCAAAAGTAAAATTTCGCAAGCGCCGTTTTAGGCAAAATTATTTGGTTTTGGAACAGTGTCCGATAAATGGCAAATGGCAATAGAATTAGCCCCTATAACATAGGGCTCAGTAGGCGAAAAGTAGTGTACAAACCCCGCGCGATGTTAGGTATGTACGTGTAGGTATGTAGTGGCGTGCGGTTTATAAAGACAAAAAGACACTGCCTACCCTACATAACTCAGATAAATATTTATTATAAGATATTTGAGGTGGCAAATCACATACATCATTATTTAATCGACAAGACGACGAACCAATATCAACATGCAGTAGGTACATTTGGTAAGTAAGCTTTTAAAATTTTCTGCCTAAAAACCCTGTCTAAAAACTCTATGCACGCCGCTGGGTATGTATAATGTCATTGAGCCTACCTACATATACAGGGTGACCAAAATTTGGTAAATTTCTGTTTCTTATCCAGCTGGACCTTCTGTCATTTCTCTATATTGTGTTCATAACGACATTGGTAAACGTTGCGTATACTGCCCTATTACTGTTGTTTGAGTCGTTAAGTACATAGTTTTATAGTTGCAATGTGATCTTGTTATTAAGAAAAAATATGTGAATATAAAAACATACAAAAGTCTCCAATTCACACCCAAATTGTAGCAGTGGTCGCAATGGCGATTGCTGAGCTTGAGGTGTCGGGTTCGATTTCCGGGTCAGGCAAAGTGTTATTGGATTTTTATGTATGGAAATTCTTAGTAGCAGCACGGAGTCTGGAGCTGTGCCCGGTGGATGGTAATAGGATCGCCCCCTATTACATGGGACTCAATAACTGCATCGGCAAAATGTGGGTGTACAGTAGTACACCTCTGCCTAACCCTTCAGGGAATACAGGCGTCATGCTATGTTTGTACTACTAAATCTACACTATTATAAATGCCAAAGTAACTGTCTATTTGTTACCTCATCATGACTAAACCACTGAACAGATCGTTATGAAATTTTTCATAGAGGTAGCCTGGGATCTGGAGAAGGACATAAACTTATTAGATAACAAAAGCAATAATTAAATAATCATCATTACATATTATAGAACAAACCCTCCGCCACGTCTGTCTTTCTGTCTGTTCACGATAAACTCAAAAAGTACTGCACGGATTTTCATGCGGTTTTCACCAACAGACAGAGTGATTCAAGAGGAAGGTTTAAGTGTATAATTCGTTAAGGTTTTGTGTAAATTGGCTGAAATATGATGATGACAGTTGAAGATGTCGGAAAAAATCATGCCGACTGGGAGCTTTACTGGCGTGCGCCGAGTAAATGCTCGACGTAACAGGGAGATACGACACTATGACAGAAAAAAAAATGAAGGCGCATAATATGCTCTGCTACCCGTGCGAAGCCGGGGCGGGTCGCTAGTAAATACTTAAAAAAGACATGCAGACCAAGACGCGGGTAGTTAAATAAATTGTACGAAGGCAAACACGTTAACGGCCAACTTGATGGAGATAAAGTTTAAATGCCATATTTTATGGCCAATGTTAGACCGTAAGACTATATTATATAGAGATAAAAGGACATAACTTCACGTATTAGATAAGTTCCAAGAAATTTTAGCTTAGACTTGACGGAGAACAGTCGAAATGAAACCTGTTTTTAACCGACTTCAAAAAGGAGGAGATTCTCAATTCGACTGTGTATATATGTATATATATTTTTTGTATATTTTTTACGCGATTATTCCGCCAATTATGAATTGATTTTGATGATTCTTTTTTTGTTAGGTAGGTCATACTTCAGAGGTTCCATATAAATTTTATCGAAATAGATTCAGCGCTTTTTGATAAAATCAACAAAACAAAAAATATAGACACAGATGACGTTTTGGTTTGTGGTTCCCTTCAGCAAAAGGTTTTTCTTGATAAGTCAGGTGTTGGCGTATGAAAATCATTTCATGATGCTGAGTTGATGATGGATGTCATAGTACTCCTCAACGGTAAGGAGCTAGGGAATGAAACTTCCGAGTTTGGGATCGCTTGATATATTTGGATGAGGCCCGTATATAATATTTGGTATAGAGGGTCTGATGCTGGAGCTAGGAGATAGATAATGGAACTCTTCGTAGCTACTAGTAAACCCCACAAGTTTGGACTCATTTAAACCGCGCATTAAACCGCTAAATGGCAACACTATCACTGTATTAGCTACAATCGTCTTAATTGCTAATTTTCTCTTGGCACCGACTTCAATATTCTTCAACTACTATATTGTAACAATAAACATTTATTTTTGCTTTTTAGTGTTTTGAAGTCGGTTTTTTTTTTGTTTAAAAATATCTTATGGCCCTTTAACTAGTTATAATGTATATTTTCGATTGTACAAAGATATCATAGCGTCACGCTCGAATTCTCACCCAGAGTGAGTGTTTTGTTCACCCATATTCTGCCAATGGCGGCGTAAAGAGGGAGCGCTGAGGGCGGTCCGCCCCGGGCGACAATCAAGGCCCGTGGGAGAGCTATCGCCACGCACTTTGATTAAGGAAAAGTACATCCTCGTATTTGTTGTTTTATTTTGCTCATTTTTATTTTATTTTCTTTCTAAATATCTGTTATATTGTAAGTGAACATGATTCTTAACGTGATATTAACTTTGTCCCACACTAGGAATAATTGCAGTATCGTGGGTGCGTTTACAAACACATATATTCACGTACACAGTCAACTAGACCCGCAGCCTGATTACCGATATAGCGACAGGTGAAGATCGCGTAATACCTTCTGTCAAACGTCATTTTTGTGTCATATAATGTATTGACTGACAGTAAGATTGCCGCCGCGTGGATGTCGCGTTGCTGTCGCTTTTTTACGTAATTAGGCTACCGAAACAACTATCTGTAGATCGTATAAATATTTGTGCCGTGCAGGAAACGAACCCGCGACACGTAGCGCAGCAGTCGATCGCTCAACCACTGCGCCAATCGTGTCGTGAACGCGTACCACAGCGAAGGCCCTAAAGCCAACCTCAAAAAATCTGTAACGACTTAACCGACAGTTAAGTGGCCATTAATCTCAGTAACGAGTACTGATGAACGAAAGTGTTACATTCAACAACTCTTGCGCAACGCTCACCGTTACTGTGTCACAGATAACATACATTTGTCGCTAGTTGTGAGTTAAGATAGACTTAACTGATCTGTTATGTTTAAAGATTCATAACATAACATAGCATCACGCCTGTATTCTCGGAAGGGTTAGGCAGAGGTGTACTATTGTATACTCACATACCGCATTATTGGGTCTCATCATCTCATGTAATAGGGGGCGAGCCTATTGTCATCTACCGGGCACAATTCTAGACTCCATGAGAATTAGAGAAAATCTCAATAACACTTTGCGCTACCTGAGAATCGGACCTAGGACCCTTGCGACTACTAAACCAAAGGCAGTTCAGTTCTTAGTTAGGAGCCGTTTATGATATAGGACTGAGACTAACAAACTCTTCTAAATAATGTTTGCCTGAAAATATGATAAAGACTTGCGCATGCGCAGGACTGTTGTTACAATACCATCATTACTCATTAGAGTTAATTATTGATTTTGTCAACCTACCATTCTGTCTAACCTTCAGAAACTAGTAAGCCTACATTGTATAATAAACATATAGCCTTGTAGTTATCGGTAGGTGGCGCTGACAAATAAGTTACAGCGTTTAGTATTTAGTAAATAGGTACATACATAGGTACTTAAACCATTGTTAAATATAATGACAACACGTTTACCTCACGGACATGACTGTGTAATAGGATTCTTACTATCTGTAATACTGTAAACGTGCGCGTACGCATACGTTTCAGGTTATGATAAAATTTTATGCCTACAAATTGCATATAGAAAAAACCTAGTTCATCTGTTATTATTTTTTTCCTGAAATATTGTTAAACAGTCTTATTGGTCTAATCGTCGCAAGCGCAATTTCAGATCAATATTTTGGTCGGGAAAAGTATATTCTGTATGGAAATCCTCAGTAGCTTAGTGCTATCTACCGGGCACAATATAAGACTCCGTGCTGCTCTTGAAAATTTTCAAAAAAAAAAAAACAGTAACACTTTGCCTAGCCAGGAAGTCTAACCCAAGACCTCATGCTTAATAGTCGCGCTTACGACTAGGGATGTTACGGAGCTTCGACTCCGATTCCGATATGTCGGAACCTCCGATTAAAATTACACCTCCGAATCCGGCTCCGGTTCCGATATATCAAAACGGAGGTATATATCGGAGTTACAAGTTATGACTTGCTATCGCTGCAGCGCTACCGAGCGCTTTCTATGTGACACTGACAACTGACTGCGTATATGTGTTCTGTGCAACTGATGAACGAAGAGTGAACGAGTTGCGACAAGTTTCTTCTTTCTTATTTATTTACATTTTACATTCGTAGCTTTGCTCCGACTCCGACTCCGATTCACCTCCGACTCCGCGGAGGTCGCTACGAGAACCTCCGACTCCGATTCCGCCTCCGATAAATCCACCTCCGTAACATCCCTACTTACGACTATTAGACCAATGAAGCAGCCATCACTTTTATTTTCAAGCTTATATTAATTCTAAAAAGTCGAAAACAAACCTTTTTTTATTATTATTATATGGGCCTGCTCTTGACCTCGATCACGCTTGATGACAAGCGATTGATGAGACCTATGATGGATCGAGCGTGCCCAGAAAATGCCTGTTAACTCTATTTTTTTTTTTAATCTTTGCCCCTTAGTATGGTATAATTCCTGTAACGTGGATGCGTTTACAAATACAAATATTCACATGGACATACACCCAGACCCGAAACAACTATCTGTAGATCATACAAATATTTGTTCCGTGCGGAAAACGAACTCGCGACAAGTTACACAGCAGTCGATCATTCAACCACTGCGCCAACTATGCCGTATTTACGCCTGTATTTTGCCTGTATTTGTTTTATGCGGGAATCGAACCCGCGAAACCCGCGACACGTAGCGCAGCAGTCGATGGCTCAACCACTGCGCCAATCGTGTTGTTATTTCTTCAAATCTCTCAACCGTTCAAAAACTGTACATTAATTAGTCGAGTTAACCATCATTTAACTGTAGGTACATGGTATGTCACGCTCGACGAACCTCTAAGTTCCGGGTTCAATCCGACGTGTATAATTTATATGGTAGCAAAAACATGGCATTGTGGGTAATGGTCGTGAAGATATAAATTATTATTAAATTGTTACCAAGAATTGCAGAGTTTAGAATTTTTATTCTTCGCAAATTTTGTTAATAATCTTTATTTACTTATCTTTTTTTTAAACAACGTTGCCCCACACTAGGAATAATTCCTGTATCGTGGGTGCGTTTACAAACACATATATTCACATACACAAACACACAGACCCGAAACAACTATCTGTAGAACATACTAATATTTGTTCCGTGCGGGAATCGAACCCGCGACACATAGCGCAGCAGTCGATCTCTCAACCACTGCGCCAACCGTGCCGTTAAAGTAAGCTTTGTTTTATATTACATTAAAATGGCCAGTCATTTGTTTTGTGTTTACGGTGAAGGAAAACATCGTGAGGAAACCTGCACACCTGAGAGGGCCATAAAGTTCTTGACGGTATGTGTAGTCCACCAACCAGCACCAGACCAGCGTGGTGGACTAACGCCTAACCCTTCTCATTCTGAGAAGAAACTCTTGCGCAGCAATGGGACAGTAATGGGTTAAATTTAGTTTTTACTGAGAATATCCTTTCAAAAATCCACTAGCACTGTCTCAGCTAGGAATCGAACACGCTCAGCAGTCATTATTACGGCCACCAGACCAAAATACACGCAAACGAACTCGCGGGCAACACCTATACGTACTATAAACTGCAATTTGCCTTGGGATCCCGCCAAACCTTACGCAGTTAAATTATGAAACAATAGTATACCATTCCAAGTATTTCAAAGTTTCAAGTAGTCTTTCTAGTGTTTATATTTATGCTTATATTATGTCTAGACACAGACATAGTGAATGGCCAACCTATGCAAGTCTTGCATAAGACCTGAGATTTAGCACTTTCTCCGTTTAAGTGTCCGGACGGACGGTCCACACAAAGATAGGTAGACTTGTACATATGTACATTGTTTCTATATTTGACAGTACTTATTAGCTTTCTAAGCTAGGTGTCGCGGGTTCAGTTTCCGCATAGAACAAATATTTCGTCGTTGAAGTTCTAACACCACGAACGTCAAAAATAGCATCTTTTCAGGAGAGTGAAAAACCTGCTTAATTTAGACACTATTACAATACCATTTTATACTCATTTCATTTTACGAGTTTCTATATAACGATGCTTGTTTCTGATCGGCTGAAATAACTCATCTTCCGATGGTAAATGGCAAATGGCATCAAGGTGTTAGAGCTTCAACGACGATTTGTATGATCTACAGTCCTGGCTATGGGACACGGAGGAAAAGTACTTTAAATATTGAAGATAGGATATTTTGCTTCATGGATACATTATTTTATTTTTAAAAGTAAGTAATACTGCATTAAAAAAAATTAAAAGTTGCTTGCCTCGTGTTTTTATCGAATCGACCAAATGTCGAAAAGAAACATCCTGTATTTTTATGATGACAATCGAAAGGGTCAATCGTAAGGACTAATGCCTTACTAGTAACATAATAATATATTTAAATTAGGTAAAGGAAAAAGAAAAAAACTGGAATTTTCCCAGGTCTCAAAAATATGTATACACGTAGCGAAATTCAAACGTAAGCATTTCTCTCCTCTTCTCCGAAAACGATTGGTTAAAATTTAAATGACTATGTATTTTATGTAATCACTATCTTCTATCTATATATATAAAAATTAATGTGTGTATGTTTGTTCCCTATGAACTCCAAAACGGCTGGAGCGATTTTGAATGAAATTTTTAGGTAATCTTCAGATTAGCCCAGCGTGATCCTGTGAAGTTTGGTAGTGATCGGATCAACAATTTTTTGTGGCTTTTTGTTTATTTTGTGTTCTACCCGTGCGAAGACGGAGGGGGTCGGTAGTTTCCTTTAAAAATCGCTTTTGAATTTCATGAAGTGTATAACATCTTTTTATTTATCAAATGTTCAAAATGTGATCTTAATTGATGTAAAATGATGCGCGGTAGCTATGTAGCTAGGAGCCTCTAATCTACGGAATGACTGTCAGTAATTAATATGGCGGCTATTCACCGGAAATAGGAACGAACTGTCTCGCCAATCAATTGTGACGTGTTCAGAAATATAATAGCTACGTCATGTCCGCTCCGTTACACACAGTTCCTTCCCAAAGGAGTCGGATAACCGTTGACTTTCAATTTTCTTTTATTATAATAATAACATAACATAGCATCACGCCTGTATTCCCCGAGGGGTTAGGCAGAGGTCTATTGTACACCCACATTTCGCCATTACCGTTATTAAGTCTAAGGGGCTAGCTTTTTGCCATCTAACGGACACGATTCCAAACTCCGGAGTGCTATTGGAGAATTTCAAATAAACCCAATAATTTATTTATTTTTCTCTACCTGGGTATCGAACCCAGAACGTACCATCAAGAGCCGAAGTGGACTACCGTGGTGAGTTTAGCCTGTAAGACTCCAGCACACCCATTCGTCTACCCTAGACGAAGATTTTCCATGAAGATTCTCACCACATAATCCAAACATGAAAAGAAGCAAGTCACCAAAATAGGTTAATAGGTGGGATTCTACCTCACGACCTATCGATCACCATTCCGACATCTCACATTACCGGCCACATTACCGTAAGCACCCTTCACTCTAAACACAAAAAATATGGCCCACGGGCTTTACATTCTCCAATGAGGCGTTAAACTAGTTACCGTGTTGCAATATCACCTAATGTGTATGGACACAAGTGTGGCCCAGTTTAAGTAACCGCCGTTTAATATATAAGTACGTAAATACTTTATATAGACTGAGACAGAGAGGGCTTCGTTGCTATATAGGTACCATTTTTTTTAAAAACTTTGCCCCACACTTGTATTTCTCCTGTATCGTGAGTACAGTTCACATGCACAAACAACCAATTTTTGCTCTTATCAGTCGTTCTGTGAAGTAATGCAGCGCTTGCTGAGGTCATACCTTGGGACTGGTGACTGATTTTCACACATCGAGACCCCTGTGCCTCAGAAAGCACGTTAAGCATTTGGTCCCGGGTGTCATACGAATACCTATGACAGTCGTTACGGGTGTCAGCAGCCCAACAAGTCTGATAACCAGTCTAAATTATTGTATCAGTGTCTTCCAGTAATTGGATGGTGGAGGTCAGATGACAGTCGCTCCGTGTAAAATACTGATATTCAGCCTCATCTGGTAACATCGAGAGCCGACCCCAATATAGTTTGAAACTGGTTATAAATTGGTTCAAATATGGTAGCAAAACTATTTTTTATTTGATTAAGAAATTGACAATGCATTGTGTTTTGGTGTAATGCGTTTTTAAAAAGAAAAATGCTGAATAAATATTGGTTTTCTATTTCCATAGGTACATTACATTACATTTTGGTGTTACCAGACTAATTAAATTAGGTTACTGTTCATTATTCAACATAAAATATGTTAGTATGTTTTATGAACAATAAAATTGACCTGCCTCATCGGTTTAGTCGTTGAAAATGCGACTGCTGAGCGTGAGGTCCTGGGTTTGATTCGTGGGTCGGGCAAACGGTTATTGGGTTTTCTGCATGGAATTTCTCAGTAACAGCACGGCGTCTGAAACAATGCCCAGGAGATGGCAAAACACTCCCCCTACATGAGACTCAATAACGGCATCGGCGAAATGTGGGTGTATAACACTTCTGCCTAAACCTTCGGGAAATGCAGGCGTGATGTTATGTTATGTTATGTCATATACAAAAATAAGGCGTATTTTAGTATACTTCCAGTGGGAATTCAACAAAGTACATGCTTTTATGAACCTTAACGGTCAAGATGAGCTAAACTGTATTTGAAGAAATGATTCAAAAGATATTATGTTTTTAGCGAGCTGTTGTTGTCAATTATTATAATAAATTGAATATAGGGGTTATAAACCTAGCTAGTGTTAATGGCATATGTTTTTACTTTATATCTTATTCTTCTTATAATCATGTACATAAGTGAAGAGGGGCAAGACGGGGAGGCAACCCCCGCGTTCGTTAAAATAGGCGCTATCTCACTTTTACAAGCTATGACTTTACAATAATTTGACATAACCATATTTAATCTCTCCTTATTAAAACCATAATCGGCTTTAAATCTCATGTAACCCTTTTCACTCGTCAACCAATCACTTTCGCCACAATAAAATGTATTTACAGAAGGTTGACTCGATACAGCTCGCGTCGAAGATGAACGACCGACGTCCTCCAACCCCCACCACTATAATTGTAATATCATCATTACTGGACATGGTAACTCAGAATGAGAAGGTCCACGAAGGTGGTCTAGTGTTACTTAGTGGACCCATACGAAGCTAAAAGCGCGTCGGTGATGTTTACCGAAGCACGTGCAGCCGGTTTTAATGCCGGTGGCGTAAGAAGTATGCTACACTAATACGCAGGTTGCGCGGCAGCCCTAACACCATTCTGCGCGCGATAACTGCCCGAGCCGATAGCCCGATTGTATGGGCGCTGGTAAACCGGACCATTGCTAGTAATAAAGTACTAACATAGAATAAGTCACATTGTTACTGACACACTAGACCCATTTGTTGTCTGAATAAATAAAGATTAATAATAAAACTTGAAAGGTGTCAAGGGACACCCGGATGGAACGAAGTTCCTTTTTAGTGAAGGAATTGTAATAAAATTTTATTTCACAATAATAAAGAGAGGTTATAGTGCGTACTTGCTAAAAATACAAAAGCATTTATTATTATCTGTATATAATCTCTACTTACCTAACTCCATCAGCAATATCCGGAACTTGTGCAGAAACACTGTCAGGATTCATTATTATTATTATTTTTTATTATTTATTATTTACAAAAAACCTGTATACACTCAACAAAAATAAGAGAGAGAGACAGACCAAAAAGTGTCGTGACAACTTTTCGTAAGAATTTTTTCCGTCTAGCCCCCTTTCACAACGCGCGATAAGGAACTTCGTTCTAATAAAAGATTACTGTTTTGCCATTTATCAAATCTGTCACTTCTTAGAAACCCAAAAGCACATTGTTATCGGCGGTTGTGCTTCTGCAGCCATCTCTTTATTGTCATGGGTTGTTATGCGGCAACCAGATAGCTAAGTAGCTCATTGCCAAACCATTCGTTTATTTGTCCCATACATCTATAATACTTTTACTTGCATTACGCAATTTTATTTGAACAAGTGTTACAGTGAATGGGTTCAATAGAATTGTTTGTTTCAATATGGAAATGTTTTGTTTGCACAGTTGCGAGGAAACAAAAGAAATAAAAATAAGTTCTTTAAACCATATACAGATATTGCTGAATATAGGTCTTTCTGGTTTCCGTTAACTATTGGCCTGCCTAAACTCTTGGGCTAGCTATATAAGTAGCTACTGCGCAGGTCAGTTGATTTATGATGTTGGGTGATTTTTCATACATCGAGACCCTTCCGTGCTTTGGGAAGCACGTTAATCAATTTGTCCTGGCTGTACCTATGGCAGTCGTTACGAGTGTCAACAGCCCAAAAAGTCTGACAACCAGTCCAACCTTAGAGTATCAGTGTCTTCCAATAATTGGGTGGCGGTCAGATGGCAGTCGCGTTGTAAAATACTGATATTCAGCCGCAACTGGTTAGATTGGGAGCCGAGCCAATGTAGTTGAGAAAATGCTAGGCAGATGATGATGTTGTACCCTTAAATACTGCTACTTTCTCTGGTCCTACGGCATGAGCGAGACCCGTCTTACTCATGCCGATACAGCAGAAGAAGAACACTTGTTTATCTTTATTTATTAGGACTTTAAAACAATAAATATTCAACACTAGCTGTGCCCGCGACTTCGTTCGCGTGGATGTCGGAACTTAACAATGTATTTTTTAGTGCGAAACGCCATTTAAAATATATATATATATTATAAAAGTTACGTGAAGTTAAGAAGACCAAATGCACTTAACCCTATTTTTTTCTAAAATAAAAGTAGCCTAATTTACTCCTTATTACATCAGCTACCTGCCAATAAAAGTCCCGTCAAAATCGGTCCAGCCATTTCAGAGATTAGCCTATACAAACAGACAGACAAAAATTGAAAAAAAAAAAATATTTTGGTGTATGTACCATATATATGTATATTCATATGCATGTAGTAAAAAACGGTTATTTCAATATTACAAACAGACACTCCAATTTTATTTATATGTATAGATGTATAGATTATGCCCTCTGTCCACGGCTCCTTTTGTAACAACACAGTCACTATGACATTGCCTTAACACACGATTTCTTGTTCGTTTCAATTGTCCTTGAGCAGCCGTATTACAGTGTAAACGTGATATTTTTTGCATATAGTCGCATGTTTTATGAAAATGCGATTGTTATGCAGGCACAGTGCGATAGTACGTAAGGGCCACGCCATACGACGTTGACAATGCAATTAAAACTTAAACCACTTTATTACAAAACAAGGTTTGTCTTACAACCAGTTTTAAACATTCGAGTGTTTCTGTATTATGAACTTTACGGTGTTCGAAATACAGTTTTTAATACAAAACTTACAAGTACTCCCGTACTTAGTTGATGGTTTTGCGTCACTGAAAACAATAACGTTGCGTCACGTTGATACAACGCATCGTGGGCAATGGCTCTAATTTCCCTAATGCTGTGTTGTGAGGTTCTCTAAGATAGACCCCGACGACGAATTGAAAAGTGGACTTGAATCATTGAATTTCGTCCATAATTAGTTTTACCGTAAAATGGGGCTATTTGGAAAACACGGGGCAATTTGGAACTAACATTTGTTTTTAGAAATTTTGTCATATTTTCTAAACTATATCAAAAATTCCTTTGTCATTGAAAGCATACTACACTACCGCTGTTTAAAAGCAGTTACTACTCCATGAGAAGCACACATAATGATCCCTTTACTAAATTTCAATTAGCCCCGCGCTTCTGAAATATCCCCATTTTATGGTACTAAAAAGTACCACTATCGACCGGCAATGCGTTTGCCTGTTTTTTCACTGGAACAACTATGATTTATATGGTACCTACTGCTGTTGGTTGCATTTCTCATTTAATAAAATAATATCTCACTGACTACGTCTTTAGTTTTTTAGTCGCAAGCGATGTAGGGACCCGGGTACGTCTTAAAACTGCGGCCAGACACCGGAGGACGGGCAGCAGCGTCCTCTTACTAATCGGTGAGCCACTGCAATCCCCAAGCCGCCTGCCAAGCGTGGGGATTATGGCAAACCCCCCCTTGAGGGAGGCCTTCGTTCAGCAGTGGCCGTCTTCTGGCTGATGATGATGATGTAGCAAAACAATTTTTCTCCAATATCTATAATGTACAGACATCGGCCTGTTATAATTTTATTATATGTATAGATTACGAGTTCCAAAACAGCTCTTTCTGAAACACTTTTTATCTTTCTGAAACACGCTTTAACAACCAAAACGACCAACACTTACAAAAATCATTTTGGTCGGAATTTGTGGTAAGATAAATTGGAGCTCCACCTAACGTTCGCCTTTTGTTTGTGTGTTAAACGTTATAACTTGACCAAACCGTATCAGCCGGCTATCGCAAGGCTGGGTCCTTTCACCGGCGCGAACCGAATGTAGCAGTTCGTGCTATAACAAGGGCCTGCGACCTTGTTATATAACTTTATTGTTATAAATAATACGATTTCTATGTTGTTTAATGTGTTTAGTGATATTGGAGAATTGGTTATTACTTGTGCTGGCAATTATGGGGCGTCCATTAATGACGTGGGGCGTTTAGGGGGGGGGGGAGGGGGTCGAGCTGAATCTTACCTGGGGTGGGGGAGAGGGGGGGTCCTGGAAAAAAATAGTTTTTTTTTTTAAATCGCCTATATCATCTCAATTAATAGACGCCCTCTAACTGCTTTATTGGTGTAGTGGTCGCAACCGCGACTGCTGAGCGTGGTCCTTGGAGTCGATTCCCGGGTCGGTCAGTGTTATTGGGTTTTTCTGTTGGTAAAAAAATTCTCAGTAGCAGCACGGAGTATTAAACTTTCCCTGGTTGATGGAAATAGGCTCACCCCCTATTTTTGAAATGTGATAATACAAGCATACCTCTGCTAAACCGTTTGAGGAATACAGGCGTGATGCTATGTTATGTTTTAACATGTTTTGTGTTGTTTCAGACTGAATCATGTGGCGAATACTGCTGGTACCAGTGCTGCTAGCGACCGCGCGTTCCAAGCAGCTACCTTCATCTACTGGTATGTACAGTCTTTACTGGTATTCCTCACATATCACTAAGGATCCTTATCTTCTCCTCCTTGCCATGGGACTAACACCTTCAACCTTCATTTTTCTCAAATACTTCCACATCATACTTAACAAGATTGCTGAAAGAGATTTGAGATTTTCTCTAGAGTTATTTTCTGAAGAGTCTCCACAGGACCAACTATTTGGAAATGTGAGTTCTATGAACGCTTTAAAAGTGCCAGTAAAAGGTTTATGTAAAATAAAAATATATTCTATTCATGTGGGTGTATTATATTATACAACATATCTGTCTGAACTTTCCGGGAATCCAATCGTGATACTGTATGTGAACGAGAGATCAGATAATGATCTTGACTTTAAAAAAAATGCTACATCTTTAGTTCAAATTCAAATTCAAATATATTTTTATTCATGTAAACCATTTACAGGCACTTATGAATAGTCAGGCTCTAGTTGCCACGTTCCAAAGTGTTGATTTCCAATGGAGAAGAACGGGCAAGAAAATCCATGGTTACTCTTTTAAACTCGGAATTAAAAATACAATATTAATTTATACATTGATATCGAACAATAATGATGTGAGTACATTGTAGCTTAAAAAAGTCTAACTTATGTAAGTTAATTTACTTATCACTTTTTCTAATAAAAAGCAGTTAAAATCACGACTTGTTAAATATTACTATATATATATTCTATTATGTACTAAACCGTTTGCCTTTACCTTATAAAAAGTCACCCATACTATACTTATTGGGTATAAAGTCGCTGTCCGCTGACTGGTCGTTGACCCTGCGCACGCGCATCCAACGCTGCCAAGCCGTTTTTATGGGAGACACTGTCTCGAATATATTTGTCTTGCCATTTCAGATAGATTATAAGATGGCGTTTTAGGATTTAAATAAGTATTTTATATGATAGATTTTGAATGGAGATAGCAAAATTACGGAGATATATTTAGCCTTAGAAGGAAAGTAGAATTATTAAAAAGAGGTTCAATATACATATTAAAAAACAAACGATAGGTAAACGAAATTATGTATTTTTAACATAACAGTAATCACGCCTGTACTCCGTTCAGGGTTAAGCAGTTACGTACTATTGTGGTGGGTATCACCGATGCAGTTTATTTTATGAAGTCCCATGTCATCATCATCATCAGCCAGAAGACGTCCACTGCTGAACGAAGGCCTCCCCCAGGGTAGGGGGAGTTGCCGTAATCCCCACGCTTGACAGGCGGCTTTGGGCATCGCAGTGGTTCACCGATTAGTGAGAGGACGCCGCTGCCCGTCCTCCGGTGTCTGGCCGCAGTTCTAGGATGTACCCGGGTTCATGTCCTATGTAATACCCCTAAAAGCCCATTGCCATCTACCGGATGAGAATCTCCTATCACTAGACCAAGTTTATTTAAATATAAAAGTGAAATACATATCACCGATGAATTATAGTTTTCAAAATTTGGCAAGTAGGTAGATTTTTCATAATAAAACCAAAATGTATACCTTAAACTGAATCACGTGACGCAAAAAACGCGACTCAAAACTCACAAAATCGCCAGTGTGACCATTTGTGGCAGATCCTGCCATTTGGGCAGATTTAGCTACTTAATTTTCACTCTGGCAGATTACGTTTACGTTTTAATAAAAAGTGGTAGGATGTGGCAAATTTGGAAATATTCAACAAGTTCTTTATTAATTATTTAACTGCCTCATTCGTCTAGTGGTACCAAGCGCGACTGCTTTGTGTGACATCCTGGATTCGATGCCCGGGTTGGGCAAAGTGTTATCAGGTTTTTCTGTATGCAAATTCTCAGTAGCAGCACGGAGTCTGGAACTGTGCGTAGGTAGATGGCAATAGACTCTTTCCTATTACATGGGACTCAACAAGGCATCAGCGAAATGTGAGTGTACAATAGTACACATTTGCCTAACCCTTCGGGGAATACGGGCGTGATGCTATGTCATGTTTTGAATCTTAGAGTACCAGTTGGCAGGTTCTGTCAGATTTTCAGCCAGTGTTGGGTAGATTTTCTATTTTTACGATGGTAACACTAAAAATCGCGTCCGTCTTACGGCCTTATGGTCAAGAACCATAACCTATAATCACATAAAAACCGTATCACTATTTGTTCCGCCATACATACACAAGTTCCGTTGTTTATTTTACTTTCTAAACATTACATATCTATTACATACAATTTGTAATGCTTTCTGACTTCTTAATTGTGATAACTGATATAAACAATATCTCTACAGATACAGGAATGTTAACTTTGTTTTTTGTGCAATAAAGTCGAGAATTGAATGTAGTTATTAGAATTTTATAGTCCAGTTATACCCAGTAGTTAGAACAGATTGAGATTCAAAAAAGTAAACAGTAATTTTTGTTTATTACTGTTACGGTTTTCGTTATATTCGGGTGCATTTTTAAGTGACCCGTTGAATGATATTTCTGAATTATATTACAACGATACATCAACCCGCCGGGCAATATAACCTCGCATGGTCGAAGAATCCTGCCTTTTCAACGGAGGAACACTATACCTCTTTAGCGACTACTATTCAAAAAGTAAAGCGTCATCGGAATGAAGCTACAACATCGGTTTAGAGATATTTATTTCTCAAAGAACATTACATTGTTCACTTAAAGAGAAACTTAACTAATAGACATATAAAAAAAATTTAAACAAGGCGTTCAAACTACTTATATTAAAGATTATGATGTACATATTAAACTATTGCAACAATAAATGTAAAGAATAATATTAATAATTAAAGTTTCATGTTGAGGTTATACATCATACAGGATGTCACACAAACATCAAACCCTTATTCGCGCTATGAGAGCTTACAATGATACCACAAATACGAATGTCCCACATCAATCGTCGGGCTTCGGCCCGCCAGGCTAACCACCTTGCGTGGTCGGAGGATCCTCCCTTTTTAAAGGAGGAACACCATACCTCGTTCCACCACATTGGCGACCCCGCCAGGATGAATTAAAAGTCTTACAATGAAAGATATAAATATAAAGCATTTATAAGTCAGGTTTTGTATTAAATAAATCTATAAACTCTCTTTCTCTCTCTGTCATACAATGTTTTCCTTAACACTCACTTTGTTTCAGAATTATCTACAACGGTGGGAACGGCCACCGAAGCCGAGACTACAGTATGGCCAGGCTCAGTAGCTCCTCTCGACACCCTCACAGTCGCGTGCGAGAAGGACAGCATGCATATCACCGTCTCACTTGCTAGTACACACGGTGAAAATAGGTAAGTCAATACTCTGACCATCCATTTGCCTCTACTTTTTAATCTACGTCGGGTCGGCTAGCAGTCTAACAAGAAGCGGCTGAGTTTCAGTATTTTACACGGAGCGACTGCCTTCTGACCTCCGCTACCCAATTACTGGGAGACACTGATAGTCTGAAGTTAAAGTGGTTGTCAGACTTTTTGGGCTGCTGACACCCGTAATGACTGTGATAGGTATTCTTATGAAACCCGATTCGGTTCCCTGCAATATGGTTGAGTTGAGTGACGCTGACACATACGTCATAATCGTGAACGCGTGTTGTCTGCAGGGACTCGTCAGCTCATAACTGTCATGGCGGTTCTATCAGAAATTTCCGGATATTATAGTTATCAGTTTGTTTAGTCTAGACCTTAGATTTTTCTCACATAACGTTGACGGAACAATGTATTTATAAGTATGAAATGTTAAACAATCAGAATTAAAAGAGTAACGGAGTTTCTTGCCCGTTCTTCTCCATAGGAAAACAACACTTTGGAACGTGGCAACTAGAGTCTGACTATTCATGAGTGCTTTAACTGGTCTACATGAACAAAAATATTCGTCCGCGTGGTTTATGAACCCGTACATTTTTCCGGGATAAAAATATAGATAATAGCCATTTCTAGCCTATTCCACGCTATAATCTATCTCTGCGCCAAATTTCATCCAGATCCGTGGACCCGTTGTGGCGTGATTGAGTAACAAATATCCATCCATCCATCCATCCATCCAACCATGCATCCATCCTCACAAACTTTCACATTGATAATATTAGTAGGAAGAAGGATAGTAGGATAAGTAGACTTATTATTACCCAAGACAAGCTTAATGTGCTTTCTGAGGAACGGAAGAGTCTTATTATGAGTAAAACGGTCACTCAGCTGACTGCCTAACTCAGACTTATCTGATTTTATTCATGTTTAAAATGTAAACCGTAAACATCCATTGTGATTCCACCCCGACCCTTGCTCGAGCCAGCCCGCGCTGAGCCAGTAGCAATAAATCAAATGTCCCTAAATAAACACAATCAGATCCAGCAAGTCCTCTCTTGTCTGTCCCCCAGCAACGCCCTAAGCCGAGGTTCGAGTCCCACTATGGGACACCCTTAGCAGTGTTGCTTAGTATTATTTAATTTGCTCGGCTGGAGGCCCTTTTGGTCTCGCCATTTGCTCGGTTAAGCAGTAAAAGCTCCCTGAGCTAAGTGCGAGAGATAACTCAACAAAAAAAAAAACCAGTGTGATCATCCATCTTTTCAGAACGAATGTCATTCTTAACTAGTCTAGCCTAGTTTCCTCATATTTTAATATTAGTCCGCATAATTATAGTGTTGTGCAAATGGCGACTCCAATTTGCGTGTAAGAAGTCTCTTTATTTGTCTATTGTTTGCTCTTTGTAATGTCCCAACACTAGTAATGAGTGCTAATGACCGTAATCAAGGACAATTAGTTAAAATATTGGCCGGTAACTAACATAACATAGCATCACGCCTGTATTCCCCGAAGGGTTAGGCAGAGATGTATTATTATACACCCACTCTTCGCCGATGCTGTTATTCAGTCCCATGTAACAGGGGGCGAGCCTATTGCCATCTACCGGGCGCAGTTCCAGACTCCGTGCTGCCACTGAGAATTTCCATACAGACAAACCCAATAACAGTTAACGCGACCCGGGAATCGAACCCAGGACCTCACGCTCAGCAGTCGGGCTTGCAGCCACTAGACCAATGAAGCAGTCGCTAGTAACTAATGAGAACTAAACAGCCAGGTGTCGCGGGTTCGATTCCTGCATGGAAAAAGATGTATAAGTCTACAGCTAGCTTGTTCCAGGGCTGAATGTTTGTGCACCTGAATATTTGTGTTTGTAAACGCACCCACGATACAGTTGTTACTCCTGTGGGGGCAACGTTACTATCTTATTGGTGTAGTGGCCGCAAACTCGACTGCTGAGATTCCGGGTTCGATACCTGGGTCGTACAAAGTAAAGTACAATGTATTTGAAATTGTGCTCGATATATAGCAATAGGCTCATCCCTATTGCATGGGAAACAACGGCATATTTATAATACACCTTTGCATAACCCTTCGGGAAATACAGGCGTAAATACGGCATAGTTGGCGCAGTGGTTGAGAGATCAACTGCTGCGCTACTTGTCGCAAGCTCGTTTTCCGCACGGAACAAATATTTGTATGATCTACAGATAGTTGTTTCGGGTTTGGGCCTTTTTGTATGTGAATATATGTGTTTGTAAACGCACCCACGATACAGGAATTATTCAAAATATAATCCTACTAATATTATAAATGTGAAAGTTTGTGAGGATGGATGGATGGATCTTTGTTACTGTTTCACGCCAGAACGGCTGAACGGATCTGGATGAAATTTGGCACAGAGATAGATTATAGTCTGGAATAGCACATAGGCACTTTTTATTCCGGGAAAATGTACAGGTTCGTAAACCACGCGAGCGAAGCCGCGGACGGAAGCTAGCATGAATATATGTGTTTGTAAACGCACCCACGCGGATACAGGAATTATTCCTAGTGTAGGGCAACGTTTTATTAAAAAAAAAAAAGAAAGGAAAAGAAAAAAATCCTATGTTTGATCCAGAAACCCCCTTTTTCTAGGACTCTGTGAACCTTCCACTAACCCACCTCTTCTCCGCAGCATCTACGACACGTTCAACGGCATCGTGTACCCAGCAGGCCTGGGTAGCAACTCCACCTGTCTACGGGAGTACGTGTCAGAGCGAGGAGACCTGCAGTATACCCTGCCGCTCAGAGGATGTAACACCATGTCTAATGATAACGTGAGTACCTTCCATCGTTGAACTGGAACATACTTTTTTAGGTCATAGCCTTTTTGTACTGGAACTTCTAATTGTTTATAGTGTAGCCTTTTTGTATTGTTTTTTTTTATTTTTATTATAGCCTTTTTGCACTGCAACTTTTTTTTTACAACTTGTTTTTTACTGAAACTTACTTTTTTATGTTATAGCCTTTTTGTACTGGAAAATATTTATTTATGTTATTTATGAACTGCCTGTCTGTTGTTTTTTAGTTCTCATCTGACCAGTACATAAAGTTTTTGGACAAGAAATAAAACAAGAGAATTTCCATCTTTTATCTTTAAAGCTATACCAAAATAAGCCAAAACCAGGTTTATATTATTAAAATTTAAGAGAGTAAGTTATAAAACCGAAGACCACACAGAAAACATAATCATTAAGGTGCATTTATAATGTTTTTATGCGATAAGAGCATGCACACACTAGACAAGGTACGCAGCAGAACCGCGCGTTTTCGTGTAAAGGCCTCATTAGTTTAGCGGTTGCAAGGACGATAGTAAAGCGTGAGGCCCTGGTTTAAAATAAAATAATAAGTCCAGCGGTTGGACACAGGCCTCTTCTCAGAATCCTCTCCAAGCTGGCCTGAAGTGGGTTGACGAACTATTTTATAATTAAACTGCAATTATAGTAAATTTATTCATTTTAATAATGATGGTAATTTAATTTTAAAACTAACTACTTACGCTAATGTATTAATAAAAAAAAATGAAAATACGAATCCTAAACTGCAATTATAATATTAATCTTCGTATTGTTCGCAACGAGCGAACTCAATGAAATCCTCAAATAAAATTGAACTAACAATTTATCACTGCATTACGTCACATTTTGACATCCAGTCAAATACTTGTTCTGTTATCGTTCACCCGTGTTTATACCTAACACCGTACCTTCTTCTATGAAACCTTCACACTAAAGAATGCAGAAATGCAGAATTCCTCCCGATGTTTTCTTCGACAGTTAATATCCCATATATTTACTTGACAGTTATAATCGAAGTCTGATCCTCATATGAAGTCAGAGGGGTAGGCCAGCAGTGTGACTTCAGACTCTTGGATGTAAGGCAAGCGTTTAATCTAGGCTATGCTTTCGACTGCTTCCGACGCTCTTACAACGACGAGATCAAATAAGCACTCACACAAAAACGCGCGTTTTTACAACAAAATCTGGCTTGTGTGTTTCAACCTTTACAGTACCTAAAATTAGCATAAAGGTAGGTACACACCTAGTCAGTAATTCTCCTCAGACCATTGTTCTGTCTGTGTGACACCTACCTTGTTGATGCATAAAGCGCATCCTACACTGGGACCTTGGCCATATAATTATTGTATGTATGATGTCACTATGGGAATAAAAAATACATAGACAGGTTTTGCTGTAGGTAGCGAAACTGTTCATGTATTAATACCGTAAACATAACATAGCATCACGCCTGTATTCCCCGAAGGGTTAGGCAGAGGTGTACTATTGTACACTCATATTACACTGATGCCGTTATTGAATCCCATTTAATAGGGGACGAGCCTATTGCCACCAACCGGGCACAGTTCCAGACTCCGTGCTACTTTACCTGCACTTTGACTGACTCTGTCTCACGAATCGAACCCAAGACCACACGCTCAGCACTTGCGCTTGCGACTACTAAACCAATGAGATCAATATTGTTACCAGTATTGAATAATTCACCGTCCAATCAAAATAATTTTGCGTCCTTCCCACTATATTCCTTCATGTGAGCGTCTTGACATAAAGATTTTCAAAAACGGAAAATACTACATCGACTGTCAAAAGTTTAATGATCTCAAATTATCCTTAGTCTTAGATATTTGGTTCTACCCATTGCAAGTAGAATTCCTAAAGGAACAAGAGCTATATAGGTAGCTACTGCGCAGATCAGTCAAGCTGCAAGTTTAAGCAGCACGTCAGTCCTTGGATGGGTCGTGTCGATATCAAAACCCCTACCTCGGAAATCACGTTAAGAAGTTCGTTCCGGGTGTCATACATAAGTATTAAGCTATTAAGCTATAACAGTCATTCATGGTAAGGCATACAATACAATACAATACTATGCATGTTATGTTATCCAGCCCGACCCTTGCTCGAGCCAGCCCGCGCTGAGCCAGTAGTTATAAATCAATTGTCCCTTAATAATCACAATCAGATCCAGCAAGTACTCTCTTGTCTGTACCCCAGCAACGCCCTAAGCCGAGGTTCGAGTCCCACTATGGGACACCCTTAGCAGTGTTGCTTAGTATTATTTAATTTGCTCGACTGGAGGCCCTTCTGGTCTCGCCATTTGCTCGGTTAAGCAGTAAAAGCTCCCCGAGCTAATTGCGAGAGACAATTAAAAAAAAAGCATGTTATGTTATGTAACACAATATATTATGTACCAATACAAATTTCACTCCAAAACTGACTCAAACTCCTGACCCAAAATAAACAAAACAGTCAATTAACACATTTTGCCCAATACCCCATCACCTTTACTTAGGGCTTAGTCACACGTTGCGTAACAATCGGAAACGCGTCGAACATGATAATGATACGAATCTATGCGTGCGCGCGCGCATGCTATGCGGTAACGGCATCTTAATAATGTATTATATTTTTATCAGAAGGACAGGAATAGTTGTGTTTTTCAAGCGTGATAATTTATTAGTTAGAAATTATCACGCTTGAAAATTGGTGGAGAGCACGAAACACGGACCAATCGGAGCGCCGAACGCGTTCGATTTAGTAAATCGAGTTTGTCGAAAGAAACTTACACTAGGGCCTCAGATGTTACATTCATACATTAATGTACATATTCGTGATCTTACATCATTGTAAGTCTGACTAAAGCTTAACTGTGAAGTCATATAGTCATTATTATTAAACCTTGGAAAATATCGTGACTTTACTTAATGAAACCAATAAATATCATAAGTGATAATAATTATCATAAGAGCATAATGTTTCCTGTGTCTTTGTTAATTGAAAATTGATGTTCCGTACTGCGAAATGTAATTCACTGATTGAATTAACAACTAAAATATGTAACATCACCCCTGTAACACCTGAAGGGTAAGACAGAGGTGTAATATTGTAAATCCATATTTCGCCGATATTGGTGCAATTCCCGGGTCGGGCAAAGTGTTATTAGGTTTTTATGTATGAAAATTCTATGTATGTATATAGTAAGAGTTTGAAACTGACCCCGGTGGATGGCAATAGGCTCGCCCCCTATTATATGGGACTTAATAAAGATATCGGTAAAATATGGGTACACAATAGTAAACCTCTGCCTAACCCTTCGGGGAATACAGGCGTGATACTATGTTATGTTAAACAACTTTCTGCATGAGATATGAAATTCAAAATGAGATATTTAAATACAAATATTTAAACATTGACTTAAAAAAAAAAACAGGAGACAAACACACAGACCCTAAATAAACATTAACAATCAGTTTAAACTTCGAAATGTCAAAAAAATAACAAAAGAAGCATAGAAAAACAAATCCTAACTATAATATTATAAATGCGAAAGTATGTTTGTTTGTTTGTTTGTTACCTTTTCACGCCTAAACCACTGAACCGATCATCCTGAAATTTTGCATATACGTTGTCAGGTGTACAGAAATGGACATAGGGTACCTTTCATCCCGAAAAAGTACTGTTCTCGAGGAAAACAACAATAACGTTCTTAAGACAATAGATGGCGCTACGTGTCTTTCGCAAGCAGAGTACAACCCGAATTGGCTGTCAAATTCTAAATTAACGCGAGCGAAAGCCGCGGGCAAAGGCTAGTGCCCTATAAAAATGTCAGCAGTATAAAGCATGTTTCGATCTTTTCTTAGAACTGTCAGACATTCTGCCAGGATTGTAGCTCGAGCTCTAAATATGGCACATTAATTGCCTTACGACTATTTAATTCTTTTTTTTTATCGCTGTATGGTACAGTCTGTGTCATACATTATTGAACTAACGGTAGATCCTACTAATATTATAAATGCGAAAGTTTGTGAGGATGGATGGATGGATGGATGGATCTTTGTTACTCTTTCACGCCAGAACGGCTGAACGGATCTGGATGAAATTTGGCATAAAGATAGATTATAGTCTGGAATAGCACATAGGCTACTTTTTATCCCGGGTAAATACACGGATTCGTAATCCACGCGGGCGAAGCCGCGGGCGGAAACTAGTACGAAATAAAATATCTCAAAATGTTTTGTCGACTGAAAATACTCAATATCTGTCACGAACTATTTCCAAACTTGAATGAAGCTAATGCCGATTCCTGGGTAAAGCAGTGTTATTGGGTTTTTCTGTATGGAAATTCTCAGTAGTAGCACAGACTCAGGAACTGTGCCCGGTAGATGGCAATAGGGTCACCCCCTATTACATGGGACTCAATAACGGTATCGGCGAAATTTGCGTGTACAATAGTACACCTCTACCTAACCCTTTGGGCAATACAGGCGTGATGACATGTTTATGTGCTTCCTTAATCGCTTTAGATCATTAGTTCCCAAAGTGGTCCAGATGGACCCCCAGGGTCCACGGGAGACTACACGGGGGTCTACGTTGGCGTGACAAAAATATGGGGGTTTACAATTCAATTTACAATATGGTAGAAATGTAGCTGCAGGGGGTCCACCGGAACCAGCTAAATTTTGAAACTGGTCTATGAGAAAAAAAGTTTGGGAACCTCTGCTTTAGATGCTTACTTCACCTACTCATCTAAACAAGGCCACAACATACCGTGGTTACATACAAGGCTTTATAGGATTGATTCATATGAATGACTTGTGGCTGCGACGGTACGATTGGTCTTGTATGATCACATACAAGTCATCATGCTACAAAAAAGCTGGTTTGACAAAAGTCATAATGAATAAAAGATCTATTATAATAGAACTCTGGGAAATCTTAAGAATACCTGATCATGAGCATGCGCATAATTGCAAAATAAGTTTCTTTGCGCTTCGCACACTCTACGAAGGTAAGGCAGAGCCCTGATCTTAAAAAAATATTGAGCGTTTCATACGAGAGTGTCATGTTTCTTATAAAAAAAAGGATTATTTTTGGTATATTTTTAATCATGTTAATAATTCTTTTTCTTTAAATTAGGAGCTCTGCTCTTGTCGGTGGAGCAATCTCCACTGCTCTTTATCTTCTGTATTTATTTTGAACTCTTGATACGATTCTTTAAAATACATTAGTACTTTTTTTTTAATAAACTGCCCCACACTAACTCCTGTAACGTGGGTGCGTTTACAAACACATATATTCACATGGACATACACCCAGACCCGAAACAACTATCTGTAGATCATACAAATATGTATTTGTTCAGTGCGGGAATCGAACCCGCGACACGTAGTGCAGCAGTCGATCGCTCAACCACTGCGCCAACCGTGTCGTCATTGAACATTTCTTCTGAAATACATATCCTCACTGGAGGTTTCCTTTAGAAAAATGATATATATTTGTAAAACATGTATGATTGTTGATTGCCCCAATGGTCTAGTGTTCGCAAGCGCAACTGTTGAGCGTGAGGTCCCGGGTTCGATTCCCGGGTTAGGCAAAGTGTTACTGGGATTTTCTGTATAGTAATTCTCACGCACGGAATCTCGAACTGTGCCCAGTAGATGGCAATAGGATTTCCCCCTATTACATGAGACTCAATAACGGCATCGGCGAAATATGTGTGTAAGTACAATAGTACACCTCTGCCTAACCCATCGGGAAATACAAGCGTGATGCTATGTTAAATATTCAAAATGTTTGATGGTATGTATTTAGTTATGTAAATCACATAATATTTACTTGTGCACATCAGAAGGCTAGACTCATTAGCGCCCTCTTACGTCAATAGACGGCGTTAGATATGTTATATAATAGACTGATGACTGCATATTGCCTATATACTAAACTTCTATCTTTGAATCGTCCTGTGAGCAGAACGGCAGCCTAATTACGTAAAAATAGCGACAGCAACGAGACAGCCACACGACAGCAGCCTCACTGTGAGCCAATACATATACCTACGTATAATACAAAAATGGCGTTTGACAGAAACTATCGCGCGATCTACCTACGTCTGTCGCAAACTGATTGCTACATCGGTAATTAGACTGCAGGTGGCGTATTTGACGTATTTGGCCTAGGTTCAATTCCCAGGTCGGTAAAAATAATATTGGCTTTTTCTTTTAGAAAATTTTAGTTGAAGCGTCGAGTTTGGAAGTGTGCCCGAAAGATGGCAATTTACTCGCCCCATTTTATAAGACAATAATGTATTCGCGAAATGTTGCTATACAATAGTACATCTCTGCCTATCCTTTAGTGGTTTACAGGCGTGATGCTATGTTATATGAATAATCTTTTTATGTAGAGGTCAACATAGCGAAATCGTGAGAATTCCAAAGCATTTACTTAATTTTGGCAATTGTTTCGAATCGATTAATTACGGAAATCACGTAGAAAATCGGTAAGATTACCAACAAAACACATTTATACATTAATGTTTAATTACCGAAATACTTCCTTCCTATGTATGGCTTAGTAGGCGTTTCGGCCGCTGAGTTTCGTCCGATCCGGTTGAAACTGGAATTTCATTATCTATACATCTTCTATACATCTATACATCTATACATCTATACATCTATACATATAAATAAAATTGGAGTGTCTGTTTGTAATATTGAAATAACCGTTTTTTACTACATGCATATGAATATATATACGGTACATACACCAAAATAACATTTTTTACAATTTTTGTCTGTCTGTCTGTCTATCTGTCTGTCTGTTTGTATAGGCTAATCTCTGAAATGGCTGGACCGATTTTGACGGGACTTTTATTGGTATGTAGCTGATGTAATAAGGAGTAACTTAGGCTACTTTTATTTTAGAAAAATTGTTTTATTTTAGAAAAAAATAGGGTTAAGTGCATTTGGTCTCACTAAAAAATACATTGTTAAGTTCCGACATCCACGCGAACGAAGTTGCGGGCACAGCTAGTTATTAATATTTTTGAGTGGTGTTTCGACCGGATCGGACGAAACTCAGTGGCCGAAACGCCTACTAAGCCCTATGTATATAAGTTAAGACTATAATTTAGCTAAAAGTTTTCATACAAAATGCGTTAACGTTTTTACTCCACTAAACATGAGCTGATTTTGCTGATTTTTATATAATTATGTTATAGACCCAAGTAAAAACTAGGTCGTCACGTTTTTGTTTTTTTTATATTGTTTATAGACTAAGAAATAAATAACCCTCAAAATGCGTTTTTTTTTTAACTAAAAATCTTCCTTATGCTTATCACGTGATAATTATTAAATTAATAAAAATTTTGAAAAATACAAAACCATTCGACACTGTTTATAATCTGACAAAATGATACAGACCAAAATCAAATTAATTCGTTAAGATTTAGATGTAAAAAACGTTAACGCCCAAACACCTATAATTATTTCCTCGTATTTCAAGACAATTTTGTCAGAAGCAGCTAAACGATACTCTTAAAAGAACATAACATAGCTTCACGCCTGTATCCCCGAAGGGTTAGGCAGAGGTGTAATATTGTAGGTACACCTCCATTTCGCCGATGCTGTTATTGAGTCCCATGTAATATGGGGCGAGCTTATTGCCTATCGGGCACAATTTCAGACTCCGTGCTGCTGCTGAGAATGTTCATACAGAAAGACTCAAAAACACTTTGCCCGACCCGGGAATCGAATCCAGGACAGCACAGCAGTCGCGCTTACGACCACTAGACAAAAGAGACAGTTTATAAACTTATTTAAGGTATAAACTTTATTATGATTAATCCATAAAGCCTTATAGGCGATTGTCAATAAAAATTTGACATTTCGCTTATGGAGTATTTACGAAACTTGCCAACATTATATTATTATGCAAAACCATTATTATACGCTATTAGTTACGCCTACATAATATATATAGACATAAGTACACAATGTGCTATGTAAATAGATGCTAAAGATTATTTTACAATCAGCGCCATCTAGGTAAATGAACCTTTCGTAATGTTAGAATGTGATATTTTAAAGAAGATTTAATTACTGCTTACACCAAACTAGTCGATAAAGTTACTTTACATATATATTATTTACATAGTAAGGTAACATCACGCCTTTTTCCTATGAGGGTAGGCAGAAACTAAGAAACGCCACGTGCTACAATCCTTATAATGAACCTTTTGCATCACCTACATTCATGCATCGTATTATATGTATATATTTTTTAAGCCTGCCCCGCACTTGTGTTTCTCCTGTGTCGTGGGTACAGTTTACATGTCACATGCACACACAACCAGACCCGAAACAATTATCTGTAGATCGTACAAATATTTGTTCCGTGCGGGGATCGACCCTGCGACACGTAGCGCAGACAACTAATCGCTTAGCCACTGCGCCAACCGTGTCGTCGGACATACGTGGACGTTGGTAGAGAGTATTGAGTTGTTCTATGGATAAAATTAACTATGATTTCATTTAAACTTCAAATACTATGCAAGTACTTGTAAAATGATCAGTCACTTTTGTCGCTGAGTGTACTGACATAAAATAGTGCGTTTGAAATGTTTTGTTTTGCCTGAAAATGTCTTTAATAGTTATTTTGTAAAACAGTCTGTAGCCTAGCTATTGAACACTTGCCTTTATTGCACAGGCCAGACATTTCTCGTATTGTGTCTATTTTTATTTTAGGAGGTTTGTCAATTTGACGTGTACGATTTTGTGGGGGGTCATGACCCCCACGACCCCCCGAACCGCCACAGTTCTTGTAAGCATGAACTTTTTTTTTCTCCTAATTATTGCTGGAGAATTTTTGGTAGTACTGTCTTATTATGAAGTCAAAAATATTGTTACAATACCTACTTAAGCCCGATTTTGCGATGCGATATCTGATGCTCGAACAGTTTTTGTATATCTGAGGAATAACATATCTGAAGTTATATTCCCATTCTTTCCCGACCCGGCAATCGTACACAGGACCTCACGCTCAGCAATCGCGCTTGCGGATTAGACCAATGAACAGCGGCGTGTACAGAGTTTTTTACAGGGTAGGCAGTAAATTTTAAAAGCTTACTTACCAATAATACCTGCTGCATGTTGATATTGGTTCGTCGTCTTGTCGGTTATATAATGATGTATGAGATTTGCCACCTCAAATATCTTATAATAAATAGTTATCTGAGTTATGTAGGGTAGGCAGTGTCTTTTTGTCTTTATGAACCGCACGCCACTGCCAATGAGGTAGATAAATACAATATATACTAATATTAATATTTTAATATTCTTGTTGGTTTCACAAGGAACTTAAACTAAACAATAGATTCTATACAACATTCATTACGAAACAACAAAGCAATAGCATTCACTAACTGATTACCTATCAGTAGTCAGTATGTAGTCATTTGCCGTAATCTTTAGTCATTATTTAGTTATTTATAAACGGTGACCGGTGCCGACCTCCGCTTGAAGCGTGGGTTAACTTTGAATACAGCGTTCTATTATGAACTTGAATTTTAAATATTTTGACGGCACGGTAATCTGACATAACTTAGATTGTCAGACAAATAAATATGAGCGCCCTGACAGAATTTTGTCATGACAAAACGAGTTCATTCTGATTTTGTAGGTCTTCTTTTTCTTAATTTAAAAGCTCAGCTCTTGTCGGAGCAATCGCCACTGTTCTCTATCCTCTGCCTTCGTTTTGACCTCTTGATACGACTCACCTCTTACTTTCTCCTTCACTTGCTGTACAAGTGTCTAAGTCTTCCCTTTCCTCTCTTTTTGTCACGTTTTCTTCCTCAAATTGTCTTGAACAAGTGATCGTTGACAACGATTTAAAAACAAAAAGGACAAGGTACGCGTAGTAAATTATTGCCCAGTCCCTTTCTCAGATTTCCCAGCAGTGGGCATGATGAAATAGCTATACATTAAAAGCCAATAAAATAGCATATCATCATAAAATTAACCCATATAAAATTCACATATGGTATGAACAAAAATACATGATAATTACGTCTTCGTCTCGAGTTACATAATGCTACTTTAAGAATTGGGGTCGGCCATCTTGAGAGATTCGCAATCGGCTTTTGGCGAACGTGATGTGGATCAATGGATGGCCAAACAGGTGTAATGTAATTGTATCTTCATGCCGAGTATCTTACAGGTCGGGTAGAGAAGTAGGTGTTATAAAATTTTGATGTAATGTTTGTAACTTTTTCAACTAATTACTGTCTTATTGGTTAGTTATCGCTAGCGTGGCTGTTGAGCGTGCGGTTCTAGGATCGAGACCTGGGCTGTTCTGATAGAAAAAAAATTAGACCGAAATTTGGAATTGTGTCCGGTAGATGGCCATAGTGTTGTACATGAGACTTAACAGCCGGTTCGGCGAAATATTTACCCTTCAGGGAATACAGAAACGTAACCACAATTTTTCCTAATCCTTTAAAAATACTTAACAGCCAACTACCGCCATCTATCACCACCACACAACACAACATGACACTCTAAATTCACACCATCTACTCCACTCACGTCGTCCATCAAGGTCATTTTAAAGGCCACTGGTCTTTCTCCGTATTACAACCTGTTCACATTTTGATGAACAGAGCATCTGTTACATGTTCAATTTTAAAAGTTGAAGCATGAGTAATTGTTTCTCATAATTATATCTGACATTAAAGTCGACGAATTTGTTTGGTTGGCGCAAGCGCAGTTGGCGATCTGAAATTTATGCAAGAAGATTGAAGAAATGTTGTGTGTACTTCTTTGTTATGATCGGTCACAGAGGATTACAATAAGTTATAGAAACGTTTTTCTGACTATTTCCACCTCATCATCATCTGCCTGCTTTTTCCCAACTACATTGGGGTCGGCTTCCAGTCTAACCGGTTGCAGCTGAATATCAGTAATTTACACGGAGCGGCTGCCATCTGACCTCCGCCACCCAATCACTGGGAGACACTGATACTCTAAGGTTAGACTGGTTGTCAGAATATTTACGACTGTCATAAGTATTCATATGACACCTACTACTTGTCGTGCTTTCCAAGGCACGGAGGGGGGTCGATATGTAAAAAACGGTCCCCTATCCAAAGACTGGCTGCAGCAAGCGCTGCTTAACCTAAATCAACCTAAATTAGCCGAATAAAATAAAGAAAGCTGATCGCTCAGCCACTGAACCATCGTGTACTAAGTCATATTACAAAATATTTCAATCAACATCAGTCAGACCGTAAGCTTAAGAAATGTATAATAAATCTATGGCTTTATTGAAATTCCATACAGCTTATGTATATTATTACATATTGTATACAAGTGTGCGCAAACGCAATTTCGCAAACGAAATCGATAGTTCTTTATATTGTCTTTGCCAATAAAACTTTAACAACCGTTTATTATGTGCATCAATAATAGTAAAAGTAGTTTCAGTTTAATAGTTTAATAATAGTAAATCGGTTGAGTAGCGTGGCTGTTGAGTTGTATGCGTCGGTTCCCTGCAAAATGGTTGAGCTGAATGACGCTGACACATACGTCATACTCGTGAACGGGTGCCGTCTGCTGGGACTGGTCAGCTCATAACTGTCATGGCAGTATTATCAAAAATTTCCCTATCTAATCTACCCTCACATTTCGTCTATTCGCCGTCCCCATTCCATATAATAGGTTAAACTATTGCCATATGCCAAAATTTCAAAAACCGGGCTGCTTCTGAGGGTTTCCAGGCAGAAAACTCTTTGCCCGGCGCTTGCGCGACTATACAAGGTAGGTAGAAAATAGTAGATGTACTATGTTTTCTTTACTTTATAGTTGTATCATAACCTGAGGTCTGTGCGTACGGGCACGTTTACAGTATTACAGATCGTAAGAATCCTATTACACAGCCATGTCCATAAGTGTGTCATTATATTTAACAATGTCCTATGTACCTAAAACACAGAAAATACAGAACAGAACACTGTCTGACCCGGCTATCGAACCGAAGACCTCACGCTCAACAGCCAGTATACTCATTTCCCCATTTTACAATCGAACAAAAACGAAAATCCGAACCGAAAAGCAAAATGCAGAAACAAAACTGAACTTTTATGTTTAACTTCAAAATTACCATAAACATGGTTTAAGCTCGCTTGACCCTACGTTAGCGTGTACAAGCGGGCCCACCATGGCTAAACAATAGGGGGATGTGACGTCATTTCCTGTACAACCAGACCCAGACTGCGACGGCGCACGATTTTGGGAAGGAAATTGACTCGGGTTCGAATTTTAAATTTTACTGTTTCGAATTTGGTTCACTGTTTATTACTTTCGTTTGAAATAAGAACGCTTAACGGTTGTCTGTTATTATTAATGGTGTAGATAGTCGTAAAATTTATATTTTTTAAATCTAAAAATAATAAATTTTATAACAGGCCGATGTCTGTACGTTATAGATATTGGAGAAAAACTCATATGGGGGGTCTTTATTAGAGCAAAAGAAGCCAAACCAAGAGTTTTTAGAATTTTTGTCTGTCTGTCTGTATGTTTATACACGCATCACACAAAATCTACTGCATGGAATTGATGCAGTTATCACCTTTGTATTGCTAAAGGACTAACTTAAAATATAGCCTCTATTTTACCGCAGAAAAATATCAGATTCTAAATTTCACGCGTACGAAGTCGCGGGCAAAAGCTAGTTAATTAATAAAACTCCAAACTATACCCACGTGAAGAAAACGGGTTCTATTATTTGTCGAAGCCAAGCTAGCTAAATATTACTTTATAATATTTTCTAGATTACATATCTATTCTAGTCATAATTAACAGTAATAGCCTAGTAGTTGAACGCTCGCTTTCCATGCAGGAGGGTCTGAGTTTTAACCCAGCCCGCAATCCCTGACTTTTCGGAATCATGTGCGGATCAAAATTTGATTATCACTTGCGTTAACGGTGAAGGAAAACATCGTGAGGAAACCTGCACACCAGAGAGGGCTTCATAAAGTTATCGATGGCGTGTGTAGTTCGCCAACCCGCACCGGGCCAGCGTGGTGGACTAAGGCCCAACCCTTCTCATTCTGAGAAGAGACCCTTGCCCAGCTTTGGAACAATAATGGGCTAAATTATTAATCTATTCATAATAACTAATTCATTATGTCTTGAGTTCGATACGCAAATCAGGTTGTTTAAAATTCTGCCCAACAAAATATAGCAATAAGATTTACCCCTATTCCATAAGGCTTTATACGCGAAATGTGGACATATAGTAAACCTCTGCTTACCCTTCGGGGAATACAGGCGTGATGCTATATACGATAATAATATCCATTCATTATTTTACAAACTAATCTAAGAATAAAAGGGTAAAACCAGGCGTTGCTAATGAATAATTATGGTGTTGTAGGCCATGGTCTTGTGGTCAATAACACGCACTTTGTTGCAATCTTTATCAGTAGCTAATATTGTTGCTAAATTTATGTGTTTTGGTGTCTTGTTGCATTGCTTAGTGTAAAGATAAATTTTGATATTTATCGATTGCCTTTTTGGTCTAGTGGTGGCAAGCGTGACTGCTGAGCGTGAGGTCCCGTGTTCGATTCCCGAGTCAAGCAGTGTTATTGGGTTTTTCCGTATGGAAATTTTCAGTTGTAGCGCGGAATTTGGATATGTGCTCGGTTGTTGGCAATTTTTATGTTGATCTACAGTTATTTATTTAGGCTGTAATGTGTTTAGGTAATAATAAGTCACACATACAATAATGTACATTACGTTTAGCCTCATTGATATTTTACTCGACTTTTGACATTTTTTCATTTCTCTCTCGTGTAATTTTAATAGTTTTGTAACGACAACTATTCACTACTTTATTGCACAAACCACCTATCGGAATGAAGCGACATCAAGAAATCCTGAATCGCACTATGAGAGTTTACAACGATTCTAACACATATACGAATGTCTGACATCAACTGTCAGGCTTCGGCCCACCAGGCTAACCATCTTGCCTGTTCGGAGAATCCTCCCTTTTCAATGGAGGAACACTATACCTCGTTCCCCCATAGTTTTTAGAGAAAATCGAAATATCACAACAAAAACGTATATACATAGATCTATCTTCATTCTCTATTCTGACTCAAAACCCTTCTTCCCCAGGAGGACGGCACGGTAGAATACTTCAACAACATCATCGTGCAGCCCCACTTGCGCCTCGTGACGGGCCAGGGCCGAGGGTACCACGTCCGCTGCAGATACAGGCGCCGAGACCTGACGCATTTCCACCTGTATCGGCCCAGGGCTGACAGGCTGACGAACTCGCTGTCTAATGACTTTACTAATAACAAGTATGTACGACTTTTATAGGTTAGGCAGGGTTTTTCAAGAATAGGGCGGAGCGGGGTGACAGCTGCAGCGTTGGCGTGCTGGGCAGTGTGTCTGTTGATATTGTTCTTCTTAGCGAGTCGATGGCAATCTAGACAGGAGCCGCCCAGAAGCTACAAGGAGTGCGCTATCAGTGGCATTAATTCTTCCGGCGTGCAGGTGTGGGGACACCCCTTGCACGGTATTAAATGCATCAGCATTTGCGGGACCGTATCGGGAAATACAGGCTTTGCTATGTTAGTTAAAAAAATAATTGCTCTATTGCGAATAAAATGAACACACATTACCATATTTTAATTGTTTTTTCAGTGACGAATTTGACGAGGACTCAGGGCTGTTGCCATCTGTATCCATGAAGATTTACAAAGGCGACCCTGAAGATAAGCAAGTAAGCATATTGTTTAAACTTCAGTTTGACACTAAATTAATTATTGATTATATAATAGCCATAAGGCCCACGAAGCGAATTCCAAAAGTGTAAGTAGAAAGAAACATTCGACCATGATCAGAAACCGAACCTGGCTCGCTGCGCCGAAACCTTCTTCCACATATATTTAACCTTCTTATAGTGACAATAGCGACAACTTTTGGACCAGCAGAGATAACTGGAATTCAGAGGCTGGTGTACTGAAACAGAAGGTCGTAGATGTGCAAATGTGGGTGTATAATACACCTCTGCCTAACCCCTCGGGAATACAGGCGTGATGCTATGTTATGTTTCATCATCATCTCAGCCGAAAGACGTCCACTGATAGGTATAAGCCCAAGCATCGCCACAGTCCCGTACTGCCCGCATGCAGCGAGTTCCCGGGACCTTCACAAAGTTTTATTTACTATCCCTCAATTTCTGATCTTCCAGGTGGCGTCCAACGTACGTATTGGTGACACTCTGACCCTCGTGGTTTCCTTGGAGAAGCAGCGTCAGTTCGGCCTGTTGGTGTCCGAGTGCTCTGTGAGGGACGGCCTCGGTTGGGCCGAGCAGAGCCTTATTGCTGATGATGGGTGAGTCCATACACCGTTCACAGTGTGTACTCATTGTTCTGGTGGTGAAAAACAACTGCTGAACTTGTACTAGGTTACATTCCCGGGTAGGGTAGTGTTATTGACATTTTCTGTATGGAAATTTCTAGTAGCATTATGGAAATTGGAACTGTGCCCAGTTAATGGCAATAGGCTCGCCCACATGGCACTAAATAAACGTATCGGGAAAACGTGGGTGTACAACAGTACACATCCTCCTAACCCTTCAGATTTTTAAAACATTGCCTCCCTCTAAATACCTGTATAATGGATACATTTAAAACACAATATTCACTAGCGCAACCACTCAGATCCCGGAACAAATATCAAGAGATAGTATAAATATTTGTTCCGTGAGAAAATCAAATTCACGACACGTCGCGATAAGTCGATTGCTGAACCACTGCGCTTACCATCCCGCCTATCAGTCCACAAATAACACATCATTTTTCGCCAAAATTTACATAAATCCTGTGGTATTTTTCCTCAGCTGCCCATTGGACGGCGAGATAATGGGTCAGTTCCAATACTCTGGCGACCGGCAGACAGCCCGCGTGTCCTTCCCTGCGCACAAGTTCCCGTACACCGCCAGCGTGTACTACACCTGCGAAGTCAAGCTCTGCGACCTGAACCACCCAACGGACTGCGTAAGTTACCCGTACCGCTATCACGAGTTTTCTTACTATTTACTATCACAGTAAAGTAAATTTTCATGATAGCGATTTTAGTTCTTAATTTGGTTACATTAGGGATTAGACTCGCTTATGTGACATCCAGTCATAGTAAAGATTTGATTTACTATTTACTATATTTATATAGAGATGTCATGTTAGCGACTCTAATCCCTAATGTAACCAAGTTAAGAACTAAAATCGCTTGCATGAAAATTTACATTTACTATGAAAGCAAATAGTAAAAAACTCATAATAGTGGTACCGGTGTTTTTTGGATATAGGCCTGTCTTTACGCAAAATACGCGCTCTGATATATAATACCTATGGATATCAGCCCGTTTACACCGAAACCTGTCTCGGAAAGGAATAAATGCTATATATTGAAAAAAACCTATGCTCTCAGTCCGATTGATTGGACCCTGAACTCTTAACGAATTCCTTCACCAGCCGCAATATTTTGTCAGCAGAGTTTTAATTTTTGCGGTCAAACAGACTGAACTGTGGTCAAGTAAAATTTTGAAATATCTCGAAATGTCGAAAACTGGCAAATTACAAGATAGTTAAAAAACACACTCGGGTATACATTTGTCTCTTAAATTATTGACTATAAATTGAATAAGCTTGGCCATAAAGCATATGTTTACCTCATTCTATCAACCTCCATTAAAAGGAATTATAATTGTAAATAATATACAGTGGCTTCTTACATAAGTAGGTATTTATTACCTGATTGCATGTTTCTAGCCAACGTAATGCGAAATTACTTCCTGTATATATATAAAATAATGACAGATATAGATAGGTAAGTACCTACCTATTTAACTCACAAAGGTTTCTTGTTTCTCATCGTAAACACAAAATAACTATCTATTATCTTCTTACGTTGTGTAGGAGCTATGCGACCTTTTTGTAACAAAATAGCAAATGTAAAATTACTGTCTAACTTTAACTATCTGAATTAACTTTGGTTGATTGAAGTTTGGCAGGCCTTACGGTGTGTGGGAAACCGCTGAGAATTTTCCGAAATTCGACTTCGTCATGAGGTGAAAAGGGGATCAAAGTTTGTATGGAAAAACTTTTAATAGGACGGAATCTCGGGCAGAGCTAGTCATCGTCTGTTCAGCTTTTTCTCAATTACATTGGAATCGGCTCCCAATCTAACCGGTCGCGACTGAATATCAGTATTTTACACAGAGTGACTACCATCGAATGTCCGCCATTAGACTGGCATTCAGACGTTGTGCTCCCGAAACCGACTTTTCCCTCAATTTCAGAACACACTATCAACCCAACTAGGTTGTCTAATATGATTAACATATTTAAATAACATTATCATGTGCAGGAGCCATGCGCTCACAAGAAGCGCGTGCGCCGAGATGACGAGGGATCTCCAGCCACTGTGGAGTTGTTCAAGGGCCTGTACGTGAACGAAGCTGATTCGCTGGACAATGATGAGGTTACTAGCGAAAAGGTGAGCGACTGGTCTTATGATTTCTTTTAAGTTTACCCGGCTAGGAATGATTTCAAGTGACTCACTCATCATCGTTAACCCTTAACTATCATTTTAAATCAGCTGATTTGGTTGATCAACATAAAAAAACAATCAAATCAGTTGATTGTAAAATTAGCATTAACCAACAGTGCATTCGGACCAACTAATCTGGATAAGTAATTAAATTGCCAACAATTACAGACACTAAGCTGTATTTCACAGATCAGCCATACTCAAAGTGTGCTCCGCGGAGCCCTAGGGGTCCGCAAAGTCTTTGTCCACGAACATAATGGTCACTCTCTTCAAAGCCGACTCTTTTCTATCAAGCCTTACATCAAGCAATTGATGAAAAGTAAAAAAACAATTTCATACCTCCCATGAGATGCAAATGTTAATGTCAAATAATATGATTATTAATAAACTATACACATAAACTAATTAGGGCTCCGTGAATTTATTTTTTTCCATAAGGTTTCGTCACCAAAAAAGTTTGAGAACTGCTGTCATAGATAATAATACTTATATGATAGTGTAATTTCACATAACTGACAGCTACACACCAGTATTGGCATAGTCTATAATTAAAACATGTTTGTTCTAAATTCACCTATATTGTGGATGCGTCTACAGACACAAATCTAACAAACACATACACCCAGTAATAGTAATATGAATATTTAGGAATTTAACCCGCGAGATCGCGGCCCGCCAAAAAGAAAGCCTATCGCTGATCTAGCCGTCCAAAAACAACACAAATACTCACAATATGCTAATATACTTTTCAGAAAGAAGATGAGATCTGCATATCACAGCGTAACTTCGCGATTTGCATATGCATAGCTGGCATCATCCTCATGATTTGCGTGATAGCCGCAATTGCCTTTATTCTGGCCAGGAGGAGGAATCCCAAGACGTATTCGCGAACCGGCAGCTCGTTGTACAGCGGTCCATACACAAATACCGGCTACTCCCATACTAGTTAAAGTGATATTTGGTACATTTTAAATGCAAATGACATACACGGTACAAAAGTTTAGTATTTTAAAACAACGAATTTGAAATATAATGTATTTGGGAATTAAATGCTCCCTAGCTCCTCGACTATAGTGCGTTTGTGTGTGTCATTGTGCTTAGTGCCATTTAAGTATTGGACATATTATATTTTTTATAATTGGTTTCTAAAACATCGAATTTTTTATTATAAAACGAAGGAAGGTGTAAAATTGTACATGTTTTTTTTTTTTCAATTTTTTCGCCAAGCGTTGCGGCTGCTACAAATCAAAATAATATACAAAATATTTTTTTAATAATTAATTGAAGAATCGAAACGCCTTATACAGGTTGTAAAAAAGTGAAAAATTATTTAAGTATCATTTTTAATGTTGTGTTCAAGATCACAACGATGGAGTCATATTTTAGCTGATAAGTTTTTAGTAATTTTACCACGTGTATTAAATTTACCATTACAATAAACTGTAAAGGAGTGCATCTGTGTCAAAATACTATAATACTAATAGATTCATATTACATACATACACCACAAATATACACTCCGAAAAAAAAGTAGAAACGTAAAATCAATGTGGAAGTGTGATTTTAAAACGAATCGCAATATTTTGCAAGAAAAAAAAAATATAACGTCTTTTTTACTAAGTTAAAATCCACTCTTAGAAAATTGGCGGTTTTTTTTACTTTAAAAAATCCACTTTTACACGAAAAAGCTTATTAGAGCTTATTATAAATAATAATGGTGTAACCCAAGAATGTATTTGCGTTTTAAAACCACACTTCATATATTTATAATAATAATTTGTGATAATTCGTTTATTCGTATACGTCCTAATTTGATACTTATATTATACACTGTATTATTTAAGTAATATATACTGGTTGCCTTGCATTACGTAAAGAATTAGAGTAAATATATGACTATACAATTGTACAGTAGTCATTATTTGGGTGTCATAAAGGCCTGTGGGACTAGAATTTAGAAAATGTCAAAAAGTTCCTTGTTTTGGAGAAGTGAGGCAAATAAAGTCAGTATTTTTATTAAATAGCGACTTTTTAATATTATTTTCAGTTTTTAATAACATAGGGATCAGTTGGCTCCTCTTCATTTTGTACTGAATTAAAATTTCGTTAAAATATAAATCTTTTATTTAAATTATCTGCTTTAACGAGAACTTTTTTATTTTCATTATATATAACAAGAATTGTAATTGTAATAAATCTTAATTTCTAGTGTAAACAGGCCTTTATACTTTTCTATAAAGGTGGCGGGCACTTGTTTTCTTCTACGCGGTTCACAGTCAACATTTTAGTTCACCAACTAAAAGTCAACAAAAAATTACTTAACTGAGGTCGTGAATTAAAATTTTATAAGATAAATTGGACAAGATGGATGCCATATTTTTTAAGATTTTTATTTTAAGTTTCTTTCTGCCAGTAATTCCGTCCAAACGGTGCTATTTTTAATCTGGGCTTGTTTTTAAGTTGCTTATTATTGCTTTTACTTGCGACATTGTCCATTGAAAATATTTTGTGTCTTCTTGAGGGGTTAAAACTGAGGGTAAATATAGATTTTGCAATATTACTCGTATTTTTAAGCATTCTATAGTGGAACACTGCCTCTATAGTTCGCAAACCGCATAAAGAGGGCAATAAAAATCACAATTAAATTTTTTAAAAAGTGACGGCACTGTTTCCCGAGGAAATTATATAAGGGTAATTTCAATGGACAGTGATATTTACTACGTATGTGTTGTAACAACGAATAAATTCGATATACGTTTCATACTACCCCATTGTTAATATTTTTTAGTTTTTTTTTTAACTAATTATTATAATTTTTAACTAGTTTAATACAATGGGGTTCTGGAACGATATCGAGGGTAAGACAGTGTACGAATTTTTTTTTAACAAATATACTGACTTGATAAGATTTTGTTTTTTTTTATATGGCATAGCACCTTGTATTTCCCTCCCCCCTTTCCCAAATATATCACGAGTGACTGCCCCCTGTTGTCTGTTTTCCAAGGCTCTCGTTTTTGGTAAGCATTCTCTTCAGCATCAGTTTTGAAGTCTTGGAACCAAGTCCAATGATACAGTCTCTACCTCATGCCCACAATAAGAATTAAATAAAAGCAGTTCTTCCCAACACAGTACCCTTGCAGCATCAGATTTTGAGGATCGAAAATTGTTTTTTTTTTTTTCTAAAATATATTGTCATGAAGACTGAATTCGTGTGCCAAGTTTCATAAGAATCGGTTCAGTAGAAGTGGTTGAAACAACCGTCGCAAGATTTGACCATAAAATGTTAAATATCTCGGAAACGGTGGGTCCTAGCCAAAAATGGATGAAATTTTATCCCCCCTTTGTAATACCTAGAGTACAATTGCTTTACCTCTCATATTATGCCATGCTGTGACTCCTTGGAGCCAACCAAAAAGTCATCATGACTCCTGGGTCTCATTAAAATTGGCTAGGCACGTGTCGGCAATCGTAATATTCGATTTGATCCAAAATCGGTTAATTTGTATTCAGTCCTAGTCACTGAACTGATTTTTTGGTCCACTGGTCAAAAGTGTGGCTTCCAAACGCGAGGTGTTGGGTTTGTCTCCACCTCATGCCCACAATAAGAATTAAATAAAAGCAGTTCTTCCCAGCACAGTACCCTTGCAGCATCAGATTTTGAGGATCGAAGATTGTTTTTTTTTTTTTCTAAAATATATTGTCCTGAAGACTGAATTCGTGTGCCAAGTTTCATAAGAATCGGTTCAGTAGAAGTGGTTGAAACAACCGTCGCAAGATTTGACCATAAAATGTTAAATATCTCGGAAACGGTGGGTCCTAGCCAAAAATGGATGAAATTTTATCCCCCCTTTGTAATACCTAGAGTACAATCGCTTTACCTCCCATATTATGCCATGCTGTGACTCCTTGGAGTCAACCAAAAAGTCATCATGACTCCTGGGTCTCATTAAAATTGGCTAGGCACGTGTCGGCAATCGTAATATTCGATTTGATCCAAAATCGGTTAATTTGTATTCAGTCCTAGTCACTGAACTGATTTTTTGGTCCACTGGTCAAAAGTGTGGCTTCCAAACGCGAGGTGTTGGGTTTGTCTCCACCTCATGCCCACAATAAGAATTAAATAAAAGCAGTTCTTCCCAGCACAGTACCCTTGCAGCATCAGATTTTGAGGATCGAAGATTGTTTTTTTTTTTTTCTAAAATATATTGTCCTGAAGACTGAATTCGTGTGCCAAGTTTCATAAGAATCGGTTCAGTAGAAGTGGTTGAAACAACCGTCGCAAGATTTGACCATAAAATGTTAAATATCTCGGAAACGGTGGGTCCTAGCCAAAAATGGATGAAATTTTATCCCCCCTTTGTAATACCTAGAGTACAATCGCTTTACCTCCCATATTATGCCATGCTGTGACTCCTTGGAGTCAACCAAAAAGTCATCATGACTCCTGGGTATCATTGGAATAGGTTGGGCACGTGTCGACAGTCGTAATATTTGATTTGATCCAAAATTGTTTTATGTGTACCACTTAATCCTCGTCATGGGCTGCTTCATTGGTCCAGTGAAGACAAGCGGCGCTGGTATGCGTGCGTGAGGTTTTGGAGCCGATTCCAAGGTCGGGCTATTCCTCTTCAGAAAAGTCGTGTCACGATGACGCCCAGGCTCACGGTTCAGGTAAGCAGTACCACTGCACCATCAGGAGAGAGGAATGAGTCTAGAGAAAATCTCCAAATACAGTTCTCCTGAGGCTCATGGTTTAGGTAGGCAATACTACTACAGTATCAGAATTGAAAAGCCCAGTTTTTTTTTTTATGCGATAGGCGGCAAGCGAGCTGACGGATCGCCTGATGGTAAGCGATTAACGTCGCCCATAGACACCCACAACACCGGAGGAGTCACATGTGCGTGGCCGGCCTTTTAAAAAGAAGTAAGCTCGTTTCTTGAAGGTTTGAAGGTCGTATCGAAATAATACTAATGCAACGCATTTCCTCGCGGTTAACAGTATAGATAATGCCTCGGCAGCATCAGAATTTGAGGATCGATTTTTTTTTTATTGCCCCTGAATATTTCCAAGTTTTATAAACATAATGTAAAATATCTCGAAAATAGTGGGACTTAGCCAAATATCGATGAAATTTTATCCTCCTCCACGGAATCTCCGGTACTATTGCCTTACCTGTACTATAATGCGATGGTGTGACCCGACAGAGCCAACACATTTGCCCGACCTTGGAATCAAACCCAACACCTCGCGTTTGGAAGCCACACTTTTGACCAGTGGACCAAAAAATCAGATCAGTGACTAGGAGGACTACAATACAAATTAACCGATTTTAGATCAAATCGAGTATTACGATCGCCGACACGTGCCCGACCTATTTCTATGATACCCAGGAGTCATGATGACTTTCTGGTTGACTCCAAGGAGTCACAGCATGGGAGCATGTGAGAGGTAAAGCAATTGTACTCTAGGTATTATAAAGGGGGGATAAAATTTCATCCATTTTTGGCTAGGACCCACCGTTTCCGAGATATTTAACATTTTATGGTCAAATCTTGCGACAGTTTTTTCAACCACTTCTACTGAACCGATCCTCATGAAACTTGGCACAAGCATTCAGTGCCCATGACAATTTCATATTATGAAAAAAAGAAGTCAACCTTCGATCCTCAAATCCTGATGCTGCAGTGTAACTGCCTACCTAAACCGTAAGCCGCGGAGAACTGTTGTATGTAAGTTACTATTGTGGGCATCAGGCAGAATCTCTGTCATTGAACTCCGGGTTCCAACTCCTCAGTCCTGATGCTGCAGAGGTTCTGCCTACCTTGAGGTAACGGTACTGTTCAATAGTCCAATAGCAAAATCTCCCCAAGAAAGAGATTGATTAAAACTTAGAGTCACGCCTGTATTCCCCGAAGGGCTAGGCAGAGGTGTACTAGTTTACACCAACGTTTCGACGATGCCGTTATTAAGGCGCATGTAATAGAGGGTTACCATATTGCCGCATCATCAAAATCAGCAGTCGCGCTTGCACTAGATAAATATGCCTCATCGGTCATTCAGGAGTTATTCAAATTTAAATAAAAGACCCAATTTTCTATAACTGTATGTATATTCGCCAAACTAACCATCTCTCAGTGTATACAATAATATAGAAAATACGAGCACATAAATAGACACGTGTCGATACGTAATACAATTAATAAATTACATGTGCATATAGCCGATTAAACATACCTAATCTTAAATTATACATACTCTTTATACAGATGAAATGCACAAGATACAATCACAACAATGCATTATTATAGTATTACGCACCCTTAGGGTCAATTCACACTGAGCGAACAGCGGCCGGCAGCGGCTTTTTGAGGCAAAATATTACAAATCATTTTGAATCTTATCCACGTGATTAAAAAGTCCATAGTTATTTGAAGACAAAGGAGGGGCAGCGCGGCGCCGCGAAGCTGCACTTCTAGCGTCTAGCCTTCTAGCGCCGCACTGCCCCTTGCGGCGACGTGCTCTTACGGCCGCTGCTCTTTCAGTGGGAATTGACCCATAAAATTAAAGTGATCTAACTCAAAATACCTGAACAATCAAAACTGACCTTAAAAAGTATATTTTTTTGAAGACTTTTTGCTCATTTCCCACAAATTTCATTTTTGACTTAGGTCACTTTAATACTAAGGGTGCAATTACCTACTACAAAAAAATATTTGAGGACCTGTCATTGGACCGTAGCAGCCAATCAGCAGCTGAGCGGGTAAAAGCGGGTGGAGGTGGAGATAAGGGGGGTGTACTGAGGTACTTAGATATTTAGATGCTCAGTCGCATAGAAACAGTACAAATTATATATTTTCAGTTCTGTGTTACCCGTTAAAGGTAGCAGAAATTATATTGCTTTTTAGTTGCATAAGATGGCGATAGGAGACGATGATGTTCAAACCGAGCCATAAATACAAGTTTTGGAGGTATCATCTCAAACTGTCATTAAATTGATTAAAATGGCGGCGGTAATATGCCTTCACAATCACACACTAATTCTGTTTTTTACTCACACACATCTGTTTCGCATGCAAAAAAATATGATCCCTGTCGACGCTTAATTATCGCGAGTTTCCTTGTAAACTTATTTTAATGTGAAAATAATTATGAATATATTTTTTTCTACCGTTCAAACTAAAAACAAATAAAGCCGCCATTTTAGATTCGTTTCTGAAATGGTACCTACGGATTTACATGAAATTACAACAGCCATACCTGAATCACCCAAGCCAAAACGCTATGTACTACCCTATCTTATATAATGTAAGGTATTTATTCAGGAATCGTCAAAGATCATGTACAATCAGCGTCAAATACATTGGTCAACAGGTAAAGTTCCACAAAGGTGTTCAAATATAACGGGGCAATATTATCGTAACAACAGGGCCGGAATTAAAGGTTTGGATACCAGGCCAACAAGAAACCATTTCACAGCTTTTTTATAATATATCTCATGCCAAAATTTTTTTTAGAATGCTTAAAAAGTCTCATGTTGCGGAGTTTCATCCTCCTGCCCCGCCTTAAATCCAATCCTGCGCAACAACACGAAACTGAGGATAACGACGCAGTTGTTCTCATGTATATGACGCTGACTGTACTGTAGACACCCCAGCCAAATAAAGAGATAACGTCTTGTCTTGCACCCAAAGGCGTTATGAATTATTTATAGATTTTTATAGCCATAAATGATAAATATAATTTTATATTGATGACGTTTTTTTTTTATTTAATTCATAGGCATATGAATTAAATAAAATAAAACGTAATAAATAATGTATTTTGACAAATGACCACTTTCGGCTCGGGCATCTTTGTGGCAATTTTGCACGGATCAGAAAATACCACAAATAAATAAAATTACAACTTAATCTACATACCTTCAGTCTTAACGATAAATATTATGCTTATATTTACAACAATATCAAAAATCGTTTAACATAAGTTATATAAAATAAAAATTAAGTGCCACTTTAAGATAATCACAGAATTTTCAGGCAAAAGTGTTATAGTTTCAATACTATTTTATTTTTTCAAAACTTTTCTCACTTTAATATTACACTTAGTTTTAGGAATAGACAATGACACTTATAAGGCTACAGTGGGCCATTTTTTTATGTTGGGCTCTACAATCACTAGACTCCAGAGAATAGAAACACCACCAAAAATGGGAGTGACATTTACAAATCACGTGATTATTTTGACAGCTTATATCATTAACATTTTTGCTTTTTGTTTGTAAATTTCGTCGTTGAAGTTCTAACACCACCTATGTCAAAAATAGCAACTTTTCAGGAGAGTGAAAAACGGCATAATTTGCATAGACACCAGTAAAATACCATTTTATATTCATTTCATTTTACGAGTTTCTATTGGACGTCGCTTGTTTCTGATTGGCTGAAAAAACGCGTCTTCCGATTGGCAAATGCCATCAAAATGTCAAAACCGCCAGAAAATGACTTACCTGCTGTTAATATTAGTAACCTCAACGACGATTTGGCGGGTGTCAAAAAATTTGGCGGGTGTCAAAGAGTTTGGCGATAATTAAAGGAAGATTAAATTAACATAAAATGTATATTTCAACTCAATAAGCATGTCACTAATATTTTGCAAGGAAAGAGCTTCCACGAGTGACGAATCATGAGATCTTTTGGCGCATTGTGGGCAGTCAGCCTCGATACTACCCTTGCTGACTGGCTTATCTTTCCACTGCGGTATGAGCGATTCACATTAGATAGCTCGTGCTAACTCGATACCAGAAGACCGATATTTTTAGTTCTGAAATCCCGAGGTGGCGATGTTGTGGAATTTTGAGAAATCCAGATACACTGACCTGATTTTTTGGTTTTAAATATACACCTTATGTCTATTAATAAAAAGGCTGCATTTTCTACAAAGTTAAAACTAATTCCTCTACTTAAACAAAAGCACAGCTATGGTAGGATAAATATGTTTTGACGCATATAAGCATGATTACTTTGACGTAAATTTGCTTTCAATAAGTTTTAGAAATTATTTTGCCGCAATTCAGCCAAATAGAGTCAGTAAAATTAATCTTAATAAATCAATCAACATATGTAGAGTGAAAATTTCACATTATTTTTATAGATTTAAAACATCTGAGCGTCATATATCATTATTTTTACAGACCAAACTGAAAAATACAATGTAATGTAATTATTCTATAGTCAAAAATGTCACATTGACGACGTATAAATTGGTTATAGCTGAATTTCTCTATAGGCCTAACATAGGGAAACAGATTTTTTTTTTAAACTAGATGTCAATAGTATTTATCTACATCTAAAAATTAATGTAAGAACGCTGTGCATCTCGAGTACACAAACACTGAAGAAATATTTCTTCCTATCAATCTGTTTAATTTAACACACTGCCATCTATCAACTATTTGACGTATCAAATTAGTTGGCCCATGCTTTCCTAGATGGCGCTTTTCTAAATATTGTAAGTTCTAGACACCGCCTGTCACCGATTTTACCACTGTTCATTCCTTCAAAAACCCAGGCTTTTTATTCTAGATAGGCTTTTGGCTATCTCACCTGATGTTTGAACACCTAATACCCAATTAAAGGGCATTACTTCTTGATCAATGTGGCAACGTGTCCTCCATTTGAACAGTCATCAAAGAGTCTTCGGGGTGTATCTCTAGGATAGCTTCCGTGCCATCGTTGAAAGGAAAAGATACGCTGCCGTCAATCACAAGACCTGGAAATGAAATTAACATCAGAAATAGTGGCCCCTGGACCTAGTATGATTTTAATGTAAGCAAAAAATGTATGAAAATTATGTGCGCGCGTTTGCTATAGTTTCACTCAAATGCGCGCGCACATTTTTTTTATTCTTTATGGTAACGACATTTAAGTTCGAGGAGAGCTTGTACTAGATATAAATTAAGATAGTAATAAATGAATTCAACCCATTACTGTCCCACTGCTGGGCAAGGTTCGACGCAGTTGGCGCAGTGGCTAAGCGATTAGCTTTCTGCGCTACGTGTCGCGGATTCGATCCCCGCACGGGACAAATATTTGTTTGATCTACAGATAGTTGTTTCGGGTCTGGTTGTGTGTGCATGTGACATGTATGTTTGTAAACTGTACCCACGATACAGGAGATTTCCTTGAGAGGGGTAATGTTTAAAAAAAAGGTTTGGACTGAAGTTTGATTAATATAAACAATTAGTATAAGGATACGTCAACATAATGTAACACCTACTTTTTGTACCTACATTTAGCAAATATATAATCTATCCTATTCTATTCTATAATCGTTTTGTTTAGGTACTTAAATAAAGGTAAACAATCTTGATGTGACTTTTTACACTAACACATATTAACCAAATAAACTACTGGTTAAACTAGTTCAATTGATTTGGTAATCGTTATTGTTGTTTTACATTGGTTTTTAGTCGCGTTTTATTTTTTAACTGAGTTTTTAAACAAAAAATATTAAAAGGACACATCAAGATTGTTTACCTTTAGTTAAATACCTAAACAAAACGAGTATAGAACCTGGTATTAACTGGTACCAGCAGTGGTAGCCTAGCGGTTGAACCATTGCCTTACATTCAGGAGGGTCTGAGTTCAAACACTCTCCATCTCTTTTCAAACTCATATACAGATCAAAACTTGATTATCATTTGCATCAACGGTGAAGGAAAACATCGTGAGGAAACCTGCACACCTAAGCGGGCTCCATAAAGTTCTTGATGATGTAGTTCGTCAACCCGCATTAGCCCAGCACGGTGGTCTAAGAACTAACTATCTTCATTTGCAGGAGAGGCATGTGTCCAGCAGTGGGACAATAATTGGCTAAATTTATTAATATTATGGTCCCTGGGACTTTCCATTAACTCTCAAATAAATAGCTAAATATGATCCTTACGCTAGTTATATTAAGAGTCTAAAAAATTAATTCAAAAAAATATATTTGTTTGCCCAGCAGTGGGCTTACCTGCATCGGTGCAGTGAGACTTGACCTTCACTGAGCTCGCTTTGTCCCTGACCCTGAGACCTCGAGGAGTGGGCCATTCTTCAAATGTTATGTATTCACGGACGGAGTATGCAAGCTGGTCGGAATCTGAAAAAAAAACGCATCGTTACGTCTGTGTAGCGACTACTACTCGCAACATGGCAAAAAGTAAAGCGCCATCTATCGGAGTGAAGCGACAACAACAAATCCTGAATCGCACTATGAGATTTTGCACCGATTCTAGCACATATACGAATGTCCGACATCAACCGTCGGGTTTCGGCCCGCCAGGCTAACCACCTTGCCTAGTCGGAGGGTCATCCCTTTTCAATAGAGGAACACCATACCTCGTTCCCCAATATCTGTATTATATAGTCTGTAGTCTATACCTCGAACTTAAGGCTCTTATTTTACACGATAGCTCGAACTTATTCTTAATTTACACGATAACTCGAACTTATGGCTCTTAATTTACACAGTAGCTCGAACTTAAGGCTCTTAATTAACACAGTAGCTCGAACTTAAGGCTCTTAATTGCGTCATGAAATTCATTGCTGTTTACAAGTCTTTCACACTAAAACCATACCTGGGGCAAACATTAGTTTCTGGTTATATTTCTCTGTGACCTCTCTGGCTTTCTCCAGCGTCGTGTCCACATTGACTCCATAGGCTTCATTTAATATCTTCATCAGCTCCTGCACTGACTGGGTGCGGAGGCAGTTGATACTGGAACAAGAAAAGAGAGAGTTATAGATAGAGAAATAACGAATGAAAGAAAAATTCTATGAAAGCAAGATGAGAAGGCCAGGCTGATATTGTACGAAATTATATAAATGTGGAGCATGCATGGCTTCACGACTGTATTTCTTAAGGGTTAAGCAGAAGTGTACTAGTACATCATGTAACAGGAGGCGAACCTATTGCCATCTACTAGGAACAATCGCAAACTCCGAGTTTCTTCTGAGCATTTTGTAATTTGAGCGATCGGGACGTCGAACCTTAGGCTTCACATCCAACAGCTCTTCTTGCAGCCACAAGACAGATGAAGCACTTCGCTCAAATTCACATTAATATCTTCAAAATACATACCGTCGTTGAAGTTCATTTTTTGGAGGTTTTAAAAAGAAAGAAAGAAAGAAAATCTGTTTATTTTCGCCATGATGTGACGCATAAATTATAAGCAACAAAAAATAATAATAAAAAAAACAAATAACAAGAAAATATGCGCCACATCCGCGCAAAAACGGCTGTCACTCAGCATATTTCTGTGACACACCACAGCGCTGATTTTCAGCGATAGCCGGCGTTGACATGTTGACGCCAATCGGTGGAGCATACACTTAAATATATAAGATTTTAAATAATACATAAAATAGTTTAAATTTTATGATTTGTTTTGACATTTTGATGCCATTTGCTAGAGAATCGGAAGACGCGTTGTTCCAATCAGAAACAAGCATCGTCCAACAGAAACTCGTAAAATGAAATGAATATAAAATGGTATTGTACTGGTGTCTATGTAAAATTATGCAGTTTTTTTACTCTCCTGAAAAGTTGCTATTTTTGACATACGTGGTGTTAGAACTTCAATGAAGATATATAATAGTCGGAATGGAAGCCGACACGAAAATAGAAAAGGGGTAGACAATAAAAAATATTAGTTTTAAGTGAAGTCTCTATGGTTTTGACCGACAAAAGCGAACTAACCAACTCCTGAACAAAACAATTGTATAATGCGTAACTTAATAATATATCGTGGTACCTAAAGTGCCAGGAAGTGCTGCCGGTACCGGTAGTGACGCACAGCCCCGAGCTCTTCGTGTGGGACCATGCGCCGTTGTCGATCTGTAGCCGGAGGAGGGACACTCGGGATGTTACACTTTCGCCTATAAATACCTGAAAAGACAATATTATAACATAATTTTAATAATATAGCATCACGCCTGTATTCCCTGAAGGGTTAGGCAGAGGTGTATCATTGTACACCCACATTTCGCCGATGCCGTTATTGAGTCCCATGTAATAGGGGGCGACCCTATTGCCATCTACCGGGCACAGTTCCAGGCTCTGTGCTGCTACTGAGAATTTCCATACAGAAAAACCCAATAACACTTTGCTGGAGGGAAGAGAGGTGTGCCGGACTCCTACCGGCTAAACTCACCACGGTGGTCCACCTCGACCCCACATGGTGGGCTTCGGGAACTCTTAGAAGACCACACTGAAGCCCACCACGATGCCACGCCGTTAAAGGCACTTCCCGGAGGAGACTGTTCAGAGCTCCCCCCGTTACCCTCGCTCAGGGAGTGAACCTACCTACCAGCTGTCAGATTTAAAAGACTAGTCATAGAAAAATATGAAACGTGAAATGATATTTCTTAGTTCTGAAGAACTAGCGATTGAACGCTTGCCTTCTATGCAGGCGGGTCTGAATTTAAACCCGGCCCACACCTCTGACTTTTAGGAATCATGTGCGGATCAGAAATTGTTTATCACTTGCGTTTACGGTGAAGGTAAACATCATGAGGAAACCTTCACACCTAAGCGGGCTCCATAAAGTTCTTGATGGTGTAGTCTGTCAACCAGCATTAGCCCAGCATGGTGGACTATGGCCTAACTCTCCTCATTTGCAGGAGAGGCACATGCCCAACATTGGGATAATAATTGGCTGGATTTTTTATTATTATTATGGTCACTGGGACTTTCCATTAACACTCAAATAAATTCGAGTCTAAAAAAATAATTTAAAAAAATATGAGAGGGCTCCATAAAGTTCTTGATGTGTAGCCAGCAACCCGCACTGGGCCAGCGTGGTGGAATAAGGCCTAACCCTTCTTATTCTATGAGAAGACCGTTGCCCAGCAGTGGGACAGTAATGAATTGAATCTATTTATTATTCAAATATCAAGAATAGTATATATATAAAGAATAAAACGAGAACAGGAGAAATTGAAATTATTGCAATCAAATTTGGACCTTGTAACAAGGGAAAACTGCTATAATTTAAACATATTTTATCTCACCTCGTTTAGTGCCAAGAATGGTAACACTTTTGTAGCGAGCGTGGGGCAGGCGGTTGTATCATTTGTCGGTGTGCAGTTCAGATTGTCTAAATCTATGATATCGTGCGAGTTCCGTACTGGCGGGTATCTGTAACAAAAACCAATAGTTCAGCTTTATATCATCATCATCTATCTAGCCTTTCCCAACTACATTGGGATCGGCCAGTCTAATCGGTTGCGGCTGAATATCATTATTTTATACGGAGCGACTGCCATCTGTTCTCAGTCACCGAATTAGACACTCTGAGACATTTTGGGCTGCTGACACCCGTAACGACTGTCATAGGTATTGGTGTGACACCCGGGACCAACTGCTTAACGTGATTTCCGAGATGTTTAGCATAATATAATATCATCACGCCTGTATACCCCAAAGAGTTAGGCAGAGATGTACACCCACATGTCTCCAATACTTATCGAATCCCATATAATAGGAGGCGAACCTATTGCCATCTACCAGGCACAGTTCCAAACTCCGAGCTGCTAATAAAAAATTTAATACCCTTCAAAAAAATCCATTGCTTGACTCGGGGGACCCCTAGACCAACGAGGCCAGAGGCTTTAATAAAATCCGGTGGGTTAAAACTGGCAAATTGTAGGAAGAAAAGTAGCCGATTACTGGTCAGTTTTTATGCCTATGGTCATTGGCGCTTCGCACCTAGGAACTATTTATCGAATCGGCACCCCTGAATGAGGCAATTTAAAACAAATAATATGGTCAGGCAATACGAACTAACCTGCAATAGTGTAGAGTGTGCAAGTCGACTGGTGTGATGGTGTCCAAAAATTTGGACTCACACGTGACCGTCGTGCGTATCCTTGAACGACGCATCCATCTGAACCGCCCCTGCAAAGTAAACAACAAGAACATCATATGCTGCTGTAGATTGAAGTTATTTCTCCTCTAATAGTATATTTATATCTGTACTAGTTCCCCACCTGGGTTACGAACCCGTGGTTTGGGATAAAACTTAGCCTAGAACCTTTAATTATAACATGCAAAAAGAAATTTTCACATCGGACTGATAGTTTCAGAGATTAGCGCGTTCAAACAAAAAACTCGCGTTAATAATACTAGCTTCCGCCCGCGGCTTCGCCCGCGTGGTTTACAAACCCGTACATTTTTCCGGGATAAAAAGTAGCCTATGTGTTATTCCAGACTATAATCTATCTCTGTGCCAAATTTCGTACAGATCCGTTCAGCCGTTCTGGCGTGATTGAGTAACAAATATCCATACATCCATCCTCACAAACTTTCATATTTATAATATTAAGTAGGATAAGATAGGATAAAAAGTAGCCTATGTGTTATTCCAGACTATAATCTATCTCTGTGCCAAATTTAATACAGATCCGTTCAGCCGTTCTGGCGTGATTGAGTAACAAATATCCATCCATATAGATTGGCATATATGTAGATGCTCATTTTAGATAATTTTGAGATACTAAGCTGGCTCCATGACGATCTTGGTCTCCAATCATTTGTAAGATATTAATAATATTTTGATAAGATTAATAACTACAATGTTCTTACTTCCTTTAACGCTTGCAACGCACTCTTTAAGTCGTAGGAACACCAGGTGGGTAAGCAGAGACGGCCCACGGACTTGTGAGGCGAACTGTTGAAACCTATCACGGGTTTACTGAAACAAACATAACAAATATTTTATATAACAAGAACATAACATATCATGACGCCTGTATTCCCCGAAGGGGTAGGCAGAGATGTACTACTGAACACCCACATTTCACCGATACTGTTATTGAGTCCTATGTAATAGGGGGCGAGCCTATTGCCATCTACTGGTCACAGTTCCTGACCCCGTGCCGCTACTGAAAATTTTCATACAGAAAAACCCAATAACACTTTGCGCAACCCGGGAATCGAACCCACGCTCAGCAGTCGCGCTTGAGACCACTAGACCAATGAGGTAATCATATATAACAAGAATAGATATTAATAACTGTATTTTCCTGAAGCAATTTTCCAATAGAAAAACCCAATAACTCTGTCCGATCAGAATCGAACTCGGACCTCACGCTTAGCAACCGCGCTTGGGACCACTAGACCAACAAAAAAAAAAAATGGAAACGACTTAAAGTCAAAGTTATTAATTTCAGCTGAGCGTTTGCAAACACTTTCTTAATGTCGAGAATTTAGGTGCACGGTTCCAAAAGTGGGTTGGTCTTATGGAGCAAAGCATAAGACCAACAAGCATGGCAAGGCGTGGTGATGGACTACGACTGGGAGAAGGAATTTTCATTTCATTTTCATTCATTTGTTTTTTTAAATCGTATCGTGGGTACAGTTTACAAACATACATGTCACATGCACAAACAACCAGACCCGAAACAACAATCTGTACATCATACAAATATTTGTTCCGTGCGGGGATCGAACCCGCGACACGTAGCGCAGAAAGCTAATCGCTTAGCCACTGCGCCAACCGTGTCTTCAATGTCGGGAATATCGGTCGTCTGGCGGCGAGATGGGACGACGACATTGTGGCCATTGATGGTTGAACCTGGATGAGACTGACACAGGTGAAGTGACGATGCTGCCAAAGATGTATCACGCAAGCTTACATAATGTCAATTCCACAAGATCTTACGATGCGCTAAAATATTATAGAGTAGTAGTACTCACTTCGCGTCTCTAACTCTAGAGGCCGCTAGCAGGAAGGTCCCATCACCTCCACACGGCAGGACCACGTCACACCATTTTATTAACTCTTCATTGTAAGTTAACCTAGAAAAAACAATCATGGCGTCCATGTATCAAACAATGCGTGAGTGTAGATGAAGCGAAAGGCGTATGTAAGGATCGTACCAATAGTAAAAACGGGTAACAAAAATATTTTAAAACAGATTTACCTGCTAGCCATTTCGACTTGCAACCCCATGTCCCTAAGACTCTTAGCGACGTTTTCTTCAAATTTCTTCTGAGTTTTATGCATGCTCATCATGAAATCGAAGTCAGATCCTCTTTGTCTAAGTACTTTTTCTAACTCCACGTCTGATATGTCGTCGTGACTGTGTCTGGAACAAAAAGAAACTAACTTGCTATAGTGTTTATAGGAATCCGGCTCGAAGGACCAAACATTTGAAAGGACAAAGGATTATGGACTTCGTAGAAGGTGGAAGAGCGAGCAAGATAAAACCAATAATGGTCCATGGCTCTAGATCAAAAGACCTGTAGATCATGAGGAGGCATTTGCTTAGCAATGTGATAATATGGGCTGGTTATAACATAAAGAAAAGATGACCCACTAAAATACTCTTTACACCTATTTTATTTAGTGACTTTCGAGACTGATGCGACTTAATTTCATTAGTAATATCGATTACAACTAAAAATAGGTAGCAACGAGGTAAATATTTGGTCCTTCAAGCAGGAATTCCAAAATTCACTTGTACATCCCACAGTATTACGTGCATTAAAACAATTTATAGGATCCATGGGCTATAAGACCATTTTCATCACGCAATATCTCAGGGATCTCAAGCTTGATAGTTGCAATATATTTACAATCCATTTAACTTACTTCTATCCACTAGAATAACAATTGCGTAAACAAAAGGAAACATTTGCACTTACAATACGACGTGCTAAGATATCAATGTGTGCGCACATGTATTTATATTTTCTTTCACTAAACTACGCGTTTGTATTAATAGTCTATCTTTTTACCCTCTTATCATATTTTATCTAAAGAAGTCGGTTAATGAAACGTAATGATGTTTCATTAACAAAACACGCTGTTATGCAGCAAAAATACATTTTAATGACATGTGTAGTCACGAGGCGCGTGAAAACACGATCACGTAGATGGTTTTTATGAGTACTTATATCAGCTGACTAGGCTTTTACCAACTACCTACGTTGAGTTCGGCTTTCAGTTTGAACAAATGCGGCTGAACATCAATATTTTATTAGAGCGACTGCCATTTGACCTCCGCCACCCTAACACTGGAAGACACCGATATTCCAAGTATTGACCGGTTGTGACGTCTTTTCGGGCCTGAAACCAAATGCTTAACGTGCTTTCCGAGGCACGGTGGGGTCTCGATGTATGAAAAACGGTCACCTATCCAAGGACTGACCGCGGCAAGCGCTGGTTAACGTCGCAGATCACTTGACCTAGTAGCTATGTAGCTACGAGTATGTTGTAAGTATGTATAAGGTGAATAACATGTGATCTATGTATTATTTCTCAAGTGCGTATCACACAAACATTTGTTTTTCCTGTTATAATGTTATTTTAGTAAATAAAGTTACAGCTCATGTTTGATCTATTCAGTTCGGAATTATTTGAAATAACACTGCAGATAAGTGAGTGATAAAGTTATATTGTGTTATATTGTTTGATAATATAATTAACGCATGAGATAAACTTACACCCGATGTATATTTTAGTTTAATTCTTCAGGTTTATAGGTCCAATAGTCACTTTCGAACAGTTTCAAAAATGTTTGAAGTCTTGCAAATTTCGTTCCTTTTCCAATTAATTAATACTAAATAGTGTATCGTTATCGACTAGTTATAGTTAGTTAAAAAACATCAATATTTTCTCATATACATTTAAAAAGTTTCAAAATTACGAAAAATTAATACACTTACATATGTCACGGTCACCGTCAATTATTTATCACTTAATTCACGACAAAAAATTTATATAAAGTTCTTATTTAGGTATCATTTGACAGCTACTCAATTGATTTTGCGTTTATAAGCAGCAGCTTTTTTTATAAGTAGTGATGGCCTAACTGTTGACCGTTTGCCTTCCATGCAGGAGGCTCTGAGGTTTCACCCAGCCCGCACCTCTAACTTTCGGATTCATGTGCGGATCAAAATTTGATTATCACTTGAAGGAAAATATCGTAAGGAAACTTGCACACCTGAGAAAGTCCACGATAGTGTGTGTAGTTCACCAACCCGCACCAGGCCAGCGTGGTAAACTAAGGCCTAACCGTTCTCATTCTGAGAACCACCCTTGCCCAACTGTGGGACAGTAATGGGTTAATTTATTATAGATATTTTAAGATGAATATACTGTGACATTTTCAGACCCGGATTAACAACCGGATTCATTCCGATTTTTTCCAATCAACGTGGAAAAATAAATGAGATAAGAAACATCAATACTGAATTCCAAGATTTTTTTATTTATATTTGATAACTGGATTAATCACATAAGTTTATACACGCTAAATACACAAAGCTAAGGTTCGAACCCACCACTCGTTAACTGTGAGTGGTTTCATCGTATCACTTAATTTGAAAGACTAGTAAGAAAAATTACCTATACAATACTTGACCTAACACGTATTAGAAATCAAATTTAATCAAAATTGATGCAGTTATTCGCATATTTTATACTAGATATGTGTTTTTTATTAGATTGACACGAGTAGGATACTAGAAACAGCAAAGTTGACATATTTGTTTTTAGCTACCAACTTTGCAGGTGCTATATTGACAAACATGCTAGGTTATTTTCAACAGTATTTTATTTATTTTTAACCCTTACGTTTTTTCAGTGTGGAGTGCGACAGCCAATTACATAACATAGCATCGCGCCTGTCTCCCCGAAGTGTTAGGCGGAGGTGTACTTTCGCCGATACTGTCATCTAATAGCTGTCATGAAATAGGGAGCGAACATATGCCATCAACTAAGCACATTACAAAACTCCGTGCTGCTATTGACAATTTCTATAATAACACCTAATAGCACTGCCCGATCCAATCGAACCCATAACCTCACACTGAGCAGTCGCGCTTAAGACCACTAGACTAATGAGGCAGTTAAATAAATATTAAAATAAACAGGTACGGGTACGGAACCAATAGTTGACGAATAGGACCAACTTTTTGGAACCGTTCAACTAGAGTTCTACTAACGTTTTAAAAGTGCTTGAGATAGGTTAGTTAGTTCGAAATAAAAAATAAACTATTCTATCCTACTCGTACGCGTCTATATTCTTTTTTTTTTTTAATTAGCCTTATCAACAATGTTTTGACATTTAAGTTCAAAAGTCATAATTTGGGCGGATAAGGTACACGTGTGGTTGGTTCACAAATTCGCTTTTTTCATCACACGACAATGTTATCTATCTGTTATCATTATACAGGTCGAAAATAACAGATGTAGGCCAATCTGTGAATTTGCATTATAGAGATAACGACTTTAATACATTAATAATAGGTCGTTATTTTCCACTGCAGTATATAGGGCTACGGCTTTGTTCAACAGGCTAAGTTTTTTTATTTTTTATTTTACTAATTTATATTAGTTGACTGGGACAACATAACATAGCATCACATCTGTATTCCCCAAAGCGTTAGGCAGAGGTGTAATTGTACTGCACTTCGAAATGCCGTTAATAAGTCCCGTCTAATAGGGAGAAAGCCTATTGCTATCTTCCGAGCACAATTACAAACCCCGGGCTGTTATTGAGATTTTTCTTACAGAGAATACACTTTGCTCACATCGATGGTTGAGTCATCGTTCACAGCTGCGCTTGCGACTACAAAGACCAATCAGGATTTACAAAAATTACTTGCTCCTCTGCCTATGCAGGATCCATATGTTGAAATAGTAGTAAATAGATTTTCTGTCTCAACAAACAAAGTCAAACTGGAATATATCTAATATTTTCACAGTTACTTCTAACTTAGCACATAAAACCATTATTCCATATCGATCAGATTACACCACTAACCAATTATTACCAGTTAGTAGACATGACCTAACTGAATAGCCAGTGCGATGGCACGTACAATGACTTACGATAAATACTGGTTATAATTGGTTGGCACAAATACAGTTACGCGATAGCTGTGATTAGTACCAGTTTCGACGAGTGCAAATGTGGTGTCCTTGAACAGACTTCATATCTGTAGCGTGAAAGACCTCCACCTAACTGATAACACAAACGCTACCTACTGGGCTTCTTCTGTCGTGTCCAGGTATCACATTGGCTCATGCCCCGGTGGAAAGATTAGCCAGTCAACAATGGTGTTAGCGAGGCTGACTGCCCAGGGTGCACTGGACGATCTCAAGTATCGTCACTCTTGGAGGCTATTAACCGTATAATGTGACACGACGAGAAGATCCGTTATGATTTCAGACTTTACACCGTAATTAACTAATTATTTCTTAAAATGTAGGTATACACATAAGGATGGAAGATCGAGTCTATTTTACCGTAAATGACAACGGCATAGACTAATTAAGTGCTAAATATTTTCTGTATATGTAATATTGAAGATATTTTTTTAAACTTTGCCCCTCACTAGGATTTCTCCTGTATCGTGGGTACAGTTTACAAACATACATGTCACATGCACACAAAACCAGACCCGAAGCAACTATCTGTAGATCATACAAACATTTGCTCCGTGCGGGGATCGAACCCACGTAGTGTAGAAAGCTAATCGCTTAGCAACTGCGCCAAACGTTTCGTCAAACACTTCATAAAACATGGAAAATTAATATAGTTCTAAATGCTACACCTGTTAAGTTTCATGGGCCTGTTAACTCTAACTTATTAAAGGTCGGAAAGTAGGCAATAGATAAAAAAAGGCGAAAGTTACTCACTTTTCATATTCGTATCTGGTAACCTTGGAAACAATGAGGCACTTTTCCATGTTGAGTTTCACATCTTCCTTTGGGGTTGCGCTGCCGCGCCGTCTGGCGGCATTTGGGACAAGCTCGCGAAGCTCCTGCTTGTGACGAAGACCTGAAATTAAAAGAAATGTATGTAAGAAAAGGCTACGAAATATTCTAATTAAAATAAAGACCTGGACATCAAATTTTATATTAGTTGTGTTGGTTAATGAACAAAGAGTGTTTACTGTCACTGTTAACCTGTATTATCCCACTGCTGGGCAACTGTTGGTCCCACCCCAGATTTGCAGACCTTTCGGTCTAGAGTCAGTGCGGACTATTATTTATTTATCTAGCTCATTCCGTTATCTTTTATGGTTTGCCACGACGCTTTCTCGCCGTATCACGGTTCCACTTTGGCCCACAGCTCATCAAGCGATCGGCAGTGAGAGTGAACAATGGGCGAATTATAAAAAAAATAACGGTTTGACGGTAACCGTCAAAAATATTTAGTGAAATGTCAAAAAAAAAAATAACAATTAAAAATGATAGTGAAATGACAACTTGAAATTGGAATGCTTCGAAAACCACCAAAGGACCAAAACAATATCGCAAGACAGCATACCTACCTAAAGAAAAATTTTACAAATAAATTTATCCTAATCACCACCTAACATAATATTATGATATGCAACGATTATTATAATTTATCACGCAATTAACAGGTTAATAGCAAAAGATAGAAATTACCAACACGACATTTGACACACGAACGATAAATAAACAATACTTAAAGGAATGAACGGAATGTTTTGAACAATAACTGAATAAATTATGACTTTTATCGGCAAGGGCGTTAATTTTCCTTTGCGGTCTCGGCTCGGCCCAATTTCTCCGCAAGGCAGTTTGATAAGATCGGACCTCACCCAATAATGTATGAAATTTATGTTTACAGTATGTAAACATAAACTTCTATCATGCCTGTATTTCTCAATAAGGTAGGCAGAACTAACAGGGTAATATGGCGAACTAATAGAGTAGGTAGGTGAATGCTCGTTTCGTGAAACGGTCAGGCCTCAGAACACTTTTTGATCATAATGTAGAGTTAAGAATTTTGTCATTTTTTTAACGTGAAATGGTTTTTGATATGATGTTATTCAGGTAGATCAGATACACCAAAACTCAAGACTTTGGCAGCCCCTTGCGAAATGCAAACACTGTATAGGAGCCAAGGCCAATTATAGATATTTACTAAATAAGCTTATTGTATATAGTATTTCGAAATATCCAATAATTTATTTATCAACACATTTGTGTTATTGTTTACTCAGAGTGTGTGCATGGAAAATTTGTGTTTGTAACTATTATCGGTAATTACTCAATCGTTTTCGATAATTGTTCGTATTGTTCGATCGTAGCATATATATATTATTTAATTGAGCCTTTTTCCTTTACTTCTGTTACTTCAATATCAGTCTCGGAATCCATTTCTGGATGAAATTAAGGTATGCAAAATGGGTCCGCTTCGTTTTACTGTAGGACCACTTACGCTAAATGAAGGACGAGTCAACGTCTCCTAAATATGCCCCGTGGAGGGGCGAAACACGTGTCGAACATCGGTTTGGGTTGGATGTTACGTTATATTAATCGCACCAAATGCATGTGGATATTTTAGCGGGCGGTGCTACATATTTGCCCAAGCCCGCACTAGTTTGGCGGAACTTAAGACTATAAATTCTAATTGCATAACTTGTATCTAATTGAAGAATAGAACAAAATCTTAAAAATAGCAATTCATTAATACCCAAAGCAAAAATTACTCAAACAATAACATACTCAAGTAATTCCAGTGACCCATATTTTAACAAAAATCTTGTCAATGATAATACGTTTTGTTGCGCATAAATATCTTATTTTTGGAACGCACTGCGCAATTTAGCTCGTCATATCTTTTTCCCCAATTAAAAGGAAAAGAACATTTCAAAGTCACTGATTAATTAAAAACAAACACATTGGATTTAAGTAAGTTACGAGACTTTTTGTACGCATGATGTAAAACTGTGGCAATATAGCTCGAACAACGAATTTGTGGAGATATTCATAACCATGATCAAAAATCTTACTGCAATACACACATTGAGGGGCGAAGTTAACCACCGCTTGCTGCGGTAAGTCCTTGGATGGATGATCATTCTTTACACATTGAGTTTCGTGCCTCGGAGAGCACGTTAAGCAGTTGGTCCCGATTTTCTTACGAATACCTATGATCTATAAATGCTTGACTTCCACACAGAAGGGTACGAATTTGTTATATAATTGGCGTCATCGGTGAAAAACAAAATCGTGACAAACGTAAGTCTCCAAAATGTCCTCAATAAGAATCTCTGAGAAGAGTCCTGTACCCAGCAGTGGGAAAATAATAGTCTAGATTATTATAGATCATGTAATAACGCTGGATAGGTTGGTGACCGCAAAGTCCTCTGAAGGCCACGTACTAAATATTGCTACTTATCGATAAGACACTCAGGACCTATGACACTTGGTAGATCATCAACGATATCTAATAAAAACTTCCGCATATTGATAAATAGATACTGTTAATCATAACATAATAAAGCTCTTTTGACATACGCCGATATACTTCGATTTTCAGCTTAATTAATGATTACACAACGATGGTACTAAAAAGACCACTAGTTCTTATAATTGGTCCTTAGTTTTCTTTTATGTACTACTTGTAGCGACCTCTAAATTAAACCTAACTCTTCCGCGTACAACCTGTATACTAAAAATAAAGTCTCCTCTAATAATATGTATCCTATAAGTTGAACGAGTTATCAACTAATGTTAATGACAATGTCCTATGATTAATGTACGAATCAATAAACTTTGTTAGTTGTATCATGAGTGATAACAACGTATGACGTAAGTAGGTTCAAATTATACTAAAATAGATATAGATAACTTTAGTAGGTAAATAAGAATATGTGACTACGTGATGATGTTCAACCTTTAAGGCCATTACACAGGCGAAGATAACATAAAATATAAAAATCAGATTTGGACACATCGCTCACCGTACAATTTAATGGCGCACACGCGTTGAATATATGTATAATTCTTTAAATTTTGTTGCGCTATGCGAAAGATATTATTTACAAACCGTAAGACCTCTTAGGATACTGAAATAACTAAGGATACCTAGCTTTATGTTTTAGCTATGTTTTACAATCATATATGTATAGTATCTTCGCCGTGTGTGTGGTCTTTAATGCCACAATAGTGTATAACCGCGTATGTTTAATATCGTATTGTTCTCAGTTCTGAATCACTTTTCTTCTAATGTCTTATTTTATGTATTATGTCGCAGGGAACTGATGATACCACGAAATCATGATTGAGGTATTCCATAACATAACAAAAAAACGTAACCTACTGAAGCCACGGTAGGTTGTTTCGGTTTTTATTTGTTTTTTATTTTAATTTTGTCAGTGTTTACCTATATCGGGGCAAGAAGAAAAAATATTCGATTTCGTAGTAGCTGTCCGGAGTTTAAAACGGTGCCTGGTATATGGCAATAGGCTTTTTTAACAAACGACAATAATATATCAGGATAATAAGGATATAAAATTGCATTTATGTGACTTTATAACTACAAATATCAGTTTTAACAACTACTCATTGTATTAATATGCTACCTTAAGGCCCCACCAATAATATTACACATACAGAAGCGAATTATCGGTCCCATTATAAAAAAGCATGGACAGATCATGACCCAATCACGACTCATGCGAATGTGGGGTGTGTAAAACAAGCCGAACGCGTGTACGACGTAAGATCCACTTTTGCACGTTTTCCGCAATCTAGTATACTAATTATCTTTATTTAATTATTATCTCTTAATTGTAAACGTGTACGTTTGGACGTGTGTTTGTTGAATTTAAGATGTTTCGTTATGAATGGAAATGGTTGAAAATGAAAATAATTTAGTATATTGAGCAATCAAGCTAATCTTACTAATGATGAAAGTCAATTTCACTCATAATCCATTTAATTTATAATTAAGTCAATAGTTCAAAACATAACATAGCATCACGCCTGTATTCGTCGAAGGGTAAGGCAGTGGTGTAGTATTGTACATCCATATTTCACCGATGCCGATATTCAGTCCCATGTAATAGGGGGCGAGCCTATTGCTGTTTACCGAGCTCAGTTCCAGCATGCTTCATTTCGTGCGGTCACGCTTGCGAAAACTACACCAATGCGACAGTTAGCGATTTTAATTCTGAGTGTTACGTAATCATCGTACCACCTTAAGTAAAATTACATCTGATGGATTTGTTTTTGCCAATATCGGTATATAGAGGGTAACAGGTCTCGCTAATTATTCACAGTTCTCAAAATATTCAGCTTAATGACGGTATAAGAGATAGTTTTCTAGATAAATATTATTGCTATCTTTTTTATGCGCTGTTAGGTGAATTAATCATGTTATTTTATCTATTTATAATTTATAATTAGAAATGGTTTATTTATGAAGATTATAATCACAGTGGTCAAAGAGTAAAGGAATACAAAGATTGATAAGACAAAGGCTGACAGATAGGTACGATAGGTATGTAATTATTTTTATATCATGTAGGTCTTAAACAGACGGATTTAGGCCAATCAAATGCGTAGGTGAGGCTTCTTCTCTTTTTTCATTAATTCACGCGAAAACATACAAAACGAAATGACTAAATGGCAGCACCCTCGGTTGGACAGTGTCTTAAGTAGAAGAAAACCTATTTACATGACTGTAAAGACCAATACGAGAGTCAGAGTGACACAAACGACCGCACACCGGGACTATATGACGTTAAACAGTTTGTTCCATCATCAAACTTCATGCAATATGTAAGTAGATGATATACAAAGAGCCAAGACCATTTGCTGAATAAAGGCTCAAGGATTTATGTACAAAAACCTTAAAATTTGGGCAGTAGACTAGTTTTGTGATCTAAAGATCTTGAGGTGAAGTGTTACAAACGACACACAGCAACATACAGCAACACTTGTGAATTCTTCTTATTTCTTATGCAATAACAAGATAAAAGCATAAACATGTTTGTGGCAAAATAATATTATGATCACTTGACATTCGTTATAAAACATATCAATATTAACAGTAGGTACTTATTTGAGCGTCGTTATTCCATATTATGTCAATCACGCGTTTTATTTTATGAGGGATTCTCCCGAGATCTTCGGGTCTACCACATAACACCAGTGGTATTCATATCCATTCTGGCGATGGCTTTCAAAACGGAATTAAGAGTCGTAAGTTCGAGCTACGGTGTAATTTTTTCATGTCGTGGTCGTATCGTTCACGAGTGATCGACACAATGTATCGGAAAACATAGCTTGTTTCTAGTAATACTGTAATATCACATTGGAAATATCTTTACTTAGAACGCTTTTAATGCCAGTTGCAATGTCAAGGTTGCACACAGTCGAAATTTTAGTGAAAGAATTCCTATAAAGAAAAAATCTATCACTAAAATAGAACAGAATGGAATGTTACATATCGAAACGAGCAAAAATTTACTGTCTATCTATTGCGGATCGAAGGACCATGAAAATAGCTTTCATTATGAACCAACTCTTTAACACTAACGTAACTAATAGCTAGATCTGGATGCAGGACCACCGCCATATTTATGGGAGAAATCAGTGCCATAATTGTTAACACACTTGCAATCGAAATCACTTTTGTTTTGACAGTGACAATACGTTACGCACGGTACGCGAGAGGTCGCGGTTTGCGCTCATAACCCTAAGCCTCTTAAAAATAAGGTATGATCGTTAAACGCTCTACAGGCGGAACAATAAAACTTTAATTTTTCTGTAGGCTGTTCCTGATTTGTATATCAATCTTATTACATACAATTGTCTCAAAGCGTCACAACATTACATTAATTGAAACTGACAATAACAAATGCACGATAGCCATCTTCATTCAATTGTTGTCAACATTTTCATGATTCTACTAGCTAATATTATAGACTGCCTGGTAGTGGAGTGGTAGCAAATGCCACTGCTGAACGTTCGATTCCCAGATCGGACAGTGTTACTGGGTTTTTACCCGACTGCCAAGGAGTAGTAGTTTAGTAGCAGGCGGGTCCCAATTGCAAATTATAAACCGAAAGAAAATTAATGAGTTCCGCTTGCTTTGCTTTGCTTAATTTAACTTAGGCTTTAAATTCATAATATAGTCTTTTAAACCGAAGTAGATTTTACTTTGTTTATAGTTTATTTTAATTTTGTTTTCTATTCTCAATCTTTCTTCGGTCTTTTAGTACATTCCTTTTAATTGTCTTTTTTGCAGTCGGGTTTTATTTTTTAATTATTGTTGGTTGAGTTTGGAACAGTGCTCGGTAAACGGCAATAGGCTCACCTACACCTACTATATTATAAATATGTAGTAAAAACATATGTACAATAAACTAATATGATATGAAAGATAAAACAGATTTTTTGCACCAATGACGTCACCGCACGAAAACAACGTCTCCAAGGCTGTTAATATTTACAATATAAATATAATTTGCCTAATCAAAATGTCTATTTTTAAGTCATTTCCCCAGTTGATAACAATAAGACACGTGAAGGACTTGGCATGCTGTCTTGAATTGGTACAAAAAGCCGTATTTCTTGAGATTTTTGCGCTGCTTCTTCCTCCCAACTGAAGCTGAACGCGTGAAGGATGGACGCTTTTGGAAGTTCTGTCTCATGTTAACGTCAAAAAGTACTCTCCTTAACCAATCTATTTTGAAGAAATGGTATAGGAATTTGAAAGTCCGCCATTATTTCTTTCAAAATGACGTCTCCGAATTGTTCTTTTTATTTACCTGGCTATACATACAAGAAATATTCTTTGAAAAAACCTCGTAAAGTGTCATATTCCGTAATATTACATTAGTTCCTTAAATTATTATTTCCGAAAGAATTAATTTATTTCACGAATATTATAACCGCCATGGAAGTCTATAGGAAAATGATTGATAGTAGCTTCGAGCTACTTTCAATCTATAATTATACAAATAAAAATAAAACATGAAATAATTCAATAAAAGGCCTGAATTACTGAAACTTGGTAACTTGCCAAACAGGTTACTGACCCAAGTCAATGGCCGTGATTTCCTTATATCTGTTAGTAGAAAAACGTAGATATTTTTAACAACTCAATGTAGCTCAAAACGCTAATTTTCGTAAATGAAAAGCCCAGGCTAGTTTTAATTTTTCGGCTGCTGAGCGGGAGGTTCTGGATACGATTCCCGAGTCGGACAGTGTTATTGGGTTTTTCTGTATAGATTTTCTGCTCAGTAGCAGCTTGGAGTAGATAACAATAGGCTCGCCCCCTTTTACATGGGACTCAGTGACGAAATTTGGGTGTGTTATAGTACAACTCTGCCTAACCCTTCGGGGAATACATGCGTGATGTTTGTTGTTATAACTTACGTACTTGAATTATAAATGAACGAGTTTCACCACGGTTTGTATCGACATGTCGGAAAACGGAATGATTAGAGCTAATTGAAAAATTAGGTCATTGTCTTGCTGGTAAAATATAAATTGGCGACACGTCAAACTTATAAAACAATGATCTACCTATATTTGTTATCAGCTATGAATGGTGACGAGTGCCAATGACCTTACCATTCATTTATTGTATACTAGCTTTTGCCCGCGGGTTTCGCTCGCTTTAATTTAGAATTTGACAATCAATTCGGGTTGTACTCTGCTTACGAAAGACACGTGGCGCCATCAATTATCATAAGAACGTTATTGTTGTTTTCCTCGGAAACAGTAATCTTTTTCGGGATGAAAGGTACCCTATGTCCATTTCTGTACACCTGACAACGTATATGCAAAATTTCAAGATGATCGGTTCAGTGGTTTAGGCGTGAAAAAGTAACAAACAAACAAACAAACTTTCGCATTTATAATATTAGCTAGGATTTCTCTCACGCCGACTCCTCCGTGCCACGGAATGCACGTTAAGCAGTTGGTCCCGGGTGTCATACGAATACCAATGACAGTCAGTCAATATGACGATGAGCGATGTTGATCTTGTGAACATTCCAAACTACACTTTAGCTACCTCCTTTACTAGACAAAAACGAAACGGTGGGTCTTGTATATTAATACACAACCATATTAGATATACAGAGATAGATTTCGTGAAAGTCGCAAATATATGCAATGTTTTTGAATGCTGTGCGGTTGAGCTAACGGATCATAAAATTATAATATTATGTATATATAGAGTGCCAGGACCACACAAAATGGACATATTCTTTGACAATTTAACGTATATATTAGGACAAATCTGCTATAGAAATAAACATAAAGTAATAATTTGCGGTGACTTTAATATTGATATGCTACAAAAAACAAAGTATTCCTCTCTATTTAAACGTCTCTTAAAAGAGTTTAATCTTAAAATCGAAATACAGCAACCCACTAGGCCCAGTAGTGGCACCTGCCTAGACAATATTTTTCACAATATACGGGGCTGTAATAGTGAGATACTAGAATTAGGGGTATCTGATCATTTAGCGCAATTGATGCAGTTTCCGGTAAAACAAACGTGTGCATTGAAATATTATTATGTTCAAAAACGCGATTACAGCAAGGAAAACATGGATCAGTTTAGGCAATGCATGGGCAGTTTGAGTTTTTCAGATATTTTTGAAGAAAATGACTCTAATGAAAAGTTTAATGCGTTTTTTGACTTATTCAAGCTTTTCTACGATCTATGTTTCCCAATATTAAGATGCAAAATATCTACAACTTATAGACCAAAGTGGATTACACTGGGTATTAAAGTCTGCAGCAAAAAGAGACGGTCTTTGCTCTGGCAATATAGGTTAAACCCAAACAAAGACACAAAAGCTGCTTTATCGACATTTAGCGCCAGGTATCGCCGCGTTATAAAGCAGACACAAAAAGCACAAAATAGCTACTACATAGAAAATAGTTACAATAAGTCTAAAGCTACCTGGAAAGTAATAAATAATTTGAAAAGCAACGTACCAAAAACCCATATCAATGCTATTGACGTAAATAACAAATGTGTCACAAACCCTCAAAGTATTGCACAACATTTTAATGATTATTTTATAGACCTAGTGCAATCCAATGTAAATTGTCAAACTTATAATAATACAAATGTTTTAAAATCCTACAAATCTATGTTTATGGAACCAATAGTCCCAAAAGAAATGGTAACTATAATAAATAACCTCAAAAATACAAATAGTACCGGGTATGATGACATCAAGACTAGCGTGATCAAATCAGTAGGACCCATTGTAGCACCAGTGTTATGCGATATAGTAAATGCTTGTATACACAAGGGAGTTTTTCCAGAAGCTCTAAAAATATCGATTATCAAGCCACTACACAAAAAGGATGAAAAAACAAAAATGTGTAATTATAGACCTGTAGCCTTGATTCCAATATTTTCAAAAACTTTTGAGAAAGTAATTTATAATAGACTCAATAATTATTTTGAAAAAAACAACATTTTTTGTCAGGAACAAATGGGATTTAGACAGAACAAAACTATTAATATGGCAGTGTACAATTTCCTTAAAAAGATACATCACAACATGGACAACAGAAAACCGGTTGCAGCAATGTATATGGACATGACGCGCGCTTTTGACCACGTTGACCATAAAATACTACTGAAAAAGCTCTACAGCTACGGTATTAGAGGTAATTTAGTTAAGCTCATACAATCGTATTTAGAAGGTAGAAAACAGTTTACTCAGATCAGCCAAGTCAACATTAAGACAAAAACTGAAACAATATACTCCTCAAGTACTAGAAAAATTTTGTATGGTGTTCCACAGGGGTCTGTGTTAGGTCCATTACTTTTCATCTGCTATATAAACGACTTCCCCAATGTAACAAATCATCAGATGTGCTTATTTGCAGATGATAGCACTATTGTTTTTGACAAGGGTGATTTTAAAGAAATAGAATTAGACATAAATACAAACCTGGTGTCAATCATAGAATGGCTTAATGCCAACAATCTTAAAATTAATTTGACAAAAACTAAAGTAATGGACTTCAAACTTCGACAAAGAACACCGACACAATACCAAGTCAGGTACAAAGGAGACGCAGTACTAGAAACGAAAACCACAAAGTTTTTAGGATTGCACATTGACAATGATATGTCATGGAAATCTCAAATTGATAGTGTTTGTTTAAGACTTTACCGATTCTCTTATGCCCTATACATGTTAGGTAAAATCGCAAACAATACTGCCCTCCTAACGGCATACCACGGTTATGTAGCCTCCACACTAAGGTATGGACTTATATTTTGGGGTAATGCTGCAAATATATCGTCCGTACTTCTGGCACAAAAAAGATGCATCCGAGCCATCTGTAAATTAAAAACAACAGATACATGTAAGCCGCACTTTCGGGATTTAAATATTCTGACAGTACCGTCGCTGTATATCTATGAGGTTCTGATGTTTGTAAAAAACAACATGCACTTGTTTAGTCATGTAGAAAGTCAACATCGCTCAGATAACTTAAAAACAATAGTTACTAAGACTGCTTTTGCTCATAAAAGTGTCTATGCAATGGCACCTAAATTGTACAACAAATTACCTTGTGATATAAGAAATAGTAAGAATAATAATGAATTCAAAAATAAGCTCTTTAAGCTACTAAATGACAAGGTATATTATTCAGTCAAAGAGTATTTGGATGACAAATTCTGATGAATATTTATAATTTATATTTTTTTTTTAATAATTTCATGACATTTTCACTACTTTATCGACAAAATTTTGATAATTTGACATGCATATACTCGTACATTCTATATTATTAACATTGTAAAACTGATTTTGTATGCCTATCGGCGGGACATGGTTTGTACATTAATCTATTGAAAAACACCTGTAATCACCTATGTTTCACAAAATGAATAAATGAATTTGAATTTGAAAAAAAAAAAAAAAAAGTCGTTACGGGTGACAGCAGCCCAAAAAATCTGCCAACCGGTCTAACTTTATGGTATGGCAGAAAACTGGTGGAAGTCGCTCCGTGTAAAATATTTATATTCAGTCGCATCTGGTTAGACTGGGAGCTGGTCAGGTGTTAATATTGGTGCAGTGGCTAAGCGATAAGTCTTGTGCCTTAATCGAGGCGGGTTCAAATCCCACAGTAATAAATATTTGGAAAGCGTAAATACTTGCCTGAATCTGTATTTGGGTACAGAAATATATCACAATTCCATTGCCATGATTCAGGATGGATTACCACTATGAAGCAACATTTTATCACTTAATGTATAGAATTGTAACACTTTTTTTTCAACAGAACACCCTATCAATATTATCATTAATACTTTATTATGACAAACAGTTAAAGATGAACAGTATTTACGTACTGAAATGATAAAAATGTGTTGATAACGAGATAATTGTTGGAGGTGTGATGTGTGAATGTCAAATAAAAACTCTAGAACCAAGTCAGTCAGAGTCGTCGCTCGATCAAGGTGCGCCTTCTCTAGCTATTCTTAAGAATCATAAGCACGTCCACACTGCAAGAAGCTCGTCGGGGCCGCGGCGAAGTTGTTAGATATCTTTAGTAGCAGCCTGCATTTTGGAATTTTGCCCAAATTTTGAATCCTAATCCAAGAGACTTAAAATTATATCATCAAGATGTGGGTGTACAATAGTACCTCCCCACATCTACCAAACCCTCTGTGGAATACAGGGGTTATGTTATCATATTTGTGTGTTCACCAAAAAATGTGTTATCTTGAGTGTTTTATGAGATTGAACTCCAGAAAGTTCTAGCATTTTCCATGCTGATTAATAAAATAAATGTGTATTTCTTTATCTTAGCTATTGATATTATATTCCGGTCCAATTAACTGATTGTTTGAACAGTTGCCAAGTGGCAAGACAACAGTTAAACAATCACAGAAGCTTTGTGTTTATCTACAGTTCTTAACTATTCTCAATAAAATATAAAAAATATATATTTTCAGATATTTACTATTTTATAACTCATTCAATGTTTTTTTTTTTTTATGGTGTCAAACATACAGACGGATTGCCTGATGGTAAGCGATTAACGTCGCCCATGGACACTCGCAACACCTAATTAGACTATAAATAAATTTATATATAATATAAAATAAACTATAATTATTTTTTTAAGTCATTCCTTTCTTTTCCATTTGGTATTTATTATTTACTAATAATATTATTATACAGACACTGGCATCAGTGTCAGAAAAGTTGATAAGTATTTGTTGTAGTATAGACATGTGAAGAGAAGGGACAGACCCATATAAATATGAATGGACTGTGAGAAATTTGACATTGTTGATAAGAAATGAACTCTGAGATATAGTCTAGTACAGACAAATGAAATAAGACATATTGCACTGATCCCAAAATGGAATGAGGACAAGAAAATGAAAATTTACATGAAAGTAGTCAAATATAGCATCAACTAGCTTACATCCACAACTCTGTCTGTGGAATGTGAAAGAGCAGGGCTGGATTTAGGAGCTGCAGTCCTGGGAACTTAACTGACAAAAAAAACTTTTTGGGGCCCCACTCGCTAGCTGACCTGAAGGCTCCAAACTTTTAAAGCTAGCCCTGGTAGGAATTTCATTGAATTGTAACAGATCTCCTTTTCAACAATTCAGAAGTAAACATTTTCAAAAATCCTTAGTGTTAATTTCTATATTTTATACATCTAAAGCTTTAAAAGAAACTCAAGCTATCTGACCTGGGTTAATAAATCAGACAGTCAGCATAATAATAACACAAAGCATGCACTATTGTCCACCCTCAATTTGCCGATGTTAATAATGAACATGTAAATTTTAAGAACGTGTATTGAACATGGGTTATCACCAATTATTTTAACAAAATAAAGATCGAAATATTTTTTTTTTTTTTGTACACAGTTACTGTTGAACTTAGGTAGTATTTTACTGTAACTAAATAAACGATACTTACGTCTTAATCCCTTCGCAACAGACACAGTAAAGTTATTCAACACAGACATGTCAACAGTTACTTTAAACAATAAAAAAGTTAGGTTACACTTATATTCTATTGCCTTCTCCCTCTTCTTTATCTTTAGACCGAGGCGCGAATCTCAATAGGCATTAATTTAATGTTATTATCACACACAATCACTTTTTTCATAGACGATAACTCACTATCGTACCCCAACGAGCACTGACGTATTCAAGAATTCTGTTATTATAATTAAATGCAGAGGCGTGGCGATTAGATTAAAATGCCAGTTCTCGCTCTCATGTAAACGAACGTTGATAAGCTATCGTTTTATTTATAGAAATCTCATTGCTCCGTGAACAGCGGTTCTTTACTTGCTAGCAAAATCAAATCAAGTTTAACTTCTGAAATGTCAAGACAATGACTGCATGACATTATTACGGTTGTCAGTGTCACTTCAACTTGTCAAGGTCGACTTATGACTTAAAGACATGTGTTGTTTCGTTCAAAAACGTAAATCGCGTCTTGTTCCACGACATGATGTTTTCTAACTTGTCATATATATTTAGGTACCTGGGATAATAAGACCTATGAAAATAATTTATGATAATGAACTTTAAACTTAATTCAAGTGTGTGTGTGTGTGTTGATTATTCTCTGGGCGAGAATATAAATATTGCCATAGTCACCTCCTTATTGACTGATCTATCAAGAAAAGATTAAGATATTAGGTATACTGGACAAAAGAGAAAAAATAAAACAACTAATAACTGGGTACTTGTATATTAGTTCCATTATAAAATAGCTAATCAACGATACAAGCAATAAATAACAAATTCAACAACACTATTCGCTTGACTCACATTATTTACAATATTATGAGAATTCTTTACATGCTTAATGCTCGAAACTTTTTATACCCGCCAATGTCCGGTATCCAAGGAGGTTCAATACTCATTATATTGTCAAACTTGTGGGTAGAATAGGAATTCTTTTTTTTATTAACAACTTTGAATTCACATTTTATTTGAAAACTGGCCACTTTACAAAATATCTGTATATTTCACTTCAAAATAAATAACAGTCACGGTTTCTTATAATATTTTCATGTGAAAAGTATGATTAGTATTGCCATGTTACGGAAAAACTTTTCTTGGCACTGTCAATTTTTTTTTAAATTAGCCAGATTTCAAATTTACTATGTCTAACGCGTGCAAAAATTTGTATTATCAATTATAAGAATCGTTCATGTTATAGTTCTGTTATTTTTCATAAAATTATTAATTTACAAAATATAAAAACTCCATGGATAAAATATATTATACGCTAAAAATTACGCGAACGATGCCAAAATGTTAATTAAGGAATGTCTAGGGTTAAACAAACATTTAATTTACTAATCTATATAGATATTCGCGACCTCAAGAAACTTTTCGGTACCATCAAGTTTTTTTTTTTTTCATCTTCTCTGTGGCAGAAAGTGTGGGTATTCTGCCAATTTTTAGAGAGTTTCTTGAGATCGTGAAATAGTCATTTCAACAAAATCTTAAAAATGTCTTTCTGATTTAATTTTAATAAATGTTTTTTTTTTTATTGTTAACGGATATTGGTATCTAATTTAATTGATCTAATAATGTCTTTTTTATCATTCTATTTTTAATTTGGATAATCTACATCAACTCTTTATTTACCTCGAGAACTGAGCATTGTTAATATTCTGTAAAAATGACCCATAACGTACAGGGTTTAAGATGCAAAATAGTTTTGAACACTATAAAATCCAAACATACAATTTTATTACATCATCGCATTGACGTAATAATATAAATTAAGTATGACGTCACACCTATGACGCGGACAATTTTCTTGACGTTCATCATATAAGTTTTAGGATAAATGCAACCATTATCTTTGATTTTGAAACGCAAATTAGTATTTTGACTAGAAAAAGCATTGAGTATACGCTTCTGTGGAAAGAGGTCACAACTTTGAAGTTAGCGGTCTCTTGGCATAGACAAAATTATCGCCATTAAAGAAACAAAACAAATTACCGTTGTTAACCGCTAAATCCAAAGTTAGGACAAAATAAAGAATTGTTAGTACTGTTAAATAGATATTCAATTTCTATAAGGGTCACAATAATTTAAATAGAAACAAAATTTATATTTTAACAAAAGCCCTTACTTAGATAAAGAAAGAAAAAAAATTATATCTCTTAAAAACTGTACAAATGTTAAAAAAAGAAGTAAAAACTTTAAAGGATTGGTTGTATCCATTAAAATACTGCACATAAGTTCAAAAATACTGTGAATTCTAGACCTGCATAAACAAATTTCTCTTTTAAAAAATTGTTATGAGACAAACAGATTTTTTTCACCATAATAATGCATTTTTTTGCCAAGACCACGTTGTAAATAAGGCCCATTTATCTAGGATAACATTGGACTTATCGATAATGTTTTTAAGTTTGAAAATTGGAAGGCATTGTGCCAGGGATGTAATCAGCCAGGATTATAAGCGAGTTAAATTATAAATAGCAATTGATAATTAAAGTGAAATATTTTCATAATGCAGTGTTTTGAAAGATGCACAAAAATGTAGAAAATTAACAAGAACATTAAATATTCAAAATAACTAATTTGGCACCTCATATCTATAAAATTCAAATTTCAAGATAAGATAAAATAAAATAAATAGTAACAACAAAAACAAAATCCTTACGGAGACAGAATGATCTGTTGTAAAATTTTAAAAAATATGATGCACCCATAACGATACCTAATTACGTCCCTGGTTGTTAGTAAAATAAATTAATCTATGCCTACTTAAATTAAGTACCAGCCATGAATAACTTAATGAATATGCCTGGCTAACTATAAAGATTCGAGTACATGAAATAATATTATAAATCATTTAATGAGCCGGCCGAATACATTCAAAAATATGATATATTAAAATTTAGAACAGTGCATTCCGTTCAGTGTTCAAAATGCTCAGCAGAATGTAATCGACCAACTTATTAGTCGAAAGACGTCGTGCTTCCCAGTATACGACAGTACAGAGCTTTCAGAATACGACAGTACAGAGTTCCCAATATACGACAATAAAGATTACTGAAATTGGGAGTAATTTTTATCAGCCGTCTATTAGGAAGCTGTTTTGAATGCCTTTCGTATAAAAATAATAGCACAATATAATTTAGGCAGAAACAATCAATTCATGGTATTTCTAATGTAATCGTTGTTTTGTAACATTTATTGACTTAAACTTAGAGGCTTATTATAACAATTATTCATCGTCAGTCTATAGAAATTAATAGGATTATATCTGATATTTTAATGTCATTGAATTATTTATAATAAATATTAGTTATTTCTTAATAACGTTGTAATATTAAAATAGCATCGGTATATCATAAGAATAATGTTTAAGTAAACGTATAATAAATGTTAATTATAAATATATATTGTCGGTACGGGTTCGCCTATTGCCGTAACTTACCGTATGATAAAAATATTGCCAATAATAAAAATCTATCACAAACCTTCACGCCTGTATTCTCCGAAGGGTTATACACCCACATTTCGCCAGTCCCGTTATCAAGTCCCATGGAATACGGGTTGACTTAGGTAAAATTGGGAATAAAATTACGGCATCTGACGTTGCTTCAATGTGATGGCTGATACTTTGCTGTTCATGGGACATACCGTGCTCAATTTAGGGTCCCGAGGAACTGTATCTTTGATAGAAATATCCAAAAATTGGTTGTTTCTCCTTCCAATCGTATTTTCATCAGTGTAACACATCACACTGCACCCAATTACATATTTTTATACTAATATGTCTCCTTCCTCTCGTAATAACGAGAGCCTAAACCAGTAATGATGTAATGAGCGTTTTTTTTATTTGAACTTGGCAATCCCCTAGATGGCGCTGTTTGTCATAGACGACTGGTGTTGCATAGTTAAATAAATGTCAAAACTGTTATTTTTTTTTTTCGAATGACTTAGAATTTTTTATGTTAGATGGCAAACAAGCTGGTCTGTCACCTGATGTTAAGCAATCACCGCCACCCATGAACATCCACAATTGAAGACTTAAAGTAAAAATGCCTGCTGTTCCGAGGAAGCTCATCGCTTTGCAACTGCGCAAACCATTTCAGCCCTTAACCCGGCTTCGCTTAAAGTTGAAAACCTTTTTGTTTTATAAAAAAAAGTTTTATAACAGCGCCATCTAGGAACCTCAATGAAAACTAAATGAGACAAGTATAAACGCCCATTCTAGTGAAACTACAGATGGCATCTATACATACTATGGTGATTCTATTAATGGGGCAATCAAATCTATGGCCTTTTACACTATTGATCGAAATAAAATGAATAATTTATTAATTATCAAGGCACGTAAATTGTATTTTTAACTTATTATATTTTTTTGTTTGTAAAAAGCTAATTCACATTGTATTCGTTGACGATATTAGGACGGATGACCAATAATTTAATTATATAGCTATAAAATATTTGTTTGTTAGGTTAAAAGCCACGGTGCAGATGTAAATCTGAAATAATGGTATCGAGGGGAGGGGAAGAGGGAGGGAGAGTGAGATATTATTTTACTTAAATATTATTTGATAGTATCCCAACTTTTGTTAGAGACTTATACCTTGTAATAAATAAATATAATTCGTTAAAATATGCATACTTAAGTTTTTGGAAGTCTCTTGGCAGTAGAAATGTGTTAGCTCGAAAAATTAGCCATAAGAAGCATTTTCACGATCATCGTGAGCAAAGCAATCGAATTTCATCTTAAAAATCAACCCAATAAGGTTTAAAATTGAAACTTTTAAATAAATTCATTTTAAGCCCATTATTAAGACTAGCCATACCCATGAATACGAGTGGATCCCGTTTTTTTTTTTTCGTAAATATTTCTACACCATTATGGTTATATTTTCTAATCAAATGTAGCCTACGTTATAACGGGGACTTTGATCTATAATACAATGAAAGAATTCCCAAAATCGGTTATCTAGTTTATGAGATTACGCCAAACACACAGACAAACATTACTGCTTTAAATTATAGTATAAATTGAGCAAAATGGACATTGGCAAAAGGGCAAGAAGTATTAGGAAGATCTTGACTCTGAATATAAAATAATTATTACTCGTCAGTGCAGTAGTAACTTATATATAAATCATCTTTATGAAAAGATATTGCTTGTTACACAAAATCATATGTTCCAACCGATTTAAAGTGCTTGTTTCCAAGAGCTAATCGCGGTAAGCATAGCTTAACTTTGATCATCCGATCTGAGCGGTTATCTTGCAGTTACGAGCCTATAAAATATCTATAAGTAATATATATATAAAACTTCATAAAGACAAATAGTTTGTACTAGCTTTAGCACACGGCTTTGCCTGCATAGCAAGGTCCCATACACAGTCAAGCCTAGGATATGGAATAAATAAACACATTAACGCATTTATAATAATAATAATTATTAAAAACCCAACTTTGGTCATCCGTCCTAATATTTATAGAGTTTTTTCACAACACCAAAATGACAATATTGATAAAATGTATTGTCAGTCATCGAAATAAAGACCGAATCGAGATTACACACAAACCCGTCTCAATCGAGTAAACGAGATACCTTAGGGTGGCCGCCCACGGCCTTGACCGCCCCGTGTCGCGCCGATTTGTGCGGCGCTCCGTCACAATCCGCGCCGTTTCAAGTCTAAGCTTGTGGTAGCCCGGACTCTAGTTTGGTTTAAAACGACGTACAGAAGCACTCGCTTACCCGCGCCGCCTGACTGACACGTGTCGGATCCGACGGGCTTCTTACCACGGTGCGATGGCGCAAGTTAACGTGGTCCGTGAAATCACAGGCCGTGGGAAGTCAGCTTTACGATAGGTTGATTGATACGCCATCAAAAAGTAACTATTACATCTTAAATTTTATGGTTAAGTTATAACTGAACGCACGCTCCTTCAGCATACATTTTAGGACGGTGATTTTTGGTCGTCTACTGTCTATTTTGGGGTGCTAAACATTTACATTTGTCAATTATACACGACTGTTGGTGTTCAAAAGATTCCCCCCTTTTACAAATTCTACCTGTCAACACTTTCATATAAACAAAAATGAACGACAAAAATATTTTAAAAGCCATTTTAGCTATCATATATTATTACATTTTCCAATAAACTTTCATTTTTTTAAATAATAATTACTTTTTGACCACAGATCAAACACCCTCAGAGTATCAATAAGTTATAAATTAACCTATTTTTGTCCATAGCTAAGTTTAGATCTTCATTGAAATAGTAAGCACACCGCATTTTGTATAATTACCAAGACATAAAACTACCTAACTTGAATTATTCAAGCAAGCAATTATCCTGGATTTGTATGAAACATAGAGTAGGTAATATATGGAGTATCAACATTCAACCAAACGTGTACGAGTTATAAACGGTGTGTGAACCCCATTTTACACGTATTCAGTAATTAATAGAGTCCGTGACGTGATATGAGATTTTTTAGACTGTGTTAACTGCAATTTCTGCAATTAATAATTAAGTTCAAATCACAAGCTTTTGATAACTTTAGACTCGCACTTGTCAATACTGAAGGTGTGAAGGCTTTGGTCTGCGACAGTCGTTAATTAGAAATACAACTGAAAAACATTGCTGATCGTCAAATAAGCAGATTTTTTCCGCGCCTCCCACATTGTGCATATTTAATTATTACTTGATACTCCATGGTTTCACTACTCTGTGATCATAAAAAGATCAGAGACTCATCATTATTATCGTTCGAGACATAACCGTTACTCGTTTGCTGGATCGAGACTTAAATATAAACATAATAAATAAATTAAATAATTTACCCAAACCGCCACACATTTCTTGGGAGTGGGGTGTTTGACAGGACAAAATATACTCTACATCCGAAGCATTAAAGATTATATTTAAACGGCAATTGGTCGTGGTTTTATTGCTTTTGACTTATGCCTACTTATGATATACTAATTTAATTATGTTTCTCATAAATCCCTATGTAAAATTATTATTAATTTTTGGTGCTAATCTTAATTTGTTGAGCATATTAGTGTAGTGTACACGACAACTTTAAGTTGTCACTTGTTGTCTTCCTCACCTGCCCGCTTCCACTTGTACGTAGTTTTCATAATGTGCGTGTGAGTGCAGAACTGTATAAGGAGACAGACGGGCAACACATGCGGAGGGGGAGGCGCGAAGTGACTCGTTATAATTGTCGTATACTACTCGACATCCGAACATTTTTAATATGCGGGTCGATTGTATAGCGATTGATGTTCGGAATGTCAGAGTGAGACAACGCTATAAGACACCTTAGTGCTAGAAAGAGAGCAAACGTCACGACCTCCTATCAATGAGCCATCGTTATACAACTAGTACAAAAATCCTTCAAATTCAAAGCACAAAATCACAAATTTAAAATTCGAAATACGACAAAATCGAAACTGTTCAAATATAATACAAAATTAAACTGTAATCCGTTAACATAAAGTCTATTGTCCCCTGTCAAACACCCGACAAGGTTACCTTGCACACCGTTCAGCATAAGGTTCATATCCGTATATAAAGTTCTAAATTGACATTGTCTCTCAGTCTTCTTTCTTGTCTTGGTTGGATTTCGGCGACCCTTCAGCTGAAGGAGGCCGATCCATTTCACCTTCTGACCCTGAAACGAAATGTATTATGAATAAATAAATAAATTCAACCCATTACTGTCCCACTGCTGAGCAAGGAAGCAAAATTTAGAAGGTTTAGGCCTTAGTCCACCACGCTGGCGGAGCGGTTTGGCGGACTACACACACCATCAAGAACTTTATGGAGCCCTCTCAAGTGTGCAGGTTTCCTCACGATGTTTTCCTTCACCGTAAACACAAGTGATAATCAAATTCTGATCCGCACATGATTTCGAAAAGTCAGAGGTGCGGGCCGGGTTTGAACTCAGACCCTGCTGCATGGAAAGCAAGCGTTCACCCGCTAGGCTATCACCGCGTATGCGTAATATGAATAAATATCTTTAACTTAAAAAATAAGGCTAGCAGTTCTTGTTTGCCATGGAGAAGGGTCGTGTTATTTCGAATATGTCCCACAAGTCTGACTTGATATCCGGGTGTAATATGCGGGCCGTATAGTGTTGTGTTTATCTCAAAGCAATATTCTCAGTAACAGCCTAGAGTTTGGCACTGTGCCTGGTAGACGGCAATAGACTCGCCCTTTATTACATGAGACTCAATAACGTCGACGAAACATCAGTGTAGTAAAATATTTTAGTACACCTCTGCCTAACCCTTCGAGAATTGCAAGCGTGATGGTTATGTTATCTCCTCTTGTTATGACGACAACATTCTGTCGCGGCACAAGCCTAGCAGGCCATATTGAATAGCTGATCCAACGGAAAAATCCACATCCACTCTATTATAAATGCCAAAGTAATTCTGTATGTTTGTTACCTCATCACGACTAAAACACTGAACCGATCATTATGAAATTTTACATACAGGTAGCCTGAAACCTAGAGAAGGACACAGGCTTATTTTTACTCACAGAACAGATACAAGAGGTTAGAATGGAAATGTGGGCGTGGCAGGCGCGCCGCAATTATGATTAGACAATCATAATTCAACCGAAATCACGCGTTCATGCTTTTAGTCGCTTTCGGAGTGCGTCTGTGTAAAGAGCTGCGCTAAAATTGCCGAAAAATGTTTTAAAATGCCGTCTTGTGCAATTATTATAAAAGTCAGACATCAAGTATAAGGCAAGGAGGAATTACTTTTCACCGGTAAGCCATAAAGTATCATTTAATCAGTTTTTTTTACAAAAATATGTTTATCATTATGAAATTAGAAATAATGACAATAATATTGCAAAATATTGTAAAAAAATATACATTGCCGGTAATTAAGGTAAGTACATACGCAAATATCCACACGAACACATAGTTCGCGCGCATTGTATTGCGTTCCAGAGATGCGATCTGTCAACTCGCATGGTCCGGCCGCGTTCGTTCGCAATGTTCACATTGAGTTAGGAAATAGTGTTGTGCACGTCTCAGATAATTTTTTCGATAAGTCATCGGATTTTTATGAATGACAAACTGACCTCAATTAAGTATGTTTTTGTATGTTGAGAAATAGCTAGTCTGTCAAGCTGTGTAGCTGTCAAGGATGACCTAATGTATTGTAGTACTAATTTAAATTATTTATTTTAGGTTTCCAAAGGATCCCAATAACCGAGAGCATTGGATGAATGTAACGAGTAGAGAAAATTGGATACCTACAAAAACAAATACCATTTGCTCGGAACATTTTAATTGCATTTAATTTTTAAATAAAGCAAGTATGGAGGAACGAGGTATGGTGTTCCTCCATTGAAAAGGGAGGATCCTCCGACCAGGCAAGGTGGTTAGCCTGGCGGGCCGAAGCCCAACATTTGATGTCGGATATTCGTATATGTGTTAGAATCGTTGTAAACTTTCATAGTGCGATTCAGGGTTTGTTGTTGTATCTTCACTCCGATAGATGGCGCTTCTACTTTTTGCCATGTTGCGAGTAGTAGTCGCTACACAAGTATAAAATATACCAAACGTGTGTTATTTAATAAATAAATTTTAATTAAGGGACAATAATAAGATTATTTATGTAACTGTTTTTCTACCTGTGTTATTTATTTATGTATTACACCCAAATCTTGTGAGAACGATTAAAGTCGATACAAATAATAGTAGTTAAGAAATGTCAATAAGTAATTTTAATTTAAATAATCGGCTTTTAGAATGCCTAACGTTTATGACAAATAAATAGCTTGTGCGTTCGATATACAGCGTATTTTTTTTTTATAGATACGCACTTGAATTCTAAACAAGTTTCTAAAATATATTCATCGATAAATATGGGCACGTCTCTAAACGATCTAAATTATCACTCTCTAAATTATCACGAGGGAAAAATATCCTTATTCGATTTACATTAAGGTTAGTTTTTAAAAGTAGTGATTATCGTGAATTTCGACGAATAGCTGCTAAGTATTTTATGTAGTGTAAATATAACGTATAATGTAAGTGTGTGCAAATTTCGGAATTTTGACGAATAGCTGTTAAGCGTTGTATGTAGTGTAAATATGACATGTTATTTAGGTGTGTGCAACTGGCGACAGTGGTTCTGATACAAAAGTGGTTCGATGGCCCTTCTAACCTCTTGTATCTGTTCTGTGTTTTTACTTACACAGCAAAACAATGATATAGAAAATTATGCAAAATAAATACAGACAAAGTCCCGGGCAACAGCTAGTTAAATACACTGACCGCGCATTCTGGAGGCGTCTCCCGCGTTCTTATCGTCATCAGTGTCGCTTCCAGAGCTAGGGATGGAGGAGTCGTCACCGCTGCCTGGAATACAACAACACTTATGTGATGATGAGGGGTTTACGATGGAACAACTGTTAGAGATTCCAAGCAAGGTGAAGGTACTAAAGTCGAACACAGAGATAAAGAGGAGAATCTTCTTACACACCCTTATATATCTATTGGTTCGACTGTACATGCAAATTTTGATTATACGGAGGCCCTAGTGTAAGTTTCTTTCGACAAATTCGATTTACTACATCGAACGCGTTCGGCGCTCCGATTGGTCCGTTTCGTGCTCTCACCAATCGGAGCGCCGAACGCGTTCGATGTAGTAAATCGAATTTGTCGAAAGAAACTTACACTAGGGCCTCGGATGTCGGTTGTGATTCGCAAAATCTCCACTACGAGTGACGAATCATGAGATCGTCTGGCGCACCCTGGGCAGTCAGCCTCGATACCACCATTGCTGACTGGCTGATCTTTTCACTACGGCATGAGCGACCTCCATGTGACAGCTCGTGCCGACTCGATGGAAAAATACCGCAAAATTCGATTATGTTCAAGGGAATTTTGCTATCTTTGTCATAGGTAAAACGAGGTGAATATAGACAAAACTTTAAAAGAAATTTCAACGTTAAAATAACCCAGTTTTATCTACAAGAATTTAATCTTTTTTAGTCAATTAAAGTAGTAAATCTTGAAGTTGTAGCGACATCTGGCGCTACAATGTCAAACTTCATACCAACGTGCAAACTAAACATTCAGCGGTAAAATTTTAACCGACCAATCAATTCACGAAGCCTGAATTACGCAAGTGAATATACAGGGTGAATTTTTCATGTGGGCGTGGACAGCCAAATCCGAAACTATAAGGAATATCGAAATATACTCAAAGGAGTCTCGAGCCCGATTTTAATCAAAACTAAAACAGCATCTTTGGATTTTTGAAAAAAACAATATTGCTAGCCAGGAATCGAAACCGTTGATTTTGAAAAAAAAAAAACGCTTTTTTATTACACCATCCGATAATGTCGCCAATAAGGATCAATTTCTAGTAAGTAATGGCATACGACAAACTAAAGGAAAGAGCTCATTTTTAACAAAATAGTATCAAGCTGTGTTATTTCATGGTTGAATTAATTTTAAAGTTTGGTCTCTATACCACATACAAGAGAGATATTTATTGACATTAGGATATGAAAGCATCGTCTATATAACAATAGTCACTTTGCTGCTTGATGAACATATGATAATATCAGTCTTAAGGGTAACACTGAATACGGAAAGCGGAGAACGATGCATTATGGCGTAATAATGAAGTGGTTAAATCTACTCCGTTAATTTATTGAAGGTGTTTCCTCCAGTAAAGATTCTATAGTCAGTTCTACTGCTTACCAGGCATGGAGGTGTTCTGCAAGGCTGGTAGAGGCCTGGCCGCTAAGAGCGGGGCGGCCGGCTTCTGCTTACGAGCTGGGTTGAAGCGTCCACAGTAAGCGCATACGTAGGAAACGTAATCGAACTCCTCTGCCATCGCCATGCCTAAAAATAAATATAATAAAGAAATTCTTCCTATTACTGTCCCACTGCTAGGCAAAGGCCTCTTCTCAGAATGAGGAGGGTTAAGCCTTAGTCCATCACGCTGGCCCGGCGCGGGTTGGCAGACTACAAACCCCATCGAAAACTTTATGGCGCCCTCTCAGGACTGCAGGTTTCCTTACGATGTTTTCCTTCACCGTTAACGCAAGTGATAATCAAATTCTGATCCCCACATGGTTCCGAAAAGTCAGAGGGGCGGGTCGGGTTTAAACTCAGACTTTCTTGCATGGAAGGCAAGCGTTCAACCACTAGACTTTTGGCTTATGTTTTTCTGTATGGAAATTCTCAGTAGCAACACGGAGTTTAGAACCGCGCCCGGTAGATGGCAATAGGCACGCCCTTTACATAGGACATAATAAGGACATCGGCGAAATGTGGGTGTACAATAGTACACCTCCGCGTAATACACACAGAATACAGATAATACAATGTTATGTTTATGTAGTTTAAAATATTTGTTTTCTTGAAGGTATTGATCGAGGTCTGATGCTTCCTTGACTCACCGTTATGGGATGAACACTCGGAACAAATGAGCGCCATGCGATGGCTGGGTCCATCCTTCAGCAAGAAGTCCACCACTTTGTCCAACGCTGAACGATTCCTTTCTGGGAGTGGACGTGGCAGCTGGTCGGACTGTTGAATAATAAAAAGCTATTTCAATTGGTCCTAAGGTACAGGCTTATTGCTGGACATAGAAGCGTGGAGACTGGAGACTGAGACTTAAAAAGAAAGGCTTCTAGTGCCAGTCTCCACGATCTTGAGTTAGTCTCATCCAGGTTCTATCCCCGATGGTAACAATGTCGTACGATAAAAAAAAAACGTAAATAGCAGCACGGAGTTTAAAACTATGCCCGGTTGATGGCAGTAAGCTCGCCCCCTATTACATGGGACTTAATAACAGCATCGGCGAAATATGGGTGCACATTAGTACACCTCTGCGTAATCTTTCGAGGATACAAGCGTGATGCTATGTTATGTAAAGACGGATCAGATGCTAAAAGTAGATTTTTTGTATACAGATACACTTTTTTCTTTCTAATAGCAGAAAAATATAGCTTACCCTAAGCCTGGCACCCCTGTAGCCAGTGGTGGGCGAGTTGACGACTGGTACCAGCATCCTGTTGTTGGAGATAGGAGTGGACGTCTGCAGTGCTAGCTGTCTTTGACGCAGCTGGCCTGGAGTAGCTGATGACGTTATATACTGTTTTTATAGTTACACATATTTATATACAATGCATGAGTGAACGCAACATCCAGATTTATTAAAACTCGAGACTACTGTTCGGCAAGGTTTTGGAAATTTATTTTACTACTATTATAAATGCGAAAGTTTGGATAGATGGATGTTTGTTACTCAATCACGCCAGAACGGCTGAACGGATCTGGATGAAATTTGGCAAAGATATAGATTATGGTCTGGAATAGCACATAGGGCTTTGTTATCCCGGCAAAATGCACGGATTCGTAAACCACGCGGGCGAAGCCGCGGGCGGAAGCTAGTATGTTATATATCATAAATAATGTTAATCATTATTTAGAATAGAGTATCCATTGAGTTTCTTTCTGATCTCTTCTCTATAGGATCAACTTACTTTTTGGAAAAGTTTAGATTCTTGACGTTTTGAAATTATGTAACGGCCCAATGGAAATAAAAAAGCTTTGACATCAAGCTCTCGAGTATGATATGTACAGATTCTTTACTTAACTTACCCGTATGTAAATATTACTAACTTGCGCAAGCGCTCCATGTGTTTTCTTTACAGAATCGACATATCTATACTAATATTATAAAGAGGAAAAATTTGTTTGTTTTGTATGTAGGGGGTAATCTCCGGAACTAATGATCCGAATCTGAAAATTCTTTCACCGATAGATAGCTATATTATCCCCGAGTACTATAGGCTATAAATTATGTATGTAGATCACGCGAAGCTAGTCATATATATAGTCACTTCGACTTCACTAGTGAAATTAATTTTACTTTAACTTTTTTTTTATGAATTTAAGAGAACATTACATCTTGGCTGGATGCTGCGAAGAGCTTGTAAGGCTTTGTTGGCCTGTCTATTTATCTATTGGAAGACCAAAACCGTGCAAAGGGAAAATTTAATCGATAAGCGTGCTTTCTACTTAAAACTCTCTACTTGACTAAGGGAAAACTCCGGTTGTCACTCAAGTTCGTTTCAATTGAATTGAATAACGATTACCAACCTTATTTGCGGGCCAAAAACACGCCACCCATAGATAGCGAAAGCAACGCGACAGCAGAAACGGCTTGGTAATACAAAGTTGTTTTTGCTGCCGCGCCACGTTCGCAATGTAGGTGCGATGTGTTATTGAAGCGCAAACGAATTTGTAATCGTTATTAAATTAAATTGAAACGAAATTTATTTTATCATCTGATCGCTTCAACAAATTAGATAAGTGCGAGGATATACAATTATAATAATCTTTGTCTAGCATAATAGGGATCGTGCACACGACTAAGTATTTTAAGGCGAATGACATACGGAGTGACGCGGCAGTCGAGCGGATCGAAATATTGTATCGCTCTGTAGCTACTCATTTCTGTCTTAACACACCGTCTCGCAGCGAACCGCGGTTCCAAGCGGCAGCGCGCTTCTAGTGCGGCGCTACTCCATAAATATTCGCCTTAGCACGTACATTTTTAATGTTAGCACAAGGTGTAGTTTAATAAAACACTTCAAGGGACAAAAGTTCATACATCAACCACACCGCAATACAGTAACTAGGCTCCAGCAGAACACTCGACGAAAGAGGCCGTATGCAGGCAAGGATTTTGGCTATATTATACGCTATTAAAGCAGAAAGGTAGTTTCTACCGCCAGGTTGTGACAATAAAGGTGAATTCACTTGGAGTTTCTTCCCAATACTCCTACACAGGACCCATGAATTATGTAGGTACAGGAAGATACAAAAAATTAACACCCGCAGCAATGTACTGAAGATTTTAATTCCATTTCACTCACACGTACGCGTCTATAACGCGTCTGTGGCGGTAGTAGCGATTGGTTGACGAACTCTCGTATATTTAAATTTTGTCATCGACGCAGGTACATCGATAGGCCATATTAAATTATTAAGTACTACTGTATGGATCTATAATTTTATCTTTTAAAGTCTACATAACCACACTATTATAAATGCGAAAGTAACTGTGTCTGTCTGTTTGTTTGTTACCTCATCACAACTAAACCACTTAACCGATCATTATGAAATTTTACAAAGAGATAGCTTGGGTCCTGATGAAGGACATAAGCTTATTTTTGCAGCTAAACATTTATTATTTCAAATACACGCAGACGAACTCGCGGACGACAGCTAGTTTGAAATAGCCTCGAATATGCTCTGCAAAGCCGTAGCTGCCATGATTCACAGCTTCGTACCTCAGGACCAAATCTAAAGGTGTATTATTTACAAAGGATTTCTACCTGGGATCGGCGTGCTAGGGGTATTACCAGGAACATTGGTGGACGGTACGAACGGCTTCAAAGCTTTCGATTGCTCCTCCGGGCTCCCATATTTGTCTAGGATCTCTTTTGCAACCTGTAAAGGAATATATCGTTGTAAACATCCCTAAAAGACTAGGGAGCAATTCTCGGACGATCAGAGATAATGTCGAAATCGAGATACATAAAAAACCCTTACAGATATCGCTCGATGGCCTAACTTTTTTCGACTCCAGGCAGTCCCTATAGATTCAGTAATCAAGTGATATTGAGTGAACCTACTTTGTATGTCTCAGTATTCATAACTTCTTCCAATATCTTCTTCTTCTCTTCTCTCATCTTGCTTAGTTTGAGCCTGTTCTTGTTCAGGGTCCAGTTGTAGTACCACGATATTGCTGATCGAAGGAATATTACTCTGCAACAGAAGACAAAATTTTTTTTTTCGCGGCCATAATCGTTTCTTCCTCAAGTCGTGGATTCAGTTAAATACACTTAATACATAGTTAATTTTACACTATAAGATTTTCCCAATGTATTCTGGTTAGTTTTGCTAGAAGGGGCTCGTAGTGTCTTAACTTTATCAAGCCTATTTTTGTTCGCAAATCTGACGCTGCTAGAGGAACTCGTAACTAAATAGCTAGCGCGCAAATCAGTCGACCTCAGTGCCTCAAAAAAGCACGTTAATCACTTGGACCCGGTTGTCATACGAATATAAAAGTCTGATAACCGGTCTAACTATAGAGTATCAGTGTCTTCTAGATCTTTGGGTGGCGGATGTCAGATGGCAATCGCTGTGTATAAAATACTGATATTCAGCCGCATCAGGTTAGACTGGAATCCTCCAGATTCGGAGTCCTCAAAATGTCTTATACCCAAAACGGGAGTTGGGATAGGCAATTCATGATATATGACCATAACTAAAAAACATACTCACAATATAGGCAAAACCAGTAGAGGCGAAGCGTACAGCAGCGAATACATCCAATACTGACTCCTACCCACATACATGAAGTAGTATAGTATAGCAAACAATACGTATAGCCCCACGGAGTATGCCATGATGTAGCCTATGACCCTTTTGTGGGTCTGCTCCTTGTATTGGCCATCTCTTTCAATGCCCTTAATGTCAGTTTCGAGTCGATCGAGTATTTCTATTGTGGTTTTCTTGCGCTGTGAAAGGGAAATTAGATAAGAGACTTGAGTAAGATAATCTTATACGATATTTCCTGGACCTGGATTGTCGTGACGTAACGAGTCAGATACTCAATAATACGTGCGCGCGCATTTCGGTGAACCGCTATGATAGCGGTCTCCAACATCTGCCGAACCTTTTCCTTACTTTAATATCAATTATTAAATACGGAAACACCCAGTATAAAAATATTTTATTTTATCAAGGAAAATCGACGGTTCAAAATATTTTGTAATATATTTGCACCCTTCAAAATATAAAAGATAAGATTCAAAATTTGTTGTACATAAATTATGTAAAATGTTAAATTTTTGCTTTGTTACTTCTCGCTTTAAACGCCAGTAGTAATCCCCTAAACCATTAGTTCCCAAAATGGTTCAGGTGCCACGGGAGACTGGACGGGGTTTACGTTGGCGAGACAATAAAATGGGGGTTTACAATTCAATTTACAATATGGTAGAAATGTAGATGAAGGGGTCCACCGGAACCAGCTAAATTTTGAAAATGGTCTATGATAAAAAAAAAGTCTGGGAACCTCTGCCCTAAACTATTAAATCACACTCAATGGTTAACCACAGAAATATATTCCGTCAATAACGATAACTTTTACTACTATGAGTAAAATGTGGGTAGTTCTGTTATAGTTATTTATTTTGCAGGTACCTGAATTCTGTCGCATAGTGTTATTATTTATCCAAAGACTTTGGGTTTCATAATGAATACCAGCCAATCATGAAAATAATTAGGTAATAGAAAATATTATTGCACTAAAACAAACTCTTGCGCATATCGTTTTTTATTTCGAAACAAGGATCGCAATATAACGTCTCTGTCTTCCATTCATCTCTATCGGACTTTATTGTATGATTTAACGTAATCTTAATAATTTATAATCATTTTATCAATAGTAATCCTGTCCAAAGTCAAAAAGTACAGTCATGTGTAAGTACTCATTGATAAGAATATGCAAATCTGCTATTGCTGTAAAAAAATGCTAGACTGTCATTTTTTGTGTTAAGAAAGCTACCTAACCCATATTTTACTGTTGGTGTTACTTCTGAATGTGTGTCTTCGTGTATGTAAATACACACCGTGCCTCGGAAAGCACGTAAAGCCGTTGGTCCTGCGCCTGATCTCTCTACGGCCGTGTCGGATTGCCGTCCCATCGGACTATGAGAATGAAGGAATAGAGAGAGCACCTGTGTTTGCGCACACACTTGTGCTCTACAATATCTCCTAAATAGTTGGCTTAATCTCCGGCGAGATGGGCTGCCGTGACCGAAATTCGGTCAGAAGTACATTAACTGCTGAATATTGGCCTCGATAAAAGATTCCTAGATAAAACATGGTTGGAGACCGACAGCACGGTTGGCGCAGTGGTTAAGTGATCGACTCCTATGCAACGTGTCGCGGGTCCGATTCCCGCACGGAACAAATATTAGTTGTTCCGGATCTGAGTATTTTGTGCACGTGAATATTTGTGTTAATACACGCTCCCACGATACAAAAATTATTTCTAATGTGGGGTAATGTTCATTGAAAAGAAAGCAAAGCAAATAAACAATATGGCCGTTAACATCATAACCGTCGCGCTTGACACAGGTTGCTGATAGTTTGATATTCACAGTAAACTATTATAGCATAGGAACACGCCATTATAGGGTTAGGCAGAGGTGTACTGTTTTACACCCTCATGTCGCTGCTTTATAAAGAGTATAAAGACAAATGGCATATGGCCTATTGCCTTACACCGAGATTTCAATAGCATTATCCGCGAATTCACCAATAAGGGAGGCCAGACTGATACATAATACTTTCTAAATAACTAAATTATTTTGTTCATTAGTGACTTGCCAATGGGAGGCCAAAAAGACTGCAAACCAATTGCAAAAATAGATTTCATCTTTCTCTTAATGTCAGGCTAATGTTAAATTTATCCGGCCCAAAACATATCCACCTCGAAAACTCAATAATTGGTCTTCCAAAGGGCTGTCCGACACAACAGCAGTCCCTGCATTGTCTGTTAGCTAACTACGCAGGAGATATTATAGAGCACAAGTGTGTGTGCAAACACAGGTGCTCTCTCTATTCCTTCGCTCTCATAGTCCGATAGGACGGCAATCCGACACGACTGGAGAGAGATCAGGGGCAGGACCAACGACTTTACATGCTTTCCGAGGCACGGTGAGTATTCATATACACTAAGACCCTGACCCGAAACAACTATCTGTAGGTGTGTAGGTAGGGGAATCGAAGCCGCGATACGTAGTGCAGCAGTCGATCTCTCAACCACTGCGCCAACCGTGCCGTCAAGCTATTACGGAATGTAGTGAACAGGCAAAGTCACAGGCCTGACGCCTTACTCGAGACATTTCGGACACTCGAATCCACAGGACCATATTACCACTTGTTAAACACAAAACTAAGTATAAGATTTATTATTTTATACCAACACCAACCACAAAGAAAGTCTGAGAAATAAATAGACGCCGAGAAATGTACCGTATTTATATTTTATAACCTCATTTTATAGTGCTATCATCATAACTCCTGATCAAAGTTACGCTATAAAAAATAAATGTGTGACATGTTTTAAAAATACATGTTTGCAGACCGATAAACAGGGATAGCCTAGCGGTTGAACGCTTGCCTTCTACGCTGGACTTAGATCCGGGCACACCCTAAACTATCCAAATTTACAGTTCACGTGTGAAGGAAAACATCGTGAGGAAACCTACACACGTGAAAGGACTCTATAAAGATCTCAATGGCGTGTGTAGTTCGTCACCGCACCAGGCCAGCGTGGTGGACTAAAGTCTTAAACCCTTATCATTCTCAATCAAAATATATGCGAATACTAAATCCTGTTTGTCCAATTTGGAAAGAGATTTGGTAGGTTGGCGCTGATTCTTTCCAAGTATTAAGAAATCATAATTCACACAACTTTAAAAGTCGTTATTCATACCGTAGTGGAAAGAATTAGCCAATTACTGACTGCCCAGAGTACGCCAGACGAGGTTTCGAAGTCGCTCTTTCCTTGCATCCCACTTCACCGCAGTAATGTGAGATATTTACAAAATGGCCGACGTCCACGTGTTTTCTTAATTGAAACGCATAATGCATAACACGGCCCGGAATGAACTAATTGAAGATGAGTTATCTGTTGAATTAGTAATCAGCCTGCATACTAATTAACAATGATGGGGGCGTTTGCGCTACTGCATTACATTTTAGTTCTACTGCAGTGTAGGAGGTATCCGATATCAGTCAGTATTTTTTTTTTCTTTTTTTCTTTCTTTCAATCCATCGATTTTAGATACATATATTCGCAGTAGCAGTAAGAAACTGGAATTATACCCGGTAGATGGCAATAAGCTCGCCTCCTATCAGATAGGACTTAATAACGGCATCGGCAAAATGTGGGTGTAAGTTAACAAACGCCAACGTCGTAAAATAAAAAGTAATATTAAGAATGATCGTGAGAATCCATAGCAAATGAGAAACACTAAAAATAAAAATAGGTATGCTCAATTTACATAATTATGACTTGAAAGTATCCACACAAATATTTTGAATGATTCTACAATTTCTTTAGTTCAAAATCGTGACTACACACGTAACTGGTGAAGTATAAGTCAGAACTCGACCATCTAGTCTAGTCTAGGTTTATAAATGTGAAAGTTTGTGAGGATAGATGAATCGATGGATGGATATTCGTTATTCAATCACGTCAAAACGGCTGAACGGATCTGAATGAAATTTGGCATAGATTCTAGTCTGGAATAACAGATAGACTACTTTTTATCCCGGAAAAATGTACGAGTTCGTAAACCACGCGGGAAATGCCGCGGGCGGAAACTAGTCCTATCTAAGAACACTAGAATCAAATAACATTGGCGTCTTGATTACGTAATAAATCCGTCAGCTACAGAGACGAGCAAACAAGGCATCCTTTTCTCATCTAAATAATATTTCATAAGAATATACGGATTACGGAATAGTTTGTTTATTGGCGACATCAAATGTCAGATTTTTCTCACGTAATCAGGGACCGGTTTCTCAAAGACTGATCTAATCTAAACAGCCATCAAATCTCGTGTCAACTGATATATTACTGATTGTTGATGTTGGCTGACCAATCACAACAGCTAATATGACATTTGAAATGATAAAAAAATTTACCTTAGGTGTAAGTAGTAGGTGGTGTGTGTCTCAAGGAGGTGCAAGGCGGCTATCTGGCTAACTACCTCTGAGCCCTTCTGGCTCCCATACATTTAGCTGGTTTATTTATGGGAGTGTCTATGTCTAAATATTGTTGAAAATTCCTTATTTGCTCCCCTCTTAGCCAAAAGCTGTATACGCCCTACGATTTAACAATCCTTCCTTATTGAAAGACTATTAAATCAATTCTATCATAGTCCAAGGCCTTTCGTAAACTGCAACCTGACACGCCGTTTACCTCAAATTTTGTAGGTCATCGAAAACACTAAACAGTAACCCGAGATATCCATCTCAGGTTCAAAATCAAACGCCAATAACACAAGGGTACCGTATTTCCAAATCCGGCGCGGACCACCAAAAACGTTCACTTTCCTTGAAAGTTTTGAAGCCGAATAACTGGAGCATGTCCAACATGCCATCCATTATTTACAATTATGTACCTTATTTTGTGTAACAATACAAGTTAAATTTGAACGAACGAAAATACTTCGAAGCTCCAATGATGTTTTTGAATAATGTACTTTAGTGACCATAAAATTGGGTTGAAAATCAATTTAGCTGTGGGCAAAGACTAGCCAAAAGACGTTTTGCCTGACAAAAGGCGAGAAAAGTGAAGGTTATTTTTGTTAATGGTTATTCATTAACCTGAAAAAAGTTATGGTGAGTTAAGTACAAAGCCGAATACTAGACTATGAATTCGAATTTTCGCTAAAGGCTTATAGAAGCCGAAACAATAGGACTGTTAGATACAGTTTTTACGGCAGACTGTTTAGAAAGGCTTGTTGGATGAATGGCAGCACTGTTGGCGCAGACGTTAAGCAATAAAATAGGCTTGCTGTACGACGGGTTTCGGGTTCAATTACTTCATGAAGCAAATATTTGAACGACGCACAGATACTTGTTTTTTGGTCTGGGTGTTATATGAAATTAGTATAATATAACATAGCATCACGCCTGTAATCTCCGAGGTTAGGCAGAAGTCTCCTATTGTACACCCAAATTTCGCCAATGCCGTTATTGAGTCCCATTTAAAAGGGCCGAGCCGATTGCCATCTACCGGACACAATTCCAGACTCCGTACTACTACTGAGAATTTCCATACAGAAAAACCCAATAACACTTGACCGACCCGAGCATGGAACCCAGATCCTCACGCTTAGCAGTCGCGTTTGCGGCCACAAGGCCAATGTCAGTAAAATTAGTATCTGCATCTGTAAAAACCGTTTTAATAAAATAAAAAGGCATAAAGTCATTAAATTGACTGATGGCACAGTTGGCGCAGTGGTTGAGAAATCGACTGCCGTGCTGCGTGGGTTTGATTCCCGCACGTATAAAATATTTGTATGATCTACAGATAGTTGTTCCGGGTCTGGGTCTTTGTGTATGTGAATATATGTGATTGCAAACGCACCCACAATACAGGAATCATTTATAGTGTGGCGCAAAATTAAAAAAAAACAAGAAAATAGTTACTTTTCTATCAACTACATTCTCCTGCTTAAATCTAATGTGTCTGGCATTGAAACGATCATGTAACGATAACATCACACCGCGGTAGGAATCTGAGTAATCTATACTTTATGAGATCACAAATCTCGACGTGACTCATAAAAAAGCATTGGATTGGTAATGATATTGTTTTAGAATGTATTGTGTTTTAAATGTTGCTTTTATTACTGCCTCATAGGTGTATTAGTCGCAAGCACGAGGTCCTGAGTTCGATTCGGTCGGGCAGTGTTATTGGGTGTTTCTTTATGTAAATTCTCAGTAGCAGTATGGAGCTTGGAACTGTGTCCGGTTGATGGCAATAGGTTTGCCCCCTATTACATTGGACTTAATAACGCCATCAGCGAAATGAGGCTACACAATATTACACCTCTGCCTAACCCTTTGGCAATACGAGCGTGATGCTATGTTATGTTTTATTACGGTTAGATATTTACAACTTTCCAACTACACAGTCACCAAAACATTAAAAGGTCAAGAGACGCAAAATAAAGACAAAAGGAAGATTTAGTAAGGCGCCAGCGCGTGTTTACTGCTAAATTAAGATCTAAAAAAACTGTTACTTTTAGTCTTTTGTTTCTAGGAAACACTGCAAAGAGTTAACAGGGGGCTTTAACGAATAAAGAAGTCCTAAGGTGCAGGTGGAACATTCCCGAAATCCACACGCCACGAACGGTCTAGCGAGCACAGAACTAGTTCGACCCCAGTCAGAGGCCTGGGAGAATTCTCATTTTGCGACTGATACATTGGAAATTTCTACCGACATCTGTCGGTCATCAAACTCGTTAGAAAATTACCACAGAATGAGGAGCATAAGTCACATAGAAACTACTAGCTTCCGCCCGCGGCTTCACCCGCGTAGATTACGAACCTGTACATTTTTCCGGGATAAAATGTAGCCTATGTTCTATTCCAGACTATAATCTATCATCAGCCAGAAGACGTCCACTGCTGAACGAAGGCCTCCCCCAAGGGGGGGGTATGCCATAATCTCCACGCTTGGCAAGCGGCTTGGGGATCGCAGTGGCTCACCGATTAGTGGGAGAACGCTGCTGCCCGTCCTCCGGTGTCTGGCCGCAGTTTTAAGACGTACCCGGGTCTATAATCTATATCTGTGCCAAATCCGTTCAGCCGTTCTGGCGTGATTAAGTAACAAATATCCATTCATTCATCCATCCTTACAAACTTTCACATTTATAATATTAGTAGGATTATCTAATCTGTGGCGCATGGAAAAGAGCCTTCCCGATTGATAATACCGAAGCACGTACGTTCGGCACAACTTTGATAATTTCGTTACGATCCGTCTGGTTTCAGTTAAGTAGTCTGAATTACGAAAAAGAAGGTTAGGTTTACAATAAAAAAAAAATTGAAACTAAAACGAGGTTTTATATAGGGAACTATATTAACAAAAAAGGTAGGCATCAGTGCAAGATTAAGCAAGCACGGGGCCCGTAGCAAATTCTATCGAAGGGCCCTTGATCTGCTATGGGCTCTTAAATATAAAGTAACTTTTTGTAGAACTTGTACGTTTACCATATAAAATTCTGTGTTTTATTTTCGCCAACAAAATAATCGGTTATCGATTGTCTGACGTGGATTGTCTTATTCGGAAAACAGGTGTAACGTTTCAAGTTTTTGTGACATTATAAATTCAATACACCAAGTCTTAATAAGTTTCACTAAAAAATTTACAGAATTCCAAAATCCAGAATTCAATTTATTCATTTTCCAAGTGCAAAGTAGGTACAATCGTATTAATTTACGTATCAGTTCGAGGCTACGTTTGTAACGTTACGAAAACAATGCATAATAAACGTGACCGCAACAACAATATGACATTGTTCCGCTCATATTTTATTTATTGTTGAATATTGATAAACATTGCCTCCGTTTTGAAATCTATAGAATTTATACAATACCAAATATCTGGCTTAAAACTTAATTAAACAGTAATAAGTGGAAAATAATCAGAGCCGAATTAACGTGATGCCTACTGCCTTCGTAATAACTGAAAAATTATACTCAAATGATTTTTATTTCATCTGGTATCAAGGAATTATTTGGAGCCCCTATTCTTTGTTTACACAGCGCCTCCAAAGCCTTAAATTCGGCCCCGCCACCAAGAACTGTCTGCAACTATTTCAACTCGAACTAAGTCTCGAGAACTGGTTCTATGACAATCGAAAATAATACAAAATAATTTGTTGGCTACCAGATGCTACAAAAGTTAATGAAATGCAGTAGAGGCCCAGTGGTTGTGACCCAGATAAACACAATATAGATTGTGTATTGAAATCTGAATATTTCAGCTTTATTCATAACTTTTCTGTGTTCAACCCCACTTCACTTTTGGTGAAGAAACTGTCATGTCATTGAACCAAAAATTCAAATAATTTTACCATCAACTAGATCCCTCCCCCAAATAAGGCCATAGTCCCAGCAGTGGGAACATTAATAAGCTGATGATATGAAAATATGAAGGGTAAGGCCGAGGCACACCGTTGTACACTCACATTTCGCCGATTCTATTAATGGGTCCCATATAAAAAAAAACAAAGAATCTAAACAAAAACTCGCCGCAGCTTAATGTATTAAATGTATTAAGCGGAAACATGTCTCCTGCAGCAAAAGGAGTGAGTGTCCTATTGTGGCCAGGAACTATATGAATGTCTGCATATTATCACTTGAAAGATTAATAAACACTATATTATTGATTTCATATAAAAATTTGAAATAAAAAACCACAATTTACAAATGATAACCAACATTTGTATAACTTCATTATAAATTTTGAAAGTTCTAGTTCTAGAAAAATAAACAGTTATGAAAGATTTCTGATAGCATGAAAGTGAATATATTACTCAATCAAACAATTACAATGAATAGAAAGAGCTTAAGTATGCTACGGGTTTATTTATGAATCATGTGAATTTCTGCAAGTAAGCAGAATAGGATTTATTCGCCAGGAACATATCAGTTAGAAGGGTAACTAACTAACTACATGTGTGCAATATATTATACATTTTGTTGCATTTAATCTACTTACAGACATTTTCAAAATGTATGGTGCACTTTAATGTAAAGTTTTTCTAATTTATGACATAGAAAACAAATATGTCATGATTTTTTACAGTTCCTACACCTCCAGTTTTTATGCTGTAATATATTAACAGACTGCCTAGCCGATGATAGCTTTTAAAGCCTAAATATCAAAGAGAATGGGCAGACTAATATAATAGAGAGAAAATATGCCCAGGAATGATTAGATGGATGATTACTCATTTATAAAACCCTCAGGTCATGGACACACATTTGAGTTGCCGCCAAAAGAATATTCGAAACGGTTCGAAATAGTTTTGGCTCTATTACAAAACATATGTAAAAATCAATCAAAATGAATTAATACTTACGCGAATTCTTGATATAATCAGACCCATTTTCTTGACTTTTTAACTTCAAATATCAAGTGAATTTAATATAGAACACTTAAAACACTTAACACAGCCTCGTTTTAGCGTTTTTAGATGCTAAAAATAATTTTGGCATAACCAGGCGATAGTTGATGACGACTGTACTATAACCTATAACGCCGATTCGGGAACATTACAAAAATATAAAAGCTATTTAATCGGCAATGTGTTAAAACATCAAATCACATATCCACTAATTATTTTCGTTTCAATATCATTCGTAAAATCCACCACAAGAAGTTCTGAACAAATAAAATTCAAGAAAAAAACATTTACTTTCAACAATCACCCACAGATAAAATATGTCAGTGTCACATCAATCAGTTTTGTCCCGTGTCCGGAAGGAGAAAGTTGTCATATGAATAATAAAGTATGATTTATGATTACAAATTCCCCTACTTTTCTCATTCTGCGCGGTGCATTTTTCGTACCTATACTGTTAAATTGCAGACAATTGTTTTGATGTTCTGTTATTTGTATCATAGCAATAATCACTCAAACATCAGATAATTTACAAACTTAAGTGGCTTTGGGTTGATCAGCTACTATCACGTTCTGGAAAATTCAATGGGAAGTTACAGTGTGCCTAGTATATATTGGCGGTTCATGCAGGAACAAGCCGAAGCACTCCCATAGCAAAATCGCACGATGGATGTCAAACCCCGAATGCATTTGACACTTTTCCAGATATTTTGCCTTATTAAGCATATACTGCTATACATTTATTTCGTATCAATTTTTTTTTTGTTTTGTTCATACATCATGGGCATACTGTATTAATTTTCTTATGTTGGTAGTCCTTAGCAGAAATATAGTTTCGTGTAACAGGACGAGATTAATGATACCAGACTGCATAGTGGGTGGTCAATAAAAAATATACATTTTTTAAATATTTATTGTAAAATAAAAATATGTTCAATGAACCTAACAAGTTCTCCAGTCTGGTGTGTAGCAAGACAGAGTAGTAACATCAGCCGACTCTCGCTCTGTTTGTCTGCCGTTGGAATCCACACACCGACACATTCCACGACGACATTGTATCTTCCTAAAATTGCCATTTTTGCAGCAAACTGGCTTTTCGGGTAAATTGCCCATTATGTGTGATGTTAGAGCACAATCTATAAAGAAAATATAATATAACATAACATAGCATCACGCCTATATTCCGCGAAGGATCAGGCAGAGGTGTACTATTGTACACCCACATTTTACCGATGTTATTATTAAGTCCCATGTAATAGGGGGCGAGCCTATTGCCGTCTACCGGGCACATGCTGCTACTAAGAATTTCCAAACAAAAAACCTCAATAAAGTATCATTGTCTCGCAGGCCAAATAATAGTCGCTCCGAGTAAAATACTGATATTTAACGGCACCCGGATGGACCCCAATGTAGTTGGGAAAAGGCTAGACAAAGTAATATATATATATATATTACTTTACTGATATACTTATAATCTCGCGAAGTACTAATCTTTTTATTATCTTAGAAATATCTCATGGTAACAATATCGTAGATCAACTTACTGCAATCCATTGTGTCAAAGTCATCTGATGTTGGGAAAGCTTCATAATCTTCAATATGTCGACTACGCTCGTCGATACAGATTTTCCTGTAAATGATAATCTTATTATTAGGTATAATATAAACCACGCAGGCGCGGCTGCAGCCAGACACTTTGGGGGGTCATATTAACAGTAATATGACGGAGAGGGGGGGGAGTTGTTGAAGGTGAGCAAATAAGGGTTAGGCAGAGGTGTACCTATTATTGTACACCCACATTTCGCCGATGCCGTTATTGAGTCCCATGTAATAGGAGGCGAGCCTATTTCCATCTACCGGGCACAATTCCAGACTCCGTGCTGCTACTGAGAATTTCCATGCAGAAAAACCCGATAACACTTTGCCCGACCTGGGAATCGAACCTAGGACCTCACGCTCAGCAGTCGCGCTTGCGACCACTAGACCAATGAGGCAGTCCTATTTACTACCTACCTATTTTTTAATAAAGTAAAAATATTACTGAAACCGCTTTGATCCTTTTCTTTAATGTCATCATAATACTTACGACCCAGTCCTGGTGAAGGCAATCCTGCTAAATGTCCCATCAGGCAGGCACTCGGGAAAACTATTGAAGTAGTCCACATTGAAGCCGTCCTCCTCGCTCTTCAGGATCACGTCTACCTTTTCCTTTTGGTCTTCCAAACAAGGAGTTGTGTAGTTGTAAGGAGGTTCACCCTGGGAGTACTGGGGGAACAGGTCTAGGTCCTCATCATCTGTAAATTGGATACTGGAGTTTAGTATATCTCGTGGCACATAGATCAATAGTAGATAGTTATACAATAAAACTGTTTTTCTTACTGTTGGGTATTTGAATTATTATTGTTTGTAACACCAGCGTAAATTTAAAAATTATAATTAAATTTTTTCTACGAACGGAGAACATAGTGTAAATTTCTTTTATCAATCGCGAATTTACACAATCACCGCGTTCTGCGCTCCGGTTGGCAGAAAGTACAGAGAGGACTTTAATCACACGGTCGATGAAAAAATCGTGATCGTTCAAAGAACTAGCTCCTCCCGGTGTCTTTACGCATAAAATCTGAGGATCATTAAAGCTACCGTTTCTGTTTAAAACGTGGGGCAATGTTGCCGTAGTAGGAAAGAAGTGACAGTACTCACAACAAGGCAACGCGGAAATAGGGTGTTCATCAAGACTTATGGCTGGGATTCCATCTGTTATCACTCCCGTGATGACGTCCACGCAGTAGCATAACCTGGCCAAGCATTGAATTGGGTTGAAGTTGCCATCTGGTGAGCATCGAGGACCCACCACAGGAAGAGGAACACCAGCTGATATTGACTTTTTCATCCGTTCGTGGAAGCGGGAGCAACCTGGAATTTGACTATCATTGCAGCACGCCAGTTTTCTTCGAAAGGTTAGGCAGAGGTGTGCTACTCCAGACACATTTCGCCGATGCCGTATTAAGGCCTACCATCCCATGTAATAGAAAGCGTGCCTATTGCCATCTACTAGTCGCAAGGGCGAATGTTAAGGGTCCTGGTTTCAATCCTGGGTCAGACAAAGTATTACTGTGTTTTCTCTTAGATCACTCGCTGTAGTAACTTTAAGTTTGGAATTGTACCTAAAAACGGCATAGGTGAAATGTGGTGTACAACATTAAGACCCTGCCTAACCCTTAGATACACAGGCATGTGTTTATATATGTAGTAAGTAAGTAGGTGGGAACCTAGCCTAATTCTGTTATGTTCTGTACTGATTACTGACTCCACGCAGACAGGCTCGTGCAAATGTCGTAGAAAAAATAAATACTGACCACAATGCATGTTCTGCTGGGTAATAGTTCCAAGGTTCATGACCTCACCAAACAGCCTCTGGCCATCTTCTGACTGACAGAAACAACTGGAAAGCAAAAACATGATTATGAACTCGTTTTTTGTTCAGGAATAATGCTGGATAGCGTCCTTCGTTGGGGCGGGCGGATTGTTGTTATAAGCGATCATCAAATCACTTCGTCTTCCTCCTATCTTGTTGGCACGAGCTATTAAGGTAATCATTCATGCCATATTGGAAAGATTATCCAGTCAGAAATGGTGGTATCGAGGCTGACCGTCTATAGTGCGCCATACGATCAAAAGTTTCGTCGATCGTGAAAGCTTTTCCTTCCCATTCATTGATGAACAGATTTGAAAATATGGTGAAAGTACTATTGCTCTAACATAATACCTACAAAGAGCTCCTTAGGCGCTTCGATTGGTCCGTTTCGTGCTCTCCAGCACGCATGCCGCACGCGTTCTATGCGTTAAAGCGAGTTTATCAAAAAAAACCTTACACTAAGGCCTCAGAACCAACTCGAAACCCTCTCTAATTAAGTATTCCACAAAATATAAGCCAGTTAAAGCTCTCGTGCGAATATCAGGATTCTATAGTGATCGGTTCGTTTACTAAACGAAAGGAGCAGTTGAAGCCTGAATTCAGTAGTGACAGTTAATAAATATGTTTTTTGAACATGATTTAGATGTTTGTTACTCAATTACGGATGAACGGATTTAGATGAAATTTGGCACACAGATAAACCATCGTTAGGATTAATATATAGGATACTTTTAATCATTGTACATGAAGTAGTTCCTCTAACAATGGCTAATATAATGATAATAAGGTAGCGACGATAATACTTACGTATGGGCAGGAATACAGTCGTATGCGGCGTATCTCGCCTTTCCATCGCAGTGTGGTCTATGTTCCAACGCACCTATCTCTCCCCTTTGTTCTCTAGCATCGTACTCATCTTGGGCAGTGTGGCAGTCAGATTTCACTGGAAATAGAGTAAATAGAAGAAGGATTTATATATTTTTCCACCAAGATTTTTGCGCGATGTTCTTTTTTCAATAATTTCATTGAGAAGACCACAACAACTCTTGCAAATCAATCGTCAAATCTTGAAGTAAACGACCTGGTCTTGGTCGCTGCCTGCAATCCATGATATGTATAGATAGCCATCATTATGTAGACAGAATCCTGAAGATATTGTTGTAACGCGATCTCTAGGAATACGTTGGGATACCAGACTGTCTTCTTTCTTTCTTTCTTTTTAAAAACGTTGCTCCACACCTGCATTCATCCTGTATCGTGGGTACAGTTTACAAACATACATGTCACATACACACACAACCAGACCCGAAACAACTATCTGTAGATCATACAAATATTTGTTCCGTGCGGTGTCATCTAGACAAATTATAATGTATTAATCACTACAGAACTGAGACGCTATCAAAATGTATCTGATTGAAATTTACGTGATTATTTGACACCATATGTTAATTCAGTCCATTCTGCTGGCGTTTCAAACTCCAGCTATTGTAAACTGAACTTCAGTCCACAGGAACAGTCTTCGCAAATGCACCTACTGTTCTGTGAGCCTATAGACTAGCAAATCCGGGTTACTCACTCATCATTTGAAACGACCGTTACTCCTAATCAAAAAGTCATTTTCCAGTCACTGAAACTGGTGATTAAAGGTACTTACTTCTGGTACAAGAGCTCCATCCATCAGCATCAGTGGTGCAAGTTAACCCGTCACCACATCTCCCCACCGTGGTACCTATACCAGGACCCCCAGTCGTGCAGTGCTCACCTTCTCCTGAAATTTGGATGGATCAAGCTTAAAATAACTCTTTTACCCAACATTCAAAATATTAGCCACTTCTGTGCGACAAACGTTCATGTTAAAATCGAGATATATAAATAAAACATGGCCACATTCTAATTAGTGTCTGTAATTGAAGATACAATCGAGATTTTAGTGGCCCATTGTATATAGAGAGACTATGCCTAATCTTTATTATTTAAAAATCCGGTGTACGTCAGTTCGTAGTTCTTTTCCTAAATGCCTTGGTCGTTTTTTTTTTTTTTTGTATTTCTGGTTCACTTGTTTTGTTCTTAATTATATAGTGGCACTGTTGTCGAGATTCAGAAAACAAAATACAATATAAGTTTATGTAAAACTGAAGATTGGCGTAAGCAACTATTCAGAAAAGAAAAAAGTATCCATGGAGTTTCTTGCCGGTCTCTTCTCCATAAATCCAACCCACTTTTAAAACATCGACTACGTATATTCTCGACGTTTTGAAACTGCAACGCCCAATTCAAATAATAATCTTTGACTTTCATGTATTTTATGTGCGGAAAAATTGCTCGCCTGGTTGGTAACCAATTGGGGCTGAAGCTTTTATTCTTCAATATCGTATTTTATATGTAGATGAAGTCTCCTACAGAACGAATGTTTAAATAAGATTTAACTACTCATACTAATCACTATCGATATAAAAGTTATATGTTTTAGTGTTAACTTTTATGTTGTAGATCCTTTACCATAGAAAGGCAGGCAGTAGTCACAGCAATTGCATTCAGTAGCAGATGGCAGTATCAGTCCAGAGTGGGTAGCGTTGTTGATGCTGCAGTGAATAGCAGGATCTACGCAGCCCGTTTCAAATCTATACGCCTGTAGAAAAAAAGTTTTGTATAGCGTCACGACTGAAAAGATCAAAAGAGTATTCATGGAGTTCAGTTGAAGGTTCTTCTCTAAGTTTTGTAAGTGTCTGCAATAGGCAATTTGAAAATCTGTTGATTTGATTAGGGCGTATTCTCGGAAAGTTTAGGCAGTGGTGTGCTATTGTTCACATACATTCCGCCGATGCCGTTATTAAAACCAGTGTAATAGAGACTATAGGCAGCTACTGGGCATAATTCCAAACTCTAGAATACTACTAAGGTATTTCAACATTCCGCCCGAGCCGGAGATCAGACGCAACTTTTCGTTCAGCAGCGACGCCTGCGACCGTGACACCAATGATACTGTTCTGTACCTCTATCACGAGTTTTCTAACGATTTACTATCATAGTAAAGTAAATTTTCATAATAGCGATTTTAGTTCTTAACTTGGTTATATTAGGGATTAGAGTCGCTTAATGACATATGTGTCACAGTTAAGTTTTGATTTACTATTTACGATATTATAGAGATGTCATGTTAGCGACTCTAATCCCTAATGTAACCAAATTAAGAACTAAAATCGCTTGCATAAAAATTTACATTTACTATGAAAGTAAATAGTGAAAAACTCATAATAGAAGTACTGTTTGTTATTTAATTTACTCTACCAGAGTTTGACTGGAGAAGTTCTACAGTCAGACCTATTTCAATCGTCTTAACAAGTGAAGGGTAGGAACAGGCAGACAAATAACTGAAAAGGCATTCCACCCGTAGGCTTACATCGAAAACGTGTAATCATTAGGTTGCAGATGTTCATACGGCAGTGACCCCATACAATAATTCAGGTCATTACTGTCCCACTATTGGGCTCTTCGCATAATGAGAAGGGTCATAATTAGTCCTCCTCATTGATCCAGGTATGTCGTAAAACTGCGGCCAGACACCGGAGGACTCACTAATCGGTGAGCCACTGAGATCCCCAAGCCGCCTGCCAAGCGTGGGGATCATGGCAAACCCCCCCTTGAGGGAGGCTTGAGGTTCAGCAGTGGACGTCTTCTGGCTGATGATGATGATGATGATAATGACTGTCCTGGTGCAGGTTGGTGGACTATACACACCACATATTGACCATCGACAACTTATAGAGCCGATATGCAGATAATCAAATTCTGATCCACACATGTTTTAATGTCTCATACACTCAACCAGACATCATACAAATATTTGTTCCGTGTGGGAATCGAACCCGCAACTAGCTAATCATTTAGCCACTGCGCCAACCGTGCCGTCAACTAATTTTACATTTACCGTTTATTTCTCTATCCAACACAAAAGATGAATAATTTAAGTAGGTATTATTAATGCAAATGATTTCGCTGGACAGGCATTCGCATGTTGGATGCAATGTTTGTGTGCAAAGTAATGGCTCACAAAACTGACTGCCCACAATTGTTAAACCATTTTAATTTCCATGCCCCCTCAAGAATTCCTCGTAGGCCAATAACACCATTCTGTCCACCACATAGCAGAACTGTGTTAGGCACCCATTCGCCAGTTGCGAGACTATGCAAGACTGTGAATAATTGCAGCGACCAAATCGATCTGCACTTTGACTCTTTGAGCAAGTTGAAAACCAACATCCATCAATATCTTACTTAATTAACCTTCTATCATCCTTTTCTCATTTCTAAAGCAAATTATTAGTAAATATATATGTCGGAGATGCAGAGGGATTTTTATCTGGAGTAGTATCGGTGTCCGCCATATTGCACGTGTTCGGGTAGAATCAGTGCGCACACCCGGCGCGGTCGAGCTCTCGATGTCAAATGTGTCGTGTCGCTAACACACGTCTCACCTTGGCATCTGACAGACGTCAAACGTCATATGCGACAGTTCATTGACAACCTTGACTCGAACTACTGACTCAATGACAGCTGTTATCGATTTGATTAATCGACTAAGTTATCTCAACGCTAATAGATGGCGCTACTAGTACGTAAACAAACATTTTACTTCACTTTTCCGACATATATTTAACTGTTATAGTTAGCTAAATTAGTTTTCTTTTGTTGAGTTAGTTTAAGTAAGTAAGTTAGTCTTTGTTTTATCTCATCTATCTTATACAACTCTTATATTTATGCATGCAGAGTTTATTACCTTTAAGTGATTGTTACACTGTTATCTTATTATTTAAATGTTACTTTTGTCATAAAATTTGTGTAAATAATTGTTGGTGAACCTTAAATAAATAAATAAATAAAATTCACTCACCCTACAAAATCCGTGTTCACACAAAATATCGTTTGCTTTCACAAAACTAAATATATAAAACAAAAGACAATAGATTATTTTTAGTTCAGCCATGTTGTTTGTCGCTAAACATTACACTGATTTCCGTATTAAATGTATAGTGTTATCTTTATCAATATTATTTTAATTATCAGAGATATTATCAGTTAAAATCATAGGAATATGAGTGTGCTGATAAGGGTGGTATCATTGCGGTTATGTCCCGGAAAGGGCAAGATAGAGGAAGACTATATTTTGGTAGCTACAAAAATGTTATCATAAACTTAGAAAAATATGAATTTTAGAAAAGTAGAAATGTCTTGAGATACTTTGATGACACATGATGTCTGCGCTACATTATCACGCTTGTATTCCACGAAGGGTTAGGCAGAGGTATAATTTTTGTACACCTACTTTTCGCCGATGCTGTTATTGCAATAGAGTGCGAGTCTATTGCCAACGCCATCTACCGAACACGATTTCAAACTCCGACCTGCTAATGAGGGTTTCAGATAAAGTGTTGTTGAATTCAAGCAACGTGTTATTGAATTGACGACGCGGTTGGCGCAGTGGCTAAGAAATTAGTTTTCTACGCTACGTGTCGCGGGTTCGATCTCCGCACGGAACAATTATTTGCATGATCTACAGATAGTTGTTTCGGGTCTGGTTGTGTTTGCATGTGACAGGTATGTTTGTAAACTGTACGCACGATACAAAATTTAAAAAAAACCTGTATTGATATTCTCAGTAGCAACACGGAGTCTGGAACTGACCGCTAGATGGCAATAGGTTCGCCCCCATTGCATAGGGTGTTAATAAGGTCATCGGTGAAATATGCTTGCACAATAGTACACCTCTACCTAACACTTCGGGGATACAGGCATAATGATATGTTATGTTTATGTTATGAGATAAGTACTGAATTGATATAGGTATTCTTTTTAATGATATTTAGGTGTCGATGTGCAAAATTCCTATTATTTTACTATAAATAATATTATTATTTCGTATGTAGTCAAACAGAGACCATGATACCCTAGCGGTTGCATTCCATGCAAGACTTGAGTTCAAACCCGACCCGCAATCAGACTTTTCGTAATCATGTATAGATCAGAATTTGATTATCACTCTCGTTAACTATGAAGGTAAACATCGTGAGGAAACCTGCACTCGTCTAGGCGCCCGTAAAGTTCTGGATGGTGTTGAGTCCGCCAGCCCGCAAACTAATAAGCTTTATCATAGAGTAAACAGATTAATAAAAAGAAATATTTTCACCATAAACATTTATTTTTCTAATACAAACGAGCGTCATGTTAGTATTTAGTTTTCATAATTATCTTCAATCACTAATATTATATGCTCATCAGATTATATTAAGACAATTTTATCTATAAAAAGAATTTGAAAATTTCATAAGTATTACAAAATAAATGCAATTTAACAATGATGTATAATGGTGTGTATTACAAAACATTTTTGTAAAAACCTGTAAAGATTTAATTTTAATATGATTTACTTAAATTAAAACAATTTACTCTAAATTCTATAAATTAATTTAAACTAAGAAGTAATATGTCAGTGGTGGGCATAGCACAAAGGGAAACACGGCCAATGTGACGGGCCGTTTTCCCTCCGAGGCCCACCACTTACATATTATATGGGGCGATATTTGCTGTACCAAATAACCTATAAATAATTGTCTAACATCCCGGTACTTTCCAGTATCACCATCATCAGCCTGAATTTACTGCTGAGGTGTCTTTGGTAACGTTGCCGGGCGCCGCGTGAGTCTTAATAAAAAAAAAACAATCAATCATTTATTTTTGGCCAACATGTACATGGTATAGATTTTACAATTATTATATTATTAGCGCGCTATGTTATGCTTTTTGGGCGTACAAATTGCCGTAGTGTCATGCAGAAGAACTAAAACAGTTAGGTAACAATTTACAGTTTCAGCAGTACAAATAAAATGTCAGCAATCATAGAAGTGGTTGCCTTGTATGATTATTACGATGTTAGCACTCATTCATGAGCAGAACATCAAAGTATTACATAGGTAAATAAAAACATATAGGCATACCTATTGCATTCAAACGAATAGGAGTTGCCTCGAGGAGTTCGTAGCTACACCAATACCGCACTAATCAGTAGTTCTGTGAGGTTCAGTAGCTTTGCTGCGGTCAATCCTCGGATGTTTTCTTCCCATATCGAGATTCATCCGTCCTGAGGACCTAGTGTAAGTTTCTTTTGACGAACTGGGTTTAACGCATCAAACGCGTTCGGCGCTCCGATTGGTGGAGAGCACGAATCGGACCAATAAGAGCGCCGAACGCGTTCGATGTAGTAAATCGAGTTTGTCGAAAGAAACTTACACTAGGGCCTCGGAGCGGCGAACGCGTTCGATGCGTTAAATCGAGTTTCTCGAAAGAAACTTACAGTATGTTTCGTATGCGAATATAACTAACACGAAGAGAGTCAACCGTTCTCGCGGTGCTTCCAAAATGTTTCGTCCATGTCGATTGAAGTGTTCATCCGAAATCGTTGAACAAAATCTAATCATCTGATACTTCATAGCAGCGACCTCATTAAAGCCCCACACAGGCAAAGGTGACTATATTTAATCGCGTTATCGCTCACCCACTATCTATTGATAACAGCAAGAAGGCAAGAATGTTATAAGCATATACACACAAACATTCTACAAAGATGTAAAACTGTTTGCCATAGAATCATGTTTATGGTACAATAGGCTTTTAGGTCGGGCAGGTATTTTAGGAGGATATTTTTTTGACGTTTCGCTGTTGTTTTTAATCTTAATTAAATGGTTGTACTGGTTTTTTATCTAATCAATGTCCTTGATGTCCAACTGCATTGCTTCGCCGGAAATTCTTGACGCATTGCGAATGTTTATCCCTCTTCACAGGATTGCGGTCGCAGCCCAAAGTTTTGAGTAAATTTTGTCCAAGGGCCATGGAAAAAGAAGAAATATAATAGCAAATAAAAATACTACTTACACCCGAAAATAAAACCTGCTCCTTTTTTCGAAGTCGGTTAAAAATGGGTGCAAGAAAAGAAAGTCCACGAGGCTCAAATTGGAACTTTTTAGCGCACCCTGGTCAGTCTTAACACGTTCCGGGACACTTGACTATTTGCAAATGTCATGATATGACACTTCAAAATCCCATACATTTCATCATACCGTCTACAGCCGTACTACATATAATTTTAATTTTTTGATACAACAAATACGGCCACAGACGTTGACGCCTATGGGCGGAACGTCATACCATGACTAACAATGAGCAATGTAATGAGACAGTGCGGTTATTTAGCTACCGCTCTTAGCCGTATTGTAACGTAACAATATACCGAGATAACGTCGAGAGGCGGTCTGTCCCGAAAAGTGTTAATAGGTACGGTTTTGTTCATTGGTAATTAGCTAATTAATCTTTTCACTACGGCATTAGCGATTTCAATATGCTTGTGCCGATTCGACAGAAATATTGAAAGTACAAGGATAAAAACCAACAGCTGGACAGACAGGGCTATTTTCTTTTTAAAATTTTTGTAATATTCCGAATAAAGTTTTTAGGGAAAGAAAAATTGGAAAATTTATCCGAAAAATAGACAATTCGGGAATAAGTGAATGTGGTTTTTTTATTGGGGATTTTTTACGAACACAAGACCAGGAAGACAGGCCAACGTCTTTCGGGTCAGCTAGTTATAAATAAATGAAATAATATTACACTACCTACTGCGGTATACACGCTGAAACTTAAAACACATCATCAAACATATGTATATCAGACGCCCTAGCGTATTTTTCTTTTGACAAACTCGATTTAACGCATCGAACGCGTTCGGCGCTCCACTTGATGGAGAACACGAAACGGACCAATCGGAGCGCCGAACACGTTCGATGCGTTAAATCGAGTTTGTCGAAAGAAACTTACACTAGAACCACAGAACCAGATTACAGCATCAATTTACAAAATGAGAGAGGCAAGATAACATCTTTCAGTTTGAACTAAACGACTACCATAAAGATATGAGAAGTTACAGACATAATTATCGCTGTACAAATAAGTATAATTATGAAGCGAGTTAATTGTATTTATTCATAAATATTGTCTTTTACGTGTTTCGCCTGTCAGTGTTTAAGACGAGTTGTGTACTGTCAATCTTGTTTATAATTTAGTTCTTGTGGCCTTCTTGAAGTTTTACAATAGGTACCTACTGGGATTAGAACTTTTTGTTTTGTACTTTTTAATGTTAGGTTATGTTATAAAACTTGTTTAACACACAGATTGTAAATTCCTATATTTAACACAAGTTAAAATTTAAGATCATATACTGGAAATCCATTATTTAAAAAAGTATCAATGCACAAAATAGAAGCATAACAAAAAAAAAACAATATTCGAGAAATAAAGATCAGTAAAAAAAAATCTTAAACAAGTCGTGTGGATCTGGCTATTTAAAAATCGAAAATTAACAGCTAACTTTTGAATGCGAATAAATCATCAGAAGAATGTATATTATTTTTATTTGCTTTTATACAAACTAAATTATACAAAAAAATATATAAAAAGAGTGGATGATCCACTCAATTTATAATGAAATCACGACAATGACAGCTTGTATAGGATCGCCAGCTTGTAAATAGCGTCCTGGGTTTTTTGAGTCCTCCTAAGGTCCTGTGTTTTATTATTCGCGCGCCACTGATGCCTCGAACTTTACGTTTTATCATCGGCGTTATTTTATAATTTAATCCTTCATTTAATTTGTTATATAATATAATTTAAATGAAAATAATTAATTTCATAAAACATTATAAGTGCTATTCATTGAGTTTCATTGACACTGTTTTCTTATTCTACGTCCTGTTTTTAAACCGAAATGTCCTAGCATTTCCACTTTTAATTCCTAGTTTTCAAAATTTGGCAATGGTAACCCTAAGCTAGTACAATCCAATCAAAATTAGAATAGGAATCACTATCCGCCATACTGTACCGAGTGCGACAAAAAACTTCGTATATGATTGTTAAAATCAATTAAAATTTATATAGATTTTGTTATACTGAGAGTTAGTTAAATTATGTAGAATAAAACGCTATGTACGCCAAATATTTTCGTTGAAAATTGTATCTTTTACGTGACAGTTAACAGGTAAATAACATTCATGTCCCTATTCTTATTTTGATCGCATTGTACAATTATTATTTATACATTAAAACCGCAATAAAGTGTTAAATAATTATTCTTCTTTCTTCTTCTTCTGTTCTCTTCTCTGATGAGCCAGCAACCGTTCATAAAGAGAGCAACTCCATGACAGTGTTTACTGGCAATACTGTCGACGGATAGCTCTCTTCATTAACAGATTATAGGCTTCTTCTAAGCCTTGGTGCGTGTCTTCTTTTTGCCTTCTTTTTTAATCTTCTTCATTTCCTGTATAATACTTACTAAACAACAGATGCCACTGATGTATTATGTCTCTAGAAAATGTAATGATAAGCAAGATTTTGTGTGCCTATTTTCCCACACTAGAATTTCTCCTATATCGTGGGTACAGTTTACAAAACTCGATGTAAGTATACGGTTTGGTGCATTGGCTAAAAGATTGCCTTTATGCGCTACGGATCGCCGGTTCGATTGCCGCACCTATGATGATATAAATATGATCTACAGATAGTTGTTTTGAGTCCTAGTGGATGTGCTTGTGAGATTTGTGTCTGTCATCGCACCCACGATGCAGAATAAGATCCTAGTTTAGGGAAAAATTATTTCAAACAAAAATGTCACTCGTTACCACTTTCGAGCTCCATCTAATGTTATCTCTTTGTTTTTTTCTTTTTGGAATGAAACCATGGTAAAATGAAACCATATTAAAAAACTAAAATGCCTAACATATTGTTCTAAAATATTATATAAAGTGATCATATATATAACAGTGGTATTACTTCCCTTTCTTTACGTAACCTCTTGTAGATAATTATCTGTTTGATACGCGATCTCTTGGACTAATGGTTTGAAGTCCAATCTAGTAAATATTCTAGATCGTTGCGTTGATCTGTAACAAAAACATAATTAGTTCAAAGTACATCTATACATATAATAAAATTATAACAAACCGATGTCTGTACATTATAGATATTGGAGAAAAACTAATATAGGGTCTTTATTAGAGCAACAGAAGCCAAAACAACAGTTTTTAGGATTTTGTCTGTTTCTATGTTTGTACACGCATCACGCAAAAACTACTGCATGGAATTGAATGCAGTTTTCACGGATGTATTGCTAGAGGTGTAACTTAAAATATAGGCTCCATTTTACCGTAGGAAAATATCAGATTCTAAATACACGCATACGAAGTCGCAGGCAAAACCTAGTTAATTTATAAAATTCATTTGCCGTTCAAGTTCATTTTCCTAAATGTTTTAGAGTAAATTTTGTAAAAACATAGCATCACGCCTGTATACCCCGAAGGACTAGGCAGAGGTGTACTACTGTACACCCACATATCGCCAATGCCATTATTGAGTCCCATGTAATAGGGGGCAAGCCGTTGCCATCTACTGTTCACAGTTCCAAACTCCATGCTGCTACTGAGAATTTCCTTACAGAAAAACCCAATAAGACTTTGCCGGACCCAGGAGTCGAACCCAGGTCCTCAAGCCTAGCAGTCTTACGACCACTAGACCAGGGCAGTCCTATATAATACAGTATTTTTGTTAAATAACGCCCAATATGATTATTTTTTCCCTTACATACAACCATTAACATCTCACTGAACACAAAAATAAATATGAATAGCGAATTTAATGCAACATACTATACATTTTTCAAAAGGCTTGGTGCCGAGTGTTTACTTAAAATTGGAAATATTACACTATTGTCCGTAAGAGGCTTTACAATTTACGCACTAAGTCGTGTATTACGCGTAAAAACACTTTTTCATAAAGAAAAACCTAAAAAACAACGATTTTTACAAAAAGTACGTAGTTCTCACGTGTTCTTTATTTGCTGCCAATCCTATCCTACTTCCTACTAATCCTACTAATATTATAAATCTGAAAGTTTGTGAGGATGGATGGATGGATAGATGTTTGTTACTCTTTCACGCCAGAACGGCTGAACGGATCTGGATGAAATTTGGCACAAAGATAGTGTATAGTCTGGAATAGCACATAGGCTACATTTTATCCCGGGAAAACGCGGGCGGAGACGTGGGCAGAAGCTAGTAAGTTATAATTTAAATAGTAACATAACCTAACACAGCTTGACACCCATTCCCCGAAGGGTTGGCAGAAGCGTAGGTTGTATGTACATCACATTTCGCCGAAGCCGTTACTGTGTCCCATGCAATAGGGGGCGAGCCTATTCCCATCCAGCGGGTTCAAAAGCAAACTCGGAGTTGCAACAAAAGATTTCAGAAAATTCAATAACACTTTGCCAGAAGGGAATCGGAACCAGAAGCTTACGATTATCAATCGCACAAGACGAATAAAGCAGTTTATTTAAATATAAGTAAAGCTTCTGCCCGCGGCTTCGCCCGCGTGTTTTACGAACCCGTACATTTTTCCGGGATACAAAGTAGCCTATGTGCTATTCCAGACTATAATCTATTTCTGTGCCAAATTTCATCCAGATCCGTTCAGCCGTTCTGGCGTGAAAGAGTAACAAAGATCCATCCATCCATCCATCCTCACAAACTTTCACATTTATAATATTATATATAAAAAAAAAAAAACAATATTAGTAGAATAGGATAGGATTCATTTAAATAATATTGTAAAACAAATACCTTGTTGACCACACATGTTACCTATGACCACAAACTGACCACACACTCACGAATTTTATTAATATATATTGTAAAGATTTTCTTTTCACATACTCCTTACAGTCACGGCCTCCTTCGGCCAATTGGTAATATTTTCGCGTTGTATTATTACGCTGGTGACATATGGGGCCTGGCACAGACGTGCTAAGTGGTCCACCACGCATATGTGTTTGTGCGCTACTGTTTGGCTTTCATTGTTGTAGTTGTTACTTGTGTAACGGTGTCTCAGGGTTGGCACTGTGGGTATAGAAGACTTTAAGATACATTGGGTGAAGGAAAATAGCTCCACGCATGTATTTCCCGAAGAGAAGTGTTGTACATCCAAATTTTGCCAATGCTATTATGATTTCTGCCGGGCACAATTCCAAAATCCAGGCACTGAGAATATTTTCTAAAAGAAAAATACAACAACACTACCCGACCTGGGCGTGGAACTCAGGACTATCACTAGAGTTTATTGCGCGGCTCCTAAATTGATCTCATTGGTCTAATGACTAGATTAATTAGGCCACTTCTTTTTTTTAACCGACTTTAAAAAGGTGTGCATTCATAATTCAAAGCGAACCATTTTTATTAGTTTACTAGCAGAACCCGACAGACGTTGTCCTGCCTGTGTATATCAAATAAATTTGCCAGTACGACACGCGCGCCACCTACTGTAAGTTAATTGTGCTATTCCCATAACCTTTGTACAAGTGTAAGCAATAAGTTGACAAAGTTATATCGAAATTCAATTAACGGTATGGCAGCGCATAAAATACGAACAAACAAACACTGATTTTTATATATTGGATACTAGCTTCCGCTCGCGGCTTCGCCCGCGTGATTTACGAACCCGTACATTTTTCCGGGATAAAAAGTAGCCTATGTGCTATTCCAGACTATAGTATATCTCTGTGCCAAATTTCATCCAGATCCTTTCAGTAGTTTTTGCGTGAAAGAGTAACAAAGATCCATCCCTCCATCCATCCATCCATCCTCACAAACTTTCACATTTATAATATTAGTAGGATAGGATAGGATAGGATCATACTCGTATGTTTAAGTTAGAAAGAAAAACAAGAAAATCATTTGACTCTGTGCGACAGCCCTACGTCTGTCTCCGTTACAACCGCCCTTTTCTTAGTCCAGTTTATTATTTGTCAAAACAGTTTTGTTCCCACAAGAGGTTCATTTCGGGCGATTTGACCCTCAGTTTTACTGTTTCTCTTTCACTCAGTTTAAATAGGTTTCAATTCAATGTGGGTTTTTAAATTTTGCAAGTATTTGAACGTTTTAGTGCACTGTTTAGACATTATCCCTACTTAATCCGTATCTTTGGCGGTACTGTCAGAAATTTTCGGATATAGTTATCAGTTTGTTTCATGTTTGTTTAGTCTAGACCTAGTGCTACATTTTCCTCACATAATTTTGAGGAAATGATGTATTCATAAATGTTAAATAATCGGAATTTAAAATAGTGACCATGGAGTTTTTTGCACGTTCTTCTTCATAGAAAAACAACACTTTGGAACGTGGCAATTAGAGTCTGACTTTTGACATAAGTGCCTTTAACTGGTCTACATGAATAAAAATATATGTATATTTATTTATTTTTTAAGCTTCATTAAGAGTAACCTATTTCTTTAAAAGAGGTCCAGAGATAGTTCCCCCATCAGCGCTCTTCACCCCTGAGTATTTCCTAATTTGTGATAGTCTACTAGTTAAACATCTGCCTTCCATGCAGGAGGATCTGAGGTTGAACCCAGCTCACACCGACACACCAATGACTTAACAGATCTGAATGTGCTTACCACTTCGTGAGCCCTAATATGGTGCTAAACCGAACTTATTGTTGCCTGAAACTTCATCATGCGATTCATTAGTGTTTTGCTGAAATAGTAAAAATCAGCCTATAGCTTTTTTCAGGACCCAGGCTATCTCCTAATAAAATTTAATTCAGTGATTTAGGCGTGACGAGGTAACAAACAAACAGACAGAGTTACTTTCACATTTATGTGTGGATAGTGTGCATTAATTGTATTAAATACAAGGTAGGTGATGTAAATATTCAGTAATGTTCACCTCAGAGCATTTATCTTTGTATAAAATGACAGTTCTATTAGTTTTCGTCATACAACTAACGGCCAGTCATGAAGTTAATTTACATTCAATTGTTTCACATCTTTTGTAAGAAGAGTTACGTAATGTAGGATATTTCTTTCATATTTTATGTTGCTGCTAATGTTACATAGTTTCAGTTACAAAATGAACATAGTTTTATATCATGGAAATATGTATAGCACGTAGCACAGAAAGCTTAGCCACTGCGCCAGCCGTCCCGTCAATACATACATAGTAATAATAATTCGTACAAATGGCTAGGGCCTCTCAATTCAAAATGAGAAGGATAATGCCTTAGTCCGCTACGATAGCCTGATGGACTACACAATCTTTAGGGAACTTGAGCAAGTTACCTCACGATGTTTTCCTTCACCGTTAACGCAAGTGAAAATCAAATTCTGATCCGCACATTATTCCGAAAAGTCAGAGGTGCGGGCCGAGTTTGAACTCAGACCCTCCTGCATGGAAAGCAAACGTTCAATCGTTAGGCTATCACAGCTTAAAACGATACTGACGAAAAACACTAATCGTTTTACCCTGGTGGAGGTGTTACCATAATACCTAATAATACTATTATTAAGCTTCCCCCAAACTGACGCAAATCATCAAATCATGTAATGTTCTCTATTATTTCTATAAGAATATCCCATACATTCACTCTAAAATCAATTCATTTGAATCAGCAACGCGGGCCACGAGCTAACCAGTCTGAGCGCAGCTTTAAACAGATGGCTCCGATTCTCAAGGTAACATGTTTACTCCTTGACTCATAAAAATATCGAATTGCTGCTAACAACACTTAATTATGTTCACACCCAATAATTATGAAAACACTGGATATCGAAGATGCATAGATATTAGTCTAATAGAATGCACGATTATCGTCTAAAAGTCAGGGGTTTGATGTCTAGGCTCATCAACATGTTGGGGTATTTTACCTATGTCAAGAAGATGAACAGTAGCAACGTCTATCAGTATAAATATAGACACGATTGGCGCAGTAGCTAAGCGGCTGTCTCTCAAGACTATGTGTCGTGGGTTCGTTCTCTGTACTAACAGACAAATCTTGAATAATTATAACATCTATATCTTCATGAAAAATACATATTGGGCATTTAAATTTTACCATTAAACAGCCATAACTGTCTCTTGAGGTACAGAACAGGCAGTGTTGGTGGGATTTTATAAAAATTTCAGTGGCAGACCAGGTACCAATAGGATTGCGGCCCCTATTCCAAGCATTATCGAAATAGGGCTGTATAGAAGATACACCTCTGTCTAAATCATTAGTTCCCATAGTGGTTCAAGTGTCCACGTGAGATTCGACGGGGGTCTACGTTGGCGTAACAAAAAAATGGGGGTTTACAATTCAATTTACAATATGGTAGAAATGTAGCAGGGGGTCCACCGGAATCAGCTAAACGTTGAAAGTGGTCTATGAAAAAAAAGTCTGGGAACCTCTGGTCCAAACCTTCAGGGAATATAGGCGTGTCGATGTTATGAAGCTTTTAAACAGACTAAAAACGCGTGTTAATAAAAAATTTGCTCATAAAAGACATTTTAGTGTACAACACTGGGGCACCAATTATCGTGGTACTTCTAAGTGCGCCAAGTGGACTCTCACGCCGGACTAATTTGATTGTCAGTTGCTCAACAACCGTTAGGAGGTTAGGTGCAGTTTTTCTATAGGAATAGAGAACAGTTTAAAAAAAATATTGAGTTAACATAACTTTGGATCATGCCTGTATTCCCCGAACAGGCATCTACACCAATATTTCTCCGTTGCTGTTGGAATATGGCGAGATCACACAGATCGAAGACTTCTGCGCGTTTTATAAGATAATAGGTACACCAATCGCACGTGCCTCATCGCATATTTAATATCACAAAGTTCGTATTTTGAAAAGGCAGTTTGAATTCTACATTTTATTGCTTACGAAATTTAAATGATAAAATTTTTAATGTATATAACGATTTAAATGGCCCGAGAGTTTGAGAATTAAACGTAAATTAATAATTTTTTGAGAAGAAAAGGAATGACGAAGAGGCGAATGAATATTTCTCCTGAAAAAAATATTTATTATGTAAAATATATAAAATTAGTGTTTTAGAAAACTTTCTATGATATACGAGTATATCCTGGTAACCCTATACACCTCTCTTTTGTACTACAACTGTTAATTATTTATCAATATCTCACGAGTGACAGGTCATCGATTAATATTATCGATTCTACTCGATACCTTAAAGTGTAGATATACGACATACAACAGAAGCAAAAGGTAACTCCTAACATCTTCAACCTCCTAGGAAAACGCCTCTAAAACAACAAACTCGACTAATCCACTTCTAAACGGTAGCCATAGTAAAAAGCATATTTCGTTCATTGTAACGCAAATTACTTAGAAAATGGTCCGCCATCTTGTTTGCGACATTTGCATAAGTTTTGTTCGGATTCATTGTCCAACTTGACGTTTGTCTGGCAAAGAAAGGAATTTATAATGCCTTATGCAACTATGTATGACCCATTTTAAAGGATATTTTAGTTTCTAATGCGTTTGTTGGAGTGTTACAAATTTAATTAGTTTGACAGTTAACTCTTTGAAAGGCGCCCTTTGTATGGGTTGTCGATTGAAAGTTTAACTTGCTTGTGGAATATGAAATTTTGAAATAGTTAGGACAGCTAATTAGCCAAGCTTCGACATTTTAATCAAGAATAAAGGTGATAATCATAGGCTGTATTCCCCGAAGGATTAGGAAGAGGTGTGCTTTCCACTAATCGGAGTGCCGACACTAGGGCCTCTGTACCCCTAGTGTAAGTTTCTTTTGACAAATTCGATTTACTACATCGAACGAGTTCGGCGCTCCGAAATTGGTGGAAAGCACGAAACGGAAAAATCGGAGCGCCGATCGCGTTCGATGTAGTAAATCGAATTTATTAAAAGAAACTTACACTTGGGGTACAGGTGTCATGTTAGATCGGGGGGCACGGCATAGTTATTTACGGAAAACAGAAAATAATTTACTGAAACTGAAATGAAAAAAATATATTTGGGTGAAAATCATAGTCAGATTTGTAGTAATATTCGTGTATTGGGATTGGTGTGGTGGGAAAATAGTTCCCTATGCCTGATTCATCATCATCATCAGCCAGAAGACGTCCACTGCTGAACGAAGGCCTCCCCCTTTTACCACCACATCGAACGACATTCCGCCACTTGCATCCATCGGTTGCTCGCGACTTTCACAATGTCGCCGGTCCACCTAGTAGGAGGCCTTCCTAAGCTGCGTCTTCCGGTTCGTGGTCGCCTGATTAAGGGTTAAATATTTAGTTCGCCGTATAAAACATAAACAAATAGTTTTAAAACCAGGTCGCACTACAGTATCACGAAAACGTCTAGCCTTCTGGCTTCTAGGGCACCTAACAATGTGTTCACCGTAAAATATCTTTCAATATAATTTTAACAAAGTCACGCTTTACTGATAATTGAAGTATCGTTTAAAAATGTAAACCATTATGTATGAAATGCGTATTATGATATTCTGGACAAATCGCAAATCTTATGAGCGATCACAGCTACATAGCTATCGATCTGCAAGGTTTGAAGCATTTGCTACAGTCAGTCCTAGAATGAGTGACCGTTAATAACACTCCGAGACCTTTCCGTGCCTTGGAAAGCTTGTTAAGCCCGGGTATCATACTCATGACAGTCGTAACGGGAGTCAGAAGCCTAAAAAGTCTGATCAGTTTAACCACGGAGTATCAGTGTCTCTTAATAATTGGGTGGCGGAGGTCAGATGGCAGTCGCTCCTTGTAAAATACTGATATTCAGTCTCAACTGGATAGACTGCGAGCCGAACCCAAGGTAGTTGGTAAACGGCTAGGCAGCTGATTTGACCGGACCCTCCAAGGATATTAACACCTACTCCACTGTTCTCAATAGTTAACAAAAAAATGACACAAAAATACATTCTAAAAGAACAATTAAAGTCTGTAGCGCGTCTGTAACCATTTTTAGTTCATATTTAAACAGCTGATGCGCATCTACACATCAAAGTAAACTCTATTGTTACACATTAAGATGTATTATTCGACTTTTTGGAGTTATTTGAAGAGCTACAGACGGTTAGTAGTTTTGTTCAAATAGTCGTTTCATTGAGGAATGTATTCGTATATGAATATATGATATGGGTGAATCAGAAAAGGTGGATTTTCGACTGTTTTGTTAGCCATAGGAGTGAGTAGAATTCCTGGTAAAATAACTAATACAGAAATAGTCAAGCACTTTTTTTTCTCTTTTTTTAAAGTTGGCCCTAATAAAATGGCCTAAAAATTTTCTCATGTGTCGTGGGCACAGTTTACAAACATACATGTCACATGCACACACAGCTAGACTAGAAACAACTATCTGTAGATCATACAAATATTTGTTCCGTGCGGGGATCGAACCCGTGATACTATTAAGCATCGAGCAGCAAACCACATAAATATGTATGAAATGGGATTCAACTGAACGGAATATAAACTGCCTCATTGGTCTAGGTCCTGGGTTCGATTCCCAGGATAGGCAGTGTTATTGAGATTTTCTAAAATTCTCTGTAGCAGCCTGGAGCTTGGAATTATGCCCGGTAGATGGCAACAGGCTCGTCGCCTATTACATGGGACTTGATAATGGCATCGGTGAAATGTGGGTGTATAAAAAGTACACATCTGACTAACCATACGGGGAATACAGGCGTGATGATATAAAATGGTATATTTTGTCAGCTTATGCTATCCCACTGCTAAACCAAAGGTCTCCCCTATAGCCACTCTCTTTCTATTGCCTTTTCTGACCAGTTCTCTATAAACATATCTATTTCATCACGCCAGGCATCGACGCCCATTAGCAAACATTTATTTATGTATCCAAAATATATTGTAATTTTGTTATTTGTTTTTCAGCACGGTTCTGATAGCGTGCAAGCATCCGCTATGGATGGTTACAAAAATCCATCCCCAAAGCGGTTCAAATGAGATTTGGAAGGTTGAATGAAAAATCTTTCACCGCGGCCACAGCTTGCAATTACGACACTACATGGCAGAAAGGTCGATATTTCAAAAAAGACACAAAACAGAACCATTCCTACCATTCCGAAATCGCAAAACGATTAGTCGACTCTACACGTGACCAGAGGGCTGGCTTATTTTTTGGCCAAAGAATCAGCGTTGCCATACAGGGTGGCAACGCTGCCAGTCTCTGGGCACACTGCCGGTTGACAGCAATGCGGAGGAGTATTTTGATGTGTAATGTTTTTATAATTTTTACTTTTCTAATTTAATTAGTGTGTAAATATACTGCTAAAAACCATTCCGATATGTATGATATATTTTAGGGGTGCAAGCAAAGAGCCTAAACGATTGAGAGAGATCGTCTGGCGCACCCTGGACAGTCAACCTCGATACCGCCCTTACTGACTGGCTAATCTAACTGGCTCATGCTAAATCGACTGAAGAAGGCCATTCCAATACAGAACATAAACTTCAACCTTTCAAAATCTGACCGCATCCTCGATTCCTCATAAAATTGTGTACAAAATCAATTACTAAGTACGTGTAAACCACAATACTTAAATATGTTGCGTTACTAGATATATAAATATACAACGCGAAGGCTTCGGCACCTACATTACATAAATATTGTGTAATAACGGACAGGGTTTACCGTCATTTTGAAATTTATAGATTAAAGGTATGGGTGCTATTGTTGTTGACTAGCTTCCACCTGCGTCTTCGCTTGCGTGGATTACAATCCGTGCATTTTTTGCGCGCAACCCTAGCCTAAGTTACTCCTTATAACATCAGCTATCTACTAGTGAAAGTCCCCTCAAAATCGGTCCAGCCGTTTCGGAGATTAGCCGGAACAAACATACAGACATTTTCTTTTTTTTTTAGTTCCGTTTATACTTTCATTTCATTTGCATTTAGCAAAAAGCTGTTATTTAGACATTATACACAGACACTTCAATTTTTTACCCGAAACAACAATAGTATTGCTCTATCCTAATGTTATCTCATTCAGATGAACAATATATCCTAAACTGTAAGTTTTACTAGTTTTATGTAGGAGTTCTATTACGCATTATATACTAATTTGTACGTTAAGCATGTTAAGCAGTTGGTCCCGGGTGTCATACGAAGACCGTCATTACGGGTGTCAGTAGCCCAAAAAATCTGACAACCAGTCTAACCTTAGGGTATCAGTGTCTCCCAGTTACTGGGTGGCGGAGGTCAGAACGCAGTCGCTCCGTGTAAAATACTGATATTCAGCCAGAACCGGTTAGATTGGAAGCCAACTCCAATGTAGTTGGGTAAAGGCTAGGCAGATGATGATGATACTAATTTGTACGCCCTGTATTTGAGGATTTTGATTACCACAGTTTGAGCTGCGTACGCGCAGCGTAGCGTTTATATCGCCAGTTGCAAATATGGGACTTACATAAAAGTGTCCGTCAAGTGTTGAAACGCAGATATTCGAATTTTTTATAACTTATGGGACGTCTCACCGATTATCAGTTAGTCCCGGGTGTCATACGAAGACCTATGACCGTCATTACGGGTGTCAGTAGTCCAAACAGTCTGCCAACCAGTGTAACCTTAGAGTATCAGTGTCTCCCAGTTACTGGGTGGCGGAGGTCAGAACGCAGTCGATTCAAATGGATACACGAGCAATGGATTCATTTCTTGGCCGTTCGCTATAGAAACGATAAAACAAAACGCTTCATTATTAACGACAAAGGGGAGGAAACAATTAGTCAAACCTTGGATCAGCAAGATCGACCGTTTGAAGAACATTCAAAAACAGACAGAATCTCTATGATACTCGTAGGAAGCGCTGCAAAATTGCTACCACTTGTCGATATCTATCGCCACATTCGCGTTATCAATCGATAAACATCTTGATAAGGTCTATTATCGTCTACGATAGAGTTTGATCAAAATATAGACTTACAAGTTTTATTGATAAATTGAAAAGGAAATGTGCCAATCCCTATGACAAGTACAAATTTGAGTGACTTTGTCTTTCAGTTAGCGGATAAAGTGCTGAACATAGATTTAGAATAAGCGTAATTCTAAGTCTATGGTGCTGAATGGATTTTGATGTATGGAACTGAAAGATTTGAGACCCAAAGGGGATGACTATAAGAGAGAAGTTGGCATTTTCTTCACAATAAATATTAATCATGTCATAACAATTATAAAAACGAGAACTCAATTCATTATGCGCAGCCGCCGCATCGTCCACCCCCCGGGAGCCCCAAAGAATAGATTTTCTAGCATATCTACTTAAGTTCACTTGAAAAGTTAAAATAAATAGGTTTTATTCATCTTTTCTTTCCTTCCCCTAGTTTTATTGGCCAAAAGAGAAATATAGCGCAATTTAAGATATCACCTATATGGTATATAGTGTTCGATGGCTCAACTTATACCAAAATGTGTAAGGATGGTGATATTACGTAATCACCACAATCTACAAAAGGAAATAACCATATCGTCGTAAATTTAACCACTTAAAACTAACTAAATAGTGCTGTATTCAACCTGTGATAACACGCCCTTATCTTTCAGAGTTTAATACTCTTTTAATCTAAGATAGGGCATTTATTTGCTCTGGCAATGTGACCCCGGGTGGCATTATGAAGTGTGCTTAGTAAATATTGGGTTTAAAAAGTTAATTTAGATGATAAAAAAACGTTTAATTGTCTTTTTTAGGGATGTTATGTAAACTGGTACATAATTTACAGTATTTCAAATTTAAAGATGCAAATTTAAACTCACTTATTAAAGAAATTGAATTTAAAAGTATAATAATAAAAATTTAATTTAAAATGTTTAAGATAAGTTGTTATATTCAATAGATAGCGATGATCATTTAAATAAATTGTTTAAAGTTTATATAATTTATGTACAAAAATGTCTTACCCAAAGTTGAAAACTTCCACTGCGAAATTCCCCCTGAAATGATCCGCCATCTTGAATCACATGTTTATCTCATTAGTTGGTCCATCGTTAAGACGCCCTGTCGACCGTCATGTGACCAATCACAGCCCAGTAAAACTAATTGTTATCTCTACTACGTTAAAACAATCCAATCATATCGCTTTATCAATAACATTTTATAACAATCAAAATATCTGTAATTCCCGCTCAAAAAATACTAAAACACTATCTACTATCCACTCAATTGACTTTCAAATTAAATCACGTTCCAAAAAAACTGTTAAGTTAAAACAGAAAATAACGTAATTAATCTAATTGGTAATTTTAGATATTTTAACATTTAAAACGAACTAATTTCAGTGATAATTATAGTTAAAAGGTTCGTGAACTGATTTTGGAAACTGGCGCTGATGGCGGCTAGAATAAAATGGCGTCGATGCTTACATGACGAGTGTTTTATACAAGTGTACCTGTTACGTCACACCTGTGGCTAGGACACGACGTAAAGATGTGTTCAGACGGATTTTATACATCACCTGATTATTGTAGATATAGATAGATAAATGAGCTTTGAATACTGTTACATTTTTTAAACACCTATCACTTTTGTGATCAATGACTGCTATAATAGGTTTAACTTGTATAAAAAGTAGATTTAGGTAAAAAAGTTCGAAACTCGAGAGTTTTCTATCTCTTATAATTAAATTAAAATCTTTGCTGCATTGTGTAATATTGTTTCCTAAATTAATAGATTCCTACTAACTATAATATTTATATTTATAAACGAAAATCTACTTTAAATAGATTTTTAGGTGTTACATAGTTATGAGCCGAATTATTATTATAACGTGGATAAAAAAGAGGAAATTTTCTCAGCAAAGTTGCTGAAATGTTTTCAATAGTAAGAACGCGAACCTACGTAGAGTAGAACGATGAAACCTCATCATTATTTTTAGTATAGTTTCCGTTTTTTGGAAACCTTGTTTTTATCAAATAAAAATATACAATTTACAGTTCACATAACCTACATTATATTTTACAAAACACTTCACAAAACCCACCATCTTTTGTCCCTTTAGAAATACATCAGTAAATCCGCGTAAACACGCCATTATATATTTTCTTATCGCGAAGGAAAATGGGTACATGTTGTAGGAAACATAAGTTTAGTGACTTTCAATTTTCCATCCATTGTTGTTTAACTCAAAAGCTCAAGTTTTCGTTATAACGTGACCACAGTATTTGCATACATACTGTTGGTATGTAAGTTAGTAGGTATTTATGTAAGAGTTGCAAATCGTGCTACTTATTATTGTCATGTTCTAAGAGAAATCAGCGGAGAGGAAATAGGAAAAAAATTAAAAAAATTAACGTAACATAACAACACGGCTGCCCCTAAGGGTTAGGCAGAGGTGTAAGTATTGTTGTACAACCACATTTCGCTGATGGCGTTATAAAGTCCCATGTAATAGGGGGCGAGCACGGACCCCGAGCTGCTAATGATAAATATTCTAACAGAAACACCCAATAACACTTTAGCTGACCCGGGGACCGAATGCTAGCTACCAATGCGTTCTTATTTTCTAATGTTTCCTGAAAAATACACCTCTTTTCAGGACCCGATCTAGAAATTTAATCGCTCCGGGCAAAACAATATTTGCCGCCCTTTACAATGACACATTTTAAGTCATGAGAAAGAGCATGTTAATCCAGAGATAGGATGTTACAATTTCTAACCGACCGACGTATGTATGTAATATTGTTGGAATTGTATAATATTCTCTTAAGTTTGTTTACTTGGACTTTTGAACGAATACACCAAATTTCATGAGTGCATGTATGTGAGTATACATTTATTTACGAGTATGGTTGTCCAAGAATATCTTATAAAATACTGAATGGAATGATTTTTTGTTTATCGACTTATGTATCTTTCAACTTAGGGAACAGTGATTTTTTTTTATCAAAATCAGTTCAGAAGTTTAAAAGATTCTGAACAAACTGTTCTGAATACCTAGTTAGAAGTTCTAACTAGGTATTTGCAACAGTAAAGCAACCGTGCAACCGTCTAGCGCCCTCAATTTTGTCGCCCCTAATTTTTGCCGCTCTGAGCAATTGCCCGGCTCGCCCCCCCTTAGATCGGGCCCTGCCTCTTTTCTAGGAAGTGTGGCGCTCATACAAAGAAAGTTTACTAGTCATAGTATTAAATATTTTGTTTTATAAATAAGTGTCGCATCTTCAATAAAACATTTTTATGCGTGCTGTTTGCCTCACGCAGGCTGTTGTCATCCAAAAAGAAAGCTACTTGTTCGTATTCTATCATGGGCCTCCTAACAAACCTAAGAGATGGTTTGGAAACGTTTTATTTTTTATTTTTGATAATTCCCAGTAGCAAAATCAAGATTGGAATTGTGCCTAGTGATTGGTTAATTTTCTTGCATTTATATACTAATTACAGAGGTCACCTACAATTACATGGGACCTTTTAAGTAATTAAGTAATAGTATATATGTAAACGGAGGCCCTAGTGTAAGTTTATTTCGACAAACTCGATTTACTACATCGAATGCGTTCGGCGCTCCGATTGGTCCGTTTCGTGCTCTTCACCAATCGGAGCGCCGAACGCGTTCGATGTAGTAAATCGAATTTGTGGAAAGAAACTTACACTAGGGCCTCAGATTCGTCAAAACACGTATAATCAAAAAAGTATAGGCTTCCGTTGATGGATGAAGTTTTCTAAAGAAGAACTTTAGAAAACTTCATCCATCAACGTATGCATATACTTTTTTGAAGGATTATTTCAATGACGGCACGGCACGGTTGTCGTGGAGATTGAACGATCTGAGGCCCTAGTGTAAGTTTCTTTCGATAAATTCGATTTACTACATCGAACGCGTTCGGCGCTCCGATTGGTCCGTTTCGTGCCCTCCACCTGCTGCACTGCTTGTCGCGCGTTCGATCTCCGCACGGTACTAATATTTGTAGGTGTATGTTATTGTTCTATGTATATTGTTTATTTATTTATCTGCATTTAGTTAAGGTTTTATAATCATAAGACTATGACAGCTCCATTATAACTTAAATATGTAGTCACAGTCAGCATCAAAAATATGTATATACACGTAAATTTAATCGTTTATTCTTTGAAAAATCTTGGTTATTATCATAAAATTTGAATGACTATGTTTTATCCACAGATACTATGTGTCAAATTGGTGAATCTTACACTATTTCATCTGACTCTGATAGAATAGGTACTTTCAAAAATACCTACAATACGAGCTTTATACTAAATGTGTTATTATGTCCTAAATATGACATTATAGCATTACTCCGGCATTTAAGACCAGCCTCCCTATCATTGTCCTCATTCCTTATCTAATTATCTTATAATATCTCCTGAGATAGCTGAAAAGCAAACGAGCCATGTTTGCTCAACATCTAGCACAGAATTCCTCGTGTTATCACAAAACAATCAATTTTGAACCTTATTCTAAGTGAACAGAGTTGAAAATTAGGAAGAGTATTCATAGTGGTGGAAAACCATTGATTTTAAACCTTAATGTAAGTGAACTGAGTTTGAAATTTGGTTGAAAGATTGATAGGTGCGTATGAAATGATGAGGTAAAGATAATGAATAAAATCAGAGTAGATGCTTAAAATATGGCCTCAAGTAATATTAAGTAAATAAATTCAGCCCATTTCTGTCCCACTATTGAGCAAGAGCCTCCGAACGAGAAGGGATAGGCTTTAGTCCACCACCTAGTAACCTGATGTGGGTTGGCAGATTACACACATCGAAAACCTTACCCCTATACCCTCTATAACCCTCTCAATATCAAATTATATCGCGTAAGTAATCAAATTCTGATCCGCACGCCCAAGTGATTTTGATGAAAAGTCAAAGGTTGTGGACCGGGTTAGATTTAACTCAGACCCTCCTGGATTTCTATCCAGGCTAGAATTAAAACCCTAAGCTAACGCTATTATTTTAGTTTAACAGCATAATATTGAAATGTAATGACGAGCTCAATAATGCAAATACTAGTGTTGAGTCGCATTTGATAATATACATTATCATCATTCTCCTGCCCTTATCCCAAATTATTTGGGGTCGGCGTTATATGTCTTTTTCCTCCATTCATCTCTATCAGACGTTATCTCAGAGTTCACTATAATATAAATTTAGGCATGGATACATAAATATTAATAACCTAGAGGCCCTCTAAACTAGTTGCAGCACAGCAAGTGGAACCAACTCGTTGACAGAATGATACCTAAGTTGACAAAATCGAAATAGTATGTCTTTATTCAGGGACTGAGGCCCTAGTGTAAGTTTCTTTCGATAAATTCGATTTACTACATAGAACGCGTTCGGCGCGCGGCGCTCCGATTGGTGGAGAGCACGAAACGGACCAATCGGAGCGCCGAACGCGTTCGACGCTTTAAATTGAGTTTGTTGAAAGAAACTTACCAAATACGAATCACCCTGGGTTGTCAGCCTCAATAAGCCACTAATTTTAACTTTCCCCATATTCATTTCTCCTCATTCGTACATAATATTCATCCATCTTGACATTGCCCCCACGTACACTTATTATATTTCATATTCTTACAGTGCAGTGGATGACGATTTTGGTTCGAACCATAGACTTAGAATTTCGCTTGAAAATGGTCTACTAAATAACATTTTACATGCGAACTAGTTACTAGACTGGATAACTCCATCTATTGAAATTTTATCAAATTAAATCAAGACTCTCGTCTGACATTCAACCAAACTTGGAAAATAAAATTAATATAGATGGTTTCTTTCTTGCAATAAAATATATAAAGCATAATTATGTATAATAAACATTTAATACTATTTTTTAAATAAATTAAAAGTAATTTTGGAAGCCATAGGTATATGAATTTTATTTGTAGGTTGGTAGCTGTGTTCTTCTAAGTGTGGCCAACGAAAATTATTATTGGTTTTTAGTAGATTCGATAGGTTTTAAAGATGAGATAATTATATTTCAAATACCTAGCTAAAGCATCAAATGTCTATATGATTTTATTTGCTTATGTATTTGCGCTGTTGTTTGGATAAAGCTATCAGAATAAAAATTAAAAGTTATATGTGTATGCCGAATATCTTAAATAGGTAAAGAAGTTCCATAATGCAACACGTACGTGTGTAAAACTCCCACGGTGGACGTTCGACTCAAGATGCAAGCATGGCTTACTTAACAGGCAGTCATCGTACAATATTGTCAAGATTTTAATTTTATTACATTTAGGAATTGCTAAAAAAATAGTCTGAAGACTTTGAGAAAGCTGGAGTATTGGATTGGCACGATTGACATTTACGAATGACGTAACTATTCAACAGCTTGTGCTTATCCAGTAAATTTTGCTGGCATTTCCATTGCGTTTCGATTGTACATTTGTCTATGGGTATATTTTCTTTAAACTCGTGGATTCTTGTTTAAGTCAACGCGCCACATTGTACTACATATTGTTCATAGTGAAACCTTGTACTAGAAAAGGTGTCACTACGAACAAATTTTCCTGTTTTTAATAGTAGTAACTCCAATACCGATTCTGACAACACTACATTTTTACTGTCAAATAATATTTAATCAAAGTGACGTCTAGATTCTTCTTTCATTCGCGGTAGTCAGCGGGTGCATGTACGTAATATGAAATTATTTATTTTTCTCTCAATATCGCGAAATAACGACTTACCAATACATCCAAATTGTTATCCCAGATATTCGGACTGTTTGTGTCAAAATTTTCGCGGGTGACATTTCATATAAAATCGAAATAGGTTATGTAAAGGAATAGTATTTCGTATGTGTAAAAGTGTTTTAATTTCGTGTTTATGAATTAGTTAATTGTTTTGCAGCACACACACTGGTTTGGACACAATGAGAACGACACAAATTGCCCAGTACGCTTTAAGACTCACATATTCGCAAGTAAGTCGATTTTTACCCTTATTTTTTGACCACCTCGTAAATATGTTGGTACCCTCAGAGACGCTAAAAATACTTGTAAACTGTTGCTATCAGTTTGTCTTTTTTTAATACACTTTTGCAGTAAAGAAAGTTTAAAGAACAGTAGGACAATTTCATGACGATTTTTTCATGACTTGAATATTTTCATCCTCTATAATTTCTATATGAAAACCATGTGGCTGAAGTGTAAGAATTAGAGGTCTCTGTTATTGATAGTTGCCTTATGTACCCACTTTAAAGGTCTTAATGTCAAATTAGTTAACTATCTTCATCTCATATAAAATAGCATAGTAGCATTTACCGTAATGCACTTATTAGGTTTATCAAGCTCTGGCTAACAGAGACTGACAGAAATAATGTATGTACTTTTTTTCTGTCGTCGTATTTTTTGTTTGTTTCATAGGTGCATTTACAATCACATATATTCCCATACACAAAGACCCAGACACGAAACAACTCTCTATACATCATACATACAAATATTTGTTCCGTGTGGGAATCGAACTCGTGACACGTAGCACAGCAGTCAATCTCTCAACCACTGTGCCAACTGTGACATGTGCCACTGTGACATGACAGTCAGCAGAGACAACTGATAATCGCCTGTATCCTGTTATTTATTGCTAGTTTTTCTTTTTTTACATAACATCACACCTGTATCCCCGAAAGGTTAGGCTGTGCACCCACATATCGCTGATGCTGTGCTATGCCATTAAGGCCCGTGCAATAGGGGGCGAGCTTATTGCCATCAACTGGGCACAGTTCCAAACTCCGTGCTGCTACTGAGAATTTTATACAGAAAATCTCCATAACACTGCCCAACCTGGGAATCAAACCCAGAACCTCACGCTCAGCAGTTGCACTTTCAACCACTAGTCCAATGAGGCTTCTTTTTGTAGTTGAGATTATACTGTGTCCTATAATGCTGACCCTATATGTATTAAATGGGATAATGGCAGATGTTTGATAATTGATTGTGCAAACATAACCAGTGCTTTCTAGCAGAAAACATTTCATTAATAGAGACTTATTTCTAAAATAATAAACAGTCATAATCTAACCATAGTTCCTCTACATATTCTAGAATGGAATATTTTGTATTAAAGATAATTATGTTGGTAATTAACTATTACATCATAGTGTTATTTGGTAAAATATTGACATTCTCTTCATTGGGTTTTAATTGTGATATAATTATTTGAAGTTATTGCTAAATTTGGTGTAATTAATTGATTGCTTATGTCCAAATCAACTGTAAGTCACCATTTCTATTTACTGATTAAACTGGTTAAATAAAAGTTAATTATGACCTACAACACGCAGCAGTGAGACAATAGAATTCCTATTGTGTTTCATTTGCATCACTTAATAGGTTAATGGATTTTTGCATTAAAAACTTTTTTTAAATGAAAATTTTAAAAAATATCTCATTTATTACTTTATACTTGTGCAGATCTAGTGTCTACTTGTCTAGATTTATATCTAGCTAATTTCACCAAGAATACTATGATCTTTAAATGTTAGAAAAGTAAGAATTCTGTCTGTTGTCCTTTCTCATCCTATAATTCATCAAGGTATGTAAGATTCCAAAGCTTTAACAATAGATTTTGAAATGTAACTTTATGCTGCTTCTACTGATTTAAGGAAACCAGTCAGACAGTTCAGATACAAAAAGGTTTAACAACAAACTAAAAAGATTTTTGAATGTAACTAGTCAGTTAATAAACATACAACAATAAGTTTTGGTTGAATGGATAATAATATTGGATTTAAGATTATTATTTTTCCCTAACAATATCTTTTAATGATTTCATCTTCGTTTTACTAAAAAAAAAGTATATTAATTCAAATGAAATTGTAACAGCATTGAGAAGGCTTACTCTTTGGCTGCTTGTCATGGACATGGGTATATCAGAGGCCCTAGTGTAAGTTTCTTTCGACAAACTCGATTTACTACATCGAACGCGTTCGGCGCTCCGATTGGTCGGTTTCGTGCTCTCCACCAATTGGAGCGCCGAACGCGTTCGATGTAGTAAATCGAGTTTGTCGAAAGAAACTTACACTAGGGCCTCTGATAAGTATTTCTTCCTGCTCGTCACTAGTTCACATTGTACCCACATAAAATGTTGCTATATCTACATTATTATCTGTGACTTTGTTGAGATCTGTAGTACAAGGAACGCGTGATAAAATGGTACCATGATAGGTAGTTAATGAAATTGACGTAATTGTGGCTAGCTATGAAGTTCTGAGTTCGATTTCTGCTCGGATTTCGGCTTTCGGAAGCAGTTATCAAACATAACAATGACTTTGATGACTGCATCAAAAATAAATATTGAAATCTTGTTTGGTAAATAGTTTTCTTCTAACAACTAAGCTGCTTATCTTCGGGTTATTCAATTTTTAATTTATCAAGATCACACAATAAGTATGTGAATAGCAATGCAAAACTATGACGTCACGATTTTGTATTTCAAACATTTTTAGAACAAAATGTCGTTTTTGACGGTTCATAAAAAGTAACTCGGATGACTAGTAGTCTACCGTATTGCGCATCGACTATCGACGAAATATGGGTGAAGGTGCGCTACCAGTACAACTGCCGCACCTTTCGGGAAATACCGGCCTGATAGTAAATCTGTTTATATCTTCGAACCCGGTGCTCTCAGCGATCAAATCCTAAGTCCTATAATAGTAATGTATAAATAGCCGCATTTGTAAGGATGCACATGCGCAAACTGCACGAGCGTGATTTGTCACGTTTACTACAATTGCATTAAAGTTACCCTTATCTGATCCGTGACGTGCGGTTCGGTCGCGTGCGACGAGGTTTAGAAGGAAAGAAAACACATATGCTCGCCACAAAGCAATGCTCATTTTTACCTCAGTGAAATTATGTCTTGTATCTTAAACTTTACCTTGTCTCAGTAATAATTCTCGCCGGCTTTCTCAAGTATTTCTCTACTATAGATCGCTCTCTATTAAAAGAGTCACTAAGATTTCGACTGTTTTTAATCACTGCTTGCATTTCGAACGATTAAAGTTAAATATATCCATGAGCTATCCATATCTACCATGATTTTTCAATTATCTCCATTTCGGTATCATCTCTAATCGCGCGAGAATCTCTGTATGTTTCAGTTTAATAGGTATCCCAAGCTACGACAAAGTAGATATCCTTGTCTGCCACGGGTATCGTTAGACACAACAAATCTATATTTAATAATAATATTATAAAGCTGAAGAGTTTGTTTGTTTGAACGCGCTAAACTCTGTAATCACCAGTCCGATTTGAAAAAATGTTTTTGCATTGTATAGCCCGTTTATTGAGGAAGGTTTTAGGCTATATAAATCACGCTACGGCCCATAGGAGCGGAGCAGTAACCTTTAATACTGATAAAACCGCTTTGTATTTACAATATTTTGTTTGCTATTAAGAGTTACCTTTCCACCTCTTACTTACCTAGTAACAGATGAAATTATAAACATAGGTGATCCCTGCTTACACTGTAACGATATCGTCTTGAGGATTAACAAGTACCTCATGACCTACGATAACTCACACGTCTTTCTATATAATACAAAGATTACTACTAAAATGAATGACGTTATTATATCTCTGCCCTATGCCACTTATGTAATTAACCATGATAAGGCTAGCTGCCTAGCGTGATCACAGTGTTGGTCCACAACGGACGGATGAAAGGCAATTGCATGCAGCGGTGATGCGAATGTTGAATAGAAGTATGAAAGGACCAGTATCCAGAATCCAGGAAGGATTGCGAAACATAATTATCCTTGATTGCCTCACTGGTGGTCGCAAGCGCGAATGGTGCACGTGAGGTCCTGGTTTTAATTCCCAGGTAGGGCAGTGTTATTGGGTTTTTCGGTATAGAAATTCTTAGTAGCATGGAGTTTCAAACTGTGACCGGTAGATGGCAATAGGCTCGCCCCCTATTACCGTAAAACGGGGTGAATAGGGGTCCAGACGCGAATACAGATAAAACTGAAATCATTTTAACATTTGAATAACTCAGTTTGAAGCCAACAAACACTTCAAGATTAATGTACTATAATTAACTAAAAATAATGAAGTCCTTGTAGATAAAAATTTGTGTTCATTCAACGTTGAAATGCTTTCAAAGATTTGTTTCTATTCACCCCTGCATTCCTATTTACCCTGTTTTACGGTACTCAATGATAGCATCAGTGGAATGTGAGGATTTTACCCCGTAGGATCTTCTCTACTGGTCTGCTGGCCTACATCATTTAAACAATTCTTCTTCACGCATAGCAACCGCAAATTTCTTCCGAAATAGAAATACCCCGAATTGAACTGTTAACGGCATTCCGTCGGTACGTATCAACAGTTTTAGAAATTCGTAGTAAACAAATAATAATAATTTTGTTGGATGAAAGCCAAGTGTTTACACCTAGAACTTCCTTTGGCTTGGATAATGAAATACCGTAGTCATTCATCATATTTTAGGTGGAATATGGCGCCAGTTGCTCCTCGTTCTTACTTTTTTTAATAAAAAATATATTTATTGGTTTTACTTCACTAAAACTAGTTGTCCATTTTTGAAGGGTATCCTGCTTTTCTACAGAGAATATCTATTTTGTTTCTTCTCGAAATGTTCTTACACAAGCGCGACTCCGCGCGAGAGATCCTGGGTGTGATTTCCGGGTCATTTAGTTGACTTATTGGGATTTTTGGACGGAAAATCTCACAATCAGTAGTAGCATCGGCGAATATGGTACAGGCGTGTACTTACTTTGTTATATTTAATTTCCTGACGAAAGATCTCAATTTCAAATATCTAGTAATATTGAATATACATGGCTCCCAATAAATCGTTATGCTACAACATATTACAATAACTTCAGAGTAAAACCGCTCGTTGCTTAAAGCTGTTGTACAAGGTCATCTACTGGCATTATAAGATGTGTTGCTAAGTGAGAGGAGCGTAGCAACTGTGCGGATTATGGATCTATATATTGTTTACTAGCTTCCGCCCACGGTTTCGCCCGCGTGGTTTACGAACCTGTATTTTTTCGGAATAAATAGCCTATGTGCTATGCCAGACTATAATCCATCTCTGTGCCAAATTTCATCCAGATCCGTTCAGCCGTTCTGGCGTGATTGAGTAACAAAGATCCATCCATCCATCCTCACAAACTTTCACATTTATAATATAGGACAAGGATAGGATAGGATATTCTTTATGCTCGACTGTTCTATTCTCTCTGGTCTGAACTAAAAAGTTTTGCATGTCTATAATTTTCGAAGCCATTAAACTCTTGAAAGACATGTACTTGAAAACTGTTGAAACGATGAATTTTAATTCCCAATTTCATAAAGAATCTTGATTTTGCTATGTAGGTAGCTATATGCCCTCCATATTTGAATGCCTGTATGTATCTTACCGTGACAATTCCACTCATAACACTGGATAATCTGGCACTCATTCAACACTAAAGCAACCTGTTGAATTAAAAAAATGTGTAAGGTCATTGCCCTTACAAAAAATTACATATTTCGTTCGATCTGACGATTTACGTATGCTTCTAGAATATCTTGATAACGGAATAGACGCGTGAACGTTTTAGTATTACATAACGTAATGTAGCATCACGCCTGTATTCCAGGAAGGGTTAGGCAGAGGTGTATAATTGTACACCCACAATTCGCCGATGACGTTATTGAGTCCCATGTAACAGGGGCGAGCCTATAGCCATCTACCAGTTCCAGACTCCGTGCTGCTACTGAGAATTTCTATACTATACAGAAAAATTCAACTACACTTTCCCGAACAGCGAATCGAACCCAAAACGCTAATGCTTCGCAGTCGCACTTGCGATCGCTAGACTGATAATGCAGTCTAAACAAGTTACATAATAAGTAATAATAATATCGTAACGATAACCATAAACGTTAGTATGTAATATTGTGACGTATTTTTACGTCAGCGCGTGCGCAGTTTTCACGCGTGCGTATTCAATTTATTTCTGTAGTTTTATTTTTTATGAATATTCGTAAGATATTGTAACTTACCTTTTAGATAATGTTCATATTATGTAAAGCGCAGTATTTTGTCGCGCATTCATTGTGCTAAATTGAGTCTTAGCGCACAAATGACTAGTTACTGCGTTACCTATTTGTCAACCATCTTAGCAATTCACAAATATGTACTAAAACATAATCAATCAATCACATTCTATATTATTAATTATGACATTTGTGGTTTGTAGTTTAGATACTTATTTTATTATTAATTTGACATAAGCTAAGTCACTTTTTAGGGTTCCGTACCCAAAGGGTAAAAACGGGACCCTATTTCTAAGACTTCGCTGTCTGTCCATCCGTCTGTCTGTCACCAGACTGTATTTCAAGAACCGCGATAGCTAGACAGTTGAAATTTTCACGAATTATGTATTTCTGTTGCCGCTATAACAACAAATACTAAAAACAAAATAAAATAAATATTTAAGGGGGGCTCCCATACAACAAACGCGATTTTTTGCCCTTTTTTGCTCGATATCAATAATGGCAACAGGTAGGCACTTGAAATATTCATAAAATACTCAGTTGTATTTTTACTTTAATAATAAATACCTACTGTTGTTTACCTAGTCAATGGTACGGAACCCTTCGTGACCGAGTCCGACTCGCACTTGGCCGATTTTTAAATATTTAAAATTATTAAATTATTTGACATGAGCCTTGTGACATTATTGAAATGATATCAGCCTATTTTCTTACTTTTTATTGATTATATTTACACATGTCGTACATGTGTAATTACTAAATATATTCAAATCAAATCAAATCACACAATAATGTCACATTTCAACACGTATATTATGTCAACTTTGGTACATGTAACAATCTATTTAATAAAACCTAATGAACATTTGCACACCTTCATAATGTATTCAGCGCACATTTCTTATTATGTACTATGTTTTACGAACTTTATGTACCTGAGTTATGCAAATAAATTCTGATTTGATTTGATATAAGAGTACAAGATAACTTAGACATAAAACAAAGAATGTCCCCCCACGGCCATTTCCTGATTCCTGTTCACAAATAATATGGTAACTAAACTTCCTTCTTCCGAGATAAGTACGTATATAGTGACTGTTTTATATAATCATGTATACATGACCTTGTCTATTTCTACAGAGAGAGATGGCTTTCATTTCTATGAAGACATGGTTTATTTTACTACGAAATATTCTTCATACCACCTCATCATCTGTCTAGCCTTTTCCCAACTACATTGGGGTCGGCTTCCAATCTAAACAGTTGCGACTGAATATCAGTATTTTACACGGAGCGACTGCGAATACATATTTGTATGATTCACAGATAGTTTCGGGTCTTGTTGTGTGTACATATGACATGTATTTTGTTGTATATTTTTATTTATTTAAAAAAAAATATATCGTGATTACAGTTTACAAACACTTACATCCAGACCCGCAGCCTAATTACCGATGTAGCGACAGGCGTAGATCGCGCAATATCTTATGTCAAACGTCATTTTTGTGTCATATAATGTATAGGCTGACAGGGAGATTGCTGTCGCGTGGCTGTCACGTTGCTATCGCTTTTTTACGTAATTAGGCTGCCGAAACAAATATAGGTATATAATGTAATATTACGAGAGAGAAGTACGTGATCAATATTCAGCATATTTTTTTAAGCTCTTAGCCAAATTACAAGAAAAAAAATGTAATGAAAAATATTTACAAAAAGGACATTATTGTTTACGCACGCAAATCTGTTGTATTTGAAAAGAAAATTATTGTTGTATGGGCGTCACTAACCATTGTTTTTCATTGAATGCAATTTGTATAGACGTCATTCGAAAACAGACTTATTTATAAGCGATGCCGGGACAAGCTTGTTAAATTACAAAATAAATAGTCTACAATAGCTCTAGACCCGTCATACTCAACCTGCGGCCCGCCGAGCTTTTGTGAGTGGCCCACCTGGCATAGTAGTCAAGTTGTCAACTACTTTAAATTTCGCGCAGATCCCGAGAAAGTGTGGGCGCGCGGAGTACAATAGGTACCTAGATAACCTTACCGCGCATTGCGTCGCAGTGAATGATAGATGGATTCAGAGATCTCATTAAAAGTAAACTTTTGGATTGTGAAAGCTCTTTCAAATTTTTGTCAAAATCACATGTGGCTGCATGATAACCTCACATTATAAGACTTATAAGATCACCCCGTAAGATGAATTGTGGACAATTTTTCTTTTTTTTTTCTTTACGTTGTTTTACGGTATTTAAATATAACGTTTTTTTATTAACACCTAAATTGTGTATTGTGGCCCGCGGCTCCTTAACTAATACGTTTTTGTGGCCCTTATGGAAAAAAGGTTGAATATGACTGCTCTAGACCGAAAGGTATGGAAATCATGGGCTCTTCTCCAGCAGTGGGATGCAGGCTAACAATAACAGTATATATATCCTTTGCCACGCGTATGCGGGTTTAGCAGCGAAAACGGCTAGGCAGAGAGGTTTTACTATAAGAAATATTAGCATTGTTATATATTTATAATTATAAAAACACATTCTGCCAGTGTCGTTTTTAACATGTAATATAGGGCCTATTACCATCAAGCAGGCATACAACTAAAAAAAAATCCCAATAATACTCGGCCTGGAAATTGAACCCCGGACTTTAAGCCCAGCAGCCGCACTTGTATTAGAATTTAGTCTTGTATTGATAGTGCCATCCAAGTAGACGCGCCCCACTATTTTTGTCCGAGGTTTTCCAGCTGACCGTAATGCTGTTTTGTGATCAGTTAATATTTCGAAGTGTGCGTGTTAAGTAATTATTGTGTATCGACAGAACTAAAACACTAGCGGAAGGTTGCACACTTGTACTGTAAGCAATTAGGAAGAAGAGTGGGGCGCGTCTTCGTGGACGGCACTATCTGTAGTCTCAACATTGACTACTGTAGTCTGAGGCCCTAGTGCAAGTTTCTTTTGACAAATTCGATTTACTACATCGAACGCGTTCGGTGCTCAGATTGGTGGAAAGCACGAAACGAACCAATTGTAGCGCCGAACGCGTTCGATGCAGTAAATCGAGTTTGTCGAAAGAAACTTACACTAGGGCCTCTGAACATTTCATGACATGCGTACTATGATCCATAAAAACCGCACTTTGACAGTTGACAGATGTTAACCAAAATAAATCTGGCCACGCGCCATTTTTTACACGCATTGACAAGTGCAATGATTATGTCGTTAAAACAAAAATAAGCTGAAATTATTTTGAGATTTCGATGGCCGCAATTTTGTACGACAATATATTTTAATTGCGCAGATTGGACTGGCATTTGTGACCTTTGGGGACATTTATTTATAAGAGAATGTTATAATTTATCAGTTCAGTAGTTTTTTTAATAAGATAACATCACGGTTTCAGTAAATGCGTTTTTTTTTTTTTTTTTACTGTAATAAATGCGAAACTACCTCTGTCTGTTTGTTACCTCATCACGACTAAATCATTGAACCGATTGATATGAAATTTCACGAAGAAGTACGAGTAGCTTGGTACCTGGAGAAGGACATAGGCTTATTTTTACTAATTAATTAAATAATAAATACAAAATACGCAGACAAATTCGCGAGCAACAGCTAGTTTCTAGCTAAGTGCAAAATTTCTATAAACCATGAAAGCAACTTAAAGTGGAACCGCTACTGAAAATTAAAGCATTTCTTAAGAAATATTTGTATGATCTACAGTTAGTTTTTCCGGGTCTGGGTGTTTGTGTATGTGAATATACGTGTTTGTAAACGCACCCACGTTACAGAAATTATTTCATGAGTGAGGTGCCGTTTAAAAAAATATCAAAACTATAGTACAACTGTATATGTATGTTTTAAAACTTCTGTAATACCATAATGAATAACCTAAATAGTACACAATTACGTCACAATATTATCTATACTAAATTAGCTCCACTATCTACATAGGACGAGTGTGACTAAACGCGGTATCTATTAAGCGAGAGGCGTGTTAACAACCGTGACGTATTTGTAGACGGCATGAGACTAAATATTAACTTACCATCACTGTCATTATCAAGGTCTTAAGAGAACCTAATTTACGTAATTAATACAATTCTGTATGTAATACTAGCTTTTGCCCGCGATTTCATACGCGTGGAATTTAGAACCTTATATTTTCCTGCGGTAAAATGAAGCCTATATTTTAAGTTAGACCTGTAGCAATACATCAGTGAAAACTGCATTCAGTTCCATCCAGTAGTCTTTGCCTGATGCGTGTACAAGCATACAGACAGACACACAGACAAAAATTCTAAAAGCTGTGTGTTTTGGCTTCTCTTGCTCTAATAAAGACCCTCCATATTTGTTTTTCTCCAATATCTATAATGTATCTACAGACATCGGCCTGTTATAATTTTATTATATGTTATAGATTTTGTTAACAAAACTAAAACAGTCGTGTCGAACCAGAACAAGCATTTTAAATCTCCTACCTATACTTAAGGTTCGTCTCTTACTGAAATAAAATGTATGACGAAGGCAGACCTCTTGCTTAAAACCTCTATACTACGATCTACTCTTTGGCAAGCCTTGAGTTGCAATGTAACAATGAAAATAATGCGTAGAAATGACACGTTTCAATTGACCAGGAACTGTGAGTCTGTGACACGTTGTTTACTGCGTCAAACGCTATAGATAGCTGGAGTCAATGAAACGCTATGCGACTTGCGCATGAGTTGATAGAACTGAGATTGATTGCGTTGTACTATCTGATGTAAACTTAGGATGGACAAAGGATGTGTAAATGAGGATAAAGAATGATTGAAGATATCATTTCCTAAAGGCAAGTTACACCATATTCTCGGCTCTCTGCGTTCATCTAGCTTGGTTTCTTCCAAGTTGCGCGACAGCACTCGGCTCTCGGCTTTTCACATTCAGCTTGTTCTCACTACCATCTTGACTCCAAACTCCGAGCTGCTACTGACAATTTTCTACCAGAAAACCCCAATCAGAGTTAACCTTTCACACCATTAAGTTTAGAATATTTAATATGAATATCCTTAATGTCACTTATTTTATAAATAGCCTACTCTTACTGTCGCGAAGGAAAATTCATTATTATTTGACGAACACTGGAGGTTTGTGAATTATTTTGCACAAATTGAAGGTCGTTTCACAATGGATGAACGCCAAAATACCTACGTCAGTTAAATGCGCAAAAATGTTAAAAATAAAAAATGTTAAATTCGTCCACCAAGATTTATAGATGTCTTGAAATACACAAATGAACGTAGATTATACCTACCTATAAAGTTTTGATGTTGGCATACTTGGTATGTCAAACGATGAGATTACTAAAATTTAGGCTTTTTGAAATGTTACCTTTCTAGAGAGTAAAAATGTAAGTCCATTTAAAGAAACCACTAACCCCATAGGACTTTCGGCATTAGACCCTTTTACTGCAAGATCTTTTCTCCCAGTTTTTTGCGTTCGGCTCAATATATTTTAACAATTTCTTCTATTCATCACACAAAGAACACATTGTTCTCATTCATGTCAAGTTTCATACAAACCATTCCAATTAATTTCATTTGAATAAAAACTTGGCCTCTAAATTTCTCCCGTATCGTGGGGATGTTTTACAAACATACATGTCACATGGACACAACCAGATCCGAAACAACTGTGTGTAGATCATACTTATTTATTTCGTCCGGGAATCAAACTCGCGACACAAAGCGCAGAAAGCTAATCACTTAGGCTCTGCTCCAACGCGCCAACCATTCCAGTTGCAAGTTCACTCTGTTTGGATACGATCAGAAATAGTCGGAATTATGAATATAAGCGTTGCCATGGCAACCCGCAAAATGTTTACAAGGAATTTCACTATCACATGTAAACTTGTTCCGCAGTCTGCGTAATCCCACGTTGATGACGTCATCCTGAAAACGTCAAAGTAATTAGAACTGAAAAACAAAGAATCTATTTCGAGAACATTCCAAGCCTTGAACCTGCGCCCACTATCCGGCCGAACCGCAAAATTCCTTTTCTTATCTTGTGATAAAAGAAAATGTGGTTTGAAGCCTTGATACGACGATTACGCAAGATATTGGACCTTATCTCCTATTCAATCACCTTTGAGACTTGTACGATAAGTCTTGGCGCCTATAGTGACTGATATTTTAAGATTTGTGATACTGCCAAGAGTTGGTTTTGTTTCTTTGCCGTGTTATGGGGTCACAAGACAAGATTTTCTTGTCTTGTGACAGGGGTATATATGTATAGTCATTACTTGTCATGGGTTTTGACACTTCAATGATGTATGACAATGCTTATCATTGGTATATCGAACTGAATATTTATTTATTACTAGCGGGCCCAACAGACGTTGTCCTGTCCGAACGTCCTAGAACTCAATCGCAGCGCCACCTGGTCCAGTTGTGAATCAAAACCATCCAAGAACCCACTCAAATACACAAAAAATTTCATCAAAATCGGTCCAACCGCTTAGGAGGGGTTCAGTAACGTACGTACAGAAGAATCCTACTATCCTACTAATCCTACTCCTACTAATATTATACATGTGAAAGTTTGTGAGGATGGATGGATGGATATTTGTTACTCAATCACGCCAGAACGGCTGAACGGATCTGGATGAAATTTGGCACAGATATAGATTATAGTTTGGAATAGCACATAGGTTACTTTTATCCCCGAAAAATGTACGGGTTCGTAAACCACGCGGGCGAAGTCGCCGCCGGAAGCTATGCTATATATATATGAATAAAGTTAATTGCATTAAATTTAGACTAATTTTTTTTTTATGCCAACTTCTTTCTCAAATAATTTCCGTTTTGTTTGCCAGTGAGACGTTTCCAAGATGATCGGAAATATTCTAAGGTCCTTTCCTTTCTAGAAGACGCATCTGTGTTTCATGTCTTAACTCTGTGAGCCACAAACGAAAGCAACATCAGTTAAAGAGTCTCGGAAACCCGAAGATATTGAAATTCCGTTGCCTAGAACCTAGATACCATTATCAGTATTTATCTATACATATAAATAAAATTGGAGTGTCTGTTTGTAATATTGAAATAACCGTTTTTTACTACATGCATATGAATATATATACGGTACATTCACCAAAATAACATTTTTTACAATTTTTGTCTGTCTGTCTGTCTGTCTGTCTGTTTGTATAGGTTAATCTCTGAAATGGCTGTACCGATTTTGACGGGACTTTTATTGGCAGGTGGCTGATGTAATAAGGAGTAACTTAGGCTACTTTTATTTTAGAAAAATTCTTTTATTTTAGAAAAAAATAGGGTTAAGTGCATTTGGTCTCACCAAAAAAACACATTGTTAAGTTCCGACATCCACGCGAACGAAGTCGCGGGCACAGCTAGTCACCAATAAGTTCGATAAACACGAATTCCTAATATACACCTCCTTTGTTAATTTATCTTATTAGCACACGCCAAGATACAGTAGCTATCAAATTGATTATCTACCTAATTATATAAAATTTTCTACCGACCAGCCCCCAAAATCGTTTGACTAGAATAATTAAGATATTTGATTAGTTTTTCTACATTCCATTTTGGCTTTTTCTCTGATCACATGGTCTTAAACTGGCTTAACTGGAAGACCCTACATTGCTATGTAAAGGCTGGGATCTTGATGTTTTGCTGATTCCATTAAGTCTTCATTTTACGATTCCACTAAGTACTCGTATTATTGAAAATTTCTTGTCAAATGATCTGCTTAATTTAGAAGCCGGAAGTATAGTCACGACCAAAGCCAACGTTCAATTCCAAGGTCTCTACGTAAGAATTTTGTGTTATCAGTCACATGTTGCTTAGTCCATTGAACCCTTTGTATTCACAGTACAGTTGTTTCATTTTATGAAAATGTTAGTTTATAGGGAAAGGTGGTATCGATCAGGAATCGAGAATAAAGCCGTCTTAACATTTTTTAAAAATGACAAGTCTTGCACCGTCGTTTGTATTGGTTTCGGTAACTTCTGGGCTGAAACTATCTAGATTGCCGTCAACTCGCGAAGAAGAAGACTGGTTTCGGTGAAAATCTAAGAAGATTATTTTAAAATTAGCAAGGGAAAAGCTGTTACTGATGACATAGACTGACAACTGACCCTTAGTACAACTCCTCAATCTTGCAGCTGCACTAACACTATATATAAAAACGGTTGCTAAGCAAAGCGGAAACCAAAGAGTAAATGCTACTGTCAGAAATAAACAATGTTAAACAATCATCAATGTTAACAAAGGTTAAACAACTCAAGATTGCATTGAAACGAGAAACCGTAATATTGCTGAATACTTAACACTGTATTTTGTAAACAGGCAATGTTCAATTGACACTGTGTTTATAGTAAGAAATTAAACAATCATTTTTCTTTAACGATTCGACGGCCACATCTGGTTATACCGGAAGCCGACCCCAATATCGAGCATGTTGGGTTCAGCTTCTAATCCATAATTTTCCCCTTTGTTTAGACTCAGTCCTATCATATTGATTCCGATGGGTCTATGCACGATGCACCAATTCACGATGATTTCTTTACCAGTAAAGCGTCGGTTATATCTGGTCGGTTATATATTTCATTTCAGTCTTCTTTAAGAGGTCAGCTATTGTCGGTGGAGCAATAGCCACTGTTCTCTATCCTCTGCCTTCTTCTTCTGCGTTTTTAACTCTTGATACCATTTCACCCGTGTAGCTGTACTTGATGTTTACAGTATTCTGATCTTTCTGGGTTCTTATTCGAAATAGGTCTGTTGCTTCTCATGTTTAGAGGAATCTAATGTTTATCATCGATACAAATTAGGTGTCCAACTAAAGTTTAGATTCGTTAATTGTTGTTCTTGGCTGATGTCCAAGAAATTGGAAATATTCAGTTCATGGTCCACACGAAATTTTGTGTTTTTATTCGTTGAAGCGTTCATTTGTTTTGATCAACTTGTTTATTTGTTTTTATTTTTATGAAAGCAACATTACGTTTGTTGCGATGTCATACTAGCTGGCAATCGGAACTCATAATAGCCGCGTATATTAATTTATTTTTACACAAAGACCCGAAAAGCCAGTCCGTGACCCCTGCGGGTCAGGTAAACGTAGAACTACCCGTCATGATAATCGACTATACACCTATTTACATGTTTTTGAGTGTTACATAACATTTGATATGTTTTTCTATTCTATTTGAATAATATTTTGACTGCCTCATTGGTCTAGTGGTCGCAAGCGTGACTGCTGATCGTGACCTGGGTTCGATTCCCGGTCGGGCAGTGTTATTGGGTTTTTCTGTATGGAAATTATCGGTAGCAGTCACGGAGTCTAGAACTGTGCCCGGTAGATGGCAATACACGGGACTCAATAACGGCATCAGCGAAATGTGTACAGACTTGTACACCTCTGCCTAATCCTTTGGGGAATACAAGCGTGATGTTGACTAACCTTCTAAAAACCAGAACATATTCAAATATATACATTTCGCTAAATCACTAAACATTAACGTAGTTTATAGATCATTTAGAAAATCGTAAAACCCAGGTTACGGAAACCACGATGTCACATACAGCAGCTGTGCTTCATTTGCGACCACTTAAATAATAAAGCATTATAATCCTTCTGAATTTATCCTCCATTTGCCTAACAATGTGGCCTATAATCCAATTAACCTATATTAGGCTTTACGACACCTATTGGCTCATAAGCCAAAAATCTCAAGGCATAAAAATTATAGTTTAGTACTAATTTTAGTACCTTGGTTTTGTTCTGTCCACGTCTTCCCCGCGTCGTGCTCCTCATTACTGAGGGTCGTGATTCCCCCACGAAATAATTTTCGGTTTGACTATCTTACGCCACCTGTTCCTGTCTTTGGCGACGTGGGATGTTTCGTGGAGTTTCGTATCTAGAGAAGTGTATGTAGCGACTACTACTCGCAACATGGCAAAAAGTAAGGCGCTATCGGAGTGAAGCTACAACAACAAACCCTGAATCGCACTATGAAAGTTTAGAACGATTCTAACACATATACGAATCTCCGACATCAATCGTTGGGCTTCGGCCCGCCAGGCTGACCACCTTTCCTGGTCGGAGGATCCTCCCTTTTCAGTGGAGGAACACTGCACCTCGTTCCCCCAAATGTGGATCTGGTCGGATCAATTATTGGCTTCGACCTTTGAAACGTTTGCTGTTACCAGCAACTGTTCCAGGTTGTGAACATCATTGTCATCATTCTCCATACACTACATATGTATTATTCACTCCAATTTGAAGTTTTTCGGTATTCGCTCATATTTTGATGTCGATCCGATAACAAATCATGTCTGTGTTTTGAGTAATTGTGATAACGGTGAGTTATTTACGTGAACACTGAGATTTAGTCCGGTTCAATAATAATGTCTGCAGTAGATAGCATTTTGCGCAGTTCCGTTAAACAAAACTTGGGTAATATAACATCACGCCTTATTTTTAAAGGTTTGGCAGAGGCGTGCTATACACCCACATTTCGCTGACCCCGTTATTAAGTCCCATGTAATAAGGGGCAAGTATGATGCCATCTACAAAATATCAAATTCCAGGTTGCTAAGAATTCTAGAAATTCTCAATTATACTGCCGAATGAGGTATGGTGTTCTTCTATTGAAAATGGTGTGCCCTCCGACCAGGCAAGGCGGTTAAGCCTGGGGGCCTAAGCCCGACGGCTGATGTCGGACATTCATATGTGTTGAGAATCGTTGTAAAACCTCATACATGACAACAGAAAATCCTGAATTCTTGAATCGTGCGATTGACAACAGAAAATCCTGAATTCTTGAATCGCACGATTCAAGAATTCAGGATTTTCTGTTGTCACTGCACTCTGATCGATAGCTCTATTATTTTGTGCCATGTTGCGAGTATTCGCTTCACCCACTTTGTAGAGTATCCAAAGAAGGAAAGAAATAACAGCTCTTAACTTTCTTTTTCATATAAAAGTATGATTTATTGTCTGTACTATCATCTTTGGCATTGACATTAATTTGTTTATCTTTCCTCGTAAAACGGGGGTATCGGAAGTTTAATAGGTGCATGTCTGTTATAAGAAAGGTACAATAACAATATAATTAAAGTATAGCGTTATATTAAGCGTTTGTTAACTTTAAGTTGATCTCTTACATATTTTTTTATAATGTTCTGTTTATGATATTTCATGCAGTTTTCGATTTTCAATGCCCATTAAAGTTATCTAGCTGTTAATTTGACTTATCAGAGGAATTGATGAATAAAATCAGCCCATTATTGTCCTACTGTTGGGCACGGGTTTCTTCTCAGAATGAGAAAGGTTAGGTCTTAGTCCACCACGCTGGCCCGGTGCAGGTTGGTGTAAGGAAGAAGGAAGGTTTTTTATGAAACGAAATGAAATTATTTATTTTGCAATTAGGATTTTTTAATCACTTATACGTCTTTTTTAAACTATATAGATAATTAATGATCATATAACTACATACCTGACCTATATTCATAATACATAATGTGTTATATATTAGAATACATATATCTACTAATTCCGGTGGGGCAGTCTTGCCAAGTTCGTTATGTAACTAAAAATTCGTATTATTTTAGGTAGATATTATGTTTACAACATTAATTAATCATTTTTACTAACTACGTAGGTACATAGGTTAAGCGGCGCTTGATGCGGTCAGTCCTTGGATGGGTGATCATTTTTCACATATACCCCTCCGTGCCTCGAAAACACGTTAAGCAGTTGGTGCCGGGTGTCATATGAAGACCTATAATTATGACAGTCGTTACAGGTGTCAGTTATTTTGAAAAGAGTATCCATGAAGTTTCTTGCCGGTCTCTTTTCCATAGGACCAAGACACTGAAACCAAGCACCTAGATTCTCAACGTTTTAACAGTGCCTGCAAAGGCCCATTTGCAATAAAAAACTTTGACAATTTACGAACTACATGTAGTTGAAACTGTCCGTCTAGACACCATAACTCCTTAAATTGGTAACCCATACACAATGATGACTCCTCGAACACAGATCTAACCGAATCCGAAGCGCCATTTGGCACAAACGCAAGTTGTGAACACACAAATAGCACATAACTAAACAAAATCATATGACTACCACCTACGGACGGCCAACTATTTGTGTTATGCTTTCTTTAGACATTCTGGACTGTTTATTGGCTTATTTGGATGTTTATAACAGTCCTCACGTTATGAAGGGAGTAAAACTTTCGAAGGGCGCGATTTCTGAAATAAACTTCGAATACTGAAAATCTGGGACAGACGCCCTAGTGTAAGTTTCTTTCGACAAACTCGATTTGACGCATCGAACGCGTTCGACGCTCCGATTGGTCCGTATCGTGCTCTCCACCAATTGGAGCGCCGAACGCGTTTGATGCGTTAAATCGAGTTTGTCTAAAGCAACTTATACTAGGGCATCAAGTATGTTTTAGTGTCGCGGGTTCGATCCCCGCACGGAACAAATACACATTTGTATGATCTACAGATAGTTGTTTCGGGTTTGGTCGTGTACATGTGACATGTATGTTTGTAAACTGTACCCACGACACGGAAGAAATCCTAGGGTGGAGCAAAGTTCTTTAAAGAAAAAAAAAAAAGCCAAAAGTAATATGGATAGCGATTCATTATTATATTATTATCTTATGTCAATGTATTTTCTTATGTCTTCGATAACAGTAAATAGGTTAAACCCGATAACGTTACATACCTTAAGTCCACATTACATTTTTGCTACAACCAATTATTATTATTTTTACACTATCTTCTTAACGAGCTAATTAATTGTGGCTAATTTCGCTGGGCTGTCTTCGTTAGCTCACATTAAGCACCTCACGCATACAGGTTACAAGACAGGCGCTGTGATTACCTAATTCGGGGCAGTGGTTTAGCGATCGTCTGCTGTGACGTATCGCTGATTCGATTCCCGCACGTAACAAATAATTGTATGACCTATATCTAGTTGTTCCCGGTCTGGGTGTTTATAAACGCACCCACGATACAAGAGTTATTCCTAGTATGGGGTAACTACAAAAAAAGTAATCTAAACGCCAGACTGCTACTGAAAATTTCCTACCAGAATAACCCACTTGGTAATTGAATCCAGAACCTGACGTTCAATATCATACATTCTCCTAGCGCCTAGTCTCGACTTTTTAAGTGTCTGAAAAGGCCTAATTGAAATAAAAACTGACTTTCACATCTTACCCAAAAGGCAGGATTTAGATATCACGTAACTACCACCTGCATAACAACAATAGGGTATTGTAGAACTAATCGAAATCTAGGCATATTGCGAAAGGCGTATAAATCTATGAAGTCTGCACGTGCGCCCTTGCGAGCGACACGCGTGACCTATCTGAAGGACGTCCTTCCAGCGTGACGCGTCCTTGGGCAATGGTCCTTGGGACCTTTTAGAAGTACATATATTTATGACGAGATTACTCAAGTTACCTTTAGGGTTTAGTTCTGTCTTTCACGAGAATAAGATGTGTCTTTATATTGTAAGATTTTGAAATGGTAATTCATTCATTTTTTGTTATTCCTGAGACTAAATGCCCTTTTAAATGAATAATTACAAATGTCAAATAATCACCATAGTTTACGTGTCTTTAGATTGTTGAAAGATTCATTTTCATCTGTTTGACTGTTACTATGGACATTTGTACGTAGATAAATTTTTAATATGGCCTTCTTAGGCCCCCTGTTCTCAACTTGCTAATCGCCAGTTTTATAATGACTTAACATACTAGGGTGAGACAACAAGTTGGTGTATATACGTAATAACTATTAGGTAATCTGTGCCAATCCCCACCACTGGTAGCCCGCTAATTTGTACATAATTAACCTATTTTTTAATTTGTTTCAGCCTGCGAACCGTGAGAAAATGATGTCCAGGTCAGCGCTCGTTCTAGCCGCTCTTGGCCTCGGCTTATCCACATTTAGCGTCCGCCAGATGATCCTCCACCAAACCAGACGATTCTAGACCGCAACCCAGCCCCAGAAACAAACTTTAGCATTACGCTGGAACCCAAAAAGACATGTTAGATTAAAAATGTAAATCTTTCCTGTCTATGCCAAGCGCATTTTCTTACTCAAATAGATAAACAAAATATATATTTTTAAAGTTAGAAAATATGCGTTCGAAATTCCAATTTGGGTTCTGGACTCTTAAAAAAATTGTATAAGGAATGTGTATGAGAGAAAAAAATTGTAACTTATTTTTTTTTATATATTTTTTTTCTCTTAAATGATGTGTAGTACATTTAGACATAGGACGTAAGTTAATTTCGCGACGGATTTTAAGTGATGTTTTAGTATGAATGTGAGAAACGGTATTCGCGAATGTCTATGTGATGGAAACCAAATAAAAAAAATAGACACATAAAAACATATTTTGGCATTTTTATTTTTAACCTCTAAAACTTGGTGATGCCATCCAATTGTGCGGATGATGGATGCACTCAAGAGTGGGCACCCCCAGGCCTTAGTTGCAGAGAGAGTAGCGAGTACTACCTACCTTCAACCAAAGTAATAAAGAATGTACTTATACCATCTGCTGACCTCACACAACGTATAGAAATAGTTTATGTGAGAAGGTCGGCAGATGGTATACTTCTTTTGGTAATCTGTTTCAAGAATTTGCTCATCAATCATCCATAAAAGGAATAAACTAGGAGAAATAAATATAGCCCCATTGAAATTAATTTTGAATTATGCATCTCGTTCTACGTCATAGATATTTAGAGATACGCTCTGTGCTCATAAAAAGCGTAGCGTGTCATGATCATCATCATTGTCTGAAATCGGTAGTCTATTGTCATGACGCGCAGTAATAATTTCGTAGGAAACAATCCACGAAATAAACTATGCCCTTGGATCAGTGCCGGATTAACCACGTAGCAAGAGTAGCAATTGCTACGGGCCCCGCGTATTCAAACCCGACTGCCACCGCCTGAGCGTAATTTTTTGAGTGAAACTTATGAAGGTGTGGTCTATTGACTGACTTGATGTCACAAAAACGTGAAACGTTACACCTGTTTTCCTCGGTAAAATGGTAATCAATTATTTGGTTCGCGAAAACAAAACACTGAATTCCATACAGTAAACGCACAAGTTCTACAAAAATTCACTTTATACTTATGAGCCCATAGCAGATCATGGGCCCCTCGATAGAATTTGCTACTGGCCCCGCGCTTGCTTAATCCGGCACTGCCTTGGATGTATATAAATAAAGCAAAAAGGGCCCTAAAAAATTTACTATAAAAATGAAACATTTCAAAGGTCCTTTAATACACGATCATGATATAAACTACAATTTTGTTCAAAATATTGGCGGCCATGTCAACTTTGAACATGAATATCGAATTTAACATTCGAATCGTTTTCAAAAAATTGGTCTCATTCAACATCAAGATGACCGGCCACCACACATATTATGCTTTGAAATTGTTCTTAAAAAATGCTACCTAATTGCTACCATTTGCTACCTATCGTAAAATAATTGCTACCTATGCATTTTTTAAAATAAACCACTTTTTGGTGACCAGCCATCGTGGTTTATACGAACTACATGAAATTAACGAAATGTTCTTTGATCAATAATTGCTACCTATCTATCAATCTGGATTCCCTAAGATGTCAGAGCATATCTATGAATATACCTATAGACCATATATACATTGACGTTCTACACCGTAAAGAAAATTGCACATATTCTACGGTAAATTCGTTTCAAAGATAATAGTGTTTTTAACATTGCCCACACTAGGTTTTTTTCCTGAATTGAAAAGGCCAGGACGGTAACGATGATGGAACTAGGTAATACAATAAAAACCAATTCATAATAATTAACAATATATATTCTTAGTTACATACAATTATGCATTACACAACGCAACAACAAAAAATGCTTACATAATACAAATGTGTACTATAAATGCTCTGTATTGTTATCAAATAAAAATAGTAATCAAAATTCCCAATAAAATATTGTTTGACACAAACACATCTACTTGTATTCCCTGAAGGGGTTAGTCAGGCAGCGGTACACTTTTATACAGCTACATTTCGTTGATAGGTAAGCCTATTGCCATGTACCGGGCACATTTTCAAACATCGGGTTGCGGCTGATGATTTTATAACGTCAAATCAAGACAAACCCCGGACGCTCAGCAAAATTTCTATGAGTTTGTTAAAATTCAAACTAAGTGCCTGTCTAAATAGAGCTAAATTTTTTTCTGTCTCATATTAATATTCTTTTTACAAAATGAGTGATCAAATACTAAGAATTTAAAAATATGATTAACAAAAAATATTTAAAAGTAATACAAATAGAATAATAAAATAAAATAAAAAATAATTCAAAAATCTTAAGTAATGGGGAAAATAATTTTCTAGTTTTGCATCTCATAAAAGGCCTCAAAAATAGATGAAAAAAAAAACAACAAAAGTAGATTAACAAGGAGCTATATTTAAGTGTCAATACTTTGTTAAATGCAGTAAAAATCTGAACTTGTTCGATGATATATTACCATGCAAATATTGAAATTAAGCAGTATTATTATTTTGATTATTGATATTAGAAACTCAACTGTTAATTTACTTTAGTTGCTGGCTGTACCCAGAAAAACAAAAATATACTTTTGTTTCATACATACAAAACACGGTATTGTGTTAATTTTTAATTAACTTATTTAAAGTCCTTCAACAATAACTAAACAAGAAATAAAACAAAAAATATGCAATATGGCTGATGGTTTATACAGTAGAAATAGTAATTATTATTTCTTTATTAGGTACCTACATAATTATAATATTATGATTAATATTATTCAAAAGTGAGCTTGAGTGTACAAGAATATAGCGTCGTTGAAGTTCTAAAACACGTATGTCAAAAATAGCATCTTTTCAGAGTGAAAAATCTGCATAATTTTACCAGTACAATACCATTTTATATTTATTTCATTTTACGAGTTTCTATTGGACAATGCTTGTTTCTGATTGGCTGAAACAACGCGTCTTCCGGTTCTCCAGCAAATGCCGTCAAAACCGCCAAAAAAATCACTTACGTGGTGTTAAAACTTCAACGACGATATGTAATATAAAACTATGTAGATTTAATATATTTATTAGTGATCGTTCTATTAGAAATTCACATAGTATGAATGAATATATTGAATATGAATACAGAATGTGTATTCAATATACCTACTATTATTTTTCGGGTGATTTTTCGATATGTCAATGTTTATACGAAATCAAAATATATACTATACATAATTCGGCTGTAACGGCTTTCTTTGATAACGAAACGGAACTGTCTACCGAATATCAGTAGCGGTTGTTGAAACGCGCTATTTTAGTAGCGACCATTATCGGTATTTACGGTTCGCGCGAGCACGATAATGTTAAGCAATGTAGGTGTAACGAAAATTTCCAAACGTTGTGTGCTTTCAGTGCAACACAATCGAGTTAGATGTTAGCAGGTTATTTCAAAACGGTGAAACGAGCTATCCGCTATTGTGACGTTAGCTAGTTTCAATAACCTTTACGTCGCGCAACGACAACCGCTACACGACAAGATGAAAAAGCATCATTATAAGAATGTCGCAGTATACAGAAAACAAAACAGCACATTAAAGGTTACTTACCTATAAAAACAAGGACATCAAAGTGAAAAATGGGTAAGAATTTGTGCACTTTACACCTTAATTATGATATTATTCGGTACTTAACTTTATAATACATATCTACTTTTTACCCCAAATTTCGCTCGCTCTTGTGTATTCTTAAACTATCCAATCCCTTAACGTATATTTAAATTCTAAGTATTTTTATAATTTAAATAAAAATCACTAAACCATTATGCATTTAACTACATAATTATTCAAATCGCAATATCTACAAGCCAACATTTACCAGGAGTAATGAAACGGGGGTTAATTTGAACTTAATTAAACCGCACTGGACCTTTCCACTACCCAACACAACACGACATATCATACACGTCCATACACAATCCTCAGTCGGGCCTGCGTTCGATGTAGTAAATCGAATTTGTCGAAAGAAACTTACACTAGGGCCTCTGGTGGAGAGCACGAAACGGACCAATCGGAGCGCCGAACGCGTTCGATGTGTTAAATCGAGTTTGTCGAAAGAAACTTACACTAGGGCCTCTGATACTTACATTACGTTCTCGCATAGATTTAGAATGAAATTCTAAGTCTATGCGTTCTCGTAACTAAAACTGAGACAAACTATATCCTCATAATCCCCGGCGAACCAAGGAACTTTGGCAACACGACTTTTTAACCTTAAGTTGATTTAAAATCATAATTTTTGGACAATGCATGAACTTCGAAAAATATTGTTTCCAATATATGATTTTTATTTAGCTTTCCTTGAATTAACTATACCTATTTAATAAGTAACATATACCTATAGACTAGTAAGAGTTAATTTAACTACTACTTTTTCTATATTCACACGTACACGAAACGATTGATAACACCTGTCGAGAAAGAACAGGAAACGTATGAGGGCGCCACTTTTATCTTTTGATATTTTTTCTTTTTTTTCCCCTTTATTGCTAAGCAAAGCGCTACCCCTTAAAATGTCGTAAATTGTCTTATTCATGTTTTTTTGTGGAGAATATTTCTTTTTATCACAATCAATGTGGGGCAATGTTTTTTAAATAAAAAAAAAACTACACGTAATAGTAAAATGAACGCAACGGCGAACAAATGACAGATATAGCTCATTTTTTAGAACAGCTTTTATAGAAGAATTTCAGTATCTTCAAAATGATTTTCTATTCTTTCTTGAGAGATTGTTTTTCTTGTTTTCAAACCTAGAGCATTAAGCTAACCCTTAAAACGCAACCAATTACTTAATACTTATCTAATAGATATTATTATAAGCTTGACTTCCCGGCAAATAACGCAAATTCTTGGATTCCTGGATCGGCCTCACAGAAAACACATTATTTTACACCAGTTCAGTAATAAAAGCAATATTCGTTGGTGCCTATAGGTCGGCCTATGTTTAATAATCTATTTATTATTTATTGATAATTATGAAGTTATTCTGTTTTATTAGATTATTATTTCGAAGCCTTTGATTTTACTGATATTTCTGGTCTGTAGACCAAAGAAATATCCCTGTTTAGTATATATTTTTTTACAAATTATTTTTAAAACTGCAAGTACCTAACCAAATCATTTCCCATACATTAAAAACCACATAAAATCAATAATATTGATTATGACTTCAAAATATTTAAGTTGTGCCTATAATCATACTAATCCTATTTCTTATTACATTCCACTGCTCGACAACTATATTGAGTCACCTGGCGTCTCCCACTTTCATCTGCCAAGACAAGAGCCTCATTATAATAGTCGAGTAGTACATGCACAGTGAAGTTCACCATACAGAATACTGGACCGCACAGACTTAACCATTTGATCCATTAGAACGAATTTTAGAACCGTAGTTTTTGGTCGTCTCTTGCGGACCACATTTTCAGTTGTAGGTCATACATGACACAGGCGTTCAAAAGGTTAATTTGCCACCAACACGTCCAAGAATAGCCATTTAAACTAACACTGGTGCACTTACATAGTATTACAAAGAACTATTTTTCTAATAGACCTTGAAACTGAAAGAATACTAAATATATAACAATTTCTACTAAAATTAAGCTAAATACTCTCTACTTTAAAGAAGTCAAAGCAGCAATGGCGCAAGAGTGTACAGCTCGGCGGAAATTATCTGTGGAAATATACATTGACTCTAGATTCGTAAAAAAAATTCACGGCAGGTTAAAGTAACACAGCATTACGCCTATATTTCCCAAAGGGTTATGCAAAGGTGTATTGGATACCGAAACATCGTCAAAGTTGCTTTCGAGTTCCATGAAATACGGGGTGTTCTGGAATTAATTCATACTTCCATAAATATCTCCACCATTAAAAAAACAGCATGAAAAATGACGAATTATCTACAAGTTTGACTACGAAGGGACAGGGATTTCAAGGACTAGTGAACGAGGTCGAGATGTCCTTGAAAACTTGACGCTATGGCCTCTTAAAGTACTGCTCGTCCACCCGTTTGGCGAGAGCCACTAGGGACTCGTGTTTGCGGACGGTATCGGCCAGTTTCCGGCAAGGAAGCCGAGTGGTGATTATTGTGAACACGTGGCCGAATACTAGGGCGTCCAGTTCTGTTGGCCTGTGGAGAAAATGTAAGGGTTAATAAGTTACTATTAATTAATACTTATTATGTGTTTCAAATGAGAAAACAGGTGAACGGGGCCATTTTGAAAACATCTGCGCCGTACTTAAAGTTTAAACAGTGGATGTGTACAAAACAGGCCCCCGACATTTTAAGGGGTGCTAAATGTATTCTAATTTCTGAGATGAAAGTATTTTTTAAATTGTACAAATTAATCTAAACTTACTTATATTAAAAACTACTCTATTGTGGTCTAAAAAAAAAACAGAAATTAATAAATGGAAAAATAATAATTCTAATAAAAATGATACGTCAAAAATGAGCGCCGGAGCAAAAAGTAGGAAAATTTCCGAGTAATTAATTAAATACTACTAATAACTACCATACTGTAGTCAATTATAGTACAATATAATAAATCGTCGTTGTCAAACCAATATCTGCTATGTACACTTTTTGGAGACTTCGATTTTGTCACATAGCAGTTTTTATTTGACAATATCCTGGCTCATGTACACAGCACATTTTTTTGCGACCACAGTTCACTGAACAATGCTTGGAGACTTGGAGTCACATAAAGGTCATTGTATACGAAAATTTGTTTAGTAAACTAGTCATAATGGTGAAAATGTCGAAATCTGCAAAAAGTGCACATAGCAGACATTGACGCGACATTGACACGACGAAATACAATTTAATCGTTTACTACAAATAACTTCTACGAATAATTATGTAAAACTTACATGACAATTGCCATTCTGCATAAACTTGTTTGCCGACCGTACCATAGGATGAACATAACACAAGCGAAAAAAAATACAACCACAAATGAATCAGTTCCTACACAATGCAAATTGAGCTTTAAAATCACCTGCATTAGTTAGATCTTTATTTGTTTTTGAAAAAAGCCACCATTACGTATGAAAAATTTAACAGCCACATCAACCAAAAAACAGTGCATCCCTTTCTCGCTTATCGTCGCTTATATTACAACATAGCGAACGTGCAATTTTACCGTTATGCATGTTTTAAACTCTTTGGATAGAGAATTCAATTCCGCTTCAATTGCGCCAATCGGATTCAAGAAAATCTGCCAATTGTATCACCGCCATATATGTTGTCATATTGGTTCGTTCTTGGCGAAAACACCTCGGATCTACGCAGTCGCCATAGTGTTTTTGCGGTGTGAGTTCCGGTAATCATTTCCTTTTTTTAAGTACAAATTACAATGATTTTTGCTTCTTCTGTATAGTCGTATAAATACATTTTCGCGGTGTTATATATAATATAAGCGACGTTATATATGTTTTCATAAGATGATACGAAATAGCATGATTATTTGCGAAAGCAACTGTCACATTTTCTTACGTAGGAACCTAATATGAGGCGTTACTCCATCGCATTATAAAGAATATTTGTTTGCCTGATACTTTCCTATTGCGACTATAGTATGACACGGTGTAGGCAGAAAGGTTAAATCAAACAACCATATCAGACATAAACAAATAATTTAATAGAAAACATAAAAAAAATACTACTGACTGAAACGTACGACCTAAACTAATACATGTTAAGGTTTATGTTTCAAAAACAAGCAATTTTGCATCACTGTTCACCCGTCTAACAAAGTTGCGTTAAGATGTTCACAATGACAGATCACCTTGAAATGTCAATCGACCTCTAAATGGATAATTCACATTGGGACATTCAGCAATCAGCTAACTCTATTAAATCGTAAACTCTATTAAAGCGATTTTAATTTCAAAAAACAATAAATTTGCTCCATTTAACAATTGAATTCTTGTGGCACAAATTAAAATTAGTTACCAAAATATACATGAAATACACAACACTGCAATTTAATACCAAATCTCATAATACGCCAATCCGTGTATGAAAAATGGGAACCCGAAACGGCGTATTCCGTATTAGCGTAGTCATTAATCAATGTCGGCAACATCGGCGTAGTTATAAGCCGCGTTTCGCTGGCGTAGGTAGTTGAGTAGACGCTCAACACTTATTTCGTCATCGCTCGGGAATTTTAGCGTAGTTTTAGAATCTGTAATGACGGGAAAATGTCAATACGAAAAAGCGTATTAATACGATATTTCGTATCATACTTCTAAAAGTTAAAACGTTGTGAGGAGAAATACACTAGGAAAACGATCTTTTCGAAAATCAACTCAGCTTTTTCTATGTGCAACAATAAAAAAAAAATGCAAAAAAATAAACAAAAACCTGTGGAAGTCGGTGTGCGCGCGAACGGCAACATGTCTGACAAAGACTCTTTATCGCTATTTAAATCGAGTTCACACTTTCTTTCCGACTTCTTGTTACTGCCGTAGAAAAAAAAAGAAAATGGCTGATGTTATAACTTTCGTTAGTTATATATTTATATAGGAAAATAACCCTAAATATATCAGATATAGAGAGAATATCTATGACAATGCCTACTGGTAACCAGGAAAGTCTGAAAACCTATCTAACCTTAGTGTCAGCATCTCCCAGTAATTGGGTGGCGGAAGTCAGATAGCAGTCTGTGAAAAATACTGGAATTCAGCCGCATCTGGTTAGACTTGGAGCCGACCCCGAAATAAGGAAAAGGCTAGGCAGATGATAAAATATTACATCATCATATCATCAGCGATATTATGTTATGGAAAATCATCATCATCTAGCCTTTTCCCAACTACATTGTGGTAGGCTTCCAATCTAACCGGTTGCGGCTGAATATCAGTATTTTACACGGAGCAACTGCCATCTGACCTCCGCCACACAATTACTGGGAGACACTGACACTCTAAAGATAGAATGGTTGTGACTTTTCGGGCAGTTGACACCCGCAACGACGGTCGTAGATCTTCGTATGACACCCGGGACCAACTGCTTAACGTGCTTTCCAAAGCACGGAGGGGTCTCGATGTGTGAAAAATGGTCACCGATCCAAAGACTGACCGCGTCAAGCGCTGCATAACTAGCTTATATGGAAAATAAGTTCTGTAAAGCCAAGTACCTTATATTAGCAACATTAGAAAACAAATCCTTCTTTGATTTCAGCTTATTAATAACATTATTCGCATCGCTATCGCCGTAATCCTCGTCATTAATTATCTGTATCACATCTTCTGGCGCCGTCTCGAGCGAATTAGTCGTCTCACTCAAATCATTCTCTTCAATCGTATCCAAATATTCATTCACTTTGACATCAACAGGATCATATTTAGAATCGCACACAGTATTCGGAAACGCAATGACTTCAAAAGAATCATTCTTCTCGTTATCCGAATCGGTTTTTTCAGCGAATTCGTCTATTATGATTTCGTCGACTTTATCGAGGATATCTTCGACAATTTCTAGCATGTAGTTGTAGCGATCTTCGTCAATAAATGAATTCCTGTCGTATTTCTTTTGGGAATCGTATTTGCAAGTTATGTTGCCTTCCTTGGAAGTCATAATTATTATTTGTTTCGATGCGAATGGCTTGAAACCTGTGTTTAAGGAAAAAATACGTTTTGGAAAATGGCTTAAATATAGGATATCTTAATAATTGAGATGAAAAAACGTGATAAAGATATCTTTTTATATTGTATAATTCTTCTGTATGTATGTATGTCAGTGAACTAAACGGCTGGACCGATGTTGATGAATTTTTTCGTGTTTGTTTGTGTTCCTGGCTGGATTCGCAATTGGACCTGACCATTTTTTGGGCATGACGATGTCTCTCATCCGCTAGAAATTATAATACCTATATAATTTTATAAGTATCGTAAGTAAATACCAAAAATATCTCTGTTATTATATCCAATGCTATCTCTGCTTGTGTTGCGGATGCTCATGCGCGACTTCTTGATTCTCGTGCTGCGTTCAGACACGGTCCTCTCCGGGGAGAGCCGACGGCGGGACAGTTGGAACGCTTGCGTTACCAGGTACTCTTCTTGAGGCTGAGAGGGGACAGGGTTCAGAGATTTGGAAGGTTTAAGCAAAATTTGTCTGGTATACAACACACTTACAAGAATTACTGTTTTTTTAATATACTTTGCCCCACACTAGAATTTCTCCTGTATCGTGAGTACAGTTTACAAACATAGATGTCACATGCACACACAACCAGACCCGAAACAACTATCCTTAGGGGTTACGAATATTTGTTCCGTGCGGGATTCCGAACTCCGAACCCACGATACAGGAGAAAATCCTAGTGTGCGGCGTTTTTTTTTTTAATAAACAAACAAACATGTTAATTATTGCAATATGGCGTTAAAATAACACGCTTCTACTTTATTATACTTACCGTCATTGTCATGTGCGTCACATTGATGCACCTCAGTAGATGCCGCAATAAGGAACTTGTGATGCGCTTGATCAGCAGAGCGGCTTTGGCGCCGGACGCCATTAGGATTGCGCGCATGTGCCCGTAGACTAACGAGTCTAACGGGGTCGGGCTAGGGAGGAAGGGAGGAGGAATTAGGAAGGATTTTGAAGGGCTAGGGTGAAATTAGGATAAGGATACATACTGGTATGGCTAATTAGATTGTTATTCCAATTATACAATGAATTTCTTGTGAAAAAACTACTTTATAATAAAAAAACCCGTAAAATACTTCAGTAATATGGTTGGTCGCGTGGGGTCTTTGAAAATCAAGTCTCTTGCGCATGCGCAGACGTGATGGCGGTGAACTTTAATTACGTATTTTATTATTTTAGAAAGGTAACAAGATTATATGCCTACTATTCATATTTATAAAAAATTCAACAAACGAAATATGTAAATGTTTTAAAATAAAAATTTTGCCTAAATCATATAATATTATGCAGAATGGCACGTAAGTTTTACAATCGCGATGTCATATAAATTTAAATAATTATGCAATAAAATTACTACTTACGTGCTACCGAAGAAGTAATCTCGGTCGCCGAGCCGTTGACTCAGCGAGTTGCAACACTGCTCCACCTGGAATTTGTAAATCTACCCTCAGAAAACTATTTCTGAATTTCGGAAAAATGATTTTAAATTCAGACACTGCATGTAAGTCAAGTAAACCGGTAGGCTATCACTGAATAAGAAACCTATCTCCCTATTATAAAAAAAAATATTTAGCCGTAATTTCATAATTTTCTTAGGAGCCTGGAATTCTTGCTTGGAATTTCCTGGGCTCGATCCCTGAGTCAGGCAAAAAGTCATTAGGTTTTTCTATTACAACATTTCTAGCTGCTACTAGAGCTAGAAATATGCCCTGTATATGGCAAGAGGCTCGCCCCCCGTTCATCTACAGCCCGACTAAGCCCACTGTTGGGCATATACCTCTCTTTGAAAGTGCCATTTTTTACGCTCCTGCGCCAATCCGACCCCCGATGGCATTACATACGACTTAATAACAGAAACGGCGAAATGTGGGTATATACAATGACTTAGTGCGCCTCTGCCTAACCCTTTGGGGAATACAGACGTGATACTATGTTATATTTCCTCATACTCACATCAGCCAGCACCTGATCCAAGGTCTTATCATACCAGTGTAGTGCCTTTAGCCTCTTGATGACGGCGTTCCGTTTGGCCCTGGTCTGCAACCAGCCTAACGGCCAGGGGTACACCGAGGAATTGCGGACCTTAGTGACAGCGTTGAACGTGTCGTTGTCTACCCAGGATATGTAGAGCTGACGGAGAATACCATTTTAATTATGTTTTTCTTGGCCATGTAATAAAGAGTTCTGTGGTATGCTTAGCTTATGGAGTGGCGGTCCGATGGGGGGTGGAGTCGTAGGGGTAATCTTGCTCAATTTTAATATGACGTATATATATGGTGTCCGCTTTACTAATCGTTCTCACTTCTATCATAGAAAATATAATTCACAAAACGTTGTTAAACAGAATCACCCCATTTTCGACAAATGTGCAAACCACGCCAACAAATCCATGTTGGATTTGTTCCTATTCACACGCAGTTTCAAGACCGATACATTAAAAGAGCTCTACAAACTCTATAAGGCAGTTTAAGGTACCAACCTCAGCATTAACCAGCACATTAGTAATAAGGCTCATATACGCCCTCATCTCCGCCTTCTCCTCCGTGCTCAGTCTCCCACAAAGCGACACTCCCTTGTTGGCCGCGAACTGCACGATGGGCTCCAGTTCCGACACCACGAACGCGCCACACTTGATGAACGGCACGCGGCCCGAAGGCGACATGAACTCCGCGTTCCAACGCATTTCTACCTCGAAAGGAAGGTTGCACATCTGTGGAGACGGGAACAATTTGAATACACACTCACGAGATCGAAAGATTGGGTCTCAAAATCCAATTCTGTGTTTACGAATACGGTACCAAGGTTTCTGGCCGCAGCCAGTTATTGAGACAATTGCCTCCAGCAGAATCTGTAAGTATAATGCTTGTGTTGGTGTTGGTTGGTGTATCAATAAATTTAAATCCCACCAAAAACATTTCATGTAAAATGTTGCCAAGACGACATAAGGTTTGCCCTGTGAAAAAGATATCAGATCTCATGTAGAGCCAAGCTTCTGAATCTACACGGCCTAACTCTACCGACCCTAACTTCACAAATTCTATATATCAGTAAAAATGTATGGCTTCGCCGTTTCGCTACCGTCGTGGAGGTGATGCGAATATTTAGTTTCTGAAGTAAGTAACGAAACAGCCAAGCCATACATTTTTACTGATATATTATTAATTTGTAACCCTTATGTACCTGTAATTTGTATGCGTACTTTACTGCTAGTATAAGTTTGGTTATGATATTCAAAGTGTTGAGAGTCTAATTCTTTGGTGAGTGGTTGATGAAAATGAACATAACCTTACCTTTAAGAAAGCCTGCACAGCAAGACAGCTGGCATTGTCCGGCAGCAGTATCTGCTCCACCTCGTAAGGCTGGAACAGTTTGACATTCTCTGGCCATGGCTCCTGGGCTGCAAGGTATTTTATAAAGGTTATCTATGTGTCGTTTGTTTAGTAGTAGTAGTTTGCATGTTAATATGTGCTACTAATCTTTGTATTTAACATTTTGAATGCCACATATTGATTGGACCCGTTTTTTAAATTAATAAGATATGATAGAGTAACCCAAACTTAAATTTTATTATTGAAATGTCTTTAAAGAGTTTTAATTATAGACCTAAAATTCTTTGTTTTTTTATTTAACTTTAATTCATTGATCAATATTCATTATTTATTATGTATTGACTTTATTAATAATAAGAAATAGTTATTCTTCTTGCTCTGAAATATATAATGGTAAATAAGTATACAAATAAAAAATAAATCACCCCTAAACATCGACATCATAAAGGCATTCAAAAAGTTAAAACTAATAGGCACAAACCACAATGAAACAGTCAATTAATCCAGTCTTGTTTGGAGTTTCCATTGTATGATTTGAAACTATAAAGTATACACAACCACATTTATTATGTAATATTATAATCTAGTTACTAAAGTTATATAAACAGGGGTACTATTTACAAATATTTTGTTGTAATGGTATTACAAAATAATCTAATGAATTAAATAATTAACGGAATCAGGTGTTACTTTGAGGAAATCAAATATATTATGCTGCATATTGCACCCTAAACTAGTTTGGCAGGATTAAAACTAAATACTCTAGTTGCATATCTTGTATTAAATAAATTCAGCCCATTACTGTCCCATTGCTAGGCAAAAACCTCTTCTAAGAATGAGAAGGATAGGCCGTAATCCACCAAATATTCTTGGTGCGGGTTGGCAGAATACACACACCATCTAGAACTTTCATGGGGCCTTCTCAGCTCTACAAGTTTTCTCAATATATTTTTTCGCCATTAACACAAATGATAATCAAATATTGATCCCCACATGATTACGAAGTCAGTGGTGCAGGTTTGAACTCAGACTCCCCTGTATAGAAAGCAAGCGTTTAACCACTTGGTTATCACTAATTTAGAACAAATATTAAAAAAAAAAGATGATCATTAATTATTTTTTGCCTGTTTGATGTATACTGCTCTAACAAATTAAACACATATCATATGTCACCCAGTAAAACGAGCTATCAACCTAAAGTCTCAATAAATGTCAAATTGAGACTGCAACAGATAACTGCAGTAGATAACAAAAAATATTTTTTACTCAAAATGTCGATTTATAAATTACAAATTTATTGATGTATAACTCAACTTTATAGCAGAAATATATATCGCACATCGGCAACAAGTGTCACAACACGTTATATGTACTTTTCGGGTAATCACTATTTTCTTTTAACTTATAATTCCATTATTTTTTATTTGTGATCGCCTATCTTATGGGATACTCATCTCAACTTCGTATTTTGTGTTGCGACTCTCTCGTTTCCGATGTGCGATATATCCAGTACCAAGTATCAAACAGAATGGGCCATTTATAATCTTCTTCTGAAAGCTACAGTTGCCAAAATACTATACAGTACTTCACACACTAGTCCATTATGAGACTAGAGATAATTTCATAACATTGGATGATATCATCACTTCTACTAACACTGTTATGAAACAGTACAAAATCATATAAAGGTTGAACAGTTAGTTGCTGAAAAAAATTAACAAATCCTAGATTGAATTGTTCCTTCATGCAAAGAGGACTTTTAATTTATAATGTTTATCTTGTACAGTCAGCAACAAAAAGATGTATAAGATATACACATAGTGAAATTCAAAAGCTGGTTTTAGAGGAAATAGTGATTGAAATCTTGACCAGTTTCATACATAGTATCTGTGGATACATAAAAATACATGCAATCATTTAATTTTTTTTTTATTTTAACCAATTCCTTTCAAAGAATAAGCATTTGAATTTTGCTACATGTATAATTTTTTTTTGATGCTGACTGTACTCATGAATGATAAATTTCTATAATAGATAAGATATGAGAATTTATGCATGTTGATTTCTTCTGATATGATTTGTAGTCCGGAAATAAACAGAAACAATGTCAGAGATTACCAACACTGACTGTCCTGTTCCCTAAAAATATACAAGGACCTATGTGAAATATAATGTAGGATTTAAACACAACATCAATGTTTATATAATGTCACACTTTTGACCAGGGTGAATACACTGTGAGGTTATGTACAAAAATGTACAAAAATATTCAAAAAATCATCAATTACACATAAAACTAGTTAATATTATATACTATAACGCAACACAATTAAACACGTAACACTTTTTAGCGGAAAAATACTCAAAATCACACATTAAAGCAAAATATTGTACCAATAACGAACGGATCCTCGATACCCAATTTCATAGCTAAACAGAGTATTAGACAGTGTCCGAGTATCCAAAATGACGCAATACCAGTAATATAGCTCTATTTAGGACACCTTGGTGCTAAAATTAAATATTTGTGTCAAACAAAACAATATCAATTTTACAAACAAAATTATGTAACTTCATTATGTTCAAAATAGTTCCGATATTTTGTTAAATAACTTACCGTTAAGCTGTGTAATTATGGAATCCGTTAAGTGGAATTCCGGCATGATACTTAAGTTATCACAATGATTAATAAGTAAATACAATTATATTATTTTATCGAAAATACAAAAAGATATTCACAAAAACCAATTTCACGTTATTCTATTTGACAGTAGCTGTCACTTTTTTAGTTACCAAAAATTTAACACAAATTTTCTACTATCATATTACATTATTTAGTAGGTACTTAAAAAACTATCGTTTCTATACTGGGTTCGGTGATTCTTTGGGTGGGAGGAATTCGTAGGAACCACAATTTATAAGAAGTCCGTAAACAGAACAACAGTGACCCATGCTATTTGGTTAGAGATATGAATTCTTATGTTCTTTACAAAAAGTTAATCAAGGAATTCTTAAAAGCAAAGTCTAGACACCCTAAGTACTATATTACTAAATTATTTGTGAATTTCTCTATGAAACAGCTCGTCTAGCAGTAGTGGTACCAACAGTAATGTTATTGCAAGAATTTTATAAAACTCTATTACATTTTTGTGATAATATCACAGGCATTTATTAAATACTAACAAACTTCGTACGGGTAGCAGAGCATATATGCCTTCATTCAGCCTGTTACGTCGAGCATTTACTCGGCGCACACTAGTAAAGCTCCCAGTAGCTATGATTTTTTCCGACATCTTTAACTATCATCGTTATATTTCAGCCAATTTACACAAAACTTTAATGAATTATACACATTAACCTTCCTCATGAATCACTCTGTCTATTGGTGAAAACCGCATGAAAATCCGTTTAGTAGTTTTTGAGTTTATCGCGAACAAATAGACGCGGGCGGCACTTTTATAATATATAGTGATAGTGATTGACCATAGATTTCAGTATTTCTGATGATGACCATGTTGAATAATGGCTACTAGACCGCAATAGGCTGAGAGTTCAGAGGACGAGTAACATAATGTAACTATCCGAGCGAGATACGCCTTTCTTATGCAGGACGTGTATACATGAGAATATGTTAATATCATTTTCGTACTATAGCGGCCTGTGATTACGTGATTATAATACTTAAAAAAAATTACCCATTTGAATGAGTTTAGTGATGTTATCGCCGACACATGCAACATTATTATTCAATAAATTTATTCCAAATGCAAATTCTTCGTCATCGAAAAAATCAAACGGTCGCTCAGGAGGCTCTGCTGCTTTAGCATTAACTGTAGAAAGATTTGACTCAGAATGTATGAGGTCGATGTATTTGTTAAAAATTGCTTCTCCTCTGCTAGGAGATGATGATCGTGTCATTGGTGGAGACCTTGAGGTCCAGTCTCCAGAAACTGTATTTCGCGGTTCTCTCATGTTACATGCACTCATTTCTAATTTTTCGTTCAGTTAGCCTAAAATAATTTAACAAAATCTGTAAAAATGTTGTACTGTCAAAATTTCCTTGACTTTTTGTTTTTTAAGCCGTTATTTTTTGTTTGCTGATCCAATCTTTTTACAAAATAACGTAACTCTTTCAGTTGATGAAATATATTAATTTATTGTTGTGATGTTTTTGCGATTTCTGAACGAGAGACGCCATGCATTATATCAGTGCTACTAGCTTTGAAATATTGGTAATATTTATAAATAAATTCTTGTTTTTATCATAATACTTAATTAATTAGGCCACTGCTTTCACGTCTTATAATAAGAGCAGCGGTAATGTTTTATTTTACGGTTCTTTTTTGTGGCCCAAAAACTGCTTCAGTATGACAACAGACCTTCAGACAAGTTGTATTATTAGATTTAGGATAACATTGATGGCAACACTCTTTTATGTCATTCTCTTGAAATTCACGTTTATTTACATGATAGTCGTACGAAAATATAAAATAAATATTAGTTATTAGTTGAGTGAAAAGTAAAGCAGACTAATAAGAATGGCAGACGTGCTTGATATTGAGAACTCCGAAGAATTCGAAGTAGACGAGGACGGGGAACGTAAGTAATTTCAGAATGTTTTGAGGCATTATTTTTGATCGCATTTCAGTTATTTCGGCATCGTAGCGGTTTAGTAGTTTTCCCTTGTCAATCTATTACATTATTGTAGTTAGCCATGCTATATTTGCTGTATTAATCATCCAATTAAAGCAAAATTTTTTAGGTTAACTTTCTAGTTGAATGAACTGTATTTAGGCTCTAAATTCCGTTATAATTATCTAGTGTATACTCTCAGTGCGTTTCAATATACATTTGAGACATATTTAAGTAGTATTTTTTATGTTTTTCAGAGGGAATCGCCCGTTTGAAGGAAAAGGCGCGTAAACGTAAAGGTAGAGGCTTTGGCAGTGAAGCCGGCAGTGGAGGCGCTTCAGAGAGAGGCAACAGGGGCAGGTAACTAGCGACAAAATAATGTATCTGTTTCACATCGAAATATTAACCAAACGAATGGATCTCGAAGAAACAAAGGGGATTGAAGGTAGTATGCGAGATTCTGTAGTTTCTGCCTACCGTCCTGAGAGAAAGGTGTCGTGTTATGCATCAACTAAACAATAAGCAATTTTTCATAAAAGGGTCATATATAAAACAGACCTATACTAAAACATTACATATTATAATGAAAACAAAAACTCAAAAATACCCAGGCAAAGGATAAATAATAACAAAATTGTGAATGATATATTTTGGAAGAGGCTTATATCGCATAGATCTTATTGTACTAGACTTTTACATATTTTAAAACAAAACAAAACCCATTCTTTTTGCCTTCCAAATCTCTCTATATCAAGCAACCTCTATAGAAACCTCCTTCCTCCAAGATTCATAATAATTTGTTATTTATAGATATGACAGCCTTGCTCCCGAGGGTGATGGCAACACACCAGGCCCACAGCGGTCAGTGGAGGGCTGGATATTGTTTGTCAGCAATGTACATGAAGAGGCTCAGGAGGAGGATATACAGGTGATATTTTGTTCTTTTATTTGCTTTACTGCTTGGTCAATGAATATTGAAAAAATAAACAAAGGTATGTTCTGACTGATATCCATATTCTAATTCAAACAAATATCTATACAATTCTAATAAAAATGCTTTATAGATTTCTAGGAATTAAACTTATTTTGCTGATTGTGAGGCCCTTGAGGTTCATTTCCTGGGTCAGGCAGAAATTGTCTGTTAGAAAAATTCTTAATTTAGAGTTATGCATGGTAGATGGCAATAGGGTCACTCCCTATTACATGGGACCCAATAACAGCATCAACGAAATATTGGCGTGATGCTATGCTATATACATTGTGAAGTAGCAACATTTTAATATGTTAATTTGTTTGTTTTTTTATTACAGAATCAGTTTTCAGAGTTTGGTGAAATCAAGAACATCCACTTGAACCTGGACAGACGTACTGGTTTCCTCAAAGGTTATGCACTGGTAGAGTACGAGACATACAAGCAAGCAGCTGTGAGTATATCATTTCTATACATTTTTCAATTTGAATATAATTTGCGTTAATGGTTACGAAAAACATTGTGAGGAAACTTGCACACTTTGCACTCCTTAAAGTTATCGATGTGTGTGTGTATAGCCCGCCAACCGCGTTAAGTCTGTGTGGTGGGTTAAAGGACTTTATCAGTACCATCCACAGTGCGGTTTACCATTGCTGTCCATGAGTGTCTTTTTGATTGTATCAGTCTCCGAGTTGCGCTTTGCCCCAGTCTCATCCACGCTTGACCCGCGATAGCAACAATGTCGTATGCCTATCTCGTCGGCGGATAGCGCCCTTAACTCTTCTCATTTTGAGAACTAGTACAATATTACAATAATTACACAGTACATTATTACAATAATGGGATGAATTAGTATTCACAAATGGATGACTGTCGCCGTGACGTCATGACTAAGTGTCGCCTTACGTAGCTGAATGCACAACGGGTGTGGCCTGAACTCACGACCTCTACCTAGCCAGTGAGCCACTCCAACCATTGGGCTATTGCCATTTGACGGAAATATATGCGCAAATCAGATTGCTACTTAAATAATCCCTGTTTGTTCAACCAGAGTGCGCGTGAGGCTCTCGACGGCGCAGACATCCTTGGCCAGCCAATATCAGTGGACTGGTGCTTCGTCAAAGGACCCACCAAGGGCCATAAGAAGAGGCGGTAGAATCTAATATATTATATAAGCTATACTTATAAACATTGTTTTTTATTTCATTGGCATCACAAACTGATTTTTTGATTGGTAACACTTACCTTTTGAAGGGTTACCATAAACTGTCGTCGTCAGGCAGTTTAATGACTAACAAACTGCCCGACTACTATGTATCACGATGTAGTTTTTAGGTTTTTCCATCAGGTCAAATTTATTGCTAGACCTGATGGAAATTAACTATTTCCATCAGGTCTAGCACAGACCATTGCTGGATATAGGAACCCAAGCGGCGATTCCCCGAGGTCTACATGTAGTCGATCCCAGTTCTACTATAATTAAGTATTCCATTTCAAAATCTTCATTTCTATCATTTAATTTTTTCATTGACCTATTTCGTATTTCAACACAAAGGATATGTTAAGATTGGTTTTACATTGTTTCAAGCCCTGTTGAAGAAAAAATAGCACATATAAATGTGTATATGGTAGGTATATATATATATATATATTTTATATGTGTGTTCATTCAGTTTACAGGCGACACCCCCACCCCGACCCTTGCTCGAGCCAGCCCGCGCTGTGCCAGTAGTAACGAATCAAATGTCCCTAAATAACCACGATCAGATCCAGCAAGGTAGCAAGCTGAGGTTCGAGTCCCTTGGAACACCCTTAGCAGTGTTGCTTAATATTATTTAATTTGGTCGGCTGGAGGCTCTTCTGGTCTCGCCACATGCCCGGTTAAGCAGTAAAAGCTCCCTGAACTAACTGAGTGCTGAGCTAAGTAATTGAACAATGTTTATAAGTAAAATTGACTAAATCTGTAATTAAAACATCGCAGCAGCGTAATGTATCGCACTTTGTATTATTAATATACCTAATGTATTATGTATTTGTTTGCTATATTTAAACCGATATGATTAATATGTGTAGTTCTGTGAAAAAGGCATGAAATAACGTATGTATGTGTGGAACTGCTTTGATCCAGTGGTGAAAAGCGTGAGGTGTTGAATTCATTACCCAGGGTGGGATTATTGCTGAGTTATACTCAGAGTTCAATAATGTCAAATGTGTCGCCCTTGTTAATTGGACTCAATAACTGCGGCGAAATGTGGATGTACATGAAGAGCATCAAAAATGTTTATACACGTAGCGAAATTCAAACGCTTATTCTTAGAAATCGATCGGTTAAAATCATAAAATTTCTAATGACTATATATTTTTATGTATCCGCAGATACTGTCTAAAATTGGTCAAGATTTTAATCAGTACCGCGTCTAAAAATCGCTTTTGAAGTTCATTAAGTGTATACATGTTATTGATAAATGTGAGTGTACCTACAACTAACAGTACATACAGTTCTGCCTAACCTTTCGGAAATACAAGCTTGATGCTACGTGTAGAATTAAAAAATTAAAGTTAATTCTTAAATTGGTGATGGAATTAGCGGGATCAATAAATATTAATTATCGTCATAAAATGTTTTGTTTCCAATAGATTTATAGTTTGTATAGTAATATCTTTACATGTCACATAATTTTGATTTTTATCTAGTGGATATAAAGTATAATAGTAGTATATAGAGAGGTATAAAGAGGTCAAGGAGACTGTACTGGAGAGAGAAAAATAGAAAGAACTTCATCAGCTACACCGACATGATCAAAGGTAAATAAGAAAAAGAAGAAATAAGAAATCTTTGTAATGTTCATTCATCAACATTCTAGTAGCAGCACGGAGTCTGTAACTGTGCCCGGTAGATGGCAATAGTAACTTTAACTAGTAACTAGATTTCGTCTGGGTGTATTTTGTATTTATAATCTTAGTGTATTACTGCAATAGTATATAAAATAATGCTATGTCCTACTCCAGGACCCACGCTACCTCTTTATAAAATTTGATTACGATCGGTTCAGTGGTTTAGTCGTAATGAGGCAACAAACAGACCGAATTACTTTCATATTTCTCGTGTGGGTTATCAGTGGTGTCAGTGGCATTGAAATTTGTTAATAAGGTAAAATTAAATCATAGACATAATATTCTAAATTCTAGGTATATATCTTATGTACACATGCACACGTTTATAGTTCACTTCTGTTCATCCTACGGTAGCCTGGAAGAGGTCCCTGATTATAATAAGGGCGCCCATTGCATATGCTAATTGTAATTTTTATGTAAATGTTTTTGAATAACTGTCGTGTGCAATAAAGCGTATATCTATCTATTGTTTACTGGAATATTAACAGTATTGTCTATACTACGCTACCTACCTATTAACTCCAAATGGTGATATTTTTCTCAAAATTTTTAATGACCGATCATATAATTATATATTTTGAAAATAAAACGCCAATTAGAAAAGAAAGATATTTATTTCTCAAACATAAATCAATTTACTTCATGTGGATCATGTGCGCGAGCGACCAATCATGTCTCAGCTCTGCGAGGTCTTCAATACGCACTCCTGCGCTGGTTACGATACCCAGTTGGTAGCGCTGGAATGCGCGAGCGTCACGGTAGAAGAGAACCTCCATACATTTGCGGACCAGTGCCCTGGGGAAGAAAAAAATATATTAATTTTTCTGTACTTCGGACTGATCAAGTTACCAGCACAATCTACGTAACCATTTTCAGGAAAAATCTAGTGTATGAACGCGTATTAAAACAAGCTGAAATTAGGCGACCATTCTTCAAGAAAGATGACCGGGAAATGTATTTCAGAACTCAGTCATTGGTTACATTCAGGTTACATTATAATAATAAATATGTTGTTGCATTTTACTGGGATATCTTTTGTGCCTTATAATACTGGCATAAGGTTCAAAATGGAAAAAGATTTATCAAACACATTCACACCACTAATCCAAGGCTTTTGTACCAATGTAATGTACTAAATAAACTGTTCTAATACATAATGCTTTCGAAACTTACTTAGCAGCCTCTTCATCCAAGGTGCCCTTGTCAACAGCCTCACGAACCAGAGGTGTCGCCATGTAAGCACCGAGACCCGTGGCGATGGCTGCGTCTTCGTATGCTGTGCCCAATTTGTCTACAGCACCTAAGAAGGGTTCACCGTCCTGGGGTGAAAGATTTGATTAGTAACTATAAAAATCGAGACTATATGGAAACAACAAAGTTCTCAATGGCAAACCATAGTTTGATCTCAATACATGTGACTTGGATCAGCAAAATGTAGGTGTTCATTAGTACAGCTCTGCCTTTGGGGCGTCATTTAGGCGTGATCTCAAATAATTATTTAAAAAAATAGCCGTTTGTAGCGTTACAGGCTGGCTTGGGGTCCACAATGATGCACAGATGGTATTACTTGACGTTATTTACAGAGCGCAAATCGTGACACTCGCTCACCCGTCTCGTCGCACACTACCACGCCCACATCGAGCGCCTCTAGCGAGCTGTTGGGAACGTAACTCCCGGGGTTGCTATTCCCGTTTTAGGGATCCCTACACGCTATACGTTTCGATAATACACCTAAATTCTAGATTCTATTTGCTTGACTAATCCAGTATAGTAAAATATTCAAGTAGTTGAAAACCACAACTGCATTCAAAATTGTGTGCTAGTTTGGATGTTCTGTCCCTATTTGGACTAAGGCAACTAGGGACTAAGATAGAACCATTAAGTCACCTGCATTCCAGCTACAACGTAGTTGCTCCACAAGGGGTCCATCTTGCTTCTCTTGTTGTACAGCACTCGGGTCAGCCAGCAGTGCAGGGAGCGAGGTTTAAGGAGTAGACCATCACCGATGCATTGCTCGTCGATACTGTGGACAAGTGATAGGTTTGTATGGTGGACTAAACTGTGCAAGACTGATGAGCAGATCCAATTTTTTTTCAAATGTTGTCCCAGTGTGCCATAGTGTGCAGTCTTTCATTCTTTATAGTGCTCCAAAAGAAGAACAAATTAAAGTTGCTTGTTATCTTCTTTATTATAATGATTTATTTTTATTCTTAATGTTTATTAGTTAAGTCCCATTTTAAACAAAACAAAAGGCTTAATTTCACTGATAGTACAGCAGGTGTTTGATACACAGTCATCTGTTTAAAAATAAAACTTTTATGTGTTCATCATTTTCATTTTATTCTTTTGTTTTTGGTGAACATGGTCCAAAATTGAACATTGGTATTATTCTTATCAATTCTATAGAATCTTTTAATTTCTAAATACTCACATTTTCTGTTCAATTATGTCCTTCAAGTATTGATAGTCGGCATAATCACCACCGTTGCCAAGCAGGATCAGATCATTAACTTTCATGACACGGGGGCAGTCACGGAACCTGGCCAGTGTGCCATAGGATCCAAGAGTGTCAGCTGCAATCACACAGCCTTTGTCGAACTTGACTCCAATGACTGTGGTTGTTGTTGTGATTGGGTTCGCAGAGCTAGAAAAGAAATTTATGATAGTCACTTGATATGTTTAAATAATTGTCTTCTGATAACATATGATAGACATATTTAGGTGTATATTTTCAGAGTGTGGCTTGCTTTTGGATTTGTAGGTATCAACAACTGATCAAGTCTTTCAAGAATATAGATTATTGTTATCTGTTGTCTGCTGCTTGGGAGTCAAAAAATACTATGTCAGACTTAACCAATGCATAGGTTATTGTTTAAATTTTTTTCTTTATTTCAGAATTGGAAAATAAGGATAAATAATCCAATATTAACTGGTTTTTAAACAGCAAGTAGTAATCTTGATTACTTATATATAATGGATAGTAGCCAAATTAAACTTACTGGGCTCTGAATTCCTGTACGGGCTGATGTCTGGGTCCAAAGCTTGAAGAGTTTCCAGGAAAGTTGTAAAACGCTCCTGGGGCAGGACCGTTCTGCCAGAAAGGCGCTGGATTCATCATATCTCCCATAAAAGCCATTTTAATATTATTTTTTAATTTGTCTACTAATAAAATACTTCTTGTAACAAAATAAGAATCCTCACACAATGACAAGCCGCAACGAATTTGACGGAAAATGACAAACAGTTTTTAGTTACGTTTCGATACAGAGATAATAAATTTTCTTTTTAATAAAATTTTAATAAACACAAAATTATTTAATTTTCTCATTTCTGAGAAACTTATATAATCGATATTTAATATTTTGAGCACAAATTAATGTTAGTATTTATATATGTATTCATTTGGGATGAAGCGAAACGTAACATTTCGTTCAAAAATTTGCACTATATAAAATCTATATGAGAATAAAAATATAATGTTCGTATACGTAAAAGAAAAATAAAAATTGTAAAAAGTAATAAACAATTAAGATAAGATAAGATAAGATAGATTTATTTGTTGTTGCGTAATTTCATTGAATAACTGGCGAAATTTTTCATTTTTGATTAGTATTTGAAGAGATTTGTACTTTTTGCAGCTAACTTCATACATATTGCCGGCGTTCAGTTTCTGAACGAAACATCACTTGTTAAGTGTTGCTAAATTCACGTTCTTTCGTTTTCCTCTCAAAAAATTGACACAACAAAATGTCTAAAAGAGGTTCGTGAAATTATAAAATATCCATTTTGATCACGTTAATTTGTGTTAAAATCTATCAGAGAGCATGTGTGAAGCGAAACTAGTATTATATTTGTTTGGGGGACACGTATATTTTTCATATTCACTTGGTATTTTGTGAGTAGTAGTGTTGTGATGAAAAATGTATGAAGTGTGGTTTTTTTGTTTTAAGGACGTGGTGGTTCCGCGGGAGCGAAGTTCCGCATCTCGCTGGGTCTCCCGGTGGGAGCCGTCATTAACTGCGCAGACAACACAGGTCAGAAACACGTTTATTTTGTAATACTAACATAACCTAAATTGGCACGTTCGACTGAACACTGATGATGATATTTATCGGACGCACTATGTGTGTTGATATACAATGATTTCTTCCTTGGCTGTGTCTGAAGTCGTTCAGTATAATTTGTAAAACAACAAATGAGTAACTTTCCCACAGTTGGGCAAACCAAACTACTTTTAGATTCAACATGTATTGGCGCCAAGATAGAAAGGTGGAAAACCTAGAAGTTACTTAAAGCTCCTAACTACATTACTATGATCCTATACAACAATAGTTTTGGTCGTTTTGGTCTGGAGAAACAGTAAATATCCCTGCTTTCTCTGTGTCTACTAAGAATTTCATGCCAAACTGAACTGAACTGACTGAAATTTGATCAAAGTGTTTCAATTTTCAAGGTTACTAAAATGTGGTCACATGATAGTCCTGAGATCAAAACAAAGAGTAGTTCTACAATGAGTATCACAATCAACTTTGGGTTTGCTTACTCCTTGGTGAAAAGATAAGGCCAGCAGCATGGGTTTGAGCAGAACAAGTATCTTTCCATGCACTAAAGAACAATACCACATGACCATCCACAAAGAAACTGCTCTAAACTAGTTTTATTCTAAAAAGTACGGTAATGTTAGGTTATAGTACATCATAAGTTATACAAAATGGTATTTGAAATTTTCCAGGAGCCAAGAACCTGTATGTGATTGCCGTGCAGGGTATTAAGGGTCGCCTGAACAGGCTTCCCGCTGCCGGATCTGGAGACATGATTGTCGCTACCGTCAAGAAGGGCAAACCTGAACTCAGGAAAAAGGTATGGGTTTGCAAATATTGCCTGTGGAATGTTTTGCCAGTTTGGAAAAAGCATGACAATAATTTTGATGCGATTTAGAGACAATTTTTGAAATATATTATCTTTCTGTACCAGCTAAACTAAGCTTACACATCATGGAATGTATACTGACAAACTGCTTTTGAACTGCAAGCCAGATGTAAAAAAAATTATCAAATAAATGGCACATGTGCATAGTAACTCGCAATCAGACGGTGATATCTTGAGCACAGATTTGAGGCTGTCATTTCATAGAAATAGTTATGTCACTTGAACATATCAAGTACTCTCTAAAACTACCCTCTAACCAAGATCACCACTGAACATTGTTCTGTTATAAATATGTACTATAATTACTGTAAATGTCTTGTAGTTGATGCAACTGAATTTTCACAACACTATTACAGTTAGATTGCAGTTTCTATATTGTTTGTCAGTCTTGATTCAGAAATCTGCCTCAGTTTGAGTAATGGAAGAGATTCTGTTGTAAATCCTACTAAAATAATTCTTATCAAACTATACCTCTTTCCTACAAAATTCATTGAAAATTTATAGAAAATATTTTGGAAATGACAAATTAGATGATCTTATTATTCACGATAAATTAAACGCGAGCTATGATGGCAATTCACAATGATAAAAAGCTTGGATGAATTTGACAAGAATATATATCTGCCACCCTTTTCTCATGGTTTATAATAGAAAGAGAGATACTGTTTGTTAGCTGGTCACATCTAAACTGCTAGGTTAATGCCTCCATATGATTTCCAAGCTGTTCTATTGTTAGAAAAGAAAGAGTTATAGTGAGACTAAATTATTGGTAAACAACATAATCAATACCAATATAGATGATGCATCCTTTTGACTTAAACAATGAACAAGAATGGAATTGCTATGATGATACGCCATAGGGTTTCGCTAATTATTTCCTCTGAACTGTTAATACAGTGTGTTGATATGCCTTGGCTGACTGAGTGATTCCATTATTATAAATAAATAACATACTAATTATAAACGAATGATTAAAAACTGCATTGACATAGCTAGATTTTTGAGAAAACTGTTTGAATTGAATGTGTGATATTTTTACTGACAAATTAATTATAAAGTATTGCATTTTTTTATATTTAATGATTAAATTCTAGTGATTTCATGAATCATTAGAAACTAATGCTTGATCATAGGTTTTAGTCTCTTTGTGTTTGATGACTAAATGGCTTATGGTCCATATATTGGGCTATGTGTTAGTTTGTGACCATAATATTAAACATACCTATCCAGATTTATAATAAACTGTTCTTGTTTAGACTGAATGCCAACCCCAACAAAGTTGGAAATAATAGATGTTAAGCAGAAATTAGGATCAGATTTTCACTTACACATACTATGGTTAACTTTTCATTAATATCTTTGTGTTTTTTTTATTTTTTTCAAAGGTAATGCCTGCAGTGGTGATCAGACAACGGAAACCGTTCAGGAGGCGGGACGGGGTGTTCATATACTTCGAAGATAACGCAGGCGTCATAGTGAATAACAAGGGCGAGATGAAAGGCTCAGCCATCACCGGCCCTGTTGCTAAGGAGTGCGCGGATCTCTGGCCCCGTATCGCTTCTAACGCCAGCTCTATAGCCTGAGTTAATATACGGTTAAGATAAATCATGATGTTTTATTTTGTACAATAATCCTACTTTCCCTGATGTTTAGAACTGCCCTATAGTTATAGCGGTCACAGTGCCGAGTACGGTCTCCGGATTAGGAAGAGCATCGGCGACATGGATGTACTGTACACCTCTGTCTAATCCTTCGGGCAATAGTCGTGACGCTATGTAATATCTGTGCTGTTTGATACATAAACGTAGCAAAGCTGTTAGTATATTGAAGTGAATGGTTTTTTTCAATTTCGTTTGACGGAAGAGCCGTAAATCCAGTCCAGTGCTCTTTTTTAGTATAAGTTACCGGGAGTGCCGACACTCCCCATCGACTCGATCCGACACCGTATGGTGGGCTTCGGGAACTCTTAGAAGAACCCACCGAGCCCACCATCAAATGGACTCACCGGAGGGGGTGATTGTAGGACATACTGCACCTACTGAAATTATTGCTTGATATACACAAAAACGTCAGGTGTATAGCCTTCGCAAGCGATGTGGAAGAAGCGTACGTTAGGGTGGCTCGTAGCTATCTTTAGTTTCTGCCTACCATCATAGGTGCGTGAAGTTATGTAGGTATGTCATAAATACCGCCTTTATACCGATGGCTACCTACATTATAACTAAGGCGAGTTAATTAAGAATAATACGTAAAGCTATGAAATTTATTTCGATCTGAAGATGGATATAATTTGTCAACAATCATGGAATCCGTTTTGAGGCATTCCAAGCAATGTAAAGACTACTTCAATGCAGTGTGTCAAGTGACGGTAAAAATAAGTATAAAAAGCAAGGTTGCTTCATGAAAATAACATTTCACCATTGCAGTTATCCCGTGACCAAAAATAATATACCTACGTTACTTGATTACCTGTAATCGCTTTGGCTGAAACCTCGGTAAATAACACGTAACGATAAAATAATAAAAACGGATTAGAAGACCGTGATATCGAGGTACAATCATTGTTGTCAATCAAACAGACAGTAACATGTGCACAAGTTTACGATTGTTAAAGAATAAAAATGCCAGCAAATTTTAACAACCATACATTTGGTTTTAAACCATTTATTTAGCCATTCAATATCTGGTTAAGACATTTATTTCCCATAAGAATATTACATTCATTTGGCTGAGAAATACAGGATTATAATACTCGTACGTACATGCAAATAAGTGCCGGAGCGATAAATTATACCTACAGTATTCAGTCACTTGTCACATTTATAATATCATCAAACAGAAAGTTAAATAAATGTGGGTATGTTCAAAAAATTAGATCAAAGCGTTGTAAACATTCCTCATTAGACTAAACTATTGAATATCAACACTGGCAATGGCCATATTACGTGTCGAAAATCGAAACACATCAATTGCTATCATAAGTTTCATTTATTCATTAATATTTTTATAGAGTTATTAAATGTGTGATGTTAACTAATTATTATGTTGTGTATGTAGGTTCTTTAGATATTATATTTTTGGAGTACATAAAAATATATAATTAGATAATATACGATACATTACAACAAAGAAACATATAATGTTTTCCATTTCGAAGCCGTGCCTAATAATCTAGACCAGGGGTTCCTAAACTTTTAAGATAACGGAACACTCACCAAACACCTTTTATTTTATGTAACCCCATATCAAATACCTAAAGGGCGGAGTGCGCCCGGCCTGGCCATAGTCCGGGCTGAATTCTTTCTAATTACCTACCTACTTACATAACAGTAATGGGTTCTTATCATATTTTGCGCTATTTCAAAATAATATTTGTACTTAACTATGGTATTATTTAACAGCCATAATTTCGCGGAACCCTGTTGACTTTTCTACGGAACCCCTAGGTTCCGCGGAACCCATTTTAGGAATCGCTAATCTAGACCACAACGTGTGTGGTCTTGCTTGAGGTTACGTGAATGATTTAGAATTTTATATCCTAATCAGAGAATGGACGGGAGTTGCGAGTGCTGCCCAACTGTTTCACCTCGCGAGGAATAGAGAGGAGTTTGCAAAGCTGATTGCCGACCTTCGCTAGTCGGAGGAAAGAAGAAGAAGAAGAATCAGATAATATGGTGATTATACGAATACCTAAATCTAGAAAACAAATAAGTGGTTATTCTATACTATTAGTAGGAATTATATGAACATAATTTTGATCTATTAAAAAAAATGAGATTATTTTGATCTATTAAATAGTAAATTGTTAGTTAACCTGCTTTACACCTACACGTCCCATATTTACTAAGTAGGAAGCAAATTGATCCAAGAATGATCAATAATAAATAACATTACAACATAAACTAAAATTACGAAAAAACATGTAAAATAGATATTCTTCAAAAAATGTGGAACGCTTCACGATTTTGCGTGTCATCCTTGCGCAGGGGCCATGCTAATCTTCTCTGTATCGTTCCAATTTTAGTATATGTACTGCCGAAGCAAGTACGACTATAATGCTCGAAATATTGTATATATATTACAAACGTTGAAAACACTGATAGCGCGATTCAGGATTGTATGTAATGTGTCAGTTTTATATGGAGATTAAGTACAGCGCCATCTATCGCCACTGATGACACTACTTTGAAAGCAACAATAGCCCAGCTGCCGATGGTGGGTCATTGTGAGTTTAATTCCTGGTTGAAATATTTTGTAGTATTATTCACAGGTATTATTACAAAGTTTATTACATCTAGGAACTAACATAGCTTTTAGGCGAATTTTTCAGTAGTGGGGTATTCGTTAATAATCGAAAGCTTTAAATCCTTTTGCGCAGCTTTACGTAACTTGCTTTAAACATAATTCTTTTCAGAGGACCTAGTGTTTTTTTTTTTTTTTGATGGCTCCATAATTTTGATGACATTTCAAATAAAAAGCGATTGTGGATGGCAATTTGTTTAGGGCTGGTCGAAAATAGTAGAAACTAGTGAACGAATCATGGTCTACCGAGATTATTTTTATGGGATAGGCGGCAAATCAGCAGACGGATTGCCTGATGGTAAGCGATTACCGTCGCCCATGGACACCCGTAACACCAGAGAAGTCAGAAGTGCATTGCCGGCCAGATACGAAATACTGTAAAACAATTTCGTCAAATAGTTTTAGTTCAGTTCATTGACTGTGAAGCTTCTTTAAACCATTGTACTGTACTGTATTGTATGATATCCCTGCTGGAAGCCAGTAGTGGTGGGACGAAAATGGGGAAAAATTCCCCCCCCCCGTCATATTAACAAGCAAACACGTTGTTGATTTCTAAACAATACTTGGAACATGAGCCATATTTGTCTATTGCTAAAATTGAGTAGTTAACTATAAGTTGCAAGGTGTGTGTGACCCCGGCCCACATTACGTCCATTCATAAATAACACTTATTGTCTGATGCTTAAGGTTCACAGGATCTGTGACCATCCTTGACCTTGCAGCCAAAATGTATATTTCAAACTTAAAGTTTTGAGTTGGCCAAAAACGCATCGTAATATTTATTTATTTAATTTTTTATGCAATTACTAGCTTCTGCGCGCGGCTTCGCCCGCGTGGTTTACGATCTCGTACATTTTTCGGGATAAAAAGTAGCCTATGTGCTATTCCAGACTATAATCTATCTCTGTGCCAAATTTCATCCAGATCCGTTCAGCCGTTCTGGCGTGAAAGGGTAACAAAGATCCATCCATCCTCACAAACTTTCACATTTATAATATTAGTAGGATAGGATGTGCTGAGGTGGACTTAATGCCTTAAGGATTTATTTTCCAGTCGACCTTAGAGTGAAGCAGTGAGAAAGGATGGTAGATGCACGAACTTTACTCGTTTCATGAAATCATGCATTGTTTGTTAGAATCGAACCCGGGCACACACGGTCTGTAGTTGCACATATTCATATTATTGAGGGAAATTCAAATAAAACACAAAAAAATAAAATATTCGGTATATTATGTACTATGGTACAAGTTTATGCGTTTTCAGCCAGTTTAGCTTGCGCTTGCGCATGTTATCTTCAAACTCAATAAAAACAAGTAATATCACACAAGACTTGGTCCTCACATGACAAATTGAAAAACAAGAAAGCTTTTTTTAAATCGAAACTGGCTACGAGTCTGCTGAAGCAACAAACAAATAAATAAATGTCATTATTTTTATCTTTTCATACTGAAACAAAATTACATTACCTACACAATGTTCTTTGACGAAAATGATCGTCTAGAGATTTTTTAATCTGGTCAAAAAGAAAGTGACTTAAAAAAAATGTAAAAAAAGAATAGAAACAGAAATCTTTAGAATTACTTATTTTTAGACTTGAAACGGTTCATTGCACTAATTGGTTTGACAGTTGTGTTTAATATCTTCCCTTTCGTTCTTATTTTACCCGTTAGAAAAAGAGAAACATATTTTCAAAATTTCTGAATTGACACCAATGTTTACCTACTATACAAGCTTCATAGGAAACGCGGGCGTTTTAAAAATAATGAGTAGATTTACTAATTTAGATAAAAAACAGTAATCTCAACACCAAAAGGAAAGAGAAACATAAAAATATTCAACAGAGATTAAAGTCAAGTACGTGAGGGTCTAGTTACAGTGGTTTATTGTATGCTAATATAGTACAAGTTCACGCGTTTTCTGCGGCCAGTTTAGCTTGAGCTTGCTTCATCTTCAAACGTCGCTGGCTCCGCTTCCTCGCTAGCGGTATACTGCCCACTAGCTTACCAGATTTCTGGAGAGCTATTAGTTTTGCCGATTTACTCTGTAAACATAAAATTAACATTTTAACAGCATCACGCCTGTATTCCCCGAAGGGTCAGGCAGAGGGCTACCGGGCTACTACATCTACTATAATTTAAATAAGGAGTTATGTCAAGAGGATCACTCTCGTCCTATCAGCAACTGTCCAGCCTTTTCTCAAGTCGGTCGGCTCCCAGTCTAACCAGATGCGGCTGAATATCAATATTTCATACGGAGCGACTGCCATTATTTGATCTCCGGCACCCAAACTGCTGAGTCTATACTTACCAAACTGCTGATTTTCGTACGAGTGTCATAGGTATTCGTATCCGAGGCACAGAGGATGAGCGGTCACCCATCCAAGGACTGACCGTAGCGCTGTTTAACTTCGCAGATCTTCGCTGAAACTGACCTACGCAGTAGCTGAAGCCATAGTCTCTAGAAGCTGTGTAAATGTTAATGTATATATTACCTTGGCATTCGCCTTAGAGACTTTTCCTTTCTTCGGCGCGGTGTACAACACATTTATTCTTTTATTACCGAGCATTGAATGATGTTTTGATAACGCGAACTGCGAAATATTAAACAATATTTTATATTCAGATGTGTGGACAGTGGCTCACGCCGTATTTTCAAGTTATAAATTAATAAAACCTATGAAATTCGCATCGACATTGTCTAGGATGCCAAATAATCTCAGGTTTCGTCGTTCCTGGACACCAGGTTTTCTCCATGCGAGAAAGTTCAAACATGTTTGCCATAGCAATGGCGTGCAAAAATTATTTTGAATTTACAATGCATTACAATATTAAGTTATTATACAGTATATTATTATTATTATGCATAGTTCATAAATGTATAGCCATGCACACTAATTTAGGGTTTTGTATTACGGATTTAAATCAATATTGTAAATAAAAATCAATGCATCACTTGAGAACGGCAGATTTGGGTGTTTTTTTTTTTTTGTCGTTTTCGTTATTGTCAGTACAAGGTTTGTATGGAAGAAATTTTTAGGACAATCCACTGGAAATTTTGATGGAATGTTTGTATGAAAATCTCAATATTTTCTTCATTAGTAAATTTCACCCGTGCGAAGCTGGGGCGGGTCACTAGTTGTATAAAAAGGTGTTGTAAGAGTGTTTTTTCTGCCATACCTCGTAGCTAGGTTCATTGCTGAGCTCCAGGTATGCTATAGCACTCTTCTTGCCCTGCATGTTCTTGGGGAACCGTATGTCTATTATGTGTTCGTTCATCTCTGAGAAATGTTTCATTATCTGGAAAGAATAAATTGAATAAAGAATAATGTGGGAGTAACTATTGAAGTGATGTCAACCATCATTAATTTGACGGCACGGTTGGCGCTGTGGTTGAGAGATCGACTGCTGAGCTACGTGTCGCGGGTTCGATTCCCGCACGGAACAAATATTTGTATGATCTACAGATAGTTGTTTCGGGTCTGGGTCTTTGTGTATGTGAATATACACTGTACCTCGGAAAGCACATAAAGCCGCTGGTCCTGCGCCTGATCTCTCTTCGGTCGTATCGGATTGCCGTCCCATCAGACTATTAGAGTGAAGGAATAGAGAGCGCACCTATGTTTGCGCACACACTTGAGCTCTATAATATCTCCTGCGTAGTTGGCTAAAGTAATTGATGATATTGTTTATAGAATAGAATAGAATATTCATTTATTTTCATAGAGTATTTGTAGAGAGCAGTAGAGTTGTGGAGTGGACCTGTTTAATAAATACTTCATGGAAGAAGAGATAATTTTTAATATTAAAATAAAAAAATTGCTTTGCTACCTTGTCCTTGTCAACATCCAGTGGCAGGTTGCCCAAAAACACAACATATCTCTTAGGACCTTTAACTTTCTTAACCAACTGTTCTCTCTTCTCCTTCTTAACAACATCTTTTTCTTTAGCCTTCAGACTATCACCATCTTCTTTCTTCTTTTTTGGCTTATCTGGTTTATCGGTAACTTTGACGGCCTCACTAGCAACATTTTCCCCTTTTAATGCAGTTTTGAGCAAGTTATAGAGTATACGGATACGTCTTAATTCGGAATCTGTGAGGTTCGCTGAACCCTTTAGAATGGATTGGATTTTGTTGTTTATTATTTCTGGGACCAGGATATTGGATGTGCCTTGAAGAGAGTCTCTGATTGCTTGGCGGATGCGGCCTGGAACATAGATTATTTTTTGTAGAGCACTGTTTGGGAAAATTTTTAGATAAACTTTTGGGAGGAGCCAATAGATGTAGACAGTTTTAAACAATGTGTTGTTGGAAGTCTTAATAGTATAAGCACTCCATCTACTGCTGATATTAGGCCTCTTAATAACTACCATATACCACTGATATATATGAAACTAACAACAGAAATCAGAAAAAAAAAATGAGTAAACAGATTTTAGATAAAAAAAATCATTCTTTTTATTAAATTAAGACTGTTGTTAGCTCTCACCTTTTAATGTATTGAAGGTTGGTTACACACAAAACTCATATACAGAAGCAGTTGTATACATAGATATAGAATAATATAAATAATTTTTAAGGCAGGGTTGATTCAGTGGTTAAGCAATTGGTTTTCTGCAGCTGTGGATTTGATTCCCACATGGGACAAATTGTATGATCTACAGATAGTCAAGCTGGGTCCCAAAAAAAGAATTGTCCATACCAGCTTAAAATAGACAAGATTCTACGCAAAGCGTCTTCTGGCATTACTCAAGAAACTAAGATTGATTTTATGAATTATTTATTTACTTATTTCCACCACTACGCAAAAAACACACTTCAATGTGGATTTGCAGACATCAGCCCGATATACAAATACCGAATAGACCAGATTCTGAATAAAGGAAATGGAGGCATCTACCCTGTAGTGTTACAAATCAGCTAAAATAATAATACATACCTTTTTGATTATTTGTCATCTGTACCTTCAGGAATTTGTTAACCAGTTCTTGATCTTTAAATATCGGGTATCTGTCACCAAAATCTTCAGCTGCATTTTCTACGTTTTTACGTTTTAAACCTTTCTGCGTAGGTTCCACAGCGGTTGGCTCGGGGTCAGTCCTATCCAGCTTTATGTTTTTCGGTTCTGAAGTAGTGCCTTTCGTTTTGGGTTTCCTTTTGCGCTTCCTCGCGATAGCCGCTGATGGTTTTAATATTACATCCATTCTGTAATATACAATAAAACATATATGAAAGAAATAAAATAAATATTTTTTAGGTTTTAAGTACATAAATTGCTATTGTAAAAGATTACATTCAATTTGTTGTTTAACAGAGGTATTTAGATACCTTCAGTGTTTAATATTCAGTTTAAATAAAACGCTTTGCCTTATCAATAACCTGCACATGGATTTGTTTATAACTTATAGGTTATAATTGTGCGTACCAATATTTTGACTTAAAAGTCAAATATTTAAGACTAAAATTACATTATAGCGAGTAGTTATCATAATATTGATCGAGTTTAGCGTAAAACAGCTAACGTGGTTACCACTTTTATGCCCAATGACACGTGCAAGTCGCTCTAGATAAGAATTCACACGTAAAATTTGCAGCGATGGTTGTACTGACCTTATTAATTGTTGAACAGTTGATGTAAGTGTTCAAGTATACAGCTAATTTCTCCTATTTCATGGTATTTTATAAATAAAACTGGGAATTTTTCAGTAGTAGTAATTTGTTTTGTTTATTTTGACAGTACTATGACAACTGAACTGTCTGACCGTCTGTCTGTCAGACGCTGTCGATTGACATTCGGACTTTTTCGTTTCGTTTAGAAATACATACATACATACATAAAATCACGCCTTTTCCCATGGGGGTAGGCAGAAACTACAGAACGCCACGTGCTACGATCCTTACATAACCCTTTTGCTTCATCTGCATTCATGCATCGTTTCATACATGAACGCCGGTTGTGGGTACTGCGCACCTGACCTTTTTGAAGGACATCACCAATAAGGTCCGTATATGTCGGGCGTCTCCACTAATAACCGCGTTATAAATCTTTTTCGTTAATCGCCTTTCATCTATCCTCTTTACATGGCCAAACCAACTAAGCATACCTTTCTCTATCCTTGTCACTACATTTTCTTTCAGACCGCAACGATCTCTTATCACGCTATTTATAAATACATATTTTTTCCAATATTTCTTTCGTAATGTTATTTCATTATTTTGTATTCTTTTTTTTTGTTTTATCCGCTTTGAACTGTTTATGCCGAAAAAAATATTATTTTATTTTATTATATATTTTTTATGGAATTTTTATTCGAAACACTTGTATAACTCATATTACGATATGAGTTTTAAAAGTGTAACGTTTTAATAAGTTTGTATTTGTCTTATTTAATGCATGTTAATTTAAGATTTTTAATTATAAATTAACTTATTAATTTTTTGAAGAGAATATCCATGGAGTTTCTTGAACCGTGCGCCTAGAGTCTGGACTTTTGAAAAATGCCTGGGAAAGGTTAGTTGAAATAAAAAAAATTGACTTTGACTTGATTCATACCCTTATATAAATACGAATAAATGTAAAAGAAATGTAATTTTTCGTGTAAAATATTTTTATTAACTTTCAATAGTTGAGTATCTATTTAGGTAAGTTTCGTCTTTTGTTCTGTTTGGTTTTAAAGCAGAATTTTGGCAATATGTGGGTCTCCGGTATTGTGTTGGTGATAGAAATGGGCTGATATTATTGTAAATTGATTTGCTGATCATTAAAGCCGGTGTGGTCAATATTTAATTATAACTGCTTCATTGGTCTACTGGTCGTAAGCATGGCTGCCGAGCGTGAGATCCCGGGTTCAATGGTCGGGTCGGGCAAAGTCTAATGGGATTTTCTCTTAGACATTTGTCGCCAACAGCGCAGATTGAACTCTGTAGGTGTACATACTATTGCCTAATCTTAATCCTTTCGGGACTACAGGCGTGATGCTATGTTATGTTTTATGTTAAAAAGGATTTAAATACAGTTCCAGTATTCATAAATGTTTGGACCCCAACTCTTACGTTCTAAAACGACGTCATAATTTATTTAAATGTGTAAGTCAATACCCACTTCTGTTGAAGATATTTTTTATCGTTATTTATTTAATAGACAACCTAACAGTGTTAGTTGCGATGAATCATTGGTTCAGTGGCAAGAAAAATGAGTCATATGAGTATATATAGCGGAGGCGAAGTTTGATTTCTGGGTTGGAAAAAAATTGGGTACTGGCACACACACTTCCTTGGGTTGTCGACACAGTTTTTTTGTCGCTGACCTTGTTGTATATTCTTGATCGAAGAAGATCTGAGAAGAAATTTACTGATTAATTGTCTTATTAAACTGCCTACAGTCTGTTTTTCAGACAGAAAAACCCAATAACACTGCCCCATCCCGATATTGAACCCAGGATCTCATTTTCAGCATTGATTAATAATCATGGGCATTAATATGACCTGTTTAATTAATAGCGTTTCATCATCATCATCAGCCAGAAAACGTCCACTGCTGAACGAAGGCCTCCCCCAAGGGGGGGTTTGCCATAATCCCCACGCTTGGCAGGCGGCTTGGGGATCGCAGTGGCTCACCGATTAGTGAGAGGACGCCGCTGCCCGTCCTCCGGTGTCTGGCCGCAGTTTTAAGACGTACCCGGGTTTAATACCAAAAAAGCTTTGGTAAGTTAGCTTATTAATATTTATTAGCTAATTAATATTTGACCCAATTTTGATTTCGTTCTGGAATAACCCTGCCTTAAACATCGTAAAATAATAAACTTAATCGCATTATGACAAAAAGAGGTCGCATTCTTATTTCGTATTACCTCAGTGTGAAAAAAGATGGCCAAGAATGATAAACATTTAGAAAATATGGATTCTGTAGGTTTTAAGAATAAACATTGCCCAAGGAGATCATTTGATCTCTTTGGGCAATGTTGTTTTACGCTTTATGCTTCCATATAAAATTCCGGTATGCATGTGTTCTTAATTCTTCTCGTCCTAAACGGCTTGATCGATTTTGATGATTTTTTTTGGTACTTATGAGGTCAACTGAACGGTTCGTAGCTATAATTGAACCTGGTAGATGGCACTTTTGTCGAGATCGAGAAAAGGGTTCGCTAGTCTACTTTTAAAACGAATCGGAAAGGCAAACAATTCGCACGTGATACAAAAACATTTTTTTTTATAAAATTGACATCCATTTATGTCATCGTAGATTCTATTTTCAAATTGAAATTTTGTCATTCATTTTTTCTCTCATCACAAAAAGCATCCGCATAACGGCTAAGTTCTTTTATTTCAGTCTGGTCTAATTATTGTGCGCGGTTTCAGCATTAATTGATTCATTGTTGTTGGGCAGTCAAGCAAGCTTATTAGGTCTTATAACGGGGATGCCATTAGGCCATAAAACGAAATGGGGTTACTGAAAATGCTTGATGAGACGTTAAAGCGATGAGTACTGTGAATTCGTTTTATTTTTCTCTCACGCCTTTTTTCTCCGAAGGGTTAGGCAGAGGAGTACAACTTCATTTCACCGATGCCGTTAATGTCCTATGTAATAGCAGGCAAACTTATTACAGATACTTATTACTTATTAGACAAATACCGTACTACTAGTAAGAATTCCCATATAAAAAAAAAAATACAATAACACTTTGCTTGATCCGAAGTCGAATCTAGGACCTTTCGCTCCGAGTCGTGCTTGTGACAGTACATATTATCAAGGAGGCAGTTAGTATACTATTATTTTGTTTTTTTTTTTTTTTCATAACATAACATAATAATCACGCCTGTATTCCCCAAGCGATAGGCCGAGGTATACTATTGTACACCCACAATTCGCCGATGCTGTTATTAAGTCCCATGTAATGGGGTGCGAGCCTACTGCCCACTACCGGGCACAGTTCCAGACTCCGTGCTGCTACTGAGAATTCCCATATTGAAAAACCCAATAACACTTTGCTCTACCTGGGAATCGAACCTAGGACCTCACGCTCAGCAGTCGTGCTTGCCACCACTAGACCAATTAGGCAGTCTTTTCTTTTTCATCGATCAATTTTTCCCTGTCCGGTTTACCAGCTATCTAGGCGGGGTGCAGCAAACAGCTTCCACAACAGTGACGAAACCTGAGATCGTTTGGCGCAAAGAGGGCAGTCAACCTCAATACTATCAAATAATGATTGGTTGGTTGTTTGTGCCGATAGCCAAAAGAAGACCTGTGGCAGGAGGATGTTATTGATTAACAAGTTTGGTATTACCCATGCTCTATGGTCCTATTAGTGACTGGACACCAATTTTCACATTTTATGACACTTTTATAGATGTGCAACGTAGATTTAGTCGCAAGCGACTGAGGTCCTTTATTCTTGAGTCGGGCAAATTGTTGTTGGATTTTTCTGTATGGAAAGTTGGCTTACAGCGGTACCTGCCTACATTTCTGCCTAATCCGTCGGGTAGTGCAGGTGTGATGGTACGTATATGTTCTGTCAAGTTATCCTATGAAGGTTGCCTTCTATACAGAATGGTCTGAGTGTGATCCCGGCTCGCACGTTGCTCTGACTCTCCGAATTTAAGTGCGGATCAGAATATAAAACTTTTTAGGGCTCAAAATGCATATGGTATGTCTGCGAACCCATACCATGCCAGCGTGGTGGACTGAAGTCTTAACTCGCCTCATTCTGTGCCCAGCTACGGGAGAATAAAAGATATTGCTGTGAACAGTTTTTTTATGATAAGACATGACGTTCACTGCGCATGAACATCCATGAACATCTGCAAGAAAATTTCAAACTAGGACGGTGTCGTTTCCCTAATGTCTTCTCAGATATTGCTGATGGCTTTATCTGTAGCCAATTGGATCCCTACAAAGCTCATTCGAATGTTGTTTACTCATATCGATAAGCTGTCTTTCCTGTCCAAAGCTGAGCAAGAAAAAAATCAAAAAGCTGACCGGAATCGGTGCACCCGAGCGAAAACTAACTGTTGGAAAGTAATTTACATGCTGTGTTGCCAGATCTTGTGTTAAAACCTCCGTGAAGTTGAATTAAATATGTTATTGTTTAGACTTTTATTGGATCAAACCTTTTTGGTGAGTTTTAAATTATGGAGAAATAGTTTCAGTACAATGATAAATGAATTTACAGTCTTGATATTAGTTTAAGAAATGTGGCCCAAATTATGGTGGATTTACTCTAGATATTAACTTATTTTGAGGCATTTTTCCTCGTACGAATTGGTGTGAACTAGAAATCTCCAATGTAACTGGGTAAGTGTCTCTATGGCAACGCTGTTTACATGGCCCGGCGAGAGGACAAGCGCGGTTGCACCAAGACAGTTCGTTCAGTGAGACCGCAGTCGCGTAGCGGTCAAGGCTGACGCGACGAATGCCTGTGCCTTACATCGACTAAACAAAAAAGTTACATTAAAAAGCGCGCGCACGCGAATCTGTCAAAAAGTTTTATTTTTTAAAACGTAAGGAAGTTCCGATATTTATTTTCGAGTAAATTATTTTTGAAAACAAAGAGAGAGAGCTTGAAACGAATGGCTTAAGTTGTTAATCATCGCTTTTAGTACGAATAACTGTTAAATCCTCAGTGCCGGTGGATAATGAGTTCGCTGTGATTGTGAGAGTTCGTCTTGGTGGCTGTTAAACAGGTGAATATAAAAATTGATTTCGATGCACCGTTGCGTCTGATGACCCTTATTTGTTAGCCATTGACCATAATTTTGGCGCTTTATTAACGAGTGCGATTGTTATAAAATATTAATTATGTTTTTTACCATGCGCATTTCAAATTTCGAATTTCAAATGTTATTTTAAGAATGAACTTGTTAAAGAGTTCTGGTTCAAAGAGTTGCCGTTTTTTTGTTCATATTTTATCAGTGCTCGGTCGAGACGATCGGGAATAACGGCCCTGCAATCATAGGTTGTTGCTCTTCCTATTACTGCGGTCCGTACTTGAGAAATAAAATCAACTCGTTTATCGAAGAAAAGCCTCTTGAGTTCTTGACCGTGGCTAACAACTACTTGTGCTAAGGCAACGCGTTTTAAAACTATAAATCACTTTTTTATCTCATTACTTGTATGGCAAAGGCGTGTTTTATTCAGCCCGATTAGATATTCTGTCTCTACATTATAAAATGTGAATTTAATCTTAGGAAATTTTTGTTGCATTTTTGCAATTTTCTTCGTTGTAACAGCATTTCTTTTATTGCAACTTGTTTTGTGATTCAAGTTGTTTGCCTTATCTCGCAAGTCGCATACAAACTTAAAGCATTAAAACTTTTTATTAAAAAAAAAAGTACGCAAACATATTTTTACATTCAGCCTTTCAAGGACAAAGAATTCGAAATGTGTTATCTTGCTAAGGTGACGTCTCACGCGTTCCGTTGTGGTAAATGTAGGTCAGTGAAATGAACGAAACACGGTCCCGTACGGATTCCGACCCCGCGTCGGCGATGACCGATTTCGTTGTCCACAACGAGAAACTATGACATTCTTTTTATTATTACTAACTTAATTTTATCGGCTACTTTCTTTTTGAAACGAGCAATAGATTTTTTTGTGTTCTTTTTTTGGAATTCGAATTCTGTTTGAATGTGAATGAACTTATGATTTATGAATTATCATTTATAATAATTTTGCATTTGCTTTTTTTTGTTGAATCTGGTTTTATAATATTTGTTATAGTGGTATCTATAGGTATATTACAAACACGATTTTTTTTGACTGTGTTATAAAGACGATGGTGTTTAAATTATTATTAATAAGTATTTCCAACGTCAGCGGTTATTCTAACAAAACAACATCGTAAATCAAAATCGACAAGTAATAATTTTGTACAAAATAGGAAACACACACGTTCTTTCAATTCGCAAACAGCCGGTTTCGAATTACGAACACAATTTGTTTTTTTTTTTTTTAAGAAAATAAAGGCATATCGAGACCGCGATCTTGGACATGTGAAGGTTTTATTTCGTTTGCAAGAATTCAATTGACTTTCTTAAGATAAGCGCAGATAGCTGGTTTTAAGGTCGTTAGCACCGGGCTCAACCTTTCCTTACTCGAACTTGGGTGAATATAGGATTTTAAAAGTTTCCATATAAGGTTTGTTTTATACATAAGGAAGTAATGATATTCGTTTTTTTTTGTCGGACACGATGAAGATGGGACCGCATTTTAGTTTTTTGAGTATTCAATCCTACGAATTGCTGGGTTGGCGCGATTATACACAAGAGATTTTTTTTTTTATTTGTTTACGACGTTCAATTCTATTCTTAATTCAAATAACCGAATTAATGATTTCATACACTCACCTTTTTCTATATTGTCGTGAATCCTAACATTACTTAAACGAATGGTGGAAAGATTAGCCAGTCAGTAAAGTTCGTAACGCTGACGGCCCAGGGTGCGCTGGACATGAGGACTCTCCTGAAGTGGACTACCGTGGTGAGATGAGCTGGTAAGACTTTGGTCTGGTCTTTCCCAGGCTGGGGACAGTCCATTCACATTTTCACCGCAATAAATAAGGTATTGTCCCTCAAAGAAACTCTTGCACATGCATAGGACCGGGATTTAAGGGAGGGTTACAGTATTTGTATTGACAGTTGTTCTGAGTCTGGATTTTTTACATTTATGAATAGTTGTGTTTATAAACGTATCGAAGATTTATGAATAATTCCAACTGGGGCAACAGAAAACAAATAACTTTGTTCTTAATCATAAAGTTACTCTAACAAATTACAAGTCACGCTACACGCTTTCATCGTCTCCCTAGCCTTTTCCCAACTACACTGGGGTCGGCTTCCAATCTTACTGGTTGGGGCTGAATATCAGTATTTTGTACGAAGCGACTACCATTTGACCTACGCCGTTCAATTAATGGGAGATACTGATACTCTAAGATTAGACTGATTGACAGATTTTGTGAGCTGCTGATACCCGTAACGACTGTCATAGGTCTCTATATGACACCCGGGACCAACTGCTTAACTCCGAGGCATGAAGGGACCTCGATGTGTGAAAAATGGTCACCCATTAAAGGATTGACCGCGTCAAATGTTGCTTAGTATCTAGCTACAAGTCCCTCTTACACGAACCGCTTTGCTTGTACAATATTAGCTCTTCTATGGTGGTATAGAGCTTACTACGTCAGAAGTTGACTATAGATCGTAAATATTCCGAGACCACACTCTCACAGTTTACCGGTATTAGAAACATTGAGTTGCTGTTTCGTGCGGTGAGTCACAGAACCGGAAGTTGAGTGGAAAAAAAAAACGATAGGCAACGCATTTGCACCAAACACGCACCTTCCGTTTGTCTCACAGAAAGTCAGTGAAAATGGCAAAGGCGCGTGATGTTGTCGCCGTTTGAACAATTTAGGCATCGTATACATGTAAAACAAAACATCGAGAGCGTTCGTGTTAAAATGTGACGTAATTGCACAGAATTAAGTTTAATTTATATTGTTATATGTGCCGCAAACGACATGAATAGATAGCAATCTATTTACTTATTTATTTAGATTTCTGTGGTTGCTTGTTATATAATGAAAAGTTACCGCTTTAAGCTATGAAGTCCCTATATACATGCTTGAATTGCGCTCTCTTTATTCCAGAATCCATAATCAGTTTTTACAGTTGCTAGCGTAAAAGTTAGAGTGTTTTTCTACGTGTCGCGGGTTTGATTCCCACACAGAATATATTTGTATGACCTACAGGTAGTTGTTCAGGGCCTAGGTGTGTACCTATATGTGAGATATACACGATTCAGTAGAAATCATAGAGTGTGTTACATTTAAATAATCCTTTGAACCAAAAACAACGACTTAAGATTTGACGGATCACAGTTATTTTTCCCAAAAAAAAAAATAACACTATCCCTCATACTCTTATTAAATTAAATACATAGTTAATGTTACCTGCTTGTTACAAATTTATTATTTATGGCCAACAAAATAACATATGTATAAAAGGAAAATGGTCATTTACTCGTACAAAAAATCCGAATTAAACGGTTGATTTTGTCTTAAACATCTGATATATTATCGGTGAACATGGGCCTTAGTAACACAAAATGCCTCCTTCATACACGTACTCATTATATTAGATTTCACTTTTCCAATGAATATTATTTCACACATTATGTATACTACCCGTATATTGTGAAATTTTATAGGTGAAAACGGCCTTTTATGTAATAGCTGTGATCAGAATTACCTGCATATTGTGTATTTTATGTAGTTCACTGTCGGAAATAGTAGATTTTCGACATATTTTGCGAACTTTAGGATTATAAGGGTATATACCCTTATAATCCTAAGGAGACTAGGTATATATATACCTATGTATTACGTTGTGATAGCTGGTGATGTTTGTTAATAGAGGGCCTCGTAGCTCCTCAATATACACCAGTCGTTTGCCTGGTTAAGCAGTTGTTCCCGGGTGTTATACGAAAACTTGGCTGCTTACACTTGGCTAGCAGCTCAAAAAATCTGATCAATCTAACCTTAGTGTATCAGTGTCTCTCTGTCCCCGTAATTGGGTGGCGGAATCAGCGGAGTCAGGTGGCCGTCGCTCTGTATAAAATACTGATATTCAGTCGTATCTGGTGTTACCAGCATAGTTGGTAAAAGGCTAGGCACGTGATGAGTTATTAATATAATTATTGGAAATAGTTCGAATGAAAGCCGGTTTCCCGAGCTACAGATCTCTAAAATTAACTTGCTTTGTGTAATAGATATTTTAGAAGCTTATTATCTGTTTCGTCTCTATTTTATATTTGGATTTTTGTTACCAGAACTCTTGTGACTACTATCGAGCTGGCTCGAGGGACGGTAGGCAGTCTGGATTAATAATTTTATGACGTAGGCTCACGTATATGTACACTTATATGTATAGTCCTACCGTATTTTATGCTCAGTGTCCTAACTTTAGATAATTAGGCTTTTTACTATGTCATCCCCTATTCAATTATAGTATAATTTGTAATTAATTCTATTATGTATTTCTATGAATAAATGTCTAGCTATGAGAGCGTATCTAAAGCTCTAATCTCTTATATAAATTGTTTAGTATTCTATTAATTTAACCACACTATTTACTATGTATTTTTCAAACTAAATAATTTAAGTGTAGGTCAATGATATAATTTAATCTCTAGTCCATCAGTAGAACTCGTGTTTTTGAAAAGTGCGCACGTATTTGAGGGTTAAATACTAGTTGTGTTTGCAGGTGAGTTTTAGTGTTAATTTATTTTGTAGGTCATACAATACAATACAATTAAAGAAATGGTATCAATAGCATAATTGTTGATGCAGGAGATTTGGAGCATATCTGTATTAGAGAAAGATTATTAAGATCGTGTGAGTATTTGATTTGATGATAATTGCAATATGTAAAAGAAGAGTTGGAGTGGTTCTCATATCATTCAGGTTACGGTCAAATAGGGTTATTTGGAAACCGTAGGACTAATTGGAATTTAGTAAAGCAATAATTATCAGTGATTCTTATGATAATTGCAAAAGTTAGAGGGGTTCCCATATCATAAAGTTTTCGTTCTAGCCATCGGGATAATTTGGAAACCGCAGGGCTAATTGGAATTAAGTAGGTAAAGTAATAATTATGTGTAATTCTGATATAGGTCAACTGCTTTTAAACAGTGATTAAAAAAGCGTTGCCCCATACGAGGAATAACTCTTCACATGCATGAATACCCAGACCAGGAACAACTATCTGTAGGTCATAAAAAAATTTGTTCCGTGCGAGGATCGAAACCGCGACACGTTGCGCAGAAAGCTAATCGCTTAGCCACTGCGCCAACCGTGTGGTTGCTTGATACGAATGAAACGACGGTTCCAGAATAATAAGTGTATTAAATATCAACACTTAGCACATTTAACATAAGATGATTACGTAGGGAAATAGTTACAGTTTTTCACTATTGATAGAAAACGACCCAATATGTCTCTTCTTAACAAACGATCAAAAAACCATAGAGTCCCGGTCTAGAGATTAAAATCAGTGTTGTCAGTTTATAATCTGGCGACCACTGGTGACATTTAAATAAAGTGGTTCGCCACAGTTTCAATGGACTCGTGATTGCAGTCACTGCTGCTGGATGAGGTCTCTAGGTTTGATTCGGGCCATTGTTACGTTATTATGTAATGTTATAAAAAAAAAGAATAATATATTATAATAATATTTTTTGTTTTCTCACGAATATTGTTTTCCCTTCAACTTGTCGTGTGAAACAAATACATATAATCAATTGATATCATCAGCATTTTGGACAAGTAGCCGACCGGACATGCGTACTATACTTATGCATATAAAACAATAATTTGCATACAATAGCTATTTTAGCACCAACTGATATTTTGTTGCTCACTTTAAGTAACTGTAATTACTTTTAATTTGTGTGTTTTTGCGGTTTCCTACTGTAAAACTTACATTGTTTTTAGTTTTGTTTCATGTTCACTTAAATAGAAGCCTCTTAGGAGCTTTCAGTAGATAATATTACAAGGAATCAGTCTCCATATCTATCTGGCCCGATGTCATGCCGAATCTCGATAACACCATTGCTGACAGGCTAATCTTTTCACAACTGAATGATGTTATAAGTCAAAGTCAACGTTTTTTATTTCAAGTAGGCCTTTTCAGGCACTTTTAAAAAGTCGAGACTCTAGGTAAGTAGGTCCTATGGAGAAGAGACCGGCAAGAAACCATGGATACTCTTTAAAAAAATAAAAAGTTTATTAAAATCTTAAATTAACATGCATTAAATAAGAAAAATACAAATTTACTAAAACGTTACTTACATAATGCGGTAATACAATATGAAATATACAAGTGTTACAATATATAAATATACAAGTGTATAATAAAATAGATAGCGCGTGCTGACTCGATAGAAGAAGTAGATTAAATTTAACAATTGCATTAAAAACAATGGTTTATTGCGTTTTATAGATACAAATAAGTACGAATTTATTTTTAGTGGTGATAAAGTGTTAAAACTTAAAACTTCTTATGCCTCTTTGATTCGGTTTTATGCAGGACATTCCAAACTTTTTTTCAACCGACTTCAAAAAAAGGAGGAGGTTCTCAATTCGGCTGTATTTTTTTTTTTTTTTTTTTTTTTTTTTTTTATGTTTGTTACTCGATTTCTCGAAGACGCCTGGACCGATTTCAAAAATTCTTTTTTTATTTGAAAGGGTGTGCTTGTCATTTGGTCCCATTGTCATCAGGTCAGGACCTGATGGTGGAAACCCTGAGAAATCGAGGGCATCTCTTGAAAATTGTAGGCGAGCATGGGGTAAAAACTTGATATTTATGTGTATATCTGATGAGACTACAATACTATGGAGGTTTAGGGCAGATCTGATGATGGAGACGACAGAGGATCGAGGGAACTCCTCAACGGTACATCTTAACTACCTCGTGTTTGGGCTTATTTTATTCGTGTTGACAAGATCTTTACACCGAGATGGGTAATGACTGCCACTGCAAGGTCCGTGATGCAGGTGCAGTACAGTTTAGGGAACTCCTTAATGGTTGATAGCAGCTACATAGTGTTTGGGCTTATTTTATTCGTATTGATGCGCACTTTAAGCCGAGATGGGTAATATAGCAGATTCGATGGTCGGCTAAGTAATTTATTTGATTTTAAAATCACATAGTGCAATACCGTCTAAGGTTTTCACTCGACTTGGGGCAACATACATTTGACCTTTGTAAAGTTTTTCAAGATAATCGTCTTTACTAGGTCTACCCATCACTCAAAATTGTAAAATAATTAAAATTTTTAACAAAAAATAAAAACCGACTCCAAAAAAACTCAAAAACAAAACTAATAACTAAAAAGCAAAAAATAAATCTTTTATTATACAATATAGTAGTTGAAGAATATTGAAGTCGGTGCCAAGTAAAACATGCAATGATAAACCGACACGATTGGCGAAGTGCATTTGTCGTGTCCGACGCATAATTCGCTCCGCACTCGACAATTTCTACGTGAACCCGTTGTTTCAATGTCGCTATTATAGCAGCAAGGTATATTACTTTTATGTTTTACTTGGCACCGATTTCAATATTCTTCAACTACTATATTGTATAATAAAAGATTTATTTTTTGCTTTTTAGTTATTAGTTTTGTTTTTGAGTTTTTTTGGAGTCGGTTTTTATTTTTTGTTAAAAATTTTAATTATTTGTTGAAAAGATCCTTAAATATCTATGTACGTAGGTAAGCAGGAGTGCTTAATTGGTCCAGTGATTACGAATTCACGCGATAACTGAGCGTGAGGTTCTGAGTTCAACCACCAATTGAATATTTTTGTATGTAAATACTCAACATCTGCAATTGTGTGTGGCATCGGCGAAATGTGTGTGTACAGTAGTACACTTCTACTCAACGTTTCGGGGAATACAGGAAAGATCTAATTAATAAACAGTAGAAAAAAAAAGAGAAAGTAAGTTATATTCATAAAATTCAACTTGTAAGCTTCCTTAGTTTTGTAATTTCTTTCCAAGAAATTGAGACACATTTATTGAAAACTTTTCCAAATAAATCATTAAGCATTATCGGGCGACAAAACCGCAAATCATTAATCATGATGTGATCATCTGATCACCTGATCGGTCGTTGACCTAACCTAAAAATGACATCAAAGAAAAACATGTCTAAAATTAATGAATTTAAAACTCAATGTCGTGTGAATAATTTTTATTTAAATGTCAATATTATATCTTTATTCCGATCAAAATCATAATATGGAATCAATAGTGTCAGAATTAGATCTTTAGGAAAGATTTTTAGTGTAAATATTACTGCATTGAAATACCAGATATTTTTATATGATATTTCTTGAATGTTGCTTTTTAATTTACACGTAGGATTGGGTATAGGGGAGGTCAACAGGGGCTGAAACTCCGAAGCTTCAGATAGATTCGGAGAGCTTTGGAGATATGCAGGCCCCGAGGCCTTTACATCTAAGGGGCCTCGTTCAAGGGGTTAACGCAAGTGATAATCATATTCTGGTGAATTAGACAAGTCTGAGTGAATTTTTGTTTGTAAACGACACAGAAATTATTCCTAGTGAAGTACAAAGAATTAAAAAAATATTTTTTTTATATACTTAACCTAAGTACTTTCCGATTAAAGACTCTTAAATCAAAACAGCAAACGACAGAACAATTAAGATTGTACTGTACCCTCTCAGAATCACATCGCTAATCGGCTTGAATGTAAGGGAATTTGATTCTCAGTACGATAAGACCAAAGCAATTGCCGGCAGTTGCTATCGTACTGAGAATCTAGAAACGATCTGTTTCGTGTAAGTTCTAAATCAAAGTTGCCGACTGTCGTATCGTATCGGTCGATAAAAACGTTTCCTATTATTTATAATGGGTCTAGAGGAATTGTCTAATAGTAATGCTTCTTGAAAACTGTAATTCTTGAGATTCAGTGATAGATAGTTGGCTTTTCCGGTCTATCTGCACCCACTGCAGAGTATTGGCTCCCTTCTCTTTGTTGCCACACTCTTTAACGGTTGTGAGACGGCATGGAGAGAGAAAAATGGAAAGAACTTCATCAGCTACACCGATAAGAGAAGGAAGAGAGAGAGAGAGAGAGATCTCCATAATCATCATATAACCTAGCATCACGCTTGTATTCCCCAAAGGGTTAGGCTGAGGTATACTATTGTATGCTATGTAATAATATGATGCTGTTATTGTTATGTAATAGGGGTCGAGCCTATTGCCATCTAATGGGGACAGTTCCAGACTACGTACTGTTACTGAGAATTTCCATCCGTTAAAACCCAATAATACTCCTTTTTCAGAAACCGACTACCACTGGTATTTATAGACCTTTCTCTGTTATACTTATTTTGTTACTTGGCAAGTTTCCAAAAAGGTTTTATTTGTAAAGGTACAGTCACACAGAAGTTCCTTTTTGTGGAGTAACGTTTAAAAATGTTAGGTAACAACGTATAGCAACAAAAAAAATGTTTTAAGTTGTCGTGATACGTATAGAAACATAGCATCAAACCTTGTGTGCCCTGAAAATTTAGTAGCATTACGGAGTCTGGAATTGTGCCCGCTGGGTAGCAATAGACTCGCCTTCTATTACATGGCGGTGGGTGGCAACAGGCTCGCCCCCTATTACATGGGACTTAATAACAGCATTGGCGAAATGTGGATGTACAATAGTACACCTCTGCCTAACCCTTCGGGGAATACAGGCGTGGTGCTATGTTATGCTATATCATGTAGGATGCAATTTATTTTACATCTAACAAAAGTCTTTTCTATATCTTAATAAAACTATGACACAGTCATCACCAATATTAAAACACTTCTGATAACCCTTATTTGTATCGCTATAAAGGTGATAATTTAAAATCCAAATGCATCATCGTGATAAACCAACAAAGTTTTTCATTCGGTCGTGTAGCTCTTAACGTTATACTTATAAGGGTGGTATTCGTATGTGTGTAGTATGTATGTCAGGTGCTCGTTGAACCGTTAGGCGGTTCGGCAAAGGTTAGGACGTGTGTGTGAAAGTTTGTGTAGGCGGGACTGTCTTTACTATAGTATTTGGTGCTTATGTATGAATTTTGGGTTCCGTTGTTATAATAAAAAAAAAAACTCATTACAAATATGGATTTTAGGCTGGCAGTTTTGCTTGAATTGAAAATAGCTACTATGTAGCGTGCGGATCTGGCGATCTGTGAGGTTAAGCAGCGCTTGTCGCGGTCAGTGTTTGGATGAGTGACCATTTTATACACATTTAGACCCCTACGTGCTTTAGTAATCACGATAAACAGTTGGTCTTGGGCGTCAAACGAATACTGACAAACATAACAGTCGTTAAAGGTATCAGCAGCCCAAAACAGTCTGACAACCAGTCTAATATTAGAGTATCAGTGTTTCCCAGTAATTGGGTGACGGAGGTCAGATGGCAGTCTGATAAACTGGGAGTTGACCCCAATTTAGTTAGGAAAAGGCTAGACAGGTGATGATGATGTCGGTTTGGTAAATATTGGATACACGGCAGCCATTTGTAATTTTCAGAAAATTTTGACAAACCTCTATGCTAAAACATGGTCTAAAACATGTGTCAGGAAAGCGAACTTTGAAATAATATCTGATACAGATGAATGGGAGAAAGATAACCTTCAATAAGATTGCTCTTAACAAGGGCAGAAGGATGTTCTGGTTTCGAATTACTGCTTTATTGCTAGGTCATTGTGCCTGTGGAGGAACGAGGTATGGTGTTCCTCCATTGAAAAGGGAGGATCCTCCGGCTAGGCAAGGTTGTAGCCCGACGGTTGATGTTAGACATTCGTACATATATGTGCTTGACCCGGGTACGTCTTTAAACTGCGGCCAGACACCGGAGGACGGGCAGCAGCGTCCTGTCACTAATCAGTGAGCCACTGCGATCCCCAAGCCGCCTGCCAAGCGTGGGGATTATGGTAAACCCCCCTTGGGGGAGGCCTTCGTTCAGCAGTGGACGTCTTCTGGCTGATGATGATGATGATATGTGCTAGAATCGATGTAAACTCTTATAGTGCGATTCAGGATAATCTGTTGTCGCTTCACTGCAATAGATGGCGTTTTACTTTTTGCCATGTAGCAAGTATTAGTCGCTATAATGCCTTTACGTCGTTCTGCAATAAATGAAATGAAATGATTTATTTTGCAATTAGGATTTTTTCAATCACTTTTATACGTCTTTTTTAAACTAGATGGCGTCGGAATTTCCTATCACTTATTATTACGCGAGCCTTATTCGGCTGGCCTAATATCAGTAGTATTCTCACCTGTCTACATTTCTTCACAGACTAGCGCAGAGTAATTAGACATTAAAGACACAGTTAGTTTATTTAGAACAGTGAGACTTGACAGAATTACTTTCACCATTGTCGGCAGTCTAACATTGGAATGCACTACATATTGACACTAAACATTACTTTAATATACAGCGTGTTTGCATTTTCAACTTCCTTTGACCTTATTTTTAACAAGACATAACATTACGCCTGTATTCCCCGAAGGGTTAGGCAGAGGTGTTCTAATGTACACCCACATTTTGCCGATGCTGGTATTCAATCCCATGTAATTGTATTGTATTGCTATCAACGGACGCAGTTCCAAACCCCGTGCTGTTACTGAGAATTTCTATACAGAAAAACTCAATAATACTTTGCCCAACCCGTGAATCGAACGTAGGATCTCACGCTCAGCAGTCGCGCTTCGACCACTACACCAAAGAGGCAGTGAAGAAACTTATAAAATCGTTAACGCAATATAAATAAGTTTGACAATTTTTTTGACGACACGGTTGGCGCAATAGCTAAGCGATTAGCTTTCTGCGCTACGTGTCGCGGGTTTGATCCCCGCACGGAAAAAATATTTGTATGATCTACAGATAGTTGTTTCGGGTCTGGTTGTGTGCATGTGACATGTATGTTTGTAAACTGTACCCACGATACAGGAGAAATCCTAGGGTGAGGCAAAGTTAAAAAAAAAGAAAAATATACTATTTTATGAATCTAAGTTATTAAATATCAATTTATCAAGTTAATTTGAAGTTACCCAGCTTCCACCAAAGATTATTCTAAGCGAGCGCGTTGATGTCTTTTGTACGTAATGACGTTTCTCACAAAACTGACAATTACTTTGACATCAATAACTCTAAATAATTGCTACAATTATATACGGGATCGTTATTAAATGTAAATTTATATGTAATTGGGACATAAACGCAGTTATATATTATTATATTATTCAGTTAACTTAATAAATGGTCACGTAATAACTTAGATTTATAAAACAGTTTGTTAAAGTCATTTTTGTTGCATAAACGATTTTATAAGTTGCTAGATGTTGCTCGTGACTTCGTCTACTTGTATTTTGCATTTACTATCTAATAGGTGTTTTGCTGCAATAAAACAAACAGACAGACTGTCAGTCTGTCAAACAGAGTCTGGATAATAATCTTGATTATGATAAATCACATATAATAAAATTATAACAGGCCGATGTCTGTACATTATAGATATTGGAGAAAACCTAAAATGGGTCTTTATTAGAGCAACAGAAGCCAAAACAACAGTTTTTAGAATTTTTGTCTGTCTGTCTGTCTGTATGTTTGTACACGCATCACGCAAAAACTACTGTATGAAATCGAATGCTGTTTTCACTGATGTATTGCTAGAGGTCTAACTTAAATATAGGCCCAATTTTACCGCAGAAAAATATCAAATTCTAAATTACACGCGTACAAAGTTGCGAGCAAAAGCTAGTTTTTTATAAATGAAGAATATTTGTCTAATGTCTATGTATAGTTTATCAGACGAGTAGGGCTTTTAAAGCAATGACCGCTTAGCATCAAAACTTGCCTTCTAAGTATGAGAGTTTGAATTCGAACCCAACCAAACATCAGTCTTTTCAAAATTATTTCAGCTTATCAGATTTTCATGGGACACAATAAAGGTATCAAAATATGTATGTAAAGTTACTGCTACCACGAGTTTTCTTACTATTTACTATCATAGTAAAGTAAATTTTCATGATAGCGATTTTAGTTTTTAACTTGGTTACATTAGGGATTAGAGTCGCTTATGTGACATATGTGTCATAGTAAAGTTTTGATTTACTATTTACTATATTATAGAGATGTCATGTTAGCGACTCTAATCCCTAATGTAACCAAGTTAAGGATTAAAATCGCTTGCATAAAAAAAACTCATAATAGAGGTACAGTTCACTTCTGTCTAACCCTTCGAGGAATACAAGCGTGATGCTATATTATGTTATGTTCTAGTTGTACATAACTTCCTATAAAACCAGTTAGATTAATCCACGATATATATCAAGGAAATGCGTTCGTAATAGCTAGGCCGGGCTAGACCGCTAGGTAAATAGCTCGGCTACCGTTACCCGCCGTGACATGCGAGCTATGTCAATTAACTCCTACATTATGACCACACTACCGTAATAGGTGGACCAGTATTTGTAGACAGAGGTGAGGGGAACTATCTCATTGGTCTAGGGGTCACAAGCGAGACTGTTGAGCGTGAAGTCCTGTCGATTCCGGGATCGGGCGAAGTGTTATTGGGTTTTTCTATATGGAAATTCTCAGTAGCAGCACGGAGTTTGGAATTGTGCCCGATAGATGGCAACAGACTCGGTCTCTATTATATAGGACTCGATAATGGTATCGGCGAAATGTGGATGTGCAATAATACACCTCTGCTTTATCTTTCGGAGAATACAGGGGTGATACTGTATTGAACATTTTATATGAAGCAGTTCATGTTATCGTGCGGCGTCCGCGACCTGGATGTGCATCTAGCATATTTTTTGATCATCCACAGCATTAAAGGAGGTGTATAACCACACAATGATCTAATTGAATCGAAAATAAAAACTTAAGCTTTCACTCAAATATCGATTTTATTCTGTATTGCAATCTCAAACCTAAACAATCCACAGACCGTTGACCCCAAGCGATCATATGATCGGATCGTACGTACAGTAAGCATGTAGGTAGGTCTGCCAAACATCCTAGCACCCGCGCATGACGTATCAAACTCCGATGCCCTTCACGATGGTCCAATAACAATTATTTAAAGTTAATATTCACTTTTTATGAGATCGGTACTCCACTCCTTTGAAGTAAAACCGTTGATCAAAGCCACCCTGTATGATAGAAGACACTTCAAGTACATGTCAGTCAAGTAATGATCGTTGAATGGACGAACAGCTATTGTGACCTTTATTGAACCCCCATGAACCAGCCACGGCCTTGAGATAAAGCCTTTAACGCATGTATGTATGTGTTGAGCATAAAAACGAAGCACGTCGAACTCGCGACCCTCTGCCAGTGGAACTGGACGCGATAACTGTACTCGCGCCGTTTCCTGGCGCAACTACCTTATGTGTTTACATTTTAACGTTTATGTCTTTGGTGAGGTTAAGTGTTTTGATTGGTTTAGGGTTTAATGGAATATACTAACTAAAGCTGAGAACACATTAGTACGGTGAGCAGCCGAAGCTAAATTAAATATACATATCTCTTTAAACTTCAAATGTTTTAATTAAATCTATAACACAACTTTTAATAATATCGACTAGATTTTATTTACACATTAAAATATAAAAAAAAGCAAAAATATTTATAAACATAACGGATCAAAATCAAATACTCCATATCTGTCAATCGGCAGTGTTACCAGAAGACTGGCAGCGTTGCCACGCTATATGGCAATGCTGATTCTTTGGCCAAATATGCTTTAAACCTTTTTTTTATTCAGGAATTAAAAACAGTATCTTCTTTGTTTCAGATCCCACCACCCGCTCGCGCTCCGCCCTAAAAACATGCAACAGTCATAGCATAAAACAAACAAACAAACATGGGTCCACCACTCAGCACATGGCCGTACAGCCATCCACAAAGCGACGCAAGTGACAAATGTGACAAATCAAGTGACGATGTACATAAAAAGTGTTTTTTGTTCCAATTCGCAGACAACTTCAGAGTGTTATGTTTAAATTTTACATTTGCGTTGTTATTCTTTCAAGTGTTGTTAAGTTTAAGCTCAGTGAGGGCGGGGCCTGTGATACTCAACATGGATTATGCGCAAGGTGAGATAAAAAAAATATATATTCATTAATGTATTAAAAGTTATATGCTCTAATTCACCAATGCGTTTCTAACGCCAAGAAATGTTTATATGACGGTGTTTGGTTAAAAAAAAACCATTTCAATTTCTCTTTTTACTCGCAATTTTCTCTCAAACTCCGTGTTGCTTCTGAAAATTTCGATGCGGGAAAACTCAATGACACTTAGGCCTGACCCGGGATTTGAAGCCAGTTCTGCAGTCGCACGTTCTGCAGTCGCACTTGAAATGAAATGAAATGAAATGAAATGAAATGAAATGAAATGAAATGAAATTATTTATTTTGCAATTAGGATTTTTCAATCACTTTTACACGTCTTTTTTAAACTAGATGGCGTCGGCATTTCCTATGACTATCCCTGAGAAGAAACGCCGAAACAAACTCAGGGGTCAAAGTCTATTTTAAAGTCCAGACAGATTGTATTGATGTAAAGGTTTATGTGAGACAAATATAGGGTGGAATAGCCTTTTGAAGAAAGTGCCATAACTATTTGAGCTAACCTGTCGCAACAGAGTGCAAGCATGCATCAGTTATCGTGAGAATTAATGAAATGAAGAGCGCTCAGCCTAGATCTCACTCACATTTACAATGTATAGCGGTTATATATAAGAAATAATTTCAATTTAAACGACATTACAATAACAAAATAATGAAGTAAATAATATAATAATTAATGGCAAAATTTGTATATAAAAAAAAAAAAAAAAAAAAAAAATGTGTTTATCAGCTAAAGTCTTGTATAGTATCGCTGGAGACTAGTTTACCCAGATATCCTGCTTTTGACTGCTGTCCCGCTTTTCAGCACTCTCAGGATGCATCTCGATAGGAACCTGAGCCGGACCTCTAAAATCCCGCTTTTTCATCATTATCCTATTTTGTGACATTTCTAAATACCTAGGTAAAGGTATCAAAAGTTAGCACAACATTTATTATATCCACTGACTTGCATTTTTAGTACGTCCCGATATTTTCTTCCCAGTCCCGCTTTTTTCTACTTACGTCCCGATATTTAGAAAAACGGACTAGCAACACTGCTGGAGACTGGCCGTAGACATTATTCAAAACACGTCATAAAACTTTTTCACTATCACCTCCAAAACTAATGGAACACGTCGCCATCTAAACAATAGACAAGAAAGTCAAAAGTGCGAGTGAAAATAATTGTCTATGGCCACCAATGGTACTGAGACTGACAAGTGTGGCGAATCTTGCACGTTCGGTAAAAGTGAAATAAATATTTCACTCGTCATGTCGAGACTGTTGTGTTTAACGCCTGGAGCAAAACTTTCAGTTAGTTTTCTATACTAAGTTTAAAAGAAAAATGTATTGTTGAGTGAATCAGCTGTTTAATGGTCCTGTCGTGACCGGTAAATAGTAGTTCTGACAGGACGATTTGTATAAAGTGGTTTTGACTTTTTCGTTTTCTAGAGATCAGCTTATGTCAATGTTTTGAGTTATCTATCGCTTGCTGTCGCTCCCCCTGTTCCTCGATTGTCTCTGCATTATTTTTTGGCTCTGCTAGCCAATGCTTTTCTAGCTGTGCTGAGATGAGTACTGTGACAGAATTTTGCTGTGATGATATCATGAGACGGCGCTTTTAGACACCCGAACAAAAAACCTGGATCCACAAGATTATTATTTACGGCAAAATTAGTTAGATATATTACAATTCATTTTAGCCATTCCTATTGGTCAAAAATATTATAGGAATTAATTCTGGACTGAACATTGTTTTGCAACTCTTAAACGGTTTGAGGAATTGAGAGCTTTACAAGTAGTAGTTATGTTCAAGCTTTTTGTGTTTTAATATTAGAATGATTATTCTGCACACTCTTCTAAACATTCTTCGTCCTCGCCTATTAAGCACATGAAAAATTTGTATAAAGCGCATTCAAATATTAAAGTTTCCACTGTGTCGTGTCATGTCCTTGTTCTATCGTCCTTGGCCTAATCAGTCAGTAATCAAATGATTTATAATCAGCACATCCACGCCATAAAATGCAAAGCCAAATATATAGAGTGTAGTTTCAAAGTTTTGTTCTTGTTTGTAACTAAGCGAAAGTTTAACCAATCACCATACTTAAACACTCATTGGAGTGAAGTTCTATATAGAATGCGCGTACTGTTTCTGAGTTTGTTGAGGAAAAATTCGCATTTACACACTTGGTACAGTACCACAAATGATTATTACTACATAAACACTACACCAAATTTTTAATTTTTATTTTCGACATCTGTTTTAAGTTCGTTGGGTAATTTTTTAGTATTGGGCATTGAAAAGTTACTATGAAGTTTCGTTATTATATCTTACTTGTCCTAGATGCAGCTTCAACCTTTTCTCTGCTTGACCTTTATCATAAGCCAGTCTATTGTTTCTTGCAAGCTTTTCTTTTCTTTTCTTGCAAGGTTCAATACCTAAAATTACAATTCCTGACGCCATTGGACTGTCAGGTCTGGATCTGGGTGTTTGTGCATGTGAGTATTTATCATTGTAAACGCACCCACGCTAAAGCATTTACTACGTGCGTAGCATTTACTATGGGGCAAAGTTTAAAAAAAAAGTCAATATTTAAGTTAGACTTTGAAGTCCAAAATCTACGAGCAGGTATTTAATTATGATTCAAGCACGACAGCCAAGCCAGCGAATTGAGAACCTTTTTCCTACTCAACAACATCCTCATTTCGGACGTGGTAGCCGACCACACTTTCACTTCCTTGCGACCACGGAGGACCAACTGGGTCACCTGCTAGTAGTGTGTCATCATTGGAGGCTCTATCGCTTTCCGAATTATCGGTATTCGAATCGATTAGAGTCGGCGATTATTATTAACGAGCAATAAAAGTATGTTATAACTAAGACTTGTTTCTAGGTTAGCGTGTGGTTGGTTAGTCTATATATGTATATAGTAGGATAGGTCTGGGTTTTGTGTTCTGATGTGTCAGTATGTAATCTCACATGGAAATTGCTTATTGGGGAAAGATTAAGTAGTCACCAAGTGTAACTTTTAGTCAGTCAATAACTGCCAATCACTTTCAGTCTAATGGTCTAGAGGACGTAAGCGCGTCTGCTGAGTGTATGTCTTGGGTGCGATCCTCGGTTCAGGCAAAGTGATATTCGGTTAGAAAATTGTTACTAGCTTCCCAGAGATCGGAATTGTGCCCAGTAGATGGATATCGCCTTAATAACGGCATCAGCGAAATGTTTCTGTAGACTACTCCTCTGTCTAACCCTCCGTGGTATACAAGCGTAATGCTATGCTATTTGCTGTTAATGGAGGATGATCTAACAGTAGTTCTGCATAATATGTGACCTTCTGCTTACGGCTTGAAACTTTCCTCTGGTATTTGGAACAAGCGGTACCTCGTTCCATCCTGTAGCTAAGGATTAATTTGCGTAAAGGAACTGGCCATTCTTAAAACCAGGCCTACAAAGCTGCAACCTGTTCCTTCACCCATTATACCGTCAGATTCTGGTTTTATGTAGAGCAAGTGCCCTCTGAACATTGTAAGTCATAACCCAGGGATATCAGGTTTTGTATGATTGCTGGAGTATGATATTATAGCACGGGCGTTACAGCGGGAGGGACGGAAAGAGGAGGGGCATTAACCCCCCTGGACCCTTCCTGACTCTGATATATTCACCTGGTTAATTGGATAATTACTTCTAAAATACATACTTGATTTTGCCTTTTCCCAATTTTTTTTGCAAACGTCAGTAACTAGAAGCCTAACTGTTTAGATAAATACGTCACTTCCAAAGTATATGTCCTGAATTTCATAATATACTTTTAAATTTAAAATCAATAATATAAAATATATTGTGAATGCCTCTAATTGAACACAAATTGTATGTGGGCCAATGACCTGGGGCCATCTGTGACTCAGTTTTTTTCAACTTGCTTGTTAAGGCCGTTAAATTATTAAGGCGGTACCACACTGTGGTATTTTAGAACAAGATTTTTACGCAAATGAGTGTATGTAAATCTTATTATTATGTGAAAGATTATATGTTAGGATGAAATGAATGAATATTTTTGTTATTTAATCACGGTATAACGGAGGTATTAAGAAATAAATACACGCTTTCTTTTTCGTGATGATTCTGACTATTTGGTCTCTGGCCTCGGGGCTCCATCCTCCAAGTGTACTTATTATAGACATATGGTCACCTTCTAAGGAAAAGATTCACTAAAATTTCTACTGTTTTGGATTACTAATTGCATGTAGAGTGTTAAAATTAAAGATATATCTAAAGTGATATTACGAGAATTCGGAAAAAGTTAGGGGAGCGATATCGGCCATATTTATTCGATGTATCTCGATTATGATTCGCAAAATCGTCCCTGAGGACTCGAACAACAACCTCTCGCATCCCGGAAGGTGGTTAGCTAGTAAATTATGTACACCAAGTAAACGCAGTCAGGGTTAAAAGCTATTAATCATAAAGCTTGTCTTCTTTGCCTCGTAATCGATTGGGAATGGCTAACGGAGTATCACGTTGGGTTGCTTCGTATTTTTTCGCTCTCGGAGACTCGTCGTGTTGGAAAACTGCCTGATAAATATATCATGACCAGAGGCCCTAGTGTAAATTTCTTTTGACAAATTCGATTTACTACATCGAACGCGTTGGGCGCTCCGATTGGTCGGTTTCGTGCTCTCCACCAATCGGAGCGCCGAACGCGTTCGATGTAGTAAATCGAATTTGTCAAAAGAAACTTACACTAGGGGTACAGTAGACCTATCACGGTTTAGCAAGATTTATGGCACGCAACAGACTGATAAACAGCGAGATTTTCGTATCATCTAACAAGATAGAGATGAATGGAAGAAGACATATTATGTTGACGCCAAATAAAATGGGATCAGTGAGAAGAACGAGGAGAAGTAATGTGTTAACAGGACAGTGCAGATTCCATATAAACTGTATCATGCCAATATAGGGAAGTTCTAAACTTAATATATCCAATTGTTTGTATGAAAACCTAAATACTCTCACTCACTGATTAATCACGAAATCACAGAAACTATTAACGCCCAATTTCACCGACGATATAACATACGGTTAAGGCCCAAATTAGTTGTTTGACAGGGATGTTTGTTTATGTAATCGGCCGTTTGATTTTTAAACATCTGTCATGTCATTGGTGAATGTGTCTAAGTCTACAGTCTACCCATTAAAAAAGGGTTTAACGAAAAGCCACTCTATAATGGGTTGAAATAGAGTTCAAAGTTTATTTGAAAAATCGTTCATAGGGACGAAACCTACTTTTCCTAAGCCTAAGGCCAATATGAGCGAAGCTAGTCGTATGACATCCGCGTTTGAAACCCGTTTTCGTTTATTTATAGTGTCTTAGTGCACCCAGTGGTGGGCCTGTAATTATGATACACTGTTTTTACTGTTATGGCGATAGGTTAGCAGGAAATGAAGCTTTCTAGAAAGCGATAAACTATGTGGTTAATGAAGAACCGATCTTTTAACATCTTGCCGTGATGCTCATGTGATATTAAGTGGTCATGCTTTGAAAAATAGCTGACAATATTGTATTTCAAAATTACAAAATCCTAATCCTAACTATATATTATTATAAATGCGAAAGTAAGTTTGTTTGTTTGTTTGTTACCTTTTCACGCCTAAACTACTGAACCGATCATCATTAAATTTTGCATATACGTTGTCAGGGATACAGAAAAGGACATAGGGTACCCTTCATCCAAATAAAAAAAGTACTGTACCCGAGGGAAAGAACAATAGCTTTTGACGGTTACCATTGCTTTAGGGCGCTAGATGGCGCTACGTGTGACCTGAAAATATGCACTGGTTCGTAATCAATGCGGGTGAAGCCGCGGGCGGAAGCTAGTGGATAATAATAATAACCTAGCCCACTAACATCTCATCACAATAGCCCAAATAGTTTTTCTCCACATATTCGGCAATAGTCCTGCAAATCCAGGGATTGTCCTTGGGTGCATTTCATTACTACATACAGGGATAATCGCTGGTATGTAACCATAACAATTCATTAAAGTTGTCTTAAAGGGCCTCTACGTATTGGCTTCGGCCCCACGCACGCCTTCCAAACGTCCGGGACTATGTAGTCTCGTGCAAGGAGGAGACATACATAATAATAATAATAAATCTTTATTCAAGCTATGATGACTGTTAATTGGTCTAGTGGTCGCAACCGCGACTGCTGAGCGAGTGGACCTGGGTTTGATTTACGGGTCGGGTAAAGTGGAAAATCTCAGAAGCAGGACAGAGTGTAGCAATAGGCTCGCCTCCTATTACATAGGACTCAATTACGGCTTCAGCGAAATGTGGGTGTACAATATATTTAACGTATCATAAAACAATTGGGACAATTAAACATCCTATCATTTATGGACTTTAAACATTACTACCTATATAATAAACTAGCTTCCGCTCGCGGCTTCGTCCGCGTGCATTTTTCCGGGATAAAAAGTAGCCTATGTGCTATTCCAGACTATAATCTATCTTTGTGTCAAATTTCATCCAGATCCGTTCAACCATTCTGGCGTGAAAGAGTAACAAAGATCTATCCATCCATCCATTCATCCTCACAAACTTTCGCATTTATAATATTAGTAGGATAAGTAGGACAAGGCCTAAGGATTTTTTGGTGATAACAGGACAATAGGTCTTTCTTAATGACGTTTTCAAACGTTTCTGTGAAGTCATTTAAAACTAAAGACTTTATGACAAAAAGGTAAAAAGTGTAGGTGAACTGACGCATAAGTTTGACGATTAAGTAAGTTCATGCATAGATAACAGAAAATAGAGTAAGTCTGTGTTATCTATTTAGTACTAGGAGAAATTTCAAAGCGAACATATGATTTAGACTAAATATGATCTTGTCTAAAGGGGAGAAAGGCTCGTAGCTAAATAGCTACCGTGCTGATCGGTTGCTCTGCTAGGTTAAGCAGCGCTTGCTGCGGTCAATTCTTGGATGGGTGACCATTTTTCACACATCGAGCCCCTCCGTGCCTCGGAAAGCACGTTAAGCAGTTGGTCCCGGGTGAAGACCTATGACAGTCGTTACGGGTGTCAGCATCCAAAAAAGTCAGACAACCAGTCTAATCTTGGAGATATTCAGTAACCGGTTAGACTGGAAGCCGGTACCAATGTAGTTGGGTAAAGGCTAGGCAGATATTATTCCTACTTATTTATAAAATAACGATAAAACAACTCTATTAAAATTTTACCATAGACAAAAAATATTTCCAGTATGTCTAAACCTTAATATATGTACATATGTTTTAATGTGTTCGTGTCCAACTAATAAGGAGTGTTCATCTTACAACATTCCATTTACCACTTTCTTTTCCATTTAAACGGACGCTGAATGGGAAATCCCAGCAGTGTTGCCACTGGACAAATGTTTTGCCGTGTTTTGGGCAGTAAAATTATTGTTATAGTAAATACGATAGCGCGGTTGGCGCTGGGGTTGAGTGATCGACTGCTTTACTATTAGTCGTAGGTTCGATTTAATGTTTGTGCATGTAGCATAGAGGAATATTTCCTAGTGTGGGGCAACGTTAAGAAAACCCCAGACTTTTAATTGTCGTCCTCCTTTTGATTTGTTTTTTTTTAAATTTAATTTTATAATTTTGAGGAAACCTTGAGTGGATTCATGTTTTGTAGATGAATGTCGTAAGCAGTGCTACATATTTCCATTATATCCATCCATCCATCCTCACAAACTTTCACATTTATAATATTAGTAGGATTAGTAGGATAGTAGGATTATTTTACCCAAAATCCGCAAGGATGTTGATACACAACAAAAGAAATACGCAATAGGATATATTCAAAATTAACATAGGACAATACCTATTAATTATAAACATAATTAGTAATTAATTTACGGACGTACACATTAAAACAATAATAATTACAAACAAATCATATACTTTAATGTTTATCGTGAAATAATCTAGAATTAATTACAATTGTTTGCTATAAAACATACATTTTTAATATACATTTATGAACATACTTCCTTTTTCCTTCCTTTTGTATTTAAAACCTAATTTATACACATGTTTTGAATTAAACAATCCATCATCTGCCTAGCCTTTTCCCAACTACATTGGGGTCGGCATATCTTACTATATGCGGCTGAATATCAATATTTTATATGGTTAGACTGCTATCCGATCTCCGCCACCCAATTACTGGGAGACACTTGTACTCCAAGGTTAAACTTGTCAGAGTTTTTGGTCTGCTGCCACCAGTAACGACTGTCTGTCAGGTCTCCATATGACACCCGGGACCTACTGTTTAATATGCTTTCCGAGGCACGGAGCGAGAACCGTTCGTACCTCGTGAAATGTGATAAACGTGCATTGTGAAAAACAGTCTTCGATCCAAGGACAGACCGCAGCAAGTGCAGCTTAACCTCGCAGATCGACTGATCTGCGCGGTACATATATGACTACGACCCCTTAATTTAGCAATTAGTTTTAGTAAATGAATACAAGGAAAAAATACAGCTAATTATGTCCCTCACCGATGCGCTTAATTTTTGTGATATCCTCCATTTTAAAATCATATAGGATAAATTTTTATGTACCCCCATTTTTTTCGCCGCTGAAATATACCGGCAGAAATAGGTATATACTCCGTTGGCTCAGTGACTCAAAATGTAGCTTGGCCTCCGATACTAGAGAACGGCACTAGATTCGATCTTTGGTAGTTTCTCGCCAATCGTAATCTCAAAGCTTCGAGTTATGAATCATCGATGCATTTCATCGAAATCGATACAGCTGTTTCGAAGTAATTGGTTACAAAACAAACAGATGAACACATTTCCTGATTCATGTTGGTAACGGAACTATTTTATTATATAACTGTTCGTGTGTGTATTGTCTTCTCTGGGAAATAATCCTTTGACCGTCTGCGGTCATTAAGAAACTTGTCTATGATTCAGTCTCTTCGATTTTTTTCTCCACGGGGTGCCAAGATTAATGGAAAATATTCTTCCTTTGTTGAGTCTTAAGAGCTATCATATGAGAAGCACTCATGCTGTAGCGGTAAAGCGGTAGTATCAAGGCGATCTGGGGTACACCAGATGGTCCTCATGTTTCGTCACTCCTGGAAGCTCTTTTCTTGTTCCTCAGGTTGTATGTAGAGACTAATTGAAGGGTTCCACCACGTGGCATCTGGCTTATTCATATTACGTTGTAGTTAAGGATATCTTCTAGACGCCTATAGTCTTAACATTACATAACATCACGCCTGTATTCCCCGAATGGTTAGGCTGAGGTGTCCTATCGTATGCCCACACCTTGCCGATACTGTTATTGAGTCCCATGTAATGGGGGGTGAGCCTATTGCTATCTACCGGACAAAGTTCCAGTCTCTATGCTGCTATTGAGAATTTCCTTACAGAAAAATCGCATTAAACGCAGGACCTCACGCTTACCAGCCTAACTAACGAACACTAGACTAATAAAGCAGTCTATAGTCTTAGTTCTAATATTTCCAGGATCGAGTAGAGCAGATCGAACTTCGGTCGGATGGACATCGCAACACCTCATAATAACAGACATACAACCTCCCAAATATCAAACTACACACTATAATATATATACGCCAGCCAATCCTAAGACACATGGTATTCCGTCGTTATGATCACTGATCAATTAAAACTATGTCAGGAGTGCAAGAGCGACTGGTTTGACAACGGTACTCTGTGACGTGAACACACAGTGAAACAGACCACAGTGCACGTAAATTATAGTAAGACAATCATTAGAGAGGGGCAAGTGATGTTATTTATTCGGGGAAAAGGACTTGTCGATATATTTTAGGTACGCCTATTATTCGATTCGAATATTATTTGATTTGAATATTATATCTTTTTATTGTCTAAATACAATAAAAATTAGATTCAATTACATGTTAAATAAAATGATTTATGCCACTAGAAATCGATAACACACAATCAATTTGATTGAGTGATCGACTGCTGGTGCTACGTGTAGCGTATTCGATTCGCACGGAACAAATATTTGTATGATCTACAGATATTATTTTTAGGGTTTGAGTGTATGTCTATGTAAATATTTGTGTTTGTACCCACGATACAGGAATTATTATAAGAATGGGGCTATGTTGAAAAAATATTTACATTGGAATAACGTATATGTCAAAAAAATCTTTCTGAACTTTGCATATTGACATTCGATTAAATCGATTGTTAATTCCATTCGATTGTTTCGCCCACCTCTAAATACAATTACACGAAACGGTCCCACGGTGTTAAATTATTCAGTTTAAGTGTGAAGCGTTCCGTTTTATGTGGTTAGTGACTTATATGTCCTTTGTTTGTGGCTCTATCAAAACTAGGCTACTTTGGATTTAATAAATAATTTTGTGGAGAGTGCGACGTACGCATACAAATTTTATATGATCGTTTTATTACTATACTCGTTTTGTTTAGGTATTTAAATAAAGGTGTGACTTTTTACACAAACACATATTAAACAAATAAACTACTCCTTAAACCCCAGGTTCAATTGATTTGGTAATCGTTATTGTTGTTTTACATTGGTTTTTAGTAGCGTTTTATTTTTAAACTGAGTTTTTAAACAAAAATATTAAAAAGACACATCAAGATTGTTTACCTTTAGTTAAATACCTAAACAAATCGAGTATAAGTACATACATAATATGCCTACGGTTGCACCGGCTTAAAAAGGTTTTAGTGGCAAAAATTAACATAATTACTCTTTGTACTTGGTCCATAAGGACCTTATTGCTATCTATCAGGCATAATTATCGTATTTCTTCTTCTTTCGAGTTGGCACAAGCTATCACATGATAATCGCTCATGCAAGTGGAAAGATTACACAGTCAGCAATGGTGTTATAGAGGCTGACTGCCCAGGGTGCGCTAGACGATTTCAGATTTCGGCATCCCATTCTTATGTTAAAACTTTAATTAATCTTATCCCGTCTACTGACGTAAAATATACACAATAAAATATCTAAGTATTGTTTGTCGCCGGTGTCCAGCTGCGCATTTATGAATTAACAGTAGATTATAATTGTTGAACTTCTATTTCAATATTTCAATAACTGAACACACTTACACTTCTCCTATTCAACTGCTTCACGGTATAACTCGTTTTTGGAGTTAATCCGTCAGTCAAAATTGTTGTTAACCCGTTATAAGTCTCAATGGTCAGTGCCGCCAGCCGGTACCTTGTGTAAACTGTGTCTGATGTTTTGTGTACACATTAAAAGTTAGACGAACTTGCTTTTATACTCTTTCGTCTTTTCTTTATTTTTTTAAATACTCGTTGCCCCTTCACTAGGACTAATTCCTGTATCGTGTGTGCGTTTACACAAATACCCAGATCAGGATTAACTGTCTGTACTGCCTGTACCTAAATAAATTATAGCTTAACCACTGTGCCGAGCATGCCGTCTTCCGTTCTTTGCATACATGAGGTTTTATGTGAATATGGAACAGTCTAGCGTGTAAATAACGCCAGGGGTAATAGATAACCATTCTGTCATTGAAATTCAAGATAAAATTAAAAGCCTAAGTTAAGTAGTACCGTGCAAAAATATTCTTAATGTTGCCTTACGACATTATCACAGTTCACGGCTGAAGAATATTAATAAAATTCATTTCATTTTCATCGGTCTAATACTCGTATGTACTAAGAACGAAATCAAAATTATTTATCTTAAATTTAAATTAAGGGTTGCCCGGTAGATGGCAATAGGCTCGCCATCTATTACATGGAACTCTATAATCTATTAAATGTGGGTGTAAACTAGTACACCACCAACCATTCGGGGATGACAGGCGTGAAGCTATATTAAATGATAGATGCTCCTTTTCTGCTTATTAGAAGATTGATAAACAAATACCTAATACCCATCCAATTATTTTGCATCGAACGAATGTCGTTTGAACTCAGTTTCTGATTAGTTCATAGAACTTATGTAAGTGTATGTTCTTATTAAAAAACTTATTAAGCCCACCGGATATTGCTAGAACTAAGTTCTTCGAATACAAAACTTATTAAGAAACGGATATTGCTAAGAGCTAATAATGCAACTTAAACTAATTATAGAACATCCTCTGTTAAAGAAATAATGAATTCTTAGAAAAATAAGTTTTCAATTCACTCCGATAGATGTCAGTTTCTGTTAATTTATTTACAAATTCGTTTGCGCTTCAATAACACATCGTACCTACATTGCGAACGTGGCGCGGCAGCAAATACAACTTTGTATTACCAAGACGTTTCTGTTGTCGCGTTGCTTTTGCTATCTATACATGGCGTGTTTTTAGACCGCAAATATGGTTGGTTATTAAATTCAATTGAAACGAATTTTAATAATCACAGATATTACCTCTCCCGTTCTTCAGACATCTGTGCCTCGTGGGTGCCATTCCTATGATAGTCGTTACGGATGGCAACAGCTCAAAAGTCTTACAACCGGTCTAGCTTTATAGTATCAGTATCTCCCAGTATCCATGACGGAGATCAGATGGCAATCGCTCCCTATAAAATACTGATATTAGCCGCATCTGCTTAGACTGGGAGCCGACGTCAACCATATTTATTGGTAATCAAAATACGACTTCTTCAGTCGTGATAGCATGAACACTCACGCTGCATGTTCGTGATGTGGTGGACAGATTAGTCAGTCAGCAGGATTTCTAATATGTTCCAGACACAACAGACACCACACGGGATGTTAGATAGGTATTTACTTTAGTTTCATCACTCAGTGAGGCTCTTTAAATACAACTCTTGGTTTGACTCTAAGTGATTAATAATAATATAAATAGAAGATTATTTATTTAATGATTATAAACACAATAGGTACAATGTAAATTATGTACAATAGGATCTTTTCAAAGATACTATCCGACCATTTTTTCATAAACATGCCATCTATCGTATAACTATGTAATTATACAGGTACATTTATATCGCTACCGTTAGGTAGTTACTATAAATGAATATAGATGTCGCTAGCAACATCACTCGTTGAAGTCTTGTTTAGAAATAGCGCTTACGCATGAATCGCCTTTCTTTTTGCAAATCGAGGTATCTTTCTGCTATCTTTCTTTCTCTATCATCTTTAGTTGAATTTGTCAGTCTCTTTGGCTTAGTGATCGCATTCGCGACTGCTGAGCAGGTCCTGAATTCGAATTCCAGTTCAGAAAAAGTGTTATTGGTTTTTCTGTATGGAAATACTCAGTAAAAGTCCCCACTTTGATAATGTCTAGTAGATGAGAATAGGTTCGCCCTCTATTACATGGGACCCAAACCTATAGTTTACATTCGGAGAATACGAGCGTGATGCTCTGTTATATTAAACACTTATGAAACTATACCTATCCTTGTCATTTGTATGCCAATGAATAGTGATGCAATACATTTACCAGTTTTTTTAGATAAATAACGTTTAATCATCAGTGTGCCAATAAATGTAACACATTACTAATCTATTTCTTTCCCTCTTTCCAGGTCCAGTGCCACTAGCTAGGAATATAAGACACTTGCCGTGCATATCAAGAAGAACGGCACAAGAAGGAATGTGTATGTTTGCCATAGATTGCCTCAAAGCCAACGGCACCCACCTCGGGACCTGCATAGACAGATTCTACTTCGGATCCTGCTGCCAAATACCTGACAAAACCATCTTACCACAAATTATAGGCAATAATATTGAAGATAACTCTATTGACAGTGCAAATTTTGTACACCCACAAATTGAGGACAAAGTTCCACCAACAATTAGTAAAATACCAGATATATTCCCAACTAAGAAGACTACAACGACAGAAAAGATTGAAACGACAGTTACAGAGAAATCTGAAACAGTCCAAGATAGAACTGAAGCTATAGATCTAGAAACTAAAACTGATGAACAAACGACTCTTGACAATAAAATAGAAAATGATGAAGTCAAATTTACTACATCAGCTATGGTGGAAACCACTATGAAAGCTGAAAGTAAAATCACTGAAGCACCGGTCACTGAAATACCTATGAAGTTATCTACTTTCCAAACGGTTTCAGGCGAAAATAGTATAGTTACAGACAAACCTCAAACAGAAAATGAGGATGTAACAAAAGTTACAACGACCTCTAAGCCAAAACCTACTCGTAAGCCTTCAAGACCGCCATTCAGGCCATCACAAAAGCCTTATAGTCCTACGAGACCTCAGTATACCTTATCTACTTATAAACCTAGACCTGTTAAGCCTGTTGCAGTCTATAATAGTACTAGAAAACCACCGTACAGGCCTCCAAGTAAACGGCCAGCAACGAAAAAGCCTTTACCTATTCCGCCTAGACTTAATATAACTATTCTACCTCAATCAACAAGCTCAAAACCTATTTTCACTCGGCCATCATCAGTTGCCGTTACATACATTAACACAACAACATCTGAATCAACAACTACTTCAACAACAACTACTGAACAACCATCTACATCAACATCAACTGTAACAGCTCCAGTCACAGAAAAAGTGATTGAACCAACACAGACTGCTACAACTGAAATTGAAAAATCAACAGAGAATTCCCCTGTTTCAACTGAAACTGAGAAATCCACAGATAAAACAACAATTTCCGAAGCAACTATAGAAACTACAATCACAGAAGCGATGAAAGAAACGACCGTACAAGTTGCAGAAGCAACTGAATCTGTTTCAACTACAGAAGCAGAGCAGCTGATTACAGAAACCGAAGCGCCAACGTCACCGATAGTTGCTTCAGTTTCAACTGAATCAACCAAAGTGGAAGTGCTAACAACGACGACTCCTGCGGCGGTTGCTACGAAAGAACCAGAGAAGGCTACAGAATCTGACGGTAAGTTTTTTTTCTATTAATGTAAAATTTAACTTTAGATTTTTTGGCCCAATTTCTCACTGGCTGGATAAAAGTAATCTAGCAATTAATTTGAAATTGGAATAGCCTTTCTATGTACTCAAAAGAATAAGTTGTTTGAGGTTTAAAGCCCGATTTTTCAAAGCCCGGATATAAGTTATATAGCTGTTAATTTGAAATGAGAACAATTTTTAAGGATTTATTAGATAAACTTATCTGAGGCTTATCCAGCCGTTGAAAAATCAGCCCTTTTATATTAAATAGTTAATATAGCTAGATGAACCGCAACGGTGTATCAAATCAAGATAGACGACAAAAAAACGATTTTCTCACAAAATAGGTATTTGAACCCATAAATAAATAGCTTGTTACGCCTACTGCATATTTAACTAGTGAGTGACATTATCTTATATCAAAACAATTAATTCACTTATCTAAAATGTATCGCACCACAGAACATTATGTACCGAATATCAATGAATTAGAAATAGCTAAAACACCCAACCACGTGGGCCATACAATTAAATTCAGCCCATTACTGTCCCACTGCTGGGATTCTTCTCAGAATGAGAATGGTTAGGCCTTAGTCCACCACCCTGATTTAGTGCGGGATGGCGAACTGTACACACCATTAAGAACTTCATGGAGCTTTCTCAGCCATGCAGGTTTCCTTATGATGTTTTCCTTCACCGTTTACTCAACTGATAAACAAATTTTTTTCAACCGCTAGGCTATCACTGCTTTTTGGGCCACACGTCGTTTATATATGTTGTAGAATCAAATCTTGTTGCTAAAACCAAAACTTATCATATCCTTATCCAAACCAATATAACAGAAGCCCTAGTGTAAGTTTCTTTTGGCAAATTCGATTGGTCCGTTTCGTGCTCTCTGCCGATCGGAGCGATACGAAATCGAGTACGTCAAAAAAACTTACACTAAGGCCTCAGTTTGGTCTCGTCTGTCGAACACTGAAATGGTGGTGTCGAGACTGATTGCCCAGAGTACGCCAAATGATCTCGTCTGTAGTCACTCGTGGAGACTCTTTTCTGGCAGTTCTGTGACAGTTATATATTATTATCATTGACAACGACGAAATATATTTATAAGTCTTGATAAATACCTCATTGGATTTAAGAACCTTGTTTTTATCAATTGTCACCCACCTACGCGTAAATTCTGTGAATTTTAAGTTCAACGACTCTATGGGCATTACACTTTATGAACTGATCAACATTTATTTAATCTTCTGTACAATAATACAACGGGAAACAAATCGACACTGTTAAAAATCAAATTATAAAGTATAGGTTGAAACAAAATAGATGCATATAAAAACAAAAACGTATAATTACAGCACCTCAAACATAAACAGACAACACAATATCAAACACGTATCAACAATATATGTAATGATGCAAAAAAATACAATGATTTTTATTAGCTCACGCACGTTTTGTTCGTCTTTTTATTTTGGGTCAGAAATGACCTAGCATAGCCTGCGTATATTCCTCGAAGAGGTAGGCAGAGGTGTACTATTGCACATACACATTTCGGCTCCGGCGCCGGAATTAAGAGTAAGCTCCATATCGCTTTTACCGACCAATATTATAAGCGATAATGTACGAGTACCTACTCAACTAATACATTATTTTAGATCCTTTGACTGCCTCATTAGTCTCGCGACTGTTGAGCTTGAGTTACTGGGTTCGTTCCCTGGATTAAGCAAAGTGTTTTTGAGTTTTTTTTTAGATAATTCTCAGTAACAGTCGGGAGTTTGGAATTGTTCCCAGTAAATGTCAGTAACAGATTGTCCAGTCCGCCCAATGATCATATCAACTTAAAATCTTCTCAACTGATTTCTACAAGCAAACTTCCTTATAATTTGTAACGTACAAACTTTAGTGACCGTTAACAGTGTGAATGTCACCTACGATAATTCTAATACATATTTACTTTGTTTATGTACACAAGTGTCTGTTGGTTTAACTTATTTATGTAAATAGTAAGTGATATGATAAAGCTCATATTAAAACACATACAACTTAAGTTTTAAGAGCACTATTTAAAACTATCAAGTATCCTTTTGTAGCGACTTCTACTCGCAACATGGCAAAAAATAGTCTCTCGGAGTGAAGCTACAAAAACCCTGAATCGCACTATGAGAGTTTACAACGATTCTAAGACATATACGAATGTCCACCTACCGTCGGGCTTCGGCCCGCCAGGTTGACCACCTTGCCTGGTCGGAGGATCCTCCCTTTTCAATGGAGAAACGCCATACCTCGTTCCTGCACACCTTTTTTCCATGGCGGTAGGAAGAAACAGAACGCCACGTGCTTCGATCTTTACATACTCCTGCTTCATTTAGTTTCATACCGTGTTGGCACAGTTGGCGCAGTGCTTAAGCTATTCGAATCTAATTGTAAGCTTTCTGCGCTATGTGTCGCGAGTTCGATCCCCACACAGAAAAAATATTTCTATGACCAACAGATAGTTGTTCCGGGTCTGATTATTCGTGCATGTGAATATTTGTGTATGTAAACGCACCCACGATACAGGAAATATTACTAGTGGAGTAACGTTTATTAAAAAAAAACAAAAACGAAACAGTGCTGCGCATATGACCTTGACATGATTGTGGTGAAAAATTCTCATAAAAGTCATGAATCTTCTTCCTGGAAAGATTAGCCAGTCGTCAAAATATTAAAGCTGAGTTACTTGTAGAGGCCTCCTTACCCTCAAAACTCATGCAATAATTCTGCCAGGTCACCTAACCTTTTCATTTCAAACATATAGTGTCATGTACCAGGTCGTCGCCCCCTCAATTCTTAGCACAAGTCGACCAGCCACTTAGGAAACGGACCACGTATCTAGGTCGTACACGAGCGCACTCGGGTCAAACTCATTGTATTGTCTCAGTGAAATTGTAGGGCTCACTTTCTTTTTTTATATCAAAGATTTGTGGGAAATAGAATTGTGAATTAGTATTTCATTTGTTTGGGTGTAATTATTTATAACGACGAATTGAAGTTCTGCAAACTATATGATTATAATGTCTTTATGCTGATGCGTACAGACTGAAATATTGCTATAACTTACAGTACCTCCCTCGGAAAAGCGACGTTTGATGTCGGAAAGCCGACTACGAAGGGCGACTCTAGCCCACGTAACGACTGGGTGCAAAAGATACCCTGGCGCCCTCTAGTAGGCGCGCGATCAAAATGTCATCCAAATTCGGTTGCAAATGATGCACTTATAAATGACTAGTTAATTTTCTAAATTAAAACTGCGCTATTTTTGTATCTAAGTCCCGCGAGCGGCGCTCAGCGCCCCCTGAGACCCTGCACCCGTGTCTACTGCAGACCCTGCACTATAGATAGTAAAGCCGGTACTGGGAGAACCACACGGTGTTTCCACGGTATACCTGTAACGCAGGAGACACAGTATTCGTTACCGAAACACTTAGGTTAGACGTTAGCTCAAACTGTTCCTAGGCAAAGGCCTCCCTCAAATTCTTCCACATATCTCTTTCCTGCGATATCTCGCCAGCCCCTCTGGTTCACGCGTGGTAGGCTGGACCATCAAACACAACTAATTATCGGAACATAAGGCATGCCAACTTTAACTTGTAACTTATCTGTGACCATCCAACACAATCATCAACATATCCATCACAATCCGTCATACGCTTAGCACCAATGGCCCGCCAGTTTTAGCTAGAAAATTGATTTATTTGCTATACCTATATCTTTGATTTGGCAAAGGCGTTTGACAAAATCTCGGTTGGTCTCAACATATTATTGGTTGGTCTTAAGAGATTATTTAATCTAGAGTCTTTGAAGGTTCAAGAATGATATATACCTATTAGATAGAGATTAATTTCCTATAAACTGAATCCAAAGAAGCAATAGAATAGATTAGACGGTACGCAGTGGCTTAGCGATTTTCTTTCTGCGCTTTAGGTCACGGAATAAATATTTGTATGATCTACAGATAGTTGTTTTGGATCTGATTTTATGTGCACGTGATATGTATGTTTGTAAACTGTACCCACGATACAGGAGAAACACTGGTTTGGGGCAACGTCTTTTTAGTAATATTATATAATATAATTGAACTTACATTCACCATTTTCAATTGATTTCACACAAATCCTAGTAGTCTCGTTATCTCAGTTTTGGCGCGACTCCAACCAGCGCAACGGTATCCGATCAGCGATCGATCACGACGCTGGAGCCGTGACTACGTTGTTCCACTTACCTAGCTGCACGATCCTCGTGACAACTGTCAAATACTCCGTGATTTTTAAGATGGGTAACGATTCGTGGAAATGTTCTGTAGAATTTGCTGGGTTAAGATGACTGGGTTTTTGCAAAACTCGTGACCCTGACCTAGATCTAGACCTAGGTCTAGTGTGCGAAGTCCTGGGTTGATCCTGGGTCGGACAAAGTGTTATTGGGTTCATCTGTGTGGAAAGTCTCAGTTTATAACAGTGCCCGGTAGATGGCAATACTCACGCCCGGTACATGGCTATCAAAAACGGCATCGGCGAAATGTGGGTATACAGTAGTACTCATCTACATCTGTGCCTAACCCTTCGGGGAGAAAAAGCGTGAATCAGAGTGTCTTAATAAAAATGGCTCTATTCAAAATTAACAGTCTCAAATTACAACAAGTTCTTTTGGTAACTTAAGAAGTCGGTAACAATTTTATTAAGCTTTATGACATCACCGAGTTACATATATATGTATGTAGATAATAAACATTATTACACTTAGAAATCATAAGCGTAAAATTATGTATAACGGGTTAAGCAGAGCAACAAACAACATACTAAACATTTAGCGTCAGTGGAATGAAATTTATCAAATCGCGTAGTGTAGTTAAAGGCCCATAGTATATGGTGCAGAAGATAAAAACAAATTGCTATGTAGAAGTTATATTTGCTAGCCTATCTTCTTCTGTTGAGTCGAAACAAGCTATCACATGGGAGTCTTTCATGCCGTAGTAGAAAGATTAGCCAGTCAGAAATGGTGGTATCGAGGCTGACTGTTCAGGGTGCGCCGGACGATCTCAAGTCTCGTCACTCATGGAGGTTCTTTCTTCGCAGCCCCACATACACAGTCTATATGTTAACTTAATGTACAATGGCAAACACAGCACACGTAGAAGCGGAAGGGACACAGGGTTTAGCGTCGTGCGCCGATTTACTTTTAATCTTCGAATACTGAAATCCAAATCGAACTATAACAGTAGATAGTAGATACCTCTTGTCCTATGTTGACTTCTACAAATTTAAGCTTATTGAATAGAAAATAAATTATTAGTCTCACACCATCATGTTTTTACTTTCGTAAGAAGAAAACACTGCTACGAATTTCCGTAAATCTTGTCATAAGCTTTGAAGATAAAAAGCCTGTAGCTAATTCAGGATACACACGACAATGTATTTATATTTAAATTAATTTTGCATTTAAATTACTTCAATGATAATAAATTAATAATAATAAATTTAACCCATTACTGTTCCACTGCTGAGCAAGGGTCTCTTATCAGAATGAGAAGGGTTAGGCGATAGTCCACCACGCTTGCCTGGTGCGGTTTGGCGTACTAACCACACTATCGGGAACTTTATGGAGCCCTCTCAGGTGCCCAGGTTTCCTCATGATGTTTTCCTTCACCGTAAACGCAAGAGATAATTAAACACGACCCGCACATGATTCTCAAAAGTTGAGATGCGGCCCATGTTTGAAATCAGACCCCCCTGCACGTAAGACAAACGTTCAACAGCTTCAATGATACTAAATAACAAAACATCAAAACTAAACTTTACGATGTACAAAATGAGTAAGATGAGATAACCCACGATTTACGTCAACCTTAAATTCAGGGTCCTTTTATCTTATAAAAATCATATTAATGTGACAATGGAGTAGTTTACGTCTATCATGTCGAGACTGCCAACTTCCTCGTGTTTTTAAATAGCTTCAACAATTGCAATGCTTCGCGAGCTTGATCTTTCCACATTAAACACAGAAATAGATAGAAGTCCTATAGAATTTAAACTTCTATGAGAATTACGTATGTATCATCAAGAGATTATCAATGTCTTCACTGCTAGTATGAAGATCTCTTTAAGCCTCCAAGGTTTTGGTATTAAAACAGTAATTTGTAAAAATAATTTGCTATAATAACCGTCCTATGTACTACATTAATGTTGTTTACTTTAAATGACCGTAGGAGATCGATTATCGACTTGCAATAAATCATGTTATGTTAATATTTAATTGTAAACATAACCAATTACATTAAATTTCCAGAAAAATGGCCTACAGAAGGCTGGGTCCTAATATCAACGATCCCACCAAAGCCGGAAACACCATCAACAACTGTATCAACCACATCAACAACTATTACTACCACCACAACAACAACAACGACAACAGAAGCCCCTACAACAACGACTACAACAACAACCACAACTGAAGCTCCTGTACCAGAAACATCTCCCTTACCATCATCAACAACCCCAGAACCCATCCCAACCCAACAACAAACGTTAGAACCAACATCAACAACATCAACGTCTACAACAACTGAGGTCTCATCACCATCCCCTGCACCAACAACTCAACAACCGATCCTAGAGTTTACCGTCAACGTGACGCTATCGCCGACAGTTCCCACGTCAACGTCAAGTATTGGTTTGACAACATTCAGTTCCGTTTCCTCTGAAAACGTTACTGAAAGTGTTAGTGACAAGAATGGAACTAGTTCTAGTACCACCGAAGCTGTGAAACCTACTGGTGAGTTATTTGTTCTTTTTTTTTTGACTAACTGTATCCATGTCTTCATTCACATGGATTGAATGAATCTTGTGAAAAAAGATAAGCATTACATAGTGACACAAAAAATTGTTGCACTGCTCGTTGACAAAGTCAAAGTCACAGTCAAAGTTTTTTATTTCAAATGGGCCTTTGCAGGCACTTTTAAAACGTTATGAATCTAGGCGCACGGTTCCAAAGTGGGTTGGTCCTATGGAGAAGAGACCGGCAAGAAACTCCAAATAAAAACTCCAAAGACAAATTTATTTGCACACAAACATAAGCAGAAAAATATAGTAATAATTGTGTGAGCCTTACGGATCCACCAAAAAGTTTCAGATAATATTGCCCGCGTTGAATTTCAATTGAATCCGGACAGCCTATGATGCATACGGCGTATTTCAGAAATGCGCAACAGTTCGAGTTTCATCAAAATCGGTCAACTTGTTTTTGAGTTTCAACTGTCAGAAAACAGAATCCGACAAAATATCAGTGAAATATTAAAGTAAATAACAATTTTATTTATATTTTTTGTAGAAGAGATCGGTCCCACGACGACTTTGACTCCGGAAACCACTACGGAAGCCGTCAACATGTCCGACTATAAGAACGGTAAGAATTATCATTATAATAAGTATTCAAATACTGAGTATTAAAATACTCATAATAAGTATTCAAATATTAAATATTAAAAACTCGTTAAAATGTTATGTTGTATTAAAAAAAAACTCCAAAATTAAAGACAGCCTCCTGTGATCTTTTTTTGTTGTAGCTACGTATATAACAATTAAAGTATCTGGCTTACTGCCCGTTTAATAAATCCACCCTGTATACTGTGACGGTTAAATGATTGATTGATGTTAAAGCAAGGAAGTATTAACAACAAAGATAATTTGTGGTTTTGAAACCAGTCATAATAGACCCATCAAAGCAGTCATCAGCCATTGACATTGATTGAAGCATAAATGTCACCATAAATATGTCACTATTATATTCATCACCCATCTTCCTTCCATTGTTAAACCCAATAAATCATACAAATAATCCAATTATAATTATTATAGAATCAAATAAATTAATAATTTATCATAATGTCGGCCTCGATTTACTGTGATCGTGATTTTTAATATCGTTTTCCTTTGTCTTAATTTGTAATCGAAGTGTGACAATAAAGATATTTCCAATGCCTCATAGGTCTAGTGGTCGCAAGAACTATCGCTGAGCTGAGGTCCTGTGTTCAATTCCCGGGTCGGACAAAGTGTTATTTTGTTTTTCTGTATGGAAACCCTCAGTAGCAGCACAGAGTTTGAGACTGTGCCCGGTTGATGGCAATAGGCTCGCACCCTAATACATGGGACTTAATAAACATCGGTGAAATGTGGATGCACAATAATACACCTCTGCTTAACCCTTCGGGGATACAGGCGTGATGCTATGTTTAGTTATATTTACAATGTGATATTACAAGAATTCGACATGAGCATTTTATCTCGAGATTAGATCATGGGACAACTTACTGAAAGTAACCTAAAGCAAGTGCAGGCGCAGACGCAGTCAAACAGGGGGGGATTCATATTAACAGTAAAATGACTTTGGGGTTTTGAAGTTGAACAAATTAGAACTTGTTTCACAAAAAAATTAAATATAATATTATAAATTAAAAAAAAAACCTACATATTTCTGATATAATTTTGTTGACGTTTTAAACTGAAATTTATTAAATAATTTGTTTTAAAATTCCGTAAATTGTCAAGTTTTAGGAGGTTTGTCAATTTGATGTCTACGATTTGGGGGGGGTCACGACCCCCACGAACCCACAATCCCCACGAACTCGGACCGCCACTGAGTAAGGGCGGCTTATTTTCTGTCAAAAACCCTACAACATAGTCCATAAAACATCAATAAAAAACCTAAGCTGCCATCACCAGCAATGATTAAGGAAGTGGTTACCATGGCATGATGTTAACTAATTGTTTGATTATTAACTACACTATAATTACTGCCATTGTTGGATAACAGATTGTTTCGTCTCTTAGACTGTGTTTTCATTGAAGGGATTTTTCTGTAGGCAGTTCAGTTTGTATTTACGATTTTATTCCCCGACAAGTTGGAAAGAGATAGCTCATGAACTCAAGTATGGATGTGATTTCAGGTAGTATGTGGTCTTAAGTGGAGGGCGAGCCTGCTGTCATTAATAAGATACACGTTGCCGGGGCAGGACACGTTGAAGGGGCGATTTTCTATTGAACCCCCCCCCCCCCGCGCTTAGCTCATTGTGGATATTAATAAACGGTTTTATATATTCTAATTTTTAAAACCTTCTTTTACATGACGCCACCGAAACGTAAATAAATAAAAAATCTCGAAACAGACTCAGAATAGTCCCATTTTACAATGAATGTCAGAAGCTCCAAGGTACTCCTTTTTTTTAGTCAAAGTGCGTGAAAATGGATCTGCCGCGGGACTGTCACCCCTTGGAGCTTGGCACCCGGGGCGGACCGCCCCCATCGCCCCCCTTTACATCGCCAATGCGTCTAGCTCATCATAGAAACAGAAAACATGAGAATCGAATAAGGCCTTACGATCGACAGCCGTCCACTACACCATTGAAGAAGTTTATAGAGACGAATTTACAAGAAAATCTTTCATTTTTTCATAAATAAAATAAAATATATTTTTATTCATGTAGACCAGTTAAAGGCACTTATGAATAGTCAAACTCTAGTTGCCACGTTCCAAAGTATTGTTTTCCTATGGAGAAGAACGGGCAAGAAACTCCATGGTTACTCTTAAATTCTGATTGTTTAAAATTTCATAATTATGAATACATTGTTCCCTCAACGTTATGTGAGGAAAATGTAGGTCTAGACTAAAACACTAGGTCTTGACACTATGTAAACTATAAAGGCCTGGTAAATCTGATTTCGTCTCATCCAGTTAATTACAGCTTTTCATGATATGATGATGATATCTTAACATAAATTCTAAATCCACTCGCCCTCTAAGAAATCATAAACCTAAACATTCCTTTTAAATAAAGATGACCTGCGCAAGCGCAGCGTTTATGCGTGTGCGCAAGTGAATAGCCAACTTAACTCGCGTGTTAATTAACGACAATGTCCCCGCAGTCACGGACGGATGGATTAGGGTTTTTAATCACAGATTAATTCAAATACATGTCCATATTGATCAATGGGAATTGAAGGTAGGCTCAGCTGATTGTTCTGTTCGCAAACTTTTTGATAAATCTGAGATTATAATATTAATTTGTCGGCCATTACACGCGTATAAAGATATTTAATCTTCTTTTAGATTAGGTGTTTAGGACATTCATCATCATCATGTGGAATTATCGAAGTCGTTATGTAGTTAAAAACATTTTTATTTATGCAATACTCGCTTACAAAATTAAATTATTTAAATTGTTTAATAATAATTATGTCAAGCTGAAGCAGCATGGGAAGGCCCCATAGCCTGTAAAACCAACAAATATTTGAGTAGAAAAGTTGTCATTTAAATAACAAAAAAGTGTATTATAAACAAATAGGACTGTGATAATGTTGTCAATCACAAAGAATTTACTATTCCTAATAATGTTAAATCGTCACAACTCAAAACGTAAGTAAATTACTTATGTTTTGAGTTGTGACGATTTAGCATCAATCCCTTTGATTTCCGAAATTTTGAATATATGTATGTACTACATAAATGACATTAATATCATTCTGATTATTTTTTCTACCGCGACTCGAATCTGATGCCCCAAGATACACAGTCGCGTTAGACCAGAGATGATTAGGAAAGGCAGTAGGTACAATCAATTATATATTGATTAGCCATTTTTAAAAGGCACCTTAATCAGAATAAATATAAAAACATTGTACATTTAGAAATAAAATATTATTGCTAAATGATATCACCGAAAATCCCTACAAATATTGTGCATCTACACTTTCGTTTTTATTGTATATAAGACAACCAAAATATTAATAGCTGCAGCCGGGTTAAAGACCTTTGGAAGTCCCAACAAAATGTTCCACAGCCATTGTATAAACAATAATAAAAAAAATAAAAATCTGTTCGATGTTCAAACAAAGAGTAGTGAGATCGCGAGGCGACCGCACGCCACGGCCAAGGCGTTCGCAAGGACGAATCTTGTGGCTTTTGCATTGACATTTAAAAAGTTTACTTTTTGAACTGAGAAACAAGTACAGTAGTTCTAAAAAAAAGTGCAAGTGACGTTTCTGGAATTAACAACACAACCTCTATGAACGTATTTAAAAATTGTTGAAAGACGAAAATAAAACAATTGAATACTTACCTTCTTTTTCTTGGAAAATGAAAAGAGAAACTTATTAAATCGCGGGAGCTTTTAGAGTTATGTTAAAAAGTGGGACTGGCAGAATGCCAAAGAGGTTTATAAAGAGTAACAATGTAAAAATAAAGATGTCATGGGAATACGAGGATGAAGTGCATTCGTAAACTCGATTATACCTTTTCGTGATTCGAATTAATTTCGATTTGTGAATGTTTTGGTTTAGTGACAGAAGTGATTTTTTTGTGTTTTAAATACCTTTAATACTGGCTGATAATTTAAATATATAAAATTAATACAGTTTCCTTAAAATTGTAGTGATAACACAAATTTTAATTTTAAAATTATACTAAAGCGTTTCGCACCATTTATTTTATATTAGCATATACTATAATATTAATCAGCAATTTAATGTAGCATTAAGATTTAAATAAACAAAAACTTTAATTAAGTAGGACTTGGAAAACCTTCAAACTTTTGAACAAAAACAAGACGAAACCAATCCAGTTCTGGTTGGTAAAAAAGTAAATTGAACTCTTTTTGTCGTTACCAAAGATAATACAAAGATCGCCATTTTGTTATTTATTTTAAAATTTCCATACCTCAAAGTAATATAAATAAATCAACACCTTATTTAACTTGATCCAGATTTTATTAAAATAATCCAAACTTTAGATAGGAACATTTATACGCCGAATTGATAAAAGTCGAAAGAAACAAGTGAATTCTTCAAAATAAGACTTTTTTTTGTAAAAAACTGCATTAATAGCAGGTGATATTTATTGCAATGCGTTAATTGGAATATTTTTAACGAACCTTTATTAGTGAACCTTTTTAGAACAAAAGGAACTAAAGTGCAAAGGCACGGACATTGATAAACGTATTCCCAAATCTTAATTGGACAAAACAGCGACATACTCGCGTTTAATTAACAAAAAATCGTATATTTATCCAATACTAAAGCTACCACACTTAACACAACCCAATAAATCAATCCACAAACGAATAAATCACCAACTAAAACCCCAATAAATTTCTCCTTACCCCAATAAATCTATCCTCTCCCCAATAAATGTTATAAAATCGACCATGATTTTAAATTCAACGCTATTGGTGCTCGCAGTTTGTGGGCGAAGGCTCTGGCAGGCGCCTCAAGGGCGAATCGTCGGAGGTACCAAGTCTGGCTTCGGGCAATGGCCGTGGCAGATCTCCCTGAGACAGTACAGGACTTCAACATATCTTCATAAATGTGGAGCCGCGTTGCTGAACGAAAATTGGGCGATCACCGCTGCGCATTGTGTTGAACAGTAAGTAATTTTATTACATCATTTAGCATCACGCCTGTATTCCCCGAAGGGTTATGCAGAGGTGTACTATTGTACACCCACATTTCGCCGAAGCCGTTATTGATTCCCATGTACTAGGGGGCAAGCCTATTGCCACCTTCTGGCCACAATTCCAGACTCCGTGCTCCTACTGAGAATTTCCATACAGATAAACCCAATAACACTTTGTCTGACCCGGGGATCGGACTCAGAATCACACGTACTTGCAGCTATACACAGATAATTATTTATCAAATTACTTTCATATTGTCTACTCAGATTGTGAAGGGTTAATTCCTTAGTCTAACATGCTGGCCTAGGTTGGCGGACTTCACAAGCCATCACGATTCTTGCCGTGTGCTTCTTCAAGATTATTTCACCGTTCACCCAAAATATAATAAAGAAATTGTAATCCATGCAAGAATTCTAAGTTTAGATGTTCGGGGCGGATGCTAACCCCCTCCTGCACAGAAGGCAACCGTTCAACCGCTTCACTATCACTGTTTATGCATAGCAAAGTTAAGAAATTACATATTGTAGGAACTCTCATTTCTAAATGTTCAGAGGATAGCAGTTTTTCGAACATAAACAGACATACACTGAATACTTAATTTGAACCGCCCCTCGGTCTCGGTCCAGTCGTTGCCCCGCCTACTGACATTTAACTCTTCAAATGAATAATAAAAGCAAATATTAATGATACCGTATTGGTCTAATGGTCGCAATCAGGGCTGCTGAGCGGTCCTGAGTTCGATTGCCAGGTCAGGCAAAATGTTATCGGGATTGTTTAAAATTCTTGTTGCTTGCCCGGTAGATGGCAATAGACTCGCCCTCTATTAAAAGGGACTCAATAGAGGCATTGTCAAAATGTGGGTGTACAATAGTTCCTCTACCTAGCCCTTCGGGACATTAAAGGCGTGATGCTATGTTATATCTTTAATTAAATATACCACATTCTCTGCCGAGTATGTGCATACATATGGTCATTAATATAATTATGTAGACATAGACATAGACATAGACATAGACATCATTTATTTGTGAGCATAGGTAAAAAACATGTATGAGAGGACTTATGAATCGCATTGCGCATGCGTTTATTTTCCTCAAGATGACCTACTGGATTATCGACAAGCTTCAATGTCGTACGTTATTTTGTGAATTTCCTTATTCACATATAATAAGCATGTGTGATAATGCATGTGATATGCTTCATCGAAGTAGTTGTAAGAATAGTCAGACAGGTTGTTTTCAAAGTTCTATCTTACAAATCCCAAATATATGCAGTATTTGTCAATTTTCTTAGTAATCCAAAGGCCTAATATTCTAATCTCTTGTCCCAAAATATCAAAACAATATGCGCTCGTTTTTCTATACAAGTTCACTAAAATGCGTTGTTTCCGTATATTTAGACACTCGTTTTTTGAGCAATCAGTCGCAATATCATCAGTGCTGACTGGTTAATCTTTCCACTATGGCATGAGCGATTCGCATGTCGACTGTGGTAGTTCGTGCTTACACACGAGAAGAACTTAACTAAAAAAAGAAAAACAAGTTGACATATTTCTTCCTTAATTTTGTTTAAGTTTCTTTAATTTATTCAGTTTACAATTATTATTCTTTATTATTGTATATCGGCAGCCTAAATACGTAAAAATAGCGACAGCTACGTTACAACCACGTGACATCAGCCACACTGTTTGGCCTATACGATACATATATGACACAAAAATGACATTTGACAGTAGCTATCGCGCGATCTACGCCTGTCGCAAACTGATTGCTACATCGGTAATTAGGCTGCCAATATTGGCACACTTTTGCACCTACAACTAAAAAGCTTTTCTAAACTAAAAACTTATATAATAAATTATTTTCTCCTTTCTCTTCCACCAGCGTCCCACCATCAGAGCTGCTCGTAAGACTTGGTGAACACGACTTGGCTCAGAGCGACGAGCCTTACAGCTTCGTGGAGCGAAGAGTCCAGATCGTCGCCAGCCATCCGCACTTCGATCCTGCGACCTTCGAGTATGACTTGGCATTGCTTAGGTAAGTCACAAATATATTAATAGCAACCCTGAGATCATCTGGCTTACCCTGGGCAGACAGCTTCGACACCACTGACTGGCTAATCTTTCCACTATGGCATGAGTGATTTCAATGCGGTAGCTTGTTCAGACACGATAGAAGAAGGTGTAACTTCAATTGCAGGTCTGTATTTAGGGGAGGCAACAGGTGCTAAAGTCCTGGGACCTCCACAACAAAAGTGGTCTTTAAGACCAATGCTGATGTAGGCTGTCTTTCAGTCTAACCAAATTCAGGCCGAGATTCAAATTTTTTAGGTTAATATCAATCTGAACTACATGTATATGTTATTAATTTAAATATTTATGTGACAGCCTGAATTTCTTATGGGGAAAAGCTTTTGCCCAACTGTGGGATGACTAAAAATAAAATTCAACCCATTACTATCCCACTGCTGCACAAGGGTCTCTTCTCAGAATGAAAAGGGTTAGGCCTTAGTCCACCACGCTGGCCCGGTGTGGGTTGGCGGACTACACACACCATCAAGAACTTTATGGAGCCCTCTCATGTGTGCAGGTTTCCTCACGATGTTTTCCTTCACCGTCAATGCAAGTGTTAATCAAATTCTGATCCGCACATGATTCTGAAAAGTCAGAGGTGCGGGCCGAGTTTGAATTCAGACTCTCCTGCATGAAATGTAAGCGTGGATGACTGAGCAAAGATTAATTCTATAAATCTACAACAGGAACCGGCCGATTAATCTGCGGTCAACCATCCATGACCGGGCCGCGGCAAAGTTGCTTAACCTCGAAACTCTATCGTTTCATACGGTAGCCATTTAGCGATGACCATAAATTATACATAATTTATCGTAAAACAATAAAAATGCAGCATCAAACGGGTTATCATAGGTATTTTGAGGTTAACCCCACCTCGCGTAATAAATTAATGATATAATTAGTTATAGGATATTAACTATGTATCTGCTCGATCTCTGAACAGATTGGACTCGTTATAAAAACAGTTAGCACATCAGCGCGCGCGCCGCGGCGTCATTATTAGGGATCCGCAGTTCAAGGTAACTAGACTAGGTTGGATCGTTGGATAGACTCCTGGATCTGCTTAGCCTTTTCTAGGCTACACTGAGTCGGCTCCCGGTCTAATTAGATGCGGCTGAATATCAGTATTTTACACGGAGCGACTGCCATCTGACCTCCTCCATCCAATTACTGGGAGGCACTGATACCTACTCTAAGGTTAAACTGATTGTCGGACTTTTTGGGCTGCTGACACCCGTAACGACTGTCATAGGTCTTCATATTACACCTAGGACCAATTGCTTAACATGCTTTCCGAAGCACGGAGGGGTCTCAATATATGAAAAACGGTCACCCCTCCAAGGACTGACCGCAGCAAGCGCTGCTTAACCTCGCAGATCGACAGATCTGCGCGAAAGCTCTTTACCTTCACTTACGCTTAGTAAAATCTAACTCGACAGAACTCTAATATAGCCAAAATGTTTTGAATTCTGATACAGAACCCACAATACTAAATATCCACCGTCGTCCCTCGTTGCGCAGGCGCGGTCACTCACCAGTGCACTTGACCTTACGCTTTTAAACAACATCTTATGAACCTATAAGATGTTGTTTAAAAGACTATTTTGTGTTAGTGCAATTTATTATAGGATTGGTCAAGTATTCGGCTAACTTCACTATAGTATTTAATAGTACACTCAGCGACAAAACCAGCTTTTTTTTTAAACTGCCCCACTCTATGAATAATTCCTGTATCGTGGGCGCGTTTACAAACACATATATTCACATGGACACACACCCAGATCCGAAACAAATATCGGTAGATCTTACAAATAGGTATTTGTTCCGTGCTGGAATCGAACTTGCGACACGTAGCTCAATCGATCGCTCAACCACTAGGCCAACCGTGTCAGTTCATTTTATAAATGAATATAATTTATTGATATTTTCGTTTAATGTTGTAATGAATGTACAGAATAGCGTAAAATAAACTAGTGTTAATTTATTTCAAAATTACGAAACAGTAATGTCTACTTAGACCCGGGTACGTCTTAAAACTGCGGCCAGACACCGGAGGACGGGCAGCAGCGTCCTCTTACTAATCGGTGAGCCACTGCGATCCCCAAGCCGCCTGCCAAGCGTGGGGATTATGGTAAACCCCCTCTTGGGGGAGGCCTTCGTTCAGCAGTGGACGTTTTCTAGCTGATGATGATGAATGTCTACTTATGTAGATGACTATACCTATCCTATATCTGATAGAGAAGTGGTTGGTTGATGAAAATAGTCAGAATTTGTTGAAAAAATTGAACTCACAAATATTATTACCAAAAATACTACCTACGAGTCAATAAAATAACAGTTGATTTCTTAAAAATAGTAGCAGCCTCATGAGTCTATTGGTTATAAACGCGGCTGCTAAGCATGAGTTCTCAGGTTCGATTTCCAGGTCGGTGTTTTATTAGGATTTGCCGAAATGTTTGCTATTGTACCCGGTAGATGGCTACAAAGGATGCTACACTTCTGCCTAACCCTTCGAGGAATACAGGCGTGATGGTATGTTATGTTCTCAAAGAACTGAATTTCTGTGATTCTTCCGCCTGTGAAAAATGTGAGATAATATAACCATATATTATATTTTCATGTCACTTTTGTATGCGGAAACAAAATAATTCAACATTTTTATCAATCCTAGTTTTTGTCGCAACATAATCCTAACTTAAATGCGAAAGTTTGTTTGTTTGTTTGTATGGTACCTTTTCACGCCTAAACCACTGAACCGATCATCATGAAATTTTGCATATACGTTGTCAGGGGCACAGAAAAGGACATAGGGTAACTTTCATCCAGAAAAAAAGTAGGTACTGTTCACGAAGGTAAGAACGATAACTTTCGACGGTCAGTTGCTTTAGGTCGCTAGATGGCGCTACTAGTGACCCGAAAAATGCACAAGTTCGTAAAAAAAAATGCGGGCGAAGCCGTGGGCGGAAGCTAGTAATTAATATTTAACACACACTCGAACCTCTACCTTGTTTTTTTAAATTATGACACTGATAAGCCTAGAACATTTTTACAGTACGATTTTACGCAAATATAATTAATATTATATGCCTGGTATTTTAATGTGAAGATTTGCATAGATAATTCTAGATAAAAATAAATTCATATTAATTTTTGTTACTGTTATGTAAAGTTAGATAATAAAATTTGTATTTATGTGAATAAATACGTTACGGTTATTTCAATGTTCGCATTCTTTGTTACCGGGCTTTAGATATAATTAGGTCGAGAATACACTAAGTTAACCTTCAAAATAGTTTCCAATAGATGCCTAGATTATTTGATGAGACGATTTTCACAGGAGCTATCGACTAGGGGGGAAATTCTCAAGTACTTTGGCATACATCTTTATTAACTCGTTAACCGCTAACGACGATTAAAAGCGTCAATCAGTTTTAATCCAGACGCCGATACCGCCGCCTTCAAGCGTCAATCCACACATAAATACGAATATAGTGTATATTATATATTTCGCTGTCAAACATAAGGCAAAAAAATTACGCTTGAAGGCGGCATCGGCGTCTGGATTAAAATCGCGATTGACGCTTTAAATCGTCGTTGGCGGTTAACGAGTTAATAAAGATGTATGCCAAAGTACTCGAGAATTTCCCCCCTAGTCGATAGCTCCTGTAGTAAGATAGTCTCTCCATCACATTAATAATAATTATTATTGTTACTTATTTATTTTTACACAAAAACCAATAGTACAAAGTAGTGTCTTCTATTTAAGTTGTACAACAGTGGCACAGTTTAAAGTCGAACGTTTGACTCCTAAACAAGGCAAGAAGCCTGTGTATTAGAAGCCAATATTCTGTGACATCTTCATCATCATCAGAAGACGTCCACTGCTCAACGAAGGCCTCCCCCTTAGACCACCACATCGAACGACATTCCGCCACTTGCATCCATCGGTTGCTCGCGACTTTCACAATGTCGTCGGTCTACCTAGTAGGAGGCTTTCCTACGCTGCGTCTTCGGGTTCGTGGTCGCCACTCCTTTTGTGTCCAATCCGTCCAATTCTTTTGACAAGAATTTCGGTTTCATCACATGATAACTCTTACAACCAAAGGTCAATTGTATATTGACCATTAAAATGTAAAGATATCTCTAATGTTGACTATTTCGTTGGTCTAGTGGTCGCAAGCGCGACTGCTGAGGGACAGGTCCTGGGTTCAATTCCCAGATCGGGCAGTGTTATTGGCTGTATGGAAATTCTCAGTAGCAGCACGGAGTCTGAAACTATGCCCGGAAGATGGAAATAGCTTCGCCCCCCTATTACATAGGACTCAGTAACGGGATCGGCGAAATGTGGGTGTACAATAGTACACCTCTACCTAACCCTTTGGGGAATACAGGCGTGATACTATGTTAAGATAAAAAGTGTTTCTAGAATTTGTATACCTATTTGGGTATAGAACTTCCATGTTTATGCTAAACCTATGCGAAACATTTGGATCACGTATTAAATCAGCGATTAGCATAAAGTTCCCACATATTTTTTTATAATGCGATGTTTTACATTTAATTGTTTTTTAAGTATTCATTGAAGTAAAATTAGGTGACGGCCGAGTAACTTTTTTCTATCACTTATATAAACATACGAAACAGATAATATTGTTGACAAAAGTAAAGATTTTTTGGTACAGTTCGCTAGAAATGTGATGAGGAGGGATGTGGCTGCGAGCGCGACTGCTGAGATCTTCAGTTAAGTTCCCGGATCCGGCAATGTTATTGATGTTTTCTGTATTGGAATTCTCAGTAGCAGCCTCGGAGTAAGATGGCAATAGACTCGCGTCCTATTAAGATACCTCTATTGGTTTCCATATTTGTATATTTTTTTCTGGTGTGCAATAAAGTGTATTGTATTTTACATGATCACTTGTTATCAGCAATTAAGACTTTCGACGAAGGCGAAGATGTAAGAAAGAGACAACTGCAGTCCTAATGATATGCCTTTCAATTGTTTCCAGGTTTTATGAGCCAGTGACGTTCCAGCCCAACATCCTGCCTGTTTGTGTGCCCGATAATGATGACGACTACGTCGGCAAGACTGCTTACGTCACAGGCTGGGGGAGACTGTTTGATGGTATGTTTTAAAATCTGAGCGATCAATTTAATATATATTTTCTTATATTTCAACTGTGAAAAATTTACTCTTTTACACGAGATTAATACAACACTGCTTTTCATCACGCATGCTCTGAAAGTGATGTATAACAAGTTCATTCATCGTAATTTTAATATTATAAATGCGAAAGTAAGTTTGTTTGTTTGTTTGTTAACTTTTCACGCCTAAACCACTGAACCGATCATCATGAAATTTTGCATATACTTTGTAAGAGGTACAGAAAAGGACATGGGGTACATTTCATCCAGAAAAAAGTATTGTACCCGAGGGAAAGAACAATAACTTTCGACGGTCACAATTGCTTTAGAACGCTAGATGGCGCTAAGTGTGACCCGAAAAAATCCACGGGTTCGTAATCAATGCGGGCGAAGCTACGGGCGGACGCCAAAGTATATCTTGTGAAATTGATCACTTTAAAATACAAAGAAGCAATGGCTTTACAGTTTCATAAATTACCCTTAAATCGGCGACCATTCAATCATTAATTCACCCATTTTTGTTCCACAGAGGGTCCTCTCCCTAGCGTGCTGCAAGAGGTCAAAGTACCAGTGATCAACAACACGGCGTGTGAGGCCATGTACCAGGCGGCTGGGTACAATGAACATATCCCGAACATATTCATATGTGCCGGACGGAGCCGAGGCGGCGCAGACAGCTGCGAAGGTAATATAGCGTCCCGAGACAGACTAGGGCCAATAGGGACCATGATATGGCCAATAGCTACGACGCAGAACAGTCAATCTGCGAGGTTAAGTAGCTCTTGCTGCCCTTGGATGGGTGACCGTAGTTGACAGTAAACTTTATTGTTTTTGTAAAACCTTAATAGGTGTCTCATTGGTCTAGTGGTTGCAAGCGCGGCTGATGAGTGTGAAGTCCTGGGTTAGATTCGCAGTTTATAAAAACTGTTATAGGGATTTTAGTTAAGAAAAATTAAATTAAATACAGTAAATTGTTCTATACAGCATTAAATAGTATGGCGTATTGTTTTTTAAAACACAAATTTAACCCATACAAAATTATTGCCTGTCTTCACCTGCTTGTCCCATTTTCCGGGAAACTCTTCCAATTTTCTTTCCATAAATAACTTATTCCATAAAAATATCTTTTTCTACTCATAAAGATGAGGGAAATGTAAATATTTACAATACAATACACTTTATTGCGCACCTGAAACAGAAAAAAATATACAAAACAGATACAACGCACTTGGCGATTTATTTAATAAAAATTCTAACAGTGTATTTCCACATTTGCAGGTGACAGCGGTGGTCCCATGGTGGTGCGTCGAGAGCGTGATGACCGCTTCGTGCTGGGCGGCATCATCTCCTGGGGCATCGGCTGCGCAGAACCCAACCAGCCAGGAGTCTACACACGTATCTCGGAGTTCAGGGACTGGATCAACCAGATACTACTGTTTTAAAACGTCAAAAGAAATTGCTAAGACTATAGCCGGTTTGCAAAACCTATAGCCGTTTTATGAATCGGCTATTTCCTAGCAAATAAATGGATGGACGATAATGTTTTTGGATTTTGTTAAATATGAAATTGCAAATCTTATAGCCGATTAACAAAACGGCTATTTGAAGGCATATTCTCGGAAATAAAGATACTACTCCTCTAAATACACTTTGCAATAGCATAAGTGCAGAAGATATTCTTTAACGATAATGAGATTAACTTACGATTGTGATTTAATAAATTTAAATCCAATTTTGAATAGCCCTGGTGAACAAATTTTAAATGAATTTCAATAAACGATATTATTTATTTAATTGCAAATTTTATAGCCTTTTGTTGACAGGATATTTTATAGCCTATTTATATTCCAATTGCTAATTTATAACCTCTTTATAAAACGGCTATTATAATTGCAATATCCATTCTCTTTATGTAATTAATAAATTGGATATTACTTGAGCTGCCACTTCGGCACCTTTACTGATTCTAATATTTAAACAATATTTTATAAATAGCAATTGAATAAAAAAAAACTTAATTAAATTATTGGTGCTTATTGGTCCAAAAACTAAAATTATTGTAAAGAATTATTTAAAGAATGGGAGCGTGGTATGACAATAATATTTGTCAACGAATTTATTTTGGAAGTTACATTCCAATTATAGGTAAAATATTAAAAATGAGGATGGTTATTTAATACACTCCTGCGCAGTTGCGAGTTCCATTTCCGCATCATGATATCAACCACACCAGGGCCCCAGCGTCTAATATTGGCAATTGAAAGGAACTAAATGGTCTATCCTCATTTTATTTATTGTTAAAGTAAACTATACGAATTTATATTATAAGTAAAAAATAATATACTTTTGTAAAAATGTCTTAGTAATAATAATTGCCAAGGGCTTTTAATGATAAGTATTATAAATGAGTTCCATTCTTGAACTAAAATAAAAATTACGAAAAATAAGTATTTTTACTTTTTAGCAAAATAAAATAATTTTAGTTATAAAAACGGATTCCGTCCATAATTTATTTTTAGCTAAATATTTGTAAATATTTTGAGATATTTTTTTTAATATGAAATGCATTTATTAATTTTATTTAATTAGCCATAATAATTGTCTCAGAATTATATATGAGTTCTGATTTTATGAATTTATTAAATCATTTTAAACGGTTATATTGATTTTTTTATTTAAACCCGTCATTAAAATATACCAGTAATTCATTTCCCGATTACTTTCTTAAAGACGACATAAGTACCTATTACTAAAGATTACACTAATTACTAAACTACTGGTAAAACAGTATTTTTACATTCTTGAAGATATTTTTCAAATTCGTACACAATAAGGCAGATTTATCTAAAATCTACAATTATTTATGATTAAGTATGTTGTTTTTAATCGATTTTAAATATGCAAAAAACAATTTATGGAATAAAACAAATTTCCTTCCCTTTAGTCAAATCTGTAAAATGTAAAAAAAAGACAAATTAATAATATTAAAGTATATGGGAATTGGCCTTTACCAAAATAAAGAAAGGACATTCTTCTGCGTATTTTATTTAATCGTACAAAAAAAATAAAATTATGAAACGAAAGCATTGCACTTTTATTTGACACCAAACTACCCACTATTTTATTAATATTTTTACCCACTCCCTTTTCTGCTGCACAAAACACTTCTCTTTTTGATCAGTCTACGTTTAGTCCTCGTCTAGTGTTCACCACTCGTGGTTGTCTCTCGCCCGCGTCGGTCTGGTAGTCTTTTAAAATTTTTGAACCACGTTTGCGGGTTGTACCGTGGTGCTTACAGACTATAGTGTTTATAAAGTGTTAGTGCGTAGTGAATATGTGCTTGTGTGTGATAGAGTGAGTGAGTGAAGCGTTGCTAGGTTACCCGAACGAGCACGAAGAAATCTATTTCCGAGGTCAGTGGTAGTATAGTTTAATATAGCTTTTTATCATACTTTTTTTCTATAAGAAACGTTGCTCCGCACCCGGAATAATTCCTGTATCGTGGGTGCGTTTACAAACACATATATTGACATGCACAAAGACTCGGACCGGGAACAACTATCTGTAGATCATACAAATATTTGTTTCGTGCGGGGATCGAACCCGTGAAACGTAGCGGAGCAGTCGATCTCTCAACCACTGCGTCAACCGTGCCGTCAAATACCGTCATGTCCTTTTTCTAAAAGTTGCTTACAGTACAGGGTCTTTCGAAAATACATAGTGTTTGAAGGTTAGAGTCTAGCAGTTAGGGTGTTATCAAGGGATCTTTACGGTCAGGTCGCCTTAGTTCTCTGCTTGTTTAGTCGTGAAGTAACGGAGTTTCCTCAAATTACATTAAAACTATACCTTTTTTTATTTCGCGATTTTATTTAACACGGATCGCAAAGGTGACGGCTTTTGGAACAATTTGCATAGAGGCTTCGTGTTATGTAGGTACCTGAATAAGAGTCAAATGAGTACACCAACAATATAACAAACGATTAGGACACAAAATTGTTAATAGGATTAATAAATTAATAGGATACAAAATGTATACGATCCAAAATTGTTTCCATACATAGTAGTAATAATATACACACGTGACACGATATATTTAATTCTACAAGTTTTTAGTATATTAGCAGAAACTTCCTTACATTACAACAAAATTACAAAGAATAGTAAATTTAACACAAGCGGCGAACATGAACTGTACGTGTAATAACGAGAACAGTTTTAGTTCCATCAAAATCCAATCATAACAGACTATCTTTTCATTTTGTCCCTGTTGCCCACCAAACACAAATATTTTTTTTCTTTTTGACTCATTACAAAAATGACAATTTTTTCCTTTCAAATACTATAAGGTGAGTTCGAGTAAAACCGGCAATTGGGTAAAACTGTACAGATCGAATTTCCGGCTGATTCGAGCACTTTTTTATTGACCTTGTTCTCCAGAAAATATAAGCTAATAAAACTGCTTCTATTGACTGGAGAACAACATGTAAAAAGTGTTCGAATCAGCCGGAAATTCGATCTGTACAGTTTTACCCAATTGCCGGTTTTACCCGAACTCACCTTACCTACTCTTGGTTCACTAATTACACAACCAGGTGAAAAATAAGTTTATACATATAGATCAATTTTCACAAGTACACGACGGATCCTAAACTGTTCTAATTTCCCAACTAAATCTAATTTGATGCAGTAATTTGTAATACCTACTATAGTTAAATACTAAACAACCAACACGAACAACATCTATTAATTTAGTTTATCAAGTGTAGTAAGGTATATATAGTATGTAATATATAATTATTATATATATAATTAGCCTAGGCATAATATCTTATAGTACTTCAAGTAGGTTAAAAAATTAGACTTAATTTTTATGTTTCTAAACACTTTGTGAACAGCACATGTATTGAATAATTAAGAGCTTTTTGTCATCTGTTACACTGCTATAAACACCTACACAAGCAGTTTAGCGTCTGGTAGTTTATAATGTGCTGATATTTTTATTCGTTACGCCTATCGACGAATCAAATGCCTTCTAACGTTTTGTTAGGTCAATGGTGTAATAGCACCCTAACCTAAAAATTGTTTAGTTCCTTTAAAGTTCCAATAGATGGCGTTATATACAATTATCATCGAATGTGACAGAATGTATGGAGTTCTAAATCGCACTATCAAAGTTTTCAACGCTTATAAGATATATACAATATTTGAAAATAGCTAAACGTACTTGCTTCGGCAGTACATATACTAAAATTGGAACGATACAGAGAAGATTAGCATGGCCCCTGCGCAAGGATGACACGCAAAATCGTGAAGCGTTCCACATTTTTTGACAAAACGCATAATATAATTATATCTCTGTATGTTATAATTTGTAATTGTATGGATTCATTTTATCTGTAATAAATTGAGTGATAATAATATTGTTCTTGGGTGCATTTCTATAGTGCATACAGGGATATAATCGCTGGGTATGTCACCATAACATTTTCATTAAAGCTGTCTTATAGGGCCTCTTCGTGTTGGCTTCGGCCCCACGCACGCCTTCCAAAAGTCCGGGACTCTGTAGTCCCGTGCAAGGAAAAGACATAAAAATAACGAAATAATGAAACGTTGTTTTTTTTTTATTTAAAGTTTGTATGGGCTTGGGTTACAAAGGTAGAATAGTAGACCATCGCCTTCGGCATAACTGTTCGGCCCTGCAAGCTCGACGGCCCAAATAAAATAGTTCCAGTCATATTTTGCATATCGCCGTTGAAGTTCTAACACCACGTATGTCCAAAATAGCAACTTTTCAGGAGAGTGATAAAAGTGCATATTTTTAAGTAGACACCATCACAATACCATTTTATATACTTACATTTCATTTTACGAGTTTCTATTGGACAATGATCCGATTCTCTAGCAAATGCTATCGAAATGTCAAAATTGCCAAAAAATTACTTACGCGGTGTTCGAACTTCAACAACGATATGTGGATTAATACCTACCAATACTTAGACTTGTAAATTTTATACATCAACGATGTCGATGATGACGACGCTAGACTATTCCTGTTTTTGAAGCCATATTTGAATGGTATGGATATTGACTACATATTATTTTGACTGTAAAGTTTTGTCAAAATTTGATTTGACAGCCGTTTTATTAAACATAGATAAGGCTCTTGAAAACCGGGCGAGGAAGTCGTCAAGCGATGTTCCCAGGTAGGAAATCTGTAATATAACAGAGAAAACAATAAAACAAAAAGGGAGTGCTTCAAAAATTATTTATTTATTCGTATATATAATTTATATATCCATTTTATAATTAAAATCAACCGATGCACACAACATAAACATCATAATATTCGACCGTTCACTCACGCCGCGCGGACGAAAAACGTTCTCTTGGCGGGAACACGTTTCACGCGAGAACCGACTTTATCTCCATGGCAGTAGGTCGCAATCACCAAAACGTGTTCCCGCCAAAGATTAAGTATACATAGATTTAAAAACTAGATACACAATAATTTATTTTTAAAAAGTCCTGTCTATGACGATCGCCGGTAGGACACACGAGTAAAAATTATAATTAAAAAAGCTGAATAAGTATTATCTAAATTAATACTTTTGCTAAAATACTCTGTAGTAGTTATTATAATTAGGTTTCGACATAGTGTTGTGAATGGAAGAACATGGAATAGAATCAAATACTAAGATATTTTTAACAATGACAAACTTGTACAGAAAAAAAAATACAACGAATTTTTGTGTGTGTATAAAAATATTTCTATTCTATTTCCCGTAAAATGTCTAAAAAATACGTTTATTGAGCTAAAGCGATGAAAATGATGATGTAAATGATCTTATCACACAACAATATGTCGAATTGATAGGAAAAACTGTCAAAATCATCCAGTTTATACGTAAGTACTATTCTGCAATCGCCAATCGATTATTTATTAATGTCATTTTGGCTAAGGAAATAAATAATGTAAAAATAAATAGACAATGTAACTAAAATTCTAGAATATGACTGTCGTATTTGAATTTTATAATTACAATGAGAACTAAAATGAGTTTTGAGATATTAAAAAAAAACTTGTATCACTGAAACCGGCTATTTCTGTTAACAACTTATGTTAAATTTTTTGACTACAAGAAAATTGAATTTGACACTAACTTTAATTTCGTTCTCCTAATTTCAGTGATCAAGTTTCAGGAATAAAACAATTGAATTCGAGATAAATTCAAACGTGTTTCAATCAAGCTACATCAGTTGGTTACAGCAAAAACATACTGAAATTTTACACCAATTTCAAAAATTATTCTGCCAGATTTTGTTGCCATTCGTGATAAATAAATTCGATAATTATTTAGATTGGAACTATTAGTACTGACGAAATTAAAAATCACAAAATAAAAAATCGATTGAACAGTTTAAAAAAATCTATTGTCAATATACAGTATGTTGTTTTTTCGTTTTCTTTTGGTACAGCTTGATTGTAACGCGTTTAGATACACATTAAAATATATGGATCACATAAAACAACTCCCTGGATTACGATCTGCTACAATGTATTGTAAACCTCTTCATATATTATTATTTGTTATAATTAAATGTCGGGGGGACCTTAATTGAACACTGATTAATATTAAAATAAAATATAGATAATTATGAAAAATTATTATAGGAGGATTTTTTTATGCTACTTCACATTATTTTTAATCAATCCGTTTTTACATTACAATCAATCAATTCTGATATTTACGTTCACAAAGATATCCCACAAATTACATCACACATTTGTTCTTTGTATTTTGAAGTAAAATAATATACAAAAATCATTTTGTGAATAATGAAACCGGAAAACTTAATCACCCACTAAGTACCTTCTAATAATTGACGATTAACCAAAAACAATTGCAATCATTTTTTTTGTTAAAATCAAAAAGATAGTCTAAATAATCACGTTATTATCAAATAAGGTCCCTCCAAATACACAACACAGTCAGAGAGCGAACTGCCAGAGTTACATTCGCCTCTGTTCGCTACTTAGGCCTAAGCTACGCCCCCTATTCTAACTCCCGCCTAACCCGCAATTTAGACAGACAACTAGAAATTTATACACACAAATAAAATTGTACACTCGAACCGACTACGAAACTGGCCACCGAATTGAAAATAAAGAGTATTTATACGTGCCATGTACTGCGTTTAGTTATGAATATTAAAACAAAATAGTTTTGTATTTTTTGTTCTTTATTTGAATTTCAAGTGTTGCCGATGCATCTGTGATTTTAAAATAATAAAGAACACATCTTCTAGAACAAATATTCGAAATATAAATAGTGTAAACATTAAGTTTTTATCGGTTAACATATGAATCGTAAATTAATGAATTCTTTTCAAAATAATGGCGAATAAAAATAACTAAAAAGTCTATATTTGATTTCGATCATAAACTATAAAATTAACTAGGTTTCGTGTTTGTTAGATAAAATTAATTTATAAAAAAAGACTTTTCACATAATTATTCTCCGAAAACTATGGTTTTTAAATGTATTATTCGTTTGTACTAGTGCTAATTTTATATTGGATCTGTCTCTACATATAATTTAATATTCCAAACTAAACGTAAAAGTAGTCAGGCTTAATACACAAAAGAAATGCGGAAATTGTTTAAAGATACTGCTTCGTTGCAAGCGCAAAACATTACAAAAATAATATTCGAAACTTCTAATACTATACTTAAAAATATATCTCGATCTAATACTTTTTAAATTAATCATAGTTACACCTACTATTTACATGTCGGCTAGATACATACAACGATCAATGTGCGTTGCTTCTTTTTTCAAAAATTTCACATTTTTTTTTATTATAATAATCACATATTTCGAAATTGAATTTATATGAGATTCTCAATATTTATTCGTCACATCCGGTGTCGAGTCATTGTTGGAATGTTTATCGTTTCCATACATTTTGAAAATTTAATTTTGGAATTTTCTCTATGCTTTGGAATGATGTACGTCAGTTTTGTCATGTATCGACGTATTTTTCAAAGGTCATTTTTATTGTGATCGACTACGTCCAGTCGATATATATTTCATCATATTATATATATTTTTAAGACAAGTTATACATTTATATACCATTAAATAGTTTAAGTAAACGTGTATTTATTATCAAAAGTAAAATAAGTATGTGTCGTTCATTTTTATGACACTGAAACACATAGCGACTTTCTGCAGCAGAAATGTACGCCTTCGCGTTCCTAGGCTTTATTTCTGGTGGGGAAAATGGCTAGTGTGTGTAAATGCTTACCATATTGCACGTTTTTCATCTTGTTCTTTGACAAATCACTTTAAAGTGTTATAGTGATTTTTACATGTTATTTACGTTTCAATAAAGTCATACGTAATAATATCGCAATTCATTTCAATTTAACTTAAAAATAAAAAGCGACATTTACACAAAAATTATAATAATTATTTTATTCAGGATTTTAGTGTGACACATTTAGTTAAAAATGGAAGAAAATCAACGTTTACTCCAGTTATCTTTAAAATTACAACCTGTATTAATAGACATCCAAAATCAATCGTCAATTGAAATCAGTTACACATTTGAATACAAAATGGGTTAAATTGTCTTCGTCAATTTATAACAATTTCTTTATAAAAGAAAAATAATACGTACACATCCTACTCTCACTCACTTCTCGCCGCCATCATTGCTTAGATCAAACACTAAGATTATTTACAACCATTGATGATATCACTCAACCAAGTAACCGCCGAATCATTCAAACGCATTCTAATTGTAAGGAGTCCTTCACGCTGACACTCTTCCGATTTCTGAAAGGCTTTCATTTAAACAATCATTTTATTGGCCAATCATATCACTTGACACGAGATTTGACAGCTAATGATATTTAATAAGCCTTTGAGAAACTGGGAGACTGTTTGTTTTGTGTATATTGAAAAAATATCTTTACAAAATGTCACATGTTTGAAATTAATGAAAAAAATAATAACTTTAGTTAATGTCTTTAATACAATTTCAATTTAAACAGATTTCATAATGCCTTCTGTTTGATAAGAACCTAAAGCAAAGAAAAAATGCTCTTAAATAGATATTATAAGTTGTCATAATTCATTGACATGTAAAGATTGAACAGACTAATAGCAATACATCGACAGCTAGAAGGGCTCCTTAAAGTTTAAAATGCTTTTGGGTATTCGGCCATAAACCATTTAATTTCTCTATTTATGTTTATATTAATTGAATTTATTATTATTATTCAACGATATTCCCTGGCTGTTACATACTATTTCAGATATATCTGCCGTCATTAATTTACAATTATTTTCACAAATTCTGTTAAGTATAGGCGTTTTTTTGACGGTGCCGATATCGACGCATAATATACAGGGTGTAAAAAGACCGTTAATGGAGCCGAAACTCGCGCATACTGTACAACGAAACGAGTAATATTGTGCTAAAATAATTGTTAGGAAAAGACTTATTTTTGGTATTAAAAATCATTGCCATGTAACGCGCACAATCAGTCTAATCAGACTGTGTGTAGAACTGCTTCCCTGGTACAAGTTCTCGTTTTCCGATCAAAGTTATTGTTACAACAAAAATGCAAGAAAAAAATCATGCGCGCGCATTCCAATTCCTATCGCGGTGGATTTTTTCTGGTTGTAAGTATATTTGTAATCAAGTTACTGTGATGTTATTGTTTTTTTATTCATGTTATATAATGGTTTTGACGGTACAAATACGTTTTTCATATTTTATTTGCTTTATTGTAACCTATGGCTAGAGATCGAGGACACCTTGTACTAGACAGAAAATTATCTTCATTATTTCCTTAACCAGTCGGTTCCCAAGTAGGATTCAGTACAAAAAAATCACCGTAATGTTGACAAGAATACTTAGTTCTCGACTTCGTTAATTCTCTTTACACTCGTTTATATAATTGATAGGACAAGGAAAACAGTTTTATAGTACTGTCTTCTGATGTTTTAATTATCACACATCTGCAATAGTTTCTATTACAGGTTATTCTGGATCCATCTCCTCATCCCACAGTTGGGCTTGACATCAAATCTGCGTCCAGCGCTCGTCGAAGAACTGTCTCATGTTGTGTCCGGCGCGTCCGACCGGACTGTCGTCCTCATTGAACACTTCACAGTTGCTGAAGATAAGGCGGACATCGGACGCGAATTCTTCTTTGCATTTGTAGCTGTGGAAGAAAAGTAAGGTAATGAATAAGTGATTAGCTTTCTGCGCTGGCTGTCGCGGGTTCGATTCTCGCACGGAACAAATATTTGTATGATCTACAGATAGTTGTTTAGGGTCTGGTTGTGTGTGCATGTGACATGTATGTTTGTAAACTGTACCCACGACACAAGAGTAATCGTAATGTGGGGTGCCGTAATAAGGGTGTGTTTAATGTGTGTATGTAATTAAACATCCGACTGCCTTATTGGTCTAGTGGTCGCAAGCGCGACTGCTGAGTGTGAGGTACTGGATTCGATTCCAGGGTCGGGCAGTGTTATTGGGTTTTTTCGTATGACACTTTTTAGGAGCAACACGGAGTCTGGAATTGTGCCCAGTAGATGGCAATAGGCTTGCCTCTTATTACATGGGACTCAATAACGGCATCGGCGAAATGTGGGTGTACAATAGTACTTCTCTGCCTAACCCTTCGGCGAGATGCTGTGTTATGATATTCGATGTGACGAGTTTTTTTTGACAGGAATGTACATTCAAGTATAAAGAGCCAAAAACGCCACGAAAGAGTCCTGCTCATGGTAAAAAAATATAAGTAAATAACATACGAGTTGTCCTGCAGCTTCCTCTTGATGGTGGAGAGGTCCATGGGACACTTGATGACCTTCTTGTACTGCGGGAACTGCTTGGTGTTCACCGGCAAGAGGAACGGCCACGCGTGCTCGTGACACTCCATCTCACACAGCAGGTTCCTGAGGAGTAAGGAAATATTTATTTAAATTAACTTAAATATTTATTAAAGCAACTATGCGACGAGTTGGACACCTATTTGAAGGATTGGCCACAGAAAGCTATTAACCGAGAGGAGTGGAAAGAGGGTAGGGAGGCCTTTGCCCTGCAGTGGGACGATTACGGCTGATAAAAAAAAACGACTAATACACCAAGTATTAGTCGCACAGTTGGTGAGCGTGGGTACGATTAATATTGTTCTTTCTAACTTGGCTCGTAATTTCGTCCTATAATTTCATTGCCAGAATGGGTATATCCATTAACCGTAACCCGGTTAGACCCGTTGTTTATAATAGTGTTACATAGCATCACGCCTGTATCCGTAAAGGGTTAGGCAGAGGTGTACTACTGCGCACCCTTATTTCGGCGATGCTGTTATTCAGTCCCATGTAATAGAGGCAAGCCTTGCCACCAAATGGGCACAGTTCTAAACTCCATGCTGCTACTGAGAATTTCTATACAGAAAAACCTAATAACCTGCCCGACCCGGGAATCGAACCCAGGAGAACAATGAGGCAGTTATTTTGGATTTCCTTGGTAAGAAATTTTCTGAAGCAATCCGGAGCTTTTTTGTGCCCTGTATATGGCAAAACGTTCGCCTCTTATTACATAACACTAAAGAACGACATTGTTGCCATGGTGGGTGGAACCTGGATAAGACTGGAACAGGAGCGTGCCGCCTGGCACAATCCAACACACGCCTATACCCATCATTACACCTCTGCCTAACCCTCCGGAGAATACAGGCGTGATGATTGTATGTTATATTGAGTATTGTGAACTCACTTGCAGAACTGCAGATCCTTCAGCAGTTTCTTGGCGGAGTTCTTCTCCTTCTTGGCGCGGGACACCAGGGGCACATTCTCCGTGTCACGATCTTCGCCTGTTGACAGAGGTACGTGTTATGACAGATAAAAGGTAATGTGTGTATAATTTATACAGCAGTTGGGAGTGGCTAAGCAATTGGATTTCTATGCTACCTATCTCGGGTTCGATATACACATCAAAATTTTAATGGTTTTTTTAATGATTTCTTTGTGTAAATCGTACAAATATTTGCATTTGCTTCGTGCGCGAATCGAACACACGACACATAGCGTAGAAAGATAATCACTTAGCCAGTGCGCCAACCGTGCCGTCGAATGACTACAATACACAGAACAAAAGAACTGTGTCCATGTTTTTCTGATTAATTTACTGAACATATCCAAAAATAAATCGGGTAATAAAAAAAGGTTTTAATGTCTACAGTAAAGCAGAAATTCTGTTGATCCTGATTTATGATGTGCAAATGAAATTCAACCTTAAGGTGATAGCTTTTTGGGCGACTTTAGCACATACCGTCAATCTGTGTGTCAGTCTCGTCATGTTGTAGGGCTCCGTTGCCGCCCACGTAGTGCAGCGCGCGTCGCTTCTCCGGAGGACCCTCCTCTGCGCTCAAGTCACCTGCTGAACATATTTATCTATATATCCTGTATGTATGTTCCCTATGGACTCCTAAACGACTGGAGCGATTTTAATGAAATTTTTAGGTAATCTTCAAATTTTTGTATATTTGTGTGCTACCCATGCGAAGCCGGGGCGGATCGATAGTATTATAAATTATTCATTGCCAAGTTTCGTATTGCGGGAGGTATCATCCACCCTGTGCATTACATTTTTGAAGGTGCAAATATACTGTCTAATCCGGTCTCTGGTATAATGATTGAACAATAATATATTGTCTGATATTTGGAATTCAAAATAAGTTATGACCGCCTCATTGGTCTAGCAGTTGCAAGGGCGACTGCTGAGCGTCCTAGATTCGAGTCTCGGTTTGTTTCTTTTTGTATTTAAATTCTCTTATTGTATTGAAATTCTCACTAGCAGCACGGAGTCTGGTACTGTGCCCGATGGCAATAGGCTCGGCGAAATGTGGGTGTATAATAGTAAATACACCTCTGCCTAACCTACTGGGGAATACAGGCATGATACTATGTTTTAACTCATCACTTGACGGGTGTGAGGTTGCGATCAGATCTTGTAATATTTATCCAAGTGTTGTGTCTCTCACCAGTATGCGAGTGATGGTTGATGCCGTTCTCGCTGTCGGCAAGCGTGTCGTCCAGCTTGTCGTCGTGCTTCTCCGGCGTGTGCAGCGCGCTGCCCGAACACTCCTCGGCTGTAGTCGACGTGGAAGCGAGCGACGCCGCGGGGCTAAAACGGTAAATACATTTTATAATGCATTTTAACGTGTTGTGAACTTGTTTTAACAGAGGCCCTAGCCTACGGCCCTAGCCTAGCCGTACAGTCAACATCAAAACGAAAGGCATGATAGGCATCACAGTATCGTAGCTACCGTTACGCCAAAATGTAGGAAAAAATCGGGAGCGCGCATTCGAGTGAATGCCTATAGTAAACGCGCGCGTTATTTTCATACATTTTTGGCTTACGTTACCTATAATCTTAATCAAGGAAACTTACTACAACTACTTACTTACAAGGTTCTGACCTTATCATTAAACATTTAACATGTTTTGCCAGTTTTAAATCATCTAACCATCATTTTGATGTTGACTGTACCTAAATAAAATGTAGTCACACATACCTTGGCACCATATTCTGGTCAATATCGAGGCTCGTGTTGAGGTCTCGATGTTTGGCTTCTCTTTTCTTAGTGTTCCGCGGTTTCTTAGGCGGCGCGCGCGATATGCAATTGGAACAGTACCATTTGCCTCGGGGGTTCTGTGGAGAAAGGATTGTGGTGAGTTATTATTATGACACTTGAGTCGGCGCGGCACAACTTGTCACAGTGCAGCGTGGTCGAGAGGGTCAAAATTTAGATCCCGCTCGACGGAGGAGGCGCCGGGGAGCAACCACCCCGACGCACAACACGCCGTGACCCCCGCCTTACACATGTTGGCGGGGGGCCCTAGGGGTCGCGAGCGGGACCACAGCGCGTCGTCGTCTTCTCGGGGGTCGCTAGACGAGAGCGCGCAGAGTGCCCACTCAGCGCGCTCTCGTCTAGCGACCCCCGAGAAGACGACGACGCGCTGTGGTCCCGTGTCGTACACAGCAGCGAGGGTAACGGGGGGACCTCTACAGTCTCCCCGGACGTGCACTAGGGGGTGGCTTCTTTAAAGTCACCCCGTGGCGTGACACCGTGGTGGGCTTCGGTGAGGTCTTCTAAGAGTTCCCGAGGCCCACCATATGGTGTTGAGGCGGACCAGAGTGCCGGTAGAAGTCCGGCACACCCCTCCTCCCCCCCAGGCGGAGGATAGCCCATGATGGGTTCTCACCAGGAAAAATTATACGTGATAACCTACAAAACCGTAGCTAGATATAATAATTACCTTCAATAACGGCGGGTAGTGACAGTCCTGGTGGTACGCGCGGGAGCAGAGCGCGCAAGGGATAGTGCGCGTGTTGGCATTGGCGCCGCCGCACACGATGCACACGCGCTCGCCTCTGGCTTTGTTCACGCATTCCCAGCAGTACCTGGAAAAAATACAGGGATATTTTAGAACCAGAACACTCACGCTCTAAACAGTTGATTATGGATTACATGTTAGGCCCGCCAACTCATACACTGACGGCCGATACCTGCCGGGGGTGCGGCGCATGCGCGAGCGCATCCCTTGCTTCCGGCACTACAGGTATGCCGCGGGAACAATGTGTGGTTTCTGTCGATAAGAGTACGACATCACTCGTCGCCTTCCCCCCAGGGCGGCCCGTATGCATGCGCAGTTACACACGAAAAAGACTCGTGTCAAAATAATAAAATAGGTAAATATTTATTTGCTTTCAGATATGAATAACCTCCGTCCAATACTGCGCGAGTCTGCCATTTATGGGAAATAACTCCAGGATCCGAGCTGCCGAGCTGCTACTGCCACTCCTGGGAATTGAACCCAGGGCCTCACGACTGGCTGCCGTGGAGACAAATAACAAACAAATCCAATATTGATTTGATATTGTAGAAATGTGTATGTGCCATCAAAATACCACAAAATATGTAAATAAATTGAAATATATAGAAGTAAACAACACTTGTTATTTTACTTACCAGTCCCCATCAGGTATCTTGTCCATGCTTGGCTTGAAGCAGTACGTGTGGTACCCTTTGTCACAGCCATCACACAGCAACAACTGGTCTTCATTGTCACCGCTCAGGCAAAATTGACAGTTCTGTACACGAACAAACAAAACAATATTAGTATTAAATTCGCCTCTTGTATGGACTTCGGAACACATTTTTGGAGTTTTTTTTTATGATTTGTATGGCCTCATTGCAATTTTAGCTTTTTGTATGAGATCGGATTGATGAAACAAACAAATGATTAAAGGCAGAGACGAGTGCGAGCTTTCCTCGTTCTCAAAGACAAAAACGTATGAAACAAACGTGCGCACGCATATGAGTGAAATTCATCGAAAACACACGGCCATTCTTTCACAATGGTAGAGAACTTTCAGTCTAAAAATTTAAATATGTTAAAATAAATATTTGCGCTACAATCGACGCACCCCACTTTCGTGTCTAGCTGGTGACTGAAGAACCAATGATATTGACGAGGTCGCGTGTATTGCGTATATAGACTATTTTGCATGTAGCGGGGTAGACATTGGAGGGGCGTGTATTTTTAGACTGAAAGATTTCTAACTACGATCGCTGCAATACGGGATCGAAGGAAACTCGCACTTGTAGTGAGCAGATAAAGGATAGAATAGAACATCGGATATTGAGACCGGTGCATTTACAAATGTATGAGTTGCAGTATATTAAATATAACATATCATTTTCATATTATATCATCGCCGACACCGATTTTTCTGTCAGTACCCAAAAAATAAGTCGCGCCATTAATCCTCACTCGCACAATAACGAAAACACGACTGACAAAAGCACCCGAAACATAAATATAATATAATCAACCTTAAGCAGTGCAATTAAGGTGTGAAAATTGATTGCAGTGCTCTTTCTATTTCGACGATGAGGCATGTGTGGCGGTGGAATTTTTGGCACAGCTATGGTGCTTTCTGATTGGTTGATCAATTCTCACTTATTTAAATCGTGTGGCCAAATTAAATGTTTACTACTGTAACAGATCAATCCGGTGTCAGAGTCGACTAATATGAAAATTCCCTTTAACTGCATCATGATACCCTTGTCCCACACAGATTTATCGCTAGCGTAGCTTTACAATTACATAATTATGTTAAACGTGGGACACCTATTATCCGCGACCAGAAGGGTATACGTACATGCCTCATACGTACCGCCTTCATGATGCTCTTGTCCCACGCGATCGCCGCTTCTAACGCTTGGAGTAGCATCGCTAGCTGCGCGGATGTGTTGCAGCGAGCGACTGCTTCACGCCATGTTGCGAGGCCTCGGGCAATACCTTTGTTGTCAGCTGAAAAATAAATAAAATGGGGGTTTAGAACATTTTCTATAATGAAGTAAAGGGGGCGAGACTATTGCTATTCAGCGGGGACAAATTTAAACGGGTAATTTTACAAAATCCCAATAACATTTTGCCCGACCTGGGAATCGAACTTAAGACCTTATGTTCCGCGGACAACTAAACGTCCGATCATTACACTATTTATAAAAATAGCCTAGTATATTATGTAAAAAAAAAGATATAATAAAATGAGGAAACTTAAAGCTCCCACACTTTGATGTCTTTTAAATATGTCCTTGGAACTTTGACCTTGACCTAGCGTAATAGGTAGTTTCCATAGTATGCGAGGCCAACTTATCCTGGATTTTCCCACGATGTGCGGCCATACGATTTTTTTACCAATGAAGTGTGTAAAATACTTTAAATAAAACATATATATATATATTACCTTTCCCCTCACTAGCGTTGTCGGTATTCTGTGGCGAAGGTGTTGATGAGTTGCCGTGTTCGGCCTGTAGTACTGCGCCAAGCGTCACCTCCGATGTACTGCGCATAATAATATCAAAAGTTTGAAATGAATCCAATAATAAACCCCAGTTTTTGAAAGCCTAGTCAAATCTCTACCGCCTGAGATGACAATATCCGATCGTTAGTGAATAGAAACACCATTTTGACAGTACCCCTAGCGTGAGTTTCTTTTGACAAATTCTATATACTACATCGAACGCGTTCGGGTGAAACGGACCATCGGAGCACCGTACAGTTCACATGAGCTTACTCGTCGTTGTCAAACCAATATCTGTTATGTGCACTTATTGGAGATTGCGACATTTTGACTTTTATGATTAGTTTAATAAACAAATTTTCGTAATAATAAAAAGATTGCTATGTGACCCTAAGCATTATACGGTGAACTGTGGTCGCTAAAAAATGTGTAGTGTGCATCAGCCAGAATATTGACAAATAAAAATTGCTATGTGATAAAATGTCAAAATCTCCAAAAAGTGTACATAGCAGATATTGGTTTGACAACGACGTTATGTCAAATGTAAATTCGATGTCTATAACTAGTATGGCTAACGGCTGTTTATATTGTAAAACAACTGATTTTGTCATTTTCGATAACCTTTCAGAAACCAGGGTTACTCTTAGTAAGCACACTATTTGCATTGTAGTTTTTTTTCTCATTGTCATTTAAGGATCTGTTCCTAAAAATTATTTAATTTTTTAGACATGTATGTTGAACTAGGCCATTAAAAATAATTGCAGATTGTATTTCAATCCATTGATTTGAGCTTGATATCCATGTCAACTGCACCATTATTCAAATTTCTCATATCGTGTTTTTTTTTAAGAACTTTTTTCCTTTAAATTCAGCCAATCATTGTTTAAAAATTTCAAAAACATAACAAACAGCCAATTGTAAAAACAAAAACAAATTTTGGAAAGCATAACAACCAATTCATGCGCTCTACTTAAACCACCACCGTGTTTTTTTATTGTTTATTCTTTTTTATTCTTGATGAAGAGTTTTCTTCAACCAAAAACGAATACATATATGCATATTGTGGTTAGTTTTACCTACAATAACCAGGTTAAGTGATGTGTCGAAGGAATAAATGATTAAAAAAAAATGCGTAATTATTTTCCAATATATGAATTGCCTTGAATATTTTGTAAATACTTATTCATTAAAATGAAATGATTAGATATTTACAAAATATCTATCGTTATTTACCGTTGAAACGGGAACTGAATTCAACAATAAAAACACGAAAGTTATACCATTAATGACAATATAGTAGTTGTAGATTATCAAAGTTAAAAACATGTTTATTTTGTAAGTCTAGACTTATAAACTTTAGTCTTGACAATGAGCACACACTAGTCGTTACGACTATTGGCGCTAATCTTTCGCGAACACAGCTTTTGATGCTAGCATCTGCCCGAAGTGTCTGACCGAAGTTTTGGCTTCGGCCACTTTCAGCCAAAAAAACCACCTTCGGCGAAACATGCGGCTTCGGCCAAAATGGGCCGAAGTTTTAGCCGAAGCCGAAGGTTTCTAGTGAGCGCCGAAATTGAAATCTGAATCCGAACTGTTACGAATGAACGAAAGCGCGATGGACGTGGCGACACGTGGGGGTCACACTGCGTTGTGGACTTGCGTCGGCCGGCCGGCACCATCGCCATCAAAACAAAACAAGTTCGGACGCGCATTTAATCTTGATCTGAATTTCTTAGGGTGTTTTAAGCCTTCAGCTTCGGCTTCAGTTTTGGCCAGAAATCATTCTTCGGTTGGACAATAGGTACTAGAAGCCCCCTCCCCCCTCGTAATAGTGTGAGTGTGTATGTGTGTGTGTGTGTGAGAAGCAACCAAAACCTCTACAAACCAGCACGTCCACGCTTAGTAGGGAGAGTATACATTACCTAGCGTACCTTTGTACCAGCGGCGGCTTGAGGTAGCGTCGCTCGATGTGCGCCTCGAGCGCCTGCAGCTTGGTGCGCGCGCGCAGCACGGGGTCGGGCGGCGCGCAGTCGGCGCTGCTGCGCGCCGGCCGCCAGCCCTTCACCTGCATGGACGCCATCGCCACGCGCTCCTCCAGCTGCTCCACCTGCAACGTTCACTTTATCTTATACTGGTGAACATCGCCATGCCGGAAAATATCTACATATGTCTTCGGTAAAGATCCGGACATTGCAAATTAAATAATTAAAAAAAAAAAACCTCGTATTCGATTGCAGCGCATCGGATCCAATTGTAAATCTAAACCATTCAGGGACCCTCTCCAAAACACAAAAACTTTCATCAAAATCAGTCCAGCCATTTAGGAGGAGTTCAATGACATACACACGTACACGTAGGCTACTGAGAATTTCCATATAGAAAAACCGATTCTATACCTGACCCGGGAATTGAACCCACTCAGCAATCGCAATTGCGACCACTAGATGAAGCAGTCTTAGACTAGCTTATCCACCTAGTTAACTCTACGGGTTAAGATAAGGGTGTTACCATATTAAGCAGCTGCATGTCCACTCTGCGTTGCGTGTGAGTTGAATGTGACGTGTCGGGTGAAGGGAACCCGCCATTTTGTGCGATGACGCGGTCCAAGTGAGAAACGCACAGTTCTGTGCCTAGGATGTCACCTTTTTCTATGTACAGCTGTGGGCACAAAATAATATTATTTTTAAGAGTTTATAAAGAGGATTGTTGCCAAAACTTGACAGCACGCTTGGGGAAAGCGTTTTCTTAATTGCACTACCAGTGCGACAATAATGTTTTATACTTATTGTTTGGTCTAAATTGTCGTCGTGAAGCGACAAAGGGAATGGTTAATCTCGTTCAAAGCAATTATTCATACCGTTTAATGCCGACAAGAAACATTCGTCGATACAAACCGAGGCAAGCTTATGAGTAGGCTGTCTCGACGAGTGTGTACATGAGGCATAAAATGAGGGATATAAGTAATTTAACCCGGAACAACTATTTGTAGATCATAGAAATATTTGGTTCGTGCGGGAATCGAACCCGCAATACATAGTCGATCTGTCAACCACTGCGGCAACCGTGCCGTCAGAAGCTAAGTTGGCTAACAAGATCTAGTAAGGATATCTTAAATATTGGTCTCCCATACTTCTCCCACATCATGCATTTAACACAACGGCGTGCACAGAGTTTTTATACAGGGTAGGCAGAACATTTTAAAAGCTTACTTATCAATAATACCTACTGCATGTTGGTATTGGTTCGTCGTCTTGTCGATTAAATAATGATGTATGTGATTTGCCACCTCAAATATCTTATGATAAATATTTATCTGAGTTATGTAGGGTAGGCAGTGTCTTTTTGTCTTTATGAACCGCACGCCACTGATTTAACAAGATTGTTAAACGAGATTTGAGTTCCTAAAAGAGTATCCATGGAGTTTCTAGTCTGTTCTTCTCCAAAGGACCAACTTTTTGGAACCGTGCAACTAGAGTCTTATTAACGTAAAAGTGTCTATAATAGTTTTATTTGAAATAAAAACAATTATATTCAATTCTATAGAGTTGGTACCTTATTATTAACTGAAGGGAGATGGTTAGTGAGTGATGTGTGTAGCTCTCTTTCTCTCACGCCTCGCGGGTGTAGAGAGTCCATCAGGTCGCGGAGCTGATCTGTTTCTGTGATGCGCCACCAGCCGTGTCTACACAAAAATATTCATCGCTATAACACTTTTCATTTAAAGGTAAAGGCTGTGTTATTATGTACAGTTTAATAAATATACAAGAAGAAAGGATCACCAGGTATGGTACAAGTTTTATCAGAAAATTATGCAACATAGCATTACGCCTGTATTTACGACAGTATTGTTGAGTTTTTCGGTTCGAAAATTGAGGTCCTGGGATCGATCCACGGATTTGAATTCGTGAATCGATCCCAGGACCTCACGAGCAACAGTCACTTGCGACCACTAGACTTATCTATTGCATTTTAATACAAAGTATCATCAGCTCACCTCAGTTCCCTCGCCACATAGTTCCCCTCTACCTTCTTGGGCAGTCCATTGACCTTACAGTACTCCAGCTGGTCTAACTCCTCGGCAGACATCTGTATGGGCGGCGGACTGTCGCAGGTGACGTACGTGGACAGCGCATTGAAGTTCAGCAGGCCGAGGCTGGTGAGGCTGTTGGCTTTGGCCTTCTGAGTCATCAGGTCATGCTTGAGAGCGTCTGCTTGGAGCTCTTTTTCTAGGTCATTGTCCTGTGAAGAGGTATTAAATTATAATAACAATAAATTTGAGCCCATTACTGTCCCACCGTTGGAGAAAGGCCTCTTCTCAGAATGAGATGGGTTAGTCATTAGTCCACCACGCTGGCGCGGGTTGGCGAACACCATCGAGAACTTTATGGAGAGCTCTCAGGTGTGCAAGTTTCCTCACGATGTTTTTTCTTCACCGTTAACGCAAGCATAATCAAATTCTGATCCGCACATGATTCCGAAAAGTCAGAGGTGCGGGACGGGTTTGAACTCAGACCTTCTTGCATGGAAGGCAAGCTTCCAACCACTAGGCTATCACTTTTTCGGCTAGTGTGGGTATTTATCTACTTTCATCAATTAATTTACAAATTACGATAAGCTAATAATATTGTTATCTATATATCTATGAGCTAATAGTATGATAGCTATTTAGCCCCTCACTCTCTTAAAGTATTAGTACTAATGAAATGAAATTATTTATTTTGCAATTAGGATTTTTCAATCAGTTTTACACGTCTTTTTTAAACTAGATGGCGTCGACATTTCTTATGACTATCCCTGAGAAGAAACGCCGAAACAAACTTAGGGGTCAAAGTTTATTTTAAAGTCCAGACAGATTGTAATGATGTAAGGGTTTATGTGAGACAAATATAGGGTGGAATGGCCTTTTGAAGAAAGCGCCATAACTATTTGAGCTAACCTGTCGCAACAGAGTGCAAATTAACAAAGTGTACTAAATAAAATAGCATCACGCTTGTATTCTCCGAAGGGTTAGGCAGAGGTCTACTATTGTACAGTACTCCCAGATTTTGCCGATGCCGTTATTGAGTCCCATGTAATAGGGGACGAGTCTATCGGGCACAGTTCCAGACTCCGTGCTGCTACTGAGAATTTTCATACAAAAAAACCCAATAATCATTTATTATTAGTCCTAAATAATACTTTTTTTTTTAATGAGTTGTCGTCTCTCGCAGTTAGCTCAGAGAGCTTTTACTGCTTAACCGGGCAAATGGCGAGATCAGAAGGGCCTCCAGCCGAGCAAATTAAATAATACTAAGCAATACTGCTAAGGGTGTCCCATAGTGGGACTCGAACCTCGGCTTAGGGCGTTGCTGGGGGGCAGACAAGAGAGGACTTACTGGATCTGATTGTACTAAATAATACTTGAAAATATATCTACCTGTTCTTTACTCTCCTCTTCGACCTCCGTCTCCTGCACAATGCCATCCTTATTAAAACTGTTATCTATTAAGTCTTGATCTAACCCCGACATGGTCAAACTAGAGTCCAAATACACATTGTTAGATGGCACTTGAACACTCGTCACCATGCTGTTCAGAGTAAACAAACTGGGGTCATTGAGCAAGTGAAGGTTATTCGACACATCCCATTTATGACCCTGACACAAAATGACCTCTGAACAAGTATGTTCATTGTCACAAAACTCGGGCAAATCTTGCTTTTCAATTTCGTTGATGTTATTCAAAAATGAAGTTTCGTGCCTTAGAATAGAGAACCATTTGCCGTCTAACATTTTGGAGTACAGTTGCAGATGGGCGGAGCTAGAATCTAATTCGTGTTTAACTCTTTCATTTTCTTCTTTTATTTCTTGTTCTTTTTTCGCGGCGTCGAGTTGTATGGATACTGCTTCGGCCATTTTTCGTAACTCTTCTAGATTGTTGACCAGTGTGTCTTTGGTTTCTTCAATGTCTTCTAGTTCTGTCTCGCTCTTCACCACGTTTTCGACCTTAACGATCTCCTGTGGTTTGTCCATGGGTTCGGCTTGTGCCGCGAACATTGGCTTGTGGGTGGGTTTCTGGACTAAGAAGGCGGTCGGGATGGAGTCCTCGATGTCCAGCATGTCCTGTTCTTCATTGTTTTTCTGCTGGATATATTTTTCTTCCATTTTTATTGATGAACCTGGGAGACAGAGATTTAGATTAGAAACGAGTCTGCTTCTTGCTTAATATCACCTTAGTAAGTTGTAACTTCTTATGCATTAATAGCTTGGGAATTAAGAAGGGGAAGCCTTCGCCCAGCAGTGGGAATTGTTGCTTAACTTGTTAAGGTTCTGTTCAAATTAATCTAACCATACGAACTTAGAAAAGACAGCTGACAGATCTATGAAAACAGTAACTAAAATGTCAACGGCTTCCGAACGAACAAAAATTCTGGAAAGGGTATACAACCGACATCCGTAATGTTTTCTTTTTTGTTTCTCTCGATGTCGATATGATCTCATCGCTGGTGACATCGACATATTTTGTTGTGCTTTGAATACATTCACTAGAATAGCTACATGTAGAATAAGCTACGGTATCAACAGAGGCACTATTTAAGGTAGTATTTAAGTTTAAAAAAAGGCAACTACAATATCGCATTGGGTCTAGCCTGTAAAGATATTTGTAAATTTTAGAAAATAAATACATAAATCTCTCATTAAATTCAAGAATTGCCCTGATCCTAAATACAATAACGTATGATAAAAACAAATTATATTCTTTACATACCCTCAACTTTACAAGCGCCATGCTTCACATTGGGCTCATATTTAATGATCTGCGTGTGGTCGCTCAGGTTCAGTTCTGATTTAATACTCTTCAGTTCCATCTCACTCTTGAGAGCTTCCTCCTTCTTCTGGGCTTCCGCTTCCGGGTCCTGCTTCTCCGGTTCCGGGGGTACTGTTGCCTCTTTCTTTTCTCGAGGAGCTGGAAACAAAGTTATTGTTTTAATTTTGACGACACGGTGGGCGTAGCAGCTAAGTGATTAGCTTTCTGCGCTACGTGGCGCGGGTTTTATCCCCGTACGGGAAAAAATATTTGTATGATCTACGGATAGTTGTTTCGGGTATATATCGGGGATATGCATGTAACATGTATGTTTGTAAACCGTACCCACGATACAGGAGACATTCTAGTGTAGGGCAACGTTTATATAAAAGAAAAAGAAAATGTCACTGAAAGTAGATAGAGGTGTACAGGTACACCTGCGTATAGGAGCGAAAGTTATGCTCGTTAAAGTTTTCTGTGCACTACATGGTACCATACCATCGTACTAGGAGCGCCTCAGGCAAGCAGCAAAATAACCTGGTACCGGTCTTGCCATGAATGGATAAGGTCATTTCAAAAACAAAAATCTACTTTATACGGATGTCGTGAGAGTTCAATTTCGAATGTGTGCGACCTGATTAGTGGTTGATCCTCATTTTTACAGTGTAGTAGACAGAAACCTCAACAGGCAAAAGAGACAACAAGATGACTGTAATATCTTAATAGAGAAGTTAGTTCCCCTTTGTCTCACCAGCGCCACATATGATTTTTAAGGGGTTCAGCGGATATTTACTGAACTAAAAGACATTGTTATTGGATTGCCATAAAAATGATATATGAGAGTAAGTCGCTAGGAATTTGATTCCTTATCTAAAAAAAAATAAACAAATTCACTTTGAGCGACCTGGGATTTGAACTCGAGAATGTTTTCTCGGTCGTCGCTTGGTTGTTTTAATTTAAAACGTTTCCAATGCCATTTTGAATGAATACCATTATACTCATCAGACATCAGTGCTGGTGCGAGACGGTTGGCTTTTTAGACTTCATCATGACTCTTGCGCAGCGTGATGAATTAATAATGTCCTGTTTGGAAGACTGATTTGTCCAGATGTGGACTGCGAAATAATATAAGTGTTGATATAAGCTTTAAACAATAAGTCTACATCTTTTATTTATTGCACTTATATAGAGATAGCCCTGAGGTTCTCTCGCCTTCTCTTGCGTTCCTTGCGGGCGGGTCTGAGTTCAATACCGGCCCGCACCACTGACTTTCTAAACCTTATGTGCGGATCAGTGATAATCACATTCAGTTGCGTTAACGGTGAAGGAAAACATCACGCGAAAACCTGCGTATCGGAGAAGGCTCCAAATACTCCCGCACTAGTATGGTGAACTAAGGCCTAAATCCTTCCATTTCTGAGAAGAGGCCTGTGATCAGCAGTGGGACAGTAATAGGCTGCATTTACACATCGTTACTGCTGAGAGAACCTAGGGCCTAGCTTACCTTTCTTCTTCTTCTTGCTGGTATCAGGGGGCGTGTTTCCTCTGAGCGCGTTGTTCTCCAACTGCTGGTGGTAGGTCATGATCTCTGGCTGAGCTGACTCCATGGCCTCCACAAAGATGCCCCCGCATTTACCCAGGGACCAGTAGCGGCGCCAGTATCTGGTATTAATAGATTATATTAGCTGTGCTAGCCACTCTATACAAATCCTATTTTTAGTTTCGGGTTTTTCTCTAGAGCGGTTATTACCTTTTTGCCAAATGATAGTTGGTATGGCAGTGTTAATGGAAAGAAATTACAAAGTGACAGACACATGTTTATGATATTAGTTAGAATGGATAATTATGAGCATCACGTGTGCTCGCAGGGTTAAGCAGAGATGTACTGTTCTACACCCTCATTTCCCATTTAATAAATAGGGGGATAAGCTTGTTGCCATTTACTGGGCACACTATTCAATTTGGGACTCTGCGAAAACTTTTGTAACCAAAAAAATTAATAACACCTGTCTGGCGCACCCAGGAACCGATACCCCGAACCCGACTCTCAACAGTTCCAATTACAAACAAGACACACGAGGCTATTGAAATTCAGCCGAATATGTAGCATATGATGGCTTTACCGATCTTGTCCATAACAGGTGGCCCTCAAAGCATGAGATCCAGCGGTGAGCTGCAAGAGCTGTTGTTCCGACTGCTTCAATAGCTTCTCTAGCTTGCGAGCTAGCTCCTCTGATGACAGGTTCTTGTCTTCATCCTGGGAATGAGAAAGATTATGTTAGTATAGTATAGAGTATTCTGGATCAATTAGTATTTTGCTGCTATAGTGAAAAATGATTCTCCAGGAAATAAGTTACTTAATCATAAAATTTCATAACAATCGGTTCAGTGGTTTAGGCGTGATGAGGTAACAAACATACAGACAATGTTACTTTTGAATTTATAAGAGTGTGATATATGATAATTTCTATCTGAGGTGCAGGAGTCGTCAAATATATATTGTTACGATATAAAATTACAAGTATATAATAAGCCACCATTTTAATTTCGTCTTTTTATTGGCACGGGTTTATATAAAACATTACACCTCTGCCGGATCCTAAAGAATACGGCGTGATGTTAAATGTTTTAAACTCACCTCTTCTGGTTGTGTCCCTTCACTCTCCAGATCACTCAAAATAGCGTCACAATCGCCAATCACACTATCCTTATCAATCTTGGAGTTATCAGGCGGGGAACATTCGTCCTTATTGTTATTCAACATTTCCTTGTTCTTCATATTGTTAGATAAATCCTTTAAGGGCGAGAGTTCCTTGTCGCTTTCTTCGGGAGGTGCAGTATCTTTGTATGGAGACGGTTCTGATTGTTTGTCTGTCTCGCTTTCAGGGTGAGGCGAGGATTCTTTGTCTTTTTTAGGCGTTTCTGCCTTTTCTGGTGTTTGTTGGTTTTCTGTGGGAAAATGATACATTTTATGACTTATGCAACTGTTATCATGTTTTAGGTATCCCTGAAACTTGTATTTATTATCGTGAAAGGTAGGTTGATTATGAAAGAATCATGTGACTGACAGACAGTCGAATTGTGCAATTACTTTTCGTCTTAATACTGTGTCATTAATGGAACTGTCAGTATTTTGTTGCGTACTAAATGGTTGGGTTGGAACTAGAAAACTAAGACACTTTGTCTTACAATTCTTTACTTACGGCTCTATAATCCAATAGCTTTTAACAAAATTCTATAGGCAATTCAAATAAATGCACATCAAGTTTTTATACCAGGGCAAAAGGGTTAAACCATTGGTTCCCAAAGTGGTCCGTGGTACGGGAGACTCGACGGGGGTCTACGTTGTCGTGACAAAAAAATGGGGGTTTACAATTCAATTTACATAATAGAAATATAGCTGCGGGGTGTCCACCGGAACCAGCAAAATTTTGAAAGTAGTCTATGAGAAAAAAAAATCTGGGAGCCTCTGGGTCAAACCTTTGCTAAATTCACTTACCATCATCATTGAGGTGAGGCGATGCTCGGAGGTTGACTGAACTTTCCTCTACGAGCCGCTGCATTCGTTCCAACGCTAATGCCTGCTGTTTCTCTGTCTGTTCAGCGCGGACTTTACGCTGGTGGAGTACTCGTACCCTGTACAATAGATTATTTGATGAGTTACAGTATGAAAGAGACCTTTGTCCAGCAGTGGGAAAGAATTGGTTAGATTTTTTTGATTGAAATGATTAAGATATTCATTTGTAGCTGGCTCTACATAAACCAAAATATTTTTTTCGGAAACATTCATTGCATTCATAATGCGTACCAAACTCTCTAGGTAGACATTTAACAAACAAACTTAACAACCAACAATTCAAAAGAGGGGCATAGACTCTCCACGAGTGATGAAACATAACCGTCTGGCGCACCCTAGGCAGTTAGCCTCGAGACAACGATTGCGTTAGCATTAGCTGAGGAATCTTATTCTGACTCGACAGAAAAAGAAGAGTAAAAAGGTACTAACTTCCTTATCTTCATATCCATAAGATACCGCTCCTTCTTGAGCACGTTGAGGTACTCGAGGGACGCCTCCAGCTGTCGTAGTACCGCCTTGTTTTGCAGTAGCTCGTCACAGATGAAGGCTAGGATACGCGCCTTGTGTGTCGCACTCAGCGCTAGGAATGATTTGTCGCGAAGAGCCTCTGTGGACAAAAATAAAGGGTAACAAATTACATATATCTGCGATGGCTGAGCGATAGGGCTGTCATTCGTTCATCTCGATTCGGTGGTACAGGGTTCATGACACAGGATTAAAATACAATCACAGTTCCAATGTAAATTAGTTAGTATTTAACTTTCACAATACAATTAACAATTGTGGGTAATACACACTCGGCACAAATCACAAAATAACTACTTTCTAACTCCGAGCAAACGGACAGTTTCATGTCGGAGAAGTGCATCCGTTCGTTGCTCGCACAAGACTGCGCTTCTTCACAATCACCTCCCTTAACACGACTCTGTCCACGCGCCGCCATCTTGCAGTGACGTCACGTTGTTTACCCTCACCTCAGTACTGCGGTGATCAATTGAGAGACTAAACATCGTTCGCCATGACATATACATAACGTCACGCTTTCTCCTAATTGGGGTAAGCAATAACTACGGAACGCCACGTGCTTCGATCTTTACATTACTCTTTTGCTATGTCATACGTGGACGCCAGTTGTGAGAACTGTGCACCTGACATTTTTATATGACATCACCAATGAGGTCCGTATATGTCCTTCTAAATCGTCCCGTCCGATGTTAATAAACAATCGCGTTATAAATGATTTTCGTTAATCGCCTCATCTATCCTCTCTAAATAACTAAACCATTGAAACATTCTTTTCTTTGTCTTCGTTCTTAGGAGTTAGGGATAACACATAAATAATGACTTATATGTGTCATTGCCATTTAACACAAATCATATTATTTTTATTAAAAATATAACATTTTGTTTATTATTTTTTCTATTTTTAGCAGTTACCTACAGAAAGGTCTCTCTAGTTTGGTAATAGCAGTATTTAACACTGGTGTAAGCAGAAATTGAAACATTTCCAGCGAAGATAATTCTCCTATTTCCTTCTCCAGGTCCCAGGCTATATCTTTGTAAAATTTCATAACGATCGGTTCAGTGGTTTAGTTGTGATGAGGTAATAAACAGATAAACTGAGTTGCTTTCGCATTTATAAATCCCTTAAACATATACTAGGTTCGAAAGTACATACCTGATAGTTTATATGTGGAATTATTATACATGCTTTCATAATACGCCGTGTTCTTTGAGTTGGCGTACGTGTGCTGCATCTCTGCGTCTGTCTGGTGATGGTCGGCGACGCGACGCTCGCGTTCTCGCTCTGCTGTTAAACCTGGACATACAATTGTACAAATAAAATATAAATGCTCCATAGAAAATATTGAGGTTATTGGGTGGGCCACCACCGGTGGGCCAATCAAGCAAACCCGTTCGGGCTGAGTGGAAATCATCATTCCCATCATTTATTTGCTTAAGTTAAAATCGACGCGAAGGCTATATTGCTTGCACAAATGCGCTGAGTAAACGGGACGGTAATATGTATACTTGTAGACGAATGACAGAAAGGGATGGGTCATTGCGATTGACAATCGCACAATGAACCATCAATGTACCTGTTCCCGGCACAAATCTATTCCATCCAACTACAATATGAACTTAATTCTGTGCAAATACGTCACATTTTCATACAATAGCTCTCGATGTTTTGTTGTCCTACAATACTCATAATTTGATTATATACGGCGACAGAGTCACACGTTTTTACCACTTCTATTGAATTATGATTTCTGTGTGGTCCAAAACAAATCCCATGGAGTGAACAAGTACTTTCTTCTTCTTATTTAAGAGCCTTGCTCTTGTCGGTGTAGCTGATGAAGTTCTTCCAATTTCTCTCGCCAGTGCAGTCTCCTTTACCTCTTTATACGACATGACGGCAACCTTTTCCATTATTTGGCTTAAGTACTTTAATATAACCAATACAATAAAAGTATATTCAACGTACCAGTAAGAGCTTTCACTTCTCCTGTAGCGTTCGCATACAGGTATATCCGGAGTACCTCACTCAAGTTTTGAGGAGTGATGTCGCCCATACGGATGGCGTGACCCAGAAGCGTTGTGTGCCGACCTGGATGAGGGATGCCTGGATCCTCTGCAGAAGAAAAATGGGTTATATATAAGGTCGTCTTAGAGATGGAGACGTTTGATTAGAAGTGGCGGAAGAAGGGAGGAATAACGGATTTTTTGGTGGTAGAGGCTAAGGTAAAGGACCTTAGCCTCTACCACCAAAAAATCCGAAATTAGAATACCATTCCGTACGGTGTCCTCAAATACATATCAGCATATGCCTAGACGTTTCCCAACTTAATTGAGGTCGTTTCCCAGTCTAACCGATTTCGGTCATTTTATCTGACCTCCACCATCCAATTACTGGAGGATATTAATACTCTAAGGTTAGACGGGTTGTTGGTTCATTATCCTACTTCCTACTAATACTATAAATGTGAAAGTTTGTGAGGATGGATGGATGGATGGATGGATTTTTGTTACTCTTTTACGCAAAAACTACTGAAAGGATCTGTATGAAATTTGGCACAGACATAGACATATAGTCTGAAATAGCACATAGGCTACTTTTTATCTCGGAAAAATGTACGGGTTTGTAAACCACGCGGGCGAAGCCGCGAGCGGAAGCTAGTTTATCAATACATTCCGTCTTCTTTAAGGTAACATACCTATGGCGGTAATGAGCAGCTGCGTGAGAACTTGGAGCAGTTCCTCTTCAGCCTCCACGCTGCAGTCCGGCAGTAACGCCATTTGGAACGTGTTCAATGTCGGGATTGCGTCCATATCTGTAACATACATACATAATTCACTACACTTTATTTACGACAAAAATACCAAATTTCTACACACTTGTAAATCACAGTGTAGGCTTTTAGTACATGTTGGGGTCGGCTGCCATACAATCAGTACCGCTCTCATGAGTTTTCTAACTATTTATTTTCATAGTAAAGTAAATTTTCATGATAGCCATTTTAGTTCTTAACTTGGTTACATTAGGGATTAGAGTAGCTTATGTGACATATGTGTCATAGTTAAGTTTTGATTTACTATTTACGATATTATAGAGATGTCATGTTAGCGACTCTAATCCCTAATGTAATCAAGTTAAGAACTAAAATCGCTTGCATAAAAATTTACATTTACTATGAAAGTAAATAGTGAAAAACTCATAATAGAGGTACAGATGACGTGATCCTTGAACTCCGCAACCCATTTTCTGGTGCACCTTAAGACAACGGTGACCGTAAGACTTGGTTTTCAACTTTAGAAGCTTTCGTAAGACTTCTTGTAGTTATATCCAAGGCACGGAAGAGTCTCGATGTGTAAAGAATGATCACCCATCCGTGGCTTTGCTCTTGCAGATCTATCTGTGTGTTATGTTTATATGCTCTTGCGCTCATTGAGCTCATACGAGCAGACACTGGGAGTTTACGAGAAGCTGAGTGAAGTCTAGGTCTGTAAAGCTCCACGCGGCACGGTTGGGACCTAACGATGCTGCTGCAAACACGCTAAACAGCTGCCAGATCCTCTCTTACCCACGGAGCTAAGGGGTCATAGTAAAACTCACCAAATCCAAGTGTTTGTCCGAAGTTGTGGATAAACTCGTACACTTGAAGTATGTCGGCCATGGCCTGACCTGGTAGTTTTAGTCCTGGGATCCTGTTGAGCGTCGGTAGAGGCTTTTGATCAGATAACGACGAGTCTTCTTGTGGCCGTCTGTGAAGAAACAGATGTTTATCAATAAATATTAACAGGACGGGTTTCATTTGTGCGTAGCGCTTTAATCATCTACAGATTAGATTATTAGAAACAATACAAAATTGTATATCGATTTTATTGCCTAATGCCTTCTCATTCCAAAATAGTATAAAGTTAACGATAAATTGTCAATTTTCGGTTACATCAAAAACTATTTGTATTTTTCGATTAATGTTGTTTAGAATTCCTTAACATTTTCAAGTATAAAGCATGCTTATAATGTAATGATAGCCCAGTGGTTAAATGCTTGCCTTTCATGCAAGAGGGTCTGAGTTCAAATCCGACCCGCAGCTCTGATTTTTCAGACTCATGTGCGGATCAGAATATAATATCACTTGTGTTAACGGTGAAGGAAAACATCGTGAAGAAACCTGCACACCTGAGAGGACTCCATAAAGTTCTGGATGTGTGTAGATCGCCAACCCGCACCGGGCCAGCGTGATGGACTTAAGGATTAACCATTCTCGTTCTGAGAGGAGGTCCTTGCCCAACAGTGGGACAGTAATAGGCTGGATTTATTTATTATTCATGTGGTGATACTATATCGTAAAACGCTAATGAAGTTTGAAGAAACTGGAGAAGAGTAGTTAATTAGTCTGCAACAGGCATTCACGTTCTAATCCACCACTCTTGTTTAAGCTATGCTGCACCTACTTCTTACCTAAGTTCTGATAGCAGTTCCATCTCCTTCCTCCTCTGCTGCAGCTTCTTCTCCTTCGCCAGCAGTCTGTCTAGCAAGTTCTGGTGCTTCCTCCGTTCCCTCTCCTCCCATCTTCTGCGGGAGTCGAGTTGACGGATGAATGTAGTGTGTTGGCGTCTTCTTTCACGCTCCTGTGTGATAAGATAGAGGATTTTTTAAGATTGGGCAAATTGACTATTAGGTTGTATATATTGTTTTTTTTTATTTAATCGATCGATATTGGCATTATAGTGACGTCTATTAGAATACTTTAGAGATTCTAAAACAATGTTTCTATGATATAAAACACTGTGCTATCGCATCAATTCTTTCATATTAATTGCTTGTTTTTTTTATAAATGTGTGGCCAATTTTTGTCTCTTAACTTTGTAGAAATATACAACGAAAACAAATGTTGACACAAGCAAGAACCCGCGACCCCTGGTGTACCGTGCCATTACTCTTCCACCTAAGCTATCGTTTCGTTTGCCTGAATTAACTGATTTCAAGCTTTTTTTTATTTATTTAATCTTCCTATTTTGTATATCTTGAGCTAATTATGACTAAATTACATATGAAGCGTGTATACATAAGCCTAGAAACGTAACGATTTTGTCAAATATTGCAGAAGTGAGAACTAAGTATTACGAACCGCCTTCACCAAGTCATTATAATAAAGTACAAAAACCTCTCTTTCTAGTCCACCTTTTAACAATACATATTTGCAGTTTTACTAAATGTCAGTGTAAATTTTATTGGCTAGTGCAAAAGCATGCGTGTTTATTTTTTAGAGTTCCACTATTGTTTGTTGATTTTGATGTGTATGTTCTAATTCAGCAACCTGTTCAAGACGATCAACAATACATAAGAGCTATTTCAAATGTTGATGTAAAAACATCTAAATATCTCATATAACCCATCCACACGTTCGTTCTTGATAGCGCAGTGCAAACGAAGAATTCTGCTGTCAACATTGGTACAAGCTGTGCTTTTGAGATTGCGAGAACTTACTTTACGAAACTGTACAGGTATGCGCACAGGCAAGGACGTGCGTAACTTTTGACTTTTGAGGCTTTCAGTCTTAGAATTTCATTCCTTAGTCTTCCAGGAATTGTTATTAGTAGAATTTGAAGCACCAGAAAGCCAGACCTACCTAACTTTTGGAGATACACACTGTAATTATTATTGCACGAACAGCGCTAGTGAGCGTACACCGAACTAATACTAAGCCAAGAAACTACAAGGAAACTAAAAGCATGCCCTACATTACCGTGGCCACTACAAGCGCTACTGTTTATCTACAGTGGTATTACCTCAGTTATATACTTTTGCTGTAGACCCCCGGTGTCCAAACGAAGGTTGTAAAAGAGAAACAAAAGGGTTACACACAAACACATAGGATAAACATTTAGGTTGGATATTTAAACCCAAGTAAGGAGAATAAGGTTCAGTTTTGTTTGGCAAGTTAAAATAAAGATACATGACGCGAAGACGCGAAATAAACAGTAAGTAGGTAAATATCTTTCTGCGCTTATGAGAATGTTTAGAAGCGTTTTCTTCCCAATTTCAACACTAGGAAGCGGTGTAGGTCGCTTTTGGGGTGTGTGTAAGAATTTTATTATACATGGTTAATTTTTTTAAATATATTTAAACTTAATATTTCAAAGCTAACTTTTAATTAGCCGACGACACGGTTGGCGCAGTGGCTACACGATTAGCTTTCAGCGCTACGTGTCGCGCGGTTAGATCCTGCACGGACCAAATATTTGTATGATCTACAGATAGTTGTTTCGGGTCTGGTTGTGTTTGCATGTGACTGGTATGTTTGTAAACTGTACCACCGATACAAAAGAAACCCTAGTGTGGGGCAAAGTTTTATAAAAAAGAAAATAATAGTTAAATATCAAATATCATAGATATTTTTACACACTCACACACACACAACAACAGTATCAAAGATATTTAAGCATTTTCAGATACAAGCGTTTAAGTTTTAGAAGCGACTCATTCAATCTCACTTGGGTTCAAATACACTTTGTTATTGACACACACACAGATAAAAAAAGAATATTAACCTGTTCTTTGAGGAGTATGGCCTGCTGCCTCTTCAGCTCCCTCTCCTGTAACAAGGCGTGATGTTACTTACTTGGTGAAGATTAGCTCGAAAGTTGGGAACTAGAGAATTACTAGAAAAGGACTCTATTTATCATAACAATAGACAATACTTCACTGCCTCATTAGTCTAGGGTAATAGGGGTAATAAACGCGACTGCTGAGCTGGTCCCGGGTTCGATTGCCGGGTTGGGCAGTGTTATGGGGTTTTCTGTCCTCAATAGCAGCCCGTGTTGTGCAGCTGGTGTGCAGCCCGGGGAATACAGGCATTATGCTATAGACAACAGAGGCCCACCAACACACAAATATCTTTAAACCATTTCTTCAAGTTGAGTTTTGGCTAATCTTCACTACATATTATAAAATAAAGTCCCCCCGTCGCGTCTATCTGTCTGTTCGCGATAAACTCAAAAACTACTGAACGGATTTTCGGTTTTCACCAATAGACAGAGTGATTCATGAGGAAGGTTTAGGTGTATAATTCTTTAGGGTTTTGTGTAAATCGGCTGAAATATGATTGTTGAAGATGTCGGAAAAAATCATGCTGACTGGGAGCTTTACTGGTGTGCGCCGAGTAAACCAATAAAGTTATACTTATATCCGTATTATTGAAGAAGGGTGTAGGCTGCTTTCCGACTCGAAAACATGCGCCAAAATGCGAAAAAACGCGAGTAAAGCCTCGGGCGGAAGTTAGTGATAAATAAATGTTCATAAAAACATTATGCTCTGTCGAATCCCTACTGAAAGCAAACAAGTTGTGTGTAGGTATATTTATAGATTTCCTAACTAGAATGTACCTTATTTGTCTATTGTTATTATAAATTGAGTACAGAGACAAAAAAAACAATATTAATTGATCGTCTCTATTACCACGTCTACCAAAAACTTAAATATAACTGCCTCATCAGTCTAGTGGTGGCAAGCTGTTGAACGTGAGGTCCTGAGTTCAATTATTAGGTCGAGCAACATGTTATTGGTAAATCGAAGTTTGGAATCGAGTCCGGTAGATGGCAATAGGCTCGCCCCCTATTCTGTAGAACTTTAAAACGGTATTGCAGAATTCTGCGTCCTTCAGGGTGTATTGGAGTGGCTAATTCTGCCTCCTGTCTGTGATGGCTTCGTTATGTCTATCAAATAAAACAAACCTGTTGCCTTTTCACTTGGTCTTCTATCTTCTGCTTCTCGATCTCCTCGTGTTTTCTCCTCTTAGCCTTCAGAACGAACGTGCGAACAACATCGAAAGCGGTACAGCAAATTATAATTAAGCAGCAATCGTAACATGGAACAAAAAATAAAAAAGAACTTAAGAAAAAATTGTAATTGTGTATGATTTTGTTTGTAAGACATTGAATATTTGAAGTCTATTGATAAAATTGTTATTACATAATCATATTTTTTGTATTGCAAATTTACAATGATAAAATATAATCGGAAGTATTGAATTTTGCAATATTTATACTGCAATTTGAATCGAGAATTCAATTCTATTTTTTCCTTGATGTCGACCGTAGCTACCGTAAAATGGAAGGAAAACAACGTACGCGCTCATTAAAGATAAAATCTCTATAAAAAAAAAAATATAAAAATACTTTTTTTTGCTTTTTTGCTTTACGTTAACTACGGCCTTGTTCAAGAAAAACTCGGAATTCAGGTACAGAAAAAAATCAATAGTAAAATAGAAATAAAAAATATCTAAAAAATAAAATATTAGCATATAAAGGTCAACTGCGTGCAATAATATAGGGTTAAAAAGAAACCATAGATACAGTTAGAAGATTATTCCCTTCACTAATAAAACGAAATATAATTAAATCAATTTATTAGTATGAGAGTAATTTATAAGAAATTATATCGATCTGAGGCTGTACCACTACCCTTCTTAGGCGCTATTTGATGTGTTTACCCTTAAAAGGAAAAGGTGAAATAGTGGCTGCGTTTAAATAAAATTATACATATAATCCTACTATATCCTAATAATATTATAAATGTGAAGCTTTGTGAAGATGGATGGATAGATATTTGTTACTCAATCACGCCATAACGGCTGAACGCATCTGGATGAAATTTGGCACAGAGATAGATTATAGTCTGGAATAGCATATAGGCTACTTTTTATCCCGGAAAAATGTAGGGGTTCGTAAACCACCCGGGCGAATCCGCGGGAGGAAGCTAGTTTTTAATAAGGTGCCCGTTGGCTGTATTGATAGTTAAAGCTATATACACCACTATTATTGAATTAGAAACAAAAAAAATAGAATAATATATTTATCGAAAATAATTGAAAAAATAATTTGTCCAAAAATTCCAAATTCGCTAACGGTACGCGCAGGCTTGTAAATTTCACTGATAATACGTGAAATGATTGAAGTGTTTACTTACAATGTCAATCTAATAATAAGGACACAGTTCTTTTGTTTTATGACCTTTTTATTTGTATAATTTTTCAAAAAAAAAAATGCGTCTTCTAATATGTTTTGGCTACATTCCTCCAGTATGAAAATACTTAAAGACCTTCTTCTCCTTCACCTTTTTACATGGAAATGTACATTGGTATATTACATATTTACAATTAAATACCCACTCCTTAATATTCCTTTATCGGGTCTTACCATAATATTTTAGTACCATTCAATTTAAGCAACCCTGTGACTTCATATTTATGAAACAACCCTTCTAAACAAGTTGCAATCTACAATTGCTAAAAAATAGAAACACTAGCAAGATGTATGGGATTGACATTTACGAATCACAGCATTGCCATACAGCGTGGCAACGCTGCCAGTCTTCTGGGCACACTGCCGGTTGACAGTGATGCGGAGGAGTATTTTGATGCGTAATATATTTTTTTTCTTTTCGAATCTCGGGACTATTTGTCAACTTATGTCACATAACATCACGCCTGTATTCCCCGAAGGGTTAGGCAGAGAATAGTACACCCACATTTCGCCGATGCTGTTATTGAGTCCCATGTAATAGGGGGCGAGCCTATTGCTATCTACCGGGCACAGTTTCGGACTCCGTGCTGCTACTGAGAATTTCCATACAGAAAAACCCAATGACACTGCCCGTCCCGGTTATCGGACCCAGGATTTCACGCTTAGCAGTCGCGCTTGCGACCACTCAACCAATGGGGCTTATGTGAATTCAGTACATTATGCTGGCGTTACTAATAACTGACAATTGTAGATTGTGTACTTGTTTATAAGTATAGAGACGTTATTCTCAACGACAACGGTATCTTCCTACCTTCTGTCAAATTTTGTATAAGACTGACGTATGTCAGTAAATCGTGGTGTGATAAGACACGTTATTATCATAGCGAATAATACCCCGCAACCTAATTACGTAAAAAAAAGCGACAGCAACGCGACAGCCACACTGTCATACAGTACATATGTGTCGGTTGATGTTTTTAACTCAGGTTTTTAAGCTAGCAACATCCTATTGACAGCTCTTTTAAAAATGTCAAAATACGAGTACTGACAGTGTCTGTCAAGTAGTTGAGATGTCAAATTGTTTTTTGTGTGTTCCGATTAATAAAATTTAAATTGACGAGACTCATTTCTCTAAATCATTACAAACAATCCTACATATATGACATAAAAATGACGTTTGACAGTAGCTATCGCGCGATCTACGCCTGTCGCAAACTGATTGCTACATCGTTAATTAAGCTGCCGGTCGGACCGCGTTTGAAGTTCATAGTACCCCTAAACCAAGCATATTAGAATACGTGCATGTTAGTGAAACGTATCCGAAAATTAGTACATTTAGTTTGAATGTCTCACGTACCGACAACATCGAATCCTTATTCCCAAGGGGATGGACCGAGATCGATAGCGCACCATCTTTGCCGACACTAAAAGTGCCTTTATTAATCTTTTTCGCCATTATGTCCGTCAAAATATCATCATCTTCACTCAAATCTATGACTTCCTTCAACACAGATTTGGGACTGTCTTTCGGCATCAACATTAGATTTTGGGACATAAATTCGTTTTTCGCATCTAAATATTTCTGTTCTATAGATTTCGGGTCCTCGGCTTTCTTGTCCCCTTTCAACTTCGACCAATCGCAGCCGTTTATGAATTCTGTTATTCTAGAATAAGAATCTATTAGTTTTTCTAAATTGTTCTCTTTTTCTGGCGCTTTCAAACGCTTTTCCGCTGATTTTATTAGAGTGAAATCGTACTGTTTACTGTCTTTGCGTTTTGGTAGATCAAAAGCGGCTTTTTCAGCGAAATCTTTCATTTTATCTAAAGCGTTGTATTCCTCTATTTCCTCTGACCATCCTGATTGGTCGAATTTGATCGTTTTTATAGGGGAGTTCTGTGCGTCTTTGGGGCCACTGACCGGTATTAGAGACAGACTGATTGGAGGCATTATGCGTTCCTTATTCGTCTTAGTAGCGGGTCCCATCACTATTTCCGGTGTTTTCCATTCGTCGATACCGGTTTTTGGCACTGTAGGGAGGGGCTCGATCGTCAACTGCGTACGATTCTTGTTGATATGCTGTTTCGAAGTTTAGCCTCGTTATTATTTATATTTTTCACTTTTTCTCGTGTTTATTATCAATTTGGATTATGACAACATTGTCAAGGTCCCTTTTGCGGTTTCGGTTTTGTGTTATTCATTATACTCTTAACCCAAGTAGACAGATTTTTACATAAATATATAGAGAAGTATATAAGTATGTATATACCAGATCTAATGCTAAACACACAGCTCATCTACCATCTAAAAGCTAAGAAATTCCAACGCTCTCTACTAAAAAGCAAAAAGTAACCAGTTTTTTGAAATACGTTGGCAACCCCCAAAAGGCCCTTTTTGCTTTTGAATATAGAAAAAAATCTACAAAATACGATTGGTGAGCACAATGTTGCCAAGCATCAAATTGATAATAAAAAAAAAAAACAAACACAAGCACATGGTTTTAAAACATAGATACAAACTAAAGACAAAATAGTTCCCATATTATTAATTATATAATTTATTTGTAGAAGTAAATGATCAAAGGAAATGTTTTTATGTTATTACGATCGATTAACATCACTAAGAAAAAAATATTTTGTGTTTTTTTAGTTATGGTAGTATTATTATGTAAGAATTTTACCACAATATATTATTTACAATAATTGATAAATAATAATAAATAAGTAAGAAATTAAAGTGGTTATTACAGTAATTGAAAATAATATTATTCAATTTTATTTCAACTTTTACCAAAATATTAGCATAATATCCTACTATCCTACTTAATATTATAAATGTAAAAGTTCGTGAGGATGGATATTTTTTACTCAATCACACCAGAACGGCTCAACGGATTTGGATGAAATTTGGCACAGACATAGATTATAGTCTGGAATAGCACATAGGCTTTTTATCCCGGAAAAATTTACGAGTTCGTAAACCACGCGGGCGAAGCCGCGGGCGAAAGCTAGTTAGTTATAAAACAAAAATAAGTATCATTTGTTTAACCAATACATTTCTTTACCAATACCATTTTTGGACGTCAATATTATAAAGAAAACAACATGATGTATCTTCGATCAATAATTCTTAGCCAAAATGATATGAGAACTATAATGAACACAGAGGTACAAAAATATAACATATCCCACTGATCTAAGACATCGATAAAGGTTGTGTCCCACATTAAGTTTTATAGTACCTCTAAAAGCTGTTGGCTTCTCGCTTCCTTCTCGCGTTTAGCTAGCTCTGCTTTTTCTGATCTTTCGAGACGAGCCTGTTAAATAAACATTATAATTAATATTATGATTTTTTTTTTGGTTATTGTACATATTAAATATCCTAGTTGTAGAACGCTTGTGTGATTTTAGTTTAATCTGGGTCAGCACTTATGACATTTTTTCTTTATCATAGGTGCGTTTACAAACCATTTAATCATACAAATATTTGTTCCGTGTGGGAATCGAACCCGCGACACTGCGCAAACCGTGCCGTCGTTCGATTTTTGAAACCATGTGCAGACTTGATTGTTATAATTTGCGTTAACGGTGAAGGAAAACATCACAAGTCTGCACGCGTTTACTGTCATCTCCGTCGTTTTCTCGTGTTTGAGTTTAACTAGGACTTATTTCCGGGTCAGGCAATGTGATTGAATCTTATGTTATTAGATTTTTTTTTAATAACCATCCGGTAGATGGCAATGGGTTCGCCCCCTATCACATGGGATTTCATATCGACATTGGCGAAACGTGAATATACAATTATAGTATATCTGTATATCAATATCTGAAATCATCCGGCGCACTCTGAGCAGTCAGCCTCGTCACCGCCAGTGCTGACTGGCTAATCTTTCACGCGATAACTCGTGCAGACACGACAGAAGATCTGGCTAAGCCTTCGGGTAAAATAGGCGTGTTGGTATCTTAATTAATATTATAAATGCGAAAGTTTGTTTGTTTGTTACCTTTTCACACCTAAACCACTGAATCAATCATCATGAAATTTTGCATATACGTTGTCAGGGATACAAAAAAGGACATAGGGTACTTTTCATCCAGAAAAAAGTACTGTTCCCGAGGGAAAGAACAATAACTTTCGACGGTCACAATTGCTTTAGAACGCTAGATGGCGCTACGTGTGACCCGAAAAAATGCACAGGTTCGTAATCAATGCGGGCAAAGTCGCGGGCGGATGTTAGTGTAAGTATAAAAGTAAGAAGTGGTGTTGAATACATACACCTACCTGGTCGCGGCCGCGCGCGGTGGCGTCGCGTCGCGCGTCGCGTGCGGCCTGCTGCAGGCGCGCCAGCTCCATGCGCCGGTCCAGCGGCGGCGGGGTCGGCCGCCCGCCCGCGCCCGCCAGCACGCGAGCCTCCTCCAACCTGCACGCGCAATACTCTTAGCTCGATACGAGGAAAGGGCTAGGCGGATGATGAGTTACATAGTTGTTCTTCTTAGCGAGTCGATGGTAATTTAAATAGTCTCAGCCCAGAAGTCAGCTACTAGGACTGCGCTATCAGTGGCATCCATTAATTCTTCCGGCGTGCAGGTGTGACACGTCGGGCACGATATTAAGTGCGTCATCGTTTGCGAGGCCACACCACAGTCACACACACACAGTTACATACTTATAGCAGCGTATGGATATAATGTGACAAGAGAATATCTACTATTTAATAAGACAATCTTCATCAATTCATCATCATCTGAGTAGCATTTTCCCCACTGTTTATTGAGTCGGCTCCAGTCTTACAAAATGCGGGTATTTTACACGGAACGACTGTTGTCTCAACTCCACCACCAATTACTGGGCAACACTAGGGTTGTTAGACTTTTTGGGCTGCTGACTCCCGTAATGAATCATCTCATAGGTATTCATATGACACCTGGGACTCGGAGTTTTAATAATTACCTCGACAGTACTTAAAGCAAAAAATGCAAGAAAAAAGTGCGAAATACAGTGCGATAGAGCTTTCGATAGAAGTTACATTATAGACGTGACGTTAACTACGTTCGGATACACAAAGTTTTATAAAAATAACATATTGTAAGTACAAAATATACCTCTTGTTAATCTCGTTCTCGTTGTAGACGAGCGGTTCGCCAACGTCACTGGCCGGTTGTATATATTCGCCGAGCACGGTGCGCGCTGAAAAGCTGAAGTTGTCTGTTGATAGTGGGGGACACGGGTTCGTGTCTAGGAACTGTAACAAAACATTTTTAATTAGTTTATTGTATGTAGATATTCAACGAAATAAAATTATATTGGAACTAAAAATCTGAGTGGTCTAGTGGACCGTTGATTGTAAGATTCTGGGTTCGATTCCCAAGTGTTAACGGCTTATTCTATAATCTCATAACAGAGAGATCAAACAATCGATTTTCGATTATGGCTACTTTTGATGACGAGTTAAAGCCAGTTACAAACTTGTAACACATCACGCCACATGACGCAATGATGATGATGATGATGATGATGATGGTCGCGGTGTATGTAATAAGTGTGTCGGACCCTCAACTATGTACTTACGTTTTGTATGTCATGTAAGGAGCGCATGGTGATGCCTGCGTGAGGATCAGGCGGGGAGTACGTCACGTCACCCTTAATACTGCAGTTGCGGGATAAACCCTTGATCACGGTCACGCGTTTCCAACCTGTGTGGATAAAGATAATTTAAGTTACATCATGTCACCTGTCTCATTGGTCTAGAGGTCGTATGGTGTTCGTTCCTCCATTGAAAAGGGAGGATTCTCCGACCAGGCAAGGTGGTTAGCCTGGAGGGCCGAAACCCAACGGTTGATGTCGGACATTCGTATACGTGTTAGAATCGTTGTAAACTTTCATAGTGCGATTTAGGGTTTATTTTTTTAGCTTCACTCCGATAGATGGCGCTTTACTTTTTGCCATGTTGCGAGTAGGAGTCGCTACAGTCGCAAGTGCGAAGTCCGGTTCCCCAGCGAAGGTAACGGGGGTCGTCGCTACAGTCTCCCCCAGTAGGAGTTCGTTTATTTGGCGCGGAACCCTAAGCTGCCTAAGTTCTTCCTTATAACATCAGCTATCTGCCAGTAAAGTCCCATCAAAATCGATACAGCCGTTTCGGAGATTAGCCGGAACAAACAGACAGACCAAAAAAAATGTTTTTTTGTTGTAAGTACCGTATATACTTTCATATGAATTTAGTAAAAAGCTGTTATTTTGACATTACAAACAGAGACTTCAACTGTAATTATTTGTATAGATCAGATATCGCTTTGCATCGAGATCACCCTACTTAAGCGAGAAAGGGATAAACTGTTTGTTGTTTGCTGTCAATGTCAGATTTTTCTTACGTAAAAAAGGCGCGGGTCTGCAGCCTAATTACGTAAAAAAGCGACAGCAACGCGACAGCCATGCGACAGCAATCTCACTGTCAGCCAATACATTATAGGACACAAAAATGACGTTTGACAGAAGCTATCGCGCGATCTACGCCTGTCGTTACATCGGTAATTAGGCTGCGGGTAGTGTTGGCTTTTACTGTATATAAATTCTCAGTAGCATCACGGAGTTTGGAACTGTGCCCGGTTGATGGCAATAGACTCGGCCCCTATAACATGGGACTTAATGAAAGCGGCCGGGAATCGGGGAATACAGGCGTGATGCTATGTTATGTTATGTAGTATGATATAGATATCTCTATAGTATTATACAGACCTAGAGCTAAAGGTAGCCGGAGCTGGGCATCATTGGGTCTTCGACTAGTGTCACTGGCGTCAGAATCAGACGGACAGCTGTCAGACGGACATTCTGAGTCCGTGCTCGCCGTCTCGCCTAATAGGGCTTTTAGTTTTTCCTAGAAAAAAAAAAAAAAAAAAAGCATAGATAAATAGATTTTAGGGCAGGGATGTTGTGATAGATTAAAGGTAGTGTGTGAAGTATTATTAAAAAAAAAAAAACTCGTCTATGTCTGACACATGCGACATTCAATCGATCATTCGATTTCTTTATTGTAGTCAGATATTCTTGAATATTCTGTGACATTCATCTGCTAAAGGGTTATTATAGGTAGGTTTAGCGATTTACTTGATACACTGATATCATACTTCGAACGCGATAATTTCCACCTACTGACCGACTAGGTTGCGGTCAGTAGGTCAGTTATCAGTAACTTCGAAGAAAATACTCTATGAATTTACAACAAAAAAATCTCACCAGGTCCGTCTCTGCTAGTAATTGATGCGCAAGCGCTGGTCGGAGGCCTAACGCGCGGCTCTGTGCCAGCAGGGAAGCGACCGTGTTCTTCTTGGGCTTGCTGACTCCTCGGCCCAGGTTTCGTGGTCTACCCTCACGACCTGCCCACCCGGCTACTGCTAAAAGTGGGAACTATGTTTCAGTTGAAATGTTCGTGACGCTTATACAATTAGAAAATTCTAGTAAAAAAAAAAAATTATACACAAGAAACGAATTTATAATTTTGAAAACGAAAAATTTCAACTAACAATTTTGTGAAGGACCACCAAAATTATGTTATAATTTATTATTATAATTATTTAATATTACAATATAATTAAGAAACAGTTATTCTAACATGCGAAACAAGAATAAAGCTGCGCTTAAACTGACGCTTAAGTTCTATAGAACTATTCATAGAAACAGCGGTACCGCGTCACTTTGAGCGCAACTTAACACGAAATTTTAGTTTCTTTAGTGCTTAAGACATCGGCTTCAAATACCGGACAACAGAAAAATATTACGATTTAAAAGTTATACATAGTAAGATATAATAAAGCTGTTGATCTTGTCTTATAAGCGATCCTTTAGCATCGATACTAAATGAGTTATTTAGATATTAATATCAAGTACTAGATAATATTTTTATTCTTTAACTGTGATACAAGCACTAGTCTGGAGGAGGACAGTGAATCACGTTGTTATATTATACTTTTGTATCGATGCAAAATTATCGCGAAAACACCTGAATTGATCAGACGAAAATACTCATAGTTAATTGGTTTTATAAAGAGAGATTTGTAAGCCAAGTTTCATATAAAATTTTCAATTTTTAATACACATTTAAATAAAATTCCCGTGCTATTTATTTCATGCAATATCTATCAGTTGGTCGCATTAAACTTCATTCAGTTTTTATGATATACTTCGATACGGTAACTGAGTTAAAGTTAAAGAAAACTTTTAAAACATCCAAAAATTTACAATTTATCATCTAATTTTCATAAATAGTGAAACTGTAACTTTTATTTTGAATAAACCGGTTGAAAATGTTACGGGAAAATAGAGAACACGCATATATTTATGTACAATTATTGAAACACAGATGATGCAACCCTAATAATAGTTTATTTCTTTGACATAATGAATCTCATTAGTTTTTTTCTCATTCTCATGCAACATAAGTGTACTTAGATCCAATTTTCCGAAACCTTAAGCTCAAGAATATAATTCCACATTTGCATGCAACAATTTTCAAACTTAAAGCCCTCCTTGGTGTAAAATTATAATTCCATAGACAACGTACATTCACTGTCCTCGCTGCCGCTAGACTTGGGTCTGGGCGCGTCGGGCACGGGGTTCATTTCCGGCGCCACGCGGCGAGGCTTCGCGCCCGGCTTGCGGCGCGCTGCATACGGACATTAGCACATATAGTAGAGGTTTGGTAAGAAACAATTGAACGTGTTACAAGTCAAGTTCAGTAACAAATAAACAGAGGTTTAGGAGACAGACGGTCGTTAATACGAACTTAAAAGTTGTAGCTATAAAAAGTAAGTTGCTGTATAAAGAGATTTAAGCTGCGTTTAAACTGACGCGAATTAGGTTGCGTGCTGCCAGCGTTGTGACTTACTAAATGACAGACATTTCCTTTTTATTTTATTAAAAGTCACAGTGCTGTGGAGCGGGAGGCTCGCGATTATATTCGGCTCAATTTGAGCACAGCTTTACAGATATATTTGTGTATGCTGTATCAAAACAGTTACCCCCAATACAAATAAAGCCACGAAGTAGTAAAAAAATGAAGTGTTAATACTTTACATTTGGGACAGTTAATTTTTTAATGAAGAATAACACATTTTTAACGACTAAGGCCAAATTTTTCAATGCCCTGATTTAGTTATCTAGCTATTAATTTGAAATTGGAGTTTTGTATGGACTTATCAAAGGAATAAACATGAGGTTTATCTAACTATTGAAAAGTCAGCCTTAAATGTAGACAATAAGATATGTTAAAATTGGTTAACACAAAGTAGCATGCTTTAGAGTTGGGATATTTTTTCTACTGCAATCTGAAATCTATAGTTTAAGCAATCTGTACTGCCGCGTTATGAGGGAAAAATATTATAAATAGGTAAAAATATATTAAATTAAATACTCACATATCCTATCATGGCTGGATGACGCGTTGAGCGAACTGCTCAATGACGTCAGTCGCGATAGTGCGTCCGATGCCTGCGAACTCGCTGCAATAGAAACAGAAGCTCTCAAAACACCCTGTATGCAAAGATGTACTGTTGTACACCCACAATTCGGCTATTGAATCATACTTTCCCGGGAATAAGACTATTAAATTTAGCTACATGTACTTATACATCTTTTTGAGGCTAACTGTACATTTAATAGCTTGTATGTCGTATGATTTAAGATCGAGATTTATATCGGAACTAGCAACCCGCCCCGGCTTCACATGGGTAATGTCTTGTCAGTCTGTTACGACGAACATTTACTCGGCGCACTCCAGTAAAGCTCTCAGTCGCCATGATTTATCCCGATATCTTCAACTATCATCGTCATATTTCAGCCAATTTACACAAACCCTTAACGAATTATACATCTAAACCTTCCTCAGGAACCACTCTGTCTATTGGTGAAAATCCGTTCAGTAATTTATGAGTTTATCGCAAGCAGACAGACAGACAAACAGACTCGGCGGGGGACTTTGTTTTATAATATGTAGTGATAAGAAGTATAGCAGATATGTGGCAATTCTTACCAGGCGTAGGTTTAAGTGAGAGGTTAAGTGGCGCATCATCGTCCATTCCGCCGGATTTGACGCCCAGGTCCAGCGGAGACTCCTCACCCATCTTCGTGCTTAAATTGAGACCTGCATCTGTAACAATGGTATGTTTTATAGAAAAATAAACCTTATGTTAGGTCTGTGGCCAGCGATGTTTTGAGATGAATAGGAAAAAAGACTAACTGAAATATTTTGATAAGATATGAAATATGTAATCTTATTTTTTTTAATAATGTCAAAAAAATGAAAATCATCCTTCAGTTATTCACTTACCCAAGGCCGACTAACCATAGTAAATTATGTAAGACACCTTATTAGACTATGAAAATTATTCACAAAACTTGCATAATAAACATCTTTCCAAACTTTGTATACTTAAAACGCAGATCACACGTAATTGGATCTCGCATGACCTTGATTAAGAATTTAGTACTCCATTGGTTAACTACTCTGTGTCTCCACTACCTCCAAAAGCAAATGTGAATTACTACGAGTTATTTATTCATTGTTTTAATACTGACGCGCGGGAAAATGAAGGTAAATATTAACTGATAAGTTATCTTTGTTCTCCGGCCGTTCGGCTTCTGGTTTAACCAGTTGCGGTGAATATCAGTATTTTACACGCAGCGACTGCCATCTGGCCTCCGCCATCCAATTACTGGGACACACTGATACTCTATGGTAATACTGGTTGTCAGACTTTTTGGGCTACTGACACCCGTAACGACTGTCATAGGTCTTCATATGACACCCGGGGCAACTGCTTTACGTGCTTTTCGAGGCATAGAGGGGTCTCTATGCGTGAAAAATGGTCACCTATCCGAAGACTGACCGCGGGAAGCGCTGCTTGACCTCGCCGATCGACCGATCTGCGCGGTAGCTACGGACCTCTCCTGCTTATATCCCATTTTATTTTGGGGTTGACGTCATGTTTCTCTATTAAACGTAATTTCTGGATTCTCTCTCGTCACAATCACGTCGTATTTCACACAATCCATCCATCTTTACCTATGAGACCGTCGACCTTTTAACTTATGCAGTGTAATCTCATTATAATTACATAATGCAGCCGATTATATAGGGACAAAGCTTTAATATTAGTGAATGTAGTGGTTGAACATACAATAATCACCTGTGGAGCCGGCGAGCTGGCGCTCCAACGCGGCGAGGCTCACGCCGCTCTGACTAGCTATCGTCTGCAACAGCTCGCGGGATATACCTGAAGGTCAGTAAAAGTACATAAGAAGAAAGTTTCAGTGTGATTCCCACAGACAAATCGATAACACGGTTTTGTGGCGCAAATACATGTTTTTTTAAGAACTGTTATTGGAATAAATAAAAAAACTGAATCTTTACAGTACACATTTAATTTAGCCCACCGATGTACCTGGAAGAAATATATGAGGAAAGATGATGATGATCTTATACGACATGACTATGACAAATTCATTAATAACATAATAAAAGGACAGATAGAAGGAACCAGGGTGAGGAAGACCAAGACTAAGTTACATGAGCCAAATAAATGAAAAGGTTGCTGTCATGTCGTAGAAAGAGGTAAAGGAGACTGCACTGGACAGAGATAAATGGAAATAACTTCATCAGCTACACCGACAAGAGCAAGGCTGTTAAATAAGATATACCTGCAATTAACACAATTTAAATATACGGGCATTGGTCTACCAATCAGAAAGCACCATCACTGCAAGTGCAAGTCAAGAAATGAAAAAAGACGACACGACAATCAATTTTATACCTTAAGTTAATTGCATAAGGTTGTTTATTATAATGTTTCGGTTGTATTCAGTGATCATCTTTTCTTGTCAAAGATATGCGAAATCGTAAGACATGCAATGTGTTAAGTTCGTGTAATTACCTTCCACAGGTACCAAAGGTGTACAATGTTTATATTCTAGAAGAGGAACAGGAGGACAAATGTCGGTACATACCTGCGTAGTCGGACAGGTTGGGTGGCGGCGTGCCGGACAACGAGTTCTGTCCGGGCCTGTCCGGCTTGTTGGGCAACCGGATCACCTCTACCGACGACCGGGAATTGCCGTACTCGTCCTACAAATATAGAAATATTATTTCTTGTTTATGGGCTGTTTTCGCTTTATATAAAAAAAGCAGAAAGCAAGCAAAAAAATATCATCGGCCTAGCCTTTTCCCAACTACATTGTGGTCAGCTTCCAGTCTAATCGGTTGCGGCTGAATATCAGTATTTTACACGGAGTTACTGCCATTAGACCTCTGCTATCTAATTACTGGGAGACACTGATTCTCTAAAGTTAGACTAGTTGTTAGACTTTTTGGGCTTCTGACACCCGTAACGACTTAACATGCTTTCCAAGGCACGGAGGGCTCTCGATATGTGAAAAATGGTCACCCATCCAAGGACTAACCGCGCAGTCGCTTCTTAACCTCGCAGATCGAACAACCTGCGCGGTAGCTAGACCTCTTTAAAAAATATTAAATTCAAATATTCCAAAATTTTCAATAGGTGTACTAGGAGTAAGCTCACTGTTAGTATCGTGAGTACGTTTAGAAACACAGTTACAACACAGAACAACTATCTGTAGGTCATACATATGTTTGTTCCGGGACTCGAACCCGCGACATGTAACCAGGTGAATAGGTGAAGACCTGGTTTTTGTTGGGGCAAGGGATGGGGGAAAAGGATCTTTATAGATATTGTACAAAATATATTCGTACAAGTTTAGGCCGCTTGCTGGGTAGCGGCGCGTTCCTGTCGGCGGGGTGCACGCTGACGTGCGGCGGGTCCAGCGAGATCGTCTTCTTGCGCCCGCGCGTCGTGCCGCCTGCACCCGGCTGCGAGGGAGAGATAATACACTGTTATTATATATCTTAAAATCGAAATTGGTAATTTTGTATGGGAATTTCGACTTCAGATTACTTCGTTCGTTGATGAAGAATTACAAACAAATCAATTTTAGGTGATATGAAGCTCACCGGGTCGTCTAGTGTATTATTAAAACTTATTAATTATAGTGTGTGGTTCGCCAAAACGAACTAGGCCAGCGTGGTGGACTATGGCTTAGCCTCCCCATTCTTAGAATGGTCCGTGCGTCTAGTGGGCTGAATAATTATTACTAATAATTTTTAGGGTTCCGTACCCAAAGGGTAAAAACGGGACCCTATTACTAAGACTTCGCTGTCTGTCCGTCCGCCTGTCTGTCACCAGGCTGTATCTCAAGAACAGCGACAGCTAGACAGTTGAAATTTTCACAAATTATGTATTTCTGTTGCCGCTATACCAACAAATACTAAAAACAAAATAAAATAAATATTTGAGGGGGGCTCCCATACAACAAACGCGATTTTTTATTGCTCTTTTTTGCTCGATATCAATAATGGCAACAGGTAGGCACTTGAAATATTCACAAAATATTCAGTTGTATTTTTACTTTAATAATAAATACCTACTGTTGTTTACCTAGTCAATGGTACGGAAACCTTCGTGCGCGAGTCCGACTCGCACTTGGCCGGTTTTTTGTTAGTCTCAACTGTCCCACTACTGAGCAAACGCGTCCCCAAATTCGTCCATCTCAAACCATAATAATTATAAAGAATATTAATAAAATAGTTCAACATACATGAGCTTTCACCTTCGGCCCGGCTAGTGACGAGGTGTACTTGATTATTTCCGTATCCGGCGGAAGACGTACACCTCCCAGCACTGATGATGGGTCACTGTAACAATATATTAATTAATTACTAATGTATTAAGGTATAAGATTGTAATTAGAATGCTAGAAATGTAATAGCTTACCCTCCTTCTAAAGCAGCACTGGTAAAAAAATATTGATATAATTAGTTCAAAGTATTAAACAGTAGTATAATAACATAACATAGCATCACGCCTGTATTTCCCGAAGGGTTAGGTAGGAATTACTATTGTATACCTACATTTCGCCGATGCTGTAATTGAGTTCCATGTAATAGCGAGCGAGCCTATTGCCATCTACCGGGCACAGTTCCAGACTCCGTGCTGCTACTGAGAAGTTAAACCCAATAACACTTTGCCCGACCCGGGAATCGAACCCAGTACGCATTGGTCTGACTGCCTCATTGGTCTAGTGGTCACAAGCGCGGTTATTGAGTGTAGGTTCTGGGTTCGATAATCGGGTGGGGCAGTGTTACTGGGTTTTTCTGTATGGAAATACTCAATTTGGAATTTGGAATTGTGTCTGGTAGATGTTAACAGGCTCGCCTCCTATAACATGGGACTTAATAACGGCAACGGCGAAATGTGGGTGTATAAAATACACCTAACATGGGGCAACAAGGTTCTGGAACGGCGACCGCATACCGTAATGCGCAACATGGGTAGGCCTCCTACAAATTGGACCGATGATCTGATGAAGCTCGTGGAACCCGTTGGACACGGGCACCACTGGACCGATCGATATGGTGATGCTTGGGGGAGGCCCATGTCCAACAGTGGACGTTTTTCGGCTGAGACGATAATGATGATGATGAAGAATGGTTAATACGGTAATATTCTCTATGGCGTCGATTATTACTTTTGTAAAAGAGACCCATATTTGGTCAGGTCCGTTTACAGACTAATATAATAGTAGTGAAAATGATTAGTATCTTACCTAAGTATGGTGTGGGGTAGGCCAGTGAGCGAGTCTATGCCCCCGTGCCGGTCCTTATCTGAGCCGGGCATGCCGAACGGGTACAGCGGGGACATGTTCTGTAAACAAAATAGCAAAGTTACTAGGAGATGATGAAAAACAGGAGACTTAGTGAGCTGTGGATGGTGGCCACGTTGTTGTGGCTCTGAGTATCGAGTTGTAGGCCGTAGGTTCAATACAGATAAACGTAAAGTAGGTACTTTTATTTATATTTCCTTTTTCGTCCAAGCTCAGACGTGTTACCGATTGCTCTTGATTATTGTTCCACTTTAGACGAAAGAGTCTGAACCCCACGACACAGGGCATCCTAGTGTGGAATGAAGTGTCATTTAAATGATAGTTATAACCTTTTTATGAACAATAAATATTATTTTATTTTATTTTTATTTTTTAAATATGATTCTTCATCACGTATGCATTAAAACCAAATCTGTAGACTTGTGAGTTCCACCAACCGACAGGAGGCTCGTGTTTATTTTTTTAATATTTGCCTCTGTATCGTGGATACAGTTTGAAAACATACATCTGACATACCCAGACACGCTGTCTAATTACGTAAAAATAGCGACAGCAACGCGACAGCCACAAGACGACAGCCTCATTGTCGGCAATACATATATGACACAGAAATAACGTTTGATAATAGCTATCGCGCGATCTACGCCTGTCGTAAACTGATTGCTACATCGGTAATTAGGCTGCCGAAACAACCTGTAGGCCATACAAATATTTGTTGCGTGCGAGAAACGAACCCGTACGACGTAACGAAGAAACCTAATTCCTTAGCTACTGCTGCCAACCGTGCCATCAAGTATCAGGCCTTGGACCCAGTAGAGGATTTACAAGCTGATGATGAGGATGAGTAGACTGGCAGCTGTTTTTAAGTTATCTCACCTTGCCCTTAGCGGCGGCGGCCACAGCGGCGTGGTACGCGCCGTGAGCGGCCGCCTGTGCTAACATCAGGTCGCCACGCAGTAACGCGAGCTCTCGCTCTTTGCCTTTGGAGCTAGACGATGATGATGAGGAAGATGGCTTTTCTGTAAGAGAAAGATAAGTAGTAGTAAGTAGAAGCAGTTTCACGGAGAAAATCTTTATTGGAACACATAACATAGCATCACGCCTGTATCCCCGAAGGGTTAGGCAGAGGTATACTATTGTACACCCACATTTCGGCATCACTTTCGTAAATGAAATGGGCATAGACTAATTTGATATCAGCCTTGCCTTGGCACATATAGGGGGAAAATTTATCTTGTTCTAATAATACTAATTCCGATATTTATTCTTATTGGTCTTTATGCAATCACGACTGCTGAGTATGAGGTCCTAGGTTCAATTCCCGTGTTGGGCGAAGTGTTATTGGGTTTATCTCTATTCTTAATTTCTCAGTAGCAGCAAGGAGTCTGGAACTGTGCCCGGTAGATAGCAATAGGCTCGCCGAGTCCCATGTATAGGGAACATGGGACTCACAGCATCGGTGAAATGTGGGTGTAGAATAGCACACCTCTGCCTACACCTTCGGGGAATACAAGCGTGATGCTATTTTATGTTATCCTAGTATTTTCCGTTCATAATTATGTTTTCTGTTAGGTCAACTCACTGGCAGGTTGTGGAGCTGAAGACGGCTTACTACTGGGCTTGCTCTGATGAGGACCTGACACCAAACTGTTCAGAGACGCCAGGCTCGATAACGACTGGGAGTGGTGCATCGCAGACGGAGACGAGGTCTTTGGGAGACCGTATGATGATCCTGTAAGTAAAATTCGGTTGAATAAGAACGAAGATATACATGGTGGAACTTTAAAAAAAATCTATTTCTTTTATCTCTTAAACTTTACGAAAATTATCTGTGTATTAATGAGTGCTTACTGTGGTCAGTCTTTGGATGGGTGACAGTTCTTCACATATGGAGACCTCTCTGTACCTCGGAACATATGTTAAGTAATCGGTCCCGAATGTCAAATGAACATCTATGACAGACAGCGGCGTGCACAGAGTTTTTAGACAGGATAGGCAGATAATTTTAAAAGCTTACTTTCCAGAAATACCTACTGCATGTTGGGATTGTTTCGTCGTCTTGTCAATTAAATAATGATGTATGTGATTTGCCACCTCAAATATCGTATAATAAATATTTATCTGAGTTATGTAGGGTAGGCAGTGTCTTTTCGTCTTTATGCATCGCACGCCACTGACGACAGATGTTACGGGCCCAAAAGTCTGACAACTGTTCTAACCTTTGAGTATCTGCACTGCATATTAGCGGCACTGTATGCTTACACATGCTCATGAATTTCATAAATATTGAAAGCACAGTGTGAGGGAATAAATGCTATACTTCATTGTTGTGGATAACAATTGAGCCGCTAAGTATAATATGGAGCTAAGTATAATTTAAGAACAAAAAAAAAGAACTTATAAGCTGACTGCACTACTGTTAGTAGCAGCAAAGAGTCTGGAGCTGTGCCCGGCTTAGCAATAGGCTCGCATTACATGGGACTGAATAACAGCATCGGCGACATGTGGATGTACAATAGTACAACCTCTGTCTAACCCTTCGGGGATTATAGACGTGATGATATGATTACTGTACTTTGTGTACTCTTTACAGTCACCCCCTCGGGGAAGTGCCCTTGATGGCGTGGCACCGTAGTAGGCTTCGGTGCGGTTTTCTAAGAGTTCTCAAAGCCCACCATATGGTGTTGAGGCGGAACGCCGTGGTGAGGTTAACCAGTAGGAGTCCGGCACACCCCTACGCCCCCCCCCCCCCCCCCCCGCCCTCCCGGCGGAGGATAGCCCATAATAGTTCTCACCACGCTTATCCAAAAAAAATAGGTAGTCAGCTTTGATACCACCATTGCTGACAGGCTTTTCTCTACGGTATGAGCAGCGAATCCCTCGTGGCGAACCGACAGAAGTATCACAAGACACACGACACTCATAAGTATGAGAATTTATAGATACGTGCCCCACTCACTCATGTTCTGCGAGTTGGAGCTGCTGGTGGATGGACTCTTGTCTTTAGTTGACGCGCTTGATGATGTACTGCTTCTGCCTGACCTGGAATGGGATATAGAACTGTTAAGTTTTGTTTTGATTATACGATCCTAGGATTTCACCTGTGTCTAAGTTTTGTTAAGTGTTAAATATGTTGGTAAAATAATTAATGGGGATCGGACGAATGCCGAAGGCCAATCGCTTAGCCACTGCGCTAATCGTGCTGATTAAGGAGTGATTTGTTAATCCTTGGTCACCTTTGGAACTGTTGCCGGTGAATGACAAAAGGGTTTCACTAAACAGGAGACTCAATAACGGCCTCTGCCTAATATGGATGCAGTATTCCTCTGCTTACTCTTTCCTTCTATGTTATAAATAAAGTATGAGCCTCACCTCTCATTCCGACTAGACAGCTTCCCTGGTTTCTGCGGCTGCTTCAACCCCCCGCTGCCGGATAAGGCCGAGAGCGCGGCGTAAGGGTCAGCTAGCGGGGGGAAGTTCAACCCTGAGGCCTGCAGCCGGGCGAGGTAGTCTTGTGCTGCCAGGTGCGACGCCATCGACCACCAAGCTGCGCCTGGAGAAAACAAAATAAGTTATATTGGGACTTTTTAAAATCATAGAATCATCACAGTTATTGATAGCATTTCAAACTATTAGGGCCAGTGGCGATACGATTATGGGGGGGGGATGTCGTAGGGGTAATTTTTTATTTTATTTATAATATTCAATTTTTTTTTTCTGAAATAAATTCTAATTTGCTCAACTTTAATATGACACCCAGCCTCACCCCCCAAATCTCGGTACTGTTAATATGACCCCCCCAAAGTCTTTGGCTGCGACCGCGCCTGATTTGGGCACAAATACATGAGCACTTTAAGAGGATGGCAACTTAAAGTCTAGTGCTCACATCTTGTTCCAGTAAATAAACAAGTTTAATGTAGAGTCCTAGTATCAGCATAGGATAGTAATTATAGTATTTTAAAATAATAATAGTACTTACTTGCAGCTGGATGCAGTCCAAGCGAGGCTGCCTGGTTCGCTGCAACTCCAAGCGTGGTTGGTGGAGGGTAGCGCGACCCGAAGCCGAAGAGAGCCGCTTGCGCTTGGGCCTGCGCTTGCGCCGCCGCGCCCCCACCACCGGAGCCATCGCGGCCCCAGTATGCTGGAATGAGAAAATGGAGGTTAGTTTGTTTGATCTTTCAGATTAGATGGGCTTATAAACTCAAGCGGACCGAACCCGTTAGTTTTAATGGTGAAGCATATCTTCTCTACTACACCATTCAAGTTATAACAGTTAATTTAGCAGTCAAAGAGTTCAAAACTCATTGTTAACTTAACGTTTCATATTAAAATAATTCTGTGTCAATAAAGATTGCAATTCATGATCTTTTTATTTAAAATATGAATATTTAATTACATTATTATTCACCTTGGCACAATACAATAAAAATATGGTTCGTTATTCACGTCTAAACTAACCTTGGCGCAGACACTCCAAAGTCAAAGTATAGATATTTAGGCAGTACAAAAAATGGCTACAAACAAACACTAACCATCGATAAAATAGATATCAGGTTTTACTTAGCGTTACATAGAGATATTTTTTTCTACTTGCCCCGCACTAGCATTTTTTCTTGTATTAGTACAGTTTATAGATGATAAAAAAAAACATTTTTCACCTAACCTGTATGTAACATATAAGGTGCAAAAATGTTCAAAATTGTGAATAAAAATCTTTTCATTATGTACTCTGAGTAAATAGGGGTGGGGTCCTGGTGATCTATAATACAGGTTCTACTTACATCAGACACCAGCTCCTTACAAATACAAGATTTTAAAAAGTTGATGTTTTCACCCTTTATGTTACCCATACATAATGTACTTACTATTCGTTTTTTGTACCGAATTGTATGTTTTTGTTAGGAGAAATAAATGAAATAAATAAAAATAGATATAAATCTCACAAACAAATATACACAGACAATACAAATATTTGTTCCGTGCCGAAGCCTACATATATACTGATGAAATTAAATGGAATTGTACATTGGTACAGTTTACACACATACATGTCACATGCACAAACAACCAGACCCGAAACAACTATCTGTAGATCATACAAATATTTGTTCCGTGCGGGGATCGAACCCGCGACACGTAGCGCAGAAAGCTAATCGCTTAGCCACTGCGCCAACCGTGTCGTCACTTTCGTGATGTCGTCATTTTGCAATTAGGATATTTCAATCACTTTTACACGTCTTTTTCTCAAACTAGATGACGTCGGCATTTACTATGACTATCTCCGAGAAGAAACGCCGAAACAAACTCAAGGGTTAAGGTCTATTTTAAAGTCCAGACCGATTATAGTACAGATTTATGGGAGACAAATACAGGGCATCGTCTGGAATGGCTTTTTTAAAAAAGTGCCATAGCTATTTGAGCTGACCTGTCCCAACAGAGGGCAAGCATGCATCAGTCATCGTGAGCATTAATGAATTTAAGAGACGTCAGCCTACATCTCACTCATATGAACGATCTTCTTCTTAAGTCGATGGCAATCTAGATGGTCCCAGTCCAGAAGTTAGCTACAAGGACTACGCTATGAGTGGCATCCATTAATTCTTCCGGCCTGCAGGTGTGTGGACACGCTAGGCACGATATTAAGTGCATCATCGATTGCGGGACCGCACCGTAGTCACACATTATGTTGGAGTCATCTACAAATCCCCACCTAAACAGGTCTTTATTGCTTCGGCCAATCTGTGTCCGAAGTCTGTTTAGGGATTTCCAAGTCAGCAATGGCGGGACGAAAGGAGTCGGTAGGGTAACGTCATCCCGCCACAGTCCACATCTTTTCTGTGAACGCTCGCCAATGAAAGACACTTGACAAAGCTGTTACTGGTCTTCAATCTTTGCGGCATAAGGGTGTGATTGTGCAGAGAGTGCAGGCAGTGGCGTGCGATTCATAAAGACAAAAAGACACTGCCTACCCTACATAACTCAGATAAATATTTATTATAAGATATTTGAGGTGGTAAATCACATACATCATTATTTAATCGACAAGACGACGAACCAATGCCAAGATGCAGTAGGAATCACTGGCAAGTAAGCTTTTAAAATTTTCTGCCTATCCTATCTAAAACTCTGTGCACGCCGCTGGGTGCAGGCATGTATATAGGTTATATATAAAATATCCTTTAAATTTAATCGGCATTACAATATCAAAATAATGAAATAAATTCAGAAGTAGGTTCAACCAAACAAGGTGAGTCGTTTCCTTAAAACCATAAATTATTACTTCAAGGCGTAATCGACGAGCATAATTGATGACTGATATATTTGTGTATGATTGTATGACTCACTGTAGACGAATTTTGAGAAAAAAAGTGGTTTGGATTCATGCAAGAACGGTCGGTTTCAAAAGTAGGTGATTTGACGAGTACCTTCGTTATTAGTTTCAATGTAAAAGGAGACTGGTGTATTGCCATCTACTATTATAGAGAACGCTAATGTGAATTTTATAACAGAAAAAAACTTGTAACATTTTGCCCCACCCGGAAATTTAACAGAGGACCTCACGCTAAGCAGCTCTGCCGACCACTAGACCACTGCAGCAGTCATAATCATCTTTAATAAGTTCGTTTCAAAAGTACATCTACTTATGTCGCCGACTATACCAGATTCTTCAAGAATTTAAGACAAAGAAACGACAAACAGACGTCTGCACGTTTCTGTGAAAACCATCAATAAACTTACTAAATGTAACCACCATTCTAATGAATTCAGGTACGATGCGACACAATTAATCCTATCCTACTAATCCTACAAATATCCTACTTCCTACTTAATATTATAAATTTGAAAGTTTGTGAGGATGGATGGATGGATGTTTGTTAATCTTTCACGCAAAAACTACCGAAAGGATCTGCATGAAATTTGGCACAGATATAGATTATAGTCTGGAATAGCACATAGGCTACTTTTTATCCCGGAAAAATGTATAGGTTGACGAAAAAAGTGTGACGACCACTGGATTAGACCAACCAGTGTTATCGAGGCTGACTGTCTAAAGCGCGCCGAATGATCTCAGGTTTCGTTCGCGGAACCTTGCATAGACAAAACAATTCTTAAATGAAAGCTCGACAGAAGAACAAACATATATATTTCAATGACGTTTCCAGTAGTTAACGAACACAGAAAGTCACTTTGTCTACAAGACACGGGTCGTTTTCATTGAGCGATAAATCATTATATTCACGGCGCTACCGACTGATGTATTTGTGTATGAGATGTATGACTCACAGTGGACCGTTTTTGAGCATCTCGCTAATGGTTGAACGCTTTTGAGTAGTGTATCATTTGAAGGATTTCTTATTAATAGCGTTGTGAATTAGTGTCGATAATGATTGGTTCGATATTTGAATTAATAATAACATCACGCCTATATCCCCGAAGGATTAGGTAGAGGTGTACACCCACAGTTCGCCGATGCTGTTATGTCCCATGTAATAGAGGCCGAGCCTATTGCCATCAACTGGGCACAGTCCCAAAATCCGTGCTGCTACTGAGAATTTCAATGAAAACTCAATAACACTACCCTGGTATCGAATCCAGGACCTCACCCTCAACAGTCGAGTACCAATAGACTCAGTTTGAATGAATAAATAGTATGTATTATCAGCATGTGTATGTTATATACTTATTAATAGTTAGAAGAGAGGAGAGCTAGTCACGAAACCCGAGTTCGCCTGGCGCACAGGCTTACATTGTTGGGTTTCAAACTATATTATTTATTTCTATAATAAATGTATGGAAGGACGAGGTATGGTGATCCTCTATTGAAAAGAGAGGATCTTCCAACCTGGCGAGGTGGTTAGCCTGGCGGACCGAAGCCTGACGGTTGATATCGGTCATTCGTATGTGTTAGAATCGTTGCTGCTCATGCTCTCTCGATAGATGGCACTGTCCTTTTGCCTATATTGCGAGTAGTCGCTACAAATGAAGTGTATACTATAAACAGTCGACACCAAAAATTAATTAAAAAGGTGAACGATATAACCCATAAAAATATTGCTTTTGAAAGAAACATGGCGTCGAAATAAGTACAAATGTATAATATCGTGCCAACCATTCATCATAAACTGACGCTAAGCCAACTTTATCATAAACCATTAATAAAACAGATACCACATACGTTTGCATATAAATATACAGCAATTATGATTTGTATAGCTTTTTTAGTGATGAGAGCGGCTAGCGAAATGTGTCGCGACCAATTACAGCCATGTATAGAATTACTAGGACATCATAAAACCATAATTGAAATGTTATAAGCTATGATACTGACAAGTCTTTATGGCTTAAGAAATAGAGTGCAAAATGATACAACGAGACACCTGTCATTTAATAAACTCAACCCTTAGTAGATTAATCATCAGACTTTTTCTTAACATATGTAAAGAATTGAAGTTATACCATTCCGTGGTTCCCGTAAAAAATGGTCAAGACAAGAAGATGAACAGCATAAGCATGGGTTGAGGGATTCTGCCAAGCTTGAGGAAAGCCAATATTGTCTGAAGCTGCATCCATTCCCTTGTTCTTGGAAACCTTAAAGCTTTTAATTTTCTAAAGGATAACAGGAGCAAGGCAGTACATCTTAATAGGACACGGAAAATCTCAGTAGCAGCACGGAGCCCGGAGGATGGCAATAAGCTCGGCTATGACATGGGACTCAATAACGGCATCGACGAAATGTGGGTGTACAATAGGACACTGGCCAAACCCTTCGGGGAATACAGGCGTGATGCTATGTTATGTTAATAATGTCTATTTGTACCTACGATATAGGAGCACGATTGGGGCGACGTAAAAAAAATATGGAAAGTGAATACGACACGCACAAGTGTAACGAGTGTTTTAGTCGCTAACCGCCAAGTGCTAGTCACCTAACCATCGTTTTTACTGACGGTTTAAATCGCAATAGTGCATGCGGACTGACAGTTAACGTATCCAGTCACATAGGAACTCGTTCCGTACATTTACAACTGGCTGGGTGCTTCGATTATGTTTTTTTTTTTATATTCCCGTCAACTTGGATGTGAAATAATTTTCTTGAGAATAAAGTTATGGCGCTTGAAATGGCTGACGTTTTGTTCACATGTTGTATTTGAATATAGAATAATGGAATTATATCTGTTATTTGAATATACATTTAAAAAAATATATGTGCCGTAGTTTTTTTTTTTTTTTTGGGAAATTCCTTCTCTTTTTTTTCATGGAGTATTTAATTCTTAACTTCAACAACAAGGCGAGACTGAGAAAGGCCTCTAAGTTTGTAGTTAGAGACAAACCAAATGGAAGAATAAACAAAATGGCATGTTAATATGGGGCAGGCCTTTTGCCATTTAATAGGCACAATTCCAAACTCCAGGCTGCTACTGATAATTTTTCTAACAGAAAAACCCAATAATACTTCCTGACCTATGACTCAACCCAGGATTTTGTAGCAGCTACGCATGCAACCACTAGATGGAAATAAGCTGGCCCTATCACCTGAGACGTCATAATGGAATCTTCAAAACTTTGGTGTACAGTACAGTAGTACACCTCTGCCTAACCCTTCCTGATACAGGCGTGATGCTATGTTATATTGTAATAAATAACTTAAATATTTGCCACCCACGGAAACAAGGGGACCACACAAAAATGCCCTCAAACCCGACATACTTTTTATTTATGGTACAAGACGCCATGTTTTACGAAGCCATATAATAACACCATACCTGAGCATTCAACTAAAAATCGTTTGCCACAATCCTTAATAAGAAGGAAACCGTCTCACAAACTTAACCTGAACACTCAACAAACTAATATGCACTTTATTTCTATGGTGATAAGAGTGTTAGTAGTTGTTATTATGCTGGTCGTTTGAGAAGCTCTGGGTACGGGGTCAATGTACCCGACGAGTTTGCTTATATGGTTTAATATCACGCGAATACAGGGGTGTCACTTCAGTTGATTGAGTCGGTAGATTAGATACGTGAAGTATAAATAAAATATAAGTTCTTGCTTGCCCTTTAAGTTTATGATTAGATAGGAAAATTCACACGGTTCAATGCTGAATTAGAAGGAACGTGTTTAACGCAGTCATGAGAGAACTGTTTTTTTTTAATCAAAGAAGGGTTATTTTCTTCTAGCTTTTCGGTGATTTCATTGAGGATCGTAATCACATCCCATTCACATTTTATAAGTCTTATGTAATAGGGGGAGCCTTGCGCTATCTACCGGGCACAATTAAAAACTGCAGGCTATTTCTGAGATTTTTCCAACCGAAAAATCTAATAATATTAAGCGTCACCCGGGAATAAAACCCTTAACTTCACGCTCAGGATCCCCGATGGTCACCACTAGACAGTCACGATTCGACGATTTAGTCTTCAAATACTCTTGATTGATAACTATTGTTTTATTCCTTATTTGCACACATTATTTCATCCGCAGTAAGAAAATATATTGAATTTGACCACAATGACCACACACGTCAGAAACTCTTCCCATTATCCGGTCCATTGTTAAGTAAAACCTCTTTAAATGGTATTCGTATCCGTCATCATAATACCAACCGTGTTTATTAACTCGCGGTACAACCCTACGCATGATGTTCGTCCGTTTAACGACAATGCAAGCAGTTAGAGTACGAACAAAAGACAAAGTTATTATTGAACGGAAAGTGGTCGGCCAATGATCGAATGCATCACTGTGAACTCGTATTTTGTGGGGAAACGTATATACATAACATAACTTGGCATGTATTCCGCGAAGGGTCAGGCAGAGGTGTACTGAGGCCCTAGTGTAAGTATCTTTTGATAAATTCGACTTAACGCATCGAACGCGTTCGGAGTTCCGTAGTGTAAGTTTCTTTTGACAAAATTCGATTTTCTACATAGAACGCGTTCGGCGCTCCGATTGGTGGAGAGCACGAAACGGACCAATCTAAGCGCCGAACGCGTTCGATGTAGTAAATCGAATTTGTCAAAAGAAACTTACACTAGGGCCTCTGTTGTGCACTTACATTTCGCCGATGCCGTTATTGAGTCCATTAACGACAATGCCAACAGTTGTACGAACAAAAGACAAAGTTATTACTGAACGGAAAGTGGTCGGCCAATGATCGGACACATCACTGTTTTATAGGGAAAAGTTAAACGTTTATGCCACAAAAGGTTGTTTCTACTTAAGAAGCGTTGTCTATATTAACTGAAGATTAAAAGGCAGTAAAGACATGCTAACTATAGCATCACGCCTGTATTCCCGAAAAGTTAGGCAGAGAAGTACTAAGACGTTGGTGGTGCAGTGGCTAAGCGATTAGATTACTGCGCTTCGTGCCGCGGTTTCGGTTCCCGCACGGAACGAATACACAGATAGTTGTCTCGGGTGTGGTCCCACAAAATCCTAGTGTGGCAACATTTTAAAAAAAGAAAAATGTCCCATGTAATAAGCTAGCTTTGCCACCTACCGAGCACGATTGCAAACTCCGAGCTGCTCAGAATGATCTAGCAGAAAATAATCCCAATATTTTGATCTAGGAATCCTCTAGACCTCACGCTCAGCAGCCGCGCTTGCGATCACTAGACCAACGAGGCAATAAAATTGAGAGGTTATCATAAACGACCCCATCAATTGGCCAGAACCCATATAACATGTCCACGTCAGTTAACTGATGGAAGTGACATGTTTATTTCATCCGGAAAACAAGATTCATTGTGGAGACATGTTTTAAGGTCATTGGAAAAGTAAGAGAGAAGACTATTCGATAAAAAATAATGAGGAGCATATTTGATAGGCAACGTTCTTTTGCAGCTTTACAATCGATAGCATTTAAGCTACGTTTGTAATCTATAGATTTAAAATGGCGTCAATCAAACAGTATTGTATGCAAAGCTTAAGTAGAACAAGGTTGGTATTATATTAATAAACATTTTGGCACTTACTAATATTTTCTTCTATATCGTGGGTACCTACAGGACCCACACACACAGACCCGGAACCACCACACATTTACATATCGTCGTTGAAGTTCTAAAACCACGTATTGTCAAAAATAGCAACTTTTCAGGAGATTGAAAACTTTGCATAATTTTACATAGACACCATTACAATACCATTTTATATTAATTTCATTTTACGAGTTTCAATTGGACGATGCTTGTTTTAGATTGACTGAAATAACGCGTCTTCAGATTCTCTAGCAAATGGCATCAAAATGTCAAAAATGCCAAAAATGACTTACGTGGTGTTAGAACTTCAACGACGGTATGTAGGTCATACAAATATTTGTTACGTACGGAAATCGAACCTACGAAACAAAAAGCCAAGAACTTAGCCACTACCCTAATCATGCCATACTTTCTATATGTTTGGTTCGCGCCTTCACCCACGCAAAATTCCATAGAGAACAATTTAAATTATGGGTTCAACCAACCAGTTCAAGTGCAAGAAATAAAATATATACAATTATAAACCTACTTAGTGCATAAGCAGTGATAGCCTAGCGGTTGAACGCTTGCCTTCCATGCCTGAGTTCAAACCCGGCCCGCACCTCCGACGGAAAAAGGTGAAGGAAAACATCCTGAGGAAACCTGCACACCTGAGGGCTCCATAAAGTTCTTGATGGTGTGTGTAGTTCGCCAACCCGCACCGGGCCAGCGTGGTGGACTAAGGTCGAACCCTTCTCATTCCGAGAAGAGAACCTTGCCCAGCAGTGGGACAGTAATGGGTTGAATTTTTTTATTTTTTTATTTTAATCCTACTTAGTGTTTACTACTATGTTGCAAACGTGTACTTTTGTCCATTTCAATTTTTAGTGGGCAAACCTATTGCCATCTATCAGCACAATTACAAACTCGAAGCTACTGGGAATTTTCAAACAAAAAAACCCAAAAGGACTGCCCAACCCGGGAATCGAAACCCAGGACAGGATAAGGATAAGCAGTTGTTTTCTTTTAATTATCATCATAATTATTATTATCATGGTATATCTTTGTCTTCTATTTACATAACATAGCATCAAGCCTGTATTTCCCAATGGGTTAGGCAGAGGTGTACCTACTATTGTACACCAACAATTCGCCGATGCCATTATTGAGTCCCATCTAAGAGGGGGGAGTTCCAGACTCCATGCTGGTACTAAGAATTATTATACAGAAAAACCCAATAACACTGCTCGACCCGGGAATCGAACTCAGTACCTCACGCTCAGCAGTTGCGTTTGCGACCACTAGACAACAGGCAGTGAGTATTTTATTAACCGACTTCAAAAAAAGGAGGTTCTCAATTCGACTGTATTTTTTCGACCAAATTAAACATAGTGACGTTTCTAGAGAAAAGTTACAAACGAACCGCAACAGAAAAAGTTACTATTTAATGCTAATTCCACCTAACAACAATTCCGTGATACCCCAATCAATACATTTTCTCGGATTCCCAGATCAATATGATAATAATAATCGGGGAAATACCCGAGTTTATAATAAATTCAAAGCGGGTGCCCCATGAGAACGGCGCTACCGCCAACTGTCGGGCTAGAATTAGTGGTGGGACAATGTTGCATGCTAAACACGACTATAGTTTTGGTGATACGCAAATAAGATGTGGTGACGACAGCGAGCAGTGGTTGAGTAATTGGCTTTCTGCGCTACGGATGGCAGGTTCTAGTCTCAGACGGAACAAATCTTTGTATACGTATAAAATTCCGGTGTGTGTGTGTGTGTGTTCGTAATTCTTCTCCTCGTAAACGGCTTGATCGATTTTGATGTTTTTTTTTGTACTTATGGGGTCATTTGGACGGTTCTTAGCTATAGCTGCATCTAGTAGGGGCGCTGTCGTGATCTAGTTTTAATTTTTGTAATTATAAGACCAATTTTTTTTTTTTGATTTCTGACAGGCTTTCAAAGAAGAAACATAATAATTTGACTACACGGTTGGCGTAGTGGCTAAGCGATTAGCTTTCTGCGCTAAGTGTCGCGGGTTCGATCCCCGCACGGAACAAATATTTGTATGATCTACAGATAATTGTTTCGGGTCTGGGCGTTTGTGTATGTGAATATATGTGTTTGTAAACGCACCCACGATACAGGAATTATTCCTAGTGTGGGGCAACGTTTTTATCAAAAAAAAAAAAAAAAAAAAAAAAAAAAATAACCCGCGTTTTTTTTTTCTGAAATTCTTAGTAGCAGACTTGAGTTTGGAATTATGGCCGGTACATATGTATTAATATAGGTACTTGCCCTTTATTCTATAGGACTTGATAAAGACATCGGGCAAAATGTGGCCGTACAATATAGTACACCTCTGCCTAACCTTTCGAGGAATATAGGCCCAGTCCCACACCCCAGTAGATATCACTACATATTATAAAACAAAGTCCGCTGCCGCGTCTGTCTGTCTGATTGTCTGTTCGCGATAAACTCAAAAACTACTGAACGGATTTTCATGCGGTTTTCACTAATGGACAGAGTGGTTCATGATTCATGAGGAAGGTTTAGGTGTATAATTCGTTACAGTTTTGTGTAAACTTATATGACGATGATAGTTGAAGATGCCGGAAAAAATCATGGCGATTGGGAGCTTTACTGGCGTAAGCGTATATGCTCCGTTACCCGTGCGAAGTCGGGGCGGGTCGCTAGTAATATATATATATTTATGTCGGGATATTCGAAATTCAAATAGAACAACATCAGTAACGAGTACAAGATTAACAAAAAGTCTCTCTATTGAAGTTCTAAGCGTATCCATACTCACCAATGGATATTTTTTTTTTTTATATTCATAAATGATGCGATGATGATGATGAAATGATGTTGATATTATTACTTACCACCAAACAGGTTAGCGGCATCGAGTAGGCCGTCGGGCGGCGCCTTCCCTCCCGCGTCGCCGCCCTCCGCCCCTTCCTTGTCCATAACACGCCTGGAACACCAGAAAAACACCATTAAGCATTTATTAACATTCACTTATGCGTACTGATCGACAAAGAACCGTTAACACACAGAAAATGGTGGGAGTACTTATAAATCTGCTTATCCTTTTCTCAAATGTTGGGGTCGGCTCCCAGTCTAACCTGTTGCGGCTGAATATCAGAGGCCCTAGTGTAAGTTTCTTTTGACTAATTCGATTTACTACATCGAACGTGTTCGGCGTTCCGATTGGTCTGTTTCGTGCTCTCCACCAATCGGAGAGCCGAACGCATTCGATATTTTCAGTATTTTAAACGGAGCGACTGCCATCTGGGAGACACTGATACTCTAAGGTTAGATCGGTGGTCAGTCCTTCATTCACTTAATGCCTACATGATGGCTTTAACTCCTTTTCGGGAGAAGTCGTTTCCAGAGACGTATTCTAATAACCCTTAAACCTCCAATGACTGGCCGAGGGGAAATCCTATCCTATCCTACTAATATCCTACTTCCTACTATCCTACTAATCCTACTTTAATATTATAAATGTGAAAGTTTGTGAGGATGGGTGGATGAATATTTGTCACTCAATCACGCCGAAACGGCTGAAACGATCTGCGTGAAATTTGGCCCAGAGATAGATTATAGTCTGGAATAGCACACAGGCAAAAATGTACGGGTTCGTAAACCACGCGGGCGAAGCCGCGGGCGGAAGCTAGTATTGTCATATAAGCAATCCTCTTGGCAAACAAATTAGAATTGTCACAGCCGAACTTCTTGACGTGACATCTTAGTTCGACCGGTAGATGGCAATAAGCTCGCACTCTATTACATGGGAACTAATAACGGCATCGGCGAAATGTGGGTGTCCAATAGTACACCTCTGCCTAACCCTTCGGGTAATACAGGCGTCATGAATATTCTATTCTATTCACGTTAGGCGGTAGATCTATGGGACACCTAACAAAAATGGCGCCCAAATGCGTTTTGTTGATAATACATCAGGTAATATTATAGCTACTTGAAAACACGTCACTCCACAAGCATTTGGTCAAGAATACCGGATCGTGGGCGCTCAAGTTTCATGCAAGCGATATGACCAAAATGTTCCAATACAATATTTTTTGTACCCAAACCTGTTATCGAGTTGAAATAATTTTGGTTTAGTTTGAATACATTAGTTAACAAGGTCAAGGTTAACGGGTGTATTTTGTTTATAGACTAGTATTATACCAGGGGTTTTCTCTGATTTTTCAGTTCTATATTGCCTTAGATCTTTTCCTAAAGTAAAAAGTCACAAGCCCGCCGCTTGTGACTTTGATTTTTATTTTCAGCGATACGTTAGCTTTCTATATCTACGTGTTCTCAAACAAGAAGTAACCTACGACACGTTTGGTGCAGTGGTTGAGCGATCGACAACTGCGCTTCGTGTCGCGGGTTCTAATACCACACCCAACACATTTTTATGACCTATAGATATTTGCTCAGAGTCTGGTCGTTTGTGAATGTGAATATTTGTATTTATAAAAGCGCCCACATTTTCGCGAACAAGAACCCGCGACACGTAGCGCAGCAATCGATCTCTCAACCACTGCGCCAACCGTGTCGTCCAACTTTAGAAGCATTTTTTTGGATTTTTTTTTATTATAAAAAATCTTTGTCCCACACTAGGATTTCTCCTGTATCGTGGGTACAGTTTACAAACATACATACATGTCACATGCACACACAACCAGACCCGAAACAACTATCTGTAGATCATACAAATATTTGTTCTGTGCGCGGATCGAACCCGCGACACGCAGCGCAGAATGCTAATCGCTTAGCCACTGCGCCAACCGTGTCCGTGTACAATCGTGTGTTAGCTACTTGTGACATTTGTATCTATAAAGTGTACCCATGAGGACCAAAGAGTACGCCATTAAAAAAAATTAACACACTGCTATCATAATTCCCCTTAAATAACAACCGAAATCTAATTACGGCATTTCTGACTAATATTACAACAATGTTGTGTAACAGTTACTGCTGTACCCACGCTCCCGCGCGGGGGCGTACCATCAATGGGGGTGGCGTGCTAGCGCCCCTCCGTAAACTGAATGGAACGGTTTTTTTAATGAAACCATTTCGCCGCTGTTCCCACGAGCCCTGATATATAATTGTTAATTATAGATTAATATTAGTGTAGTAATAAATATATTGACGACATGGTTGGCGCAACGGCTAAGCAATTAGCTTTCTGCGCGAACAAATATTTGTGTGATCTACAGATAGTTGTTTCGGCAGTCTAATTACGTGAAATAGCGACAGCAACGCGACAGCCATACGACAGCATCACTGCCTCACAGCCTCACTGTCAGCCAATACATATATGACACAAAAATGACGTTTGACAGTAGCTATCACGCGATTTAGGCAAACTGATTGCTACATCGGTAATCAGGCTGCGGATCTGGTTGTGTGTGCATGTGACATGTCTGTTTGTAAACTGTACCCACGATACAGGAGAAATCATAGAGGGCGGCATAGATTTAAAAAAAGTGTTTACCCTGACCTATTGTAGGCAGGTTGAGTACTTTTCAGAAGCATATCATAACCTAGCATCACGACTGTATTTCCTGAAGGATTAGGCAGAGGTGTACTATTATACGATATTTCACTGATGCCGTTATTAAATCTTATGTAATAGGGTACGAGTTTATTGTCATAGACCGGAAACAGGCGGCTCCTACTTAAAATTTTCTGATAGAAAAACCCAATAACGCTTTGCCCAACTCCAAGATCTAAACCTGGACCTCACCAGACCAATGAGGCAGTTATTTTTCAATATATTTTTTTAAACCCTTATCATGTATATAATACTTGTGTAAAATTGCAAAAAACGTCTAATTTATTGATATTAGAACCGTAATCTCATCAAATCCAACACATACATAACCGTACCTACATTCGCTATACTTGTTGCGCATTAAACGGTCACCCATCTGTTTACAAGCCGTGACTTATGTGCTTAACCACGCATTCTACTGGTAGTACAAGTACAGACCAATTGTACAACGGCAACATTGGATCGTACGCGCAGTGGCTAAGCGGTTATATGTCTGCATTACTGGTCACAGGTTTGAGTGTTCTATGTACAAATTGTTTTCCAATTTCCGGGTTGTGCAGTGTTTATTGGGATTTTCTGTATGAAAATTCTCAGTAGCAGCACTGAGAGAGAGAGAGTCTGGAACTGTGTCCAGTAGATGGCAATAGATTCGCTCCTTATTACGTGGGACTCAATAACGGTATCAGCGAAATGTGGGTGTACTATAGTACACTTCTGCGTAACCCTTCGTGGAATACAGGCGGGCATAGCTGGTCCTCTCTCAATACTGCAAGGGGCTAGTTTTTATGTTTCATCAAAGCAATTGACGGCATAAATATTTAAATGGCTAACAGATCATTGTTTCGGATCTGTGTGTGTGTGTGTGTATGTGAATGTTTGTAAACTGCACCAACGACACAGGAGATTCTTTCTTTAAAAATACACTTATGGTGTCAAACAATTGGAATCACCTTGGCTGCCTGTGCCCAGCCCAGGAAAAGAATATGTCAATAAAAAACCCATTTACATAAATTAAAAAAAAAAACCCAGTACTAAACGAAAAAAACAATAGTCATCATGACCTATCGTTTTCCCTAAAATTCATTCAATGCACCTTCAAGGTTACATACGAGGATAATGCAATAAGGAAGCCCCCACCCCTCCGCCCCCGCACTGATTCATACACCCGCTCAGCTGATAGGGGGGCAGGGGGCATACCACCCCGCAGGGTGGTACACCTCTGTATACTATAAATATATAAGTAGGTATGTATGTCAGTTCACCTAGGTCAGGATTTTGACATCGTAACTACGGTGAAAAACGATTGTTTAATTTATGTTGAATTTTTTTTTAACAGAAGTGCATGCGCAGATTCTGTTAGTTTTTAGTTCACTACAATTGACAATCGCTTTAAGAAAGCAATTAATGCACACTTGGATCAAGACATAACATAGCATTACGCCTGTATTCCCGTAAAGAGTAGGCAGAGATGTACTGTTTAACCAAAATTTCACCAATGTGCATGCGCAAATTCTGTTAGTTTTTAGTTCACTACAATTGACAATCGCTTGAAGAAAGCAATGAATGCACACTAGAATCAAGACATAACATAGCATCACGCCTGTATTCCCGTAAAGAGTAGGCAGAGACTGTTTAACCAAAATTTCACCAATGCCATTAAGTTTCATGTAATAGGGGACTAAATATCTTCCATCCCTTTTTCACGTTTTTCTGTTAGAAAGAGACATAGTGAGGCTAAATGACTTTCATTGTAAACAACAGAATCATTATCAATTTTATACCCTTTTGTTCGTGTGGAAAAAAGTAGACAAAACCAATAAAGTATTTTTTTATCTTATTCATTTCGCTTTCTATCACCACTAGGATATAATGATATTCCAAGAACTGAACCAGCCACATGATAATTACACATTTCAACGCAATTAACAGGTTTTTTTTAAACCCTATCGTGTGTCAACAAGCGTTGGAGACAGGTGATCCTGAATTATAGCAGTACCTTTAAGTGTTATAATTATCATTTTACATGTACTTATCGATAAGCACATAATAATATTACCAAGATACACAAGAGTTTAAATATTTTGTAAGCGTCAGAATGGCGTGTCGTTATCCAAACTTTGTATTAATGGTAATTTGAAGGTAGACCACTTAAGAGTCCTATGCTATGTAGATGACAAATTACATTAATGAATCCATGAAAAATTAATTGGTCATTACTTTCGAATGACATGGTCAAAACATTTGAAACTGAAATATGTTTATATTTGTATAATTTGGTATTTAAAGAATATTGTAAAACAGTTTTTTGAAAACAGTATCCATAGAGTTTCTTGCCGGTCTCTTCTCCATAGGACCAATCCACGTTTGGAACTGTGTAACGAGAAATATAATGTTTCAAAAGGGCCTGTAAAGGCCCAGTTGAAATAAAAATCTTTGACTTTGATATATTTCGTTACAAATTCGGTACTAAGTTATCAATAATGTCGTTGCAGTAAATCAGCTCAGGATTGTCTAATCCACTAGTCATCAAGCCATTCGGACGTCAGCGTGACGGGAAACGTTAACTATATTTTAGAACAAAGTGAAGTGAAGTTTTGAATGAAGAAACCACATAGTTCAAATTTTCTACTTAATTATAGAGGCTTACCCACGATAGTGGATTCTATCGACCCGCCATCCTGACACACTATATTTTTTTCATAATAATAGTTACAACACACCTTTTTGCCTTTTATATTTTTTGTGGCACTCAATTAAATGATTAACAGACAAGACACTAACTCTGGTTAAACAGCGAAGTATAAAAACGAAATCGTGACTGTTTTACTTAACCAGTCACTATTTTTAATGAAGAGCAAATAGTAGTTTTATTTTACGCGAAGCCGTATTGCCTACAAAGGTACACAGACGCCCCAACGGTCAATTGACACAAATGTCACCATATTGTAACGGACTCGCCCACTCATTCGAATTTCTCTATACCTTATGCTAACCGAATTTGGAGTCCATTAGTACAATACAAGACGGACGTCTTGTAACGCGACGCCAAAGATTAGGGTAATAGAACAGATATTACGATTTTATAGCGCATATTATGCCTACAATGGTAACTAACAATTTCTAACATAATAGACGGCGGAAAATAATTATAAGCGAGATCAATCTGGGAAGAGACGGCACGGTTGGCGCAGTGGTTGAGAGATCGAATGCTGCGCTACGTGATGCGGGTTCGATTCCCTCACGGAACAAATATTTGTATGATCTACAGATAGTTCTTTCGAGTCTGCATCTTTGTGTATGTGAATGTATATGTTTGTAAACGCACCCACGAAATAAGAGGAGATACAAGAAGTATTCCTAGGGTGGGGCAACGAAAAAACAATGGACACGGAGGTTAGTCCCGGACTCGAATCAAATACTTTGTTATTTCGCACATCTAGGTCGTGTATCACGGAAACGCTTACGCATTAATCTCCAACCCCCGGCTGATGCCAGCCTGTCTCTGCGCGCCCCATCCAATAGGTCAACCGATTAACCTAAACCAACCTGATGTTGGGCTGAAGGATATTCAATGGACACAGATGTTGTATCATATTACTTATTTAATGAACATGCAATCTCCAAGATAGCATTACATAAATAGTAAATCTTAAATAATTAATTGAGCGGATGTTTAAAGTTGTTTGTACTCAATCGTCAAGAAAACGACAGGTTTAAGAACGCATTAAACATAAACAAGTTGCTACTGCCGATAATCAATTTGTCTTCGTTAGCTAAGACGATTAATTTACAAGATAAACAGAGGTTTTGTAACATATGAGCGTTTTATAATAATTTCACCTTTTATTGTATTTTTACTGGACAAAATTTTCTGAGTATGAGAAGAGCCTTGGTCTACGGTTCTGGCCTGGTGTGGGTTGGACTACACCTAACATCGAGAGCTTTTTGGCACACGCACCGGTGTGCAGGTTTTTGTGATTAACATACACGCGGTTTCTGAAAGGCTGGACAATTGGTCAAATCTCTGATAATTCCAAGTCTCGTCACTCGTCTTGCTAAATTCATAAATTGTGAAAAGCAAAACATGTTTTTATACTCCCATGTTACCTGTTGTACTTCATTAGTTCTATTTTCATTGCTAACTATATTTAAATTTTGCAAAATACCACAATATTTACAAACTAAACAATAAATCATATCAGTTGATATGAGATTTGCCCGGTTATTCGATTAAACTTTGAAAAGCTGGGTCTTCTCGTTTTGTAAAAAAGACCTCTACTACACTTTCATATCAATCATCATCATCATCAATAAAGACATTACAAATAGGTCCAATCACTACTTTAAGCAAGTATTTTTCGCAATATGATCATTTGACATTCAATTCGCGCTTCTAAGTCTGCAAACATTTTTGGCTTTTGGCGTGTTAAATAAAAAGTCAACATTATAAAAACGACATAACTTACACGTTTAGCACTTAAAGTAATCACCTAGTGGCTGATAAACTATAAATATCTTTACGACCATTTTTACCTGTGCAAGGTACTTTTGTTAAGGTGAACGAGTCAAATTGATCACTCGGCCGTTTAGAGCCTAAGCACAGTAGATACAGAAGCGAAAATTCGTTTTTTGTTTTAGTTTCAAAAAGTGAACGTCGGAGAGTCGGAGATTAGTAGTCAGTGCTTCAGGCGTTATTAATACACGGAAATTACACGCGCAAACATTGATTACCATTCGGAAATAGGCATCTGCAATACATAGGTAGTATCAAAATTGTTGTAGTATGGTAACGGTTCTACAATCCAATATAAAATACGTCATATACGTCTATCAATAGATATAAATACGTATAAAAAAAAGAAACTGTTCCAATTTCAAATTAATAGCACGATATATTTTCCTTAGCCACATAAAAGCATTTTTTTTTATTCGCACAGTCCTCACAAAGGTTGCAAACACATTCTGCCTACTTGCCCATCTGACCACACTTATTATTTACCGGTGGTCACGCCGGTCGGCAGGTCACTGACCCCTCATTGTCTCAGCTTTTACCCGGCTCGGATCACTCGTGTTAAACAACTGGTTAGAATTAGAAAACGATTTAATACGCCCGTGAGAAACGGTACGACAGAGTTAGGATACACACTGCGTTATACAGATGTTGTATTTACTGATTACGTAATTTTACTGTTCTGTAGTTACATGTTAAGTATTACAAAACGATTCGATATGGAAATAGGTTTACTGCGGTTGGCGACAGCATTTGTTTAATGTACAATAAGCTTCAATAAGATGCATACACTTAATGAAATTCAAAAACGATTTTTAAAGGATATAGTGATTCATGAAATCTTTGACGAATTTTATATATCGACTGTGAACTGACAACATGTCCTATCTCGATTTTATGAGGATTTTATTTGGTTATACTATTCTTAACTATTTCATACCCGGCAGCGCTGCAACAAGCATATTTTACTTCAATCAAAATTAAACGCCAAAATCGAATTCATACAATTTGTACTAACATCTATGATAGTTTCTTCTTAATCCTATAATGTTGTCAAAAATGAGATAGTATCAGTTGCCAGGTCACAGTCGATATAGTATCTGCGGATATTTACATAAAAATACGTAGTCCTAACACCTTACACCTTAATGAATAAGGTTGTTTTTACAATGTAAACTAACACTGTACAGTATGTTTTCTTTTCTGCATAGTAAGTATCTGTAAGTAAAATACTCGTAGATATTGGCGGGTCATTGCTATGCTAATATTCAATTAGGTAGACAGTTATCGATTCAGTTAGGTTACGACTGGCCATGTGTAATAATTTGTTTTCAATTTTAAAGAAGTATCGTTTTTTACGAAAATTTAGGGCTATGAAGAGTAGGAAGATAAGGAGGGGAGAATTCTTTAGTTGTCTGTGTGATACAAAAGTGGATCATCATCGAACAGTGTCACATCTGCTGTCCTGCTCTTTGTCTCCCAAGACTTGCACTTTAGGTGACTTGTCTTCTGCCGCTAATGACTTAAAAGTGGCAAAATTTTTACAAAATTTTATTCGTTTTTTTTTTAAGAATTATTTTTCTCTATTTTGTTACTTTTTGTCATTAATTATTATTATAGAATAACCTTATCAATTAAAAATTAATTAATGTGATAAATTATTTTTTTAGCTAGAAGTGGGTCATACTGACAGACATTAACAGCTCATATTATGGACTGCCTTATTAGTTTAGTGATAGTAAGTCCGACTGCCGAGTGTGAGGTCCTGGGTTTTATTGTGTTATTTGATTTTTCTGTATGGCAAAATTCTCAGTAGCAGCACGGTGCCTGGAACTGTGCCCAAGTTGTAGATGGCGACAGGCTCGCCCCCGATTACTATAATGTGGGTGTACAATAGTACACCTCGGTCGTTTCCATTTCATCAGTTACGGTCCTTGTCTCAACCTGACTATATTTTCAAATTAGCTTTGTGTGTGTCTATGAAAATATAATGTACTGCGACACGACCACCGCCTACGTCCAGTGACGTTTTCCACACAAATTGACCGACGCCGTCGGATGTGATTGAGATCATCCGCTTTTCATACATTTGGTCATACATCAAGTTATTAGACGTGGGAGCGGAGTAAACAACGAATTAAAAGGTCATTAAAATCTTTGAATGGCCTCTCAATTAAAGAAAAAATTGACTTTGAATCCATAGTAGGAAGGTCTTGATTCATTACGATGCTTCTTTTTTCTTTACATGACCTATTCGAACCATAAACTATAGAGTAACATGAAGTAATAATTAGCTAATGAGAGGAAATCTTTGTACAGAAAACAATATTAATATTAACATTCCGTTATTTCATATGTTACATATGCATTACGCCTTAATTCCGAAAGAATAGGTACACAGCATTGGCGAAATTTGGCGTACAATGTACACCATATTGAACACCTAATTAAGTCACATATTATAGAATAGAGAGGAAGTCTATTCCCATTTAGCGGACACAATTGCAAATCCCGGAATTGCATTTTTTTAACATTGCCACACTAGGATTTCTCCAGTATCATGAGTACAGGCCCGAACAATCTTTAGATCATGCAAATATTTGTTTTATACGGGAATTGAACTCGCGACACCTAGCGCAGAAAGCCCGCTAAACGTCCGTCAAAAGAATTTCAGAAAATACCAATTACAGTCTGGACGCCCTGAGAATCGAACCCCCATGCTTAGCAGCCGCGAAAATTACCACAGACCAAAAAGCAATTAAATAAAAACGAGTCTTACACAACCAAGTAAAGAAATTAAGAAATGACAAGGTTGGCGCAAAGGTTGAGAGATCAACTGTGACGCTACGTGTCGCGGGTCCGATTCCCGTACGCAACAAATATTTGTTTGATCTACAGATAGTTGTTCCGGGGGTGTATGTCCATGTGAATATATGTGTTTGTAAACGCACCCACGATACAGGAACGTACTATTATTAGGGTGGGGCAACGTTCTTAAAAAAAATGAAGAAATGAAGCATCAAGTTTGTGGGCTGTTTCGTCTAACATAAATTGAAGGCGATTTAATCGATGGCTGCCTACCTACATACTAATAAATTGTTTAACAAGTATTGCAACAACTTGAAGCAGTACTAATGGACTCATGTTTTGTTATGTTTACACCTTCCAATAAACTGACAACATCGCGGGATGTGGCGTGGGAAAAATTTGACGGTTATAAGTGACTAACATAGCATCACGCCTGTATTCCCCAAAGGGTTAGGCAGAGATGTACTATTCTTCATCCACATTTCATTTCACGTTATGTAGTTCCGTGTACGTAGGGGGCGAGCCTTTTGCCATCTACCGGGCACAGATCCAGACTCCGTGCTGCAACTGAGAACAACCCAATACCACTTTGCCCAAACCGGGAATCGAACCTAGAACCTCACGCAGTCCTGTTATAAGTTGTAACTCAGAAATTCTTGAGTGATGTGGAAATCTGATATATTATGATCTAAACCTGAACGTGATGTAGAGATGCTCGTTTCCTAAAGGGATAGGCAGAGGAGTACTATTGGACATACATTCCGCCGATTTATTGAATCCCATGCAATATGGGGCGAGTCTACCAATTAAAAAAACAAATTCCGAGCTGCTACTTGAAGAAACCCAATAACACTGCCGACCTGCAGCATAATAACGTAAAAACAGCCATACGACAGCAGCCTCGTTGTCGGCCCATACATATATAACACAAAAATGACGTTTTACAGTAGCTATAACGCGATCTACGCCTATCGCAAACTGATTGCTACATCGGTAATTAGGTTGCCGATAAACCCAGGACCTCACTTTCAGCAATCGTAAGTGCAACCACTAAAACAAAGAAGCAGTGTTGAATAAATTAACACATATTGTAAACCAGACCATTCCAGGACGGAAGGACCCGAGAACCGAACACAGGACATCACATCAATCGCACTTGCTACCACCACACCAATCCGCCAATTACACCCTCTCCCGCATATCCAAAATTCGCCGTCCTAGGCACACTCTCACGTACCCAGACGACGATATCACCCTCCATCAGGAGGCGCTCCGATTGGTTAGGAAAACTACCAACACTACACACAACCGACCGTCGTACCGTCCTCGCCGGCGAGGCCCGTCGCGAAGACCCTTTCATTCTCCACCCCGACCCTTGCTCGAGCCAGCCCGCGCTGAGCCAGTAGTAATAAATCAAATGTCCCCAAATAATCACAATCAGATCCAGCAAGTCCTCTCTTGTATGCCCCCCAGCAACGCCCTAAGCCGAGGTTCGAGTCCCACTATGGGACACCCTTAGCAGTGTTGCTTAATATTATATAATTTGCTCGGCTGGAGGCCCTTCTGGTCTCGCCATTTGCCCGGTTAAGCAGTAAAAGCTCCCTGAGCTAATTGCGAGAGACAACTCAAAAAAAAAAAAAAAAAAAAACACCACACCAATGAGACAGTGTAAACACGAACAAATGTTGTTAACTAGACTATTCTAGACATTACTATGCCAAGAACTAGTACTAATTGTGTAGACTTCCTGGATGACGTCATCAAGTCACTCGTACGCAGAATCAGAAAGGAACTGACGCACATCCGCTAGGTTTGGTTAGATTTTTGGTGGTATTTGGTTAGGTACATCTGTTTACGGACTAAATAATATAGCATCACGCCTATATTCCCCGAAGGGTTAGGCAGAGATGTACTATTGTACACCATTTCGCTGATGCCTTTATTGTTTCCATGTAATAGGAGACGAGCCTATTGCTATCTACCGGGCACAGTTCCAGACTCCGTGCTGCTACTGACAATATCTATACAGAAAACCCTCCATAACACTTTGCCCGACCCGGGAATCGAACTCAGGACTTCAAGCTCAACAGAATATAGTGTAGTTATAGTATCTTCAAGTCTGCTTGTAAAAACCCCTACAGTCCAACGAATAGATCCACGCTATGTGAATTTAATTATATTTGTTTGTTAGCTCATCACGACTAAACCACTGAACCGATCGTAATGACATTTTACAAAGAGCTAGCCTGGGAGCTGTGGAAGGAAGATTCTGACAAAAGCTTTAAGTTTTGATCTTTATAAAAAAAGACGATGCCCCACTCTAGGAATAATTCCTGTATCGTTGGTGCGTTTACAAACACAAATATTCACATGGATATACACCCAGACTCGAAACAACTATTTGTAGATTATACAAATATTTGTTACATGCGGGAACCGAACCCGCGACACGTAGCGCAGCAGTCGATCACTCAACCACTGCGCCAACCGTGTCGTCATTATTGTCGTATTAGAAAAATAAATTATTTAATTATGGTAACATTCACACACGAACACGCACCAAGACTAGTGCTGAACTAAGGCTTAAGGTGGACAAATTCTGAGAAGAGGCCCTTACCCAGTAAGACAGTAATTAGGCTTATTTAGGTTCATAATAAGGAACTATAGAACAAGGTCTTACCTTCAGCGGCAGCTATCATTCAGAGCCGGGGCTCCACCTGCTTCATCACTCCACTACTCATGTTTATCACTAAGACATGTCACTACACAGCACTGCACTTGCACTTTGTCACTTTGTCACTTAGCACATTGTGGGCATCCAATTTTGATCTGAAACAAAGAAATAATAAATTAGATAGTTGAAATGTGAATTCAATTTAACTTTTGCATGTGAAATTTATGTCTGTAAACTGTACCTATGATACAGAAAAAATCTAATTAATATGGGGCGATTAATGTCTTTAATCGGACGCCGGTGACCGTTCGTTACTTTATTAATGCAACAAAAATCTATCGGGTTATTCTGTTTATTTCAATCTATGGGGTAGATATCAATAGTTTAGCTCACTATTATATGGGGCTTAATAACGGCGAAATGTGGGTGTTATCGTACACCTCAGCCTTACCCTTCGGAGAATACAGCGTGATGTTATGTATACGGTAATATATTATATGTATTACACCAAAACAACAAGAGTTTTGGGTATTTGAAGCTAATATAGGTCTAATTCTTATTATGATAGGTTAAAAGTATATTTGGGTAGTTTTGGCTATCATAGGTACATTCAAGTGTATTGATAAGTCGATGGAAAGTGAAATGGCTTTATTGAAAACCATAAAAACGTGAAAGATGAACTGAAATGGAGCAATACCGACAAGAGATCTGCCCTGTATATATATATATACACAAATATACTTACATTTAGACGCACTAAAATATGTTAAAGGATGCAAAGACAGGTCTTAAGAAATGAGAGGTGATCTCACATACCCCTTATAAGGCCGAAAATTGTTCACCATTCCGAGTGTCTATCGACTGTTGTAAACTTCAATTTTTGTAGGACGTCCGAAGCGTGTGACTTGCAGAAACAGACTGACTATCTTACGAGTAAAATCTACCTTAACCACAAAAACTGTCATCACTCACTGACAGCCAACAATGCATAAAAAAGTACCTACAATTATTGCGAAAGGCAACACCTAAAATTGAGCAACTTTTTACCACAAAAACACAAATTAAAACAATATTTTACCAACGGACACACATACAAAAATTAAATACACAAGAACAGCCCAATAAAATTACCTTCGCTACTATTCAGCGAAATTATCGTTCACAAAGCTAACCACCCTTATTGGGGTTTTCCACCCCTTTGTTTACCCTCTCGCTCACTCCCACACGGTTTTGTATCGCTATCTCTTTTCAGCTGACTCTAGGATTTCGTTGGAAGTACGACACGTCAAATTAATGTTTAAATGGTAGAATGTTGAGTGTAAATGTTTTATAGATTTGTTGTTGCTACCAAAATCGTTCGACGGTACGATTGGCGCAGTGGTTGAGCGATCGAATGCTGCGCTACGTGTCGCGGATTCAATTCCGGCACAGAACAAATATTTTTATATCATTAAAATAGTTATTCTGGGTCTGGGTGTCTGTGCATGTGAAGATTGGTCTTTGTAATCGCGAGAACACTGCATACAGTCTGTTCATAAATTTTATCAAACAAAAAAAAAAACTTTTACAAAATCAACACCATTCTTTTTTTTACCAATCATGACATATTATAATATATAGCAGTTCAGAAAGTCTCAATTCACCTAACATGACTGACACAAGCAAATTATTGCAGTATCGAGGCAGTGTTCATGTATCGGGGAGGACTGTACAAACATTAAATAACCTAGCAGGTATATGTAGAAGTGCTACTTCTACCCGCTAACGCTTCTGAGGTCCCGTATTGATCCCGCACTCCGGTCAAGTGTGGGGACAACGGTCAGATTGGCGTGATTGAAATTTAACATAATAATGCGCAACAAGCTATAACAATAAGCCCACAGTTGGGAGTAGAATACAATACAAATGCACTTTACTGCACATCAGTCATTTTTGTGTACATACGTTGGGTCTGGGAAATACGCATCTAGCTTATTCTATGACACGTTTTGTTAATCTATAGTAATAAATAAATAACAACCGAAGGAATCTCAGAACCGCTCTATTGGTCTAGTATTCGGCGCGGCTGCTGTGCATGAGGTCCTTATTTCGATTGCCTGGTTAAGCAATGTAATTGATATCTACTTAAAATCCTCAATAGGAGTTTGGAACTGTGCCCGATAGATGGCAATACCGCCCTATTTCATGGGACTTATTAACGCAATCGGCGATATGTCTACAATAATGTAAACCTCTGCCTTAGGTACACTTCGAGGAATACCAGCATGATGCTCAGTGTTATTTTATGAAACCAAGTTAATGCTAAGCTGCATCATGGCAGAACTAAGGGAAGAAGGTCAAATTTGACTCTTTACAAAAATACTGACCCAAATTGGTGGCAAACAGAATTGGTGGAAAAGCAAAGAACCTACTTTTCATCAATAGAACAATACAAGCTAAAATAAATATATAAAACCGTCTTCTCATCGTATAATGTGTTGAACATCCTATCCTAAACGATGACTTGCAGATTAACGAGGCTAAGCGGTCTAGCAGTTAATGCACAAAAGATTATTTTAATTGACAGTTTGCCATATACTTACCCTGCACTTAACAGAGACAATCATGACAATAGCGTAATAACTAAACCGTTAAGTGAAGTTAGAGAAATCTTACAATTATTAAAATAAGACCATCGAGCCAAAATATTCCAGACAGGCTTGTTAAAGCGTCTTTGGTGATCTAAGTTCTAATTTGCAACTAGAATCACAACATTTTTAAAGGTTCTGTAAACGCCCAGTTCAAATAAGACCATAGAACCAAAATATCAAAGACAAACGTATTACCCTGCCCCCGCATATTAAAGCATTTTTTGCTGATCTACGAGTAAGTCATGAAATAATGATTTATTTTCTGTAAATAATTCCTTACAGGAAGCTTTTACAAGTCTTTTTTTTAGATCAATATGGTGCCGGCGTTTCCTACTGACTGCCTCTTAGAAGAAACATCGAAACCAACTCAAAGGTTTCTTTTTAAAGTCCAAACATTTCTTTTATAATATTTAAGAACATTTAGAGATCTGGAATAGCGTTTAGAGGAGAAAGCCATATAGTTTTGAGTTGGTCTGTCCCAACAAACGCGTCCCACAACGTCCCCTATTTTAGTTATAATTTGTAACTAGAATATCACGACGTTTTACATATTATATACCACCTATTCATTAACCGAATTTCATAACCCATAGAACAACGGTCTTATAATAATACCAGTAATACCATGTAGGGTTAGCTTGGTGACTTAGTCCTAATCATAATCCCATATATCCGCCTCTATCCTCCAGGCATTGTAAATCCCGCCACGTATCAAATTAATAAACACGCTTCTATGTAATTAAAAGTTGTTAAATACGCGCTATACCAGAATCACATGGAATGGAATGCGTTTGTGAATCCATAGCCTATCTTTCAGTACAAAAGTTAAACATTTTCTCGTTCGAGTTTTACGACTTCGTGCGGAGTACTGAGGAGTTGCGCGGCTTGATTGGCAGCCAATATATTTTATTTCGCTTCTTCTGATTCGGTAAATGCTCGGAAGAACTTGTATTTCTACTACACTACTATATTTTTTCTTCAATCTTCGGATGAATTTATTCTGCTCTCAACTTCTTTACACAGTTTTCGCAGAATGTATGTTTCGTCCGCCACCTCGTACTAGGCCAGCTTGGTAGGCAAAGGCCGCACCCTTCGAATTTTGAATGGTTAAATTTTTATTGACATTTTGCGTGTCGTTTTGGCGGTGGCTTTGTGCGCTATGGATCGCGAATGTGACAGTTTACGATACATACGATATGGGAGAAATTTAAGTGTCAACAATCGGCACGATTGAATATCAGTATTTTACACGGAGAGATTGTCTGATCTCCGCAACCCAATAACTGGAAGACTGATTCTCAAAGGCTAGACCGGTTGTCAGACTTTTTGGGCTGCTAACACTCTGAAACTATCTGCTTTACGTGCTTTTCGAGGCACGGAAGGCTCTCGATTACCCATCCAAAGACTGACCGCAGCAATCGCTGCTTAACCTCGCCGATCGACTGTTCTGCATGGTAGCAGTGAAGCTACAAGCCCTTCAATAATTTAACAAAATTTCCAAAAACATGATTGATCTAACACATTTCATTCAAAACCGTGCTGGACAATGGCGGTCTTCGTAAACGTTCACCGTAAAATCACTTCAACACGAGGGGAGCTACCCTCGTCCCAATAGCGGCGGCAAATTACACCAAATGCTCCCATTCGTAATGATATACCGGTTCATGATGCATGATGTATAATTTGCATGTTCCTTAATCATTTACGAGTATGTAAGAATATTTTTTTATTGTTTGGTTTTTTTTCCTTCTCTCTGGAGCACTTCATAATACGTTAATTCCTATAAGGATTCAGTAATTTTTATTCTGAAATTAACGACGGAAAAAGTAGCGGATGGTAGAAGAAGGGAACAAAGCGAAGAGTAGCTTTCTTGGCAACAGGTCGCCAAAAGGAATTATGAACAATCCATGGAAACGCTCATTAATAAGTAATAAAGAAAGAAATGAAATATTATATTTTTGCGTCAGACTCAGAGTTACAAGGCGTTCAAAGAACAAAAATCTGTTACAACATATTACAAGCGTAACCATTTTTTAATCATTGTATGTTGTTTGCAAGACTTACGTTATCTTAAGATATCAGAATAACCACGCGTCTAACTCTATTCTAATACTATATATTTCAACCATTTGAGCTCTTAAAGCCCCAAGAGACGGACTCCGCATTACAGTAACGCAATCCCAAATAGTAGAATTAACATGTGAAAAGCCAACATCAAGCACCTACAGTACGCGTCCAGCCACTCACACAACTATAAAATTATACCAACACACGCAAAGATGTCTCCAACAAAATAAAACACCGGCCGCTGTCATATGGTATTGATTCCGACCCTTCGATTGCCGTCTCTCTCGCACACCGGTCAGCAGCGAAAGTGCGAAAAGGACAGGTGTAGATACTTTCTTCTTGGCGACTCGGTTTGAGATGTAATGTTTACTTGTGTGCAGATTAATACCCGGGTAACGCCCTGCCTCGGATGATTCTGTATAGCTTTTACTCTTTTAGTGTCCCCGGCTCGGTTTTGATCGGTTCGTGGAAATGTGATGGTTGTGTCAGCAAACTATAATGCTTCTTATATTACTGACATCAGAAGTAAATTCTTAGTGTTTTGCATGTACTCAATAACGTTTAAGGAAATCTCAATTTATGTTACCTATTGAGCTTTTATAAGTTACATCGCCTTTGTCTAAAATTGTAATGGTGCTTTTTAAGTACCGTGTTATACGAAATGATATAAATAGAAGACCTTTTATAGACAATTTATTGAAGTAGAAGAATTGAAGATGTCTCTAATTTCTACCATTTTATTAGAACCATTGATAATGTTGAATAATTAAAACGGTATATTAAATACGGTAACTAAAGCATTTGTTTATGCAGTAACAACAAATTCATTTGAAAGCAAACCTTATATACATCTGAATAAGATACATTTTACTTCGAAAGTCCACCAACAGGAGACGCGATCACCTTCATAGTACTTGCAATTGTATTTATGTCGAACGAATTTCAACATCGGAGATCGAATTGTCTGGGTCGCGATAAAGCGGTTCAGCCTATATACTTGTATATACAACCACTATAGTAAGACCTGCTATATTGTATATATTTTGATGGATAGACCAGAGGGGTGACAACTTCACCCCTAATCTATGTATATAGGGTGGTGTGGTATTATAAAGGGTAGAATTAATCCTCGCTTGTTTTAGGGAGTGTGTGGATGTATAACAGATGTATATGCAAACTGGACGGTAGAGAAGTTTAAAATTGTTATTTTGTAGTGTTTTTGCGACAAATAGAGCTTTTATCGTATCTTAAAGTCCATCTGTCTATTGCCAACAGTATCATAAGCTCTGCATAATGAATTATATTGTTTACAATATAAACGATTTTTGGCACGCCATAAACAGAAAGAATGATGCAAAAATGGAAAAAGAACAGTACAAAGGGCGGTGTTATCTATCACACTTGGTGAATTCTGCCCGACATCCTTAGGATGTACAGAATAGCAGGTAAAAAGAGGCGGGTAGTTCACAGTGTAACATAAAAATGTATGGTTTTACTAGCTTCCGCGCGCGGCTTCGCCCGCGTGGTTTACGAACCCGTACATTTTCCCGGGATAAAAAGTAGCCTATGTGCTATTCCAGACTATAATCTATCTCTGTGCCAAATTTCATCCAGATCCGTTCAGCCGTTCTGGCGTGAAAGAGTAACAAAGATCCCATCCATCCATCCTCACAAACTTTCATATTTATGATATTAGTAGGATATTGAGCTTGTCCGCCAAGGATTTCTAGTTCCAAGAACATAATCTTTATCACTGACATACTTAATTCAAAAGCTCTCATAATATCATTCTGTATATAAAAAAAAAACATCCTTAAAACCAATGATATTCTGACTATTTTTAAAATAACGTTCGGTCCCTGCTTTTAATCGACACAGCCTACTGCAGACATCTCTGGCTATTGATTCCACTTTTTGTACTCAATTTACCACTGGTACCAGCTGCCTTCTTTAGGACTTAAGTTAATCTTTACTTTATAAATATCAAATTGCATATATTTCTCTGTTCACACAATAATTAACAGTACAAGCAGAGGCCGACTGTGTTCGCTCAAGTTCAGAAATGAAAGTAGTATATTTTACACCCACATTTCGCCAATTCCGTATCGAGTCCCATGTAATAGGAGCCTATTGCCATTTACTGAATTAATTTCCAAACCTCGTATTCCAAAAACCCCTGGACGTTAGCTTAGCAGCGTGGAGCTTAGCAGACCAAGAAACCCGTAAGCAGCCAGTAATTACTAGGGATGTTACGGAGCTTCGACTCCGATTCCGATATGTCGGAACCTCCGATTAAAATTACACCTCCGAATCCGGCTCCGGTTCCGATATATCAAAACGGAGGTATATATCGGAGTTACAAGTTATACTTGCTATCGCTGCAGCGCTACTGAGCGCTTTCTACGTGACACTGACAACTGACGGAGTACATGTGTTCTTTGCAACTGATGAACGAAGAGTGAACGAGTTGCGACAAGTTTCTTCTTTCTTATTTATTTACATTTTACATTCGTAGCTTTGCTCCGACTCCGACTCCGATTCACCTCCGACTCCGCGGAGGTCACTACGAGAACTTCCGACTCCGATTCCGCCTCCGATAAATCCACCTCCGTAACATCCCTAGTAATTACACCAAAATTCGCTTCAGAAAAGCGCATAATAAATCAATACAGTCTGCAGAGGCCACATCTGTCCGTTTTTTTTATGATTTGATAAACAACTCCGCAGATTGATTGGCTGTACTCTCGCCATTATTACACCCCAACCCCTAATGTTGGGGTGCTACTAAGGGAACTCGTTTATAGTATTGTTTCTACAGTCGTGAATTGTGTTTTTAACGCCATCTAGTGAATTAAATATCACAATATAATGATTATTGATTGACTAGTTTTGGACATCGTCTTTATTAGAGCAACAGAAGCCAAAACAACAGTTTTTAGAATTTTTGTCCGTCGGTCTGTATGTTTGTACACGCATCACGCAAAATCTACTGCATGGAATTGAATGCAGTTTTCACCGATGTATAGCTAGAGGTCTAACTTAAAAAATAGGCTTCATTTTACAGCAGGAAAATATCAGATTCTAAATTCCACGTACGAAGTCGCTGGCAAAAGCTAGTATTAGTTACTTATTGAGATATTTGTTCTGAGTATATAGTATTTCAGGAACTGTATTTTTAGTCCAGAAAACCTAATTTGGTAATAAAACCCACCATCATTCTATTTGAACCTACATTCTGCCAAATAAATATGAACCGCTTTTCAAGAACCTATCAAATGATTCCTTGCCAACAAATTACGTGAGTGAATCTGGAAAAAAACTGCGTGTTGAGAAAAATATTAATCTAGGATACTTTGCAACTTGCAAAAACCGCAAGTGATCCACACAATCCTGTTATAAATTCTTCCTCACATGTACTTGGATACAAAAGAAAGCCAGTTGAATTAAATCGCCTATCAATTCTCACACAATCTGCATGTTCACACACTAAATAGCTGTTCATTGGTGCAACTAGGGTTGTTACATCAAAAAGACAGAATTAGCCAGACAATTTGCTTAGAACCTATGTATGTTCAATTTTCTGTCGTGCACGAGCACTTAGAAATTATTAGCCTGAAATCGTAGTATCGAGGTTACCCATGGTGCGCCAGACAACATCAAGAAAAGAAAATATTCAATAGAAAAAGGGGTTTTTTAGATAACCAAAATTATGACCGAATGATGATTGCACTTTGAAAATAGTGTTATGCGAATTGCGAACAATGGCAAAGAAGTTAGAGTTAGCCGTAGCAACCCTAGTCTTGCGACTAGGGTTGCTACGGCTGTACGGCTGTATGTCAAATCAACAAGATCGCACGTTGCCATGGGAACGGAATCGAATATTAGTCAAGTCGGTCACTTTCTAGTTTCTCTCGATACCTAACGTAAATATGTTCAATGACACTACATGGCCTATACGTAACTAAGTTATAGGGCATCAATTAGATGAATAAATGACAGAACTTCTAATAAAATGGATGTTTTTAGGTAAGTCGTCATGCCCATTACTCCAGTATCTTTTATATCTGATAAAACCAAAAGACGGAGAAGGCAAGTATAAACACAGGTAGATCAAAGTAGTAGAAGAAGAAGATCAGAGTAGTGATCCATATAGTGTGGATTGAACATAGTAAAGTCAGATTCAGTTGTTAGCAGACGAAACTAACTTACACTATCTCTTGTCAACAAAAGTACTTAAACGATGGAAGATATTTAGTCATGTCAGAGATGAAGATGTTAGTCGACTTGCTTATTGCAACGTGAATTTAGTCTCCAAGGTTGCAAAATCTACAAGAGACTAATTTGACAGTTCTAAAATTGTTCAATGATGTTTATAAGAAAGAGATATGGTGTGATTATTATTAGTTCAGTGCAATGTGCGACAGAATTTGTGTAGTACTCATAAAATGAAAAGATAGACGAAAGATCTGCAGAAGAAAATAAGAACGGTAATACAAAAAAAGAAAAGAAAAAAACAATGTTACCAGTGATAGGTAAGACAAGAAACATCACAAAATGGAGTCTTGAAACCTTAAGCAATGGAACTTTTCTCTGCTGAGTGAAGGATACTTGTAACTTGCAAAACAAACTCGCTTTTAGCGTTTTTAAATGGCTTGAAAACGAAAGTTTTTTCTTTTTTTCTAACGTTAAGTTACGAGACGCTTTTAAAGTTTTTATAGCTTCTTTACTACACTCTATTTTAAGTAATCGGTGAAATAACATAGCATCACGCCTGTATTGTATACATGTACACGCCACATACGTATAGGACTAGAATAAAACAGGAGGCGAACCATTTTCCATCCACCGAGCACAATTTACCTGGCATGAGAATCGAACCAAGAACCTCAAGCTCCGCAGTCGAGGATGCGACCACTAGACAAAATGACTGTAAATTTCATTTCCTCATGTTAAGATCTTTCAACAATTCTCAATAGACGGGTGAAATTTAACATCATGGTTGCGCTTGCGATTAGCCAATCAGTCAAGTCTTTCATCTGAGCACACGCACACGTCATTTGAGCTCTCACAAAATACACTGAGATCAATATTTTTTTCTAGTCTAGTGACTAACATGTTCTTATGTCATTTTGCTATACTGTTTGATTCATTCAATGTGTCATTGAATGACTTTTATTTGTGTGTTCGTTTGTTCATATCTTTTTTTGAAGATGTCCTCGGATATCTTTATAAGGACAGGAAAATTTTGATAAAACTCTTCAAATCAATATTGGTGACCTTTTTATGATTTAGAGGACGTTGTAAGGAAAAAGGTTTTAAACTATTTTCTATCATTGTAACTACATAAGCCAGGGTCAATAGAAGGTACTGAACTGTTGAATATCTACATAGCGTCAGCGTTAACGCCAACGACCCAAAAAGTTTTTTTACATTATAGGAATTCGGAGCTTTAAAAGACCGATGGTAAGGTGGGTCGATGATATCGAGAACTTGTCGAAATTTAGACAAGATTTACCCACATAACCAAGAATGGCGTCAAAGTGAGGCTTATGCACTGCTGTGAGTGGATAAAAGGCAAATGTAATAATTATGACTGCCTTGGAGTTAACATGCATATGATTTTTGCAGCTTTTAAGCCTCTATGAACAATCTAAAACAGTGTTTGATATTCCAGTATTGCTCTGATTTCATACATACTTAGCATCACGCCTGTATTCCCCGAAGGCTTAGACAGAGGTGTACTATTGTACACGCACATTTCGCCGAGAACGTTATTGAGGCCCATGTAATAGGGAGCGAGCCTATTGCCATCCGCCACAGTTCTAGACTCCGTGCTGCTACTGAGAAGTTCTATACAGAAAAACCTAATACCACTGCCCGACCTGGGAATCAGGATCCAGGACCTCACGCTCAGCAGCCGCGTTTGCGCCCACTAGACCAATGAGGCAGTCTGGCTCTAATTTCAAGCCAGTTACTATCACTTATCAGAAGAAAAACGAGAGTAGGATAGAAAGTGTTTCCCGTTTCCTTTCTGAGCTAACCGAGAATAGAAATTAATTAATTAGCCTTGGAGGCGAAGATGACAAAAGGAGGAAACCCAAACAGGCAGCTTGAGACACAGCATTGGCATTTGGCAATCTGTCACATGTTTGGTTTACTATGAGTAACAACCATGTCTGCAATGCAACTGCATTAATGAATGATAAAATTAAACCGGACCCTACTTAGACCATCTGGGTGTATTTAAAAAAAAAATCTTCAAAAACATTATCCAACGACGTTGGCTGTACTATTCCAGAAATTTCTACTCCATATTCATGCAAAAATGTGTCTTGCGCCAAATAATTCGCAATCGGATCCGACATTTCATATTAATCTGTTTATTGTATTCTGAGCGTCAGAATGTCGCCTAAAATAACAATGGCCGCACACCCGCATCATCCAGGTGCGAGGAACAGTAAGGGCCTTTGAAGAAAAAAACTTCATCTGCATATCCAAGGCAGCTGTCACTCTATTTTGAAGCTTACATCACAGGAATAAAGCCCTAAGCATTCGCAACGTGCTAGCCGAATAAAAAACACACAGTCAATGTCCTTAGTTGCATTCGTGTTCGATCTCTTTCGCATGCAATGAGTGCAAGCGAGACGGAAGAAAGGATTGTGACAAAAAATGATCGCTTGCGCACTGTGGCGGGACTTCGAATAGTATTTGCATTTTTTCGACAGTGACGAATACTGTATTATTAATTTCGTTAGCTATGTTCCTATATTTCCTGACATTGAATTGTTGGATCGAAAGAATGTTTATTTTTATGCTCCCGCGCAGCGAATCGTGAAAGTTGACTGAGAGAAAGGGTAAGGCACTGAGGTACTAATAGATAGGTTTACAAGTCACTGCATAGACAACAATATGTTCTTTAACAACCTAGTAGTGTCTAAGTATAGAACATATTTTTTTCTCTGAACTCGGTCTCAAGGCAGGGAAATAGTAAACAGTATATAGTGTACTTTCGTAATGAATCCTCGTAACTTTACCATCCTTTTGGGAATGATATTACGGATAGTATATGTAGATAGTACTTGTCCTCCTCTTCAGAAACTCCGACAGGATTTTGTTTGAATTTTCTACTCCTAGAAGAAGGTATTTTTAGAGGTGACAGGTTTGAATTTGTTTTGGAGATATCACAAGTGTATTTTAAGAATCCTAGCTAAGGGATGTTTCACCGCTTGATTATTCCGACTGGTTGGTTGCCAATCCATAACTTATCTGACAAAGCGGTCTAGTTTTGTTTCACAAGTGTCTGATATGTAATTCTAGCAGATATTCTTATTATGTTCTTTAACAGGACATTTGACACTCTAATTGGTCCTGTCTCTTGGATATAATAAACAAATTAAATATTATATTATACTTATATCTTACACAGGTAGGTACCTATAGCGTCTATTACTCGCAACATGGCAAAAAGTAAAGCACCATCTACTGGAGTGAAGCTACAACAAAAAACCCTGAATCACACTATGCGAGTTTACAACGATTCTAACAGATATACGAATGTCCACCAACCGTCGGGCTTCGGCCCGCCAGGCTGACCACCTTGCCTGGTCGGAGGATCCTCCCTTTTCAATGGAGGAACACAATACCTCGTTCCATCATAGTATTGTCAAAAAATTTATGAAAGAGTAGCAACGTTTTTATAGAGTTTCACTCAAATGCGCGCGCTTGTTGCTTTCATACATTTTCAGTTTCACGTGTACTTTTTAGTTTACTTCATTTTATTATCAAAACTTACACTCGACGCACAGTGAACACGCGATTTCGAATACTTTGATCGAATGCGCGCGCATGTTGTTTCCATACATATTTAGACACATACTTTGCAGTTTCCGTGTATAAACTTACACTCATTGCAAGATGGGAAAGTATAACAAGTCTTTAAACGTATGCAAGACATGCATTCATACGGAAAGCCATGAGCGTAACAGTGACATTTTCACTTCCTATCTATAGCGCTGTATAATTATGAATATTAATTTATTACTGACTAGCTTCCACCCACCTTGTTTACGAACCCGTATATTTTTCCAGGATAAAAAGTGCTAACCTATGTGCTATTCCAGACTATAATCTATCTCTGTGCCAAATTTCATGCAGATCCGTTCAGCCGTTCTGGCGTGATTGAGTAACAAATATCCTCACAAACCTTCACATTTATAATACTAGTTCCCGTCCGCGGCTTCGCCCGCGTGCTTTACGAACCCGTAGATTTTTCCAGTTCCAGTGTTATTGGGTTTTTCTCTATGGAAATTCTCAGTAGCGACACGAAGTCTGGAACTGTGTCCGGTAGATGGCAATAAGCTCGCCCCCTATTAAGTCCCGTGTAAAAGGGGGCGAGTCTATTACCAAACTCCGGTCTGCTACCGAGAATTTTCTAACAGCAAATCCCAATAACGTAATCCCGATCTAGGAATCAAACCTAAGAACAGAACAACAAGGTATTTTTTAAAACGTTATTCCACATTTAGTGTTTCTCCTGTAACGTGGGTACAGTTTACAAACATACATATCACATGCACACACAACCAGACCCGAAACAACTGTCTGTAGATCATACAAATATTTGTTTCGTGCGGGCATCGAACCCGTGACACGTAGCACAGAAAGCTAATCGCTTAACCACTGCGCCAACCGTGTCTAAGTTCTAATTGTAATGTTATTACAAATCATACATTCTTTGTAACGTTCGAGATCGTTTCGACCTTGTCTCGCTGAGAAGGCGAATATAATTATTGTTTCCTACCCGCTCTTTATGAATAAAATCACGAACAATAACACATATACTTATAGAAACAAAGTATGTGTTACATAGGTATTTACATGTAATGCTACTATTTGTAGGGTCTTATGTATAACGACTAGCTGTTGTGTTGTAGATCGCGCTCCGTGAAACAAATCTGCTATAAAAAATAATGAAAATTTGATCGAAACATTGAAAAACTATTAAATAAAGATTAAACGGTGGTGCATTATACAATCACAATTAACCAAAGAACACAAAACAATTCCAGATTTTGAACTGCTATTAAGAATTTTCTAACAAAAAAAAAAACTGAGAGACATTGTTCGACCGGGGATCCGAACCCAGGACCTAGCGCTCATCAGTCGCGATTGCCACCACTAGACCAATGAGACAGTCTGGAGTTCGTCCAAATTCAAATTCACTCAAAAGCAGGGTATAAAAACAAAGACAAAAGAATCACTAAGACATTCTATTTTCAAATCGTTCAATCATGTTCCATATACAATTCATCTCAGTGTTCCACAATGTCCTTTGTAGGACATAGACAAGAAATAGAGCGCAATTGAAAAATGGCTCAGACAATCTGCCTATCTTCATCTTCACAGATTCCTAATATATTCAAGAGCTCACAACGTCAGTTACAATATACTTGATCTAGTTCGCATATTTGTTTTGTTACCTCAAGCGGTTGCTTGTTCTATGTCACTCAAGTCGGCACGACCTATCCCTCATATGTGCTCATACCCTAATGGAAACATTAGCTGGTCAACAATGGTGGTATCGAGGTTGACTGCCTAGGTTGCGCTAGACGAGGCTTCTTCACTCGTGGAGGCTTTCCTTCCTGCTGAGCGCAAGTCCAAGATTTTGGAACCTCAGTGCCTGGCAGGTCCAGATGGCAATAGCAATTGGATGGAAATTGTGTGATAGACATTGTTATTGTATGCAAAATATTACGTCATCCAGGGTAGTATTATGACAAAAATACTTTATGTATAAAACAAATTATTCATGATAATTTATATATGATTTATTTACTGTTTCAGAAATAATTTCTTGAGGTAATTCTAACAAAAATTTAAACAATTATAGAGTCCGCTTAACCTTTTCTTTTTATCCAGAAAATTTAAAGGTATCGTGTTTTCTTATCAGATTCTACATCATATAGTCAATAAAGATACCTAAAAAAATTAGATTCATAATCTGTAAACTAAAGGAAATATATATATATATATATATATACACTTTGAAATGAAATTAATGAAATGAAATAAAATATTTATTTTGCAATTAGGATTTTTCAATCACTTGTACTTTAAGCACTTGTTTTTTACTCCACAAACTAATAATAACGAAATATAATAAACTACAGGTGGCGTGGTCTAATGAAGATATTTTCCACGCAGCCGACTTCCTTGTTATACGACTGCATTGTTCGCTGTACTGTCATTTCCGATGACTTGTGTACGCAGAATCGGATCGATGATGAGAAGTTGTTCAAACGATGTTTGGCGACAGTTTTATTAGAGTTTTCTTTAAAATCTTACTGTTTTAACCTCTCACAAGACGCAAAGAATACGTAGTAGAAAATCTATAGACCGATTCTGAATCCGATCATCAACTTGTATTATTTGGCAATAGGCTCGACCTCTATTACATTCCATTCCACACCTCTGCCTAAAGCCTTTCAAAGACAGGCTTGTTTTATGTTACTTTTGTTATTCGTATAAAACGGCCTTAAGAGCTCATACGGTTTAACCCTCATGATTTTTTCAAATAACAGTTCAAATCATGTCGCTTATTAATCTAGTGGTCGCAAGCGCATCCTGAGTTTGAGGCTCCTGAATTCAAGTCCCAGGTCGGGCAACGATTAAATTATATTGGATCATAGTAGCCCGGAATTTGAAATTGTGCCCTGTTGTAAGGCTCGCCCCCTATTACATGGGATAGCATCGGCGAAGCGTGGATATGTAATAGTACAGCTCTGCCAAACTCTTTTGAAAATACAGGCGTGATGTTACTATGTCAGAACGTCACGCCGCACCCCGCTTTGTGTACAAATAGCAGTTGCACCATTGATATTACCTCGTTTTGTCAATTGTTGGGTTAGGCTCTGCCTGTATACATCGGCCATCTAAAATTCTAAATATATGCAAAAGTTAGTCTGCATATCTGAGTCACAGGTCTGTGACTGACGATTCCCGGTTCGGGCAGTCTTATTGGGTTTTTTATATTGAAATTATCAGTAGCAGCACGGAGTCTGGAACAGTGCCCGGTAGATGGTAATAGCACAGTCTATAAACCCTTCAGTCAGTTGACGAAGACGTCTAGACAGGGCAATCGTGCGGGGTGTGAGGGGTGAGACGCGGGTGAGGCGAGCCCCAGCTGCATACTTCACCGCACTTAGTAGCTTGGGACACGACTTTGAGGGCTATCGAGTATTTGATATTTTAGATATTTCAATTTATTATTAATATGATGCATACGACATGTGCTGTCATTGGACTGGGGGGTTGGCATTGGATCGTAGGTTTGATTTATAAATTTAAAAAAAAATCTACCTATTTTTGATTTATTTGTTTAGACTTTAGGCAGGATTTTTTTAGAACGATTTGTTAAAATTTTTAGTAAATTGTCTATTTTTAGAAGGTTTGTCAATTTGACGTGTACGATTGGGGGGAGGAGGAGTCATCAATCTCACGAACATCCTCCTTGGATAGCCACTGCGTGCATGTGCGAACGTAAACAAAATGGCGTTCGTAAAAATACCGAGTATATTGCACACCCCCGAAATGTTTTGTCTTTATAAGATCGAATGTTTTGAGGTCTCTCAGGGTGTTGTCACACGAAATGAAACTTATAAGACATTCATTTTGAAATCCAAAATGGCGGTCATGCATTTTTTGAAACACATAGATATGGGTTTCATTTTCAAGGTTTCTTGGGGTGCTGATTTCGAAAATGGCATACATTTTGAAATCCAAGATGGCGGGCATGCATTTTTGAAAAGTATAGATATGGGTATCGTTTTCAAGGTTTCTTGGGGTGCTGACGACTTAAAAAACTAAGACTTAAAAAACATGATATTAATGATTAGGTATATAGGTATCTTTTTCAATTTGTGACAACCCTTCCGCAGTTGCGTAAATGCCTACACAGACGGCGGCATCGCCCGACATCAAAGGCGTCAGCCTACTGTTCGAATACTTATACTGTGGTAATAGGCTCGCCCCCTATTACATGAGACTCAATAACGGCATCGGCGAAATGTGGGTGTACAATAGTACACCACTGCCTAAGCCCTCGGGGAATACAGGCGTGCTGAATATGTTATGTTATTCATAAGCAAAACGCAGTACCTCTCAAAATAAAACTACCACAATCCAGAGTCCCTACGATTCCGAATCAAAATACCTATCGGTCATAAGAATCTTCACAAAACATGACACATCTAACCCATTTCGGCGTATACGGCGTTATACACCAACACTCCACTTCTGGCAAGGTTTGCGCCAACTAGCTGGATGTCTGCCAACCTCGAGGGAATTGATTTAATAATCTTTCATTTCACTGCGACAATTCCTGTTTACATCGTTTTGTTTGTCAGCCTTTTAAGTGTATTGTCTATGTTCTGTGGGTAGGCAGAGTTTGAGGTTATCGCCTAACTAATGTACTTACATGATTACAACGATTAGCGTCAGATAAAATAACCAGGTATCAATATAGTGATAGAAAAAGGTCAAACTTATGGTGACTAGAAAAAACTAACTTTATTCTGTCGACAAAAGATACGTTTTGTGTCTTATTATATCTTTAGCTTCCACCCGCGTTTTTGCCCGCGTGGATTATGCATATTTTTGTGTCAAAATGCAGCCTAAAACCTATTTGAATTGGATCTTATTCACAATGTCATGGGTATTTATCTTTTTCTAAAATAAAAGTACGTAGTCTGCGTTACTCGCTATACCATCAACTAATTGCCAGTGAAAGTCCCGTCAAAATCGGTCCAGCCGTTTCGGAGATTAGCCGGAACCAGACAGACAGATAAAAAAAAAGATTTTTTTTTGTCATTATTACCTTATATACTCTCATATGCATTAAGTATAAAGTTGTTATTTTGACATTACAAACAGACTCTCTCTCTTTAATTTTATTTATTTTGTATGATTAAGGTTTAATTTCAGTTCATTTCAGCTGACTGTAGAACTCTACGGGGGACAGTAGAAACATTACTATGACAACATTGTAAATGAATTGGCGATCTCAGTATCTTATTATTAGCACATAAAAAGATGACGCTACACATCTTAAGATAATTTATTAGTCATAAGAGCGCTATTTAACAGATCGTTCGCTTAATAATACCTACGTGTAGACAGCGGACACATAACACATAACATCACGCGCAGTGGCGTGCGGTCCATAAAGACAAAAAGACACTGCCTACCCTACATAACTCAGATAAATATTTATTATAAGATATTTGAGGTGGCAAATCACATACATCATTATTTAATCGACAATACGACGAACCAAAACCAAGATGCAGTAGGTATTATTGGTAAGTAAGCTTTTAAGATTTTCTGCCTGCCCTGTCTTAAAACACTGTGCACGCCGCTGATCACGCGTGTATCCCGGAAGGGTTAGGCAGAGATGTACTATTGTGTGACCACATATCGCCGATGTTATGAAGTCCCATGTAATAGGGTTCAAGCCTATTGCCATCAACCGGGCACAGTTCCAAACTCCGTGCTGCTACTGAGAATTTCTATACAGAAAAACCCAACAATACTGCCTGACTGGGAATCGAATCCAGGACCACACGCTCAGCAGTCGCGCGACCATTAGACCAGTGAGGCAGTTAGGAAGTAAAATAGTTATGACAAATTAGAATAATTTATACTTCACTTCCATTTTTCCAAGAACATAAGAATTCCACCTGTTTATCGGCCAACAATACATATTACTAAGGAAAATGTGTATTATGTTAATCGTAACGATTATCTGCTAGGTACAATGTTATCAATAACCGCATTGTTTACATTGTAAGAGGTATAAATTGTCTTGAATTTTCTATTCGTAGGAGTTTGAGAATTATATTGATTGATGCCACTATCTGTTGCTAAACGGTGGCTAAACGACTGTCAGACAATTTTCTTTCGTATTAAACCTTATCACCAGTAAACTTAAGCTACTAAAGCTTAAGTTTACTGGTGATAATGGATATGCCACCTAACTTTAAGTAACAGTAGAAATGCTATGCCAAAAGTAACAAATAGCTGTGCTTTACACTGTCAGCATCAAAAAGATCATCATCATCATCATCAGCCAGAAGACGTCCACTGCTGAACGAAGGCCTCCCCCTTAGACCACCACATCGAACGACATTCCGCCACTTGCATCCATCGGTTGCCCGCGACTCTCACAATGTCGTCGGTCCACCTAGTAGGAGGCCTTCCTACGCTGCGTCTTCCGTCATCAAAAAGATATATACACTTAATGAAATTCAAAAGCGATTTTTAGAAGAAATAGTGATTGAAATCTTGACCAATTTTACACATAGTATCTGCGGATACATAGAAATACATAGTCATTTAAATTTTATGATTTTAAATAATAATTTTCCATGAATAATCGTTTGAATTTCGCTACGTCTATACATAGTTTCGATGCAGACTGCATACAAAGTAACACAGTTGTGTATACATATTTCGCAATACCAAACTGACAGGCTGTCAATTCCCCTACGTGGATTTCTGTGACCTATTTTCAAATAAATCCGTTATAAAATAAAAGTAACAAAAGGTATACATATATACTAAAAGAATCCGTGAGTTGGTCCCGAATAAGAGCACTTTGCTATATTACATAATATGGTAATACTGAGGGAATGTTTTCAAGTTTTGTAACAGATGGCATAATAAATACTGATTCGCAGATTCAGCATCTTTGTACGGTAAAACGTCGACTGCAGAATATGGGGAGCAAGGAAAGACTCGCCGAGTGAGGGCGGGCAGGCAGCCTCAATTTTTACCCAGTGGCGCCCGGGGGATGGGGGATCATGAGCCCCAAAATCTGAGTAATCTCTTTGACCTAATACAAAAAACAAAAACACACAAAATAATTATCTCAAAATCCGTTTTATATGATGGTGGAATCATTGTCAATTGTTACATTGTGATGAGGTCAAGAAACAGAGTTACTTCCTCATTTATAAGAGTGTGGATGAAAAACAGATTAATAGGTCAAGAGGAAAATTATCGGAATTACGTAGGAAACGATACAAAGTGTATCGCTAGGCTAGAAGTAGTCCACAGGATGTACTATAGATCTGACCTACATATATTGCAATAAAAATGTCGCATCGAAATATTGGAAAACAACGCAGTGGATTATTTATACTATATATTTATATAACTAACATTTTAAGACTTGGTCTAGTGGTTGCAAGCGCGAATGCTGGGCGTGAGGTCCTGGGTTCGTTTCCCGAGTCGGGCTGTGTTATTGGGCTCTTCTGTATGGAAATTCTCAGTAGCAGCACGGAGTCTGGAACTGTGTCCGGTAGATGGCATTGGCAAAATGTGAGTGCACATTAGTACACTTCTGCCCAACCCTTCAGGGAATACAGGCGTGAGTTTATTAGAAACTAGTTGCTGCTCGCGACTGCGTCTGCGTGTATTTTATACTCATTACATAATTAGTGTTTGACTCCAATAGTGAAAATAAGCCTATATCCTCCGGTTACCCAGGCTACCTCGTAAAATTTCATTACGATCGGTTCAGTGGTTTAGTCGTGACGAGATTGCAAACAGAACAGAGTAGTGTGGATGCTTGGAAATAACATTTTCCTTCTTTATATGATACTAGCCCGCGACTTCGTCCGCATGATCTACATAATATACAATGTATAGCCTATAGCTCTCGGGGATAATGTAACTATCTATCGGTGAAAGAATTTTCAGATTTGGATAATTACTTCCGGAGATTACCCTCTAAATACAAACATACAAATTTTACCTCTTTATAATATTAGTATAGATAGGATAGGACAATTGATTTGAAAGCCGCTATTTATTCTGTACCATGTACCTATTTGTGAATTTTGATTCCAAAGAGTGTTTTGTTGCTATTATTCTGAGCTAATAGTAACTCTGCCTAAACCTCCAGGGACGTAAGGCATTATGTATGAATCAGTGCTAGAGAGCTTGTTACCAGAATATGTTAGTGCATCCACAGGCGTTTAGACACTAGACGGTAGCGATTCCGACACGACACGGTAACGATTTTCGTGATACATGCCATCACCTCTATACATACAAGTGTCCTGTTGTACAACACACACATTACAGTGGTGTAATAGGCCTATCGGACACAATTCTGTACTCTTAGCTGCTAGTGTAAACAGAAAAATCAAATTACACTTAGTCTGACCTCGGAATCATACTTCAGTAGTCGATTTTACGGCCATGAGACAGTTGAAATATAGTCTCATCTTTATAAAATTCCCGTGAGCGTGTTTGTAATTCTTCTCGTAAACGGCTTGGTCAATTTTGATGATTTTTTTTCTATTTATGGTATCCCCTGGATGGTTGTTAGGTATAGTTGGACACGGTAGCGATGTTGTCGAGACCCAGAAAAAGGAAATACACAGACGAAGCTGTGGGCAACGGCTAACACATTCTAAGTATTATAACTAATTAGTTTCCTCGACACTATCCTCGATGATATTTTCAGTTGTTTAGGTAAGCGTTGCCGGTTTCTTGTCGTCTCGTTATCGGATATTGTGGAAGCCCCCATCCACATGGGGCGTGGGCGATCAGTCGTTATATTTAGAATAGACCACAGCGGACTCGACGATCCTAGGGTCGCGAGTTCAAATAATACCTTTCTGAATTATTGTGGTGAGCCCTACGTAAGCATATGCTATACTACATATTATACAAGCAATATATTTATACATATATAATTCTCCTCACGAGATCACGGAACTCCTAAACGGCTGGACCGATTTTGATGAAATTTTTTGTGTGTCTTTGAGTGGGTCCCAGGCTGGTATAGATTCACAATTGGACCCGGTACGTGACGCTGCGATAGAGTTCCAGGAATGTTTTACATGAACAGATTTGCAACGTTCGGGCAGGACGTTTGTCGGGTCCGCTAGTTTACTTGTATACTCGTATTTGGTTGTTTGTAATCAAGTTCTGGATTAAATTTACAATATAGGTGTTTTGGAGCCGGAAAAACGGATCTAAGTAGGTCTCATCTTTGGAAAAAATCTGTATCAGTAAAAAAGAACTCCCGAGCAGGTTGGGCGCCTAGATATTTCGCTTTATTGGAGTAAATTAGAATATTAAACTTATATCGAGACAAATAACATTCCTTACTGTGAAATGGAAATTTGAAAACTGCACGGTTAATTTGGATCTATTAATTACTTAATAATGATATGTGCGTCTTAGACAAACTGCTTCAAAACAATGGTAAAATTTCAACGCCAAATGTATTTTTGATTCAGTTTAGAAAATACCCAGAGGCATAGCAAAAGAATGTCTCAGTAGTCACAAAACGTTTGAATAAGCAATACAAATAACTAAAACAATTTGCATAAGTGTGAGATGTCGCAAGGCAATACGATATTGGAAAGAACAAGGAACGAGAAAGGCAATATAACCTATCACGATCAATAGACTGGGATGCAGAAGTTAAATGGATGCAGGTTGGTAGTGTTGAGACAGAAAATCATCACGCCTGTATTCTCCTGTATAAGGGTTAGGCAGAGGTGTACTGTAATACAACAACATATTGCGGAAATGGTTTGAAACTCAAAATCCGATCTTCTATTGGGAATTACACTGCCTAGCTGCTGAGCGTGAAGTCCTGGATTTGATTCAGGGGTAGGGCAGTGTTATTGGATTTTTCTTGGAATTTTGACCGGTAGATGGTAATATGCTTGCTCTATTACATGGACCTTAATAACAGCATCGGCGAAATGTAGCTGTATAATAGTAGAACTCTGCTTAGCCCTTTGGAAAATATAGGCTTGATGGCTGAAGGAATAATTTTTTTTTACCCTATTTGGAACATCATAATTTCTTGGTTTTCCCAGCCAATTAACGACTGCCCTCTTTGGGCAACCTGGTAGCGTGTCTAAGTACACTGAGCCCATTAATATCTAGCCACTAATTACGTTACACCTGGACCTACTCATCCCCTAAAGGTATGGTATGAAAAATAGGTAAAAGTATTGCAATTAGCCATAATACAAACAATTAAAGTGTATAGCATTATTTATATGAATGCACTACATAACAAATTAATTATTTCAGAAGGTCAACCAATATCTTATACCGAGCTGACTAGTTAGATTGCCGGAATGAAACAAAAGTATTGTTACTGTGAAATACAACACGTCCGGGCTAGGGAGAGAGACGAAGGGGAGGGGAAGCAGCTGCCTCCACCCTGGACCATTTGCCTCCCATAAATTTAGCTGACAATGTTGTGCCTACTATTGGATAAAAGCTGGATACGCCCTTGATAGGCAGTCAGCCCCGTTACGAACCTTGGTGACTGGCTAATCTTTCACTACGGCATGAGTATTCTCATGTGAGAACTCATGCCGACAAGAAAGAAGAAGAGATTGGAAACTTGACCAACATAGCACCGGTGCAGTACTGACTTGATACTGGGTTTGAAATTATCAGAGATTTAGCCAGCCTTTCATAAACAGGGTCAGGAGGTTCAAAAAACAAAAGTTAACGTAAGCCGAAAATGTATGAAAACTATGTGCGCGCGTTTACGATACGAGTTCACTTAAATGCGCGCGCACGTTTTTTCCATTGGATGCAGACATTGGACACGTGTTACCTCGCTATATGTGCGATGTTTTTCCGAAACAACCCGCGCGCTGTTCGATTTCTTTCGTTATCGCGTGTCGTGGAATTTCTGTATCTTATTTTTTTTGTGACACCTTGAAGTTATGGAGTTTATCATGTATGGTATATTTATGGCATCGTTTATCATTGCGCATGCGCGACCTTTTTCATTGCAAGCCGTACAAGGAAATTATGTTCATGACCAAGTTATTAGTATTAGATTTATAGTGAGGAGTATTATGAGGAAACTGAGGAAGACAAATGTTTACACAAGTATCTTATGATTATTAATCGATAGTTAGATTAAGATAAATTATGCAGGTAGTTTTAAGTTACGTTATAAATTAAAAAGGTAGAAAAACTGCAGACATCTCTAAAAAAGAAACATGTTTATAAGAATGGTATACGGAACCTAGTTGACCTAGGAATCGAACTCATAATTTATGTACACTTCTGGCAGCCGCACTTGCAACCTATGAATGCGAACGAAGTCACGGGTGAAAGCTAGTACTATTATGTGTTGGGTGTAAAAGCGAAACACTAATCACGGCTGTCAGACGAAGCCCTAAAAACTATAAAACCCTATAAACTTGATATTTGGCAGGTTTCTTATATATAAGGATCCGCAAAAAAAAGATTTTCCAAAATTCCACCTAAGATTGTATGAAAAATCTTCGAAAAGAAATTACAATTAACATATACACTTAATAAAATTCAAAAGCGATTTATGGAAGAAATAGTTATTGAAATCTTACAATTTTACACATGCGGATACAAAAAAAATACATAGTCATTTAAATTTTATGATTTTAACCAATAGTTTTCCAAGAATTAGCGTTTAAACTTCGCTACGTGTATACATATTCTTGCTGCTGACTGTACAATGGGCGGCCTTATCGCAATCAGCGATCTCCTGCAAACAACCATAGGATGTACAGATATGTAAATAAAAGTAATATACATATATTTATTCTGCATGTACCTAGATCTTTGATTTTTTAATTTTGTAGGTAATAAAAATTAAACGTACAATGAAGCAGTTAGTGTGTTCGTTGGTCTACCCCTAAAGAGGTAATATAGGTGATAAAAGTTTCTAAGTATGAAAAACCTTTACGCAGGTTACATTAACATAAACTCATTAAACAAAACGAGAACACGACTACCCACCCAGCTCCGTAGCAAGTCAAAATTACCGTCTCAATATGGTCCAATGGTATATTTTTATCTGAGGACTGGGCAGGTAGCGTGGCCTTGGACCACCTCGCGAACTTGGTCCTCCTTTTATACGCTCGTGACATGTTTTATAATAACTCGTCCCGGTTTGAGTGCCTTGTGACTGGTCGATGCGCTTTGAGATCCAAATATTTGAACGTTGCCTAATTTACTAGCATTGGATGGACTTGCCTTCGTGCATCAAAAATTTTTACTCTAAGGTATCATGATATGCTGGCTAACTATACCAAACTTTGGAAGTCAGGACGAGATGTCCATGGACCAGCAAAAGTTGGGCTTCAAGAAAGAACAGAGCAAGAGATTCTGGAAGGCAATTGTAGTTCTATTTGGTGGCTGTGATGCAGAGCATTCAGCAACCATTATTGCTATTTAGCGTGTTCTGACTCAATAAAACAAAATGTGATATATTTATAGAATACTAACTTTTGCCCACGGCTTCGCTCGCATGGAGGTCGGAAAACGATATAATTTCGAAAACTCACCAGGATAAAAGAACGTCAGAATTATCTCAGGGGAACATACTACCGAGATAAAAGTATCCTATGTCCTAACCCAGATCATGAACAACATGTGTGCCAAACAAACAAACATACAAATATCATATTTATAATATTAGTAGGACAGAATGCATTATAGAATTACACACATTACTTTAAAAAAACGTAACCCCACTAGGAATAATCCTGTGTCGTGGATGAATTGACAAAGACCAATATTCACATGCACAAATAGACACGGAATAAACTATCTGTATGTCATACAAATACTTATTTCGTGCGGGAATCGAACTCTGATACTTGGCGCAGGAGTCGATCGTTCAACCACTGCGCCAACCATGCCATAATAATATAATATAAATGTCACCCAAATACAATGAATTCAAATAACTAAACTATTTACCCTCCAAAACAAATTATGCTAAGCCATTGACAAAACCATACAATACAAAATTATGTAATCTTACTGAGGTCATAGTGAAATGTCATACAACATGATGTTTAGAAGATTTTTTTACCAACAACGATTGTTAACGATTATTTGGAGATGTTCCCTAATAATGGCGATTCAGTAAAACAAAACGGTCTTCACAAACGGTGACTCACGAATATGTAGGCATGTCTTGTGTCATGGACATTTTTTCATGTAATAAGCAAATTACTGTTCAAACACTTCCTTATTTCGCAATATACATATGTAATCTATACATATAATAAAATTATGACAGGCCGATGTCTGTAAATGTTAGATATTGGAGAAAAACTAATATGGGTGGTCTTTATTAGAGCAACAGAAGCCAAAACAACGGTTTTTAGAATTGTTGTCTGTCTGTCTGTATGTTTGTACACGCATCACGCAAAAACTACTGCATGGAATTGAATACAGTTTTCACCGATGTATTGCTAGAGGTCTAACTTAAAATATAGGCTCCATTTTACAGCAAGAAAATATCAAGTCTAAATTCCACGCATATGAAGTCGCGGGCAAAAGCTAGTATATGTATAAAATAACGGTGTGCGTGTGTTCGTAATTCTTCTCCTAAATGGCTTGATCGATACCGATCTTTTTTTTTACTTATGGTTTTACCGCGATGTTTCTTTAGACGGTTTGAGCCGGTAGGTGGCGCTGTTGTCCAGATACAGAATACAGTTGATGATGTAAGAGGCAGTTTTATTAATTATAAGTATGGTCGATTAGTTATTAGTTTTATAAACAGGCGCGTCACAAGCGCCGATGCTCAACGTAGTCCTGGGTTTGATTCCCAGGATAGTGTTATTGGGCGCCTCTGCTAAATTTTTTTAAAAGCAGCCCGAAATTTGGATGGCATACCCCGCCACCTCTGCCTAACTCTAAGTACTACAGGCGTGATGTTGTGTTACAAGCGTGGGGATTATGGCAACCCCTGGGGGAGGCCTTCGTTCAACAGTGGACGTCTTCTGGCTGATGATGATGTTGTGTTTAACGTTATGTTATATGAAATATAGTGTATAGGAAGTTGGGTAGGTACCTATTACAATACGGTCTTATATTTATATTTCAAGATTACAAGAAATAGTAATATTGTAAAATTAGGCTGACTCACCAACACGGAAAAATACCTATAGAGAGTGATTGGCTTGAGTCATACAATTTGTATGTAATAAGTAGCTGATATTTTTCTCTGCTTATTCAGCATAACAATACTATAAGTACATCCAACGACATACGTGTATGAAACTTTGGTAATTTTGAAATTTAGTTTTTCTAAGATTCTATGGCAATAGGTTCGCACTCATTAAATTGGATTCATAACGGCATCAGCGAAATGTGGGTGTACTGTAGTACATCTCTGCCTAACCCTTCGTGGAATACAGGCGTGATGCTGTTTATCTAAGACGACGATTATTGTTTTTAATTAATCATAACCCTAGTGTTATAATGGCAGTGATAGCCTAACGGTTAAACGTTTGCCTTCTATGCAGGAGGGTCTGAGTGCAAACCCGGCCCGCACCGTCTTTTCAGAATCATGTACGGATCAGAATTTGATTATCATTTGCGTTTACGGTGAAGGAAAACATCGCGAGGAAACCTACACACCTGAGAGGGCTCCATAAAGTTCTTGATGGTGAATGTAGTCCGCCAACCCGCACCGGGCCAGCGTGGTGGACTAAGGCCTAACCCTTCTCATTCTGAGAAAAACCCTTGCCCAACAGCGCGACAGTAATGGATTGAATTTATTTATTTATAATCCTAGAGTATAAAACGTGATATAATGCAAAAAATATTATGTAACACATACTTTTGTCACCGACTGTACTATGTATATTGTTAAGTGCAATACTAATCTATTTACTTGTCGCTTCATTGGGCGTACTGACAAAGCTGTGGTTGCTATGGCTTCATAAGTGTTCGGTTTGATTTTCCAGGTTGAGTTAATAGTAAATAGCAATTGCTGTCATATCTATTTCTAGGCACCTAGCTGATTGGTTCTGGTCAGAGAAATTGCAGAAATTGCTGTCTCGTCGGCAGATAAAATTTATTTCACAAATAAATTAAATATAATATTATAAGAAAATAAAAAATCCTACCTATTCTTGATTTCCTTGTTTAAAATTTTCGTATATTTTTAGGTTTCATAATTTGAGCTGTACATTTGGGGGGGGGGGGAGGGTTGCATAACCCCTATTACATTTTAGGTGGTACGAAGTTCATCGGATCGTCTAGTTTGGCCTAGTTATGCGTTTATACGATTTTCTCTTTGGAGTACGCAAACACTACCAATGTAAGTACTAAATATTTTTACTTTACATGGGTACTTTTTTAGGCCAGGTGTTATTTAACTGCCTCCTTGGTCTAGTGCTAGTAAGCGTGGCTGCTGAGCCTAAAGTCCTCGGTTCAATCCCTGGGTCGGGCAAAGTATTATTGGATTTTTTGTTAGATAATTCTCACAAATAGGAATTTAGAATGAATTGTACCGGCAATAAATCCGCCCCTTATGGATGGAAACGGAACTCCATAATGGCAGCGGCGAAATGTGAGTGTACAGAGTAAACCTCTGCCTAAGCCTTTGGGCAATGGCGTGATGAGCGTATCTTTTCATACATTTGTTTTTCTTATACAAAAATTGATATCAAAAGCAGCCAAATTATTTCATTTGCAACACTAATAGATATTAATACGTAACATACAGGATGTACTTAGTTTCGCTTTGATGTGATTTCCTGCATCTGACATTCAGAAGACATTGATCATTCGAATCTGTTTCCTTTTGATGCCTAAAATACATGGTGATGAATTTATGTGTCATCCTGATTTTGTTACCAAATGGTGGTTCCGTAATTATAACTAGAATCGTGCGGGGTTTGCTGTGATGCAATTTATGTCAAAATAATTGTTAATCTCTATCACTTTAAATCGATTCTCGTTGTTTTTTATCTCGAGTAAAAAGTACTAACATCTCTTAAACATAAATGTTTTTCTTTTATAATGTAAAATCTTCAAGTATTCGTTCAGACACCCACGATACAGAATAATTTAGTGTGGGTGTCACCGTTAAACTTTTGTTTTTTAATTCTCTATCATACAGGAAGAAAAACTATATCGTTTCTTCTACATATATGGAACCCTTTAATGATAATAAACTTTCTACTTGTAATTTCTGTAGAATGTATTATAACTTACCTGTTTGTTTGATTAATAAATTTGTATTTTTATTTGTATTTTTAATCAATACAAAGTATTTATTAATCTATTCATTCAACTTAACATATCAAATCATTATTATGTGATAAATACAGTATTATTTTGAATTAGAAGGAATTTTTTATGTAGGTACCATATAAATAAATGTTTATTTTTTTTACTTTTGAAATAAACAACAAATCATGTACGTAATCAAATCGAAATAATAAACAAAAAGGTTACGCGGGTGGGACGTGGCCGGGTGCAAGCGGGCGACATGTACAGTGGAAATGCAAGCTAAAAATAAAATAATAATAATAATGTAAAAAATTAATAGTCTTTATATTTTACCATATTACCGCACTGTTTTTGCAAGCTCGTTTATACAAGCTTGTTTATACAAGCTCCTCCAAACCTACATTATTCTGTCACCCCAAATATAAAAAAAAACGATTCTAAAGTATATCTATGATATTAAAATTTATGGAATTGGATTTCTAAAATGTGAAACGGTGCTAACTGTGCCGTATGTAAATGTAGGTCGCAGTTGAATGGCGGCTCAATGCTTATTGCATTGTGCTACTATTAACTCTAATACAACTGCTCTTTAATATTGCGCTACAGTACATTTTGATGTGCTTCACATTTTTAAACTGCAAAGACGGCACGGTTGGCGCAGTGGCTAAGTGAGTAGCTTTCTGCGCTACGTGTCACGGTTTCGATTCCCGTATGGAACAAATATTTGTATGATCTACAGATAGTTGTTTCGGGTTTATCCCGGGGGAATACAACCGTGATGCTATGTTATTACGAACGGATTGGTGATTGCAGAGAGGTTGGTTCAACACACACCACATGACACAATCTCTGTCTTCATCTTATTTTGCCATCTATATTCTTCACGTGTAATGTATTAGTATAATTAACATTTAAATTCTTGGCGACCAAACCGTATAAATCAAGTATGCTATAGAAAAGGTAAAAAAATGCGCCAAAGCCAATTCGGGCGATGCACTTTAGACAATTTTAGTAAATGAATTAAAATTCTATGTTACTAATTATAAGTCATGTTATGCAATACGCTTTTAAACATGTTAGACTAGCTTATGGCTATGATTTTGTTTGTTTGGATTCAGGATTTTCCCATACAACATTCAATAGTCCGGTGTACTTAAGGCTCCAGCATACGGCCGAATGATAATTGACAAAATAAAAAAGTAGTAATTAACAAAAAAAAAGGAAAATTTGTTTGTCTCGTGTGCGCATTTCCATACACTTTCATAAGTTTTCCATTACGACTAAACTGTTGTTGTCGGTTGCCTCATTGGTGTGATGGTCGCAAGAGCAACTGCTGAGCGTGAGGTCCTGGGTTCAGTTCCCGGGTAGGGCAAAGCGTTTTAGAGCTTTTCTTTATAGAATCCCCAGCAGCAGCACGGAGTTTGGAAATGTGCCCGGTTGATGGCAATAGACTCGCCTCCTATTACATAGGACTTAATAAAAGCATCGGCGAAATGTGGGTGGTGTGGCTGGATGTACAATACAGTACACCACTGCCTAATCCTTCGGGGATACAAGCGTGATGCTATGTTATGTTATATTATGTAAGCTGTTGTGTCGGTGATTTGTCGGCCGTCTACTCGAGTCCTTAACTGATTTTTGGAGCTAAATGCACCTACTGAAAGACTTTTCCAAATCGGTTTTGTGGATTAAGAGTTTAGCTGGAACATACAAACGATCGTTATTCCTATAAATAACATAACACCACACATGAAGGGTTAAACAGAGATGTACTGCATTGTACATCCACATCTCGGCGAATACGTTACTAAATCCCATATCAAAGAGGGTCAGCCTATTGGACAGTTCCATATTTCAGGTTGCTTTTTTTACTTCGGCTGACTCAAGGATCGAATCCTTGTGATCACTAGACAAAAATGGCAGTTACTGCTTTATAATAATATACCATACGATTAGGAGACTTGAAACCTTTTTTGAACGAGACGTGAAACAGATAATTTATTAGACTGCAATAGAACAAATCAATTTTCACCCCTCCGTACTAAAAGAGGGGGGGAAGTACAGAAAAACTAACTAACGGCTATTGCATTTTTGATGCCCCGTTTACAGAAACACTTAGAGCTACGGTCAAAGTTCCCAGAAATGGTTTTATTGCAGTTAATAGCGCATTATTGTAGTGCAGAACTAAAATACCGTGTGTGTCTAATAAAAGGCAATCGGACTACGAATTTAATGGATTTATCGCATGTGAACGGTAATAGGATATAGTTTTATTCTTAATTCGATATAACATTATAAAATAACATAGCATCACGCCTGTATCCCCGAAAGGTTAGGCAGAGGTGTACTATTATATAATTGTACACTCACATTTCGCCGATTCTGTTAAGTCCCATGTAATAGGGGGCGAGCCTATTGCCATCAGCCGGGTACAGTCCCAAACTCTGTGCTGCTACTGAGAATTTGTATACAGAAAAAGCCAAAAACACTGCCCGACCCAGGTATCGTACTCAGGACCTCACGCTCAGCAGTCGCGCTTGCCACCACGAGACTAATGAGGCAGGCTTTATTCGATGTTTTTATACCCATTTTCATTATAAAAGCATCTCCCAGATCTTACAATACCGTTATTTGCCTTATGAATAGTTTGATTACTGGCTCTATTTACATCGTGTCAGTCTGTATTACGCTGAAGATGGCCATCACCATATCATCGCCAAAGTAAGTCATGGTATCCGCAAATACCCCCTTGGGGAAGTGCAAATATGCCTATGCTCTTGTTTTTAAATAGGTGTGTGCACGGCCAGAAATGTGCGCGAGAGTAGGGACTCTCGCGCATATTTCGAGAACGCTTGACAACTTTCGAACTCCAGATTAACACGAACGTCACTAAAGTAAGACATAACATAAAAATAATTCAAATACCGCGACCTACACATTGAAAAAAGGAAGATGGCCGAAATCGAAGAATCAGCGACTATAAGGCGATAGTTTTTGTGTACTGCATTCCTTGTCTGGTGAAATGGCCACATACCTTAGCTTTTGAGGAATTAGGGATTGAAATTCCATTGATTTAAAGCTTTATATGCAAGCTTTACATATTCAGGCGTTTTAGATGAAAATCATCATTTTTTTATCTACCAATCAAATTAGTTAACGGCATTGGATATCATAATATCTATATATGTATGTATATAAATAAAAATCAATTGCCACATGTATGACGGAGCATCACTTGAGAACGGCTCGACCGATTTATGCTGTTCTGTGTTCGTAATGGTCAGGACAAGGTTTGAAGTAAGAAATTTTTTGGAAATTCCACCGGAAAAGTCTGAAATTTGGATGGTATTTTTCTATGAAATTTCTCATTAGTAAATTGTACCCAGGGCAGTTCGCTAGTTATATATATAAAGAGGAGAGCTTCATTAAGGGTCAAAATTCTTCTTGAAGGTACACCAGCCAACACAATAGACAAGCATTAAAAAGAAATAAGCCTACCTTACAATCGATCTCAGTATTTATGAATGGATCGATTCAAATTACATTTTCATTATGTTCTATACATAATAGACTTGTTAGATACACTTTTGAGTCCATTGATGGAATATAACAACTTTCACTGAGTTGTTCAACAACAATTGAAGCATTGGATGTTAAAATGCCTACGTGAACCTTTGTTTTCAGGAATCAACGGATTTTTGCAATAAGACAGTATTTTCACTGTCTTATAGGTCTAGTAGTGGCAAGCACCGCTGTTGAGAGGGTCTTGGATTCGATTCTCAAGTCGAGCAGTGTTGAGTTGTACTGATAGAAAACTTTCAGTAGCATTTAGGATGGCAGAGCCGAAGTCTAGAAAGACAAAAAGTTCAATTTAGATGAACAAAAGTACAGGAATACAGGCTTAATATATATATAAATATCGTTTAAATCTTGCAGGAATTTCAGATGAGACTCATTTCCTTACAATAAATGTCCGAGTCAATGATCGGCTAAGCTGTTTGGTGAGTCATTGACTACTGTCAATTTACGTCTCGATCGTGTAAAGTCAAAGGTAGTTTTACATAGCATCTTACTATTTGGTAATCTGTATATACCTTAACTTTTAATTACTCATTAACTATAATATAGCTATGGCCCAGGGATCATAGTCCCGACGTTACGAGTTATAGGACATGGGTTCGAATTCAGACAGGCCCACATAATTCAATGATTCTTCTGCCATTTTATTTGCGATCGGCGCAGTGTGTTCTTCAATTTATCATTCACAGATGTCCTCTCACAGTTTAGTTTCTTATCAGTCAAACCCAACACAATCCATCCATCTTACGGGTCTGTTTTTATAATTAAAACCAATGGGTTAGGTTTTTGATGACTTAATTTCGCATAAAGTCGCTCTCAAAACAGATGCGAATCCGTCATGTGCCGCTTGCGCAGCTTATTAGCGTCATTTGGAGTGCAGCTCTGTGTCACCACTGCTTAGAAAACATTGTAACGAATTGGACATGTCCTAGAACCTAAAATTCGGAGACTTGGAACTTTCATCAATCGGCATTAAGACCGTGTGGTTTACGGTCCAGTTCTTATCAGAACTCTGATCTCAGTGGCGTTAATGTTACTACTGGAATCAGGATCTCAGTTTGCACGAGGACGTTTGATGTCCCCAAGCTATAACACTTAGGAAGCTGTAAAAGTTTTGTGTGTGTGAAAACAATCTTTCGTTCTTAGTACTTTAAGGGCTTAGTAATTAATTCAAAACATAACATAACATAGCATCATGCCGGTATTCTCCGAAGGGTTAGGCAGAGATTACTATTGTACACCCACATTTCGCCGATGCCTTTATTGAATCTCATGTAATAGGGGGCGAGCCTATTGCCAACTACCGGGCACAGAGAATTTCTAAACTGAAAAACCCAATAATACTTTGCCCGACCCGGGAATCGAACCCAGGACCTCACGCTCAGCAGTCACGCTTGCGACCACTAGACTAATGAGGCAATTGATTCAATGTGGACTATAGATAGTGTTTTTTTTTTACTAAAAGCAGTCCAGTCCAGTTTGAATGATCTCGAAAAGTCGATAGCATGTCTCAGCCCTTAAAGTGTAACAAAACACTGTTTATTAAAATGACTCAACAAATGTACCGTCTTTGATGTCTATTCTTTGTAAACAATGCTCATCTGTTCAAATAATATTGTATAAACACTTGCTTGTATCTTTAAATTGTGTTATGACAAAAATCCCAACTGATACTACAGAATATAGATAATATGCTTGAGATTGGAGCGGACTCGATATTCATATTCATTAATTTAAAATTCTTCAATGATGAACGTCATGCCATAGGCCTCTTTTCAAAATGAAAATAGCCTAAAGCCTTCATCCGCCTCGGTGGCCTGATACGAGTTGGCGGACTAAACACACTATCAAGAACTGTTTGAAGCCCTTTCAGGTGTGCAGGCGTCCGCACGATATTTTCTTTCACCGTTAACGCAACTGATACTCAAATTTTGAATCCACACTATTATAAATCTGAAAGTAACTCTGTCTGTTTGCTACCTCGAGATTAAATCACAGAACCGATTGGATTGAAATTTTACAAAGAGGTATGGCATAAATATAAAATACACCGAGACGAAGTCGCGGGCAACAGCTAGTCAATTCTTAATACTAAATATTTATTTTTAAAGTCCTATATCATACGGTACTTAGCACCATTAATTTGTACAATTGTATTACTATTATTTTGAGACAATAAAATATTATTTTATTTCATAAATAATGCAAAAGGCACTGGTAAAAACTTTTTGTTTTGATCCAAGGACATAAAGTGATGAATTAACTTATCTATACATACATATAAATCAAATTGGAGTGTCTGTTTGTAATATTGAAATAACCGTTTATTACTACATGCATATGAATATATATACGGTACATACACCAAAATAACATTTTTTACAATTTTTGTCTGTCTGTCTGTTTGTATAGGCTAATCTCTGAATTGGCTGGACCGATTTTGACGGGACTTTTATTGGCAGGTAGCTGATGTAATAAGGAGTAACTTAGGCTACTTTTATTTTAGAAAAAAACAGGGTTAAGTGCATTTGGTCTCACTAAAAAATACATTGTTAAGTTCCGACATCCACGCGAACGAAGTCGCGGGCACAGCTAGTATTTCATATTTAACTGTATACTCAATTAGTTAGAGAGTTAGAAATTATATTCTATACAACCTGGCCTATCTAGTCTAATAAATACAGAAAAAATGGCCTGCGGCGATCCACTAAAGGCCAGTTAGCAATAATTCTAAGTTATATGGGTTTCCGTTACAGTAAGTAAATGGTTATAAACATTAAAAACACGACTTATTTGTAGTTCGATGTTAACCTTGTATTTTATGTTTTAAGTATTTTATTGCTGATATTAGAGATAGCAGTAAGTAAGCAGTAGTAAGCAGAAAGAAAATCACTGTTATTTATTATTATGGTAACATGAAAATAATGTGTTTTCTGATCTCTGAAGTGTTATAAGCTAGAAATTATTAGGAGTCTATCTTTTTGTCTTATCGGCACAAGTATCTTATGGCGAATGTTCATGCCGTGGCGGAAAAAATTGGCCGTCAGCAATAGTGTTATCAAGGCTGACTTGTCAGGGTGCATCAGACGATCTCAGAATTCGACACTCGAGACTTTTTTCCATCTATCATCCGGTAAGTTTTAAATGAGTTTATTAAAGGACATTGGGCAAAACAGTCGTCTTATCGAGAAGGAGGGGCGTTTTTTTTAAAGTCGCTATATCCATCTCTACAAACAAAACTTAACATAGCAGCCAAGGACAATTTTTTTGGCCCGTAGACCTTTAAGCGTACTTTAGTTTTCCGTAAACCCTATTAATTCTTTTTAGATTTTACAAATTATCATTATCTTTATCATTATTTTGCCAGCTGAGATACAAACAGGCTAAATTAAACAATTAAACGGTTAAATTTCGGTGATATTCTATCGAAATAGAATGCAGTTATGTGGATCACGAATAACATTTCATGCACCCTCTATTTTTCCGTTGACGTAGACCCCTTGCAATTTCGCAGTCAACCCCTAGGGGTCCATTGCAATATTATAGGTGATAATGTATTTCAAGATTTAGGTTTATGTGAAGTCTTTAAGCACATTATAAAACCACAACGAAAATGTGTGCTGATGTTGGAAATTCTGCAGATTTGTGACACATAATCCTCTTATAAATCTATAAACACTTCAGCCATTCATCTTACAAGGAATAAAACGCCAAGGTTTTAACAATCAACCATACATTTTGTTAGTCGAGAATAGCATCCAATATTTAACAAATGTGTACACGTATGAGTTAATCATAGATCGCATCGATCTTTACATGTCTTTTATAGCGCTAACGTATCGCAATCGGGGACAAGGCCTTCGTTGATCGTTTTCCAGTTGGTAACACTGTGTTTCGATACTATTATGCGTTCTAGCTAAAGTTTACTGAGACACAACACTGTTTTCGTTGTGTGGGTGAGTTGTGTAGGGGAAATAGGTTTGTTAACGATATTTGTATAATATTCATTATACTATATTACCATAGTCGTCTTTACTAATTTTGTGTAGGAGAAACGTTGGTTTTTGAGTTTGAACTATTCATGAACTTCAAAACTGAAATAATTTTTTACCGAATTCACTGAATCTTTTCGCTGGAAAATTTAAACTTCATTTTATTACGAAAATCTAATCCTGAGAGGTGTAAAAGGCTATCTGAAGTATATATGGAAAAATCACGGTCAAAAACTACTTCTTATTATTAATATTGCCGAGATATTTTAATATGTCAGCTACTGAGTTTAAGAGACAAATGAGATTACAGCGAATAGTTTAATTACCCTGATATAGTATTTAGATAAGACATTATTTACTAAAGCGTTTGAATATGCAATACGTATTATTTTATGGTAATTAAGTAACTTTTCAACATAATGTGATAAGTTTAATTATTTATGTGATGAAGCAATATTAATTAGTCCCTAGACTACGATAAATCCAGTTTATCAAGCCGATAGGTGAGGCTAGACACTGTTATGTAGTGTACACAAATGGCATACAACGAAATATTTCGTAATAAACGTAAGCACTGAAATACTTTTTCTATACCAACAATAAACAAACGATAATTTATAGTCGAAAAAACGTAAGCTAGCCGAACGATAAAAATCTTGCCAACCATAACCACTGATGAATCAGCATTAATGGTAACCCGTACAATTTATGGACGACATAGGTAATTACATTTACTCAAGTTGGAACTGACGCTTTCCATCGGTCGCATAAAGCGGTTGAGAGCACCTCGAGCCAATGTCGGTAAAAAAAACACAACGATGACCCGTCTTGTCTGTGGAATGCAATGCGACAAAGTCGAGATGAGCACAGACACCGCTCGCTTGGAGATCGCGTTCACACAATTTCACGTATTCGGGTAATAACGATAGGCAGTAACTCTAAAGTACATGGGTATGTCTAGCTAATATGCCAGAGAGGCCGTTCACAAGGCGCGGTCGTGAACGAATGCAATTATTTCATGCTCGATGTGCCTGTATCCGCCATTACGGTGGACGCGTTCGAATTTTGAATATGCTCAAACTTTTTTTTTCTATTTGGCTGAATGCGTTCAACCTCTCACATGAAACTCGATTGTTATTGTTTTAATTTACATTTTCTTGTTATCTTGGTATGATTCAACGACTTTATCTACGTTACACGTTTTGTATAAATAGGTTCCTATATTTATAATATTAATCTTTCGTAAAACTACGCTATTATGAATGAATGGTAAATGTTATTGACCTTGTTTGCTATTATCAGTCATCAACACTTTCGTGTGGGTTGACCTCTTTTCTGAATTATTTTTTCTTAAAACAAGTGAACATTGGATTGGATGGTGGATTATACATTTTATTGTTGCTCTATGGAGGTATTGTTAACGTGTATAATTATGTAATATTATGCAAATTTGCGGTAAGAAGTTTATTTATAATTTTGTGATGTAAATTTTAGTTAATCTTAGTCGATGAATATTCGATTTGTAAGTTTTACATCGTATGTTATGTTATGACGAGTATGAAATAGCTATCAAGAGCTATTGTTGATAAGCAAAATAGGCAAGTATTAGTAGACGTACGTAAACTAATAAATAAGTAATTGACAACCAATCTATGCATAAGTATTGATAAACAACTGTTGCTTTTTTACAATTGATTTAGCACAAAGCAAGCCGGTTCCACGGTCCTTTTCAAAAGTTATCTAAATACTCTGTGGTTTCTCGTACTAATTCACCTTTGTATGACTTAGTATACCTATCCAACAAGTAGGTAGTGTGATGACCTAATACGTAGCTAATTCTTATCTTGAAGAGCACTTCAAAATATCGAAGCGTTGTCAAGTCGGCTTTCTATAAGTACTATTAATTACATACTTTTAAACAGTTTGCTAAGAAACAAAAAGTGTTCTAATATTAGACGTTGCAACGCTTGTTTGTGATTTACAAATGCATTAGTAACCGCGGAACACCTGGCTACAATATTTATAGAAAACGGGGGAACAAGGAAACATTATTTTGAAAAGAGAACACAATAAAAATAATAATAAATGTTATCGTTATAGTATACCTGATAAGGAGATCACTTTACACTTGAGTTCTTTTAATGAGTTACAGAACCAACTTTCGCACGGCCAGTATTCAATCCATGCACGTTATAAACGATTAATAAATAACTGTTGCAAAACTCACGGCAACACCTCGCCGTTACACGAATATTGTGTTAAGAACGGGAGGGACACAGCTAGCCGCCACTAAAATTATTGATTTACAAAACAACAAAAGATATAAAACGGGCCGGGTGCACACCCCCGCGCCGGCCGAATCGATCAGAATGATAATTGTCGCGCACAAAGACTAGTGACTACTCACCTAGACAGTCGGAATGCACACACACATAAAACAACAACACACAATTTATGTCAACAATGTTTTGGATCACGACGCTCAATACACTAATTAGATGTGTTACGACACTTATTTATATTGTTTTTATTGTGTTTAACTGTTAATTAGTGCGAATTAAAACCGATTTGTGTGTCGGAGACGCGAGCAATTCGACGTTCGCTAGCAAGATGGCCCCGCGCCGCGTATGCCGCGCGGCGCCCGCCCCCCCGCGCGTCGCGCGTACGTGCAATGAAAGATAGGTGGCCGGTACACGAGGCGCGAGCAGAACGGACGCCCGTCCCGAGATATGTCGCGAGCTCTACCTGTGTTATACAATAATGCATACATTTTACGCACCTTCGATTATTTCACAGCGGCAAACAGATTACCTGAGATTTTAGCATAGTGAAACTTACGGTGTTCATTTTATCAACCAATATAACTTAACTTTATATAATAGAGCGGTTATGTATCGTGTATTAAACCATTCATAATGTAATTAAATAACTAGATAATATTATGTGGTCGCGTTGTTCGGTTTACTCATTTCTTTCCCAGTAGGCACTTAAGATACATGGTATAAGTTAATTATTATAATAATTGTAACAGAACCGCACATTTGGTCACTGAAGAAGTGTGTCTTTGCACGGCTTGCTTTATAAATATATTTTGCATATAGAGCATTTTTATCCTACATTAACCATCAGATAATAAACACCAGTTTATTTCACAGTCAAAGTACTTATTCATGTCCATAATAAAACATCACACTCAACTCAATACACTAGTCTAGATAAACATCAAAGTATCCAACTGACGTTGATTTACGAGCGAAATATCTCGCGACGTATCGTGGGACGGTTCACTACTCGCGGGCCGACCGCAGTTCTTTCCCTTCACACCGCTTTGCCCGTGCCGAGACTCCCCCCGCTCGCCCGCCCTGTCCTCTGCCTACCGACCTCTTATATACTGCTCTCTTTACAACAGAAAAAAACACCAATTTCCGAAATTCCCGAAGCGGACCGCTCTCTCGCTCGCGGCAGACCTAAGATGGCCGACGGCTTCCATTTTGATCGCAGATTACAACGCGTCGCGTCCCCGTGCGCTCAAAGCCTAACCGATGTAGCGTCCTGTAGTTCAAACACGCTTTATACACTTATCGCACATGTTTTTAGGCTATTTTTTCGCGTCCAATACGACGGTGGCGTCGTTTTTTGCCGTTTGTATATGTATTTGCGTATGTTGGCATGTCAGATTGTTTGATTGTTATTGTATTGATTCGGCGTGCGATGTGAAAGAAAGTCCATCTAAACGTTCGTGTTAAAATGTAGCGGTCGGCAATAGTCTATGGTTTTGTCTCTTTTCGCCGGTACGGTTGTTACCTGTGTTGCGTTGTGGGGACAGAATGGCGTATAGACCTCTTTGTACTAAGCGATGAAACAATGAAATGTAGATAAGAATGATTAACTACGCTAAACTCGCTTCTATTACTAATATATATCGAGCGAATTTAGTTTGTCATTCCCGGTTTAGCAGCTTGGATAACACGGAAATTAGGTTCAATTCCCGGTATAATCAAAGCGAGTTCGCTTGTTTTGCCAGAATCGATTTTTCCCGGAATTTGGGATTGCAATCAGTATACTATTGATTTTTATATACAACACCACGATAAGGTTTACTTCATAAAACTTGAAACATGACGAGTCAAAATAAAGTCTGTTATTTACTTCGATGATAAACAAATAAGTATTAATTTAGAAATTGGTGTTACAAAAGCAAATCGAGTATATAATTTCTATCCTCTGATATATGCGTGTCTTTATCTTTTAATAATACCAGACAATTTCGTCGCATAGTAATTTCTGTCCTTACATCACATAATCACAACCAAAAGGTTTTTAATACTTCAACAAAAAAAAAAAACAACAGATACAACTATAAAGCACTCGCTTTGTTAGTAGATACAACCAAAGTTAGGACCTCTGTTGACATACGGGCCTTCCTGTTTACCCAGCTAGGGTGCTAGCGTTATATTTGTCTTTAGTTACGAATCGTGGCGGGAACTACTGCCTTTTAGTGGCAAATTGCTATGAGGGAAGATTTAGAGCCAAATTCTTTTAACATCAAGACTACCTCATTGGTCTAGTGGTCAAGCGCGACTGCTAAGCGTGAGGTCTTGGGTTCGATTCCCGGGTCGGGTAAAGTGTTATCGGGTTTTTCTGTATGGAAATTCTCAGTAGCAGCACGGAGTCTGGAACTGTGCCCGGCAGATGGCAATTGGCTAGCCCCCTATTACATGGGACTCTGGGAAATGTGGGTGTACATATATAGTACACCTCTGCCTAACCCTTCGGGGAATACAGGCGTGATGCTATGTTATGTGTTCTTTAAACATTACATAACTAATTTTACCGACACGAAAGCAAGAAAAAGTATTTATTATTGACTTGCAAAGACAACAAAAGGATTGTCTTCAAACCGTGTGAGGTATTCGAAATACCGTACTAAACACAGCATCACGCCAGTATCTTCTGAGGGGTTATGCAGAGAGTTTCTTGCCGGTTCTTCTTCAACTTTCTGTCTCGCACAATAAAACTGTGGAACGAACTGTCGCCTGCGGTATTTCCGGGCCAATACGACCTTCAAACCTTCAAAAAAAGAGCGTACTCCTTTTTAAAAGGCCGGCAACGCACTTGTGACTCCTCCGGTGTTGCGGTTGTCCATGGGCGACGTTAATCGCTTACCATCAGGCGATCCGTCTGTTCATTTGCCGCCTATGCCATAAAAAGGACCAACTTTTTTGAACCGTGCAACTAGAGTCCTATAACGTTTCATAAGTGCCTGTATTAGGTTTATTTGAAATAAAAACAATTCTATCTATCTCTATCTACACTGACATTTCGCCGATGACGTAAGTCACATATAAAAGGTTGTTCTTACTATGTACCAGGCGCAATCCTAAACTTCAGGCTGCTACTGAGAATCTCCATAATACTGTCCGATCTTGGAATCGAACCCGACGCTTAGCAGTCACGCTTGCAATTGCTAGACCAATAAAGCATGCGAGACAGCCCTACTAAGATAAGTACAGTCAGCATCAAAAATATGTATACACGTAGCGAAATTCAAACGCTTATTTTTGGAAAGGTATTGGTTAAAATCATAAAATTTAAATGGCCATGTGTTTTTATGTACAGTACGTGTACGTGTATGCTGACTGTCTTTAGATTTAACATCAAAATAATCTACACTCTTAATCCACGGGTTTTAAAAGGGCCATATTGAACAAATCATCTTCATTTATCCATAATAATAGTCAAATTGATGATTTTTGATTATGAACCTTACGATGATAACATTAAGAGTCATCGCTTGAGTGTATTTTTAACCGACTTCAAAAAAAAGAGGAAAGGACTTCAATATTCTTCAACTACTATATTGTATAATAAAAGATTTATTTTTTGCCTTTTAGTTATTAGTTTTGTTTTTGAGTTTTTTGGAGTCGGTTTTTATTTTTTGTTATGACATTATTTATTACTCATTTAAAGTGGCCTTTTTAACCTTGAAAAAGTTGTATGTTGGCCACTAAATTGACTTAGATTTTCAGGTTCCTTCAGTTTCAGGTTTCATAAGTGTCACATCTCCGGATAATTATATTTCTTGAAGGGTAGGCAGAGGCTACGTTCATACAGTTCTCCGTAACGGTGGTGAGTCACACCCTTACGATAGGGGACGAGCCGTTTACTGGACAATTTCCAACCCCGGGCTACAAATGGAAATTCCTAACAGAAAAATCCGTTAATTTAATAAATTAAATTACTTTTCACATACCCCAAACTTTTTGGTTTGATTTTATTGTTTACTTTGCAAATTCTACTGCTGAACTTAGGCTCTCCCAGAGGTCTCTCTCGTAGTCGTAAAGAGAAGGCTGATGCCCTTTTCCCATAAGCCTGAGTCACCTTAATGACAGCTTCTGGAGGAGCTGGGTGACCTACTTAGAATAAATAAAAAACGAATAAGTGTTGATTGGTTTCTCAATGTATTGCCAAAAGCCTACGATTTGCACAGAGCGAATGAAAATGTGTATTGTGTGCAAGGAGCCTAATGCCTGTTATTCTAAATTCAATTTCTTTTTTAAATAAAACATTCGTCTACTCGGATTTCCGAATTCGGAACTTGAAAATCGCGCCAAAGATTATCCGTACCGACGAACCACAGATAATCTAGATGCCAGTGCATCAAGGCACAGATTATAAAGTCCATGTATCGATATTATCGATAGCAGATTGATTCGCTGTCTTGACAGCAAACGGTCACCACATATGCGAGGTTATTGCTCCCGTTGAGGTGGTACGACCAGCTTACAAGACCTGCCATAGCTCTTATGATCCTTTTTAAATTGGATCAAGTTACAGCGGACATATTTGACGGAAGTTGACAAAGATGCGTAGAGTGTATTACATTGGTATTATCAGTTTACTTTTTTTATTTAGGATATGTCAGAGGAATTTTTAAAACCAGTTATAAGTTTAGTTCTTTGGTACTCCTTATTCTTTTATCGGCACAAGTTGTTCTTAGGTTATCGTAATTAAATCTCATTAGGGGGCCGATCAGGTTTTACTGAGATCTCTAAACTGCCAAGAATTTTGTGAACATTATCTAGAGGTGCGTTAGAAAAAGGATCGTGAGTTTTAACGAGGCGATATGACTGTAAGCCGTTGAGTTTTTAAATACCATAGAGTTTTTAGAGAAGAATTTTTATTATTTTTACTGATTGAGACAAAATAAAGTACTGTTTATTTTTTATTTGTTATTAGGATGATAAAGTGTTTTAAAAAGACATAAAATTATTGTTTATGGCTTCTAGAGCATGTAAACAACTTTGTTGTAAAAAGGGTATCACCGTATGAATAAGTATAATTATTAACTGCTTGTTAAATTAATTACAATCGGCGTGAAGTTAATAGTCTCACATATAGGACGGTAAATAAATTAAACTAATAACTGAGTAGGGTGTGTATTTTTTGCATGTAATAGGATATTATGATGCAGCTGTCGCTGATTGTATGTGTGCCGATGTACGGTGACTACGTTGTTGTCTAATATGTGGATATTCTTAGTTTTGCTCAGTCAAATTTATTTACACAAATAATAATAAAATTAAATATTTAGTGTCTCATAAAGTCAACAATTGCTGATGTAAGCATTTCATTAGTCAAGGTATTTTCTTTTTGACATTTTTCTCTCGCAGTTATCTCGAGTTTACTGCTTACTCGGGTTAATGGCGAGACCAGAAGGGACTCCAGCCGAGAAAATTAAATAATATTAGCAACAGTGCTAAGGGTGTCCCATAGTGGGACTCGAACCTCGCCTTAGGGCGTTGCTGGGGGACAGACAAGAGAAGACTTGCTGGATCTGACTGTGTCAAGTTATTATTGTTCGTCTTGTGTATTTATCAGGCTTGTCCTTCTTAGCTCGCCATCGGTCTTTCGGAAGAAAGGAAGTAAGTCACGCACTGGTTGGCCTGAGATGTTTTGGGGGCCATTTTGTTTCTTTATTACGTCATTTTCGTCTATTATCCGAACGTCAGAACCGTGGTGACCGTGGTGAGTGTCAAGTTCACCATATATTAGGAGATTGAGTATTACTAGTTAGATTTTGTCATCGGTATAATGTTGAAACGGGCTCTTAACTTTATATTTAAGATAGTTATTGTTGTATTAAGATAACTACTTTGTTTGCGTTAATTTTACAGTTGCCAACTAGGTTTTATTTTTAACAACATTGCTTGAGAAACAGCTAAGTAATAAACAATATTACCCTTAATTACAATGTTTATTATTTCTGTAATTATAGGGCTTTAATAAATGCTGTATATAGTACTTTTATTGTAGACAATAGAATATAGATACAAATAAGGCCCATTTTATCATGAAAATCATCAATAGTATAAAGTTTTTATGAACATTAACGGTTAATCAATATGCGCTGGGAGTCCTTGAAGAAACGGTTTTAAAGTTATTTGTACATTAGTAGGCCACTGTTGTGTATTGTTTTGTTGTATGTAAAAATGAACAGTAAAAAAATGCCAAGCAGGCCGAGGAGACATTGTGGCCGTGGCGGGCGTTGAAGATCTTTTTCATTGGGACAAACAGAAGAAAAGTTTGCCTATAGCTAGTAAACCGGACCTAGAATGACTGAAAGGTAGTTATTAGGGATGTTACGGAGCTTCGACTCCGAATCCGACATGTCGGAACCTCCGATTAAAATTACACCTCCGAATCCGGCTCCGGTTCCGATATATCAAAACGGAGGTATATATCGGAGTTACAAATTATGACTTGCTATCGCTGCAGCGCTACCGAGCGCTTTCTATGTGACACTGACATCTGACTGAGTATATGTGTTCTGTGCAACTGATGAACGAAGAGTGAACGAGTTGCGACAAGTTTTTTATTTTTTATTTATTTACATTTTTAATTCGTAGATTTGCTCCGACTCCGATTCACCTCCGACTCCGCGGAGGTCACTACGAGAACCTCCGACTCCGATTCCGCCTCCGATAAATCCACCTCCGTAACATCCCTAGTAGTTATCATAATTGAAGATAGTTTTTAACATAACAGTATCTACATGTATTGGCACAGATGTTCTGTTGAACATCCGTCATTTTGCTGATGCTGGAAACTTATTGCCATACCAGACATTCCCGTACTCCAAGCTGCGATTAGGAATTTCCGTATAGAAAAACCCAACATATTTTCCTCGACCTGGGAATCGTACCCAGAATCCGAAACTTAGTAGCCGAGCTTGCAAACAATAGACCAATGAGGAAAAGATAATGTTTTTTATTTGATATTAGTCCTTAACCCACAAATCGGCAACTTGGCATTTCTATCAGAAAATCATAAGTTACTTTTATGCCTATAGACGTGTTTATGGTACCTAGCAGTCTGGAATAACGATGCGTTACAATAATCGTATTAAAAACACGATCAAAATAATTACATTAAACCTCGCTTATTCGTAGAATGATTTCAAAAATAGATGTGAAATACGTCCTTGCGTTGGCGGAATAACGCCCCCGGGAATGAGACTTCGTTTGTGATTTTACATGTTTATTTTTAGCCAAGGGTTGAGTTTTAAATTAAATATGAAGACTTAAGACTGTCTATTGCCGAATAAAGACTTCTTTCAAAAATTTTGATGGTGTCTATCAATGCAAGTCTATCAAATTTTGAGGATAAGAACTAGAAACCTGAAAGCCTGGAACAAAACGGTTATCCGCCTAGTTGTGCCTAGTTCAGCGATTTAACTAATATTTTAATTCTGATTCCAGGACTGTCTCAACAAACACCAAATACTTAGCCACCCTACACTCTTGACATAACATCATGTCATTGAATTTTAAAATATATCGTTGAACGAAACATTCCTTTTTTGAATTCCTTAAAACTGGAATCTTTTGAAATCATTCTCGTTAATCTTGATTATATTATTGATGCCCAAGTTCTGATATTGTATTTGAACTTGAAATCTTTTGACGTACGAATAAAAATGGTGATTGAAGGAAAATATTAGGCAGGGTTAGTTCTAAAATCAGTTTAGTATGCATTTTATTTAAAATATGTATAAGCCAAACTATGTATGTATGTCTGGCACATGTGGCTTCCCTGGTTATCCATTGTATCTACTAGTTCTATTTTACATTAGATTCGCTTTACATGTCTCCACATTCTCGTTGCTTCATATTTTTTATACAGTTTGTACTTTATAAGTTTTATTTTTATTTTTTATTCTATACACTTTTATGTTCTATAACTTGTACCTACTGCGTTACCTCATTATGCAATATAACGTTTTGGTAAGTTTGTTTTTCCTTATATAATGCATGTTAAATATAAGATTATTAATTGTAAAATAACTTATTATTTTTTGAAAAGAGTATCCATGGTGGAGTTTCTTGCCAGTCTCTTCTCCATAGGACCTACCCTGTTTTGGAACCGTGCACTAGAGCCTCGACTTTTTAACAGTGCCTACAAAGGAGTTGAAATAAAAAAAAATGACTTGATTATGCTATGAATGGAACTGGTTTTACTCTAGTTTTACCTTAAACTAAGATTCATTCATAACTACTATTCAACTGAACTATTATTCATATTATAAGATCTGTAGAACACAATTTTTCAGTAAAATATTAAAAATTGAACGCGCTCAAGTTATTATTTCCATTTACGGATATCTATTGCGCACAAGATGATTTAAATTATTTATTCTTGGACTCTATGGTTCATAGACAAAGACACGACATAAGTAGTGGGCATAATACTCTGCTTTTAAATATCGTTTAAATAAAATAACAAGCTGTCAGATTGATTGTTTGAAATTGGAACGGAGCACAGGAGCACAATGTATTTATTACCCAAACGGCGCGTCTGGCCGTGTATCCATACTAGATTTAACTTATGTATGGATGAATCGGTTCCCAAACTAGTATCAATCGATATGCAGTAATGCTGATAAAGTGAGAGACAGCGTACATCCAGAGGTGAAGCGACCTCCATAAATATTGATTTTATGTGAGAGGGCGGCGGCCGGCAGGGGTGGCGATCGTATTTATTTGTTTTAAATTTTATTACCTCTCGAGGGTTACCATGAAGTCGTTTTGCTGTCAGATTTAGCGCGGCTGTTAAATTGGTCTGTTCAAACGTACATAAGCACGTCAGTGACGTCATAGTACACATTGACGAGACTATATAAGTTTTTGTCCCGGAAACAAAATTGAATATTGTGATTTTATTTAAATTTCTGTGCGCGATAGATCTATCACAATTTCACTTTTATTAAAAGCTTCTACTAACCCACACCTGGGCAAAGGAGATTTCTTAAATTTTTCACGATCCCTCTGTATTTGGCCAGAAAAACAGTCTCCGTACTCTGCATTGATAACATCAGAATCACCGGAACCCATAAGGAAAACCGCAATGCTTAGATAACCGTTATAATATGTACAATGGCACCATAATGGCATGTAATGGCGTTCATTCAACTCAAATTATTTTGAAGTAAATAGCCACTGTAGTTGTTTGTGGTCCACAGTGAACCAAACCCGGTTACCCTTTCGAAAGAATTATATTAGGTGATCGACGGAAAGAGCTTTATTTATATATGAAGGAAAGAAAGAAAAATTATTACAGGCACGCATTACAAAAAAAAAACAATAATAACAATAAAAAAAAGAAACAATAATAGTACATATAGAGTTATAAACATATGACATTGTTTCGGCAGGCGCTGGAGATTTCCATAACCTAGTTCACTAACTCCCCATCACGAAAGCCCAAGTAATTTTTCTCCACAAGTTCTGCAATAATCCTGCACACCCAAGGATTGTGTCCTTGGGTGCATTTCTATAATGCAAACAGGGATAATCGCTGGGTATGTCACCATAACATTTGCATTAAAGCTGTCTGAAAGGGCCTCTACGTTTTGGCTTCGGCTCCACGCACGCCTTCCAAACGTCCGGGACTCTGTAGTTCCGTGCAAGGAGGAGGGTACATACAAAGTCATAATATACTTATAATATTTTTGGTGCCAGCTATAGGACCCCTTGTTCAGCTGTATGCTCAAATACAGCTTATTAAGCAGTATTACAGCACTGTTTTTCAACTCGGGGCCCAGAAGACGAAATAATTTTATGAAGATATCGAAACTGCTGACGGACCCTGGGGTATCAGCACCTAAACCTGAATCTTACTGACAGGAAACTTGGCCATTCCGTCACAAGACGGCACAAAAGTGGGAGTCCACTTCCATCCTAATAGGCCTAATAGGTTCGAAAGAACAGTGTGCTGATATTGCCAGTAACTCTGGTCACCAGAACAAGGAGTATTCATGAGGATTTGAACACAAAAATAAAGATCCGTTATTGTGAAGTGTGGTGTCTTGATTTTTGAAGGTGTTCAGAGGCAAAAACTAGTATTCTATTACATGTAAAATCAGAAAATGACGCTGTATAAAGTAGGAACTTACTTAAAGCAGTTTAGGTCTACTTTACTCTTGACAATGAATCAGATTGATCAGTAGGATGTCAGTTCGCTGCGAAGACTAGCGCCGAATTCATCATCAGCGGATTTCGACTGAACTAAATGGGAGTAGACAAAAGAACTACATTGGAAAAGAGCTGGTCTATTTTTTGACCTATTCAGCAGCTTCTTGCATTCAATATAAAGTAAACATCCAAAGTTCCCCCCCTAACAACCCGCTGGGAAACCGCTGGATGAGGGCAGCCGAGGACCGGTCGATGTAGGACATGGGGGAGGCACATGTCCAGCGATGGACGTCGTTCAGCTGAGATGATCGAAAATTTCAGAAAATTTCACAACCCTTTAACATAACATTAAATAAATAATTTTAATCGCTTACGCACACCCCTAGACCGCACAGTCAAAGCCCGCGGGATGTCACACGTCTGAGGCCAGTGAGATGTGAGAAGGGGACGGCAACACACCCCCAGTAGGAGAGAAAGAGACAACTATATGTCTCCCGTTTACCCCGCAACCGTACTTGGGTAATTCTTTTTACTCAATAGGTAAGTTGGGTTATATTGTATCCTTTTTTGTTCTTATATTATAGATTTTTGGCGGGATTTAATTGTAACATAAGTTAGCATTACGCCTGTACTCCCTGATCCCTGCAGATGTGTATACCCATACCCACATTTCACCGATGCCGTTATTCAGTCCCATGTAATAGGGAGTCACCTCTGGCCATCTACCGGGCACAGTTCCAAATTCTGTGCTCCCAGACAGAAAAGCCCAATAACACTTCGCCCGACCCGGAAATCGAACTTAGGACCTCATGCTCAACAGTCTCGCTTGTGACCACTAGACCAATGAGTAAAAAAAAGCATTCGTTTTTGTTTGTCGACATGGAAATCGCTCATGCCGTAGTGGAAATATTTGCCAGTCAGAAATGGTGGTATCGAGCCTGACTGCCCAGGGTGCGCCGAACAATCCCAAGATATCATCTCGCGCACAGAACTTAAAAAACTTCGAACACAACCCGCAAATCATCTCTAAAACCACTGCCCTCTTTCTAATATTAATCGCGTAATCTTAATCCCAGCATCAAAATAACTAAGTGATCGATGGCCGAGATTACGTTTGACCTCTAACAGACAAAGGTCTCAGCTATAGACGGGTGTCCTTTACCGAGCACCCGGGACTTTACAAAGTATCGTTTAATACGCAATGCGGAGTTTCGGAATACACTGAAGTCTGAACTAATATTAAATTGTTGAGTATATTTTATTCGTGACTATGTTCGCGTTGATTACAGATATAATATATGTATATGTATGTGTATTTTGGTATCTATTTTTCTATGCAAACTTCACTACATTAGGTATAACACACGTAAAGAGAAGATTTTTGAAAAATCCCTTCTTGTGTTAACACTTCACGTTATAAAGAACGTATGTTTCAAACATTTTTCTAACTTCAGTGTTGTCTAAGATCAGATAAATGGTTACAACAGGCTAGAACAAAGCATTTAACTGCTGATCATGGGCTCTGCATTGGCCGCTGGAACAGCAATAAAGAGCTATTCTTTTATTAGTATCGCCATCAACGATAGTGATAGCCGCAGAAAATACCTATATAAAATAAAACCGTTGTGTTTTGTTTTATTTTCCATAGTGCCGGCGGCGTTCGCTTCGCGTAACACAAAAAGCTGTTTACAGGAATTGGGTACATATCCTGGACGGATACAAAAATACATATTTAATTTGGTTTTAAGTCTGAAAATCATGGATTAAATTGGTCCAGAGAAAATGATAGATATCAGCTAAGTTAGTAATAAAACATCAAACATGAGAAATAGGTAATTTACTTATATTTTTTGATACCTACGACATTATTTTGGTGATCGCTTATCTTTGACTGGAGTTATTAGGTTTGAATAAAATGGCTTTTGTTTAAAATTCCACCTATTTATTTTTATAATCCAGCTATTCACGTCTGCCCGATATGATCTTCATAAATTTTAGATAATCGTAGTTTAGATTTACTTACCTACAATCGTCCGGACATTTGAATGTCGTCAACATTTGATTTCCTAGTCTTATGGAACTATATTTAAGTTGTTATTTAGCACTAGCATTCTAATATGTATATTATTATTATAATGTAACAGAAAACATACGAAAAATACGTTATTTATATAACCAAAAATATAAAACGATTTTTTTAAAAGGATTAACTCACCGATGTAGTTTTCCGCACTATCTGAAGCACTGGATTCACATTATCACGTAGTGTTCAGTCATATAATTTGACTATCACAAAATAATCACAACAAATGAACGATGCACACAATAAACACCGAGCGAAATAAAATAATAACACAACAAGAGAGACCGACAGACGACGGAGGATGTAAACCGAATTTTACAGAATCACGCAAAATAACGACATCTATTATTTAAGTTTAGCAATAATTACAACAGTATACGTTTATGAAATAACCAAGAGATGGCAGTCGTAAAGTATATTATATTATACAGTAGATGTCGCTAGTTGATAGGTTTATCATTACGAAAACTTTATTAGTTCTGCTACTCGATAATAGATGTCGGATTAAAAATAATAATATATAAAAAAAATATTTAAAAACAAAATTTAACAAACCATTTCAAGCAAAATTAATAAGTTATACATGATGGAAAGAACCACAAATTATGACTGCTGTGCGATAGGTGCTCTACCTCTTGGGGCAAATGCTATAAGATTCAAACATACATATACTCGGTTTATCCTACACCACCGCCAGTTCTGCTTACCAGTTCTAACTGACCCACTTGGCACCGTTTAAGCTTCATCTTATAGTAAGCCGAAATTGCACGTTCAAGCATAAGCTTATTTATTGAACTGGCGCCAAATGAAAAAGTGTAGAGTAATAAATGAATACATTATAAAATCAGTTGTCCTAGCATATTGGTATCCACTTCTAGTTGGATTGGTGCACTAGTCGCTTAGGGTACAATGACTGGATGATTATAGTGGTTTTGTCACTAGTTTCTGTACTACTAAAGTAGGTTCTTTGCATATAAAGATGCCCCGCTGAAACACCGTCTTGTACTTAACTATCAAAATTTGTTCTCGTAGTAGATCTTGCAATTAAAATATAATATGGTCTTTAATAATAATAAGTAGCTAAATCAAAAATAATTATCAACAATACAAACCGTGCCAATAAAACAATCATTCACCACCGCCATCTATGACCGAGTAGCCGGACCAAAATGACGTCACAACAACGTCGACCAACCGGTTCGGACAAGTTGCACGGTACCGTTGGGATCAACGACCTGCCACGCGTTTTGTTTACGCGGGAAGCAGATACAAATCCGGTGGATTGTGAATTTGGTGAGATTTTTTAAATTCACACGTAGTTATGGCTTGTAAAAATAAAAATTAACTGGGTAACGTTAGTTTTGAGTTTTTGAGTTCAAGAAACTTTATATAACGGATAGCTGTTACTTTTTCGCCGTCCTTGAGTGAAATAACGAAGACACTTCAATGTTATACATTTTTATTCAATGAATTTGCTAGCAAAACGGCTTAACGTCCTTTTTACTAACAGTTAAACAATTCGCAATTGTTCATACGATAGAGGGCAGGCGTATCGGCATAAATCGGTCGTTTTTCCTATTTCTATTTTGTCTAATTTTCCTATCAAGTCCCAGACGTGACTTACCCTGAGGATCCAACTCAGAAACTCAGCAAAATTACCTTTAACTTATTTCTGTCAATATCGTATTGTACTTATTTTTGACTTTTTTTTTTACATTTACTAAAATGTGCGCAATTGAAACCTTTAACGATCACGAATCTGTTACCCAAACGTGATGATTATGTTAATAGCATCACGCCTGTATTCCTCGAAGGGTTAGGCAGAGGTGTAATGCATATTCACATTTCATTTCACATATCCCATTTGTTAAGTCTCATGCAATAAACGACGCGCCCATTGCTTCTTCTTCTCGTGTCGATAGCTAATCTCAAATTTGTCCAGCCCAAAACATGGAGAGCTCGACTGCACTTGAATTGGTCTCCATGAGATCCTCCGCATTACAGGAGACAGGGCAGTAAGCTCACAACAGCAGGTGCTCCATTGTCTATGTAGCGCCGTAGGCACACCTATCATCCTGAGAGAACCCCCACCTCTGCCGGTTTTTCTGACACCTTGAGCTTATTGAGGGGCTCAGTGCCGGATTAACCACGTAGCATGAGTAGCAATTGCTACGGGCCTCGCGCAAAATGTGGCCCCGCGTATCCAAACCCTCCGCTTCAGCGTAACTTTTTGGGTGAAACTTATTAAGAAAATATAACACTTTTTGTAGATCTTGTGCGTTTACCGTATGAAAAGTCACTATATACTTAAGAGGCCATAGCAGATCAAGGGCCCCCGATAGAATTCTCTACAGGCCCCGCGTTTGCTTAATCCGGCACTGGAGGGGCTTCCAGGCTATCCCGGTCGTGGAAGATGATGTCGTGGAGGCAGATGTTCCGCTAAGGGTAATAGGGTATCAAGCGGAGGGAACTTTTTAGTCCACAGTTCTATTCTAGCCTTATGGGTTTTCGTAGGTGGCCATGGCGTGTGTGAGGAAGTTGCAGCGACTCTTAAGTCGCGGTGGAGGGGGAGGCACAACTCCAAACACTGCTGCTGTTGAGGATTTCAGAAAACCCAAATAACTTCTACCCCACCTGGCAATCGAGCCCAGGATCTCAAATGGCATGCTCAACAGCCGCGCATGCGATCACAGGAACAAAGAGACAGGCGTATTGGTTTGTTAGAAGTCAGAATATACTACACTGTCTTTTAACAAATGTATGCCATAATTAAGGCGTTGTTAATTATATAATTAGTAGTTAGATGTGTACCGTTTACCGTATGAGTTTTAAATATCAATAATTAAAATGCAAATTCAATCGATTGTGTTGTCTAATTATTATTTATAATTAGTATATTATTCGGCGGTCAGATGAGCGGAGTACTTTTTTGCTACGGTAAAACCTGAGACTGTCACAAAAGACCTGCCTTTGCCCCGGATTGAGAGGTCCAGGGGGCAGAAGCTCCGGTCAGGGGCCCGGGGCGGCAAAGCTGACAGAGGCTAGTTTAAGAAGTTGATGTAATTTTACAAGCTTTTTATTCAGTTCATATTTTTATGTGTGTTTATGTTTATTTAGTTAAAATCTTGCAAGTGAAATTTAAATTCGACTTAAATAAACATACTAGAATATGGATATGGATGAGGAAGATTAGCAGTAGTAGACATTTTATTTTAAAAATTGAAAATTACCGGTTCAGGCTGGATTTATTTATTCGTATTTTATCTGTATGGGACCTCCCGACTCCGAACCACCTCTTAGATAGCTACTGAGCATATTTTTAAAGCCTTGTTTAGTATTTGATCAAGGGAACATGGAGGCATTTGGAAGCCCCCCAGAACCCGAGGCCCGGGACGGGCCGACCCTTCCGCCCCTCCGTTAGTCCGCCACTGCTCCGGTAGCCTATTTACCGATGTAGCAATCAGTTTGCGACAGAAGTAGATCGTGTGATAGCTACTGTCAAACGTCATTTTTGTGTCATATATGTATTGGCTGACAATTTGGCTGTTGTCGTGTGGCTGTCGCCTTGCTGTCGCTTTTTTTACGTAATTAGGCTGCGGGGCTCACCCATAATATTATAGAATAGAATATATCTTTATTTCATGTAAGCGAGACTTTAGGCGCACGGTTCCAAATAGTAGGCCCTATGGAGAAGAACCGGCAAGAATCTCCACGGAAACTCTTTTAAAATAATAGATCTTACAATCTTTGTTTGGTACATTGTTGTGGTAAGAAAATCCGAGAATAATGTAATTCAATGTGTGAGATAAAATACCAGAAAAAATAAATGAAAACCATAATAAGATTGCCTCTACATAAGATTGTCATGGCATTTACAAGTTGACCAGTCCCGGCAGACGGCACCCGTTCACGAGCATAGTATGAGTTTTTAGTATTGTTTCGATATTCTTGTATATTTATTTGGTCATGTAGAGAGGATGGATGAAATCCGATTAACGAAAGGGATTTATAGCGCGGTTGTTAGTGGAAATGTCAGGAGACGTCCTAGAAGGACATATACGGACCTTATTGGTGATATCCTTCAAAAAGGCCAGGTGAGCAATACAACCGGCGTTCATGTATGAATCGATGCATGAATGTAGATGAAGCAAAAGGGTGGTGTAGGGAACGGAACGCCACATGCTATGTGGCGTTCCGTGTTTCTGCCTACCCCCATGGGAAAAGGGCGTGACATTCTGTGTATCTATGTTCTTTGTATATTACATACGCTTAGCGTAACTCTCAAACCGAAATAAAATAGTTATATAAAGGTATTATATCCTAAACAATTACAAAACTTAACAGCGTTTACAAGACTTTTCTGATAAAAAATTACCTGAACCGTGAAACTCGCATATGGGCCGCGCGGGCCATTACGTCATCCATCATAACATAGCATCACGTATTCCTTAAGGGTTAGGCAGAGATGTACCATTGTACACCCACATTTCACCGATCCCCTTATTAAGCCCCATGTTTTAGCGGGCGAGTATTTTCCTACCAGGCTCAGTTCCAAAATCCGTACAAGAATAATTCAATAACGCTGCCTGCCTAGGGATCAAACCCAGGATCTGACGCTCTACAGTCGCAGTTCCGACCACTAAACAATTATCCAAATAATTAACAGAACTCCGACTTACAAATGAGTTCGTAAAAAAATATTATGGAGACTTTAATATTATTTCCTCTGTACATACATATTGGTTATAAAAATGTCCGACTATAAAATATTTGATTGGATTCGTTCTCACTGTAGTTCATTGTAACTCTGCTAACTAGTTGAGAAACTTGTTAATATTATACAGAGTGTTGTTTTAGTCATCTGCATTAATTTAAAAAGGGGTGAGTTACAAATCACATACAAATTAAATAAATTGTTTTCACTGCCTCACTGGTCTAGTGGACTGCTGAGCGTAAGGTCCACGGATCGAATCCGGGTCGGCAAAGTGTTATGAGGTTTTTCTGTATGGAAATTCTCAGTAACAGCGGAGACTGGAACTGTGCCCGGTAGATGGCAATAGTCTCGCCCCTATTACATGGGATTCACGGCATCGGCGAAATGTGGGTGTGAAACAGTTTAACCCTTCGTGGAATACAGGCGTAAGGTTACCTTATTTAAACAAATTGAGCGGTAATGCAATTCTTATTGGGGCATTGTGAAGAGTGGTGGGGGTTGGTCCGTCATGTGCGGGCATTAGGATGCTTGGTAAACCTGCTTATGTGGTTGCTCTTCAACTGTCTTCGCGACCCACACAAGACTCTCGACATTTCATAAGTTCCTGAATTTGGCTTACATGAACTAAAGATATACTATATTCAAATTATCTATGATCAACGGTTTGTGGACTGAGACTGAGACTTTAAGATTGAGACTGAAAAAATAGATGGCGCAGTGGATAAGCGATTAACTTTCTGCACCATGTGTTCGATTCCTTCATTCGGGACTGGGTGCGTGTGTATGTGATATTTATGTTTGTAAAATTTTACCCACGATACACGAGAAATCCTAGTGTGTAATCTTAGAGTATCAGTGTCTCCCAGTAATTGGTTGGCGCAGGCCAGATGGCAGTCACTTCGTGTTAAATATTTATATGTAACAGATCTGGTTAGACCGGGAACCGACTCTAAACACAGTTGGAAAAAAGGCTAGGCAGATAATAAATAAATTTAACCTATTACTGTTCCACTGTTGGGCAAGGGTCACTTCTCAGAATGAGAATGGGTTAGGCCTTAGTCCACCACGGTGGGCCGATGCGGGTGAGCAGACTTCACACACTTAAAGAAACTTTATGGAGTTCTTTCAGGTGTGCAGTTTTCTATCTATCTATCTTTGATCTTCTATTTATCTACCTATATGAATAAAAATCAATTGCCACATGTATGACGGAGCATCACTTGAGAACGGCTCGACCGATTAGGCTGATTTTTGTTGCGAGGATTGTATGAAAGATTGTTTTTTTGGAAAATACCGGAAATCTCAGAATGGTATTTTTGTATGAAAATCTCAATGATAATATAATAATTTTCCTCATTAGTAAATTGAACCCGTGGGAAGTCGGGGCGGGTCGCTAGTATACAATAACTACGGCTTCGCACGAAAGAAATTAAGAAACTGAGATTTCCATTGGATTTTCCAAAAAAAAAAACTTTCATAAAAACTTTGTCCTTACAATTGCAAAAACAACAAAAAAGAATTAGCCAAATAGGTGCAGCCATTCTGAAGTTATGCGCTTACATACATTTTTGGCAATTGATTTTTATTTATAAAGACTGCTCTGTTCTCTTGCAGAGCAAAAGGCCTCATCTTTCGACTTCTCACAAATCTCATACACACTATAAATCATTATATTTTATTAACTTAACACGATCAGACATTAACTGGTTACCGTAAGTTTAATAACCGATATTCATAGAGCAAACAATTTTGAAGTCGCAATAAAATATTTATGTGCCAACTCGAAAGTTGAAATTTTATTATATCCAGTAGCGATTAGTTTGTTAGTACAGTTAGTTGATTGCCGTGAGATGGAGTTTTTTTTTCTTTACGTTGCCCCGCACTTGGTATAATTCCTGTATCGTGGGTGCGTTTGCAAACACATATATTCACATACACAAAGACGCGGGCCCGAAACAACTAACCGGACGTCGGAGGGCGTTAAATGACCTCCGGCCCCCATGAGTTGTCGGCCTGCGGGTGGCGGATTTGGGGCTGTCCGACACTCGAGCAGCAGCAGGCCTGAGACGGTGGCGCGAGTGTGTTCCACGCGCACCTCTCTTAGAAGATGTGCAGCTATACATTAGCTGCACAATGGGACGGAGCCTGCCAGGTCATCCACTGTCGGGCTGATACCTGCCGGGGGTTCGGTGAATGCGCGAGCGAATCCCATATCTCCGGCGCTACAGGTATGCCGCAGGAACACCGTGTGGTTTTAGTCGGTAAAAGTCCGACATCACCCGTCGCCATCCCCAAGGCGGCGGGTATGCATGAGGATTTCCACAAGTAAAAAAAAAAAGGCCCGAAACAACTATCTGTAGATCATACAAATATTTGTTCCTTGCGGGAATGGAAATCGCGACACGTAGCGTAGTAGTCGATCTCTCAACTACTGCGCCAATCGTACAGTCTCCAACTGAGAACATCATCACGGTTGTATCTCCGAAGGTATAGGCAGAAATACTGTTTGTAGACCCACATTTTGCCGATGGTGTTATTGAGTCCCATGTTATAAGGGGCGACCCAATTGCCATCTGATCATCTGCCATCTATCATCATACTATGCGTGAGGTTCTTGGGTTGTCTTCCTGGTTTCGTTTCCCGTGTCGGGCAGTGTTACTGGGTTTTTCTGTATGGAAATTCTCAGTAGCAGCACGGAGTCTGGAACTGTGCCCGGTAGATGGTAATAGGCGCGGCCCCTATTACATAGGGCGATCCTCATAACGGCATCGGCGAAATGTGGGTGTACATAGTACACCTCTGCCTAGCAATTGAGGGAATACAGGCGTGATGCTATGTTATATTATGTTCAATCTGAGAATGATGTATTTGTAGTTTTACGCGGGAAGATTTTACGGTCGGCGCGGTCGCGTAGACAACCCTGGAAGCAGGGATGCGGAAAATTTAGCCTGACGGCAACCCTAAATGATCCTTAAGACTCGTAACATACTAAACGTATAATGAGCCATTGACACGTTCTCCTAAAGCCATTTAATATTTGAATGTTTGACAGTAGAGAGGATGGATGAAAGATGATTAACGATAGGGATTTATAACGCGGTTGTTAGTGGAGTAACGCCAGGAGGGTACGCCCTAGAAGGACATATACGGACCTTATTGGTGATGTCCTTCAAAAAGGTCAGGTACGCAGTACCCACAACCGGCGTTCATGTATGAAACGATGCATGAATGTAGATGAAGCAAAAGGGTTATGTAAGGATCGTAGCACGTGGCGTTCCGTACTTTCTGCCGGGTAGGCAGAAAGGCCATGGGAAAAAGGTGTGACTTTATGTATGTATGTATGTTTGACAGTATTCAATCAAAGAAATCTCTCTTTTAATGTATTATGTTAGTAGATCTAACTGTAAATATACATATAATGGCTGTTACATATAAATTTATGTATTTGAATATCAAAATAACGTTTATGAGAACTTCGACATCCGAAATATCGTAAAATACTTCACTGTAGCTTTAATAATATAAAATTCTATGTTTATTTGGGAATATAAAAAATACTTAGAATAATTATTGACTCCTCACCATGTTAGTCGTAAAACTAACGTAACATAGCATCAAGCCTGTATTCCTCAAAGGGCTAATCAGAGGGGTACTGTTGCACACATACTTTTCGTCGTGCCGTTGATGGGTCTCATTTCGAGCGTCGTGCCGTCAACCGGGTTCACTTCTAAACTTCGGGGTTCTATTGGAAATTTTCTAAATGAAAAATTCAATAAAATTGCTCAAGTTGCGACCTCATCAGCTGCGCTTGCGCCCCCTAGATCACTGACGGTATGTTTATGAAAAGGCATTCGTACAACAATTTCCATGTTAACGAAACAAAAATATTAAAAGATCTCTGACACGCAAGGTTTATAGTTTCAAAAAATTATCATTGCTCAACCAGTGACTCGGAGGCCATTAAACTCAGAAAGACCATAACATTCGCCTTTTCTGATTGAATGGCAATTTTTCAATCAATGACTTTTATATCTATTACAAATGTTCTCTCCCCATGCAAAATAACTGCAGCCTATCCAAATTTTACGATGCCAACAACCTATTCGCAAAAAAAAAACTGAAAACCGGAAACCTCCGATCATTGGCAGCAATCAAAATCGACCGTAAATCGGATTAGCCACGCGTCCGAAATCATCGTTCGATGGCAGAAGAAGATGCGAGTGGAAGAACCGGCCTTAACACCGTTACTGTTCGCATCACGAAAAAAAATACAGTTAGCTGGAGTCTCGAGCGCGCGCCGCATCGAAAAAAGCACAACCCGCCGCCACACCACATCTCTAGGACGTACCGACTCGTATCCGAACGAAAGCGCGGGAATTTTGACATTGACAGCTCTGTTGGCGCCAAACCAACTAATTCAAACTGTGAATTATTCTGTGCCGTGAACTCGTGCTAACTGTGTTAATTCAAGTGAAAATGTCTGAATTTGGATAATACATTTTTTTTTTATTTGTGGCAATAGTGACGTTTACGGATTATTATTCAGTGGTACTCCGCAAAGGATTTCTGACAAAATGCCGAGTACAATAAGAGGTAAGTTAAAAAAAAATCTTTAATACAGATTAAAATAAGCTTCATTTGAGCTCTGGAACTTTTATGTGTATTTTTCTATTTCTAAGTTCTTATTTTAAATCTCATTCGTCCATAATTTATCAAGGAATTTAAATGGACTGATGTTTGGCAAATAGTCGATTTTAATTAGACTGGAATTTTAAATATTTCTTATTGGGAAGTTGAATTTTCGCTCTGTCACATTTTAATTCGTATCGGCTATGGTGGCAGAGGTGAATGCACTTTTCCGTTGTGTTGACGGAAACAGAAGTCGTGTGAGTAACAAAGGTAACATTTGAATTTCATGCGATAAGCTCCGTGTTATAATTTCAAATTCGGAAACCGTCACTTTCAATTATGTTTCGTTTAAAAAAATATAGTTGACTTTTGAATATATCCTTTTATTTTTGGTCAAATTGGATGATATGTTGTTTTTTAATTAAAATTAATTTAAAGAAGATGCTAATATATTACTTGTGTGACATTTTCAGTAAAATATTTTATTGAAAATATAAGACTTTTGAGTTTTATTCCTACGCAAACATTTTCGTTAGAAAATAGTGACTTGTAGGAATTTAATGAATATCTTTGCCGAAAATATATGAATTTTAAGTTAAAAATACGTATATCTTACCTTAATCTATGCTTTTTTCTTTAAATTTGGAACGTCCTACTCTTTATTTAAATTCCTTTTCTACAGTGTTGCTAGGGGGCTTCGTTTTGGGTTTTCTTCTTAATCTTTTACCTACGTCGGGATTATGGAGCTATCACCAGTTAATAACTTTTCGGCATCTCCGGAGGGATTACGGGTTTTTTTGAGGTCATTACTTCAACAAGAATAATTATTTTACTCTTAGAGAATAAAAGTACTTTTTGAGGCGACATAAATGAAATCTTAATTCGAATTTTCGCTTCTTTTTTTAAACAACGAGTGTCACGTAATGTTTTTTTAAAATGGTATGAATAACGTTTAACTCGGCATTTTAATTTAGGTAACCTAAGCATAGGTAATGATTAATGACCTAGACTCCATGTTAGGAAGTCTAGAACTTTCGTCTATGGTTGTTCTATGCTTAAATAGTACATAAGTTCTCCTATGAATTCTAATCATACAAGCTCTTGGCCACAGTACATTACTGGCTTACTAAGTATTATATTAAACCTTTTCTATACTAGTGGGGCAGTGGATGTCAAAATGGGTGACATAGATCATTGGGTCTGAAAACCTATTTTTTTTTTATAAGAAATGACGTAATTTCTCTGATGCATAATTCATTATTCGCGTAGATTTCCATGCTGCTCTGATGCACGGTGACCTCATTGTATATCCTGGTGATTACCATAATCACCAACAGACTGGTGATTCGATGATGTAATCACTGAAAAGTATGTGAAGAGGTTCCTAGAGGGATGATGTCAAAGGCAGTCGTTGCCTAGTGCACTACGGGAATTCGGCCTAAAACCGAAACTTGACGACTGCCGAATTTTTCCTACCAGAGCATAAATATATTGCACATCGGCAACAAGAGTGTCACAACACTTTACATGTACTTTTTGGGAGATCACCATTTTCTTTCTTTTATAACTTATAATTCCATTTTTTTGAGTGAGTATATAGGAAAACATGCCACCTCTTGGCGAGGAATCGCATTATAATAAGGACGTTTTTTAGCAGATTAAGTTTGTGATTGCCTATCTCATGGGATCTCAATTTCGTATTTTGTGTTGCGACTCTCTCGTTGCCGATGTGCAATATCTGGAACAATATTCTGTATTCCCCCTTCTGTTTCGACTCTTTTTTATATCCACACTATTATAAATGCGAAATTTGCTGTGTCTGTCTGTCACCTCATCATGACTAAACCACTGAACCGCTTGTAATGGCACGTTACAAAAAGATAACTTGGGATCTGGAGAAGGACATAAGATATTTGTACTATACTAGCAAAACCTTATTTATATGATAAATACTGAAAACACGAAGACGAAGTCGCTTACAACAGCTAGTAGGCTATTTTTTACTTTAATTATGATGTTTATTAACCAATTACAATAATTAAACATGAGTACAAAATAGACATTAAAGAAAATAAAACTTAAAATACGTAACAAAGATCGCATCACTTTCATGAATCCTTCTGAGAGAGAATACTTTTGAGGCCCTAGTGTAAGTTTATTTTGACAAATTCGATTTACTACAACGAACGCGATCCGCGTTTGCGATCACGAAAAGGACCACTCGGAGCGCCGAACGCGTTCGATGTAGTATATCGAATTTGTCTAAAGTAACTTACACTAGGGGTACTGACATGCCAATAAAATCTTCGTCCATTCATCCGCAAACACTCGTTTGTTGGATTAGAATCCAAGAGATTATTAAGTGCAGCCAGAGTGCGAGGTGCGAGGGACTTAGCACGTGCAACGGTGCCACACACAGGGACAGAAAAGTTATATTAGACTAGACCAGTTACATTCTACAACCACTAATGAAGAAAGAAACGTGACGTTACGAATGACAGGAGCTAATGTCAGTTCAGTTACTTTTTTTGGCGTTTATTTTTTATATCGTTTGTACATTGTACACTTGTCTGTGTTTTATACGGAGTCTGGAACTGTGCCTGGTATATGGCAATAGGCTTGTCTTCTATTACATGGGGCTCAATAGCGGCATCAGCGAAATGTGAGTGTAGAATAGTACCCCTCTGCCTAACCCTTCGGGAATACAGGCGTGATGTTATAATGTAAACAATAAGTACAGTATCATAACAAATAATCTAATCCTTCAGTTATGGCACTGAGAATATCAGTGAGATGATTTCAGTTCCACCACTGACATTTAGAATTTAGTAGAGTTGTTCTGTTGTATGTAATTTAGACCCACGATAAATATAGATTTCTTTCTTTCTTTCCGTGAGAAGTAACAGTGTGCTCGCATGACGGTCGAGACTGTACGGCGTCTGTTGCATAATTTGCATTGTGTGTCACATTTATTTTTGTTATTCATAGCGTCGTATGTCGAGTCGTGTTGTTCCCGGGTAAGTGTGGGGCAATCGGTCTCGGGAGAAAGAGACACAGTCAATTCCAGTACCGTAAAAAAAAAAATTATATTTGGAAAAAAATTAACTTTATGGGCAAATTTATATCATTTATAATTTTAGGGTTGCCAAACTGTCAACAGCACAGTAATAAGTACAATATAAGATCCTACCTACCATTTCATAGACCCCCTAAAACCACAAGGTGTATGTAACAGTACGACGCTCAATCGTGATCTAAAATCCAATCTCACCAATTAAATTTATACCATAACTAATGAAAGACGACAAGTTCAATCAATCTTCAGTGTTCTGAATACTGAGAAAATCCGGAAGCTTGCAAACGGGCATAGCAAAGCAGCAAGCAGTTAAAAAAGGAAAGACAATTTTCTAAAATTTTAAAAATAATATTTATTTTTCGCCAAACTGTCCGAAAATGGTTTTGGAACGGAAATTTCAACACATAATCGTCAAAAATGATGTGTGTGGTTCTCATTTTCATTTGTACAACACTATTTTCAGTGTCAAGAAAATATAACACAAAAACATCTACCTAATCCCTAAATCTTAAAAACTATTCAAAAAATATTATACAATTTATATATATATAATCTCTTATTCAATTTAGCTTGTAACTGCAAACTGCAAAAGTCGGCCTACCGGAGTCTGCAGACGTGCATTCTCCGGCCATCGGCCATCGGCAGAAAAGCGACAGTAGGGCGGCGCTCGGCCCTGTGTACCGTTCTCCGCAATCCCTTTCTTTGTGACGTAGCGTACGGTACTCTGTGCTAGTGATGTGCCTAGTTGTTTGTATCGATAAGGCTATTGAGGTCGATAGCTGATGTTGAGATTGATGTTTTGTTGTTTAAGCTTTAGTTTGGGTTGGTTACTGTTAGCCTGTCACATCTCACACTTGTCAAGATGTTCTTTATATTTGTAAAATATATTTTTGCATTTGGCACTTCAGTCATAATATTTTATATAGTGTTATGTTTACGTAAATGTTATCAATGTTAGCGATTTCGATTCGTCAAAATCAACATAATATTCAAACGTAAGTCTGTGTTACCGGACTTTAAATTCCAGTTCAGAGACACAGCACTAACTATTACAGTATTACATATGTATGTGCCACCTGTCATCAACATATTTAAAAAAAGAATCACAGCCACAGACAAGCCATCGACAACGGCCCCCCCTATCAGTGACGTAGCCTAACGGTGAACGCAGTTAGCCTCACCCACATACAGTGTAACTGTGAGCATGCACCCGTTATATGGACGCGTTCCGTGCATGCGACGCCGTGGGACCGGCTGTATACTGAACGCCTGTGCTTGGAAAAAAAAACGAAAATGACAATTGCGTGTTGCGCACAGTTTGACGATTGTAATTTATGGTTTGTTTGTTTAGGTATATGATAGGGGTTCTGATTTTTAGTCGATGAATTAACGGTTTTATTGTTTAATATTTACATTACTGAGATTTTTAAATTGGTTTTCGTATCATTGGTAATTTTCTTGCTTAAATAAAAAAGTAAGACACAATTGGCACAGTATTCAAGATTGAGTGCGTGGCCGCCTAGATTCGAACTAGCTACCACTGAGCTACTATCGCTCATATAATTATAGCTTCTTAGAAAACAATAATCAAGCCACAATTGCTACTAATCAAAATAGTTTCGATTTAAGACTAGTAGTGAAACATTTTAAACTAGCTGTGCCGAGTCCGTCCGCGAGGACAGATTTTTCATACAAACTTTCAATCCTCTTTTCACCCCCTTAGGGGTGAATTTCTTAGCGGATACTTTATAAGGAATTTATATGACAAATTTCAAGTTTATAAACTTTATAGTTTATTTAATTAAAAATAGAATAGTCTATTTTTGTGTATACATACGGGAGATACTTTAGTATGAAAATACAATACTTACCACTATTAAACTTATTACAAGTAATCAATTAACTTTTTTCTGTTAGTTACTATTTTTGGCAAGGTCCTCCCCTAATTTTTCGATATATATACTCTTCTCCACCGCCGACCGCCCCTATCGTGAATAAGTCATTTCGCCACCTCTATCTGGCCCAGCCGCGTCGTTCATCCTCAGGTACCCTTGTGTCTGTAGAGACTTGACCACCGTTCAGGATACATTCAGTTGACGAGAATATAATAATTGGAACTTAAAAGAAATTATCCCAAGTGACCTACATGACATTCACAGATGACGTCAAAATCGCACATAACATCCTTATAATCTTAACAACCACACCTCTATTCGAATCAGTGCTACCAACTTTCAAAAATAAAAAAACAAGTTTGAAAAAGAACTACAAAGTTCATTGACTTTTAACGAATATGCAACGGTCATTTCGTAAGGTGTAGATGTAGAGATACGACCAAGTCTGGAGTCTAGACGGTTTTGGGACTTTATAGCTAGAAAAAAAAAAACAAGTGGGACATTGTTAGTTAACCTTTTTGGAATACTTTGTTAAGTTTGTGAAGAAAAATATAGTAGCCAAGAAAATATATGTACATAACATGGCATCACGCCTCAACGTCTTTATAACTCGAAGGGTTAGGCAGAAAGCACGCATACATTTCCAGGGTCGTAATTAAGTCCAGTGTTATAGGGAGCGAATCTATTACCATCCACTGGGCACAATTTGTAACACCGAGCTGCTACCAAAAAATTTCCGACAAAAAATGCAATGACATACCGACCCGGGAATCAAAGGATGGTCCATCTTGACAGCTTTTTCCTTAGTCGCGTTTTACGTCAATATTAGGAACTGAGATTTCCAGCCAGGCATAGACTACTCATAACTCTTCTCATCTAATAAGGTGCTCATCAAGCTGTATTCTGACATTATTATGTTGGGATAACCAATCAGCTTGTCAAGCCAATCAACCATTGATGCTCCGTTGCAACGGTCTATTATAATCTATGATTTATGGTTAAGCCTTAAGATTTTTTTTTTATTAATACACACTTTTCTAGGAAGTAAAAAGTTTGGTCTATGGTTGACATATAATTTGGCGCCCATTCATATGTCAATCATATTCTGTGTTCTACTTTCAAATTGTATTTTTAACAAGCAAAGGTAATTGTGCCGTTGCACAAAAATGAACCGGTAATTTAGCAATAACTAAATAATAAACATATAAGTATATAAATTCATCAAATGCTCTTTATTCAATATTTTTTGTTCGTTCCTTATGTGACTGAGTTTGGCTACAAAAAAATAGCGCTGAAACCGAAACTTACAAATATGTGACAGATAAGCAACAAAAAAAAAATGTTTTTTCTTAAGGCTAGAAAGTGCAAAGACCTCTACAACCTTTTTTAAAAAAAGAATAACTATCAAGTCAAATCAATTCTAAAATTGACTGACATCAAAAATTCCGTAGTCATTGTTTTTTTTCCGCTAAATTTTTGTTTCTTTTTACAAAGTTTATAATATCTATGTTTTTTAGAGGAAAATAATAAAAATTCGCCGTATAGCTCAATCAGTCATTAATGGCCGATCACTTATAGAAACGGTGCCGAATGCGGCCGTTGACCCCGACCGGTCTTCGACCACCGAGGCTTTATAAAAAGTATTTACTACGAGTCCGTTATATTTGTCGTGTCATAATATTCTATTGATATTAAAGCTGGTTCTTAATTTAAATTTGTTTATTACCGAAAAGAGATGGGCGTCTCTTACTTAGGTCAATTGTTCGGATACAACAAGGAGGGCACACAAGGCGAAAGATAAAGAAAAAATTTATGAAGTTATGACTTACAGTAACAATTTCTTATGTGATATTATGAAAGTCAAGTGCAGGTATAACATGACCTTAAAAAGCAAGACACGAGGAAAGAATACGATACGGCCATCAACATTTATTTTATTGTAACAGAGACTTGCGTAAACATATTAACGACCTTGCTCACCGAAATACTTAAATAACTTCAAAAATATCACACAACCGAAAAAAAATCCCGTTAAAAAAACGACAAAGCTCCATACAAATTGCGACCCATATCCAAACGTGTAATTTTAAAATTCGCGCCACGCGTTGCTTTATACGTGACATTCGAAGTTTGAATTCGTGAGTCGAAAGTTGCGCAACGAATGCCTGGGGTTCAATGAACGCAGTTCGGCTATTTCCCGTTAGGTAGCGCACGTGAGCGAACGTGGTTTTACTTTTAAATTCGCAATTTAGTCCCGCTATCGGCCACTAGAGTGCGCTAACACCTTTTACTGTTTTTGAAGCTTTTTTGTGTGTGATCGTGGTAGATGAATAGTGGCAATTCTGTATTTATTGCCGGAAATTTACGGTAACACTGATTTAAGGTGGCACCAGAAGCTTATTTGGAATTGATATTTTATTGTCTATAATAACTTTATTCAGGAGGATCTAACGAATTCACAAATTTCTTTAAACTTTCGCAGAAAGCAGTAGTTACAATTGATATACTTATCTCAATAATTAAAAGGGACTTTCATCTATCAATGGACATAGTAATGCCACAGAATAAATAATAGTACGTATTCCAAGCAGTGTCTTAATTATATGGGTCAATTTGTTTGTGAGTGCCATTGGTGTAAGGGGAAGCCTATAAAATTAGGCGTCTTACATAATATGCGTCCAGTCCTGCTACTAGTATACGAGAATACGAATAAGATTTTTTTTTATGCTCTTATGTTTACTAACAGATGGAGACTAACAGATGGATAAATTTATCATAATATGACATAACATAGCATCACGCCTATATTCCCCGAAGGTTTAGGCAGAGGTGTACTATTGTATACCCACATTCCATTAGGCCTTCGTTCAGCAGTGGACGTCTTCTGGCTGATGATGATGAAAGGTCTATTCTATTCTAAAAAAGGATAAGTTTTCGGTATGCCTGTGAGTATTTTTCGCCAAAAATAATCATTATTGAGGAGTATTTTTAAGAGATTCATGTAGATAATTTACAGTTATATTATACGTAGTCATTATATGTGCAAATGGCCGCCATCATGTTTAACTACCCGTTAAATTTCAGACTGTATGCAGTAATTAATTTGGACAATCGCGATTCACGTAGTTGTATAGCTACAGATATTGCAACAATCACGAACTTGTATTCTAAAACGGGTTATTGCTAATTCACATATCTTTTTAGGTGCCTAATTGATCTAATAATGGCGCCTGAGCTTGAGATTTAGGGTTCGGATTCCATGTTGAGCAAAATTTTATTATTAGTTACCTCGTAACCCAGTTCTAGTAAAAATCCTTGCGATGAATTTCATGACGAAATAAAAAGCCTTAATTTAGAGCAACCGCGTTCATATTTACGTGATCTTTACAATCACTCCCGAACCATGAGTAACCATGGAGTTTCTTGCTGGTTCTTCTCCATGGAATGACTATTTGAACCAGCTAAACGATTTGTAAGTGAATTTTATGGCCTACACAAATAAAAGACTTTTGAGCTTGAGTTTTGAGTTTGAACGATATGGAAAAAAAAAGCGGTAGATCGAATTTAAGGGTCTTAATTTCGTCTTGATATTCATTACTAGCATAGTAACGCAGTGTAACGTTGTAGACCCACTATGAGGAAATTCTCAGTATCAGGTGTAGCAGACCGGAATCTGAAATTGTGACTAGTGCATGCCAATAAGGTCACCCCCATGAGGATAGTTGCTGATAATGACGATGCTTCTCGTATGTTTTGATATGTGATAGCAGCGTTTATTAATTATTTTTACACTGATTTATTTCTGCGAGATGCGTTTTTGAGACCCCAAACCTTTCGAACATACAATCAGCTATCGTAACGTGTGCAGCCGGCCTAATACTGTCACGTGTAAGAAGGAACGTGCGTCAACGTGTGATCTACAAATTGGAGAATATTTTTGTGATATTTGACAAACACTGAATAATGTTTACATCACAATGTTTCATGAGATTTTTGAAAAAATAATTTGAATTATATCATTTGTTTTGGTTGAGATTTTTTCGTTTCTGTTACTTTATTTTTTCTATGTGACTGTAATATAACTTAACATAGCATCACGCCTGTTTTCCCCGAAGAGTTAAGCAGAGGTGTACTTGTATGTATTTGTACACCCACATTTTGCCGATGTCGAGTCCCATGTAATAGGGGGCGAAACTATTACCATATACTGAGCACAGTTCCAGAGAATTTCCTGAGAATTTCCATGCAGAAAAACCCAATAACACTGCCCGTCTGGGATCGAACCCAGGATCTTCACACTTAGTAGTCGCGCTTGCGGTCACTAGACCGATGAGGCAATTTTAACACACAAAGTATATAAAAAGTCGCGTATTTGCTGATCGTGAGGCCCTGGGTTTGATACTAGGGTCGGGCAAAGTGTTTCTCAATTTTTCTGTTAGAAATTATGTCCGATAATAATGGAGAAAGTTGGAGGTTTAAAAAAAAAATATGAAAAAAAATAAATCATAAAAATAATTCGCGTCACAGGAACAAAGACTTACCTTCTCAAAATTTTACTTATAATAACATGCAAATAGTCGCTCAAATCTCAACATAGCTATCCATTGCTTGCTCCTTAACCACCTTTACATACAACCATAAAAAAATACCGCAATGGACACTGATTTTTCCGAAATCTTTTTGCATCGATTGCCCGCAGTCGAGCTTAATTGCGGCCTTGAAACTTTCGCCGCATAGCGTCCCACGCACACACGGACATTACACATGCATACACGCACACTAGGCCATCCTTAGCGTACCTAGGTCATAGCTTGAACCTAAATAGATATATATTAGATATGTTGTACGTAGGTCTCTTTCTAGGAGCTTGGTTGGAAAGTTTAAAGCTTTTTTTACCTTTTTTTTAAGTTGCTTCACACTGTGACTAATTCTTGTATCGTGAGAGTGTTAACATACACGAAGATTTACATGCACTCTCTGTAGGTCATACATATATATATATATATATGTTTTTATTACTATATGGGCCTGCTTTTGACGTCGATCATGCCTGATGAAAAGCGATTGATGAGGTCTATGATGGCTCGAGGGTGCCCAGAAAATGCCTGTTAACTCTATTTTTGAAGGTAGACGGGTTGAATGTGGAAGGGAACACAGATGTAGGCAGAGAGATGGAGGGAATACTAAACATAACATAATATAACATCAGCGTATCCCCGATGGGTTAGGCAGATGCGTACTATTGCACCCACATGTCACCGATTCTATTATAGTTGCCTGATCCGCAGCCTAATTACCAATGTAGCAATCAGTTTGCGACAGGCGTAGATCGCGCGATAGCTACTGTCAAACGTCATTTTTGTGTCATATATGTATGTATAGGCCAATAGTAACACTGTTGTGTGGCTGTCGCGTTGCTGTCGCTATTTTCACGTAATTAGGCTGCCGGGAAACGAACTTAAGAACTCAGTGGGCTGATGAAGCCGTCATTGTTATATGGATTTTGTGGATATTCACGTAGGTACCTAAAATGTCTCGTAATTAATTGAAAAAATAGTAATTACTGTGGTTGGTATTCGTATGACACTCAAGACCAACTACTTAACGTGATTTCCGACACACGAAGGGGTCCGATGTGTGTCTAAAAAACATATGAAGCTATTTCTGCCTAATATTATACCATTAAAAAGTTTTTAACCCTTGCTGAAGCCAGCGAAAGCTAATAAAACAATTTAAAAATGGAAACAATTATCAAATTTCGATGCCATAAACTTTTATTTTACCCTTTGTGGTAGTACGTTGTGGTATTGTGTCTTTCCCCCTTAATACACAATACACGGTTACCATGACAACTGTAAGCAACATCCCTATACAGGGTGGACGGTACGAAGTATTGAAGTCTCATATTTCGTAGCACGTTTTGTGTCATCATTTAAACCAATAGACTTCATCTTTTGTCGCGTTGGCACGAGCTATTACATGGGAATCGCTCATGCTAATGGAAAGATTAGCCAGTCAGCAATGGTGGTATCGAGACTGACTTCAAACGGTGTGCCAGGCGATCAAACATATAGTCACTGACAGAGGCACACAGGAAATATTTGAAAATGTTCTTACATTTTAGATCATATTTTTAGGTGAAGTTTTATGTCTTTAACCTGTTGTTACTATTATATTAGAAAATAATCGTGTCGTGTATAACAGATTAAGATACGTTTCTACTTCAACAGAAAAATAAAACTCATATTGGAACAAAAAAAAAAAAAAACAAATTAATAAGTATTTGCTGGATTCAACACGGTATATTTTTTAATGAACCTTAACGGTCAATCGAGATCTGCTGTGTCTTGAAGAAATGGTTCAAAATATATTCGTACTTTAGTATGCTACTATTGTCTATTGCTATTATAAATGGAGTATAGACAAATGTGAGATAACAGCATTATCAAATTTATATAATTTCAAAATTAAATACAAAGAATAACATGCGAAAAAATGCTTCGTTACTTCTTGTCGACTCTAGGATTCTTTCTATACCTTGGATACAGTTTACAGACAGAAATCTCACATGCACATACAACTATCTGTAAACTATACAAATATTTGATCCTAGCGGGGATTAAACTCGCAACACGGAACGCAGAAAGCAAATCACTCAGAGGCAATCATGTCGTCAAAATGTCGTTTCGGAACGTGGTTTAATTTTGAATCGTGCTGTCAATGCCACTCTGTATACTAAATGCTAAAGGACTTCAGAAATCAATATTTAGTCTACATCAATATTCTGTGGTCTGGCTGTCGGAAATGCGACCGAATGAGAGGTCGGGGTCGGCCTATCCTGGGTCAAATTAGCAGGATGTTTCTGATAGGTATAACTTTATTGGAACTATCTGAGCTGATTCTAGATCGGAGGTTTGGTTTCTAGGTATTCTTGGTCTCCGTGATTTTTCTAGGTTGTGTAGAGTGTATTTTATTTCGTTTTTTTGTTTCCGGGTTGAGAATTCATATCCTACTAATATTATAAATGTGAAAGTTTGTGAGGATGGATGGATGGATGGAAATTTGTTACTCAATCACGCCAGAACGGCTGAACGGATCTGGATGAAATTTGGCACAGAGATATATTACAGTCTGGAATAGCACACAGGCTACTTTTTATCCTGGAAAAATGTACGGGTTCGTAAACCACGAGGGCGAAGCCGCAAGCGGAAGCTAGTCCTACATATTTAAACATTTCACAACAATTATAAAGTTACGTAAAGTAAAAATAATGTTACTCAACAATTTTTTTGTTTAAAAACAAGAAAGCAATTCCTGTGTGTTTACTTCAGCTTTCCTTGCTTGGCTGTCATCGGCCTGCGTTATGTAATGAGGGTTTCGGTAGCGTCAGCAAATAGTCTACACGAAAAAGTTCCGACTACTTAACGGAAACTTTGGATTTATATAAAAAAAAAAAACATTTTTTAACAAAAGAGAAATATCATGATTTAGCATCACGCCTGTATTCCCCTGAGAGTTAAGCAGAGGTGTACTATTGTACACCTAAGTTTCGCCGATGCTGTTATTGAGTCCCATGTAATAGGGGGCGAGCCTATTGCTGTCTACCGGGCACAGTTCCAAACTCTGTGCTGCTACTGAGAATTTCCATACAGAAAAATCCGATAACACTTTGCCCGACCCGGGAATCGAACTTAAGACCTCACGCTCAGCAGTCGCGCTTACGACCACTAGACCAACGAGGCAGTTTTAAAAATGGTCGTGTGTTACTTTAAAGTTTTGAATAAATTGATTTTTAAAATCGTAACTATGGATTTTACTCTGACACTATGGCCGTCAGTATCTGCTGACAAAAAAATATCTGTACGTACATAAATATGTCTATGGTATTTCATTCTTCTTACTTCTAGATTATGAGATAGATATTAAGAGTAGTTCGTTGAACGAATGAATGACATGACGTCATCGCGATGTCATATTAAAAAACTTAACGTGAGTAAAATAAAAAAGATATATTTCCAAGCGAACCCGGGAAATATAATTAGTTCACGGTTCAAGGCCGCTACAAGAAATCCTCCATTATTTTTTCTGACTGTACGCCCAACATAAATTCGATTATATGCTTTTTCGCCATTCTGAAACGATCGAAGCGCGTAGAGTGGGATAGATATATGCCGATGGAGGGAGAAGAGGGATGGTGGTGTACCGCGCATGCGTGGGCACGTGCCGCCAATGAAGGACTGAACACACAGGGTGACAATGCTGAGATATGTGTTAAGATATTTGAGGCTTTTTTAGTCTTTCCGTATTTTGAGGATGTGGTATATTAAAATAGGCGTGAGTGATAATATGAATGCCTATATCTTGGGTATTATAATGAATATAGATTATGTGTATAAATATATATTTCAATTAAGTAAACGGTAAAATAATATGCAGTTTTATGTTTTTTATTCCATAAAACGATAAGCAGGTACCGATATATTTCACCGTGTTTGAACATTTGTATATAAAAATCATATTTACAAAGAAACTGTGTAAAGAACTGATGATACAAATTGAACTAGTTTTTGAGATTGCTCCAATCATACAGACAGACAACGTTTAAACATCTTTTAGGACTTTGGAAATTTCTGTTACATAATATTTAATTTTTAAATGTACTTAAAATTCAAAACGATTTTTTACAAAATTTCAACAGAAAATGCAATAACGACCTGTTAAATATTATAATTATATGTTTTCTTTTTATGCCAATTTACAATTACAGTATTTATCCCTCTAATAAACCTAGAAATCACAATTTAAAAAACTGACAACAAACCACAAATAAATCTCAAGAAATATCCCGAGACCAATACACGGAAGTGTGTTGTGAACCTGGCCTACGCGGCGTCGGCGTAGCGCTACGCTTTCGTAGGCCTCGCAGTGGCTACGGCGGCCAACTCGCGTCTACGTCGGCGTCGCTCGCGAATTAGGACAATGTGTCAGTGTGTCTAGCACAACAAAACAAAACATAAATATGTGAACATCACACTGTGCCTGAAAACCCACCACTGCCATTAAGTAATCTGTATTAACGCACAACTAATCTACGGTTAACAAAATCCATTTTTCGGTAGGACATTCACCCCTGACCCAGTTTTAATGCATCTGCGCGTTGCATTGCCGCAGTAACTGCCTAAACAAAACCAGTAGGATCACAGTGTTCAAGGACGATACTGAGTGATACCCGTGTTCATTAGTTTGTAATCCTTCTATAGATTAGCTTTTTCGTGCAATAATTTTTATTAAACACTCTTTCGACTGACTCTGATAAGTCTGAACTTCATTTGTTTCTGAGTGTAGTGTGTGTGTTTCGATGAGTGGTATCGAGAATTAAGTCTGTTTTGAATAAGGAACGGCAATATGGCGGGACGTGACAGCTTGGAAGGTCAGCTAACTCATGTGATCCAGCACCACATATCCCAGCCGGGCACCGAAGCGCAAGTGAGTGTACACCAAGTGCAGAGTCCCTCAGGGAGTGGTACGAAGCGGCATCAAATTATTATCGATATCAAACAGGATATCGATATCGATGAACTATCGACTCGATCGTTAGCTGAAAGCGTGATGGAGACACTTGGAGCTCGTTCTGCAGCCGTGTACATCGATAATTCTCAAGTTGCTGGAGAGAATTCTGGAGACCTAGAATCATTAACTACAGTCAATGTCATCGTCGCGAATGATTTGACTCAAGCGGCGCCTAGTCCTCAAGTCGTGGAAGACTCAGATCCTCAAGTAGTTCAGGAGCCGGCTGAGAGCTCGGGGATCTTGCCAGGGAACCGTATAGCTGTGGACAGGATTGTGGAGATGACGAATACCAGTTCATCCGGGGAGTCAGCTTCAACTACCAGCACGGCTGTGACAACTGCTGCGAGCACCACTGCGTCAGGTAGGACGCCATCTTTGTTTAATGCGGAAGTTTTAGAACTGATTACTGGTATTTACATAACATGACATAGCCTGTATTCCCCGAAGGCTTAGGTGTAAGAACTATTTACACACTCAAATGTTGTGTTATGAAGTTCTATGTGATTGAGGGCGGGTCTATTGCCATCTGCCGGAAACAATTTCAAACTCGAGGCTGCGAGAACTTTCTAACAAAAAAACTTAATCACACTTTGCCTGACCCTAGATAGATCCTTAAGGACCCAGGATACACATTTTTAGATAAGTAGATAGAATACTCTTGATTGTAGATCGGTAAAAATTTGCATACAACTTATGTATTAAAAGATATCTACAAAGGGCTTCATCGCAGTCGGCGATCTCTACCAGACAACCTTAGCATGGACAAGAATAGTAGGCGAAAATATAAGGGTAGTCAGTGGTATCCTTTACCATCGGCGTTACACGATAGATCAGCTGAACTGTAGTTGCTGTCAACTTCATCCAGGCCTTGTTAGATCTTTCAGTAGTAATTTAAAAATGTAGCTGAAGTATTGCAAAGGACAATGACCCCTTTTGAAGTTTTTTTAGAAGACACTGCGCCCTTTTAATACCACAACAGACATCTTTACAAATTTATGTTACTATGGCAACCAAAAACTAAACCGTAACCATTTCAAGATATAGGATAGAAGACAGGAAGATTATGTGCTTCAAGACATACATATGTAACGTACATAATCTTGTTTGACTTTATCTAAAATCACGTACTAACTAAAACCCGGCCATGCTTGGCTATGGCTATCATAAGTACTTGATACTAGCGACACGCCCTGGCTTCGAATGGGTAGCAGTAATTATCTATAGCCAGATAATTTTTAGGAAACATATGACACAAAATTTTTGAAAAGCCAAAAAATCTAAAACCAAACTTCACAGAAGCTCAACCATATTGCAAGGAACCGAACGACCTGACACACACCGTCACCATCAGCAGGACATTTGAGTGAGCATGACAAACTCAAAATGCCAGACAGCTTTCATGTCTATTAGTTAATATAAGATTATGGTTACACGATTCTCACATAATAAATGACACGATGATAAAATGTCATGACTCAGATAGTTTATCAGATAGATTTGCGTATCAGATAGTTGTGAAAGGGAAATTTTAACGCATTCTTTCAGATAAGTTGTGGATAGACAGTCAGCAAGTTTATCAGTAAGTTATGAAACAAACTTTAGATGTCAAAAACCAACAAACAGTTGTTAGTAACAATTGTTTTGTTTTTCTGTTAAGGAACTAGCTTTTGCCCGCGACTTCGTACGCGAGGAATTTAGAATCTGATATTTTCCTGCGGTAAAATGGAGCCTATATTTTAAGTTACACCTCTAGGAATACATCGGTGAAAACTGCATTCAATCTCATGCAGTACTTTTTGCGTGATGCGTGTACAAACATACAGACAGACAGACAAAAATTCTAAAAAACTGTTATTTTGGCTTTTGTTGCTCTAATAAAGACCCCCATATTAGTTTTTCTCCAATATCTATAATGTACAGACATTGGCTTGTTATAATTTTATTATACATACGTATAGATATCCACTAAGACCAACCAAATACTACAAGATGTGGATATATTAAGGAATCAAGAGACGTTGAGTCCAGATTGAAAGCACTGATTGCCTTTATTTGGATAAACAGGCGTAAATATTATATTTATGGCTATTTCTCGATTGGAAAACCTTTCGTTTCGTAAGCCTCATTAAACACTTAAAGTTCTTCTACTCTTGTGTCAGCACGAGCTATCACAAGCGAATCGCTCATGCCGTAGTGGAAAGATTAGCCAGTCAGCAATGCCGGTATCGAGGCTGAATGCCCAGCGCTCCCCAGACGATTTCATGAAATATAAAATGTTTACGAAACGCCACTTTTGTTTAGGTATTTTACGAAACGAAACGAAACGTTGTGTAAACGGGGATTAGCCGTGTTTATATGAAAACTTAAAATCTCTCCCTGCAATCTAAGTAATTATAATGTTTAATAAATTCAACCCATTATCTACTGTCCCACTGCTGGGGTGTCGTGTCAGAATAAGGGCTTAGTCCACCACAGCTTAGTCCACTAGCCAGGTGCGGGATGGTGGACTACACACACCATCGAGAACTTTATGGAGCCCTCTCAGGTGGGCAGGTTTCCTCACGATGTTTTCCTTCACAAGTGATTATCAATTCTGATCCGCACATGATTCCGAAAATTCAGAGGAGTGGGTCGGGTCAGACTCAGATCCTCCTGCATAGAAGGCAAGTGTTCAACCACTAAGCTATTAAGGCACGAATATATTTTCAACAATTTCTTCAAGTACCCGGCCCGCACCTCTTACTTTTCGGAATCATGTGCGGATCAGAATTTGATTATGATTTTTATTCTTATTTTTTCAAAAACGTTGCCTCACACTAGGATTTCTCCTGTGTCGTGGGTACAGTTTACAAACATGCACACACAACCAGACCCGAAACAACTATCTGTAGATCATACAAATATTTGTTCCGTGCGGGGATCGAACCCGCGATACATAGCGCAGAAAGCTAATCGCTTAACCACTGCGCCAACCGTGCACCTGAGAGGGCTCCATTCTTAACGGTGTGTGTAGTCCGCCAACCCGCATCGGGCCAGCGTGGTGGAATAAGGCCTAACCCTTCTCATTCTGAGAAGAGACCCTTGCCCAGCCGTGTGAGTAATCGGTTGAATTATTATTATTATTCTTTAAGTACAGTTTCAGTTTATCCTGATTGACCGTTAAGGTTCATAAAAAGCATTATATTGTGTTGAAACCCTACTGGAAGCTAACGTTGTTTATTTCTATAAATAAGACCTTATCTGTCTATCGTTATAGTTCATATTTAGATTGACACTATTATTAATGCGAAAGTAACTCTGTTTGTTTGTTACCTCATCACGACTAAACCACTGAACCGATTTTTATGAAATTTTACCAAGACCTAGCCCAGATCCTGGAGAAGGACATAGGCCTATTTTTTGAATATTGTCGGAAAACACTAATTAAGTAGATCAGAAATACAAAATATACGGAGACGAAGTCGAAAGCATCAACTGCGGTTGGAAATTTACAGAATAAAATTAAAATTATCTTTTGAAAGCTCTTTGCCTTGTTCTCATGTAACTATACGAGCTCTTAAAAGACCGGATTTCCTTCTTAAACACCATTTCACTCGAAAGAGTATTCATTTGTTTTAGGTTTAGGGTTCCAGGAAAAAAATGGCTCAGTACAAGCAAGGCAAGTTCCAAGAGCGGTTGCTGAGATCCTGGGTTCGAATCCCGGGTCGTGCAAAATAGACACTGGATTTTTCTGATAGAAAATTCTTATTAGGGTTGGGGATTTTGCCCGGTAGATGACAATAAGCTCAATAATATTACTTTCGAGTTATTAAGGGAGAAATACTGTAGATACATACCTGCCTAACCCTTCGGGGAATACAGGCGTGATGTTATGTTATATGTGATACTGTAATTAATGGTTATTATTGCCTTAATCACCACGCTTAGCAGGCGGGTTGGTGATTACGCTAGTCACAGAACAATCATCATCATCATCATCAGCCAGATGACGTCCACTGCTGAACGAAGGCCTCCCCCAAGGGGGGTGTTTGCCATAATCCCCATGCTTGGCAGGCGGCTTGGGGATCGCAGTGGCTCACCGATTAGTGAGAAGACGCTGCTGCCCGTCCTCCGGTGTCTGGCCGCAGTTTTAAGACGTACCCGGGTCCAGACAGAACAATGGCCGAGTATAATGCGACTGAGACCAGGCCAGCCCCTATACTCTATTTTTAGGGAGAATTTCGAATTTCTGTGTGGAAGCTTTTTACAAAAGCCTGCATCAAACTAAAAGCTTCCAAGTAATAATCCCTTTGAACACGTATGTGTATGTACATAAATAAAAACCTTAATTATATATTGTATTTTCGGAAAATTGTACATAATTTGAATGGCAAAAATTAAAAAAATTTTTTTTTTTTTGGCCCACTCTAGAAATATCTCCTGTACATTTTTGATAATCCTATCCTACTAATATTATAAATGTGAAAGTTTTGTGAGGAACGATGGATGGATCTTGTTACTCTTTCACGCCAGAACGGCTGAACGGATCTAGATGAAATTTGGCACACAGATAAATTATAGTCTGGAATAGCACATAGGCTACTTTTTATCCCGGAAAAATGTACGGGTTCGTAAACCACGCGGGCGAAACCGCGGGCGGGAGCTAGTATTTTATACATTTACGATTTTTGGTATCTTAAACGTTTCGGCTTAAAAAAAAACGAAAAAATAATTCCTATCTCACAACAAACACGAATATTTACATGTATTTAAACAAAAACACCAAAACAAACTGGAATAACTAGAAATAACTTCTTCTTCATAACTCAGAAGCACTGCTCAACCTGGGGATTGTATTCAGAGCTTTACACACATACACTACTACACACACAAGACCATTACGAGAGTTTACAATGTAACATAACATACGTAATGGTCTAATCACCCCGTAACTTCTATAAACAAGTAAGGGATATTAAGAGTATCGTTTAGCTGCCGGCTTCTGACAAAATTGCCTTGAAATACGCGTAAAATAGGTGTTTGGGCGTTAACGTTTCTTACATCTAAATCTTAACGAATTAATTTGATTTTGGTCTCTATCGTTTTGTCAGATTATAAAAAAGGTCGATATGTTTTGTTTTTTTCAAAATTTTGATTAATTTAAATATATCACGAGATAAGGATAAGGAATATTTTTAGTTAAAAAAACGCATTGTGAAGGTTAATTGTTTATCAATCTATAAACAATAAAAAAAAAAACAAAAACGTGACGACCTAGTTTTTACTTGTGTCAATAACATATAAAAAAATCAGCAAAATCAGCTCATGTTTAGTGTAGTGTAAAAACGTTAACGTTTAACATTTTGTATGAAAACTTTTAGCTAAACTAGATATAGTTTTAAAATTGATGGGCCGTTTATTAGACACTGGGCAAGTAGACATGTGCGTCCTGATGTCCATGTCAATAATTAATAAATATTAATAACTGTTTTCTACTAACATTAGGATAAGAAATTACTAACACATTTGTATGGATCTCTGGTCTGAAATAAAGAATTTATTATTATTATTATTTAAGCAGTTCGGCAAATCACAATCGCGTTCACACAGAAAAAACTGAAATAGAAAAAAAGAACACGTGCTTCGTAAACTGAAAATCTATAAATAGGTATAAGAATTAATTACCTATATTGACTATATATTGAATTGACTGCCTCAATGGTCTAGTGGTTACAAGCGCGACTGCTGACCGTGAGGTCCTGGATTCGATTCCCGGGTCGGGCAGTGTAATTGGGTTTTTCTATATGAAAATTCTCAAAAGCAGCACGTAGTCTGGAACGGTGTCCGGTAGATGGCAATAGGCTCGCACCCTATTACATAGGACTCAATAACGGCATAGACGAAATGTGGGTGTACAATAGTACACCTCTACCTAACAGGCGCGATGCTATGTATGTATGTAATTCTATGTTAAAGCATATCGACAGGATTGGCTATTTACCGTTAGCCTGTCAGATCCCACTGCTGGGCAAAGGCCTCCCCTCTTGATTTCAAGGCCGTTCTGTTCTGCACCAAAGGTGGCCAGTCTTTTCCAAATGTGTCCATTTCGTCCCACCATCTACCGCGGTGCCGTTTAGCTGTATCAGGGCTCCACTGCGTGGTTATTTTGGGCCACAGCTCAGACGGCACACGGCAGACGTGACCAGCTCAATCCCACTTTTAGCTCAGCAACTTTTTGAGCCACGTCTGTGATTTGCGTTTTCGAGCGCAGTGTCGATTGATACATACATAAAGTCACGCCTTTTTCCCATGGGGATAGGCAGAAACTACGGAACGCCACGTGCTACGATCCTTACATAACCTTTTTACTTCATCTACATTCATGCATCGTTTCATATATGAACGCCGGTTGTGGGTACTGCGCACCTGACCTTTTTGAAGGACATCACCAATAAGGTCCGTATATGTCCTAGGGCGTCCCCTCCTGTCGATTGAAGACAACACAAATCCAGTTTGGATAAGTCACAACTCATGGTGTGTGGATATCGATCTTAACACGTTTTATTAGGTTAGTGGCACAGATTTCTTAATAGGTTCAGTTAACGAAGCAATTTGAACATTTATATGTGTTAGATTTTTTACATTGGCTATTTCTATCTATTTGTTAACATCGCGAAGCCAAATTACATTAATAAATTAGATATAACATTTACATAAAAAAAAGTCAAAAACAACGCATAAAAATAACTTAAATATAATTATATAGAAAAAATAAAAATAAAATACTAATCCTACTATATTTGTATTTATCCTAGTTATATCCTATCCTAATAATATTATAAATGCGAAAGTTTGTGAGGATGGATGGATGGCTGGATGGATGGATGGATGGATCTTTGTTACTCTTTCACGCCAGAACGGCTAAACGGATCTGGATGAAATTGGGCACAGAGATAGATTATAGTCTGTAATAGCACATAGGCTACTTTTTATCCCGGGAAAATGTACGGGTTCGTAAACCACGCGGGCGAAGCCGCGGATGGAAGCTAGTAATAAATATAACTACGGCTAATCTACACTATAAAGTAAAGTCTGTCCGTCTGTTTGTTACTTCAACACGATTAAACCACTGAACAGATCGTAATGAAATTTTACAAAGAGGTAGCCTTGGCCCTTGAGATACTACATTATTATAAATACGAAAGTAACTATATGTTTGTTACCTCATCACAACTAAACCACTTAACTGATCGTTATAAAATTTTACATAGAGGTAGCCTGGGACCTGGAGAAGGACATAGGCTTAGGCTTATAGTATTGCAACAAATACTTATGAGATAAGACGAGAGATAAATACAAAATACACGCAAAAACACACAAACTATAACTAAATCATTCAGCTCACTACCATCGCTGGGTACAGAATTAGGAAGATCTGTGGACACTACGCTGGCTTGGGGTGGGTTGGCGGACTATACACCCAACCGAGAACATTATGGAGCCCTCTCAGGTGTAAAGGTTTCCTCACGAAATTTTCTTTCACCGTTAACTCGAGTGATAATCAAATTCTCATCCATACATGAACTTTGATTAGAGTTGTGGCCTGGTATCGATCTTCGATCCTCCTGTAAAGAAGTCAGAGGTCCTATTTAAGGCTATAACGACTTCTTTTTCTTAACCAAACCTGTTCTTGTCTCTATCCACTGTATAAACGATTTTTTCTTAAAGAGTAACCATGGAATTTCTGGCTGGTTCTTCTCTATGGAATAATTACATGAACGAATTAAAAAAAATATATATTTATTAATGTAGACCACTTAGAGGCATCTATGAATAGTCAGAGTCTAGTTGCCGCGTTCCAAAGTGTTGTTTTCCTATGGAGAAGAATGGGCAAGAAACTTTAGAACGGACAAGAAACTCCAAGAACGGGCAAGAAAGTACAAAATAAATTTGTAAGTGCGTTTTTTGGTCTACGAATAAAAAGTAGGGGTGGTGTCGTATCCTGAGGTCAAAACGAAGGCAGAAGGGCAGTGGCGATTGCTCCACCAAGAGCTGAGCTTGTTAAAGAAGACGAATAAAACAGTTTTGGGTTTGAAATGAGCTGATAGATAGGTACAAATTTCAAGTCCCCAAATTTCTCTTTCGAGACGTAGGATTATCTATTCAGCTTAGCCTTTTTCTTACTACTGGGTTCGGCTTCCAGTCTAACCAGATGCGATTGAATATCAGTATTTTAGTAACTGCTGATTTTACTGACTTGTGCGACTGCCACTTCCGAGGCACGGAGGGGTCTCAATATGTAAAAAATGGTCACCCATCTAAGAACTGACCGCGTCACGCGTTGCTTAACCTCACTAATCGACCGATCTGCGTGGTAGCTATGTAGCTACGAGCCCCTCAACTTTATGATATCAATATCTTCCAGTAATTGGGTGGCGGAGTTCAAAAGGCAGTCGCTCGCTCCGTGTAAAATACTGATATTCAGCCGCAACCGGTTAGACTGGAAGCCGACCCCCATGTAATTGGGAAAAAGGCTAGGCAGATGATTGATGAAAAATGTACTAGTAAAATAACAAATAACCAGGACAAACTGCGTGACTTGCCTTACGAGGCGGGGAGAGGTGACTATGTGTGTAGAACAGGCCCCATCCAACGATCGCAGCAAGTGAAGTATAAACTCAGGGACCGACCCTGTCAGGTACTCACAGCCGTATGCCCCTCCCAAAACCCATCATTTGTGATTTATTTATACAGCCCTTTGATATCAATAAATACAAAAGTGCCTATAGCTTACCGTGTGACGTACAACACGCCCAAACACTATCTATATTTTGGGTTTATGCCTAATTAAATTACTGGTAAGTTAATTAAGAATTATGGTCAAAATAATGATTGTTTAATTCGTGACTGAATGACAAAGAACTATAATAAAATAAAATAGCCAGGTATCATTGTAATAATTCACTGTAATACTATAAATTATAGTACAAATTGCCTTTACAGTCACTAAAATAAAACTTAAATATGTATAAACTAGCGACATCTATTGCGCAAAAGCTGTATAGTTTGACACATATACGAACCAGCTGTAACGGTACTTCTATATAAACCTTTTCTCAAGCAATAATCTTTAGTAACAGTAATGGGACACCCGGAGTTGTTTAATTATTTCAATTAGGCTCATTCATTTGATAATTAAGCCCCCAGCTTGTGAGGTCGTTGACGTTTAATGACATCTAGCGGTAGAGATTAGTAACAGTACATTTTATTTTTATGTCCTCTTTTTCTAGGTATTCTTTTATAAAAACGACTTAATTGCACACGAACTAAATGCAACGACAAACATAAATCATTGATATAGCTAATTGCGTCAAGAGAGAAGTGTTTTTATCAGTCTGACCTAAATATCATTATGAGTAATCGAAAGCACTAGAGCGCACACAAACCCACATTTAAGCGATTAAATGCATCTATTGACATTACTACTCATCAATTTCATATAAAATTTGCAAAAAAATAATACCACGAATGTTACGGTAGTACAGCGCCATCTCTTATCGAGTAGCGACATCAGTTTTTTGCCGTGTACCGTTCAACGGGACCGCTAGCTACTGACACAGTTTTGACTCAGCTGATGTCGCGTTGGTGTGGGTGTGACGTACGTGGGAAATGTGTCGATGTGTGCGTAGAATCCGGGATGCACCGATCCGTTAGCTGTGGGTTCTATAAAGAACCAGTTGGAGTGCCTTAGCTAGTTTGTTTTGTTTGTGCACCTCTTTTGTGTAAGGTCTTTGACTGTCGTTAATTGTTTTTCGAACAACAGGGAACTTGTTGAAGTTTTCGAGTTCCAAATTTAAATGTGACGTTACATTTCGATATTGATATTGGTGCACTATAAAAATAACATAGTCAACATTTTGTTTTCGTTATTTTCTGTCAATATCCAATTAGCTGATTTTTATATTGCCACGTAATTTAAATAAATATGATGCAAAGGAGCCAGTATCAGTCAGCCAGTACCTAACTCATCTATAAAGTTACAGAAACACGATCGTCTTCTGTTTAAGTTTAAACAATTCCTTATTTAAAATTTTAAATGTGATACTCAACTGTAGTTTTCTAATCTAAAACTGACACAATAACATTTGGCCAATCGCACAAGCCGTTTATAATAAAAACAATATGCGAATGAAAAAAATGTTTTAAAAACAAATCTGTTCTATTTTTGAACGGCTAAGTGCAAAGTCGTGTCATTTTAATCACAATGACGTCACATTAGGGGCGTCAAAAATTTTATGTGACTGATTAAATTTTAATAAAGCCTTTTATCCCAGCCCTCAAGCATAAAGACATTTAGAGTAGAATGAGGACATTGGCCTCTTTGGGAGTACGATGAAACTAGGGAAATTTGTCAGTCTTTCTGCTCATTTTTTGAACTGGCAACTGGTACTATCTCATTTTCGACAACATTACAGGATTAAAAAGAAACTTTCAACCACGTTGTGTATACAACGCGGTCGATGTTAGTACAAATTGAATGAATTCGATTTTGGCGTCTAATTTCGATTGAAGTAAAATATGCTTGTTGCAGCGCTGCCGGGTATGAAATAATTTAGAATGGTATAACCAAGTAAAATCCTCATAAAATCGAGATAGGACATGTTGCCAGTTCACAGTCGATATATGGATATAGGTAAATGATCAGCCAGCTACATGTGGACAAGAAGTGGTCAGGGGTGTCTTATTACCCGCCAAGGACCAGTCGGAGTTGTGGCCTTCTAATGAACGGTTGCGAGGGTGATATTGTCCTAAACACCAAATTTTGTTGGCGTTTTGAGGATTGTAGTATATTTTTATAGGCAGCCAAGGTCTCTTCATCTTCTTGACATAATCTTATACTCAATGAGTATTCATAATTTCTAGCCCGTGCGGTAATTCCAAATTTGGGACCCCGCATAGCCCTTGTTTAAATCTATGACATTGGGTCTTTTTTGATAATACCAACTGTATAGAGGTGTTACGTTACATGATTAATCATGATCGGCTGTCAGTTAACAGTTGTCAAGAGCAATCAATAATTCAAATTAAACGAAAAATAATCTAATTTTAAAAAGCATTCGATTCAAAAATATTTCTGTCTTCTAAATATAAAAACCGTTTTTTTGTTTTTGATTATTTAAAGGACGTTTGACCTCTTTTTAAAAAAAAAATATTTTATTAAATATGGCTTTTATATTTATATATCAATGAATGTGCTATAAAACAATATAAGAAGCTTCAAAATAAAAATAAAATATTTTTAAAACTGTATCAACGTTTAGTGTTTATCTATCATAATTAATGAGAACGAATTTAAGGAACACGTGTCATTACCCTCTTATCGCCGTGAGTCGTAAAAGTCGAGTCAGGAAATGGTTATTTTTGTTCTACTAATAGGCGATGTTTCCTTAACCAAACTATTTAGCTTGTGCAGTAAAATTACCATAACATAGCATCACGCCTGTAATTCCCGAAGGGTTAGGCAGAGGTGTACTCTGCACCCACATTTCGCCGATACTGTTATTGAGTACAGTCAGCATCAAAAATATGTATACAAGTAGTGAAATTTAAACTCTTATTCTTGGATACTATTAGGTAAAATCATAAAATTTAAATGACTATGTATTTCTATGTTTCCGCAGATACTGTGTGTGAAATTTTGGTTAAGATTTCAATCATCATTTCCTCTAAACATCGCTTTTGAATTTCACTAAGTGTATACATCTTTCTGATGCTGACTGTACCTGGTAATAGGGAGCGAGTCTATTGCCATCTACTGGAATCAAACACGATGTTAATTTCTATACATATTATAGCTAAAATAGGGCTTATTTTCCAATTTTATATATTATAATAAACGAATCTCGGTTCGGACTCCAGCCTTCCTGCGTGCAAGTTCAACCACTAATCTATCACTTATTTAGTTTAAAATTATCATCTCCCTAGCCTTTTCTCAACAACGTAGGGGTCGGCTCCCAGTCTAACCAGATGCCGAATATCAGTATTTCACACGGAGCAACTGTCATCTGACCTCCGCCACACAATTACTGGGAGACACCGATACTCTAAGGTTAGACTGGTTGCCAGACATTTTTGGGTTGCTGAGACCCGTAATAATGTATATGGAATTAATTAAGTAACATTTTCTTTTGATTTCAGGTAAGCTACGGGACCACAATATTTATTCTTCAAGTATCTACACAACGGCGAAGAAAATGCAAGTTATACCATAAAATAAACAAAGCCGACTTTTTTAACATTATTTTTCGTTCAAGAATCAGCAGTCGATTTCTCAACCACTTTTCTTTTTTTTTTCCTCTTGAAAAACATTGCCCCACACTAGGATTTCTCCTGTACCGTGGGTACAGTTTACAAACATACATGTCACATACACACACAACCAGACCCGAAACAACTATCTGTAGATCATACAAATATTTGCTTCGTGCGGGAATTGAACCCGCGACACGTAGCGCGGCGGTAGATCGCTCAACCACTGGCAGTGCTGTCAACCACTGCGCCAACCGTGCCGTCAAAGAGAATTTCCTTACAGAAAAACACAATAACGCTTTGCTTGACTCGGGAATTGAACCTAAGTCTTCACATTCAGAAGTCGTGGTTGCAACACTAGACAAGTATGGCAGTCTATATCTATGCATTTTCTAATACCAGTAAACACTCCTTAGCAACGGAAATTTTGTTATAATTAAAAAAAAAACGCTTATGCTATTAATTTCAGTAATTATAAATTGAAGACTGAACATAATTTGATGCCATACGTGTATTTATATCAGTGTTATATTACATATCGATTACATTGATTAATATGTAACAATATCATTAAATTTCAATTTGTATAAAATTTGGTTTGTTAAAATACTGACTCATTGGTCTAAGCGGGCTCAGCTTAAGGTCCTGGATTCGATTCCCGGGTCGGGCAGTGTCATTGATCTTTTCTGTTAGAAAATCTCCAGAAAAACGGTACCCGGTAGATGGCAATAAGCTCGTTTCCTATTAAACGAAATGTGGGTGTGTATTGGGCACGGTTTGCGCAGTGGTTGAGAGATCGACTGCTGCGCTACGTGTCGCGGGTTTGATCCCCGCACGGAACAAATATTTGTTTGATCTACAGATAGTTGTTTCGGGTTCGGGTCTTTGTGTATGTGAATACAGACCGTGCCTCGGAAAGCACGTAAAGCCGTTGGTCCTGCGCCTGATCTCTGTCCGGTCGTGTCGGATTGCCGTCCCATCGGACTATGAGAGTGAAGGAATAGAGAGTGCACCTGTGTTTGCGCACACACTTGTGCTCTATAATATCTCCTGCGTAGTTGGCTAATCTCCGGTGAGATTGGCCGCCGTGACCGAAATTCGGTCAGGAGGACATTATTGGGTACGGTCCACCTCTGCCTAGACCTTCGGGGAATACAGGCGTGATGCTATGTTATGATAGAATGTGTAACAAAATTAATGCGTACTTTTTAAAATTAAAATGTCAGTTTGATTTTCTCAAGGGGTTTGCACAATATACGCAGTTTTTGCTAATTGGATTCACCCCTATAAAATTCGCTTTGCCTATTATGAACGAGTCTCCAACCAGTTGGTCCAGTCTTGACCTATAGGGCCGAGACGTGGTCATTTGTCTGGTCCATCTCTCTATAATATCACGCTTTTTTCCCATGGGGTAGGCAGAAAGTGCAGAACGTGACGCTACGATCTTTACATACCCCTTTTGCTTCATCTACATCCTATCCTACTAATATTATAAATGTGAAAGTTTGTGAGGATGGATGGATAAATGGATGGATATTTGTTACTCAATCACGCCAGAACGCCTGAACAGATCTGGATGAAATTTGGCACAGAGATAGATTATAATCTCGAATAGAACATAGGCTACTTTTTATCCCGGAAAAATATACGAATTCGTAAACCACGCGGGCAAAACCGCGGGCGGAAGCTAGTTCATGCATATTTTCATACATGCACGCCGGTTGTGGGTACTGCGCACCTGACCTTTTTGTAGGACATCACCAATGAGGTCCGTATAAGTCCTTCTGGGGTATTTCCACTTACATTTGCACTTTAAATCCCTTTCGTAAATCCCTCCTCTTCACAAGACCACACTATCGAAGCATACTTTGCTTAATTTTTCTCATAATATTGACTGTCAACATTTTGATTGACTGTCTCATAGTCTAATAGTCGCAAGCAGCTGAGCATGTGGTCCAGGATTCAATCAATAAATCAATATATTTATTCATGAAATATGTTGATAACAAACAACTCAACAATGCTAGATGGCGCCTCTAGAATAATTCTTAGGTCTAACATTGTTATTGGGTTTTTCTGTTACGAAATTTTCGATAGAATAGAATAATCCAAAAGAGAAAAGAATAGAATAGATCCCGGAATTTCCAGTTGTTACAGATGTAAAGAAAAATAAAAATAGGCGCTGTTGGGATCTTCAACAGTACATCTCTGCCTAACGCTTCGGGGAATACCGCCGTGATATACTATATTATGCAAACGACACAGTTGGCGCAATGGCTAAGCGATTAGCTTTCTGCGCTAAGTGTCGCGGGTTCGATCCCCGCACGGAACAAATATTTGTATGATCTACAGATAATTGTTTCGGGTCTGGATGTTTGTGTATGTGAATATATGTGTTTGTAAACGCACCCACGATACAGGAATTATTCCTAGTGTGGATTAGTTAGTTTTTTTAAAAAACAAAAAAAAGCAAACAAAACAACGCTTAGTTAGTTATCGTATCATCTGCGTTTGCGCTACGATTGGTGAATAACTCCAAGCGGGCCAATAGGCGTTCGATGCATGAAATTGAATATGTCAAAGAAAACTTACAAATTCACAAGGGCTTGTGTTGTCAAATTCTTAACAAATTCACCGACCAAAACATTTATAAGTCGCTATCTGTTTTATATCGGACATTGACCGAGATACAGTCTGATAAGCTATCAGTGAGATATAGTCTAAAATTGGGTTACTGTATCTTTTGGTTGTACCTATGCGTATATAGGTAGTTTAGGTTGAGACGGGTGAAAAAGCGTATTTGAGGGTTACCTGTAGACCTGTACATTACATAGTATCACGTCAGTCTTCCCTGAGGGGTTAGGCAGAGGCGTAAGGAAGACCCAAAATTCGATGACGTTATTGAACCTCATTTTATCGGGCTAGTCTATTGCCATCTATCGATCTCAATACCAAATTCCATTCTGCTCATACGGGTTCTAGATGTGACTGAATATCAGTATTGTCAAAGAAAGACACAGGTGTATGTTTCTTTTGATAAACTCGATTTAATGCATCGTACGCGTTCGGAGCTCCGATTGGTGGAAAGCACGAAACAGATCAATGAGAGCGCCGAATGCGTTCGATGCGTTAAATCGGTTTTGTCAAAATAAACTTACACTAGGGCCTCTGTTCTCCACAAACCAACTTTTGAGAGGAATAAGTGGTCAAAGTTTTCGGGTTGCATACTGCACGACTGTCTTAGGTATTCGCATGGTAACTGTGATTAACCGCTTAACTTGCTGTATGAGGTAACTGAGAGAATTCTTTTGTAAAGGAGTCTCTGGAGATCTCTTTGATGTCTCTGTCCGACCATAGCACCTATTCCAGAACCTCACGCTCGGCATTCGCGACAACCTTCACAGTAAAAAGAAAGTCCTTTCTTATTTATTTTTGTCAATAAGACAAGTTTTTTTTTTTGTGTCTGTCTCTCTCCTACATTAGGGGCGCTATCAGACTTTTTGCGAGAACCTTGGGGGTTGGTTTCCAGTTTAACCAGATAGTGAATATGTGTTGCGCGTCTTCTTTTTAATAAAAAACGGTTTATAAAGAGATGAATGGTATGTATAATTATTTTAATGCGTCATTTTCTTTATCGTGAGTACGTAGACAAGTCCAAGTTACCCCTTTTTGGGGAACTTTTGCGAAAGAGTATTACAAAATGTGTGCGAGAGGGATTTGCGGATTTAGGGTTCTGTATTACGTATTTTTTAATGAAAAAATTAGTTGTCTACCTTACTGATCTTGTGGTCGCAAACGCGACTGCTAAGCGTGAGGTTCTGGGTCCGATTCCCGGGTCGGGCAAAGTGTTATTGGGTTTTTCTGTATAGTGATTCTCAGTAGCAGCATGGAGTGTGGAACTGTGCCCGGTTGATGGCAATAAGCTCACCCTCTATTACATGGGACTGTACTACAATATTATACCTTTCTCTAACCCTTCGGGGAATACAGGGAATACGGGAAAAATTAAGTTTTAAGTTATGTGTTACTAATATCACTCTATTCTTTGTGGCGTAAGAAGACAACGTGGAATGTTTCGTGCTAAGTTAAAATGCTTTGGTGAATTTAGGGCAGTTGACAGTGATTCTGAGAAGAAAAAGAAGACCTGAGAAGATATGGAGAAATTTATTTTTACTTATAATCAAGTGGAAATGTAAAACCAAAAACCAATTTTATTAGTACTTTTTCATTGATAAAAATAGGCGTTCTCGCATCCTAAACCTATGAATATGATCGTGAGGGATAGTTTCCCCGTTAGGACCACCGTTCCCTTCCTGTGAGTGGGGACAACGGGACTATGTTAAGAATATAACCATCAACATCTCCTTTAGGCTGATGACGTCACACTATCACCAATGCGTCTGCCAAGGTTGGTGATTTATGGTAATAAGTTGGCTGGCTCTTAGTAAACAGAAAAAAAAAGTTTTTTGTGGAACCATTTTGGATTCGCCATTTTTTTATTTGCATGTGAAACCCTAAAAACTTATGTAACCCTCCGCTGCCCTGTCCGGTTTTTCTGTTCAATGGACTTTACGTGTCCTGTCATTCTGTCTGGGGTCCGACAAGCAACAAAGGGTTATGTTTGCGAGTAAAAATCCGCGGTGAAGGGTTGATTGTCATTTTAAATTTTAGAATGACCTACTTTTTATATTGATTTGAAATTTGTGCTCTGTGTGTGCGTTCTACGCTATAGAAAAAAAGTTAGCTTTTTTAAAAATACTTTTTTCAGTCGAGACACTACTTATTATAATTCTAATGAAGGGAAATGTTGTTTAACCCGTTTATTGCACAAAAGTTGTATAGGTTAAGAATTTGTTAATTTGTAGCGAATTTAAACATCTTTTTATTAAAATTTATTCGAAATGTGGTCTGAACTGGGACATTTTAACGCTATTTTTAACTGCGAGTGAGAATGATTAATATGTTTATTTTTTTCTAAATGATTTTAACACATTTTTTTTTAATACAGACACTGGCAATTATGTGACATGAACACGACGGGCGTTGACATTTTCTTTGAGAAAAAAATAGATTAGTTTTAAGTTTTCAGCTTGTCCTTAACTCTTCTTATTTTTCATAGGGCAGACAGAAATAGTCTAAGATTACGTTTTTTTTACCTTACATTATTTGAATATTTTTTGAATATCTATTTGGTTAATATAAGATTTTTGGACAACTGTCAAAAATTGCTTTTTTTATTTAAATGATCGAGTAAATCAATAACTTTCTGCCAAAATTTAATTATTAGCAAGGAAATAACTTTTTAAGTTATAACTTATCAGACTCACTTTAATAAAATGGCTAACAGGCACAGGTCTAACATCAATCGCCTCTATTAATACCGGCAAGACAGGCCGATGGTTAAAAGTCTTCAAATTAAACGCTTGGGCCGACACCTTCACAGTCCTGCACGCCGTGCGCCAACCATTCGCTTGCGCTTACAAAATTCAGTTTGACTTGCAAACTGAGCGCGCACGGCCGCACTACGCCCAAACTTTTTGGCACCGCGTACTTACATTTTGGAAAAAAAAAAATAACGAAACGTCAGAATTCCCGCGCTTTTTCAACATCGACTTTGTGTACGTTTTTTAAACAATCTTTTTAATAGCCAGTGCTTATTGCATTTTGGACTCGTGTTGTGAACTTTTTGGATTGTTAAACAAATGCATTACGTTGGATGTGAGTAGCTTGTATTTTTATTTATATCTACATACAAAAAAATTGTTCGTCCGTCGATATGAAATAGGTTTTTATTTTTATATTTTCGCTTTCATCAATCACCGTAACATATTCAAATTAAATTAAATTTTTACGACAAGTGTTGCACAAATTACTTTTAATTCAGGAAATTAAAAAGTAATTCATCCCCTAAAAGGTATCAAAAATTTAAGGCGACATTGGTTTCGAAACTCTCCCCAAAAAATATTTTATGTCAACTCAAACATAAAATGCGTTGAGTTTTTTTTTTAAACATTTTTTTAATGGTTGAGGCCCGTATAATAATCACCCGTATAACAATTATCTATCACGAAACTTGCAATTTATCAAGGTCTCTAGTTGCATGAGATCTTGTATTGCATACTGTGCGAGCGAGAGACAAAGAATTCGACCTTGCGTTAGACAGAGAGAGGTGATGTTAGGAAACTCTTGGGAAATATCATTTTTCTCTTTCGGGGGCTGAAGGGCACTTTTTATGAATATTTGTTTTTGAGATAATTGTTGTGTTATCTTGTATTATTTTTGTTTGCATTTTATTTGGGTCGATGTTAAAAGGATCTTGAGATGTTTAGTCAAAGAATGATTTTATGAATTTGAGTTTATTTATTTATCTGTGACTTAATAGGTCATGCGCGAGAGTTTGTTGATAAACTAAATGTAATAGTTTTAGTAAACAGATATTTATGAATATTTTGAAAGGAATTTCAACCTGAATTTAGTTAAACGCTTTCGGAATTTAAAACTATTTATTATAATTATGTTGTAGTGATGTTGAAACTGACATCATGGGATGGTTCCTAAGCCACAAACGAAATAAAAATACACAAAAATTACTAGTGATATATTTTTTTTATTACTTTTTGGATAAACTTTCGTCTGAATAGGCTAGTAACAACAAGGTAGGTACTTATGCAATATTAAAAACTTATTTCATTATTACTGCATGTAGCCTTACTAAAGGCAAAGTCCCATATGTTAGTGTCATACCATTAAAATATCTGTTTGAATGTGTGACGATATTATGATCATCACTCATCCCTAATGAGATATGGCGACAATCATTACGCTGTTTCAGACTCATTCAGTTTTTTTTTATTTACGTACTTCCCAATAGTATGTCTGGTTGCAGGACACAGTTCCAGACTTAATTTCTCAAAATTCAAAAATGGATCTCTATAACTCGAAATCCGAGTTTTAAAGTCGGAAAATCTCATATAAATCCTTGCGGTAGGTCGTTGCTACGTATTTCTCACTACACAAGTCTACACAGTGGCTTAGGTTTTGTGGCTATCGTGTTCCGAGGCCACAAAGATCTCGTACCTATAATTGTTCATTAATATTGGCAGCTAAATACTTTTTGTTCTTATCTCACGAAGTACTTTTGTAATATTTGTTGAGTGTATGAACTTTTTGGGTAGTTAGAAACGAGAAACATGTTAGTACTTTCACTATATTGTTTGTCGAATTTACGACTCGATATCTAGTATCTATTTTCATATTTTTAGCTGTAGTTTCGTCATTTTTGTATACTTATTTAAGGTGGAGAAAAACTTAGATACAACGAAGTATTGTCTCATTATCATTGTCCATAACTCCATATACAAATTCGGGACTCTAAATTAACTACCCATCTATTGTAGTTCTTATTGCAAACTATTATTCCAATGACTTATTGCTACAGCTAGCCTTGAATGTAGGCATTATTCTCTCTAACCATATGTTTGTATTGGTATTACTGCACACGTATAAAACCCCATTTATATCCCCAGAAACAGGTCCTAAGCTTGTCATCAATGAAATATTGATAAGTTGAGTTATGTCGAAGTTCTAACTTCGTTTACCTTTGTCTAAGTGGAGTCTATTTATAGACTTATTCAAGTTTAGATTTGAACGTGCTATACATGTTGTTAACTTGTTAATAGCTTTGAGTAACTTTGTGTTTGTTGAGAAATCTTGCTCAAAGAAGTGTTTATATGGTGATGTTTTGATAAGGAAGATGTTTATTGAACTTACTTGGGTAATTAGTTCAATTCATCAGTGATACATGTTTCAAATTGTCTCTATACTCTCTCTAGAATTAAGCGACTCCGCCGAATAAGCATCTAAGTAACATTTTACTACGCCACAAGCAGTGATCCTTACAAATCTCAACGTTTCTTCCACATTCATACCTTTTCAAAAACTATTGACAAAGACTACGTATACAAACTCTTTGCTGTCAAAGAAACGGGAAAATGTCACGGATCGCTAACGGTTAGTGCTGTGCAAAAATAGCCAAAATAAGTATTTCCTAATGTTACTGTAGTTGTATTTCATACAAGGCTTGGCTTTCTTACTCATTCACTTTCTAATGTCGCGAGGTTTTTGAACAAAAATATTTTTACCATTTATCACTTAGGCGTGTCTCGGATGTTGATAGTTTTTAGTACCTATGTATGTTTATTTTTTAAAGATTATAAACGAAATGTTTTTGCGCTGCGTAATGTCCTTAAAATATCTATGTGTTGAATTTTTATTTTGAGCTCTATAAATAATAGGTCTTTCATTGAAAAGAAATGAAAGTTAGTTACGGCTAAAGCTTTAATTACTTTTTCTTTTGTTTCTATTATGATGACGTGAATTGAAGATAGAGTTGCCAGTGTTTAAATTTCATAATAATAGAGAGAGTGAGTAATGTAAGAATGACATAAGTAATTAAATTACGAATAAAATTTAAATTTAATTTACCGTTACTTAATGCCGTGAAATATAAAAATTTTGAATTTCGAAAAAATATTTCTGTCGATCTTTCATAATCGATAAAAATCCTCTCTCTTATATGTTTGATATATCGATACTATAGACGTCTAGATTTTTTATAACGATATTCGATTCCTACATCCGGCTCGCATTTAGCATATCTCTTATAATGGTAATAATAATTATGGCATCGATCAACTCTCGACTTTCACGCGAGATTTTGGCAGTTCTTACTTTCACTTGGGTTGAGTGTGGTGCAAACGCAAAACTCACAGCGATTTGCAAAAAATTTTTTTTTTTTATTTTTTACTGTTTTTTTTTGTTTATTTTTTTTTAAGATAATATTTCCAGTCCTTTAAGTAACGTATGTATGCTGGTTGTAATAACATATAGTGTTTATCAAAGACGTGTTATAATTACTAATAATTTGCAAATTATCTTGGAGACTTGCGAAAGCGCAAAAATATTTACACTTACATTACGTAAATAAATTTATAGTTTAAGTCATAAATTTCGGTAATTATTCAACAGTCGCGTAGTAAATAAACAAATTGGTTATCAATTAATTAACATTTGAATGGTGAGCTATCCTTTTAAAAGGTTTAGTTTCACATGATTATAAATTATTCATTAATTTAATTCTGAATTATCTATTCACATTAAAATAATCACTAAAATAAATTTGTGATGTGACTGTCTCATTGGTTTTATGGTCGGAAGCGCAACTGTTGAGTGTGAGGTCCTGGGTTATTGGGTTTTTCGATATGGAAATTTTCAGTAGCAGCATCAAACTGTGCCCAGTATATGGCAATAGGCTCGCCCGCTATCACATGGTACTCAATAACGTCATCGGCAAAATGTCGGTATGCAATAATACACCTCTGCCTAACCCTTTGGGGCATACTGACGTGATACTATGTAAATTTATGTAACAAATCATGTTTAAAAATACTTTTTATTCGTTTATTCGCTTCCGTTCACTTTAAAAATATGTAAATTCACAATGATACGTACAATTAAGTAATTATATCTGATTTGTGAGACAATGCTATCTTTATCTTCACAAATAAAACTACTCGCTTGTATTGTACACTATAATTTACTATTACATCTTCGTTAATGGTGAAAACTTTATCAAATTAAGTTAAATTTTTAACATCACTAAGCAACAGTTTAGAAAAAAGACTGCGTCATTGATTTATCGGTTGCAAGTGTAGCTGTTGAGCATGAGATCCAGACAGGGGCGTAGCTACCGCCGTATCAGTCGTATCAAAGATACTAGAAAGAATAAATGTTATCCACAATCTCACTCAAACTCTTAGGCCGTACGCCAAACTTCCCGGGAAAAAAATAAAAACCGACTTCTAAACACTCAAAAACAAGACTAACTAAAAAGCAAAAAAAAAAAATGTTTTACTGTCCAATATAGTAGATGAAGAATATTGAAGTCAGAGCCAAGTGCCCCCCAACTATCGATACAGGGCCCGTCTAGGGCAAGCTACGCCACTGGATCCAGAATTCGATTTCCGATTCGGGCGAAGTGTAATTAGGTTTTTGTATATGGAAATTAGATAGATAGATAGATATAATTGTTTTTATTTCAAATAAACCTAGTACAGGCACTTATAAAACGTTATAGGACTCTAGTTGCTCTAGTTCTCAGTAGCAGCTTGAAGATTTTTGATTTGTGCCCGGTATTTGATAATAGGCTCGCTCTCTTTTACACACAGACGTTTCAACGCTCACAAACCACGTGTGATCACTCTCTAGATCCAAATAATTGATACCATTTTAAAAAGACGAGTTAAGAATTTGTATTGTACGGGGTCAAACAATGTTCTGTCATATACATCATCGCTTAATATCATACTATTTAGTATATGCAATACAAAAACGCTTCCACCATTTAATACCATTCAAGCGGCCTCAAGTAGACTCAATAGAACATTAATTGCGAGATACGGGGACATCAAATAGCTTGACGTTTAAAAAGAAATAAACATTTCATATCATCTGCATTTTTCCATTCACTTTAACCTGCTCCCGCCACCTCTTGTGTTTCGGACATCAACCTCCAAAAGCGGCGACTTTCATCGGTGCATGCGCGGGCGCATACGTAACGTAATCTTGCGTAATGTGTCGCGCACGCATCAGCCATGATTAACGTTTTCGGTGAATTTTTACATGCTTGTTTTTCATTTCTTATTTCCATTGTTTCCCTTATGATTTAAATTGTGGTTGATAAACTGTTCTTTGAACCTGGTCCTTAGGAGTGGATTTTGAAGGATTTGTATAGGAAGGCAACTCATTATTATTTTTACAGTTGGCCAATATTTAAAATATTTTTCATTCCATTTATAAATTCCGAACAGGCCTCGACAACTGGCCGGTACAAATTTTGAAAAAAGAAAAGATTTTTTTTTCTTATGCTTCTTATACCGACTCTTTTGACTCTCGACCGTATTCTTAATTAAGCGTCTCCTGGAACTTTCAACTCAGCTATAGCAGTTCGTTGAGAGCATGACCGTCTCCTAAAAAGGAGGGATTGATATCACCGTTGGGCGTGGGCAAACATTGCAAGTTAGTCACATTTGATTAATATATTTTAGAACAGTATAAAATTTTCATCATTATTTCACTTGTTGGAGACTTAAATTAATTTTGACTTAAGTTCTACAAGTATTTTTTTCAGTCAAATTAATCGACCGAAAAAATAATACTTAGAAAGAAAACAGAAAGAAAGAAAGACAATCTGTTTATTTCCGCCATGTTTACTTGATCTTCAAATTTTGGACCGCACATAGTTTTACACTTAGAATATTAAAGATTTTTTGAAAAAGATTTTTTGACTCGGCGAGACGAATATGGAATGAGACCAATTAATAATTGTATTTGGGCAAATGAACCTATTATTACCTATTAGTAAATATAGCCATTTCAAACTTTATAAGCAGTACTTTAAATAGTTATTCTAAGAGATGTTGAAGTTTAAATCGCGGTGTAGCTCTAAATGGCAGCATGTTACACAACTTAAGTTACCCGTAGGTACCTGAATGGGAGAAGGCGTAACATATATATGTATATACTAGTTTTTGCACGCGGTATCGCCCGCCTAGTTTACGAACTGGTACATTTTTCCAGGATAAAAAGTAGCCTATGTGCTATTCCAGACTATAATCTATCTCTGTGCCAAATTTCATGCAGATCCTTTCGGTAGTTCTTGCGTGAAAGAGTAACAGACATGTATCCATCCATCCTCACAAACTTTCACATTTATAATATTAGTAGGATAGTAGGATGTGTATCGAATGTGTCAGTGGTTGCATGTACTCAATGGAGCCGATTTTTCAAGTCAACAAATGTTCTAGTTTGATAACGCTTTGAATATAATATAGTTCAGAGAAGTTACATTTTACATGAAAGTACTCCTGGCATAGATAAAAAATGTAAAAAAAGGAAGCGCCTTATTAAAAAATAACACTATTCTACATTTAAAACAAAAACAATAAAAAAAACAAACACGGCTGATTCAAAAATAGAATTACTCATTGCACCATTATTGCAAGAACACGTAAATTCTATTCTAAACATAAAACGAATAGTTAATTGAAAATAAAAATCTCATTAGAACACTAACAAGTTTAAAATAAATAGCAGCCAGTACGCAAGTACGTACATTCACACTCCGCAGTGTTGCAACACTCAATAAAGAAACGGTCAACAATAGGCAAACACCTACAGCTATACAGCCTAGTAACCAGACATCAAAGTGAATGACATAATAGACTGTACATATCTATTCATGCGGACCATATAGCAAGTAAGAAAAGTAGTGTTTTAGTCGGTATACCTCAGCGGCCACGCGGGATCGATTCCGGGCATGCGCAAACCGTACCAACACTTCCGACCCCTCCCCCTCTGAAACTGTGGCTGAAACACCCCCACGCTGCAACTGCACTTCAGTGCATGCGAGAACGCGACCAAAGAAAAACTAGAATAATATAAAATACAGTTTTTTGGAAAAGGAACACAGTTTTCAGTTTCAAAATAAGGCGCGTTCGGGTTATGTGTCGTTTTTTCAATCGTTAAAATGTTATCCGCAACGTGTGGACTCGAAAAACCATAGACCGGTCACAAGTGGGGGCGAACACACACCAGCTATTAACGAACTATGAAGAAGAAAAAACGAATGCACGGTACACAAAATAATCGCATTCAATGCCATATATTAAATACAAACCACTTTGTATGAGCACTTTGACAATATAAAACAATTCCGAAAGCATTTAACTCACAAGTTTATTAAAATTTATACGCAATATATAATCACAAAAACCATAGTTTTTAATAAAAATCAATAATTAAACACAAATTAGTGATACACTATTTAATAACCTCCCGAGCAAATAAAACCCAACCTTAAAATCGAAATTTTAGACTGATATATAAAATTCCGTAAGTAGATTTAAAAATAAAAAAAATAGTATTTACATTAGTTGAGCATTTGAGAAAGTTTATATGTAGAGAAAATTTAAAAATAAAATATTTATTATAAAATAAAATAAAACGCAATATAATACAAATTTTAATCAGGGATCAGTGACGTAGCCTTAGCATTTTGTACGACGGTCGAACAATTTTGACACTTGCTATTTTCAGTGTACAAAAATGGATGATCGAGTGTTTGTGTGTGCAAGTTAAGTGTTATGGTACAATTGTGCTAGTGTTGGGGCCTTGGGCCAATATGTTGAACATGTTCGATATGTGGAACTCTGTTAGCACCAAGCTGGAGCAGACGAACGTCCAACAAAGCCAGCAACCGCACACTTCAGGTGGGAGCATTAAAGGTAATTTCCACTTAATAAGACGGGACAGGTTTGGGGCAAACTTTGAGACAAAGGGCAAAAGTTTAACATTATTGGTAATAGGAGTAAAGTTAGATAGTACTTGTAGAATCTGAAATATAATACGTGTTGTAATTATTTAAATATTTTTATTTTTACGTTTATTCATTAAGTTAATATACTTTTTGACTTAAATGCTTTACGAGAATTTACATTCTCGTTAAGAATATTATATTTAACTATTTGTAATGATTTTACCTTTATTGATTGACCTTTATTTTAAAATTGTCTGGTTATATTGATAAAATTCTTTTTAAGGAATTTGATTAATTTTATCATAGAGAAAATTTAGTAAAGTTTGCCCCAAACAATTATAGTCAAAAATAACATATATTTTGCATTTGATAGAGATCCTACTTTTTGATATAATTATGAAAAATAAAACCTTAAACACGGGTTGCATGCAGTGACAAATTTTCAACCTAAAAAGGAAACTTATATAATTATTTTAAAATATTTGCTAAATTACTTTCTGCCATTTGTTTTAAATTACAACAATTTCATAAAAAAAAACATATATATTTCATGAAAATCCTTAAAATACTTACTATAACTAGTACTTTGTATCAACATTTTGTAAAAAATAAGAAAAACCTTAAATAAATGCATAAATGTCTTCTTAAAAACTCTGCATAGAAACGGTGAATTAAATTGCTTCGCTTTTAAATTAGCGAAAGATTTGCAAATTAAAGAGGAGATTGCGTGAAACAAAACTATAATAATATTATATATAAAAAAACTTGTAGAAAGTGCGGTCCAAAACTTCTTTTTCCGGTATATTTATATCCACATAATTGTTTCTCATATAGTGGTCTTGCGTAAGATATAAGAAAGTGGCCAATTAAAATTCGGCTGTCGTCGTCGCTCTGTCGTGATATTTCGTAATTATTTTATAGTCTTTTGTGAAAAAGTATTCATTTTTAACCATGTAAAGCTACACTTAAAATGTATACGTATATATCAAAATACATACAATCACGCATTTAAAAAAATATCATATTTTTTCACTTGTATTCGTGTGTAGTATGAGCAGACTTACATAGATAAAAAATTAACCATGCTCATGATACCTAATTATATAAGCATATGTGCGCAAAAAGAAAGCAATCTATTGGTTTTTTCAGTTCCATCTCCGTCTTTGCCGTGTACATTACAGTTTTTTGTTTCATAAGTTCACCCATTAACATGTCTTTCGTAGAGCAACAAAATTTTAGTATCTCTATGTGTCTTTTCTCTAGTAACATCACATCTATTTTCATCTTGCTTCACATAAGTAGCAGATTTGTCCATCTATACCATATCCGTAGTATCCTCTCGCCATCCATAAATATAGGGGTGTATAAGTATTGAGAGGTTGTTACCCCAACGCCTACGGTCGCCACAGTGACCCAGATTTACGCCAGTCTCTTATAACTGGCACGGGATGACAACCACCAGATGCACTAGATTTTTTTTAACTTGAATCATTTTTATTGTACTAACTTTTCCTGGTTTAATGGTAAAGTCCACTCCGCTTGCAAGCATGAAACGTACATATATGTGAGATGTTATTACTAAATATGATTGCAAAAAAAAATCTTTTATCAAGTTTTATTATCATATGTCTTTTATTATTTATTATCTAAGTCTTTGAAAATACTGTTCATTTTGCATATTTTTATGTATATTTTCAAAAGGCTCGATTTGAATTTCAGTCTTATTTAAAATCAAAAGGATTACAAACTCATTGTATTTAACTACATTTTATTTTACCAAAAACTAAAAACTTCATAGTTAAAAACTTACAAAAACATCGTTTCCATTTTGAATACTCCACCCATTACTGATCTAATCTTTTAATACAATACGAATGTGTCAACCGCATCTCTTCCCACACAGAATATTTTTTTTTTTGCAATCTTTAACACTTGCACAATTTACTAAACTTGTCTTTAAGACTGGAATTGGTATTACTTGCAACTTTTACTTCTTATTAACCTTTGAATTGATATGAGATATTCATTACATTTATCATCATACAGACGTCGACTTGTGACATGTACCCTATAGATTGCTACAACAACTGATCTTGAGGGGGATAATGCTTTGATCGTGACGTTTGACGAGAAACTGGTGAATTTTGTGAGATATTTAACGCTGCACCCTCATCAGCTTCGAATTGGGATCCCATTGTCATACCATAACACAGAACATATGAATATGTATCAAAATTAGTGTCAAATACAATGCTTCTATTGTTTCATGCAATGGACCACAAGAAATAGTAAAAAGCTAAAGGTTATCAAAATCATTCCCTATTCATTTCTTAACAAAAATTTTACTTTTTTTGTATGATTTGTATGTGATGCATGGTTGCACACACACAAAAATCACATGCATACAAGTATCAAAACTTATTACAAATATGACAGATATTCATCCTATCTATAATACTGCAATTGTTTATTCTCAAGCCAAAAGGCCAGAGGACGTGTATAACCTCTGCGTCATTTAGGTCATCAAAAATATCAGGTTCAATCCTGTGTTGAGTAAGTCGTAGGGAATGTGGCGCCTGGCACACACGAAACTTAAGATTTGCTCAATGATTCAACGAATAGGAGGCGCTGCAATCGCCATTAGCAATAGGTACAATGTTTAGGATTTGTGGTTTTCCTTATAATACTGTTTTCTATTCATGCGTTCCATTCACAGTTTGCAAGCCGTTTATAAATTGTCTATGGCTTAGAATTCGAGGTGACATATCCTGGCACACCTATGGATAACATTTATTTAATACAACAGAGTTACCATGGAGTTTCTTACCGGTTGTTGTCCATACGAATGACTTTCTGGATGAAGACGGTAACTATTTATAAGTGATTAGAAATTCAGTAACAAAAATCTGTTGATTGTTGTATGCATAATTTTAACTAGGTGCCGTTTTACGTCCATTTCTCTATTTCTATACAAGATGTCATTCAAAGCAGTTATTAATCTCTCAATGTACGTTAAAAATGTAAGCGACAGCCATTGTACTGAATCCATTATATATATGATTTTAATGACATTGATTACCATGATATTCGGCCACAACAAAAGTTGTTCTTTTTTTTCATTTCAATTGACATTTCGGCTGTACTTTCACGCGAGGCGCGTTCGGTTTATTGCACAGAAATTTTTAATAAAGGACATATTGAACATTTCGCATGCCGTTGTTAAGAAAGCAGCTTAGGGTTGATATTGAGACAAAATAATTTAAAATGAATTTTGGGAATCAAGTATCAAAATTGGTATCATCGATCATAAAAATAAAAATCCAAGTCTCTAGTACTATTTAACGTACTAATTAATTTTAGAGAAACTATATAGGTAAGGTCCCTTTGAATAAAATCTTAACAACATTAGATTATATTATAATAACGACAGAAACTCGCACTTGACAGCTTTTTATATTTTAAGTGAAAGTCGACACGAAGCTTTGCATCTGCACTGTCCTGATCGAGCATTTAAAAAAACAGCACTAACTGAACAAAGAGGTACAATTCTCAAAATTCTCATTACGTTTTAAACGATCTGTATAATTATATACCAACTGAGAACTTTTAAATTATATTTATACTGCTAATGTTAGGCTAAGAATACGCTGAAAAGAGTTTCGTAACACAGAATGTTAATTTATTATATACGTGAGATTCGGTTCTCAAAATAAATCTTAATATTAAAAAGTTACAGCGAATGTGATCAAGTATACGGCTTGATGACAAGACAGGGTGTTGTACCATAGCTTTGGAGCAGCTTTTGTCCTAATGCAATCATCTGCCTAGCCTATACCCAACTATAGTGGGGTCGGCTCCCCGTCTAACCAGATTTTATTGAATATCAATCCTACTATCCTACTTAATATTATAAATGTGAAAGTTTGTGAGGATGGATGTTTGTTACTCTTTCACGCAAAAAATACTGAACGGATCTGGATGAAATTTGGCCTAGAGATAGATTATAGTCTGGAATAGCACATAGGCAAATGTACGGGTTCGTAAACTACGCGGGCGAAGCCGCGGTCGGAAGCTAGTACTTCATACGGAGCGACTGAGATCACTTTTCGAGATGCTTTCACTGATTTGTGACGTCATAGATATTCGTATGACAATCGGGACAAGTTAACATGGTTCTCAATGTGTGAAGAAACATAGACCGCACCAAGTGCTGCTTAACCGCGCAGATCGACTGATCTATGCTATAGCTATGTATTTACGAGCCCGTTGATAGGCTGAATGATTGATTGATTTTAATAATACATTGGTAGGCAATTCCATTCGAAAATATACAACAGCATCCTATCACTTTCATCGATAATTAAGCAATACATAATATATTACATGAACTTTCTTTTTTAAACTGATAACCCACACTTATTTACTCTTTAATTACATACACATAGAATTACACATTTTTAATCTCAACGTACAATTTAAATGAAGTGAAAACCCTAAAGCATACGGTCTGGTTTCTTTTTTTATACGGAGTTGCGTAACGAGGCATTGCTAACCAGTTCCATTTAGCATAAGTTATGATTGGTGTACGAGTTCCGAACATGAATGCGCCCCTCCGATTTAGAAAATAAAAGAGAAACTGGCGCGTTTTTTGTTTATTATGATGTCCTTTGCTAAAATGAAGAAGAAAATAAATCGCCATTTGTTAAAATCTATAAACTTTATTCGAATTTCGAACTATTTTATTAAACATTTCATAAATAGAATTCATTAAATCTTGTTGATTTAAAATTGTAACTACTGTTTTTTTTTTTATATGCATACACTCTATCCATCAATGAATTGAAAAAAAGAATCGACACTATATAATTATTCAAAATAAGAATAAGGTTAATCATTTTTTTCTTTTCAGTCTGCAAAATTATCTTGCTATCTTTTCAACAAAACCGAATGTACACGTTTACAAAAAGTCTGATTAATTCAAAAGGGGTAATGATACAATAAAAAAAAAACTTGATTTGACACAATAGCTACATTTGCCAACCAGCAATACTCGTTATTGCCGAGACTGCATTCGGCTCGAATTTCCACCGGACGCAAATAATTATTTGGTATCAAACTATTTTATTTAATAATGTTATTGTAAGCATTTTAGTTGCAATGCATGTTTTTGTACAAGTATTTTGTCTAATTATTCAGTCGAAATAATGCCTTGTCAGCTTTGAACTGAACTTTGTGCTTACCAATGGGTACTTATGTATATTAAATATTTAGAATGGCAATGTTAAATAAATGTATTATTAATTCTAGGTCGGATACCCAAATCACACCGCAATTCTTCAAAATGTATGTGCGGATGAGAATTTGATTATCACTAGCTTTAACGGTGAAGGAAAACATCGTGAGGACATTTGCACTCCTGAGAGGGCTCGATAAAGTTCTCGATGGTATGTGTAGTGTGTCAAATCAAACCAGGGCAGCGTAGGGAACTAGAATTGGTGCAGGCGCGGATCCAGCCCTCAAAAAGGGTTGTGGTCACAGCCACCCGAAAATCGGCCAAGTGCGAGTCGGAGTATGAACTCGCTCATGATCGAAATAGTGCATTCTTACAAAGGAGTCGTCACAAGTCTATTAGGGTTGTGGGCATGTCCATCGTGCCCACAACGGTGGATCCGCGCTTGAATTGGTGTAGGAGAAGGCCGTGTCCAGTGGGACAGTAAAAGGCATAATTATTATTATTTCAATGATATATGCCAATATGTTCGCACCTATTCCATATGACTTAGGCATCGGCGAAATGTAATGTAACAATATAAGTACTACGCTTCATAAAGGCGTGATGTTTTATTATGTTACAAAACAAAAACAGTATGAATGAAATATTCATATCCATGTCAGTCGCATCATACAGTGCAAGCCGTAATATAATTGAAGGAAATAGATTATTGAGCTCGTAGTAACCCGTAGTATGTTGCTAGTTCGAATAAAACATCGTAGGCGGGTTTTGTAGGATGGCAGCACCGTTTTGAGCGTTTCAGCGACTCCCATACATAAAAGTACATCACATAGTATGATAAAACTTAATGTATGTAACAATACAATGTTATATTCTGGCTTATTAGACATGGAGTTTCTTGCCGGTTCTTCTCCATAGGACCAACTTTTTGGAGCCGTGCAACTAGAGTCCTATAACGTTTCATAAGTGCCTGTATTAGGTTTATTTGAAATAAAAACAATTCTATCTATGTAGTGGTTGCAAACACGGTTGCACAGCGTGAGGACTTGGGTTCGATCCCGGGTCGAGCAATGATAATGGGTGATTTAGTTAGAAAATATTCTTTAGCAGGTCGAAGTTTTAAATTGTGACCAATAGCAAATGTCTGGCCCGGGATTTAATAAAGGCATTGGGGAAATGGGCACCTCGGAATAAATACTTGATTTAATTGCCGTTTGCTATATAGCAATTTTTCCAGTTATATTTAAGAAAACATATTCGGTTATTATCAATTTAGCACCTATAATGAACTGTTTTAATCCTACTATATCATAAACTTATATAAAATACATAAATAAAATACATACGAAAAGTACCAAGGTACTAGGATAGTAGAAACGTGTGACAGGTCGCTAGTTGGTTTAGTACTAAAGTACGCAAGAAAAAGTTGCCTGGCCAAGACCCATATAGCGTGTTCGATGTACTCCGATCAACTAGTTTTGATACTTGTGTGCAAATGTGGCCATGTGTCGGACGCCATTTTAGATATTTTTGTTGTTGAAAATAATTGCATGTTTGATTTGTTGGCTGTCAGAAATAGAAGAGCTGTCTTATTGTAATTACTGTAATGATGTACTTAAATATGTATGTGTAGGGCGATTTAGTTTAATATATACAAGTATAATATTAAAAAAAGGATTATAGACAAAGAAGATTAGTTTTTGTTCCTATTTCGGAAAAAAATTGAATGTTCCTACACTTATTTAATCGATTCTTATTTACCGCCTGAGGATCTAACTCCATGGCACATTTTTTTTTAAGTTTTACTTGTACGAAAAACTGGGGTTTTTAAAACAATAAACTAATATACATAAAAGCAATAAATATTCACAAATAAGATGACAACTTTCTTTGGGCTATTAATCCTGTGATATATAGTTTTGAGTAACTATTTTTTATAAGGCTTTTAGCCACTTATACATGTATGAATAATTTACCGTCACTAATTTACACATAAAAAAATGAAGGAGTATCTTTTAGAAAGAAATGCGGATATGACTTTTACTTTTCAGTAAACAGAATTATAAAATACGAGCTAAGCTATTATTAGCATAATATTATGCATTCGAGAAGGTAATAAAAATCTGTCAATATTATTTTATAGTAGAAACCCATCCTACTCACATTATCCAATGAAATTGACATTCTTATATGAGTCACTTATTAGAGTGTGAAAGTTCTTATAAAAAGCTTTTATATTTGATAAGTTTAAATTTAATAAACTGGATATTTAATATAAGTTTTTTTTTTATACCAGTGTTTCTTCTTAATGTTTACCAATGACAAACTAAACTAATTCGTGGCAAGTATCAACTCCTACTGTTCACACTCCACACATTTACGTATGCGCATGCGTGGAGCGTGCACTCAGGTACTCGCGACTGATATGATAATATTAGCTGTCTGTGTGTGAATGCACTGTGCTGCGTTTAGACTGCCTAGTCTAGCCAGCGACTAGTACTTAGAACATTATGACTAGGCTATATGTGTATATGCACTATGCTTCGTTTAGATGGTTTTGTCTACCCAGTAGCTAGTTTGAAGTCGGTATTATTTTATTTACCTATTCCTCTGCAAGTGACGGTGCAAGCTGGTTGGCAAGAGTAACAACTGAAATTTTAATAATATTAGTAGGGCGTGTGTACAATACAGTATGATTCGTTTAGATTTACTAGTCTAGCCAGTGTCAACTAGTTATCATATAGTACTATTATTATACTCCACTTATAGATTAATGACAGTGAAGGATCTATGGTACGGGACGATTGGCGCTGCGTTTCGTGTCGCGAGTTCGAATCCCGCACGGAACAAATTTTTGTATGATCTACAGATAGTTATTTCGGGTCTGGTTGTGTGCGCATGTGATATATATGTATGTAAACTGTACCCACGACACAGGAGAAATCCTAGTCCAACGTATTTAAAACGAGATAAGAGAATCTCTGTGCCTACAGATCAGAGACTCCGTGCTGCTATTGAGAATTTCCATACAGAAAAACCCTATTACAATTTGCCCGACCCGGGAATCGAACCCAGGACCTCACACTCAGCAGACGCGCTTGCAACCATTAGACCAATGAAGCAGTCAGCAGTTTCTATATTATTCCCTACACAATGACTATTTTTATACATAATACCCGCTTTATTAGCCATCCACTTGTGATCTATGCCATATTTACTATGGTAACTGTAGCAAGTAGGTGCTACTTAGGTTTAGGTTACTTAGTTCTAACCACTATCGTCTATACCTAATGTTTTACAGAGGGGAACTTTTACTAACTGATAATATATTATGTGTGTGTGAATGTACTATGCTGCGTTTAGTACTGTGTACTGGGCATTATTACAAACAAATGCCTAACGTTAGAAAAATCTATATAAATAAAAATCAATTGGCAAAAATGTTTGTAAGCGCATAACTTCAAAACGGATATTCTATTTGGCTAATTCTTTTTTTGTTGTGTTTGTAATTGTCAGGACAAGTTTTGTATCGAAGATTTTTTTGGAAAATCCATCCGATATGTCGGAAATATGGATGGTATTTGTGTATGAAAATCTCAATAAAAAAATGTGACGTCCGGATTGACAGTTCTTCTGTCATATGAATTGCACCCGTGCGAAGTCGGGTCGCTAGTTTTTAATAGATTTTTCAAAATGTCTGCGCAATTATCTATTAAGAGTAAAACTGACTACGGCTTTTTTTTGACGCTTGAAAAAACTATTAGAAAAGTGTTCAAAAAAAATAATATAAGAACCTTAATAAATTCTTTGGATGAATATTTGAATTTGATTGATTGATTTGATTTCATTAATTCAAATATAAAAAAAAAATCATCAGCAATTTTTTTTATTGCAAAAAAACGAATTTTATTTTGCCTTAAATACATACACAATGTCACGCCTTTTTCCCATGGGGGTAAGCAGAAACTACGGAACGCACGTGGCGTTCTACGATCCTTACATAACCCTTTTGCTTCATCTACATTCATGCAACGTTTCATACATGGACGCCGCCACCGGAATACTTTCCTTAAAAGGGCTGATTCAATCTCTCTGTCACAAATTGCATCTTGCTAAATATCTCAAGTAAATAGCAAGGTACTACATAACATAGCTGGCAATAAAATAAAACAATAATAATACACTGTAAGATCAAATATTGTGATACCAATATTGCCAAAATGTAAAACTATGCAACTATTACGTAATTTGTGGTTTGTTTGTGGCTATTTGAATTTAGAATTATATCTGTCCCCAAATATCTTGAGTGACGTCATAATTCTAACGGTTTATATAAAAACTAGCTTTTGCCCGCGACTTCGTACGCGTGGAATTTAAAATCTATTTAAGTTGTACCTCTAGCAACACATCGGTGAAAACTGCATTCAATTCCGTGCAGTAGTTTTTGCGTGATGCGTGTACAAACACACAGACAGACAGACAAAATTTTTAAAAACTGTTGTTTTGGCTTCTGTTGCTAAAAGACCCAATATTAGTTTTTCTCCAATATCTATAATGTACAGACATCGGCCTGTTATAATTTTATTATAAGTATAGATGAAACGATATTGAGACGTCTAAAATACAAGGTTGTTTAAAAAAAGATTACTAGATGGCGGTAGGTTTTAGACTTAAAATTGTCAATGGGTAATTTTATTTAAATTCTTCGATATATATTTCATTAAGTCGATGTGAAGGGTCAAACCCTATCTCTTGGGACTTATCATTCGCAAATAAAAGGTACGACGCAATTCAATTGCCTAAGGGGTCACATCAATACTATTTTCAAAATTCTATTTATGCAATATATCTACGCAAGTACCAGTATTTCAGTCCAGTACTATGCCTTTTCAAACACACCGCGAATAACTATTTAAACGGTCACGTGCATGTGTGCGTGTACGCATGTCCGCACGTTGTGTTTATACCGATGACGTCACCTCGCTGTGGTCTCATGAGGGGTGGGGGGGATTAAAATTTAATTACAGTATGAATTCTAAAACATAAAGTCGATAGTGTGTAAATGTAAGTGGTTAAATTGAATTAGGTTTCGTTAAGTACAGAAATTAATACGTTTCGGGACACTTGACTATTTGCAAATGTCATGATATGACACTTCAAAATCCCATACATTTTATCATACCGTCTACAACCGTTCCGTATATTACATATATTTTTAATTTTTTGATACGACAAATACGGCTATAGACGTTGACGCCTATGGGCGGAACGTCATGCTATGACTAACAATGAGCAATGTAATGAGACAGTGCGGCTACTTAGCTACCGCCCTTAGCCGTACTGTCACGTAACGATATAACGAGATAACGTCAAGAGGCGGTCTGTCCCGGAAAGTGTAAAAATTGGTCGTTATGTTCATTGGTAACTCTGTATTCCCCGGAGGGTTAGGCAGAGGTGTACTGTATACGCAGATGCTGCCAATGCTGTTATTAAGGGTCTATTGCCATTAGGCACCATTCTAAACTCCGAGCTGCTACTGAGAATCCCTATAACCCTGCCTGACACGGGTATCAAATCCAAGAACAGTCAAGATTTTTAATATTCATAAACAAAAATCTTGACCCTTTCTATCGACTGAAGCAATAGGTAGAAAAACACATAACATAGCATCAAGCCTGTATTCCCCGAAGGGTTAGGCAGAGTTGTACTATTACCGAGGAGCCCCATGTAATAGGGGGCGAGCCTATTGGCATCTACCGGGCACAGTTCCACACTCCGTGCTGCTACTGAGAATTTCCATGCAGAAAAATTTATTGGTTTTTTCTGTATGTCTACATTTTGCCCCACCCAGGTATTTAAGCCAGGATCTCACCGCAGCAGGAAAATTCACCTGAAATGTCGGAAATTTCGATGATATTTTTGTATGTAATTTATCATTTCCTTCATTAGTAAATTGCACTCGTGAGGAACCGGGGCGCGTCGCGAAAGTTTGTGAGCATGGATGGATGGATGGATCTTTGTTACTCTTTCACACCAGAACGACTGAACGGATCTGGATGAAATTTGGCACAAAGATAGATTATAGTCTGGAATAGCACATAGGCTACTTTTTATCCCGGGAAAAAGCACGGATTCGTAATCCACGCGGGCGAAGCCGCGGGCGGAAGCTAGTAATGCATATTAGTTTAATTAAGGATTAAAGACATAAAACGCCTACAATTAGTCAATCGTTTTTCTTGACCCCAAGGACATTCAGCTGGCCCCGTTTCGGGTATCAGTAACAAAAACCATTATCACCTTGATGGTAAATTGCAAAATGTAAAAGCGAAATCTGAGTGTTGAAACCAGCGGAAGGCTGTTTTCTCTTTGCCTTTGCCTTCTGATTGTTATTATTGTGACAGTTGCCGCCATTTTGAATTAAGAACACTTTTAGCGATAGTTTTTTGTTTTATCGTGAACACATGACAACTGCTGAGGCCATTGTGGAACGATTAGCGATTAGCTTTCTGCGCTACGTGTCGCGAGTTCGATCCCCGTACGGAACAAATATTTGTATGATCTACAGATAGTTGTTTCGGGTCTGGTTGTGTGTGCATGTGACATGTATGTTTGTAAACTGTACCTACGATACTGGAAAATATAGAATAGGGCAACGTTTAAAAAAAATGTTAAGTAAGGCAGCAAGGCGTGGAGATGATTGGCTAGGGCGCGCCGAATGTCCCTGTACTAATGCATTTCATGTTACTGCTGAAAAGCTTTGAAAGGCATTGAATCCTTAAGAGGTCCTAATTTGGATCCGTGCATCTAGAATCGGAATGTATTAAAAGAGCTTGTAAAGGTCCAGTTGAAATTAAATGTTTAACTTTCGAATGTCGCTTTTCGCTCTATGGTTGAAACGCTTTTGACGTATAAAACTTAAGAAGTGTCAAATTATAATGTCAGAGAAAATCTGTCAATCTGTGACATCGACAGCATAATTATATTTATGTCAAATCAGTTTATTTTACAAGGATTTTAATTATTTATCATTAATTACTAGAATAATAGCGCAATACATTGTCATTTCAAAATAAACAATTTGCTCTACTAAAAGCTCTGCTGACGCCAGAGATACAAAGCTTGAACAATGCACATATCAGTCCCTCTAGGTCACCCGGTCTGATAACTGATAATTTAGTGTTTAAACATGGACTTTGATAGAACTATCTGAGGTCTAAATGCGTGTTAGATATTTAACGAACACCGTTTTAACTGGTCGCTTAAAATTTAGGGTTGCATTTTGGGCTACCATCGATTTAATTGTTAGATAAAGAACTGGATAGATTATTTTTTTTCTTATGGACAACATACATAAAAAAACGTAAGCATTATTATGTTAAATGACTGAAAATTAATTATTTATTTATTGAATAATATTATCGAAAATTCTTTGTTGAATCGAATGATTGCGTAAGCAATTTCCTTGTTGAAATTTCTAATGGTTTTAAATAAAAAAATTCAAAGACAAAGACTGATACCAATTTAAAAAAAAATATGTTAGTTTGAATAATAATCAATTCAACTGCAACTGTTCCACTGCTGGTCAAGATCCTCTGGTAGTTTAAGGCAATATTAATTGTATAATATATATATAGTATATTAGTTAAATATTACATTTATAAGAAAAATATATTATTTACCATAATTCATATTATGACCGATAATTCGGATGATTAAGCTTGATTACTTAAAGAGTGCAACTGAGATTAAATATGTAAGAAAATATATGATTTTAAGTATTTGTTACTAGCGACCCGCCCCGGTTTCGCACGGGTCGTTTTTATTGAGATTTTCATACATAAATATCATCCAAATTTCCGACTTTTCACGTGGAATATCCAAAAATTTTCTTTCGTACAAATTTTGTCCTGACAATTAGGAATATCGGCCGAGCCAATCTCAAGTGATGCTCCGTCATACATGTGGCAATTGATATTATATACATATATATAAATTACAATTACATAAACTAAACTATCCTTAGCCATATCACTAGTGTACTAAAATATGTACTGAAGATATCATTGACTGAGTCTCGACTATAAATTAGATCACTCTATTGCTTCCTGTAGGGGTTAAGACACACACACAGAAACCGGATAACTGCAATTGGTCTAGTGGTTGTAAGCGCGACTGCTGAGCGTGAGGGCTTGGCTTCGATCCCCTTGTCGGGCAAAGTGTTATTGAGTATTTCTTTATGGAAATTTTTAGTAGCAGATCGGAGTCTGGAACTGTGTCCAATAGATGGCAATAGCGTCGCTCCCTATTACATGGGACTCAATATCGGTAGCGGTGAAATGTGGATATACATAAGTACACCGGGAATCGAACTCAGGACCGGCAGAGTTGTTAGTGTAACAAAATCAACATCTGCCTAGCCTTTGCTGCAACAACTGCCTATGCGATTTGATATAGTAAGTCATTATGAGTTACTAGCTTCCGCCTGCAGCTTCGCCCGCGTGGTTTACTAACCCGTACATTTTTCCGGGATAAAAAGTAGCCTATGTGTTATTCCAGACTATAATCTATCTCTGTGCCAAATTTCGTCCACATCCTTTCAGTAGTCTTTGCGTGAAAGATTAACAAACATCCATCCATCCATCCTCACAAACTTTCATATTTATAATATTAGTAGGATTACTAGGATAGGATAAGATTCTTAGGCAAATTTAGGAGTGCAGGCAAAGTTACAATATTCTACGGTAGTTAAATCGCCGATCTGTCTGAACCCTTATTTCTATGGTGATTATACTGATTATATTCTGATAATTATTTTAATTCGATTTCTGAGAAATATACTTTGTGATAAAGTTATGCAATTTCATTTAAAAAATGGCGTGTTTCTTCTTTTTATGGTAACAACAGGGTTTACAAGTAATTGTTAACTTTTGCCTTTATAATAATAATAATAATTTAGTCGCTCTATGCCTCATTGGTTTAGTGGTTGCAAGCGCGATTGCTGAGCGTGAGGTCCTCGGTTCAATTCCTGGATCGGTCAGTGTTATTGGTTTTTCTGTATGGAAATTCTTAGTAGCAGCACGGAGTTTGGAACTGTGCCCGGTATATGGCAATAGGCTCGCCCCCTATTACATGGGTCTCAATAACAGCATCGGGGAAATGTCGGTGTAAAATAGTGCACCTCTACCTAACCCTTTAGGGAATAAATGTGTGATGCTATAATGATGAAGGTAGTTACTGACTCAATGCCGGTCATAGGGCTCATAGCAGAATAAGCTACGTTAACACCTTATTCCATCATGCTGGTCTGGTGTAGGTTAACCAACTAAACACATCTTCGAACTTTTTGGAGCTCTGTCCTTTATGCTGCTTTTCACCCGATTCATTCACCTTTAACGCAAATGATAACCAACACGGCTAACCCCTTGTCCTATATTTATGGTCCGACGACTGTGACTTACTCTAATAAATTGTAATAGGCTGAATAGAAAGACTTGCCTATCAATGTATGCGTTAATACAATGAACGCGACATAGCGATCACATTCGCGGTTCTACAAGAACATAATTCCGGCCTTGGTTACTTGTTTTATGCACTTGCCACCCATCTTTTTCGCGTCCTCACCACTGTTGCTTGCTAGGATATTGAAGCATATCTATTTATGCATAAATACAATGATGATTTCGAACGTAGATAGGAGCCACATCCGCGGTTTTGACGCGCATTCATAGATAGATCGGCCTTGCGCGTGCTATTCAACTCGGTGACATACTTTTCAGTTGGCTTCAAGCCGTGTCAGTTTACAAAGAAAAATCAACTTTATTCCGCACAAATTACGGTTGGTATTTCAATGGGTATTCTTAACGTAAAGTTTTAATTGAGACAACGCACCGTCCTATCGCGAATTTCGAAATTTAAATTTCGAATTTGGCGTTTTTTTTATACTATCTCGTTCAATTTTTAAATTGGATACGTTGCAATGGTAAATTGTTATGATATCGATGTAATTATTTTGTGCGTTACGATTTTTTACGCCGTTTTTTTATTTGATTGAAAATCCAATATAACGGTGGAACTGAATACACTGCCTAATAATCCTTGCCAACCTTTTTGTCTTACTGATCATTATGACATTTTTTTTCTTTCCCACTACAAATTCTTAATTCAAATCTTATAGATGATTTTAGGTTATGTACCAACCTTAGAAAATTGATATGTCGTACCAACATTAGAACTTGAATTTTACATTATAATTATATTCTATACCTACAGTAACTCTGTAGGTACTGTCAATTAATTTCCAATATTTAAATTAATTTTACTATGTATAATGCAGTTTGATGGCAAATTAAATGCTAGTAAACGAATCGAAGGTTGCAATAAGTAATTACGTTTCATTTACTTCTACAATATTATCCTGTCTTTTTGAATTAATTTAAAGTCACAATCGGCTATCGACTCGTTACTTAATCCGCCATATTGGACTTATCAACTCTTAAATCTAAAAGCTAAAGTCTCTTTGGTATAGTGATTGGAAGCGCTGCTGCAGTGTGTATCGTCCTGGGTTCGATACCAGAGTAGGACAAACTGCTACAAAAAATTTCAAAGCCTGTAGTTTCGAATTGTGCCCGGCAGATGGCAATAGATTTGCTCCCTATTACTGCGTAATAATGGTTTTGGCGAAATATAGGTGAAACATAGTACAGTCTTACACTACGAGATTAAAAGTGTTACATACATATAATGCAGGACATAGAGTACAAATTTAAGACGCTGGACTGGCCTAGACGTCGCGTATGACGTCGCGCATCGCATGACGACATGACATTTGCAGAGTTAGTGGAACAGTTGGGCGAAATTCTGCATGGCGTTCACAGCGACCCTCGACCTCTGACTATCTCTGGTCCTATAACCATGAATAGACTGGTCCTTATGACCATAAATTTTAGAGTTTGAAAAGGACCATGTTTAGTCACAGACGTATATCAACTGTTTTTAGTAAGGTTAATTTCAAGTTTATCATGTAAATGATTATATCATTATTTTTTTGAGAAAAATCGAGGTAAAAGATACGCTTAAAAGGGCTATCACGGCATTTTCCAAGCTTTTTCCTCTTATACATGATAACATAAAGGTTTGGTACACACCTGACGTAACACACACAAACTTAAAAGACAAACGAATAGCGAACGCGTGTGCTTGCGCAACATAGGGCTCGGCATGCGACGAATTTTACCTTTAACACACAACACATACGCACACATGTATAAAATTATATACACACAAAATCACTCTTCAGTACTGCAGAGTAACAATCTTTGCATGACATTTCCCATATTTTAATAATATAAATAAATCTCTTTTCTTTTTTTTATAACATTGCCCTACACTAGGAATAATTCCTCCATCGTGTGTGCGTTTACAAACACAAATATTCAAACGGACATACACCCAGACCCGAAACAACCATCCGTAGATTATACAAATATTAGTTTCGTACGGGAATCGAAACCGCGACACGTGGCCGTGTTGTCACTCTTACGCACATACATATATAATAGTCAGGTCCACGAAAATCTGTTTCAATATATCTTCAACTTAATCATGAACAATACTGGACCCATCTGAAGTTGTTGTATTGTCACGATGACGCGTCTTGTGATTTGATACTGACAATACTTAATGGTCCAAATTGAAATCAACGCCTATCATCGTGAAATGCAACAATCATATCCGAGTAATGCACTCAGCCGGTGGATCTATCGCGTAACGCCGGTGGGCCTACCAAGGCGCGGTCAGAGCCAAAAACTGGCGTCATATTAACATAAAAATGACTTGAGCAAATTAGAATTTATTAAAAAAAAAATATAATATTAGAAGAAAAAAAAAAATCCGAACTTAACCTTTTTGATTGACAATTTTGAAGAGGTTTATCAATTTGACGTGTACGATTTGGGGGGGACCTCAACGACCCTCGGACCGCTACTGGGCCTTCCGCGTAATGCCGATGGTAATGAATTTCAAGAAGAAATTAAATGCCCTAAGTAAGAACTGTACCTCTATTATGAGTTTTTCACTATTTACTTTCATAGTAAATGTAAATTTTTATGCAAGCGATTTTAGTTCTTAACTTGGTTACATTAGGGATTAGAGTCGCTAACATGACATCTCTATAATATCGTAAATAGTAAATCAAAACTTAACTATGACATATATGTCACATAAGGGACTCTAATCCCTAATGTAACCAAGTTAAGAACTAAAATCGCTATCATGAAAATTTACTTTACTATGATAGTAAATAGTTAGAAAACTCGTGATAGAGGTACTGCTGTTTAAAAAATTTACTGGTCATGATTCTCAAACGATATGATCAGGAAAAATTGTACTGCTAGAATTACCACCGGCGTTACACGGTAGGACCATCGGCGTTACGCGGTAGATCCACAGGCGTTACGCGTGTCTTGCTACATTCTAGCTAAGTTCTGCTTCACTAAATATGGTTCAAGGTATTCAGATTAAATTTACCTTCGCTTATTCTGCCCGGGAATTCAGAAAAAAAAAATATTTTGTAGAAAGGAGGAAGAGAGATGTCAGAAGGTTATTCTAACTCTATCTTTCCTAACCAATCGTTTATTGTTACCATCACACTATCTATCATCGTGTCTCGTCAAGTATGTGACGTAACAGAAGTGTGGTGCCAACGTAAAGTACACACTGCGCTTACGCAACTTTACTGTAGCGTAGGGCTCGTACCGTGAGCATGAGAGATTAGAATGGTTATGTATTCATTAGAATTATTATGGTTTGAATGGGTGGCAGCTTTTTCCGGCAAAATAAACATAACAGACCATCTCGCCTGTATTCCCCGAAGGGTTACGCAGAGGTGTACAATTGCACACCCACATTTCACCGATGCTGTTATTGAGTCCTTTGTAATAGGGGGCGAGCTTATTGCCATCTACAGGGCACAATTCCAGACTCCGTGCTGCTACTGAGAATTTCCATACCGAAATACCTCAATATCACTTTGCCTGAACCGGGAATCGAACCAAGGACCAATGAGGCAGTTATGTTAATTATTGAAAAAAATAGCGTCTGAACAAATTTAAGAAACAGAATAACAGCACTTCGTCTGGCTCTAACAACAAGAACATTGGGCAAATATTAACACTTTCTACAGCCTTCATTGCGCGTACGCAAGTACACACACAGTTTAACATTTTCCTTGTTGCAACACTTAGACATGCGGGAAAGCAGAGACTAATCTTAACTAACATCGATTTTATTTCACACCAGTTTTACATTGTTGCATAGACACCATATTATAAATAGAATAGTGTACAAGACTGCCCTTTGGTCTAGTAGTCGCAAGCGCGGCTGCAGAGCGTGAGATCCTGGGTTCGATTCCCGGGCCAGCCAAAGTGTTATTTGGTTATACTAGTAAACGCGCGCACATTACTCTTGTACACTAACATAACATAACACAGCATCACGCCTCTATTCGCCGAAGGGTTAGGCAGAGGTGTACCATTGTATGTCTACATTTCGCTGATACCGTTATTAAATCCCATGTCATAGGGGGCCTATTGCCATCCACCGGGCACAGTTCCAGACTCCGTGCTGCTACTGAGAATTTCTATACAGAAAATCTCAATAACACTGACCGACGCGGGAACTGAACTCACGCTTAGCAGTTAGCAGTCCAGGCCAAATAAATATTTTTCAACTGTAATGTATATTAAAAAACATAATACTCGAATGTAGAAAAATAAAAAAGAACGCAATTTATATACAGGGTCTTACTTATAATAAGGACCTTAGACCTTAGGACGCTATTCGGGCTCCCCCGTACTCGTCGCACAACCTACGCAACTTTTTTACGTAAATTGGCGTCGGTTAACATGTGATGCACTGCAACGTCGAGGGAGCCGAAACAGAGCCCTGAACACATTATTATAGTGGACGCGCAAGACAGTGTAGGCTTTTTGTGTAAAGTTTGCCCACAGGCCACTCGTGTAGAACGTCTGGCAGAATGTCTTGAACATTATTATTTTAACAGACAAGTTATAAAACCAAAACATATTTGTTGAAAAAGCTAAAAGTGAAAATACCTCGCATGTCACGTCAATCTTGGCAATTAGCATGTTAATACTAATAGCCATATAAGCTTTGCTAATTGATTAATATCCTATAGTACTTTCTGAAATCTGTTAATGCTTTCTTCAATACAATGACGTAAAAAAATAATAGTAGAGTCACCCCGATTCGCAAGCGCAGCTGCTAAAAAAATGGTCGAGAAAAATGTTCTCAGTTGGAGCTCGGGATTATGTCATGTCCAGTGGATGGCAATAGGCTTATTACATGGAATGTAATTACAGCATCGGCGTAGTATTAGAAGGATTTAGCAAATCATTAATCTAATAAATAAAAATAAACATTTGCAATTCAAACTCCGAATCGCATAAATGACGTCAATATATCGCATGCGTTTGCGCAGCCTTGGCGCTGGTATATAATAAGGCTGTATCAAACATGACATGCCTTTAATGGGTATAACGCCTCAATTTATACCAAACTCCTTTTATTAATAAACTTTAAGGATCGTTTTAAAGATGGCGTCGGATTTAATTGAGTGATGTATTAGTATAATATCGCCGTATGCTCCAAAGTGGTAGGCAGAGGTGTGCTGTTATTCTGACATTGTGTTGTTACCACCATGTTATGTTAAAACGCCCTAATGCATTTTGCTGGCCAGCATTTCAAACTCCAGAAAAACTCAAAAATACTTTGCCTGACCCGGGAATCGAACCTATGACCTCAAGCTCAGCAGTTGCGCTTGCGAATAGACCAATGAGGCAGTCGGCTCAAAAGTAAGTAGGTAATATTTTTTTAAATCTCTTCATTCGGATATGCGTTGCCTAAACAAATGATAGCGATCTTAACACGTCATAGTTTAGCTTTCTTTCTTTCTTTCCACTTTCTATTTCGTTTCGCATTTCAAGCCTACAACATTCCTTTTATAATTCGCGAATTTAATAGTTGCGAAAGTGAGATTTTTTTATTCATATATTAATTGTTATAGTATTTTGAAATATTTGTGATGTATCTGTGTACCCTTGAAGGTAGATTTTGAATTATTTTTTTATTTCTAAATATTCAAGAAGTTCACTTATGAATGGTTTACGGAACACCGTAGCAATCTTTAATAATGTACAGTCAGCATCAAAAATATGTATACACATAGCGAAATTCAAACGCTTATTCTTAGAAAACTATTGGTTAAAATCATAAAATTTAAATTACTATGTATTTTTATGTATCCGCAGATATTATAATGTAAAATTGTTCAAGATTTCAATCACTGTTTCCTCTAAAAATCGCTTTTGAATTTCATTAAGTGCATACATCTTTTTGATGCTGACTGTACCTACCTAAGACTTTTATATAATTAAGAACCCACTATAAAAAATTCACAACAAAACCTACGGCCTGATGACAAAAATTTAGGGAACTAAAACAATTTAAAGTGCAAAATATATATTTTGCCTGATTTTCCGAACTCATGTGCGTATCAAAATTTGATTACAACTTAAACAGTGAAGGAAAATAATGTGAGAAAATTTGCACACCTAAAATGGCTCCATAAAGCTTGCTATGGTCCTATGGTGTATGGAGGCTGCCATCTCACATCAGGCCTGGTTGCTAAGGCTTTATAATACGGTAAAAAAAATCATATATCGAATAGTGAAACGCACGTGCTTACAAAATTCTTTCATTGTACATTCAAGAACCTATAGTTACAAGTGTTTGATTCGAAACGTTTACAGACACGTGTAAATTTCTTTTGACAAACTCGATTTAACGTGTCGAACGCGTTCGGCCCTCCAATTTGTCTCTTTCATGCTCTCCACCAATCGGAGCGCCGCCGCACGCGTTCTATGCGTTGTATCGAGTTTGTCAAAAGAAACAGGAGCTTTCAAACAATCGTGCTTGGGAAACACCGAAACAGTAATCTCATTTTTACCTTGCCTAACTTTAATTCCTCTTAGCAACCAAATCTTTAGGTATTTGGTCGGTAACTGTTCATCTACGCACAACCTTGACACGCCGACCAGGTAATACAAATTGCTTCATAATCTAACTGTAGTGACAATCTGGCAAACTGCGGGAACAGTAACATTGTTGGCAACTTGACGGCAATTCAGCCAAAACTAACCTTGAAAGCTCAATAGAAAGAGATTTTAAATTAAGAAAGAGGCTTTGATGATCGCTTTTTCAACGGTGTTAGGTTGGCTATACAGTTGAACAAGATAGGACACAGTATAGTATTAACATACATATCATTACGCTTGTGTTCTCCGAAGGGATGTCAGTATGCGACTAGCTGCGTGCCTGCTGACTAAGAAGCGACCCGGGTTGCTGCATTGGTCTATTACAGCGATTCCTAAAATGGGTTCCGCGGAACCTATTATAGGGGTTCCGTAGAAAAGTCACCAGGGTATCGCGAAATTCCGCGTTGCCCAGATATGCGCATACAATTGTCGGACATGATACCGAACTATGAAGCAATTATTGATAAAACAGTGAAACAATTTTAGTCTTCACAAAGTAAAGAATGAAAGTGTTTCACTTTTAAAATATTTCTAATAAAAGTTTTTGTTCTTATTTAAATTACAGTGTCTTTGATTTGTAATCATTTGATATGGGGTTCCATAAAATATGAGGTATTTGGTGAGTGTTCCGTTATCTTAAAAGTTTAGGAACCCCTGTACCTCTATTATGAGTTTTTTACTATATAATTTCATAGTAAATGTAAATTTTCATGCAAGCGATTTTAGTTCTTAAATTGGTTACATTAGGGATTAGAGTCGCTAACATGACATCTCTATAATATAGTAAATAGTAAATCAAAACTTTACTATGACTAGATGTCACATAAGCGACTCTAATCCCTAATGTAACCAAGTTAAGAACTAAAATCGCTATCATGAAAATTAACTTTACTTTGATAGTAAATAGTAAGAAAACTCGTGATAGCGGTACTGGTCTAGGGGACGCAAGTGTCGATTGCCAAGTCGGGAAAAATATTATAGGGGTATTTTTTTAGAAAATTCTGGAGATACTGTACGATAGATGGCAGTAGAATACAGACATGATGCTATGTTTTTGTGAATTTTCAAAATTTTCAATCGTCACACAACTAATATCATCACGCCTGTATTCCCCTATGGGTTAGGCAGTGGTGTATTATTACGCACACACATTTCACCGAAGCCGTTATTGAATCCTATGTAATAGCAGCACGGAGTTTGGAACTGTGGCCAGTTGATGGCTGGCTCTTAATAACAGCATCGGCGAAATGTGGGTGTATAATAGTACACCTCTGTCTAACCCTTCGGGGAATACAGGCTTGAAGCTATGTCATGATGTTATTTCAGAATAGGCGTCGTTTGCTTGCTCATACCTCTGCTTATACCGCAATCTTAAGACGCGATCATAGCCAATTATAAAGATCATTATCTAGCACATAATTATGATGCACAATAATCAATTTGCTATAGGTGTGCTCAACAAAAGGTATAGGCCTTCACCGTGTTTTGTTTGCACGCAAACCGCAGCACTTTATACGGGAAACACGAATATAAGATTATCTATACCAGGGTTTCTCAAACTTATGGCTACACGTACCCCTGTTAAGGTACCTAAACTACTGCGAACCCCTGGCCCCTTTCCCCTTATATAAAAAAATATAGACTATACTCAGATAACTTTAAACTTACTCTTATCTATGTCGCGCACGCGCCATCATTTGTGTCGCACGCGTTTGCCAGCTATCCAGTAGCCATTACGTAAATTTTGTCGCTAACCCCCTACCATTAAATGGCGAACCCCTAAGGGTTTGCGTACCCCAGTTTGAGAAACCCTGATCTATACAATACTCGTACAAATCTATACAAATAAATAAGATTGAAGTGTCCGTTTGTAATGTCACAATATGGTTGTGTGTGCATGTGACATGTACATTTGTAAACTGTACCCACGATACATGAGAAAATCCTAGTGTACGACGTTTATTTATTAAAAACAAAAAATAAAAAATCATTTGCTGCTACTGAGAATTCTCATACAGAAAAACCCAAACCCAAAAAAGATGGCGTCGGTTTTAGCTAAGTTATGTTTTGATATAATGAAAGCATTTTTGAATTTTTGCCTTGTTGGCGCGGTATACGCACAAAACCACGTATTAAAAAGGTACCAGAGTACAGAAAAGTGCCATTTTGGTACTATTTGATATACTACAGAAACGTATCATTTTGATATCATATATCAACTAGAGCCTGGCTATTCATAAGTGCCTGTAAATGTTTGTTTACATGAATAAAAATATATTTGAATTTGATACTATTTGATATAGTACCAAATAGGTATTTCTGTATTTATTTTCTATTTTAAATCCTTCGAGTGGTCCCTCACACACATCTGACTAACGATTTCGAATTTCTTCCATCAACTTGGCTTAACTAATCTTGTTTAATTTATTTAATTAACTTTGCCATAATATTTTGCATACCTACAACATGGTAAACAGAGAGAAATGGTTAACTGGTCACCCCTTTCGCTTATTTCGTCACAGCACTTATCAGTCGCATGCGCACCGGTTTATTATCTAACTGGTGAAAGTGAGTAGTATTTCGGCTCCTGACCAACGAAATTGAGCAGAATGTACTTGACGATTTCTCTGTATTCTGTTTTGATATAACGAAGCATCACGCCTGTATTCCACGAAGGGCTAGGCAGAACGCTGATGAATACCTTCGAGTGAGCCTTTTGCCATCATCCGGGCACAATTCCAATATCAGGGCTGATATTTAACATTTTCTCATTGAAAAACTCTATAACACTCCCCGACCCGGGGATGGAACCTAGGAGGTCACACTCAACAGGCAGTCAATTAAGAAAATTATTCTCACGTAAGTAACTTCTGACCTAAGAATTTCAAACTTCAATGCCTATTAAAAAAAAAAAAACAATTATTTACTTTTGTAAATGAATACAAATGATCAACATGGCCCATTATGTAAAGGGCCTATTACATAAGTCTTGATATTAATAGACCACGACTCGCGTCACAAATAAAAAAGGCAACAAGCAAAATAGTTCGGATACCGTAATTATGTTCAGATTAATGTTTGAGATGTCGTTATACCGTGGTTTTATTTACACGACATACGATTACTCCATAATATTAATAATGTAGATTTTTTTACTAAGCTTGGCCGAAATATGGCAAGTATAAAAATGTAATCCAGTATTTATTAATATTTTAGTTCAACGCATCTGTCTTTCAAAATAATTAAAAAGGGTATAAGATTTTGCATTTACAAAGAAAAAAAAAACAGACAGAAGCGATTTCGAAAAGAGAACCTTTAAGTTCTTTTTTTATAAACGTGTGTGGCCATCATATGACTTAATTTTTTGAAATAAAACTTTAACTGCTTTAAAAGAAAACTTGAAAGGAGTTTTACAACCGATTATGTGAGCTCAGCACGTATCGATGAAACGACTCATTTTCCAGGAGCTTTTAAGCGGCAAAAATAACAGTTGTTATAAACAGTTATTTTTAAAAGCTTTCTTGGGAACGTATCCGAAACGAAAATAGCAACACACACGTCACAATTCCACTTTCGAATAGGTGAAAGTTGTTTCTATGTGTGAGTGGTGAAAAAATCAAATTTCGAATGCGGAAGTTATGTTCGGATATGCACACGCGAGCTTTCTGTTATGCGATATTACGATACCGATTATTAATCGTTTAATAACTTTTATATCGCCATTTTCGTTATATAAGTTTATTATTAACTGTTATTTTCGCATAAAATTTCGACACAGCGTATTATTTTAAGTTGTAAACATTAAAATTTGATTATTTAATAACATGCGGTCATGGAAACTCGAACGTCAAACTTTATTGTACCTAAAGATATGCAACATAGTTTTATGATTATGTCTCATTATGTTAGAAGTGGCTAGGTCATACCAGTCAGACCTAACTAAACTCGACTCATAGTGCGTGCAAAGTTACCAACACAACACAACCGTTAGGAAGTAAATCAGTTTAATCTTTATGATGACAAAACCGCCCGATAACGGCGCGAAAACAAGCATCAAGTAAACATTTTGTTAGTTTTTTTACGTAACACGCGTCGCTACGAACGTCCAACTTCCATTGACCCGCTGCCGTAATGGAATTCATAAAAAGTGCCGGTCGAGATGGGTCAAGTTATATTAGTCGCGTGCAGGCAATAAGTAAAGATGGCGGTCTCGCGGACATATGTTCGGGCGACGGAAACGCCCGAAGTGCGCCGAACGCGTTCGTAAGTGGGTCACACGGATGCACACACACACAGATAGGTTACGAACCATGAGCGTCGCACTACTCATCGTCTCGTGATTACACTGTGGGCAAAAAAACTTTTTGTGTTGACACACTATGCGAATTTTCGCATTATGAAGTGTTGCAACGATTTTTATTGTTAATCTTATTTAGTGCAGTTAATAAGGTGTTTTGTTACTAAATATTATATTTCGAGAATAAAGAACGTGATCTCTTGTCGTTTTCACATAATAATATTTTTTTGAAAGTTAATAAAAATACATTCAATGAACGGTATAAAATAACAATTTTCATAAAATTCAATGTTATTAAGGTCAACAACACGATTATTACATAAAAACAAAGAATCGATAAACATAAACAACTCAACGAACTTGTTAAATAACAAAAAAAAAATCGCATCCTATTTTTATCTAACCAATAACATAAGATAAAATTAAAACCCCTCATAAAATAAACTCGATAAATTAGCCATAATGAATAGTAATTATTTATATAACTATAAGGTACTCGAACATACGGCATTGACCAATTTTAGTAATAAGGCATAAGTACTTAAATTATGCAGCGAAGCTAAGTGTCATGTTGAGGCTAGAATGCACCCGAATGGAATAAGTAATCATCTAAACAAACACTAGTTTGGTAGCTTACACGTAACTTGGCAACCCAAGGTCTGTTACATGACTAGTTTATGTATACGAGGTAGAAACGGGTTTTTGTAAATAACATGTTGTTTTTTTTTTAATTTTGGTGTTATATCATTTTTTTCTATTTTCGCTAAAAGAAAAAGCTTTGTTTACGGGAATGTCTAAAATTGACTTTTTTTTTGTCGCGTAATCATTTGCTGTAGAATTACTTAAGAGTGTCATAGACGAAATGCTTAATGTGGCTTTTGTAGGCTCCTAGTATGAAATTCGTGATAAATAGATTGAAACCATTTATCACGAATTTCATAGGCGTGACACTTTTCATCTCTAGATTTTTAGTACAATTTTCACCAATTTCTCTAGAATAATGAACTGGTATAGTAGTAGCAAGCACGGGTGCTGAGTGTGAAGTCTTGACTGCGATCCCCGGGTCGGGGAAAGTGATATTGATGACTTCTATTAAAAAGTCTAGAGATTGGATTTGTGTTTGAGATGAACCCTTCGCGTTTGTGTTTTCACCACACGTTTTTGTTTATCCATTTAAGGCCAATCAAAGGCTCTCGAATACAGTCTTAGCAACAGCCTGCTGCTCACGCGCAACTGCGTTCTCTAATTTGCATTATTACCGTACATGACCTCACGCAATACGCACCTTGTATTACTACGTTTTCTGCTTACTACGTCAAGGAAAATAGCGTGATACATGTGGTTTTTCCAAACGATTCAACTGTGATGTCGATGTTGCATTAATGTCACAGTTCACATAATATTCATATAATAATTTGGTTATATAAACAATAATATTAATTAAGTATTTCAACGTTACGGCTCAGGGTATAAATTCAGCCCAATATTGTTTGATTTGCCAATGGCTTGGACCAATTCACTCGCCGGGTGCAGCCTGGTAAAGTATACACATCATCGAAATATATAAAGCCTTCTCAGATGTGCAAATTTCCACCCGATATCTTCCTTCACAAGGGAATCGCCTGGGTGGAAAATTAGCTAGTCAGCAATGGAGTTAGCGAGGCTGACTGTCCAGGGTGCGCCAGACGATCTCAGGTATCGTTACTCGTAGGGGCCTTTTCCTTCCATACTGTTAAAGCAAGTGATAATCAAAATTTGATCCGCACATGAATCAAAAGAGCCAGAAATGCGGGCCGGGCTCGAACTCAAATACACCTTCATGGAAGGCAAGATTTCAGCCGCTAAGCTACCACTGTTTTTGGTGATATATGTTTAATTACGGAATTAAAATATCGTGAAGTGTTACTAAAACATTTATAGTTTTAACAAGTTGATAATATTATTATCCTGAACTTCAGTTGTCATATTCAGAATCACTCATGCAATATATGTATACTTAATCACAGTAGTTCTCACTTGTGATAAGATAGTTTTAGTTAATTTATTAGTAAGATTTAGTAGTAGTCGTTAATAGTTTAGTAATAATAATCTCTCCAAGTCGATTTCGGCTACGGCGATTAGGCTTCTCATTTTGAGATCATGAGTGTTAGGCTCTCATGTGGCTGAAGTACCCTATTTTGGCCGAGAAACTCCATGCGTGGACACGCCAGGGATACCTTAGGGTGTTGTAGTCAACCAGTTGATGGCTATCTAAATAGCCGGTCCAGAAGCAACCAGATCTGCGCTATCAGCAGACTTAAGTTCTTCGGGCGTACTGATGTGAGAACACTTCGGGTGGCAGTTGCTCCGTGTAAAATACTGATATTCAACCGAATTTGGTTAGACTGGGAGATGGGAGATTAATTGAGAAAATGCTACACAGATCTTGCGATATATACATAGGTATTGTATGTAATACTAGTTCATAAGCTTTGCATAATTAACATACTGCTCGAGAATGTTGCAATTAAATACTTTTCAAATTGCTACCAATTTAGTTCTATTGCATAAAATATTTAATAAGACTCTGATTTCACTTTATTGACTTGAAATCATTTACTCTGTGTATTGGTGCACGTTAAAATACAGCACTACCTATATTTTTATATATATACTGGCTTTTGACCGCGACTTCGTACGCGTGGAATTTAAGAGTCTGATATTTTCCTGCGGTGAAATGGAGCCTATATTTTAAGTTAGACTTCTAGCAATACATCGGTGAAAACTACATTTAATTCCATGCAGTAGTTTTTGCGTGATGCGTGCACAAACATACAGACAATAAAGACCCCCTATAGTAGTTTTTCTCTAATATCTATAATGTACAGACATCGGCCTGTTATAATTTTATTATATGTATAGATAACATGTCACATAACAAAGCATCACGCCTGTATCCCCGAAAGGTTAGACAGAGGTGTACTATTGTTCACCCAAATTTCGCCAATGCTGTTATTAAGTCCCATATAATTCGACGGGCACAGTTCCAAAATCCGTGCTGCTACTGATAATTTTCATACAGACCCGATAACACTTTTGCCCGACTCGGAAATCGAACCCAGGACCTCACTTGCGGCCACTAGACCACTGAGGCAATAAATATATGTATACAATGCCGGCACAATGTAGATATGTATAAGATAAGCCTGATAACTGATATTGGGCCATCTTTAGCATCTTAATACTGTCTGTGAACTCTGGGTGTACGATAATATATCTATGTACACCTCTGACTAAACTTATGTACACCTATTTTATGTACAGAAGATATTGTCACAAGATAAACGTCATTGTTACGTCTTATGTAAGATTGGGAAATTATTCGGATGCTCTATAGTCTATGGTTAGTCTTTAACCGTTTTCTAACAACGTTGCATCACGCTTGTTTTCCTCGAAGGGTTAGGCAGAGGTGTTATGTACGCCATATTTCACCGATGCCGTTATTAGGGGGCGCGTCCATTGCTCTACTGTCAGCTACTGAGAAGTGTCAAAAAAACTCACTGTCACTTTGGCCGTCCCCAGAATCGAAACAACGTCTGTTAATGTAATTGACTCAAGATCCTATTTAATGTTCAATGTAAACGATTGTCATCCACTTTTGTTATTCAAAAATATAATATAAATTCACGAAAATATACATTAAAAGTCTGTACATATAGGTTGACATTCAATCTACAATTATAATGTAATCTAAAGCCAGAAGCTTTGTTCAAATTTATTGTTTGAAGCAATAGTATTAAAACACACCATTTGGCAAACTAAAGTAATATCAGCTCCTTAATATGCAAAGGCAGTTGTCGATAATTTGCTACGGAATAATTCAAACAGTCGAGATCACGGAGTTGTGAACAAGAGACTTTGACAAGAACTGGCCTAACTAGGCATTCCTAAAGTGATAGTTATTATATATAAGTATCATATACTAGTGTTGATTTATCTAGGAATCTTAGGGCAACAGAAATATATACTATACTGGTATCCGCCCGCGGCTTCGCCCGCGTGGTTTACGAACCTAGATTTTTTCCGGGATAAAAAGTAGCCTATGTGCTATTCCAGACTATAATCTATATCTGTGCCAAGTTTCATCCAGATCCGTTCAGCCGTTCTGGCGTGATTGAATAACAAATATCCATTCATCCATCCATCCTCACAAACTTTCACATTTATAATATTAGATAAAATAGAATTAGTAGGAATTAGGATAAGATAGGATAGAAAGGAAGTAGGACTACCTATAATTTTTTTTATTGAGATTTTGATACTCAAATATCATCCAAATTTTCGACTAAGAGTAAAAGTTTTCTTTCATACAAACCGTCCTGACATTCGGGAAAACAAAAACAAAAAAAAACAGCCAAATCGGTCGAGCCGTTCTCAAGTCATGATCTTTCATACATGCGGCAATTGATTTTTATATAGATACTAGCGATCCGTCCCGGGTATATTTTCAGTGAGGTTCATTGTGTCTCATTGTCTATTAGCATTTTTTTATTGTTCAGTAAAATAAACAGAAATATCCAAGGTTACGCTCCTATTAAAATTTGCGTCTGTTTTCAAATTTATATTCATATGCACGTAAACTTTGGAAACCTTTGACTCAACTCCATTGACAAGTCTCAAAACATATTCTCAAAGTCTTCAATACGGTAGTTGACTACTAGTCATCCGAGTTACTTTTTATGAACTGTCAAAAACGACGTTTTGTTCGAAAAATGTTTGGAATACTAAGGCGTGACGTCATAGTTTTTCATTGCCATTGACATACTTATTGTGTAATTTTGATAAATTAAAAATTGAAAACGCCAAAGATAAGCAAGAGATTAAGTTTTACAGAGTTTTTAGAAGGAAAGCTATTTACCAAACAAGATTTCAGAATTTATTTTTGATGCAGTCATCGAGCCTATTAAATGTCTTGCCCATAATTGGACACTAAAAGTAGACGTGTCACGGCCATGCTAGGCATTGTTTGTGGTATCCATAAAAATGATTTTTTTTCCTTCATCATAATGTGCGTTTTAGTCACGAAATCCATAGACTAATAATTGTGTTATGCTATTTCAAGTCAGAGATACTGAGTCATGACTTTTAGACTCTATATATACATTTATACGTGTTTTTTATAGATATATATGTATCATCATCATCATCATCATCAGGCAGAAGACGTCCACTGCTGAACGAAGGCCTCCCCCAAGGGGGGTTGCCATAATACCATGCGTCCTCCGGTGTCTGGCCGCAGTTTCCCTAAAATCTACATATATATTATATGTATGTATATAATATATATATATAGATATTAGGAATTTTGCAAGCAATAAATTTTCCCGTAAATAATCATAGCATCACGCCTGTATTCCCCGAAGGGCTTGACAGAGGTGTAGGTACTATTGAACACCCACATTTCGCCGATGCCGTTATTGAGTCCCACGTAATAGAGGGCTAGCCTATTGCCATCTACCGGGAACAATTCCACTCCGTGGCGCTACTGAGAATTTCTAGACAGAAAATCTCAATAACACTTTGCCTGACCCGGGAATCGAACCCTCGATCTCTCGCTCAGCAGTCGCGCTTGGAACCACTAAACGAAGCAGGTCCGTAAAAAGCTGAGGAATTGTATAATTACTGTTATGTGGATGTAAATGCAGAATTATTGATAACCTTTCATGTAAATTCTTAGTCGTAAATATATACTCAATTGTCTTAAAAGATAGATACTCGGAAAGGTCACGATAGTCGGAATACCAACACACTTCTCGTACAATGTTCTTAAAGCCAACTTTGGTAAATAAACTGACTTATCATACAGTATTCATGATCTTATAATTCATGACTGTCGGTCAAAGTGATATTGAGTTTTTTTGTATGGAAATCCTCAGTAGCAACACGGAGTCTGGAACTGTGCCCGGTAGATGGCAATAGGCTCGCCCCCTATTACATGGGACTCACAGCATCGGTGAAGTGTGGATGTACAACAGTAATCTATGCCTAACCCTTCGGGGAATACAGGTGTGATGCTATGTTGTTATATTATCAAATTTTACACTGTGATGTATATTTTTTAAAGTTTCCCCACACTGGTTATATATCCTGTATAGTAGGTGCGTTCACAAATACCCAGACCCGAAACAACTATCAGTAGATCATACAAATATTTGTTCCGTGCGGGAATCGAACTCGCAACACGTAGCGCAGCAGTCGATTGCTCAGCCGCTGAGCCAACCAGCAAATTATTGAATCAGTTGAATGAATTGTAACATTCTTGATAGTGTCGTGAAAATTTTATGGTTTGCGAATGTCTTAGAACATTATTATCGTTGTATGTAGCAGTTGCCACGTAATCGACATACATACAATGTATGTAATATGTATGTATTCATGTATTGTTGTAGGTCAGGTTTTGCAACGGGATCGAGTGTTGTTTTTTTTGTTTTTAATAATTAATTCGAGTTTTATGTCGATATGAAAACTTTTTAAATGTGTTTTTAATTCATGACAGGTTTACATACAGATTTTTATTTTTAATTCTTTGCCTTAGAACAGTTATCATTCCTGTATCGTGGGTGCGTTTACAAACACATATATTCACATGAACACACACCCAAACCCGGAACAACTATCTATAAATCATACAAATATTTGTTCCGTGCGGGGATCGAAACCGCGACACGTAGCGCAGGAATTGATCTCTCAACCGTTACGCCAACCGTGCCGTCGAATTGAGGGTTATTGTAAAAAACTTTGACAATTTATTTTCTCCTTTAATTTAAGAGCTAATTTTTTGTCCGTGGAGAAAATTACCTCTGCACTCTATCCTGACTTCGTTTTGATTTTTCTTAAAGCAGCATTTGAAATGGTCCTTAAATATTTTAAGGATTAATTCTGGTAGCTTATCAATCATTTACGATACAGTGATCAGACATTAAAACCGTCTTCTAGTCCAGTGGTCGCAACCGTAGTTGCTAAGCGTAAGCTCCCGGGCTTCATTCCAGGGTCGGACAAAGTGTCATCATCATCAGCCAGAAGACGTCCACTGAAAGAAGGCCTCCCCCAAGCGGGGGGAGGGTGCCATAATCCCCACGCTTGGCAGGCGGCTTGGAGACCGATTAGTGAGAGGACGCTGTTGCCCGTCCTCCGGTGTCTGGCCGCAGTTTTAGGACGTACCCGGGTACCGCGTAAAGTGTACTGTATGATAATTGTCAGTAACCCTCCGGAGTTTGGAAATGTGTTTATAAGATGGTCTCAAACTTGCCCTTTATACGTACATGAGACTCAACAACAGCATCGAAATGTGGGTGCACAATAGTACACCTCTGCCTAACCCTTCGGGGAACGAACCTGCTATGTTATCAGCAGATTTATTTTCTCCTAGGCGTCTTTTCAAGGTCGGTCAGTGCTTCTATATCCTTCATGTTACTAAGATGCATTTTCCGGTTCAACCTACTCGTATTTTTCCCTGTCTTGAATACCAATTAGTTTTAGAACGATTATAACTAGCTGAACAAGGGCTTCGCTCTCAAGAGGCTTTGGTTTCTCACATACAACCTGGATTTAAAGATTTGACAATTATGAACACATAGAGCCTCTTCCGTGGTTATATTTGTGGAAACACTTGGGCCATGGGGTCAGAGTGCTCGCCTCTTGTTTAAAGAGATCGCAAAGCGATTAGTCGATTTTACGCGTCATCAGAAGGCTGGCTTATTCTTTGGTCAAAGAATCAACATTGCCATGCAGTGTTCTGGGCACAATGCCCGTTGACAGCGATGCGGAGGAGTATTTTGACGCAATGTTTTTATATTTTTAATCTGTTCAGTGTTTTTAGTAGTAAAATTAAATTAAATTATGAAATGAAATATATTGAAGTTGAGAATTTCCCTACAGAAAAACACTTTAACACTTTCCATAATTCAGGAAACCAAGACTTTAGGTCAGCAACATCTCGACTGACAAATCAGTTCATAATTATATTGATCTTGTCACTTTTCATTTGTTTTTTCACACTATTATGAGTCTGTTCGAGATTCAAATAAATAAAGTAAACAAAAAAGTGTAGTTTATCTAAGTTCAAGTATTTGGGCTTGGCTCCGATGAGTCAGACATTACATAACTACAAACTATCGGTTGGTTTATTATAACGAAGACAAACGTGTTTCAATCGGACCTTTGACTACCGACGGGCGGCAGTACTTTGATATATAAAATGAAATGGTAATTCCCTTTCAGACACAGTCCTAACTCAAATGTCAATAGCTATTGTGAACCTTTGACTTTTCTGTGTCATATTGCAAAAAATATGTTCTGTTTGACGTTTTGAGAGACTTTTTAGAGATATCTGTTTGGGAATACACCATTATTAAGATAAAATCGACTTTAGATGATATTTCATGAAAAACGTCATAATTAAGCCATATTACGAAACTCTAATTAAAATTCAAAAAGGCTCAAACGGAACCCGAGTCAATACATTTGGTTCGCTTTTTAAAAATTTTAAAAGTAAAAACAGAAAGGGTGGCGAGGCGAGTCAAAGAATTTCCCTTTTCAGCGCTTTTAAAAAGTACTCGTATGAAACCCGCATTCCACTAAAGATTAGGCCGCACACAAACACACGCACACACCGACGCCCCACGTGTAGAGACCACGTGTGAACACACATAAGCGTGACGTGTGCGCGTCACCCACACACGCGCCACAGTGATGTAATGCCAACGTTGACGCCTGGCAGACATTTTTTATGGGCTCTGACGCAACTTTTTTTTATAAGCGTAGCTGTTAGGCCGTTTTCAGGTATTCTCGGTTTATTTTACTGGGTTCCGTATTTGTTTTTGTTTTGTTTTATTATTAAGTAAATATATAATGTTAATGTGACGTCATAATTTAGGATGTATCATTTAGGATTCTATAGTAATCCTTGTTTTGAACGATGACGGATTTTGGGTACACACTAAAGTTACCTGTTTAATTTATTTCAAGTATAAACTGCCTTTGCTAAAGTGATAAAATGCGAAAAAAAAATTAATGCATATTTTAATATTTGGATTATTTAATTTATTGTTGATTACCAATGCAATATTTATTAACCAATTATTTATTTTATTTTACAGGTAAGTTATCACACACCAAAGAAAAAATGGAATCATTCACCAACAATTACCGTGGTTTGTATAAACACTATCTCAAGTAACAGCTTACATAAGTCAAAGCATAAAATTAAAATAATTTACAATACAAAATATGATGCAGTGTGTAACGATCCTTACGATGCACGTACAATACATAGAAACAACGTATAACTGTAAAGCAAGGCTGCACACATACACAACAAGGACAGGTCAATGCACTCCGTTGCCTTGCACGAGCATATTGGCTATATACGACTTCGTTGTTGCGTGAGCGGGACGGCTGTACGATGCTCGGTTGCGCGTTTTAAACGAGGAACTCTTTACGTGCGACAAAGATGACGCCATATAGCCGGAAAGGGATAGCTATATAAATATTATGACTGTTATTTCACTTCCTCTGCTGTGATGCAATAGCAATTTTACAGTAAAGCATCTATTTTGAGACAAAGATTCATTTATTTTTAGGATTTCGTAATAAGTAATTGCTTAATTTATTTATTATTGTGAAGTTAAGTTTTATTTAATTTTATATAATGAAAAACAATAAATTAGATGTTTAAATCTAACTACAAAAATGTTCTGTATGCACTATATCGTGCTTAGTGCGACAATTTTGCAATTAGAACGCGTGATAGATATTTTTGGCGCGAAACAATAGAAATATAATTCATTGAATGAATATTCTATGAGCACTCGTTAGTAATTTAATGTTTAAATAATCCTAAAGTAACACAGGTCCGGTTGGTATAAAAATATTACCTATTTTCACGATTGTAATAAAATTTATAACAACGCCATCTAGCATCGGGTAGCGACACTTTATTATTGATGATTTATTGCCTATCACGCATGTCCTCATTTTCGGTCAATTCTCGCTACGAGCGAATCATAACCGGCATAATAAGCTACAAGAAATTTACGCTTGTTAAAACTCTAAAGTTTATCCTCCTGTTTCGAGGAAAATCGATTAAAAAAGCCATAACACCAACTACGCATGCCCTAGTTTCAGTTCTGTAGAAATATCACGTCTTTTGTGGCGTTTTCAACCTACTCCGCAGTACATTTGAAAAAATCGGTGGGCCTAAGGAACGTGCCAAACCGTGTGTCATTGAACCCCTTCAAAAAGCTGCCGTGCACTCCCAGTCCACCACAAAAATCGACCTTAAAGCTTGTAACCCAACGCTCAAGATTGCACTCCATATTTCTAAAAGAAGAGTCCATTTTGAAAAATCCCTCCCGACACTTACGCTCTTTCGTTCGAAATTCAAAAATGTAAAGACGCGCACACACTTGCACATTATATACCAACAGCCACGCACAAGTGTTTGTCATGTATAAAGAAAGTACGTGTGAGCTTTCCCTGTGTTGAGTTACACAACCTCGATGCTCTGTCTTTTTTCAGCAAGTAGAAAAACTATCCCCATCTCGCTCAAACCGACTGTTATGTAATAACGGTTGTTGTGATTTAGCCGCGTAACATTTTTCTCTCAAACCGCTATGTCTCAGATTTTTAATCTGTCATTTTAGATCCATAGTTTTGATTAAAATATTTTAATTGCAATGCTGATATTATCTGCGTTGAGTCTTATTAGAGTCTAATTAGAATCGTGGAAATAACATGATATAACAGTGCAATTAATTGGACTTTTTGGTTGATATTTTGTTATTTTCTTTTCAAAATATATGTGATGCGATAGGCCTATAAATAAACTCCACATGCTGTCAAATCGTATGCACTTCACACACACAAGTGCGTGTAAAGAGGTTATGTGTGGCAGGCGCGGCTTGGTGTGCCGTCGGTTGTATTCATTTCCTAGTTGCTCCCCCGATGGCCCGCTTGCAACATGTCGGTGTGAGCGGGTCTTTACGAATTCGGCGCGTACACGAAATAATTCTGAACGCGAAAATTCCAACATTTTTTATTGAGTGTCGCTAGTGTTTGTGTTATCTGTGGTGTGTGTTGTGTATCAGTGAATTATTAGGCGTTATGGAATGATGACGCGAGGTTTGATTTTTTTTTAACGCGTTGACACAACTCGGTTTTGGCGGCAACTTACTTTTTTTTTCTTGAAAGTTTTTACGTAATATTTAGCATATAATAAATAATTAAGTTTTAATTACGCAATTAGAGGCGCGAAGTGAGATTTGCATGTGAAAACAATAGTTAACGGTTTAACTAACTGTGTTGTCTGCTCATAAAGTTTAAATTGGTCACGGTAACTTTAGTAATGGAATAATAAGCTTTGTTATGTGATGCCGCTGTTTAAAATTGGACATTTTGTAACTTCCTAATTACAACAAGCTTTTGTTAATTATTTTTTTATGAATGCTAAGAGCTACTTATTATGTAATTTGAATGGTTACTTAATTGTGTGCTATAGAGAAATTAAACAGACAACGAATTAAAAATAATTGTATGTTTAAATTATAGGCTCTTTTAATAATTTACTGTATATTAGGCTGGTTAGGTATAAAATGATATATTTTTGTTACTAAAACGGAAAAACAAAGTTGACGACACAGTTGGCGCAGTGGCTAAGCGATTAGGTTTCTGCGCTACGTGTCGCGGGTTCAATCCCCGCACGGAACAAATGTTGAATGATCTATAGATAGTTGTTTCGGGTCTGGTTGTCTGTGCATGTGACATGTATGTTTGTAAACTGTACACACGAAACAGGAAAAATCCTAGTGTGGGCAGTTTTTTTTTTTAAACAAAAACAAAACAAAAAAGAATCCTAAGAAAAAAAAATGATTTTTTAAACTATTTATCTAATATTTAAAAAAAAAAACACAAAAAATGTACCTACCCATGTAATTTGTTCTACCAAAGTGGACCGAACGTTGACTGCCTACTATGATTACCTACGTTATACGTTAATTACTTGGCAACTATTTAATACGTCCAATTACCTTATATTATCGGAAATAGAAGCAATAGTATGTATTATTTTTAGTTATTTGATTAATGTTTTTCAAACAATATAGGTATGAATCGGTGTTAATAATTTGTTTACTGTGGATGTTAATGAATTTGTGTTGTATTTGTTTTATTTTAAATAACACACATGAAATTATGGTACGTAATGTTAACGAGCACCGAAAAGGTTGAATTTGTTTACACTTTTGTACAATAAATTCCATATAGATACGAAATATCTATACATATAATAAAGTTATAACAGGCCGATGTCTGTACATTATAGATATTGGAGAAAAACGGATATGGGTGGGTCTTTATTAGAACAACAGAAGCCAAAACAAGTTTCTATAATTTTTGTCTGTCCGTCTGCATGTTTGTACACGCATCACGCATAAACTACTGCATGGAATTGAATGCAATTTTCACTGATGTATTGCTAGAGGTCTAACTTAAAATATAGGCTCCATTTTACCGCGAGAAAATATCAGATTCTAAATTTCACGCGTACGAAGTCGCAGGCAAAAGCTAGTATATACTAAAATAGGATTACACAAGGTTCTGTCTTGTCTGGAACATATTTCTAAAGAAAACAACAAAACATCTATAAACTATTGATAATCTATGCCTAACAAGTACTTAAAACAGGAAAGGCTCCATAAAAGTTGCGTGAACTAAAAATAAAAATCATAATTACAAAACCTCAGTAGTTGCAATACCTATATATAGCTGTATTATATAAAATATTATAGTGAACCTACATTCCAAGTTCCAACAATTGCAACTATCATAGAAAACCGCAGAATGGCGATTGTTTACATACAATATCGATAAGGTCTATCTTGGTTTCGACGTAAACGATAACAGTCTAAGTTTCACGCTTTTATTTCCGTTGGTAACATTAACAAGCCGTGCAAATATATTTAAATTGCGAGAACGACCGGCCCTTCTCATATAAAATGTTAAGGGTCTTTCTGAATTTTAAGGGTCTTTCTATAAAGTGGGCTTTTAAAATTTTAAGACAGGAATTTATTGTGTCTTGAAAATCTTGTGGGGAATACGTGTATTAGCAAATAAACCGGCTTTCTAATAGTTTTAAACACGTAAAAAAAGGATTGTCACATATATTTGTTAGGTAAACAAAGCACGAATTACCAAACCATATATTGCATGCCAAACTAAATCAACAGCAAAAAAATATCCTGGAATATTTGTTTCCTTAAAAAGTAATTTTCGTCTTCACCACAAAAGTAAGTCATACAAAAATTTAGACAAAGCAAAAGTCCATCAAAAGGAATACTGAATTTTATTCCTATCATGCATGTCATACAACTTCCTGATGTCACAAAAAGCATGACAAGCCAGGATACGTCGTGACACTATAACCCTAAAGTAACAAAAGTCAACTTCATGACTCCTGGAACGCACACTATCGGGTTTCGAGGGGAACACTTTAAATACATCCCTCTCTTTCGCACCCATTGTATCACAATGAAAAGAGGGAGACGGAGGTGGTTAAATTGTCGAAAGATAATGGATGACCCATTTTCAGGCCACGTGGCGTTTGGAAAGGCGTCTTGCAATTTCCTTGTTATTAAAGGGATATTTTAAGGGGTCAGTTGAATTCGATTAATTTTAAGGGGCTTGATACCATCGCGAGTATCATTTTATATTCTATAATGAATATATATTGTTAGACTAGCTGTTGCCCGCGACTTTGTTCATGAATTGTCATATTTAAGCACAGATTTGAGTCTGTCATTACATACAAATATGACACTCAAACAGTCCTCAAGTAGAGATGGTCTTTTAGACCAATTTATTGGTAATTTATTGAATTTCAAGAATCCCTTTCTATTATAATGAACTTCTATGCAAAATTTCAGGTTTCTGGACCATTTGATTTGGACTGTACGTTCCTACGTCGATCAATCGGTCCCTTCTTTACTGTACACAGATTTGGTATGAAAGTCTTTTGCTCAGCGTTTTGTAAAACGGGATAAGATTGTCTAGTTTACAGTTAAACAGTAACAATATGACGTGAGAAACGTTTAAAGTCACGCACGCCAGTAATTTATTGCAGCTTAAAGATTGTAACTGAGCTTGTAACCGTCTAACGCTAACCGAGAGAAATGGGTTAATGTGGTGCAAAAATACCAATGTTCCCAAGTAAGAGAGTTCTTGATTTGGATACTTCTGGTGTCTCCATCTGTAGAGTTTCGGAACCTAAAATGTAACTGCATTCATTGCACTGAATAATAATATTTCTGGAGGGTATTACCATGTCTTGACGGCACGGTTGGCGCAGAGACTAAGTGATTAGCTTTGCGCGAAGCGTCGCGGGTTTTACAGATAGTTGTTTCGGGTCTGGTTGTGTGTGTATGTAACATGTATGTTTGTAAACTGCACCCACGATACACGAGAAATACTAGTGAGGGGCAAGATTTTATAAAAAAGAGAACGAAAAGAGTCTTATGGCCAGCCAGATGGTAGTTGCAAGCTCTTATTTTGAATGTAAAATATCAGCTTGGAATCGGCTACTGGCTGCTGATACGAGCTGATTTCGAAACCATTTCATATGATAACCTCTCCAGAACTCTAAAACGGGTACAAAGGTGGATACTTTACCTCTGGATTCCATACAATCGCAACAAATTCAATCAGCAATCCAAAATACAAACATTCGCAATTTGACCTCAAACTTGTAACACATGTAGGTCAACCGCAGGTCACAGCCTGACACGTTTTGGGCTAGCTCTCGAACGGCCCTAATCTGACCTCGGCGACCTTGGATCTCAGGTTCAATCGGCTTCGAGGTCAAAGTTGAACTTCTGCCCCAGTTCGTCGTTCTGAAATTGAATTACTGAATTATCGAAGGACGCGGGACGAAGCGATAATTGCAAATGATTACGCATTATTGCTTTTTTGTTGCATGCATTTGTTTTCGTTTCTTGTTTATGTAGGTTTTAAAGTGACGATAAGATTATAATATCCTGATTTGGAAGCCAGAGAAAAACAAAACAGTGTAGTTAATAGGTACCTATATTTTTTTAAAGTCAATTTCAAAAGGAAAATTTTTTAACCAAAAAAAAACTAATTTTTCATACATTTTTTTTTGAGTACTTGTCTATGGTTTGGTAAAGATAATTATTATTTGCATTATATCCTGTCATCTGTCATCTCTGTCGTTGTACTTCATAGCTGTCGTCATTAAATAAAAATGCAGTCTGACGGTGATAGTACTTCCAAATGACGATTTCACTGAATTTTTCCACATACAACATTATTGATGCAATGCCCCACCGTCGTGTTGTTAGCATACTAAATATACAATTACCAGTTAGACATTTCTAGATTAGTCTAGTTGCGCAATATTGACTGCCACTCGTCCAAATGTTATGTTCACTGCTTTCATGAATTAAATTATTTTTAAATTAAATAAACTCAAGAATACATTCTGTTTAGAGAGATGTTATTTTTGATGAAACTTAGCGGTCCATCACACATAGCACATAAACCAAAATAACTCTTTAAAATAACCGTTTCGTTTTGAAAGGACAGTTATTTATTTTTTAAACGATTACATTTGAAATTCAATTGAATTATCGAAAAGACGAAGTCAAATAATTTTATTTCAACTGGGCCTTTACAGGCGCTTTTAAAACGTTATGATTCTAGTTGCGCGGTTCCAAAAGTGGGTTGGTCCTTTGGAGAATAGACCGGCAAGAAACTCCATGGATACTCTTTTCAAAAAACTGTTTTTCAGTATAGCAATAGCGCCAAACACGTATATATACAAGTATCGCAATATCATTTCTAGGGGACGTACTGCCATGAACCCTAATAGTAAAAACTGGCAATATTGCCATCTGCATAGTAACAGTTTGCAAGCTTATCTTTAACAATATTTTAGTATCAACAGTCAACAACCTTTCCCTCAATCGTTTGTCATTTTGATAAATCGATAAGATTCCATATTTTCGGCTTGTCCAACGTGAAATTTAAAAAAAACACCTTTTATTCAGTTTTGTTATCTAATTGACTTGTAGCAGGATTAGGGTTATGCGTACTGAAATACCGACGCATTGACGTGAATGAACTTAAACAATGATAATACAAACTCTAGGAATAACTTCAATCACATTATGATAACATATTAGTTTTAAATTTAGTTAGCAAGCACTTTAAGGAAGACTAAACTAGACTAAAGACTTTTTTGAGAAGGCACTAAATTAAGTTACAAAAAAAAAAACTCAAACATTTCTCAAATTTTTCACTCAAATTCTTCTTTTGAAACGGGCTTTTTAAAACTAATTCTTGTGTTCGAAAATTAAAATGCCAATTGGTCCTCGTCCTTTTGAAATGTGGCTGACATGTGACGTCATCTCATAATGGGTTTGAAAGGCGAATTTTTATCTCAAAGGGCCCTTTTTGTGTTCAATTCTGCGGGCCTAACCTTGGAAACGCTTAGGTTTAGCGGTGGGGACGTTACGATACTCTAGGTAAAGCGAACGGCTCCTACCTATTAGGTAACTAACTTGAATACGATTTCATAACGCGTAATAGCAAACGCATAACGCTTAAGAACTTGTTTTATTCTGTATTTATTAATATTTAAGCATTATTCAGTTCAATTACACCAATTTAGCTAGTTGTGGTTTCGGTTGCTCGAAAAGTTGGAAAGCCTCAACTGTAACGCCATCTAGTATGCAGTAGCTGAACCAGTATACAGTATACAGTATTACTTTTGTTGGTGTTTAAAATTTATTGTGTGATAAATTAAACTGTGCTAACGAAATGTGCGGAATGTGTTAATTTATTTTTTGAATAATTCAAAGTGAGTAATTTTGTAACTAAAAATGATTTAGTTAATGAACTCGCTACTAGATGGCGCTGTACTTCTCTCGGTACACGTTGGGTCACCGACCGGCCATCTACATTATGTCATAATATTTTTTATCGCTAACTAGCTGCATAGCTTCTATAATCGTTCGCTGACCGATTGCAATTTATTGCTTTTTTATTTACTTTTGTTAACAACAATAGTGGTGTGCCTAATTCAAACTACCTACGCACCTACCACACAACGCAACATATTACTTGAATTAAATCCGCCTACCTAATTATTATTATACTTAACAAAGGTATTTTCCATGCTGTATTAAGCAAATAAAGCATTATATAGGTGGCAGTGTATCATAAACTATTAATTATTAATGATAGGTATTTTTGAAGCCAACCTGTTAGATTTTTTTTTGTCGAGTAGTCACTGCATCTTGAAAGTCGCTCATGCTGTAGTGGAGAGATTAGCCAGTCAATAATGATGGCATAAAACTAGACTTCCCAGTGCCAGATGAAGTCAATTTTCGTCACAGGTGGAGGCTGTTTCCATATTAGGAAAATTTTTAACATAATATAATAATAAAAAGCTAGTTGACTCAATGATATAAAACAACATTAACTGCTGCAGACACAATGGAAAATATATTCTTTCTCTACCAGACTGACTTTGCGTTCCAAGAGTTAAACAAAAATCTTTAATATTTTACAATAACTACATAAGTTAAATAAATTACACTAGTTACTAAAGATTTTAATGGTAAGGGACGAAACTTCACCTTGGACGGAGTTGTGGGGAAAAGCTCAACAGATGTCGCTACTGGGCATCATATTAATGCTGTGGCGAGTTGTTGTACTAAATATACATATAATAATAAATTAAGTGGCAATATTTTTGTTGTCATTAGAGATCCATTGGATGAAAGGAAAGAGCGTCGCCAAGTCCACCGGATCCTGGGCAGTCAGCCTCAATACCACTGACTGCTGACTGACTAATATTTTTACTACGGCATGAGCGATTCCAAGTGGTAGCCTATTCTTTGTGAACCACGCAAAGATGGGTGTCTTAAGCAGCTGTGTGATATATTTTTCACATAAGACCCAGATCCGAAACAACTATCTGTAGATCATAAAAATATTTGTTTCGTGCGAGAATCGAAACCGCGATACGTAGCGCAGCAGTCAAAAATTGTCATAGTACCTACTCATTTCATGTTAGAGTAAATTTTTCCGTTACTCTTGTTGTGTCCAAAATTCAACTCTACCGCTGTCCAAAGCTGGACAGAACTCCCGAGTTACCGTGTCCTACTAATTTATGAGATTTCTAGCCTTCTAACTAATTATCGTTTTGTATTCTAGTTGCGCACTCTTAGAGATGCCAACGGTACTATTGCACCTGTTTGAGCCACCTGCAACATACATAGCGTTACGCTACCTGCGTTGCGGGGTAGACAGAACTGAATAGTTATATTATTTTCTGTTGGAATTTTCATTTCATCGTTGTTGACTTTAACTATTTTATTTTGGATTTGTCAGGCCACTGTCAGCGCAGGCGTACATTTGAATTTGATAAAATTTATTTCAATTGGGTCTCAAGCCTCATCATCACCCCTGTATTTCCTGAAGGGTTAGACAGAGGTGTACTTACATAAAGATTTTGCCGATATCATTAAGTCTCATGAAATAGAAAGCTGCTACTGAGACATTAGGCTATGAATCCTATAGCATTAACGCTAGTTACAATTCAGTGTAGGCAGTAAGAGTGTTTTCATGCTTTCCAAATTTTCTCCAAGTTTCATATACAATATACAGCCTTAGTAATATTATTCTGCAAAATCTGTTTATAGAATCTAATGATTGAAACCAACCACGGCGATGAGTGTGAAATATTATTTTTAACTCGTCATCTCATTTAACACCAATACCGCCTTTTTTGGAAGTCGGTTTAGTATACAGACCCGCCTACATCATTGACATGAGTATGTTTTTTATATACTCATCAATAATAAATGACACAACCAATATCTAGTGACTATAAGTAATATATCAGAGATAGCAAACATTTTGACATTTGGTTTGATAAAAAGAAAAATTAAACATTAACTTAGCGCTGAATTTATAGTGGAACCTATTTATTTTATCAAGCAGTGATAGCCTAGCAGTTGAACGCATGCCTTCCATGCAGGGTCTGAGTTCAAACCCAGGCCGTACTTTTTCTGCTTTATTGTTGTTAACGAAATTCAGTGGATAGTAGACTTCCTCCACCAGAAAGAAAGGACAATATTAAGTCTCATATAGCTCTCTCTGGGCGAGAGGGTTGGTGATGATGGACAAACCCAGACCCCTAGCATCTTAATCAGTCAACTTCGCAGACCTTAATTAATCAATCAACAATATTTTACCACGTGCCAAAAGTTGGTGAGCCCTGCAATAGGTCATTTCGTATACAACAGCGAATGATTAATTGCTATACGATATGTAATTGATGATATTTTAAATACTATGTCTTTGGGTGCCTGTGTGTTATTTTTTTTTGTAGTCTCATACAATAGCAATTTTTCATACAATCATGTTTTTGTATGAAGTTTTTATAATTATGTAGGTGCGATACGGTTAAGTAAATTTCAATGAAGTTTTTTTTTATTGGTACGAAAAATAACGATTGTTGGCTCGGATATTTATGTACTTATTATATTTCAAATAAATTATAGATTAGATAAGAATATCTGAAGATATTTCGGTAATTTGTATGTTCAAGGAAGCCGGTCTGTTTCTTCGCGTTCAGAAGTGAAATAAAATGCCGTTGTTTAGAAAATTAACACAAAACAAAACTGAATAAACGATGATTGCAATAAAAATACTTGTTTTCCTTGATGAGGTACGTATTGTATGGAAAAAATAAATAAACCGTGCGTCATACAAGAGACTCATAATACAAGATAAGCCCGCACACGGGGTCATTCACCTTAGTTTGGCAGTTTGAACTTTGGTACCGCTCTTCGACAATAGATGGCAGTGTTACCAAAATTTTGGATTTTTATTTACGACAGTTGAATTAGATTGTTTTGGCATTCTAGATCATTCGGAGTTCAGTGATACTTTGTTTACGTGTTAGTGTGTTAGTGAAGTATATTATATTTATCTGTGGACTGCGTAAGATTATGTATTTTACCTTAATTAACGACCGAACGAAATTCTCACCTCTTGTTAAATTAATTCATTGATTTTTTATTATTGACTATTTTAAGGTGTTATTCTATGAAGAGCACATATTCAATCAAACATTATATACTAAAATAGGAGGTAGGTAGTGCTCCCAAAATCTTTCCTACATTTTGGGTTTCCCATAAGTACAACAGCTGGAAACAGATTGAGGAAAAGATTAATTTTGGGTTCTTTTAGTTTAATAGGTTTTCGATATTACTACTAGACTAAATATATTATGTACTTAGGTATTTTATAATTAGGTATCATGATAACAATGTTCCGTTAACAATAACAATGGTGTCGATATGACGTCACGCCCAATTTCGCAATGCATTCGTGACATACAGATTTATAATCAAACGTCAATCTTCACGCACAATCACTTGCGGAGTAAGTAGATATGGATCTCATAAAAGATTAAGATTTTCGTATATCATGCCTCTTAAGTAGGTATAAGTATGTTATCGATATTTTTTTCCACAACGATATTAATACAACACGGTACCATTACATGCATTACCAAAAATAGTTGTACAATCATCTTTGATAGGGCGTAATTCAGTCAGTTCATTAACCCGCGCGTTTGACCTTTAGTACTTCTACCCGATACTAGATGGCGCTGTTCGAAGGTATTTCCCTGGTACGTCTGGTGTGGAGTGCGTTGCTCTCTGCCTCAGGTTGTTGGTCCCGACAAAAATGTTTTGGTAATGTAAAAAAAAAAAACGGAGGAAATTGAGAAGCATTGTTAATATAATAATGTTTGTTTATTAAATGATGGGTTATCTCCGTTTAGAGATCTCATTTGTCATTCATATTATGTTAATTTGAATTTAGATTAACCAGTCAAATTTGGTTCAGAGTTTGATCCCGGAAGGGAAGCGATGCTGATTTTTTATTCGTGTTTACCTTACTCATGTACATAAATACATATGTATACATACGCCAGTTCAGCAACATGGCTAAACATGGTTGCTTTGAACTTAAACAACAAAGAAGTATGTATGTTATATTGTCGTCTCCATTTTGTTGTGTTGTAACTTCTCATGTGAGATGCTCACGGTGGAAAGATTTGACCAGGGTGAGAGACAGTCGGGGCTACTTAGGTATTGTTTTGTACCAGGAAAGAAACTGCTGTTAAAATCTTGTTAAACTCTGTATTGATTGCAATAAGCTCTCAAATACAATTCTTATTAGTTTAATTCAACGTCCTCACAATTGTTTGACTTATGAATATGTTTAGCTATTTTTGTTTAAATATTGACGTTCCTTCAAATACTTATTCGTTTTCATCGGTCTTTATATCAAAGGCTGTATCTTATTATATAAAACCTCTACAGAATTGTCACTCGAGGAGGCTCTTTCATGGAGCTGCTATTGGTAATTCGTTTTGTATGAAAAGACCAAGAGAGAGAAGAGAATAATATCTTTCAAAAGTTGGCTTTGTACTGGGATTTTTCGTGTTAATGAATCTCACATATACACATAAATATTTGTATAATCGAACCCGCGACGTATAGCACAGGAAAACAATCATATAGCAACTGCGCCAATGATTGTATTATATCCACTACATCTTGAATTTCTATGTACAGTCGAACAAACTGATAAGTATGGAGGCTCACCAAAACTCTTTGTTCGACTGTACACAGAATTTCTGCGTTACACTGCCAGGAAAAATATTGTATTTTTTTTTTTCACGCGCTAGACATACAACCAACACGTGGCTATAGAATGATTCACCATCGTCCAAGTCTTTTGGGGTCAGCTTCGGTCAGCGGGTCTGCCGCGTAACACCAGTGGTACTGAGATAAACACATAGCATCACGCCTGTATTCCTCGCAGGGTTAGGCAGAGGTGTACTGTGCACCGAAATTTCGCCAATGCCGTTATTGAGTGTCATGTAATTGGGGGCGAGGCTATTGCCATCTATCAGGCACAGTTCCAGACTCCGCGTAACCTACGCCCGATATATAATTTATAGCGTATAGCACTCTGGAATAATGTAGCTTTCTACCAGTGAAAGAATTTTTAGAATCGGATCTTTAGTTGCGGAGATTACACCCTACGTAGAAGCAAATTTTACCTCTTTATAATATTTATATACCAGTATAGACTAACGACCCGCACTAGTTTCGCGCGAGTGCAATTTTACTGATGAAGAAAACGAGAAATTTCTCACAAATATACCATCCAAATTTCCGAGGAAAACGTAGGATTTTTCAAAAAAAAATATTTCACACAAACCTTGTCCCATGTATTAGAAACACGATAAAAAAATCAGCCAAATCGGTCGAGCCGTTCCCAAGTGATGCTCCGTCATACATGTGGCAATTGATTTTTATTTATATCCTATCCTACTAATCCTACTAATATTATAAATGTGAAAGTTTTGTGAGGATGGATAGATGGATGGATCTTTGTTACTCTTTCACGCCAGAACGCGTGAACGGATCTGGATGAAATTTGGCACAGAGATAGATTATAGTCTGGAATAGCACATAGGCTACTTTTTATCCCGGAAAAATGTACGGGTTCGTACACCACGCGTGCGAGGCCGCGGGCGGTAGCTAGTAGGTAAATAAACCTATCTCAGGCATATTCAAAACGTTAATAGCACTCTGATTGGACAGTTTCAATAAGTGCGTCCATCCCTAAGTGTGTCCATCGAACGTAAATGTTTACAAAATTAGTCATAAACACAAAAGTATGTCATTGACCTAGAAAAATAAACTCCATATTATTTCTGATTATTATGAATATTACTTAGAATTTACATTGTAGAGGATAGATGTGGTCCTTCCTTCCTGTTAGATTCATATAACATAACATAACATAGCATCACACCTGTATTCCCCGAAGGGTTAGGCAGAGACGTATTATTGTGCACCTACATTTCGCCGATACCGTTATTGATTATCATGTAATAGGAAGCGAGCCTATTGCCATCTATCAGACACAAGTCCAGACTCCGTGCTGCTACTGAGAATTTTCATACAGAAAAACCCAATAACACTTTGCCCCACCCGGAAGTCGAACCCACGACGGAATATTTGACGGACAAATTAATTTTTTAAATATTTAAATGTTCTTCGATGTTAATAGAGATTAGTTGAGACACGACCTCTTTTTACCCTTGCTATACATTTTTTTTTATTATTACAAGGCAAAGGCAAAAATACAATAATAAGAGGCTCTGAATCAAGTTTTCTTTTACCGCGATCGCCCTTACAGTCTAGCCAAAAATGTATGAAAAAATCGTGCGCGCGCATTTCAGTGACATCGTAGACGCGCGCACATTATAATCATACATTTATGGCTTACGATATGTTCTATGTTTGAAATTGAAGTTTTGATGACATTACAATTGACCTTGTTCCAATTTCAAAAAGGAATGTTTAAAAAAAAAGAACAAATGAAAGTAAAATGAATTCTGCCCTTTATTACCATGAACTATGAAATAGGGCCGCTTATGTCGATTGAATCGTACTGACTGACCCATATTTCGACCAAAATTAACAATAAGTCATAACAGAGTTGATTAACCATTAAAATTCCGATAATAATTGTTACTGCTTATTCCATAGAAATAATACGCGTGATACTTATTTCCATTGCTAGTGTTGGGATTTTCCAAAAAGAAAGAGTTTATGTTCTGTCAGTACCGTAAACGTATAAGATAACAGCCATACACAAAAGCAATAATTCCATAATTTTCTACAAGAACCAATTTCGCCCTGAACATTTCAAGTTTCAGTGACTTACGAAATAATTTGTCACGTTCGGGTTCAATGAACTACGTTTGGTAGACCGATAATATGTATTGACTCACATACTGAGTTAGACCGTGGTTTTGCCTATATTTGTCTACGTGTTTTCGACTAATTACAACCAATTTCGGGGCGATGGATTTCCAAAACGGAATGGAAAATGGAATGGAATTTTTAATTTAGGTTCGAATTTCGAACTTAGAATTTTATGATTCTGATCTATGGCCAAGCCAAATGTGTATAGCTAGGAAGTTTAAATTTGGAATTTGATGACGTTTAGATTTTTTTTTTTTATAGAGCTTATGTGGCTTTTAAAGACAAGGTCATTAACAGACATATTCGCGGGAAAAAGCTAGTATAATACTAAAGTTTCAACTTGTCCTAATTGACCGTTAAGGTTCATAAAAGCTGGAAACTAACACGTTGTTTATATACGTTTCTTCGCTAAAATGGATCTTCTATTTTGTCTATTGTTATATATAACGTAGAAACTTTGTAAAATACCAGAAACATTAATAATAATTCTATATTTAAATTTTATCTTATATAAATACTTACGTTGTCAATAAACTATTCGTTTTTATTTACTTTTGATACATTGAGGAAATAGATACATAATATTATTATCTACTGAGTTATGTTGCTTTATGTAATTGTTCAATACTTCGTTTAAAACGTTGGCTGTTGCTGGCTGGTTTTAAAAATAGCACTCGGTTTAAAAAAAGAAGCTTGAGTACCATAGATTATTTTTCTTTTCAATTAAGAATTTTACATAGGATGATAACATTTTTTTCATGTATGAGGTACCTATTTCTTAATGAACTATTTTTACCTTCGAAATCAATAGGTAAAGCCTATAAATACCTATATGCATATTGATTCATATATTAAAAAAAAAACATCAACAAAGTTTACATGCAAATTTAAAAAAGGAAACAAATCAAATTTTTGATTTGACCTTAAAAATTCTTCGTTCTCGGGATAAAACAAAAAAAAAATACAGATGCAACCCAAACATGTTAGGTGACGTCACACGATGATCATCCACACTATCAGCTGACGTAACATGTCAATCCTCCGTCCCGCTCGCACATTACAAATAAGCGGGCAGCGACCGGGTCGTTGAACTGCCAAATTTCTTGGGGTCAACGTACGGCCGGGAGTTGAACAGTCTCTGTGCCGTTGGAGTTTTTCGCTATTTTTTTTTTTTAGAATGTTTTTACCGTTTTCACTACCCTAGGAGGGTGTTTTCAGGCCTTTTAGGAGGAACATTTTGGGGTGTTTTATTTGTTTTGCGAATTCTGATTAGTTTTTTTTTGTGGTAACTGTAATTTTTTGGTATGTAGATTTGCTTACACTGTTATTTTTAATGCGTGTGAGAATTTTATATATAGATCGTGAGTTATAGATATTTAATTTAAAATGTTAAACATCTTTAAAACTATTTAAATATATTATATTCAAATATACAAATTATTGAAAAAAAATTTTTGTTTACCTATAGCAAATGCCACAAAAAATACATACATTGTCACTATCCTTTCAATATTTTTTCCACGAAATAGGATGATACATAATTAAACACAAATTTCCGCCAATTAAAAAAAAAAAAGAACAATTCAATAAAAAAAAAAATGCAACAATTTTTGTTCAAATCAAACTGTTATTCCTTATCATCTATTTTACCATAATGCTATGACTTAAAGAGTATATTATAGGAACGTAGGTTATTATACCACCAAGAATCTGTACAGAGGTCGTCGACACAGTATTTGGGTGATGTAGCCTAGAGGCACAGTACTGGGTTCCACTCCTGACATGCAAATAATATACAACTACAATTATAATTGCAATGTCTTCAAATTTCGACCACCGAGGTTGCAAAATTATGAATGTAATATTTAAATTTAGAAGACCACTTTGTTATTTTTTGGGTGCCTTAAATAAAATATGAATGAAACCTTCGTTGTATATTTTATTTAAGAATGACATAACAGCCAGTATCCACAACGTATTTACTAGAGTTAGAAATACGTCATTTCTTAAAAAAAAAAAAACTAACTTCAAAATATAATCTATGATAGAATAAAATGACAGTTAATTATGTTTGGGTGTATATATGTACTATGTTTTTGTGTTATAATGGTGTAAAAATTTAATAATGTTGTTATGATTTATGTTTCTAATTTTGCTATCGTAAGTATATAGTGTAATTAGTTGAAGTTCTTAACTATCGCATTAGGATAAACCCTGTAATGATAGTTTAAGCTGTTATAAATAAATAAATAAATAAATAAATCAATAATCAAATATAGAAAAAGTTCAAATCAATGGCATGGTTGTCAAAAACAAGTAAATTATTGAAACTGGCCGTTGGTCGATTTTTACATTTTCTATATTTAATTAAAAAGGGCTGATGATGAATACAATATAACAGTGTTAACTATTCTTAAAATTAATAGCTTTACTGTCAAAAAGTATTATGCCAAGATAATTTATATCTTTAAAACTAAATAAAAAAAACATTTTCCTCAAACAAAATATGTTTCTTTAATCTCAATCTCGTAAACTACTGAACCGATTTTCGTTATACTTTCGCTGTTTTCTAGAGTGATTTATCATTACGCCGTGTTATTAGGGAGCAAGGTTACGCACTGAATTAATGACAAGGTCGGGCCGTTTACAATAGTTGTATTAATGAGTTTATGAGTCACAGGTAATCTGACTTTGTGAGTAAGAATTATGGGCATATTATTATATCCCGGACCCGGGTACATCTTAAAACTGCGGCCAGACACCGGAAGACGGGCAGCAGCGTCCTCTCACTAATCGGTGAGCCACTGCGATCCACAAGCCGCCTGCCAAGCGTGGGGATTATAGCAAACCCCCCAGGAGGGAGGCCTTCGTTCAGCAGTGGACGTCTTCTGGCTGATGATGATGATGATGATAATTATTACATCCAAATATTGATACTTAGATATTGTTTTTTTTTTTTAAGACGACAATTTTATCAAAGTGGCTTGGCGTTTGAATGCTTGCCTTCCATGCAGGAGGGTCTGAACCCGTTTCAGTCTTTGATTTTTCTGATCAGAATGTGATTATCACTTGCGTTAATGGTGACGAAAAATATCGTGAGGAAATCTGAACATCTGAAAGGGGTCTCGAAAATTCTCGATTGTGTCTGTAGTCAAACCCGCTGCTAGCGTGATGGGCTAATGCCGTAACCTTTCTCATTCTGAAAATAGGCCTGTCAAAAATGGGCAGGATTGTATTGAGAAGCTAGGTCATATTTCATCATATATTTTGTCTATTGCAGTAACATAAACCATGATATCATGGGTTTAAAGGTCAAAAGCTTTTTGTCAGGTCACCAGCCCGTAGACAATATGTATATGTAGTTGTTTTGTGGCCTCATCGTTTTGTAGGTAATTTAACAAACTATTTGGGAGGAAATGAATCGTTTTATTCGGACATTTTAGGTAACAATCAGATCTGTGTAATTTTTGTTAGTGTAGTTGGCTGGTATTGCATTAGATAAAAAAAAAAGCGCGGATTTTTTAAAATAAGAAGTACAAAAGGCGTTTGGGTTGATGATGACAATATAATCATTCACTTGACGGCACGATTGTGGCGTTTAGCGTTATGCGCGACCTGTTTCGGGTTCGATTCCCGTACGAAACAAATATTTTTATGACCTACAATTTTTTGTTGGTCCTGGATGCGAGATGTATGTTTATAAACTGTCCACACGATACGTGATAAATCCTGTTAAGTTACAAAAATAATTACTAATAAAAAAATGTGATTTTCAATTTTACCAGTGTAAATTCTATATTTCTATGTAAATCACGAAATCACAAAAACTGTAAATTTGGCACCATAAATAGTACAGATATATAAGAAGGGATTTTCAGAAATTCAACCATTTCCAAAATGGAAATCACTTCGACAACGTTATCCATGAAATGTTTGCCTCTGCCTGCCCTTCGGATAGTAAAAGCGTGATGCCATGTCATGTTATATAGTTTCAAAGCTTATAGTTATGTGTCATAATGATTCGTTAGTTTTCAGCGAGTCAACGGTCGGGGGAGGTTGAATGACCCCTATTTCGTCAGTCTGATCATATTATTTTTTTTTATTTCGTCTTATGTCACTGTCTTCTGCTTGGCATAGCTGAATGGTGAAACGAGATAGATAACATAACATAGCATCTCGCCTGTATCCCTTAAAGGTTAGGCAGAGATTTCGCCGATGCTGTGATTTAATCCCATGTAATATGCGAACCTATTGCCATCAACAGGGCACAGTTCCAAATTTTTATACAGAAAAATCCCAATAACGTTTTGCCCGGTCCCGGAATCGAACTCAGGATCTCACGCTCAACAGCACTAGACTAATGAGGCAGTTAAGAAAGAGATAATTTATGGGTTAAGGTGTACAGAAGTCCTGGATTGTGACAGAAGATAGATAGTCTTCTGGGTAGAAGAAAAAATATGTTAATATACGTAAAATCACGCCTGTTCTCCCTGAAGGGTTAGGCAGAAGGGGAGGTTCCCCAAGACCTGGCCGGCCACCCCTGAGCTGTGTGCCTCTCATACAGTTAACTGGTTAATTAATGTGTTTAATGCATAATCACTTAAAAATCCCGCCCCCTTGGGCCAAATGGCCCCCTCAATCTTCAACACTTAGTAAGTCCATTACTAAGATTTATACCTAGAATACCTGACACGACTGTCACCAAATAACAACCGGTACAAAGGTCACCCATCCAAAAACTGACCGCGGCAAGTGCAGCTTAACCTCGCCATATATTGACGAGACGGTTGGCGCTGTGGCTAAGCCATTAGCTTTCTGTGCTACGTGTCGCGAGTTCGATCCCCGCACGGAACAAATATTTTTATGATCTATAGATAGTTGTTTCGGGTCTGGTTGTGTGTGCATGTGACATGTATGTTTGTAAACTGTACCCACGACACAGGAGAAATCATAGTGTGAGGCAATGTATTTTAAAAAACGCGTGTTAGCATAGACTCATGTTTTCTCAGATTAACATACTAAAACATGGTAATCGTCGCTAATTAACCGCCTTTTTTTAACCCTTAAATTTCCTTCACGTGAAATTTTTATAACCTATGTCAACAATAAAGGTTGAAACCGAGAGCTCTTTTAACGCTGGCCGGTCGTCCCGCACATTCAACCTGACCGGAGTACATTGACCTGTTGGTTCAACTTGATAAATAATGTGTGTGTTAAGGAAGTTCGTTTCATAGTTGATTTAGGTTTTTGGGTGCTGTCATACAGACTGTACTATTTTTTTGTATGACGACATACACTTTACTCAAAAAAAAAAACAAATATGTGTAATAACTATATATAAAAAACAGTAAAGTATGATGCGCCTATCTCTTCATCTCTTCATTTTTTTAAGAAACCTTCCCACACCCTTACAATGAATCCTGTATCGTGGGTGTGTTTCTAAACGCAAATATTAACATGCACAAACACAGACCCGAAACCAAAAATCTTTAGGCCATACGAATATTTGTTTCATGCCGGAATCGAGCCCGGGACGTAGTGCAGCAGTTGATCACTCAACCATGCAAAGATAATGTAAACTTAACAAGAAAAAAATCTGCTCTACTAGCAAGAAGGCGAGTCTATTGTACATTTTCAATTCCTACTAAAATTCGACCTTAAATTCTATCCAAATTCACCAATTCTACCCAGTTTTATTCCAACCGTGTGAACCAATGACCCGTAGGTGAACGCTCGGTGTCAACGCACGACCTTCGTTAGCTCGGCCTTGTGGGTTCGAATCCCGGTGACGTCACGAGGGGAGGCTAGGAGTTTGAACTCGGATAATTTGAGTTACAGTTCAAATTTTGATGTCGAGTCAAAGAATTGACCACGCCCTTTACATTGCTCGTATAAAGGTTAGAAATTATATAGACTGGAACCTTGTAACTAGTGGTGTAGTTACAAGGTTCTAGGTTTGATTGCGAGGTTGGGCAACGTGATACTGGATGTTTAAACCCTGTCTAGACTTTCTGAAATTCTCTCGCAGCTCTGAGATTGGTGTTCTGCCCGGATGTACTTAAGTAGGCGCAAAGAATCACGGTCTTCGACTGTCTCTACGGTATAAGTGATTCCCTTAGAGCTTATATACGACAGAAGCTATATAAATTCGCTATAGAAGAAAATTTTAGGCTAGCATAGGTCAGTCCTATCCGACCAGAAATCTTTGAGTTCATTGATCGGCCGACGACCGCCGAACACGCCCGAATTTAGCCGAATCTATGTCAATTTTAAATAGTTATAATAAGATTCTATTTTGTTCGGTTATAAATAACGTATGTGCTGCCATTTTTTGTTTTTGTAGGGTTTAGTAAACTTTCGCAGATGAAACACTACGCAACATTTATATTTATTACTAATTTTGTATTACGTAGGCATTGTTTAAAATCGCCATATTGTTTTTCTCACAAGACAGTACCTATAATGATTAAAAAGTGAAAATCTATAAAAAAAATGGAGTTTATACGAAAAATCTACCAAAATAATAATAAATTTTGTTCTAATAATTGTAGTATTACAATAATAATTTACTGACATGATTCACAAATAATTTTCTGCCGGAAAAAGAAAAACCTGTGAAACTGTACTTTCAGCCTTTTATCCGACCTTGGAACCGAACCCAAACCACCATAACCAATAACCAATAACCCAACAAAACTTTTACACAACCTGAAATGCTGCCAAGAGCCCAAAAGAGATGTAATCCATCATTCATTTAGTACCTCCTCATGTTTTGTGTAGGGGTCTTCCACCCTTGAGGGAATGGCCTCGAGGAGTAACGACCTCAAGGCCTTAATGGGCCCTATAAACTTAATACTAAGCCTAATGTGTCAGTTGTCGTTAAAAGGGTAAATTGACCTAGCGGCTTCATTTTCTAGCAGGAAATGTACATTTTAAGTTTACCTTACATGCTAGAAAAGTATGAATACAATCTTGCTTTGTTTTTCATATTAATACTATTTTAATTTGTGGTAACACTGACATTTATTATAAGTTTGATGGGTTTTTAAGTGGTAATATTATGAAATGTCAGATTGTCAAAGTTTCTTGCGGAAAGATCGACACTGTTTTGAAAAACAAAAAAACATCAATGGCATAATTGTTTTTTATTCAGAGACGGATAGTTATTAGTTTGTATGATTTTAATATATAATGTAAAGAAACAACCTCCACAAGTGATCTAACTTGAAATTAAGATGGCGCACACTGCGCAGCCTCGAAAGACATTGCTCTCTGGCTAATCTTTTCAGTACCGAGTGATTCTCATGTGATAGCTCGTGCCGACTTGTCGAAAGAAGATATTTCGTGGCCTTTATTATAATTTCTTAACCAGTCTGAGTAGCCATCTCATTCCAAGCATCACAGTATAACTCGGGGCTCTTTTTTCTATCACTATCTCATCCAATGTAAACTTGCTTATAAGACACATTTTCTTTCGTAACAGAAGAACTTGATTGAAGGTTCTAAAATTGAATTTATCAAGAAAGATGGAACTAAGCAGTTCTACTCCTTGGCATTTCCGAAAGTTAATGCTCCATGTGGGATGGTCTTGTGAATATTACATACTTTTTTTTGTCAATCGATCAATCAAATAAACTTGGATTTCATCGATCACAGTTTTATTTATAAAATGATCTCATAGAAAATAACATTTGGATAGATGACTCAATATTTTTTTGCGAATTTCTAATACACTGCCAAAAAAATGTGGTTGGCAATGAATTTTTCAGCCTAGCCTTTTATTGATTTGAGGTTGGCCTGTAGCGTAATCAGACGCGACTGAATGTTAGTATTTTGGCAGTGAATAGGACTCATTATTTTGTGTGGGTATCGTAAAATCGTTCACAGAGAAGAGAAGAAAATCGATATTATTTTTGAATAATATACTGATGACACATTTTTGAAATTGGATATCTTGACTTCATTATTCGAAGGTCAAGTTTCGCGCCAACATTGTCTGAGGTGTTCCACCTTATATTAGGGTTGCTAGTAATAAAAAAATAAGATTAATTATTCGAATTGAATTATTTTTTATTGAAAATAATTTTCCTGTTATGTCATTGAAGTATTACGAGTATAATGTTTAAATTTATTTTTGCAAGCAAGAAATATTTTATTTATAATAATTATTATAGCCTTTTATTTTATAAAATGAGCTGAAATGAGATCAATGAGATCTTACTAGTTAGATAAAAGGCACTTTGTTGCACTCCTGAAAACATTTAACATTTTCTCTCAATTAATCTCCAGAGATGATCTTTCAAAACAATTGGCAACCTTACTCTACCGTAAAAAGGTCTTAAGGTACATACAATTAGTCACCTGTCCGTTGACGCCCCGCACTATCAATGTGCGCATGCGCTTACCCACGTATGCGCTCATACTCACAACAAAAATTACACGTGTGAGTGAGATGTTCACGTAAACATAGTGGAGATTTCCATGTGTGTCCGCGATGAGTATGAAAATATGGTTGTAGTTTGTGCGTGTGCGTGTATGCGTGCTTGTGTGCGTGAGGCGCGTTCGGTTCACCGACCCGAGTGCGCAGTGGGGCAGCCATTGACCCACCACGTGGGCTGGGAAGGAACCGGCTCGTCTTATCGCCCTCCGCTGACTTCCCGGTCGCATTTTTGTGATTTTTCCTTTTTTTGAGTATCTTTGCATTATTGTAGTAGTGTTGCTAAGGGCGTATATTCACGCTCATCTCCCGTTTGGGATAAGCAGGATAACTTAGCCAAATTTATAAGTAAAATTACTTCAAAATCGTGTTTCTTGCTTGACAGTATATGGCAACCATATTTATTGCAAAAGTGCAAAAATCATTCCATTTTTAAATTTTATAGTCTATTAGAGTGAATAATTAAAAATACACAAAATTGTGTTCTATTTTTGATAATTTATAGAATTCAAAAGAAAAATTTGCATGCGCGACTACTTTTTTATTCGACTATATGGCGTGTTACTGGTTTTCCAGAGGACAGCTGCCGTCTGAACTCTCTGAAACCTGATTTCCACCGTACAATGTTGAGCAGAATACAGATATATTTATCCTGTATTGTATATTTATCCTGTACTGTATATTTATCCTGTTTCGGATAATTATAATTCATTGATTGCCTCTTTGCCGCCTTTTATAGAACTGGCCATCAATAAACAGTCGTCAGTTTAAAAAGAGAATGTTCACAATTTGATTTTGACATAGAAGAGACCAGCCAGTTTCTGGTCAGGTACCTCGTGGTGAGACCGAATTTGTCGCTAAATATGCCTTTTAGTCACTTCTTTCCTTATAGTTTGATTTGGGAATTCCGTATTCATAATTACTTGTATAGAAATGTAATATCAAAAAGTTCTCCGAAATTTAAAGGAAGTTTTGTGTCAAATGCTGTCACAGCTGTAAAGTATTTTTTATGCAGGCTCTATTTCAAAGTTGGACTCAATATTTTCCCCCATACTACAAATAAATCTCAAAAATACAAGTCTTATTTTATAAAAAGCATTCGTAAACCGAATCTTGAGAAAGGCAGTTCAAAGTTCATGCCTTGGTCTATAAATATAAAACACGCCAAAGACCAAACCATTTTTGACAATCCCTTTGGTTTTGACATTTTTGACTGAAAAATCGTTTTTTGTCACGCTAACTTACGCACAAACATTCAATTACACTCTTAAATTATTCAAAACTTTATATGAGGCAACTCCGATATAAAAAGAATAAAAAAAATTGAATTCCGTATTCCTTTTTCAAAAACATACGTCTAAAATGGCGCCATTTGACGGTTCTATAATGATTATCACATGACGTAGATATTAACCGGGTTACTTTTGTTTGTATTTCAATGTTAGGTTAGGCTCAACGCGATTTTCAGACGAACATTTTTCTTCTATTAGTTTTTCTTATTTAATGTCTGCGGCCTGAATTTAAGTGTTGTTGAAGTATGATTTATATCGTGACCTATCAGTTTATTGACGAATATAAAAGTGTTAATAGTAGAAAATGACGTCACAAATTAAATAGAAAAAGAAAAAGTAAGCGTGAGGTCCTAGTTTTTGGACGAAAACTCTCAGTAGCAGCTTGCAGTTTAACATCGTGCTCGGTAGATGGCAATAAGCTCGCGCTCCATAACGTTTACCAACAATGATCTTAATTACGGCATCGATGAAATGTGTGAGTATAATATTACACCTGTGCCTATTTTTTTCGGTAATTCGGTAGTGATTATTGGTGTGGAGTGTTATTTGTATTAAATTTAAAGCACTGAGTTACAAACAGATTAATAAAAACCAAGCCGCAAGTACTTTACCAACCCTAAAAAACCGTTAAAAACGAACTCCAAATTCAAACGTTCTACCAAAACTCCAAATTCAAATATCAACATTTGAAAAGAACGAACAAAAATTTCAAATTTCTGACCAATAGATTCGCGAATGCATCGCGAACGGGCTAGACAAGGCATTGAACTCGCGATTTCGGAGTTCGTTGCCCGTATACCGACGAACCGCAAATCTTAGCGATAACGCGACGCGCTATCGATTGGCGATTTGTTAGATAGATTGATGGGCCTTGGGATTGGCGGATGTCCGTTTGTCGACATCGTTTTTTTTTTTTATTAATTTGGGGTGGTAAAGCTTTGTTGCTGGGCCAAATGTTTGGGCCAATGTTGGAGTAATTGGAAGCTGTTGGAACTATTTCTTTGTCGCGGTAGGAAAAAGCGTTATCGATATAATTATCAGTCATTTTCAGTCAGAATATCGATAACTATCAGTTATGTTGTTAGGCAAGAAATACTTTTTGTATAATATTAGTGCGATTTGATAATAATATTATTTTCCATCTAAAAACTGAATGACTGACGCGTGACGTCAACACCCACACGGAATAATAGCTTTGATGACGTGGGAAACAGAAAAGATTTAGATACCTCGCAGGACAATCGATTTGCGAGGTTGAGCAGCACTTGTTGCGGTCAGCTCTTGGATGGGTGATCGTTCTTCACACATCGAGACTCCTTCGTGGTTCGGAAAACACGTTAAGAAGTTGATCCCGGCTATTATATGTATATATATGACAGTCGTGACGGAAGTCAGCAGCCCAAACATTCTGACAACCGGTCTAACTTTAGTATCAGTGTCTCCCGGTAATTGGGTGGCGGAGGTCGGATGACGCGCCGTGTAAAATACTGACATTCAGCCGCATCAGGCTCAGACTCATTGGGAAAAGGCTATACAGATTTCTCAAGCTAAATCACAGGATTTGTATGAAAATATTAATTTTTCAACAAAAAATCTGATAACCGAATAACGAATATTATGTAGTTAACCTTTTAACCTAGAAAGTTATTAGGTAACTAAACCACATAGTAATGGTTATTTCTTCCAATTTACATGGTTCAATAGAACAGAAAATATTTTAGATACAACCAAACTTTAACTTAAGAATTTAACATAACGACTGTCAAAGGTACGTTAGTTAGATCCAGGACCAAATATTTTACGAGCTTTTTGAGGCACGGAGTGGTCTGGGTGTGTGAAGTATTGGTGATCGCAATAGCAGCATTCGGGCATAAAACTTGATACAATTCATGAATAGTTTTACGATATTCAAGGTTAAAGCTTTTTATTTCAAATGGTCCTTTAAGAAAATTAGGAGCACGGTTTCAAAGTATATTGGTCCTATGGAGAAAAAACCGGCATGAAACTAAACTCTATACACTACTTAGGTGGCCTATTTTTTGTCTGGGTTGAAAGCAATGACCTTCTCACACCAAAGATCTCGTGGGCGATTTAGAATCAACCCCCTAACAGCCCAATAATATCCGGGGGTCAAAGCACGTACCAGGGGGTCACGCAGTTCATACAGTTCACAGGTCATCGCACGCACGAAGTGACACGAAATTTGAAATTCGAATTCGAAATTTAAAGATTTGATTTTGAATCCTAGGTTATAGCTAACGGTCGTTCCTTAAAGGGTTAGGTAGAGGTGTTTTATATTGTTAACCCCCATTTCGCCGATGGTGTTATTAAATTTCGTGGAAAAAGGGGGCGAGATTAATGCAAAAAAAAAAATTGCAATTGCTACTTAAATATTGAATGACTAGCTCGTTCTCATTGTATCAAGTTTTGGATGATATTTTCTTCTTCTCTGCCCACCTCTCCAGGATTAAAGGCGTGATTGCCAAACTTCCCGAACTTCATAGTTCATTGAACGAACTGAATCTGGCCCAAAATTTGAAATTCTTATGTCCCACAAATCGGACATGTCTAATTTGAAATTCTTTCCGTATTTTTTTCGTACTGTACAATTTACAGTTTTAGAATTGAATCTGGGACTGCGATTTGTTGTGAGCGATTTATTGGGCGCACTGTGAACTTAAACATCCTGCTGGAATAAGGCATCCCGGGCCTCCTTATATTTTTAAGGAACATTCACACGAGATATTATTTCTTTTGCATCGTACAACAAAAGCACATACCCGGACTGAAAAAAATATAGTTTTTTTTTAAACGTTGCTCCACACTCGTATTTCTCGTACAGTTTACAAACATACATGTCACATACACACACAACCAGACTCGAAACAACTATTTGTAGATCATACAAATTTTAGTTCCGTACGGGAATCGAACCCGCGACACGTAGCGTAGAAAGCTAATCGCTTAGCCACTGCTAGCTATTCCATTTTCTCTTATGAAAAAATATGTAAGCTAAACAGGGATACTATGTTTGTTGTTGCGGCTGTCAAATCTATATGCGGGATTAGACGCGAATGAATGCGGCGCAAAAGACCAATTTTTTTGCCACTGTCCCTATTCGAAGCTAGATGTATGAAAATTCGTAGGAACTACAACGATTAAAAAACAAAGGACTCGAGACAAAACACTATACAACGTAATTAAGTAATTATTATTAAAAAATATTACATATACACAGGAAAGTTTTATTACATACAATGATTGATATGATGTCGTTGCACTGAACTATATAATATTCCCTATGTATTATTGTATAGGGGTTCTGAGTTCGATTCTCGGGTCAAGCACAGTATATTATACGATTGTAATATCAACTTAAAATAGTTTCCATGGAGTTTCTTGTCGGTTCTTCTCCATAGGACCTATTTGGAACCATGTGTAGTCTCGACATTTCATTCAAAGTCAAAGTCAAGGAGAAAGTCAAAGACAAAGTCAGAGGCAAAGTCAAAGACAAATTCAAAGACAAAGTCAATGTTTTATATTTCAACTAGACCCTTTCAGACACTTTTAAAAAGTCGAGACTCTAGGCGCACGGACATTAGTGCCTGGACTTGGTTTACGTGAAATAAAGATTATATTTTACGCTACTCTATTCTATTCAAGTATTCGGTTTTACTCTTAGAAAAATTCTCAGTAGCACAGAGTTTGGAATCGTGTGACCGGTAAAAATAAACTCGCCTCTTATTGCATGGGACTTGATAAAAACATCGGCGAAACATCGGCGTGGTGTAGACACTTAATGAAATTCAAAAGCGATTTTTAGAGGAAATAGTGATTGTAATCTTGACCAATTTTACACATAGTACCTGCGGATACATAAAAAGACATAGCCATTTAAATTTTATGATTTTAACCAATAGTTTTCCAATAATAAGCGTTTGAATTTCGCTACGTGTATTATACATATTTTTGATGCTGACTGTACACCTCTACATAACCCTTAGAATGCAGACGTGATATTACGAACTGTGATAAAGGCTGGTTGGTTTGACATGTTGGACCTCACGTAGGCCCCCGGCAGATGGGGCTATGCCCCCATAATGTCTCAAGCCGCTTCATTGAGAAACAACTTTTAATGACGTTCACATTTTTGGTGACTAAGACAAAACAGTTGAAAAAAGGAGTTTTGGACGGCACGATTGCCTCAGTGGCTAATGATTAGCTTCCTGCGCTTCGTGTTAAAGATTCGATTCCCGCACGGAACAAATATTTGTATGATCTACAGACAGCTGTTTCGGGTCTGATTGTGCTGAGAATTTCCACACAGAAAAACCCATTAACACTGCCCGAACCGGTAATCGAACCAGGACCTCACACTCAGCAGGCGCGCTTGTGACCACTCGACCAGTCGACAGTTTAATATTTTACTATAGTTTAAAATATTAAACTGTGTGATGTTACAAAATTCAAGAGGTTGTTATATTTAAACTGTGGTAAACACATACAAAAAGAGATTCACACTTTCTTATTTAAATAATCCTCTTTAGTGGTATCAAATATATTACACTTGAAGAGTTACAAGATTGTGAATTGAATCCTACTTCAAACTTAATATTATAAATGTGAAAGTTTGTGAGGATGGATGGATGGATATTTGTTACTCAATCACGCCAGAACAGCTGAACGGATCTAGATGAAATTTGGCACAGAGATAGATTATAGTCTGGAATAGTACATAGGCTACTTTTTATCCCGAGAAAATGTACGGGTTCGTAAACGACGCGGGTGAAGCCGCGGGCGGAAGCTAGTATTATAAATGCGAAAGTAAGTTTGTTTGTTTGTTACCTTTTCACGCCTAAACCTCTGAACCGCTCATCATGAAATTTTGCATACACGCTGTCAGGGGTATAGAAAAGGACATAGGGTACCTTTCATCCAGAAAAAGTATTGTACCCGAGGGAAAATAGCAATAACTTAATACGGTTACAATTGCTTTAAGACGCTAGATGGCGCTACGTGTGACCCGAAAAAATCCACGGGTTCGTAATCAATGCGGGCGAAGTCGCGGGCGGAAGCTTGTATTTTATATTGTATAGATACCTCTCAATTGTGGAGGCTCTGGCGTCCGTGGCCCTTGTTGCCCTCCCCTAAATCTAGCTGTGAAAACCTAGGTTGTACTAACAGGGTTGTTCGGAGGCCTTAGTGTAAGTTTCTTTCGTTTGGCGCTCCGATTGTTCCGTTTCGTGTTCTTCACCAATTAGAGCGCCAAACGCGTTCGATGTGTTAAATCGAGTTTGTCGAAAGAAACTTACACTCTGTCAAGAATACTATCCCCGACATCAGAATCGACCCCAAAACCGGAGCATCGTTAATAAGGTCACAACTCACAAATGTGTGTTGATTTGATAGTGACTGATTTTCAACCTATTTTCTGACGGCACTATTGCAACCCAATTTCCAAGATTGGGCGGACATAATGCGTAGGTCGATAAGCGTTTGATATATTGTAGTTTAATTTTCTTACTTTAAGATTAATATGATTTGATATTATTAAATTAACTTAAATAAAAAATGATTTCAAAATTTTAAAATATTCTTGAAATTAATTGAGACATCAAAATTGAAATTGAGTTTGAACAGTAATCAGAATACGATTTGAATTTAAATTTCGAATGAATTCTCGAAATCGTCTGCCTATCTTTTCCAAACTACATTGGGCTCGGCTCCCAGTCTTACCAAATGCGGCTGAACATTAGTATATTTTACACGGAGAGACTGCCGTCTGACCTCCGCCAATCAATTACTGAATATTCGAAATATAAAAACTGAATTTATAAAAAAAACTTATTTGAAATAAAAGACTATTCAAATAATTTTTATTGTGAGTTATTGGCCAGTACGATAATAAAAAAATTGAACAACCTTTTTGGTTAAATCGTAGCACATGTTACGGTTTGCTACACATCTTGATATTCCATAATGTAGGCCCAAATAGGTTAGGCCATGATTGGATATTTCATAAAAGGCAAAGGCACTAAAGTAAACAGCTTTTGGAAGTTTTTTTTTTAATTCGTATGACCTCTCTTTATGTAACTTGCAAGCTACATTAAAAAATCATGCTTTTAACCCCTTACGTGGTCACTAATCAATCAATATTGGTATACTGGCTTGGCACTGTTCATTTCCAAGCCTAACAAAGTATGGTCGAATATATGAAAATGTATAAAATAGTAAAACAGGGAGCAGATGATCAATACATTTTATTTCTTTCTTTCCTTCACTACCAGGCCCATTTTAGTATCGTCTTCTTCAATTTCCAATAGTATTTTCTACAATTACACATCACTTTTCGCCCAACTGTGGGCTCTTAACAGAACGTCGACACAACACGTGGTCCGAAATCAATAGGTCGTTAGCCTGCGAGAAGGAGCGAGACGGTGTCGCGTGACGTCACACAACCCGTCTCTTTCCCTCGCAAGGTCGGCGGCTTCCCTCTAGGGTTATTTACTTTTCATTTTTTTTCTTAATATTTGGGGATAACGGCGTTTTTCTTCTAAATTTTAGGGCTTTATTTGATGCTCTATGGTTTTTCAAATAGGGTTGTGTTTCATGAGAATTTTTGGGGCATTTTTGTTGAAGTTCGGTTTTTAAGTAGGTGATTTTTTTGGGCTATGTCGCCATGATTAATGGTGGCTAAGCAGTGAGAGTTAAGTTTAATGGATTGATACTTTAATAGTTCCTTATATAGGAGAGGTTAATTCATTATTGTCTTTTTTTAGGTGAGACAGTAAAAGTTTTTTGAAGAAAGTGTTTTTTTTTTTATATGATATAGTTTTATTAATACTTATAAAACAATGGATCTAATGGTTGGATAAAAGTCTGGCCTTCCATAATAATTTAAATCTAATAAGAAGATTTAAAAATATATAATATTCACCAAGCTTTCTTAATATTATAACTATATCCATTAGCGGCGTGCCCACAGTTTTAAGACAGGGTAGGCAGAAAATTTTAAAAGCATACTTACCAAAAATACCTACTGCATGTTGGTATTGGTTCGTCGTCTTGTCGATTAAGTGATGATGTATGTGATTTGCCACCTCAAATACCTTATAGTAAATATTTATCTGTGTTATGTAGGGTAGGCAGTGTCTTTTTGTCTTTATGAACCGCACGCCACTGGTATCCATCGACCAATATTAACGAAGTACTTATCACCCCTATTTATTAATTAAAAATATTAATATTGATGTTAAGTATCAACTAAATATTCATCATCATCATCATCAGCCAGAAGACGTCCACTGCCGAACGAAGGCCTCCCTCAAAGGGGGGTTAGCCATAATCCCCACGCTTGGCAGGCGGCTTGGGGATCGCAGTGTATCACCGATTAGTGAGAAGACGCTGCTGCCCGTCCTCCGGTGTCTGGCCTCAGTTTTAAGACGTACCCGGGTCAACTAAATATTACAAAGATTTAACCATAAAAAGCCAGTGTACTAAAGATAAATATTACTTCTGGCGTTTATACGGATAATGATTTCTGCTTAGTAGTATGAGATTTGTACTCCAAAACCAGCCTGCAGTCATTAAAAATATATCTGACTACACCAAAAAAAATAACATAACATAGCATCACGCCTGTATTCCCCGAAGGGTTAGGCAGAGGTGTACTATTGTACGCCCACATTTTGCCGATGCGGTTTCTGAATCGCATTTAGTAGCGACGTATTGCCACCTACCGGGCACAGTTCCGTACATGGAAAATTTCCATTCAGAAAAATCCGATAGCACTTTGCCCGACCCGGGTATCGAACAGGACCTCACGCTCAGCAGTCACGTTTACGACCACTAGACCAATGAAGCAGTCTACTAATTTAAAAGACAAAATAGGCAAAGTTGAATTTTTTTTAAATTTTTATTACCATCCTATTTCCTACTTATTAATATAATATTATAAATGTGAAAGTTTGTGAGGATGGATGGATGGATCTTTGTTACTCTTTCACGCCAGAACGGCTGAATGGATCTGGATGAAATTTGGCACAAAGATATATTATAGTCTGGAATAGCATATAGGCTACTTTTTATCCCGGGGAAATATACGGATTCGTAATCCACGCGGGCGAAGCCGCGAGCCGAAACTAGTACGTAATAATATAAAAGGAAAAATAATGTAAACAGAAGACACTTTGCAGACGCGAAACGAAACAAAATTGCCTACATTTATATTTGCGGTTGACAACACATTTTTCCTGGGTCACTGACCCGTTAACAGTAGTAATCACGTATTGTTTTGACAAAGCTACGATTTAATGACAAAACCTATTTTTCTATAAATCTATCGGGCATCTGTCAGATGTTGTTTATATAAAATTGCCAAAAGATTATATAAAATCATGTTTTTTTTATTGTTAGGCTGGGTTTTTTCTGTTGAAGTTTCTGTAAAACCGCGAATTTTTGCATAATATTTTTGCAAAAGTCACAGTTCTTAATTTAAATAGACGATTGATTTATCACCAGCCTGTGATAGAAAAACGCGCGAATAATAGATAAAAATCTGGCCAATTCTCGATTTGATAAAAGAACAAAAATATTTGAATCGTTGGCGAAAAAATTTGCCAGGAAAGGCGGCGACGTAATATCGCTCAGTGATTCCACATTCAAAACTAGAGTTCAACAGCATTTCACCGAAATCTACTTTGTTTGGGTCCCGGGGTCAATGAACCGCTGTGACGCCTATAAGGTTGTGTGCGCGCGCCGCTATATCTGTACACGACACCGACGTACGCACACAATCAAACATTCCTTGTGATCCGCTCGTACATTGATGGGCAATTTTGTCTCTTAATTACACTGTAATTACACACGTTTCCGTGCATTTCGTAGGCGATTTTGGAGGTACTGTAGTGCTAATTGACGCCCCACAAGGAAAATCCCCTTAAAGATGAATATTGAAGGAGAAATTTTCCCATCGTAGTCCGCGCCGCGCCGGGGCGACTGAACTATCGCTATGAGCTAAGTTGATTATTCGGTCGGAATGAAAAAATATATAATTTTTTCGTGAGCCTGGCCGAAGATTCGTCAATGCGTCAGTCACGTTCGGGCCGCTCTGGCGTCAACATCTTTGGACTTGCCAGTTGCCGACGCGAAGCCGAGTTGTGAACAACCTATAGTACAAACGTATAACGTACAAATTTTTCCAGCAGTGAGGTGAACACGTATTGTTATTTTTACAAAAACAAGTGACAGTGCCTTTAAGTGCAGCAGTGACAAGATTTTATTATTTTCTTTTTGGAAAATGGAACGTAGTGGCGACTAACGACTTCTAAATTTTAAATTTAAATCTTGTGTTCCACGTAATTCGGATAACGGATTTTAGATAATTGAGCAGTATTGTTCGGTTAACTAAAATCTATTGACAACAACAACAAATTGGCATTATCAAATTGTCCCAAAATTATTTTAAATTCAAATAAATCCTTCTTTCTGCTTTGGTTTTCTCTTTACAGATTTTTTGTGTTATTGGCAATTTTTTATAAAGAGATAATAAAAAAACCAGTAGAATATGGGAACAAGTGAATAATAACAATAAAATAAATAGTGCCTTACATAGTATGTTTATTTAAGACGGAAGGAAGCAAACAAAACATAACCACGGAGACAAAATGCCAAAAAATTTGTTGCTCTTCAAAAAGTTAATACCTGAAATAAACTTCGCTAAAAGAAATCTCACATCACCGCTTGGCCGGAATATATTTATCAGTTAAAACACAAAACCTGGTGCTTAAATCAACATAGTTGAAGAAACATTACATTGGCAGTGCCATAGTTTTTCGAAGAAAGATTCTAATGGTGTAAACACAAACGAAATAAATCAATACAGTTGCCTTACCGACATAGTCGATTAAAAATTAAAAAGAAGAAAAATCTGAATTCATTGGAACACCAAATCGCACAGTGATACTAGTGTAAACCGCAATGCGAATTCGATTCGCGCGCACACAAATTCATTGGCCGAAAATAACTTAAAGTTTTAACTCTCAAGAAAAGAAAAAGAAATAACGACGGATAAAAATTCGAAGATTGAATTTGGAATGATGAATAGCAATCAGTTTCATGATTTGTTCGGATCCCAGTGGCCTCCGGACCAGCATGGAGGTCACTCGTCGGCTTCCACTATGCTGCACCAGTCACAGGGACTACCTCAAGTTATGCAGATGAAGAGAGAACCTCACACGGATGTGCAGCCAGGGATGCACAACCAGATGGGCATGGACATCACGTCAGGATCTGTGGCGGACAGTACATCACCTCCGCCTGGCAGTAGTGATGGGATGTTCGGATCATCTATATCTGGCATGTTTATGGATAAGAAAGCCGCTAATTCTATAAGAGGTACTTATTTTTTTTTTATTATCCGACTAGACTTTAATATTATTGTCATGATAAGGACGTAGTACATTTCTTTGCTTACATTAAATGAGTTTTAGCTTCCTAATGACATTAGAATAGTGACAGCTTTTTAAAATTCGAATTTGTTTTTTTTTTTGTTTTTGCTTTGCCAACGATGAAAATTATTCGATGTTTCATATTTTTATAGACGCGTAATATACCTATGTTGCGTATAAATGTCATTGGTCCCTAATTCACGATACGTTACGCAAATAGCAGTATCAATTTTATTATGTTTGTTTGTTTGTATTGGCGGGTAGGTGACCAATTTGTTGGAGCAAAGTGCGTATCTAAGTATATGCTCAGATAATTTTTAATAGAAGACTCGGCAGGATTCAATCTTTATAAAAAAAACAGTTGATTTTTGCGCGAAAAAAAAAAGAACTGTCATGATTAACTTTCTCTTTTGACAGAAGTCTCCATAGACTAAACAAATATATTAAACTGGTTTTTTTTTCACTAATTATTTTATGGTCTGTCATTTATATCATAGATAAAACGATTACATGTATTCAAAATACCAGTAGTACGTAGATACACGTCTTGTGTAAAACGTCAATTCATAGAAGCCGGTCTTGAATTTTCTAATAAGGCCATGACATAAAAAACACGAAAATACAAAAGAAAGTCAAGATCCTTTACGCTAAGTGGATCCTGGCAGTGAAAAGGCTACTCCACTTGAGAAATGGTAGCATCAGCCATTAAAATTAAAAAGAAAAAAGGTACATGAAAAAAAATGTTCCAATGTTAAATAAAAGTGAATTTAAATTTTTATAGCGCTTCTAACCCTACCTATTCTGGTCTATGACCTAAATCGTCACTACTTAAACAAAATTAAAATTTTCAGGTCATAAGCACGCAAGGTCAAATTTTAAAGAGCCCACATGTAATCTGGGGCTGTGACATGACATGATAGATTTAAATTTCAAACAGTTTTCGTGTCAATGGTACAGCTGTCATTTATTGGAAATGTGACAGTTCTGGAGTGGCTTACATTCTAGTTTTTTTTTATTGCAATTGAACAAACCGTTGTCCGACTTAAACTCGCTTAGTTCGGTTAAATACTTAAATTTTTGCGTCATTTGCCCTAAATTCGACTATTTATTTACTAAATCGATGCATTTATCTTTTGCTCCAAATTGCATTTAAATGTTTGTGCCCCAAATTATAATTTCCACAATTACCTATTGGGTTTTTTCTTTGTTATATATTTGTGTTAATTGTAGTAAAATTTGGGTTAAGACGTTTGAAAATATGACGCGGTAATTATGTTGCTTTGTGCATGCAAACTTTTTAAAGCACTTTGTAGTCTGTAGTATCCTCTATGGTGTGTAGTAAGTATCCAGGAGTAGTAACTTTTTTATACCGAAGTATTCCAAGCACAAAAATCTTTTTTTTTGCCAATGTAAAGCTCATTACACACATTCACCATCACAATGCAATAATAAATATAGAACCATAACAGTAACTTGCATGCGATTTAATAAAAAAAAAAACAAACAATTACTAGGCAAGTCAAAGTGCAGGTTAATGTCATTCACCCCGGTCGAAAACCGACACGTGGATGCCATTACAGTAGAAAAAAGACGTAAGTGAAGGCTGTATGCGGCGTTGTCTTTGCGTTATGTAAAAAGTTTTAGTATAACTGACATTTCTAGTGATAGAATGGCAACTTTGCAAGTTTTATTCTACACGTTTTAAATTAGGAATTTGATTTTGACTTCATCAAATAGAGAAAATCAGTAGAATTATTTTTAATTCTAAAAGCTGTTCAAAATTTAACCGACAAAACTACAGAACACAAAATACTGCACTCCCACATTCAACATCATAATTCCAGTTCGTTTAGATCTCAAAATTTTAAGTCATTACTCATTTCAGTTGGAATGGCGCAATAGAACAATTTTGGGGTTGTCATCCGGCGATGAATTGGCCTCAACTGGCCGGGTTCAAGGCCATTGGCCGTTAATTTGATGATACGTTCACCTTTTACATGAATCTTGGTATGACTAGACTCATTCTTTCATACTGGCTGTATAAAATTTTGTCTAGCTGCGTGGGGTTGACAATTGTTCTGAAATCGAATTTGGAATTTTCTTTTTTTTAATTCACTTGGCTTTGAGCTTCCATTTTTAATTCAAACATAGAATGGTGAAGTTGGCGAGTTTATAGGAACTGGTAATGAGTTAGGAAAATTTTATAACAGATATCTCAGCTATATTAATAACCCGCCAAAAATAAAGATGTATATTCAAAATTTAACGTTCTTAAAAAAACTAAAGCGCTATGCAAAACATAATGCAATTAGACGGTAGAGACATGATAGGCGCCTACTGTTCATAAAATCCGAGCTCACTTTTATTATAGCTTATTGATTTTCGCACGCAGAAAATTTCCACGAGAATGGCCGTAGTGGGTTGAGTACTGAAATAATGTTCTTTGATAATACAACAAGTAATTATTTAATTAAAAATTATTAAAGAGGCCATATTTAACGTTATTAACGTTACAATATTATTGTAAAACTTTCCTGACAGAAAAAAGTAGGTACAATAAACAAGCGATAACCGCCATCTATAAGTAATTGCATAAAAAATATCACGAAGTATCCGAATTTACAGAAACAGCGTGATAAAAAAAACAGCAATAATTTGTCAAAAAGTTTCAAAAATAGAACAAACGCGTGAAGTCGTCGACCCGTGACGTCACGTGACGTATGCTGTCACTTTTATTTTAGGGCGCGCACAAATGAGCGGTTATGTTAACATATTTAACGAATGATTAAAATTCTCAAACTTAATTGTTTTTGCTTAGGGCTGGGAGACCGTAGAATTAAGTTTATTAAAACGTTTTGGAACTTATCTTTGAACTGAATTTGTGTGGGATAATTCAATTTAGTTTATTTTATGTTTTAGTCGGTTAGTTCAAGGTCGTGTTGATAATAGTGTCAAGAGAACACGCTCTAAAAATACTGTCACTTTCTAACACAGTTTAAAATAGTTTTATTATATCTGGAGGGTCCATAGTTTAGGCCTTCTACTCATAAATGCCAAATAAAGTAATGTCAAGCTTAAACGTCAAAATTAATGACTACTATATACTATAGTATTTATAAGTAAAGGTAGTATTAATTAATATTTTTTTTTTTCTTTCTTTTTTTTTTTTTTTACATTGCCCCACACTAGGATTTTCATATTATCATTCATATTATCACACTAGGATATTCATATTACTTAAACATTTCGCAGTGCAAACGTTTCTTTTAAAAATTTAAATTTAAAAAAAAATCTTGTTTTATGATTTTGGACGTGAAAATTCACCTTTTATTTCACGAGACAGTAGCTGTAACCATATTTTCAGTAGTCAAACTTTTAGAACCACACGCTAATAGGTCCACTTAATTCTCATATCAACAAGCTACTCCTATTTTGTAAATATTTGGTTAAACACTCATATTACGAAATAGTGAGTGGTCGTTCGTGAGGTTAGTTACAATAGGAAATACTTCGGTTATAAAGGATCCTTGTTAATATACTTACTTATGAAGTAACTCCAATGTTATGGATTAGTAAATTGACACTTTTAAACTGGGTTTGGATTTGTGTTAATGCGACTTAAGCCTATAATTTTTTTAAGAAGAAACTCGTCCCTGTGATACAGTAATGGGCTGGATTTATTATTTAATAAGTACTTGTGAGAGAGCCTGCCTCGTTGGTCGAGTGGTCTCAAGCGCGACAGCTGAGCGCGACGCGACGTTTCAAGGTCTGACAAAGTGTTATTGCGTTTCTCAGTAGCAGCCAGGAGTCCGAAATTGTGGACATGACAATACTCGTACATAGGACTGAATAACGGCATCGGCCAAATTTAGGTGTTCAATAATACACCTCTGCGAGACCCTTCGGGGAATAATAGCGTGATGCTACGTGCAAAAGTCAGATTTCACAATAAAGCCTATAAAAATGACTCATTTTAGTTAGTAATAATTACTTAGTCATCTTTTCTTTCAAATAACTGCAAGTCAATAACCTGTGGCGGGCCCTCGTTATTTATTAACACTGAGTTTCCGCCATCTTCGTTCAGAAGTGGAAGTTACAATGACAGGTTCTGTCGTTTTGGTTAATTATAGGCGCACTTTAACCATGGATTAAATTTTTGCCATAATTCTGCGTTAAAATTGTTTGCTTTATTAAATTTTATAATCGTGTAGACCAAGCTTTAGAATAGGTTATATATTTTCTTGTTGTAGATGTAGCTAGACTTTACTCATTACACCTTCATGCTGAAAAAAAAAATGTCCGCTAAGCATAGTGACAAACTGACCGGTGATTATCATATGAATATTTTGTCTATAGAAAATCCCTATTACTGAGCCATCATTAAAAAAAGAATACAATGTTCAAAAACTCGTTGCGCATTTGAACGGTTATATAACTTTCAAAAATAGAATGGTCCATCAAAAGAATCAAATTGGATAGACATAACAGATCAAAATATACCAGTCATCTCTGAGTAAACAAGACGAATACAGACAGACCTATCATTGCAAACAACTCTAAATATGTCCGAGATCAAGATACATTTGAAAAAAATATCAATCTATTATCTATTACAAATTGATCTATCGAACCAAACAATTATTAACATACGAAAGGTCACAGTAAATTGGTTTTGCCTAAATACAAAATGAAAAGCACGCGGTATATGGAGGTCATTGGCCCGTGATGTCACCCGCGTCAGATAACGTAGTTAATTCGAAATACGGTAACGCGCTCGTCCGCGTTACGTATATGAATTTGCGATACGATCTCGAATGCGGTTTGAGTTTGACCGATATTCGGTCATTGCCTTGACTTGATAAAATGATTCACTGTTGTTGTATTTTTTTGTAGGCCTTGCGTAAAAAAGTTTGTCGATTTTAAATTTCGATTTTCATACTTACATTTTTGCTTGTTTTGTCATTTGTAACTTTTGCGGGATATTAAACATTTTGACACCTTTTTTATATAAAATCGTTTATTTTTATGTTTCTCATCGGTCAATGAACAGCCACAGGATAATTACCTTTTGCGATAAAAATGCACTACAGAGCAAATAATTTTATAAGGATAATTGTAAAGTTATTATAGAAACCATATAATATTGATATACATAAATAAATGTCTTGTCTGTCTGGCTTTTCCTATATTACATAAATTATGTAGGGGCTTGGCTTACAAAATATTTAATGCGAAGGCCATTTTTCACACGTATGTTTAAAATTTTTAGGAAAATGGTCCGCGCTGTCGCCATTTATCTTCAAATCAGACATGTAATTTGTTAATTTCTATAATACATCATAGCTTTAGGTTGCTATTGCGCGTCATATGTCAAAAGATTTCAAAATACATTCGAATTTTAAACTGCTTGTTACTTGCTGATTGACCTATTTTATACGTACCAATTACGGTAAATTCACTTGCCCATTTTTGGATTTAGCCATTCAAAGCCAGGTTAAAATTGCATACAATTTGATTTGCAACCTTACCAAGCAATATAGAGATGTGGATCGACAAGATAGGTTTGAAGCTTTGAATTTTAAATTTGTATTCTTATGAAAGATAAAACTAAAATTAATTGCATTATGGACCACTAGTAGTGAAATCAGACATGGCTGTGGAAATTAACATCATTGGTTCAATCCCCAGTTTGGGCAGTCACGGCACACTAAGTTTTATTAAGATACAAATTTTGCTTTGATTTAGGGTGTATCGATTCACATTTATCTACACTTATACGCATTTTAAATACAAAAGCTGAATCAATCAAATGTGATTTTAACCCAACACTAATATATTTGGGACAAGGGTAGGCAGATGATTAAAGTATAGACGTGTTATTAGTGAGTATTACGAGTATAATGTAGTCAGTAATCTTTGTATATCGCAATATTGAACGGCAGACGGCTTTGCAAGGCCGTTTCTTGGCTTCCAATATATTATGAGTATTATGTTTATTCGTTACGTCAGATACAGACATGTAATAGTGCCAGTGTGTGATAAATATGAATATATAATAGATCGAGACTGTCTGCTGAATTTGAGCGTCCCATATCGACTAAGGATTAAGAGTTTTTCTCTCTTCCCCGTCTATGTTGGGGTCGGCTTTCTGTCTAACCAGACGCGGGTAAACATCAGTATGTACATATTTTATTCGGTTGAACTGCCATCTGATAAATTTTTGAGGGAATATATCTAAATAAAATAAGTATTATATTCCAACCAAAAGATTGTCAATCCATGGTTCACAATTCGAATTGAGAATGTAATATTTTTCGACATTCAAATTATCTCCTCACTACATTTTTATTAATATGGCATTCTAAATTTAAATCCTCGTGATTCATTCAGTCATAAAGAGCTTGCATTCTCGCTATGCTACTTAACTCTAAACAATAAAAAAATAAACCTTTTATTTTATGTCATTGACTAATTCACAATACCAGACGGTTCGTTTAAAAACTTGTGCAACGTTGGAAGAATGCGATTACAATACATTACTGAGACAATAGATAGGAGGTTCAGTGACCGTTCACAGCTGATCAGAAGCCAAAAACTATATTTAATCAATTTATTATTAAATTCTCTGTTTATACGATCTTCTTGGTTTGGGGATAACATAAAAAAAAACATAACATTATGATTGAAGATGACAAATTCAAATAAAAGAACAGCAATAGAGATGTCAGTCAGTTTTAACACTTTTTTAAAATAGAATACGCGCTTTTAAAGACTTCTAACCGTATCGATGTGTTTATGGTTGAAAACTCCTCCGCATATTGCTTAAGGGATGAGACGTGAAGTTTATGACCTGTTAAAAGGTGCATGCAATGATGTTCAAGACTTATTGTTGACGCATGAAGTTGCATCATATTGGTTCAGTCGTCAGTTTCGCAACTGTCAATGTTATTGAACTTAGATTCCGTTGAATCCGCAAGTCAACTGTTTCTACATCTTTTGATTTAATAAAAATTCTGTTAAGCATTATACAATGTAGAAAAGGTCGTTCGTAGTTTAGATTTTATTTTTAAAATAAAGGTTTTTTTTTACTAAAGCGGTATATATATTTTTTTTATATATTTATATATATGATTCACTCCTGTTAAATAGATGTATACATCTAATGCGGCAATGGGAGTTTAATTTTAAAAGCACATATTTAAATGCCTTTATATATGAGAGAAGTCGCGAGACAATACTAGTCGAATTAAATCAACGTAAACATCGAATTGGAACTATTTTAAAACCTGAGACAGACATTATTTTAAGATTTAGTCGTCTGTATCGACTATATTTTTAGCTACAGCTTCTTTTAGTTTCCTGACTAGTGACTACCATGTTATTTATTTATAAACCGTTCTGAAAATATCAACAAAACATTTATTTAATTCTCTAAATTTCTAACTTCACATTTTGGTAAAATTTTCAAACGAAATTACGAGAATATCATGCCATTAGACTAAAAAAAATAAAAAAATAGAAGATAAGAAACTATTTCTAGAATGTAGTCACATACGAATTTCGAACTAGTGAATGTTGCAAAATTATTTTGCGTATTCCAAACAACTTGCTGTGCAAAATGAAACCTTCTATCCTTTTGATAGAGTCTTAGTAAAGAATGAAGGGTGGCAAAATAAAAGTTGTTGGTATCGCTAGTTCGGACAACTGCGGTCGATGACCCCCGTAAGCCGTTAGATTAAAATTCAAATTCGGGGCTAGAACTAAGGTTGGCACATTTTACTAGATACATTTGTGGTATGTGTAATTTTCTATATTAATAAAACATTATTTATTATAAAAATTGCGTACACTGTCAAGGAAACTCTGTCTCGAAAAGCGTTGACTATTCTTAATTTAAATAAAAATATGTTTTTGTTTACCCAAGCCATAGAAGAAAATATTATTCAAAAAATATTTTCAGTAGTACTCTTTTTCCCTATCTTCTAGGAGGTTTTTTTTTTTTGCAAAATTCTAATGTAAATAAAGCATTGACAGCCCTATCTAAAGCCTTGTCGAGGCTTCTAGGGCATTGACCCGTGACGTACAGTGGGTGTGTTAATACTGAGTATAGTATTGAATGCAAATAGAATATCGAATAATCACCAACTGCTTGACAAGTGCGGTATTGAGCGAAAATATATGAGGAACTGTCATTTGGCTGCGTCACTGGCGAAAACGGAAGGGGAGGGGAGGGAAAACACAGGTTGGGAGATATTCTTTTTTAATCACCATACTAGCGTTCTCATCTATGTTGGTAGCGAGTCTCAGTCTACTGAAATAAGGCTGATAAGTAGGTATTTTACACGAAACGACTACTATGAAATATTTCTGCTTTCATATTGGAATTAGTATTACCTTTTCATGAATGAATTCTATCAAGAAATGAATTACTTACTTACAATTTGGAATATCTGCCGTTAAAGAATAAACGCATTAAAAATTAAGCAAACTTTATAAAACGCAATAAAATTCCAAATTCAAAAAACGAACCAATATTTTCTTATACGCAAAGGAAACATTGTCATTCTGCCTCAATAAAACAATCATGGCATTACGTAACTGTAAATCCTAATCGTTCCAAATTCAAAGGCTAACCGTTGGGTGACGTAGCGGGGCGTGATACAATTCCGAACATGTTCGCGGTCGACGGCCGATGACGTCATGATCACGATCAGCTGAGCGGTGTGAAAGAGATAGAGATATTGGTATCTCTGTCTGTTGTGGTCGGGAACTGCTGGTTCGATTTGGATGTGGTTATAAGCGTGCGAAAATGGTTTTGGTATTTTCATGTGAATATTTTTAGGTTATTATAAAGTAGAGAAGTTATGACTGTAGTGCTATGTCTGACATATTTTAACGCCTTTTACTCTGTTCATGCCCATATAAATAATAAGCAGTATCTATAATTATATATTTTGCGACTTAATCATCACCTATACAAAGTCCAATCACGATCGTGACTTCAAAACCACAAAAGTTTGGCCTCAAAAACGCCTAACTCAGCACAACCTTACTATGATAAAAAAAACTCACTATTTTTAGGAGCTCCATCATTTTTCAGTTCAATTGAGTCTAATTTTAGCTAATCCTATTCATTTTTTTTCCAATTCATTGAATCACAATGATAAAAGTTAATTCTTCATGTAGATATAGCTAAATTCAATGTAAAGGAAATTGCCAAACGGTCAATGCAATTTCGTAAATTGTCAACAGTTATTTCGTAAAACGGAACGTTTTGAAAACCATTGTTCAACTGTTTTCAGTTCCGTTATACGTACTGATTTTAACATTGTCTGTTTTTTTTAAATGTGATATTAAAAGTGCAAATTTAAACGCTTTTTTTTTCATAAAAATTAAATTTCCTTGCCTTTTTCGGCCTTTGATACGTACGTATGTGTTTAGATCGTTTTTTGTTCATAAATTAAATAATATGGCTCTGTAAAATTCTCGGTGGTGTGTGAGTCTGTCAACCCGCACCAGGCTGAATGGTGGACTAAGGCATTAACCCCCCTCATTCTGAGAATAGGCCTGTATAGCAGTGAGATACAGAAGTGGATTCAAGTATCTATTATTTTCACACAAAACGAAGTAAAAGGGAAAATTTTCGACTAATCTTTACACGTGTCTCTAACATTAGGATTATAATGGTTCCAATCATCAAATATACGTTAACCAAATTGTTAATTAGTCATTTATATTGGTATTAATTTTAGGATATAGATAATTTTGTCTTTAGCGTCACAGATTATACATTAAAGTTATATCTTCCAGTCGTTACCCAATTATTTTGGGGTCGGCTTTCTGCCCAGATGCGGAACTCACAAATAAATCCTACTAATATTATAAATGTGAAAGTTTGTGAGGATGGATGGATGGATCTTTGTTACTCTTTCACGCCGGAACGGCTGAACGGATCTGGATGAAATTTGGCACAGACATAGATTATAGTCTGGAATAGCAGATAGGCTTTTTATCCCGGGAAAATGTACGGGTTCGTAAACCACGCGGGCGAAGCCGCGAGCGGAAGCTAGTACATATACATATGGATTCTTTTTTTTAAATTTTTGTTACGATTGTCACGACAGCATAAAACCTTTTTTCAAGACTAAGAGAACGAGACACAAGTGCAGATTCAAAATAATTTATATTGTCTAGACGAGTCATGAATTAATAAGTTGTTCCTTAAGGACTAAATAGACACAGAATAATGTTACAATCAAACAAGAGAGAGGAATATGTCTAGGCATGTACGTCGTACATTGATATTTCTCCATCAATGCATACATGAAAAAAAAAAATGTGTGTGTACTTATGTACGCACGTAAGAAGTTATACTTCTTATTTGTTTTTTTTTATTTTCACTGAAATAAAACACGTGTTACAGATGCACAAATATTTCAATAACTACCTTGAATATAGCTATCAATTCCCAAGAAAATTTAAGAGACATTTACCAGACAACTTCATGGTGTCGTTTTTATCTGTCGGTGTGCGCGCGCACCGTAAGAATTCACTTCATCAAGGGCGCCAAAAGAAGTATAACCTAAAAAATAAAATACCTCGAAGTTCAGGTTATAAGGGTAAATTTTTCAACTGTCAATAGCGCTAATTCTGAACTAATATTATTTAGTCTTACTACGTCTCTTTCTAACTAAAAACATGAGACAATAATTAAATCTTTCATAATTAGCGATGTATTTAGGTCGCGTCTATTTTTTGAGCATAGACTAATTTGACAGATTTTTGATGATTTTTGAAAGAAAGAGATAGGTAGATATAGCTTATAATTTTAATTTTAGTGTAACGTAAAACATATTTACACCAATACCATCGATTATAACTACCATGGTTTAACTGACTGGTCCGACTTCTTATTGAAGGGAGTCAAGCAGTACTAAGAGTAAAGGTTTCCTATCTATACAAACACACACATCCAAAGGGCTCTATCTGTGCACACACATACATACGCACGCTTAAGTCATCGGCCGCGTTCCGACCTTGCCTTGGGGTCGATGAACTCGCGACCAAAAATGGCGGAGAATCAAATACCAGCCGTATCTTCACGCTTCAATGAAATTTACGGTATAAATAGGGGTGCTAGTTAAAAAAGAATATATTTTCGTGTAAAAACGTTACCATTACATTTGAACGAATATTATTTGTATATAATTATATTCTTTGATATTTTCCACGGCTTTCATTCGTTTGATCTTCTCGTAAATGTCAAAAATATCTTATAATACCGGGTCATTGAACCCCGATGTAATAAGATCTACGGTGTAGGCTTGAATTTGTCTCTAAGTCTCACAAAAGTCTTTGAGACGTTCAACTTAAGTCTCCTTATTGACTGCTTAAAGGTGCTCAATTTCAGCAGCAGATACCACAAGTAAAATAAACAGTCGTACATTACACGAATTACAAAGGGTGTATGGCAGATGTATGGGCCATTGCAGTATGTTTTTAGCAGAAACACATCACCGCATAAACTTGGCAATGCAGTACCTAACACCTATGTTGAAACAGGCAATATCTCAACAGCTAAAGCGTTGAGCTTCCGATCGTCAGGTTGTGAGTTCAAACCCTACCAATGTACGACAAACTGCAGAGCAATCTTAAAAAAAAAGTTATTTGTGTACACGCGGATAGAGGCTTCTTATCTTGACATTAATAACATTATGACGGCATATGTACGGTTGGCGCAGTGGTTGAGAGATTGACTGTTGCGCTACGTGTCGCGGGTTGGATTCCCGCACGGAACAAATATTTGTATGATCTACAGATAGTTGGTTCGGGTCTGGGTCTTTGTGTATGTGAATATTTGTCTTTGTAAACGCACCCACGATGGAACAGGAATTATTCCTAGTGTAGTGTTAAAAATAAAAGATTAAAAAAAGGAATGGGCAATTGTAGCCCCAAAAATGTGTTAGGAAGTCTGTGTGTATTTTATAGCCTTGATAATATATTTTTTTTTTAATAAAAAAATTGGCAACATTATCCCTAATAGTAAGAAACGATATTGCCGAGGATCACGCCAGTATAAATAATTATTCACACCCGCTTTAAACATTCCTAAACTACTAAAATATTTAAATTTCGAACTGATCCTACGAGTTGCCAGACACAGTTACCCAACTAAAACCTCCTTCTTTTAAATCTCCAGTATTGCCAACCAAAAAAATAAAAATACATTCATCTAAATTGTTTTTCTGTTTGTTTCAGCTCAAATCGAGATAATACCATGCAAGGTGTGCGGAGACAAGTCCTCAGGGGTCCACTACGGCGTCATCACCTGCGAAGGGTGCAAGGGATTCTTCAGACGGTCACAGAGCACAGGTCGGCGTCTTTTTCACTGCTATTTTTATAAATTATTAAGGCCCAATTTCAACGACGAAGTAACAGACGGTTAAGGCACAAATCAGCAGTTTGGCAATGTTGGTGAACATGACCCTAAGACCATTAATAAGCCATTCTTCTTATTCTTCAGTGGCCATGAGCGCGGCTGCTTGCGTGAGCTCTTGGGTTCGAATCCCGGGACGGACAGTGTTAAGTTTTTCTGTACGGAAATTCTTAGTAGTAGCACGGAGTTTGGAACTCTCGTAAGACGGCAATAGGTTCGTCTCTTATTACACGGGACCCAATAACGGCATCGGCGAGATGGGTATACAATAGAACACCTCTGCTAAACCCTTCGGGTCATACAAGCGTAATGGTATCTGTCTTCCATCTTTCACCAAGTTGTAGTAAAAAATAAGGTGATTGGTTTCTTTCTTAGGGGGTAAGCAGAATTACAAGTGGTTATTTAAAATTAATAAGAAATGAAATGCCTGTATGGAAAGCATTATGATGGAAACTGGCAAAACATTGAGTGTACATTTTTAACGTTCCTGTAAACTCCTGAATTTATAACGGGTTTACTGCAATAGTTAAAATGGTAAGATTTAATTTAATCTCATGATCAATACAGGATGGCAACGGTAGACACCAAACATATTTTTAAAAGAGCTCTTGAACTACTAAGACAATTACTTTAATTTCCATTATTTTAATACACATAGATCTTTGAAATTACCAAAGACCACCCGATCAACCAAAACTACCATCAGAATTTACCAAAATCTACTAAAAATATTTTGCTGGCAACAACCGACACCAACCGCATTTCATTTCTGGAACAAATTCGGAGCTCTAGTTGAAAAAATATGTTTACCGCCGTACCACCCTGTATGCCTTTCAACCGTTGTAACATTTTTCATACTATCAAATAGCCTGTTCACGTTTCTCTTGGTCTTGAATTTCTCTTTTTTCTTTAAGTTTCTTTTCTTCTAGATTTCAATACTAACCCTTCCCTCTCTTCTAGTGGTGAACTACCAGTGTCCTCGGAACAAAGCCTGCGTGGTGGACCGCGTCAACAGAAACAGATGCCAGTACTGCCGGCTGCAGAAGTGTCTCAAACTCGGCATGAGCCGCGATGGTGAGTAGACTTTTGCTGTTATTTGGAATTTATTGTGGAAAGATACTTTATAGATTTATCTTTGAAAAGAGATATTAAGGTTAGTCTAGATTGAGTGTATTGAGATCCGGGTTCGATTCCCAGTGCAACAAATAAAAGTCGGCTAGAAATCTCGATAATACATACTTAATTAATTTAATTTACGAATTCTATCCGTTTTAGATCCCATGCTTCTTCGCAAAATCTCAAGTTACGATTTCTGTTACAAGCCATACGACACAAAACCAAAAACACAAAAAAAACACATTATTAAAATAAAAAAAGAATATTTCAAAAAATAAGTTCGAAAATATCACTTTAAGAACAATAAAAATCCTATTAATCTTTACCTGTACAATAAAAACCCACAATTAAAACATTTACACACTGGCAACTTATAAATACAATTCCTTTTTCAAATCACAATAAAAAGAAAGAATTTTAAATCACCTACAAGCACGTGTTGTGCTATGAGGAAGCGAACACGGGGTCATCGACCTGTTATCAGTACTGATAACGCTTTGTTTATACTGCATGAAGTTATGGATGCAAGTTAATAGTGAGAAGCGATGTTTAAGAAATGAGCTTGAATCCGGCGTTTATACCACATAACGCCAGTAGTAAGGGATATCAAGTCTGGAAATGAATTTCAAGACGATATTAAGACCCTGAAGTACTTTTATTTTACCAATACTTAAAAAAAAAAAACAGTATGTAGTTCGTGTCATCAGAAAATCACTGCCTTATGTAAAGTCGCAGATCACATTCATTATAATTTATTTATGGTTTCAAGAGCTTTTATTATAACGGTCTTGCATGAAAAGAGCTTCTTCTAGAGACACCTCAGTACAATTGAACTAAGAGATAAGTATACAGAGTTAAATGATGCGGTTAGTGGTTAAGTAATTAGCTTTCAGCGCTACGTGTAGCTGATTCGATTCCCGCGCGGATAAAATCAATATGTCTATGATCTTCAAATAATTGTTCCGGGTTTTGTTGTGTGTGAATATGACATAATGTTTATCAAACTGTACTCATAATACAGTAGGAATACAAGTGTGGGGCAACATAAAAATACGAAATATTATCTATATATATAATAATATATATAGATAATATTTACTCAAGGTATATTCGTATATTTGAGTACCTATACTCGTTTTGTTTAGGTATTTAACTAAAGGTAAACAATCTTGATGTGTCTTTTTAATATTTTTTGGTTAAAAACTCAGTTTAAAAATAAAACGCGACTAAAAACCAACGTAAAACAACTATAACGATTACCAAATCAATTGAACCGCTAGTTTAAGCAGTAGTTTATTTGTTTAATATGTGTTTGTGTAAAAAGTCACATCAAGATTGTTTACCTTTATTTAAATACCTAAACAAAACGAGTATAGTAACTAGTATTTATTTATTTCTTTGCCTGTGTGTATGGCGAATCTGGCAATCAGTAGGTGCCGTAATAAATCTTGCTTAACTTTCCTTTACATACCCTTTTCACAAGGAATGAGCAACCTCGTTAGGCCTTAGTCCACCACGCTGGCTTTGTCTGCTTTCGTGGACTACACAGACTATCGAGAACTTTCTGGAGTCCTCTCAGTTATGCAATGTTCTTTATCAAAACTAGTATCTAAGTGCCTCATTGGGCTCGTGTGGCTACTGAGCGTGAGGTCCTGGGTTCTATTCCCGGGTCGGGAAAATTTTTATTAGGTCTTTCTGTATAGAAATTGTCAGTAGCAGCACCGAGTTTGGAAATATGTCGGTAGGCTCATGTTTAGCTTCACAGTTCACTGCTCAACATAAGCCTCTCCCAAGTTATGCAACAACACTTGTTCATTTGTTCCGCATTTGATTAATTTGATTAATACCAGCATAATATTGCTTTAGAAGTTTCAAAGGAAAAATTAAAAATGAATTTAGTTTCAAGATATGCAAAAAAAGAAAATTTCAGTTTCAAAATAATGAGTAGGTAAAGGTCCCTCTCTCTTTCTTAGAAGGAATTATAAAAAGCTTTAGAACAAAAATAGTTCACCTGTAACTACTACCGCCATCTATTATCGGTTTTACGAAACAGAGCCAACAGATTTAACTTAAAACTTAAATTACGGAGTACTTACACGGATTAGGGTTAGAATTGAAATTTATCAATGTCTGTTGAACCAATTAAAAGCCATAAGAAAATAATTATAATTAAAAATTAAAATTGTCCCTCGTTTCTTTTCCACTTTTGACGCACACATAACTGTCGCATTCGTCTAGCACAAGCGCCGCTATTGAGCGTGATATCAGGTTCAATTCTCAGGTTGAACATGCGCATTTAGAACTGTGCTAAGGATATTAATAGACTCGCCCCAAAATGGAACTTAATAACGGGATCAATAAAATAGCTGTACTGCCTAGCCCTTTGGGGAATGACGGCGTGATGCTATTTAAAATATACATAATACAAACAATATGTCACGTAAAATCGCGTGCGCTTACACAGCGAGACGTCGCCGAGGCGTGCCGTGACGACTTGTTGCGCAATATACGTAACGATCGATGTGTCGCGGAGACGTATCGATAAAATTGTGTATCGATACTTTTAAATGCCGGCCTCGTTGGTCTAGTGGTCGTAAGCGCGATTCCTTGGTCGGGGCAAAGAGTTATTGCGTTTTTCTTTATTGAAATTCTCAGTAGCATCACGGAGTCTGGAACTATGCCCGGTAGATGGCCATAGTCTCGAGCCCTATTATATAGGACTGAATAACAGCATCGGTGAAATGTGGGTGGACAATAATACACCTCTGCCTGACCCTTCGGGGAGTACAGGCGTGTATATCATTTGGTTGACGTCAGCACATGGTCTGAGACTTCATCATCCCTTTGCCTTAACTTTTGCATAGACATAGAAATTTCTGTGACAGAAACATCAATATTGAAACACTTGTGAGACAAAGTGTTTGTTCATTGGCATTTAGTTTTGACTATCTTAATTTTTTTCTAGCGAAAAATATGACGAGTATTAGGTACCGGAATTCATAAATTTGCGATAAAAACGTTTTCTTAAACAATATAAACTCAAACTTTTTGGTATACATTTTTCACGGTATAAAAATATCGATAGCACATCCAAAAATAAACTGTCACGTCCCTAAACATTGTGCAATGTTGCAGTCATAAGGCGTAACATAAACATATCCAAGTTTTTACAACGACACTCACACATACAGTGTAAGAACACGCGATATAACACACACATGCACAGAGGTCGGGTTTATGTAACATGCACTAATTCTTGAAACAAGTCATATTGGTCCATATTTTATAATGTTATTTATTAAACTGACATTTTCACGCGGGTTTGCTCGTGGTTTTTGTGATAATTTAAAATGTTCTGATGTTTTTGTGTTGGTTTTTTTTTTTTTCATAATTAGAACCGCTTCAAATTGTAGCTTAAATAAATAGGTATAAAGAATTGTGTTCAACGGGGTGTGTTAAGTAATTTTGCCGCAAATTGCAATTTATTTAACATTTTTAATTGCCATCAGAAGAAAAACAAAAACATTTTCATTCATTGTCACAGAACTTAAAATATTACTCATTCTTCTACATTCAAATTTTGTTCGCAATACGCAAAATTCTTCCGCATACCCAAACGAACCTCAAATATTGATTTAAAGCCGAAAATAAATATTTTTTGACACATATACAGTTCAAAGACTTCGTCTTTGTTTTAAGCGAACAAACAACTATTGTTACAAATTTAATTGTTTCTACATAATCTGGGACGATAAACTATGGAACGTCTGTTCCAAAATATAAAAAGAAAAAAATACCAAAACAAAAGATCCGTCTCACTATACAAAATGTTATGTACGACAGGTCAAGTAATACTGGATATGTAAAAGTCATCGAACTTTTTAACAAAGAAAATTCATAGACGAATAGGAACACACAAAAAGTCGATTCCTCCAAAAAGAAACTACACTACGAAATTAAAAAGGCACCTCAATAAGAATTCGAAGTTAGAACCACGTTTGTAATTCAAATCGGTCGCGTTGCCGCCCAACGGGATCGCGCCGAGTTACGTAGCAAGTATACGTCACTCGTACGTACTATACATACATACGTCAGAGTTCGCGAGTTCGTTGTTCCACTAGGCAGTGTGCCAACGGCCGAAGTGTCCCGGACGCACACGAACGCACACCCAACACACACAACCAATCAACACCCGTTTGATCACGCACACAACCACAGAAACGCGTTTCGTTCGTGTTTCGCACACTACTTCGACGTATGTGTGCTGGTATTGAGTAACTAAGCGATGAAGCTAGGTGTCATTGAGAACATAATTGCATTGTATTGTTAGGCTCACCGATTTTAGCTGCGTTTTTTTCGTCGTGTGAATATTAAGAGGCATGGGAATGATGCGAATATCGGATTCCCTGTTATGTCATTCGTGTCATTAGTTCTTCGATTGCGACGGGAACGCTCGCGGTGGGGAGTCGCGGAACTAAACTGAAAATTTTTATTTTTCGTTTTCAGCGGTAAAGTTTGGACGTATGTCGAAAAAGCAACGTGAGAAGGTGGAGGATGAGGTGCGGTTCCATCGTGCACAGTTGAGGGCGCAGAACGACACCGCACCAGACTCAGTATACGATGCCCAACAACAAACGCCCAGCTCAAGCGACCAGTTCCATGGTCATTATAATGGGTAAGTAACGCCATCTATTATCGAAAAGTTAAACAATAAAAAGTAGGTGTGTTTTCAATAAATGTGTCCGCTTTTCGCGCGGAGAGGGGTCTAAATTTTGATCGTAACTTAACTTTCAATTATGTAAGTCCTTAAGTAATTCAAACTTCATTTAGGGTGCACATGTTTTGCCTTATAAACAATATAATATTGGTATGTGCCCATTTCTTGCATAGAATTAATTAGATATAGGTCTCTCAGCCTATCGCTCCTACTAGCCATATCCAATAAAATTCGTTCTACATTTAGTTTCAAAGCGTGCAATGTTATTCATGTAACTTAGCAATAAAACATATAATAGTTAGCAACAGAACGACAAATCTGTGACTCGTTAGTTGAACTTCAAAGCTTTCTAGTTTACCGTCACCGTTGTAATTCATTACTGCACGGACCTCAATTTGTGTCAGCGGTGCATCAGACGCTGTCATTATTGTAAAGCGACCAACGGTATACTGTCGTGACGACGTTGAATGGCGCTTAACGGGATTCTGTAAATACTGCCACCTAGTATCGAGTAGCGGTATTAAGCGTTTCTCATTAAGAATGATAGATGGCGTTGTTTTTATTACTGCGGGTTTGAGATGTCTGTTAATAGATTTACGATTTGTTTTTCATTGGATTTAACAGTAAATTGTTCTTAGCTCGCTATAAGGGGAAATTCTTAACATGACAGTCTTTTTGCTGTCAGCTGGGATACTTCAATTACTCATCATAATTGATAGCTTGATGCGATGTTCTCGTTTTTATTTTCTCATAAAGCTGCACATATAAACTAAAATGTCACTAGCCTCATTTTAAACGTACGGCATGGTAATACAATACACAAAAAAAATATTGTCACTGAAAATATTCTCACAAGTGTAAAAATGTATAAATATATGTTGCAACAAAAGAATATCATTGAAACACTTACCATAATCCACACACCAGCGCGTGCTGACCGCTTGCTCTGAAACCTCCACACACAAACACTTCACAAGCCAAAATTTTCACTAACACGGGATTATCTTATTCGTCACCAATATTACGGGTTACGTGCCAGCGAAATCTCGCGCGATTTGTTTAAAATATATGGTCTATAGTTAATGCGCGCGCACACCAAACCGATAACTGGAGGACAGACGAAACTGCCTCGAGACCGACAGCGAATGAATGATATAAAGTCCTTCTAATGACGACCTACCCTCGACTGACGCCATGCAACTCACCCGTCATTAAAATGTCAGATTGATTCTGCACATAATCTACCCGGTAGGTTTCGAAATTTAAATCATATCTACCCACACTACCTACATTTTTTGATGACACGGTTTTCAAAGTGTCTTTCTTCGTTACGTGTCGCGGGTTTGATTCCCGGACTGACCAAATTTATGTATGATCTATGGATGTCACAAATGAAAATAATTAGGGAAGGGCAACGTAAAAAAATATCTGATTACTTTATTCATTCTTCATTCGAAATAACACTAATTTCTTCATGTATCCGCATTTTAAGCTACCTGTAACCTGACCACTTTCTTCTGACCTCCACAGATACCCCAGCTACGGTTCCCCGCTCTCATCGTACGGGTACAATAACGCTGGTCCAGCCCTCACATCCAACATGGGAGGGATCCAGCCTCAGCCCCCCCAGCAGCAGCCCTACGACGTGTCTGCAGACTACGTAGACTCCACCACAGCGTACGAACCTAAGCAGACTGGCGGGTTCTTGGACCCCGATTTTATTAGTCACGGTAAGTTCTAAACTGATATCTTCTCGCAAGCATTACGAAATTTTTGAATACAGAATATGCCAGTTGTGACGCTCTTGTTAGACAATATACTCACAACAAAGAGGCATTATTTTAGTTAAGATGCTATAAAATATTTATTTATTACGTCTATTAAATACAATTTAGGTTTTCTGACGAGTTTTTTGAATGTTTAAAGTTATTATTGATAATAGCTTTACGAAAATTGATTGTTCTCTCGAGAAATTGATTAGTGCAAATGTGGCCTACTGTGTCACTTGACAGGTTAATAAGGAAACATTGGATATATAAGTTTAAAAAAGAATTTCAGTTTTATAAGACAATTTAGAGCAATTTCGACTTATAATTTAAAATTACAAGAACAGAAACTTAGGATATTATAGAAAAATATACAAAGACAAAACCGCTAGTTCTATTTTAATAACATCCAGTTATGTAGTTAAGCAACTAGAATACTAACACCAAACTTACCTATAGACGAGCAACAAAAAGGGACGACAATAGTCCGACCATCCGGCTCAACATCCACATCAACAGCCACAACATCAACAACTTCCATGCGACAGACATCAATAAACGAAATCCCGAGGACGCGAATACAAGAGTTTGATCGTTATGAAGACCGCATCCAATCTCCAGCATCCATTTCCAGCGGAGTGATTAACATTAAGCAGGAAATCAAACCAGAGACATCAATGGGAGTGGACAACTTAGTAGCGAGCTATGTGGACTCCACAACATTCCTCCATAGTCCTTCGAACATCCAGCATAGTCCAATGGACATACAAAACTCAGTGTTGGTCAGTGGACAGAGTTCTGTGTCTCTAACAAGTGAAGATCTGAGTCCAGATGATCTCACGTCGAGTAGTGGACACGGGAGGTTGATGGACCCATTGAATATGAACATGTCTGGGATGGGGATGGTGAATCCTAACGCTGTGTCCAACAGGAGACACCAGGGATCGAGTCACAGTTCAAATGATGATCTGCCTTGTAAGTGGATGTTGTACGGTTACGCTAAAAGATTATGAGTTGCGATTTTTTTTGAGTTCATTCTTTTTTGTTCTGTAGATTTCATTTTCAGTTTATTTTATGAGCTATTGTTATTCGACGTGAATATCTAAAGAAATACTTGAGGTCTTAGGGTTGTCTTTCAAGAAACTGAAATATTTTTAATCATACTTGGGATATAGGGTCGGTACAAGCTTCCATAGTTTTCGGTAACCATTAACAATCTGACGGGCCGTATACATGTTTCCCAATTAAGTATAAAATCTTAGGAATCATCAACAACTCTGTATTTAGTTGATGATTCATTAGTAAAATCTCTGTCAGCGCGAATACACTAAATGACAAGTCACTCAAAAGTTTTCGACAAAATATATTAACAATAACACAGTCTCAATCAAATCACATTATTTAAAGGTTTAGTGACTTTTTTGAAGAGTAAACCATTGTCTGTCCAAATGATATCATAACGCTGGCCGTTAAAGCATTCAAACGGGAAGCACTGCACATTATTTCTTGTCTGAAAGAGATATTTATTTTAAAGATATAACATCAAGGAATATTTAAAAAAAAATGTTGTTTAAAAGGGTGTAAATACGCTCTATATATCCTTTTTCCACTTCAAACAAATGACAGTGTCAGAAGATGAGATACTCTTAGAAATACACAACAATTTAGACAATTTTAAGACAATCTAGCTTTATTGAATGGACCATTTAAATTTCTTTAGCTAAAAAGCTAAGTTAGCTAGGTCACGAGACAATTTTCTAAGTGATCCAACCGTCTATAATAGTCGTTCTGGTCAATGGAAAATGTAATGATTGCAAAGCTTGAAATTTATTTGTAAAGTGACATCAACTTTGATTACTTTCAGGACAAACTATGGTTAAACTTAAACCTATCTTTTCAGCCTGTTTACCCAATTTAGAGCTATATTAGGATACGCTAGCCCATCGAAGTATCACATTAAAGCTCTCATGCCATATATTTTAATTACTTTGTGTAAATCATTAAAGTCAGTAAGGAGAATCGCCTATTAATTATTATTTACATAAACCCCCAACAGTCTAGATGCCATCATCATTGTTATCACCTAGTTCTAATCGCTAACTGCCTCATTGCGTGACTGCTGATCGCGAGGCCTTGGTCCTAGGTTCGATTCCAGGATCGGGCAGATTGTTGCTGAGTTTTTCTGTATGGAAATTTCCAGTAACAGCCTGAAGATTGGATAATCCTCCTTTGTACTCAACTAACTCTAGTTCTGAGCTAGTCTCGTTCACGGTCGCCTCGCGATCTTAACGATGTCGTCCGACTATGTTGGGGATCAAATTAAAACTAATATTAATCGATTAAATTAATTATGCTTACGCCATCAGCTTCTCCATGATGTGGTCTGTACTGAGAATTTTGGTTATATCTTTGTTGCCTTATAATGATCATCGGCAATGGTATAATAGGGAGGGATAGACAGAACGGCAACAAACAAGCTGTAAGAGCAAAGATTGGTTGTAAAAGAAAAAAAAAAGAATAAAGTTCATAAAAAATATGCCAATAATTATATTAATATTATATTATATCATACTTTGCGAGCAGTACACTCATCTTTGTATTTTTATTCTTTATTGTACACCAGTTTTTTAAATGGAAAGTTTATGCACAAAGGCGCTCATGTTTTTACAAATAAATCATCTTTTTGTCTTTTTTATAGAAATTCATTATTCGATTGGAATTTTATAGAAATATCGGTCCAAAAATCGAATAACAATTATTAGTCTACCAGGAAAATCTGTAATCGAGAAAATCTAAACATATTTTGAAACACAAATAATTATATTAATGGCTTTTACTCACGCCAACAAATACAGCAGCACGTGCCTAATATAAAGGCCGATAATGGGTCGATGGCCATTTTAAGTTCGTATAAAATACCATCGTAATAAATATTTTTTAAAAATAATTGTTCAGTTCTAATTGTTATGACTTTTGATGAAAAATTTGACACTAGAAAACTGACATTATGGTTTTTTTTTTTGTCGTTCGCAAATATTGAGAATAAAAAATGTTGTTTTTAGCTATTAGACTTTATTTTGTAAAATGCTCGCTGATATTATTATATTTTGAATATATTTATGTTTTAAATTGTTGTGTCTTTATTTATTTTTTGTAGTCGGTTAATTATTTTTGAGAGAATTTAAAACACTGCCATCTATCGGCCGGTAGCTGAACTTGTTCCTTCTTTCACAGCGGAGGGCGATATCAGCAAGGTCCTTGTGAAGAGTTTGGCTGAAGCACACGCAAACACCAACCCCAAGCTGGAATTCATTCATGAGATGTTCAGAAAGCCACAGGATGTTTCCAAGTGAGTATACTGACTTTTGTTTATCAGTCGTTCAAATCAACATTCTACAAGTTATCCTTTTACCGCCATCTAGAAGACATTTTCTGAAGGACTTTTTTTAAATTTTCGTTTTTTTAAATCTTATTTTATTAATTCTTTAACTCAAAGCATCAATTCAAAAAGAACAAATATTTTTCTCATATTATTTTATTTATTTTAATTGTTCTATATTTTAATACTATTTGTTTACAAAAAACAAAGAACAAATAAAAGAAAAAGAACTAATGTGTAAAGGGACAAATGAAGGGCTAGGCAGAGGTCCTCAATAATCAGTATTTGGTTGCAAATCATAGGGGGCGACACAACCGCCACAAATCAGGAAAAATACTAACCCGAGTTATACCTCAAGCGAACAGACTGAAATCGCAATTGAATTTTTCTAACAGAAAATCCCAAACACACTGCCCAACCCAGGCATCGAACCCTGAACAGCCGCAGCCATCCCAACTAAATAAAAGGGTTGCTATAAAAAAGTTAATAATTTAATTCAAGTACACCACTTACAATTAACATACTTCAATTCAATTATTCTACTTATCACTTATCACTTACAGACTCCTCTACTATAACTCGATGACGTATGAAGAGATGTGGCTCGATTGCGCAGACAAACTGACAGGAATGATTCAGAACATCATAGAGTTCGCGAAACTTATACCTGGTTTTATGAAGTTGACACAGGATGATCAAATATTGTTGCTAAAGTCTGGTGAGTATTAGTATCTATTTATCATTCATCGCCATCTTGTAATTTTCTCTCAAGTAAGTAAAGAAATTAAAATTTATGAGATTATTGTGCTACCTTGAAATTTACACTAGAGCTAAGAAGACAAAATTAGATAAATATACTAACTTTAAATTGACCAAGAATATTTTTTTCTTTTAAAAAGAATAAGCTAACAAATTATATATGCAGTCAAAAGCATCAATATTCTAGACGGTCTCTGGCAATATCAGGGTCGCCTCTTAACATCAGCATTAATTTATTTGAACTCCGTCATCACCATTATTGCATGTAATGTTTGCAACATGACACAAGAATATAATCTAAATATACATTTTTTTCTTCTCAGGCTCGTTCGAGCTGGCCATAGTGCGGCTCTCACGGCTGATCGACGTGAACCGCGACCAAGTGTTGTATGGAGACGTGGTGTTACCCATCAGGGAGTGTGTGCATGCGCGGTGAGTTACATTTCAAATGAAAAGTTACATTTAAATTAAGAACGTTACATTTGCTTTGAGTTCTATTTTGTAAATTTATTTAATTTAAATCCTAAATATATTTGATTCCGAAAGTTACATTTAAATGTAGAATATGAGTGAAAAAATAAGTTACATTTAAATAAAGAATGATATTCATTCATAAATATCGATATTTGTAATCAGAATAATAATAACGTCAAACAGAAAATTTGACGTTCAAAGCATAAAATTACACAAGCATTTTTTATTATTCTTATCGATGTATGGTTAAAATATTTTTTTTATTGTTTTATAATCAACTTTCTTTTTACTTTCCAGCGACCCTCGCGATGTAGCGCTAGTGGTGGGCATCTTTGACGCGGCGAAGACAATCGCGCGACTCAAACTGACTGAGACTGAACTTGCGCTCTACCAGAGCCTTGTACTGCTGTGGCCAGGTAATAATATAACTTTTTAGTTCGTCGAGAGAGATTTTTTGAGACATGCTCAAAAAGTAAAGTCAAGATATACCGAGGAAAAAATATCGAAAAACGAGGAATAAGAGAAATTATCTCATACTCCTTTCGTAATTCCATAGTTTTATAAATCTTTTCTTTGGAATAATTGGTGTATTAGTAATATTAAATCGGTTTCTTTTGGTAATTATTCGGATATTTGTAGAACTAAAACTGTCTCAGTTACAGAACTATTTTTCACCAACTCTCATATACAAAACTTTATATGACTTCTTCTTTATCCAAAAATGTTCAGAAGTCTACATACAAAGCTCACATTTTCTAGTTCCATTGTATTTACCGATTCCTCGACTTGTTCACAGAACGGCACGGCGTCCGCGGCAACCCTGAGATCCAGTGCTTATTCAACATGTCCATGGCGGCGATGCGGCACGAGATCGAGACCAACCACGCGCCTCTCAAGGGTGACGTTACAGTTCTGGACACATTGCTGGCCAAGATACCCACCTTCAGGTATATTAAATATGAGTTTATAGATTATGGAGAAAATACTTGCTTTAAAACTGATCCGTAGATGATATTATTTTAGGTATATATTACATATATATAGGTTTTAGATCATACGGAATAATTTTAAATCAGTTAAAGCTTAAAAAATGAAAAGTTTCTTTTATACAGAGAAACAGCCATCTAACCAAATGAATATAATATGTCAATAAAGACAAAATACTTATGTTTGATAATTGTGTTACAGAGAGCTATCGCTGATGCACCTCGAGGCACTGTGTCGCTTCAAGGCGGCGCACCCGCACCACGTGTTCCCGGCACTCTACAAGGAGTTGTTCTCACTGGACAGTGTGCTTGACTACACGCACGGTTAAAACGCGGCGGTTCCCCCAGGTTTCTGGCAGATTGCGTTAGAACGATCTCATTTTTGCCCAATTTAGCTGGACGACGGCATTTTGAGACCTTTTCAAAGACTCTTGACAGCTTGACAGCTATTTTTTTTATTAATTCCCTAATTAAAACTGAACGCATCTAAATATTTGTTAATATATTTATAATTGTATGTATGTACCTTGAGACTGTTAAAATATTTACTTAAAAGTATGTACGTACAATAATTAAAAGGAGGTTTATTTAATTCGATTCTAGTTACATTTAAATGCGTTTAGTTTTACATTTATTCTCAGAATATATGATTCTTTTCATTTGTTATGATTATCTCTTATTATTATTTCATAACAAGAAATATATTATGTAGCGTTACACACATTTTGTGGTTTATTTAATACATAATTAGACATTATCTGTGTTTGATTGTGTATTGTATACAAAGGAATATCGTAATATAATTATCGTAAAGTGTATCTAACTCTGAATGAAGAAATAATAATAATTATTATTATATAAAGATATAATAATAGGAATAGAGTTTTTATTAAGAAATAAATAAAAAAGTTTAATGGTGTAGCAAGTTAAAGATCACACAGTTTCCGAACGAAACTTATTTTAAATAGGATTCTTTTTTATTAATTTTAACAGTTTTTTTAAAGAATGTAACTTGTTATTTATTTCAAATGATTATTATTATTATTGATGTTTTTTTCTCTTCTGTAGATTTTTGATTTAAGTTGTAATATAGGAATACATGATACTGCCCATTTTTTTTGTATTTTTTTCGTTGTTTTTAAATAAATGAGTACATATTCGAGTATGTTGGATATGTTGAAGCGATGGAAAAATGCAAATCATAATTAAATATAATCTTAAGTCGATTAACAATCGTGCATTGAACAAAATTTCAATCGAGAAAAGAGTTTCGAGAATGAAAAATCAAATTTCACGGACAAAAATCATTTTTGTAATGCATAGCAGGCAATTTATATATTCTTTTCATTTCTCGCGCTTAGATTAAATTTGATCTCATTTTTTTTTCATATTCTTTGCTTGGGTGCCATGTTCGGGATTATGTCACATTTTTTGCATAATAAAATATACAAGAAAAAAAATGAAAAAACACAATTTTTGCATAATAAACTGTTGTATTTTATCAAATACGTAAATTATTTTTTTACCGTTTCTTTTTTATTTTAGCTTTGACGCGATTATATACGTACACCTACTTTTATTTAATTAAATTGCCTGCTACTAATAATTAGAATTATTAAAATAACCATCAATTTTCTAACATTACGCTAAGTTTGTCGAATAGCCTTTACTATAGACTGGATTATATTAATGTTAATAAAAAAGTATAAATCTTAACTTGTATTTTGTAAATAGTTATTAATCATATGTATTTTATATTAAATATCATAAGGTTCGATGGGTTATCTTTAATTTTACATTCTATTAAAAATATAATAAAAGAAACAAATTTTTCAAAATGGCCTCCAACCATGTTTGACAGATCATGTGAAAAATGTTGTTTTTTTTTCCTTTCTATATATTATATATTTTTTGTTAAATAAAGCAATCTGTTATTGTCTAGTTTTGTTTTATTTTATTTTTTATTTCCTGTTTCCTTTTTTTTATTTTTTTTTTATTACTGATTAAATAGGATTAATCATATAGTGAGATCATAATAGTTAAAAAAACATACGGGTGGTTCAAATGTTAATTTTCAAAGCATGATATTATATTTTAATTTTTATTGAAACTCAGATATATACGTAGAAATAATTAATTTTAAATATCTCCACGACTATAAGTATATGCAATACAGTTTTCCAAAGAGTATGTACTCTTTTTTTGCAAAAATTAAAAATAAAATATGTAAAAACCTAGGCGCACATATTTAGATTGTTTAGTCATTATGTTTAGCTTCGTTATGGGAATGTCCAATTCGTAAAACTCTTTTGTAAATTAAAAACTGAAATGTAAAAAAAATAAAAATGTACTCATGATAATGTTAAAAACCTATGTAACAGCTTCTTTGAGCAAAATTGTAAATTGGTACCCATATAACGTACACACTGTCAAAATGTCTAGTATATAATTGTAAAAAGAACTTTAAACTGTCATCTTTTAGCAAAAATAATATATGTAATGTTTTTCTTCATAAATCCAATTACAATTGGACATTTCCCATGAAGGTTAACAAACTTAAAAATTAGTAAAAAAGACGAAATATTGGAAAAACGTTTTAGAGCACTAAGACTGAAAAATTGGCTGAAAACCTAACCTAACCTTCGCTTGATAACCATGGTTTTACATCTAAAAATATCATGGAAATTGTGAAACTCAATTTTCTATATTTATCTGAATTTAATAATTCAGAAATTCAAATTTTAACTGTTACAGACCGGCCATGCATCTCGAATTTATTTTGAAAATAAAACCAATAAAATAATTGAAAAAATATTGGATGGTCTGCACTTGCGACTTTGCGACAAATTTGACTGACTGATTTGTGATAAACGCTTTTGTCATACATTTCTATAGTGTCATCATCTTTGTTATAAGATATAGAAAATGTTAAAATAAGATTAAAATATAGACTGTTCCATCAAAATAATAAATCACTATATTTCTGAAAGTCTGTCGTTGCTAAAAGTCGCAAAAGTGTGTCCATCCCAAAATACGCCGTGTCCAATAACTTCGTGCAAAACTTAGACTTGACTGGTGCAAATCGAAGGGTGAAGAGAGGAGCATCTTGCCTCTCTTTCGCACATAAGCATTGAGTGTCAGTGCGATAGTGATAGTATATAGGGTAATCGTTTTACTTGCTGGGTAGTTTTAGTAGATATTTCTAAAACTTTTGTACTATGTTTTGCTAAATTTTCACTAAAAAACTAATATAGATTTGGACACGTAAAGGATAGAGTAAAAAATGTGTTTTGGAAAAAGCAAGCATGATAAATGAGGGAATAATCGGTTACGGATGTCTGTGTGTTTTTTATAAAAATTGGTTCGATTAGTAAAACATTTTTTTTCATTGATTCGTAATTTTTTTCTAAGAGTTTCTATTTTGTAAAACGGTACCTACGAATTTACGGGTATCTGAGATCATTATAAATAGTAAAAAAAAAAGAAATAAAAATAATAAAAATTTTGTATGTCTTGTTTTTCTATGAGATGATTTATATTATCAAAAATATTAATTTGTTAATGAAATAATTAAATATTTTTACACATTACCTGAACATATTGAAGAGTAACAAATATAAAAAAATACATAATATATCTATGTAAAAACAGAATATATTAAAACATATTTTGTATGCGCGGGATGATCGAAAATTGTATAAGAAAAAATAATAAAAAATAGTAAAAACTTTTTTATTCTGTTTTCTGTGTTAGATATTTTGGTCTAAGCGTTTTTCGATGATACTGCGCATAAGCTTTGTTGGTTTATGAACTCAAATACAAAACATTGTACCTATGTACCTAAAGTAGATAATGGTGAATTTTGAGAACCAATAGTAAATAAATGTTATTGTTTTTATTATTATTCTCGAATCACTTGCAAATGCGTATGTGTTTCATTTATTCTTCCTTACACCTTTAGATTTTTTTACTGTCTGACAACAACTCAACCGCTCAAACCGGCCAAGCCGTACGGACGATAAACCGACATCGCCAACCCAGGTTTTTCGTCTGAGGAATATGGTATTATGTGTGTTTATGATGTTTTATATATTTTGTTTTAATAAATTAAGTTAATAATATTATAATTGTACTTACATTTTTTAAGTATAATTTTCTTTATGTGTAAGTTCGAGCTTCACTTAAGTGAACACTGAAAATCAGCGTCGTATTGTGGTCCACGCCATAGCACGGCATCATGCTGAGTGTTCTCCTGTTTGTCGTAGTTTGACCTACATTTCTTTAATAATTTGTTACTTTGTGCGTGTCTCTGTGACCAATAAATAATATTTCTTTCATTTCTAACTTGGATATTCCTCCACGTAACAGAAAATAAAAGTAACATAGAAAAACATAACAAAGACAAAAAAATCATGACCATTTTTTGTATGATTTTTCTGTATGAGTATGAGTATGGCAATAGGCTCGCCCCCTATCACATAGAACTCATTAACGGCATCAGCGAAATGTGTGTGTATCATAAATCTCTGCTTACCCCTTCGGTCAATACAGTGTAATATTAAATTATGTTTTATTTTTAACACAAAATAAAATAAATGAAAAACGAGTAACTTTTAAAAGTCTTTGACATGACTTTATTTGTGTTACTACAATCTTATTAATATTTTATTGAATTAAAGTTAAACAAAGATAAATAAAGTTACCAGATAAAGATGTTTGTTTCTAAAGATAGCAACAGTAATTAATAAAAAAAACAATTTTCACAAAATTATTTAATCTCTTCAGTAGCGATATCTAGCGCTAATTGAGAATTGAATAATATCTTCTTCATCAACCGTCGGTCTGATTGATAAAGATATTCTACATGAATTAATTACAGTAAGGAATAAAAATCTGAAAGGATTCATTTAAAAAATATAAATTATAACATTTCTAACTACAATAATTATAACACATCATCATCATCAGAAGATGTCCACTGTTGAACGAAGGCCTCCCCCAGGGGGGGGTGCCATAATCCCCACGCTTGGCAGGCGGCTTGGGGATCACAGAGGCTCACCGATTAGTGAGAGGACGCTGCTGCCCGTCCCCGTTTTAAGACGTACTCGGGTCCATTATAACACTTACCTTTATTATTTATATTGAAATCACAGTTATTTTTCTATTCAAAACTATTTTTCTTACGAGTATTTAACTTTTCCATTTTCTTTTTTTTTCTCTTGTCCCCAGAAAAATCTGGTAAGTTTCCATTGAACTAAATAGGTCCCTAGCCCAACGAAGAACAGTATCGCTAAGAAAATTAAAAAGTATATTGTTCCATAGGTTATTTTTAAGATTGGGTACGGGAATAATCCGCGTTGTGAGTGCGTGTGAAGAATTCTGAAAATAAATAAATATATTAAAGCTGATTTTGGAAACAGCATGTATATTGATAGTAATATACAGGCTGATTTCGAGTTTTGTAATTTCCTGTACAGGTTTGCCATGACTATGAAAGATAACACAGTTTTGTTTTTAAAAACACTCATAGAAAATAGATTGCTTAATGGGTCGAATGGTCGCAAGCGTCTTGAGTTCGATTCCCGACTTGGGGAATGTATTATTGGCTTTTTCTGTATGAATATTCTCATTAGCAGTACGGAGTTTGGAACTGTGCCCGGTAGATGGCAATAAGCTCTACCCCTATTACATGGGAATCAATAACGGCATCGGCGAAATGTTGGTGTATAATGATACATTTCTGCTTAACCCTTCGGGGAATACAGGCGTGATGCAATGTTATGTTATGTATTGTGGGTGTGCAATAGTACACCTCTGCTTTACTCTTTGGAATATAGGCGTGATGTGTAATTCATTTCTTTTAATTGTGGTCATTAAATATTTATCATTCAAATTAACAAACTTGTGTTTTAAATTTGTTTATTGCCATCTAAATACGAAACTAAGGTTTTTTTAAAAAGCTGCGTATTTATTGTATCACAATATTTGGTAAGAAGAGATCTTCACAAACAAACGTTACTATGGCAACCGAGTTCTAAATCGTCACCATGTCGCGCAGGCGCGGTCGCGATTATATTAACAGTAAAGTGACTTTGGCTTTCATATTATTAAATTTGAGCAATTTAGAATGTATTTCATAAAAAACCTACCTATTTTTTTGCTATATCACAATCATCATCTGCCTAGCCTTGTCCCAAGTGCATTGGGGTCGGCTTCCAATCTAACCGATTGCGGCTGAATATATCAGTATTTCACAGGGAGCGATTGCCATTTTGGGCTGCTGACACCCGTAACGACTGTCATAGGTCTTCGAATGACACCCGGGACCAACTGCTTAACGGGCTTTCTGAGGCACGGAGGGGTCTCTATGTGCGGAACGTTTTTGCTCTCAAGTTCAGAAATCCTATCAAATCCTGTAAACTTTTAATGAACCTTAAGCATCCGGATAATATGAATTATTTATAAATGACGTCATATGGGCCGCGCGGTTCATACGCGAGTCATTCGGCTACCCATCCAAGGGCTGACCGCGTCAAGCGCTGCTTAACGTCGCAGATTGACCGATTTGCGCAGTAGCTACGAGCCCCTCTATCACTTATATCACGATGGTTCGCTGCTGACGCTCTAGCGTTTTTTTAAGGCAGGGGATCGCTTCCCGTCAAATTCAAATTCAATTGGTTTTTCGAAATTGTAGTTCAATTATTACATTACGTTTATGACAAAAGTAATTCTAACAGAAAGAGCACAGTTTTATTTTTTTAAAACAACACCATTCGCTTTAATTTTACAACCAGTGTCTTTCTTACTTTTTGAAGAAGTATATCTTGTTGTGGTATCTATACATATAATAAAATTATAAAAACTAATATGGGGGTCTTTACTAGAGCAACAGAAGCCAAAACAACAGTTTTAAGAATTTTTGTCTGTCTGTCTGTCTGTATGTTTGTATACGCATCACGCAAAAACTACTGCATGGAATTGAATGCAGTTTTTACTGATGTATTGCTAAGGTTCTAACTTATAGTCTCCATTTTACCGCAGGAAAATATCTGATTATAAATTCAACGCGTACGAAGTCGCGGGCAAAAGCTAATTTATAATAAAATCATATGTAACGTCATCTAGTGTGATTAATGTGAGATGTATTTGTCTAAGAGTCTATTCTCTTGTCATAGATAAAAACATAAACTCAGTTCTACTTATCGTATGCACAAAAAATCACACTTATATTTACATACTTATTATTATTACATAAATAGTAATATTTCAGTAAAAACGTAAATTAAAATTCATAAACCTGTTCGTTTATTTCAAACGAAACCTTGAAATGTCTGGTGTAACACTACGCTTTTAATGTGGAGGTAGGTATCAATACTTTTCATTTTATTCAAGACACATAACCTATCTATCTTTATTATATATTTATTTACAAACATACATGTCACATACACATACAACCAGACCCGAAACAACTATCTCTAGATCATACAAATTTTGTTCCGTGCGGGAAACGAGCCCGCGACACCTAGCGCAGAAAGCTAATTAATTATGCGCCACCTGTGTCGTCGTAACAGTGTAATTACATAATAAGGATTCCTCAACAATGGAATGACAACATATTCGTAGTTATTTCAAACTAGCTTCCGCCCGCGTCTTCGCCCGCGTGTTTTACGAACCCGAACATTTTCCCGGGATAAATAGCCTATGTGATATTCCAGACTATAATCTATCTCTGTGCCAAATTTCATCCAGATCCGTTGATTAGTTTTTTCGTGAAAGAATAACAAACATCCATCCATCTATCCTCACAAACTTTCACGTTTATAATATTACTACCTTCAGCCTGCGGCTCCGCCCGCGTTTTCCCGGGATAAAATGTAGCCTATCTGCTATTCCAGACTAAAATCTATCTCGGTGCCAAATTTCATCTAGATCCATTTAGACGTTCTGCCGTGAAAGAGTAACAAAGATCCATTCATCCTCAAAAACTGACATTTATAATATTAGTAGGATAGGATAGGATAGGATTAGTAGTATAAATATTAAAGTAGGATAGGATTCGAATTGAGATCTGGTTTTTATTCCTCTGGCGCTCTGAATTAAGTCTATTTTAGATAAATGTGTCCTCTCTGTCTATAGCATTAGCCAAACTTCTCCCACATCAGCATCAGCACATTCAACAACAAAAGTATGTATAGAAGTCATGATTAAATTCCAATAGCTTGCGAGCCAATTGCCTCCCCAACATACTTGCGAAATCAATGGTGAAACTGAGATTATTTTAACAATAAAAAAAATACCTTTTTCCCCGGTAATTGAAACCCAGATAATTACACGCAGCAGATGCATTAGTTACCAATTTAGTAGTTAGGAAGGAACTAGAAGAATTGAAAAAAGTAACATCACGCCTGTATAGGATTAGGCAGAGGTGCACCCACATGCCGATGCTGTCATTGAGTCATAAGTAATAGGGGGCGATTGCTATCTCCTGGGCACAGTTCCAGACTCCCGATAACACTGACTGACTCAGAAATCGAACCCGGGATTTTACGCTCAGCAGCCCCGCTTGCGACTATCAGGACCAAAGAGGCACTCTGAAAAACCCATAAATACGAATGAAATAAGTACTCACAGAGAATTATACACGATGTAAAGAGTCACCAGTATTCCTATATTCAGCTTATGTGACTTCGGAGCTGGTCTCGGCAGGAAAGCAAGCTCCCATAACGCCGCAATCAGGATGAAGAAATGCATGACCAAGTTGGATTTCAAAGAAAATATCTTGTCTATGAACGCTGGGAAGAGTAACTCTCTGTTTAGGATGAAGAACGGCCAGAACACTGTGAATATAAGCTGAAAAAAAAAAAAGAAAAAAAAGTAAAAAAAATGTTGTTTTTTCTGTAGAAAAATATAATCTGTTGAAATAAATGCGTTGTAAAAAAAAAATAGTATTTGTCATTAAGTCAAAAAACAAATTTTTGAAATCCGTTACACAATCAAGTTATACCAAAATATATAATACTAGCTTCCGCTCGCGGCTTCGCCCCGTACGAACGCGGTTTACGAACCCGTACATTTGCTCGGGATAAATAGATTGCTATCTCTGTGCCAAATCTCATCCAGATCCTTTCAGCCGTTCTGGCGTGAAAGAGTAATAAAAATCCATCCATCCATCCATCCATCCGTCCTCCCTCACAAACTTTCGCATTGATAATATTAGTAGGACTAGCTTCCGCGCGCGGCTTCGCCCGCGTGGTTTACGAAGCCGTACATTTCCCCGGGATAAAAAGTAGCCTATGTGCTATTTCAAACTTTAATCTATCTCTGTGCTAAATTTCATCCAGATCCGTTCAGCCGTTCTGCCGTGATTGAGTAATAAATATCCATCCATTCATCCATCCTCACAAACTTTCACATTTATATTATTAGTACGATTACAGGTAATATAGGCTGATAATAGTATAGAGTAAATAAGTAAATAAATTCAGTCCATTACTGTCCCACTGCTGGGCAAGGGTCTCTTCTCAGAATCAGAAGGGTAAGGCCTTAGTTCACCACGCTGGCTCGGTGCGGGTTGGCGGACTACACACACCATCAAGAACTTTATAAAGCCCTCTCAGGTGTGCAGGTTTCCTCACGATGTTTTCCTTCACCGTAAACGCAAGTGATAATCAAATTCTGATCCGCACATGATTCCGAAAAGTCAGAGATGTGGGCCGGGTTTGAAATAAGTAAGTTTAAAAAAAAATGCTTTAGTAGTTAAATAGGTAACGTGTTTCTCTTCATTATTTTTATTCTTAATATTAGAAAATCTGTTTGAGGTTTTAAATGATTTCAAAAATAATTGCAACTAGTTTTTAGTTATGACGTCACAAAATGGCGGAATGTCATTCTTATTCCTATTTGGACAACATTATAACTAAGTATAGTAGAAATATAACATAAACAACATGTCACAATCAGATCCAGCAAGTCCTCTCTTGTCTGCCCCCCAGCAACGCCCTAAGCCGAGGTTCGAGTCCCACTATGGGACACCCTTAGCAGTGTTGCTTAGTATTATTTAATTTGCTCGGCTGGAGGCCCTTCTGGTCTCGCCATTTGCCCGGTTAAGCAGTAAAAGCTCCCTGAGCTAACAGCGAGAGACAACTCAATAAAAAAAAAAAACATGTCATAGCATCACGCTTGTATTCCCCGAAGGGTTAGGCAGAGGTGTACTATTTGTACATACACATTTCGCCGATGCGGTTATCGAGTCCCATGTGATAAATAGGTGCGAACCTATTGCCATCTACCGGGCACACTTCCAGACTTCGTGCTGCTATAAGAGTTTCCGTACAGAAAAATTCAATAAAAGTTTGCCCGAAACGGGAATCGAACCCTCAGCAGTCGCGTTGATGAGTCAGTAGAATTATTATTAACTAAGTAGATATTTGGTACCTACATTAAACAAACACAATAGGATAAATAGATAAATTTAATTTTGATTTTAATAATTTAAATCCCTCATATTTCATAGTTTTTGTGCAGTGTAATAACAATGAAATTGCAATAAAACCAAAACTAATTCGCTATGTTGTTTTTGTATCATCATTATATCGTGTTCAGATTTTCTGTGAACGAACAATCGTCGTGTTATTAAGTTTTTTTTTTTTATTAAACTTCGACCCACTCTAGGAATATCTCCTGTATCGTGGGTGCGTTTACAAACACAAATATTCACATACACAAATGCCCAGACCCGGCACAACTATCTATAGATCATACAAATATTTGGGCCGTGCGGGAATCGAACTCGCGACACGTAGCGCAGGAGTCGAACCCTCAACCACTGCGCTAACCCTGCCATCCATCCTACTATCCTATCCTACTAATATTATAAATGTGAAAGTTTGTGAGGATGGATGGATATTTGTTATTCAATCACGCCAGAACAGCTGAACGGATCTGGATGAAATTTGGCACAGAGAGAGATTATAGTCTGTAATAGCACATAGGCTACTTTTTAACCCCGAAAAATGTACGAGTTCGTAAACCACGCGGGCGAACCCGCGGGCTGAAGCTAGTTTATTATAATTTGAATAACTGTCTCATGGGGTTAGTGGTTGCAAGAGCAGCTGCTGAATATGAGGTCCTGGGTTTGATTTCCAGCTTGGGCAAAATGTTATTAAGATTTTCTGAAATTCTCAGTCGCGGCCCGGAATTTATAATTGTAGCCGGTAGATGGCAATAGGCGAAATGTGTGTGTACAAAAAGGTCACCTCTGCCTAACCCTTTGGGGGTACAGGCGTGATGATATGTCATGCTAGTTGCTAGTATAGTAGTACATAAAACTCACAGCAGCTATAGGGAAGATTAAAGAAGAGAAGAATGTTTGTCTGAATCTTCTGATGCTCTTTGGTATCAGGTTGTCTCTGCCCGTCACTGTCAGGAAATCACAGGCGAAGGCGAGAGAGAAATATGCCAGTTGGAAGATCTGCAATAAAAAAAAAATACACGAATCTTTCAAAATTACATTTAGGTACATCACTATGTCGAAAGTCTGTGATGAAACAAAAACGTTGAAAAAAATGTATTTGAAGATTGGTCTAGGGGTCGCAAGCGCAACTCTTGAGCGTGAGGTCCTGGGTTCGATTCTCGGATCGGGCAAAGTGTTACTGGATTTTTCTATACGGAAATTCTTTGTAGCAGCACGGAGTCTGGAACTGTGCCCGGTAGATGTCAATAGACTCGCCCTCTATTATATGGGCCTTAATAACAGCATCGGTAAAATGTGAGTGCACAATAGTACACATCTGCCTAACCCTTCGGGGAATACAGGCGTGATGTTATGTTTTTTACTTGATAACAACTTTGAATCTAGAAATAATGCTCTCAAAAAGACATATAATATATCTTCTAGATAGGCAATCGGTCAGTTTATCACTAACTGGTAAATACCATAAAAGAATCGTTTACTGTCATTTATATTTTTGACAGTTTTTACCAAAAAACATCAGTACCGCCATCACGAGTTTTCTTACTATCAAAGTAAAGTAAATGTTCATGCAAGCGATTTTAGTTCTTAACTTGCTTACATTAGGGATTAGAGTCGCTTATGTGACATCTAGTCATAGTAAAGATTTGATTTACTATTTACTATATTATAGAGATGTCATGTTAGCAACTCTAATCCCTAATGTCACCAAGTTAAGAACTAAAATCGCTTGCATGAACATTTACTTTGATAGTACATACATACATAAATTCACGCCTTTTTCCCATGGGGGTAGGCAGAAACTATAGAACGCCACGTGCTACGATCCTTACATAACCCTTTTGTTTAATCTACATTCATGCATCGTTTCATACATGAACGCCGGTTGTGGGTACTGCGCACCTGACCTTTTTGAAGGACCTCACCAATAAGGTCCGTATATGTCCTTTGATAGTAAATAGTAAGAAAACTCGTGATTGCGGTACAGATATCATCCAAGCATTAGGTGGCAGAGATCAGATGGCAGTCGCTCCGTATTAAACACTGCTAGTTAGACACTGAGCCGACTTGGGAAAAGGCTAGGCAGATGATTGGAAAAACAGGCCCTTAAAACACTCTGTCGACACGATTGGCGCAGTGGCTAAGCGATTAGCTTTCTGCGCTAAGTGTCGCGTGTCGATCCCCGCACGGAACAAATATTTGTATGATCTACAGATAATTATTTCGATTCTGGATGTTTGTGTATGTAAATATATGTGATTGTAAACGCACCCACGATACAGGAATTATTCCTAGTGTGGGGCAAGGTTTAAAAAAAAAAAAAACTGTACTCACAATATTCCACACAGTGAGGTACCGGCTCTGCATTGACGTCATGTCCTTTATGTCCTTGTCTTTCATCAGCTCCTCGTTCTGCATTGCCAGGAACATGACTATACAGTTGCCACCATGCAGCGTCAGTGCCAAACCCTGGCCTGCCAGGCGGTAGTAGATTGCAGAGGACATGGCCTGGAAGGAATGAAAATAAGATAAGATATATTTTTATTCATAACGTAGCATCATGCCTGTATTCTCAAAGGATTAGGCAGAGATGTGTACATCTACATTTCGTCGATACCGTCATTGAGTTTCATGTAATAGGGGGCGACTCTATTGCCATCTACCGGGTACAGTTCCAGACTCAAAGCTGCTACTGTGAATTTCCATGTAGCACGCTTAGCAGTGGCGCTTACGACTGGTATACAAATGAGGAAGGAAGATTTAACAGTAGACTAAAATATGATTAATTACTGGATTATAATTACTTATTAACAATCAACTAACCGAATCAATTAAAAATATATAGATAAGTGTGATTGTTTAATCAATTGCGCACGAAACTGTACCACTATCATTCATTAGATATCATGTTTTAGGGTCGCTTACGTGACATCTAGTCATAGTAAAGTTTTGATTTACTATATTATAGAGATGTCATGTTAGCGACTCTTATCCCTAATGTAGCTAGGTAAAAGTAAATTAAAGCGCCATCTATCGGAGTGAAGTGACAACATCAAATCCTGAATCGCACTATGAGAGTTTACAACGATTCTGACACATATACCAATGTCCAACATCAACCGTCGGGCTTTGGCCCGCCAGGCTAACCTTGCCTGGTCGGAGGATCCTACCTTTTCAATAGAGGAACACCATACCCCGTTCCTCCATAAGATCTTTATTCTTCGTTTTAAATAAATAAAGTAATTATGAATGTATAATTTATGCACAGTATTCGCAAATTATACGAGATAATAAATATTATACCTATAACAATTATACATATTATTATATTTGAAGGTCGGGACGTTACTCCTTTTTTTATGTTTTCGTATTTATATCAAACTAGCTTCTGCCCGCAGTTTCGCCCGCGTGGTTTACGAACCCGTGCATTTTTCCGGTCACATACAGTTGCTATCTATCCCATAGAAACCGTCCATTTTTCCGAGATATAAAGTAGCCTATGTCATTCTCAAATATATATATTATATATATATTACGGCCTTGATTATTGCAGTGCCTATGAAACAGTCATAACAACTATGTGTGTTGTTGTGTTCCGGGTGAATGGTAGAAACAGTTGGCAATATTTACATTTACTTGCAATTTTTTAACCACTTTTACAAGTCTTTTTAAAATACAGTAGGCCCTTGATGATTCGGTGCTCACTTATCAGACACGTCCAATGTTCCGGCGTTTCTAACTTAGCTCTCCTACTCTGTAACCTGTCTGTAAAAGGTTTAATACAAAAGTGAGTGAAGCCGGATTACAGAGTGCGCGCATTATTCGTTATTTGTGTTAACATTATTTCTTACTAGCGAACCGCCCCGGCTTCGCACGGGTGCAATTTACAATTTCAAATTGTCCATACATTTTCTTTCATAAAAACTTTGTCAACCTGACAATTACGAATACAACAAAAAAGAATTAGCCAAAAAGATGCAGCCGTTCTGTACGTCTATTATGAGTTTTTTACTATTTACTCTCATAGTAAATGTAAATTTTCATGCAAGCGATTTTAGTTCTTAACTTGGTTATATTAGGGATTAGATTAGATTAGCATTTTTTACAATATTGAGTTTATTTATGGTTGTTAGTAGAAACGCCAGGAGGAGACGCTCTAGAAGGACGTATACGGACCTTATTGGTGATGTTCTTCAAAAAGGTCAGGTGCGCAGTACCCACAACCGGCGTTCATGTATGAAACGATGCATGAGTGTAGATGAAGCAAAAGGGTTATGTAAGGATCGTAGCACGTGGCGTTCCGTAGTTTCTGCCTACCTCAATGGGAAAAAGGCGTGACTTTATGTATGTATGTATGTATGAGTTTATGATTTCTTCCAGTTGAAATCAATTGAATTAACTGTAAGAAATCATAAACTCAATATTGTAAAAAATGTATTATTGCCTCATATTATTATGAGATTTGCTGATTTTAAAAAATCTTCTAATAATCATAACCTGGCGTCCAGTCTAACCGGTTGCGGCTGAATATCAGTATTTTACACGGAGCGACTGCCTTCTGACCTCCACCATCCAATTACTGAGAGACACTGATACTCTAAGTCTGATTGTCAGTCTTTTTTGGGCTCCTGACACCTGTAACGACTGTCATAGGTATTCTTATGACACCCGGGACCAACTGCTTAACGTGCTTTCCGAGCTACGTGTCTTGATATGTGAAAAATGGTCACCCATCCAAGGACTGACCGCGGCAAGCGCTACTTAACCTCGTTCAGAAGCTATGTAGCTACGAGCCCTATTCTTAGCCCGGTTCTATGAACTCTTCTAATCACGACTTACATAATTAGTAATTTACTAATTAGAATATAATGATAGCCAGTATTATTGTTACGCAATTATTATTTTTTTGGAAATTCTAATGTCTAATATTTAGTGACAATCATTATAATTAGACCTTGAGCTTAATTAGTCAGTGTAATGGTTTTAGAAATAAAAAAAATCTTTTAACCGACTATGACTTACCGACTAACTTATGTTCACGCCTGTATCCCCGGAGGGTTAGGCAGAGCTGTATTACAGTCTCTACTGTGCACCCAGATTTCGCCGATGATCTCATTAAGTCCCATGTAATAGGGGACGAGCCTATTGCCATCTACCGGGCAGAGTGCTACACTCCTTACTGCTATTGAGAATTTTTATACAGAAAAACCCAATAACACTTTGCCCGATCAGGAATCGAACCTTGGACTTCACGCTCAACAGTCGCGCTTACGACCACTAGACCAATTAGGCAGTCTTATTATAATGAGCGTAATAATTAACTTGTCTGTAATGAATCCTATACTTATAGGTACTTACATCATCCAAGATGGCACGTTAGTGCTGTGGCTTAGTGATCGGCTTTCTAAGTAACTGATCGTGAATTCGATCTCCATACAGAGGCCCTAGTGTAAGTTTTTTTCGACAAATTCGATTTACTACATCGAACGCGTTCGGCGCTCCGATTGGTGGAGAGCACGAAACGGATCAATCGGTGCGCCGAACGCGTTCGATGTAGTAAATCGAGTTTGTCGAGAGAAACTTACACTAGGGCCTAACAAAAATATTGGTTTAATCTACCTACAGAGAGTTTTCCCCGGTCTGGTTTGCAATATGTACTTAGATTTCAGAGACATTATGCTGTGAGGTAACGTTTTAAGAACATTCAATGCTGCGGATAATTTGTATTATTATTATTTTTTAATTTGTATCTCTTGTTACTTACTTTTGTATTGTCAGTATAGTTTACAAACACACATCTCACACACAAAGATAATTTATGTATGTAATCAGTATGACTATTTAAACAGAGTGCATATTCAAGGTTAAGATAATTCACGTTAATCTGTAGCGAATGAAATTAAAAACACTTATAAATCACTTATAAAACGATACTCAGAATATTGTTACAAGATTCGCAAAGTGCGGGTACAACATTGCGCATGCGACGGCACCAAATGACATTTGATAAGGCAGGGAATTATCATCCGTTTTACTTACAAACTGGCTTGAAAAAATTAAAAATTATATAAAATACATCATAGGTAATGTATTTAAATAAATTAGTAAAATATTAATGTCATATTTTTTTAATATTTTTATAAAGTTAGTATACAATTAAATAAAATACCTACTCCTTTTATGATTAATTTAGAGTATTCTTTATCCTGTCAATAATATACGATGTCGTATGATTTCTTCCCCTCCCCGTTTTTAACAGTTTGTGCTTTTATTTATATATTTTTAGCTTGTATATATATTTTAATTCAAAAACTGATTTTTAACATACATAATTAAATTAAATTAATTTTATGAAAGTAGAATAATTGTGTAAAGATGTATACTTAAATAAATATATTATTTTCCTGTCAATTGTTATGATGAATTAATTGAATAAAAATTTTACTTCTGCACTTGTTAAAAATTTTACTGCTATTTTTTTGAGCCACTTTTAAAACTGTTATTTTTGTAACTAAATACTTAATAACGCCGAGCTTTCCTATAATTTAGACACATGCGAGATTTAAAATTATAAGACTGATTGTGAGTTAATGCTATGTATATATTTAATTGGTAAGCCAATATATATAAATAGGTAAATAAATAAATTCTTCTGAGGCTTGTAGTTCTCAATAAAGCATGAGGTCCTGGGTTCGATTCCCGGGTCGGGCAAGTGGGTTTTTCTGTATGGACATTTCAGCAGCAGCACGGAGTCTGGAACTGTGCCCGGTATATGCAATAGGCTCGTCCTCTATTACATGGGACTTAACAATAGTGTCGGTGAAATGTGGGTGTACAGTAGTACACCTCTGCCTAACCCTTCGGGGAATACAGGCGTGATGCTATGTTACATATCTATATATTAATACGTGAAGCAAAAACTTAGTACTAGTTTTTAAGAAAATTATGCGAATTAAATTAATAAAAAAAAACATTAAACACACTACCATGCGTTTGACACACACACACACACACACACACACACACACACACACACACACACACACACACACACACACACACACACACACACACACACACACACACACACACACACACACACACACACACACACACACACACACACACACACACACACACACACACACACACACACACACACACATATCTATACATATAAATAAAATTGGAGTGTCTGTTTGTAATATTGAAATAACCGTTTTTTACTACATGCATATGAATATATATACGGTACATACACCAAAATAACATTTTTTACAATTTTTGTCTGTCTGTCTGTCTGTCTGTCTGACTGTCTGTTTGTATAGGCTAATCTCTGAAATGGCTGGACCAATTTTGACGGGACTTTTATTGGCAGGTAGCTGATGTAATAAGGAGTAACTTAGGCTACTTTTATTTTAGAAAAATTCATTTATTTTAGAAAAAAATAGGGTTAAGTGCATTTGGTCTCACTAAAAAATACATTGTTAAGTTGCGATATCCACGCGAACGAAGTCGCGGGCACAGCTAGTATCTAATAAATACGTGACGAGATAATTTTGTAGGTACCCCTTTAAGCATATTGCGCGCACGGAGAAGTATGAAATTTGGCAAAGTTAAAGTTTAATATAAAGGCGGAGTGCAAAAAACTAAAATTTATATAATAAGTAATATAATAAATATATTATGCACAACGCGGTCGATAGTTTCTTCTTAATTCTGTAATGTTGTTAAAAATGAGATAGTACCAGTTGCCAGTTCACAGTCGATATACTCTTTGTCAAAAGAACCTCAATAATGTTCAGACTTAAAGATTGATACGGTCCAATTTTGGCAATTTGGCAACCACTAGTATATATTATAGCAATTTCTTTCAGTCAATATGCCATAAATGTTAAGAAAAATATGGGTCATCGTTTCCACACAAACTATAACTAGTTCCAATAGATGTCGCCACCTATCGTAGCTCAGAGGCTAGAGCGTGGTGTACTGACCTAGAAGGTCGCAGGTTCGATCCCCTCTCGCGATCATGTTTTCCTTTCCACAGTTACTTAACAGAGCGAGAATACTGAATTCTTTCAACATGGCGCCCGTATAATCAGTCTAGATCTAATTAGATCGTCAAGGCCGATGACAGCGCCTGTCTAGCAGGCCTTTGTTCAGCTCAGTGGAGAATATCCTTTTTGAGGAGAGATGGGAGGGCGCAATGTGGACTGATGATGACTCGGGTAAGACAGTTCTGAGTTGTCCTCAAACTTGAGGTGTCTTTGTCCAGCAGTGGGAGATTATGATAGGAGGAGAAAGGTGAAGATTTTATATGGCTTACAAGACTGACTGATCAGAGACTTAACAGTTCATTCAGGTTTTTGTTCGTATGCGCATGCGCATGCGCATAGTTTATAATTACGAGCTAACTGTTGTATCGGTGATCAGGTACCATTCTGCAGGAGTTCGTAAGCTAAATCTTCGTCTCACTTGTTTTGGCTTATCATTTACTCCCACTGCTGGATATACGCCTCAGCACTCAGACCTCCATTTTCTACATCCAGTCTTCACCAGCTGCCTAATTTAAGAGTATCGTTTAGCTGCCGGCTTCTGCCAAAATTGCCTTGAAATACGCACAAAATAGATGTTTGGGCGTTAACGTTTCTTACATCGAAATGTTAACGAATGTATTTGATTTTCGACTCTATCGTTTTGTCAGATTATAAACTAGGTCGACAAGTTTTGTCTTTATCAAAATGTTGATTAATTTAATAAGTATCACGAGATAAGTGTACGGAAGATTTTTAGTTTAAAAAACGCATTTTGAGGGTTAATTATCTTTCAGTCTATAAACAATATCAAAAAAGGCAAAGTGTTATTGGGTTTTCGTACCTATGGAAACTCTCAGTAGCAGCACGGAGTTTGGAACTGTGCCCTGTTGATGGCAATAGGCTCGCACCTTAGATGGGACTGAATAACGGTATTGGCGAAATGTGGCTGTACAATGGTACACCTCTGCCTAACCCTTCGGGGAATACAGGCGTGATGCTATGTTATATGATGTAATAAATCCTATTCTGTCCTACCTATCCTACTAATCTATCCTATCCTACTTATTTTGAATCCTATTAATATTATAAATGTGAAAGTTTGTTAGGATGGATGGATGGATGGATCTTTGTTACTAATCATTAAGCGCGATATTAGTAATTACGAGACATTGCGAAGTGCGAGACGTAAAAATGAACTTAGTGTAGTTAAGTGCAGAACATTTAAGTTTAAAACAAGTATATTTGTTATGGGTGTTAAAATTTATAATAAATTACCAGATTCTATTAAAAATATTGAATCATTGACTACTTTTAAATATAAACTCAAAGAATTACTGATTAGGCAAGTATATTACACAATTAATGAATTCCTAAATGATAAATGTTTTGACTAAAATGTATTTAATATTATTCAATGTTTATGTAAGACTAAAAACTATTAATGATGGAAGTAATGAATATTATATATATAATTGTATGATTATTTTTCTTGGTGGTATTTTAATATTAATTCTAGTAGGTGATTTTATATAATATTATGACATTTCTGTAACTTCTAATACAATTTATTTAATTTTATCTGTAATATTGTACACCCTATGGGTATGTTACGGCGTTACATATTTACAATAACTTTAAGAACTTAATTTCCACCTGTGACAAACAATAAATGAATTTGAATTTGAATACTCTTTCACGCCAGAACGGCTGAACGGGTCTGGATGAAATTTGGCACAGAGATAGATTATAGTCTGGAATAGCACATAGGCTACTTTTTAAACGTAAACCACGCGAGCGAAGCTGCGCGCGGTTTCTAATCATCCTATAAACTGATAGACACTAAAAAGGTATGACATTATATACATATATATAAAACAAATTATATAATAACAAAATAGATTTCAAAAACTCACCTATTGTTTATTAATTAATGAAAAAAAATATCACGTTATCCGTTATCACTATTATATTGCAAATCAATGGCATCTGGCACGGCCGATCACAAACAACAACGCCAACACACTGCCTTAATTGCCTGATACAGACGCTAGATGGTCAAGATCGAGTCGATAATTACCGGTTTTAGAAATAGATCTTCAAGGTCAATTGAGCTTCTCCGTTCTCTGAATCTGTCTGGACTTTAAAACAGACGTTGACCCCTAAGTTTGTTTTGGCGTTTCTTATTAGGGATAGTCATAGGAAATGCCGACGCCATCTAGTTTAAAAAAGACGTGTAAATGTGCTTGAAAAATCCTAATTGCAAAATAAATCATTTCATTTCATTTAATTTAATTTCGTTTCGTATCATTTCATTTTGTTTCGTTTCGTTTCGTATTATTTCGTTTCGTTTCATTTCATTTCATTTCTTCATCAAATTTTGAAAAACGTTAACTCTACTTTATATTGGTAACAACACGCTAATACTAACAGAAACACACTTATGAATTTCTGTCGTGTTGGTCTAGTTGTTTTAAGCATTACTGCCGAGGTCCTGAGGTGGATTCCTAAGTTGAGCAAAAAACAAAAAAAAAAACTCTCAGAAGCTTCTTGGATTATATAATTCTGGCTAACCCTTAGGAAAATTAAGGCGTGGTGCTATTTAAAAAACAATTTCGATCCAATTAGTTCTTCATTCCACTTTAGATAATCTTTTGAATAAATTAGAAATAAATGATGAGCGTTAGAATGGCGGGATGACGTCAGAATCTGCTATCACAGTTAAGCCTGTGATTTAGTACTTAATTGGAAGACACGCGCAAAATGTGTCAGTAAAATGAAATGATTGAAGTATATCTTTTTTCTCAACGAAGTACTTCACTGATAAACTTTAGTACTTCATTGACTTCAATGAATGAGATACTGAGCCGCGAAGTGTGATACATTGGGACGAATGAATAATGATCCGCTTTTCACTTTTATGTCTCAAGTTCAGTACTACATCTTTTTTTTTTTTTTTGATTTGCGTGGTGAGAACCCATCATGGGCTATCCTCCGCCTGGGGGGGGCGGAGGGGTGTGCCGGACTCCTACCGGCTAAACTCACCACGGTGGTCCGCCTCGACACCATATGATGGGCCCCGGGAACTCTCAGAAGACCGCACCGAGGCCCACCACGGTGCCATGCCAAACGGCACTTCCCGGAGGGGGTGACTGTAAAGAGGCCACCCCCTCGTGCACGTCCCGGGGGAGACTGTAAAGAGGTCCCCCCGTTACCCTCGCTGGTGCTGTGTGCACGGCGACACGGACCACAGCGTGTCGCCGTCTTCTCGGGGGTCGCTAAGTGAGCGCGCAGAGTCCCCACTCTGCGCGCTCGCGACCCCTAAGGCCCCCCGCTAAGGTGTGTTAGGCGGGGGGTTGCGGCGTGTTGCGCGCCGGGGCGGTTGCTCCCCGGCGCCTCCTCCTCCGTCGAGCGGGATCGGCCCTCTCCCGTTCCCGCTCATCGGCCTCCTTCTGGAGCATGACTGCTTCACAGAAGGAGACCACTGCCCTCCAGTTTTCCGATTCTGCCAGCATAGCCGATACTATGGCTGGCAGAGAGAGATCTTGCCCGATCTGGTCGACCAGAATCTGCCGCTCTGCGGCCCACGCAGGGCACGCCTCGAGCGTGTGCTGTGCAGTATCCTGGCCGCCTCCTCCACAATGGTGGCAATCAGCCGTGGCCTCGCGGCCGATCCTATTCAGGTATTCACCGAAGCAACCGTGCCCGGTGAACACCTGCGTCAGTCGGTACGTGACGCGCTCGCTCCTCTTGAGCCAGGCTCCGAAGTGCGGCACTATCGCTTCGACAACGCGCTTGTGCGCGAACTGTGGCCGTAAAAGCCGTTCGCGCCACAAGTCGAGCGCGTGCCTACGTGCGCGCCGCCTTAGCCTTTCGAACGCCGAAGCTGGCGCGGTCTCGCCGTCCTGGCGGATAGCGCGGATCCGGTGATACACCCTCGCGTCCATATCCGCCTGGATGTCGAACGGCATCAGTACTACATCTACTTCAGCAAGTCACAACTAGTCCACGACTGAGATATTGACTTAATGAGCTCGCGAAGTGTAATGACGACGAATGATGCGCTTCAGTTTTATATCTCGATTTTCCTTCATACTTTAATACAGGCTTAGGACTGTCAACCACGACATTCTGTTCGAGTGACGCCGAGCGAGCTACTTTGTCGGTGCGGATAAGGTAAAAGAGATGTATTGAGCTAATGAGCTACTGAAGTAAGTGAAGTAATGACACATTTGAAAGTCCAGTGTAGGAAAGATATGTTTAGTTCACAAAAGTGAAGTACTTCATTTCCTTCATTCGTTCGCGAACTACCCATGTCTACTAATTGGTACTATTTGGTACCTTAATTGAGAAAACTATTATCTTAAATGTGTTCGACCCGCCATTGTGACGACAGCTTGGCGGGTCAACTTAGTAGCAGATTCTGATATTACCCCGCTATCGTGACAATATCGCGCTGACCTGATGCGGGTTGGCGGACTACACACGCCATCGAGAATAGAAAAAATATATATATAAAGTCAAAAAAACGTCAAAGGCTGGGTTCGAATTCAGACCGTCTTGAATTAAACGCATGCGCAAACCGCTAGGCTATCACTGCGACTAGCTAGAAAACATACCTATTATTAAACAACCTATTCTATTTTTAATATAAATAATGGGATGGTTATTATAATAATACGAACGATTAGTTTAAATATAGAATGAATAAGCACTTCTAAGAATAGCATAATGCTATTAAACGTGAATAAGAATAAATAGTCAAATGGTCTGCTTACGGCTAACAAGTAATAAGTGCATTTTTACTCTAAAAGCACTTATTGCCTTTTTAGCCGTAAGCAGACGAAATGTAATTTAGTTACTAGTTTAGTAATCCACACTAATATAACGGTGTCCGGCAGATGGCAATGGGCTTACCTCCTATTACATAGGACTCAATAACGGTTACTTACGAATAAAGCGCAAATTCGGCAGTGTTACTGAAAATTTCTGAAATTCTCAGTTGCCCGGATTTTGGAACTATTCCGGATAGATGAACGTAGGTTTTTCCTGCTATTCCTTAAATATATGTAGTACTAGCATCCGCTCGCGGCTTCGCCCGCGTGTCTTACGAACCCGTACATTTTTTCAGGATAAAAAGCCTATGTGTTATTCCAGACTATGATCTATCTCTGTGCTAAATTTCATCCAGATCCGTTCAGCCGATCTGGCGTGAAAGAGTAACAAAAATCCATCCATCCATCCTCGCAAACTTTCACATTTATAATATTAGTAGGATTAGTAGGATAGGCTAGGAAATAGGATAAAAATAAATAATAATTAAATTATATTTTTATTCATGTAGACCAGTTAAAGGCACTTATGAATAGTCAGGCTCTAGTTGCCACGTTCCAAAGTATTGTTTTTCTATGGAGAAGAACGGGCAAGAAACTCCATGGTTACTCTTTTAAATTCTGATTTATTTAATATTTCATATTTATGAATACATTGTTTTCTCAACGTTATGTGAGGAAAATGTAGTACTAGGTCTAGACTAAACATAGGTAACTGATAGGTAACTATAATCCTACTAATATTATAAATGCGATAGTTTGTGAGGATGGATGGATGGATGGATGGATCTTTGTTACTCTTTCACGCCAGAACGGCTGAACTGACGGATCGACGGATCTGGATGTAATTTGGCACAGAGATAGATTATAGTCTGGAATAACAAATCGGCTACTTTTTATCCCGGAAAAATGTACGGGTTCGCAAACCACGCGGGCGAAGCCGCACGCGGAAGCTAGAATACGGATATTTCTGATAGTACTGCCATGAGAGCTATGAGCTGACCAGTCCTAGCAGACAGCACCCGTTCACGAGTATGTCGTATGTGTCAGCGACAGTATATATCTAAATATTTCTTATGTAACTAATATGTACGTATCATAAATTATCAGTTATTATCAATTTTAATGAACATTTTTATATAATCCAGTTTTAAAATGAAATCTTATCTATTAATACTTCAAAATATTCTGATAAAGATGTGATTAAAAATAATAACGTCAAAACATCACGCTTGTTTTCATTGAAAGATTATGTAGAGGTGTCATGTTTACATTTCGCCGATACCTTTAAGTGATTTTTTTACCTTTCCTTATTTGTTGAATGAAATGAGTTTATTTATGAATACAGGTATTCACATACACAAGGTCCCAGACTTGGAACAACTATCTTAGGTCCTGCTAATATTTGCTCCGCTCGGGAATCTAAACCGCGACTCATAGTGCAGTCGCTCAACCACTGCGGCAACTGCGTTGACTATTATATCTAGATAATATATTGCTTGCGGGCGCGTCGAGGTTAAGCAGCGATTGCTAAGGTTAGGCCTTGGACGGGTGACCATTTAACACATCGAGACCTCACCGTGCCTAGGTAGCAATTCGTCCCGGGTGTCATGCGAATACCTATAGTATTCGTTACGGTAGCACAGGTTCCCAGACTTTTTTCTCATAGACCACTTTCAAAATTTAGTTGGTTCCGGTGGACCCCCTGCAACTACATTTCTACCATATTGTAAATTGAATTGTAAACTCCCATTTTTTTCCATCAAGTCTCCGGTGACCCTGGGGGTCCACCTGGACCAATTTGGGAACTATTGCCTTAGAGTATCAGTGTCTTCCAGTAATTGAGTGACGGATGTCAGATGGCAGTCGCTCCGTGTAAAATACTGATATTCACCCGCAACCGGTTAGACTGGAAGCCGACCCCAATGTAGTTGGGAAAAGGCTAGGCAGATGACATACTAGAGAGTCTAGCAAGGTACAATAGCCATTTATTGTGAGTGTCATGATGGCGGGGTAACATCAGAATCAGCTACTGAGTTGACCCGCCAACCTGATGTTAACATACGATGACAGCTAGACTACATCATTTAGACCATTAGTTCCCAAAGTGTTCCAGGTGGACCCCCAGGGGTCCACGGGAGACTCGACGGAGGTCTACGTTGGCGTGACAAAAAAATGGGGGTTTACAATTCAATTTACAATATGGTAGAAATGTAGCTGTCCACCGGAATCAGCTAAATTTTGAAAGTCTTTTTGTCTATGAGAAAAAAAGTCTGGGAACTTCTGATTTAGACAATCCTGAGCTGATTAACTGCAATCTCCTAATTGCCTGCAATAACTTAATTATTATTTCACCATATCGAAGTTTCAACATTCTTGAACATGTCTTTAGAAAGTTATAGCATCACGCTTGTACTCCCCGAAGGGTTAGGCAGAGGTGTACTATTGTACACCCAAATTTCGTTATTGAGTCCCATGTAATAGGGAGCGAGACTATTGCCATCTACCGGGTACAGTTCCAGACTCCGTGCTGTTACTGAGAATTTCCATTCAGAAAAACTCAATAATACTTTGTCCGTCTCGGGAATTGAACCCAGGACCTCACGCTCAGCAGTTGCGCTTGCGCCCACTAGTCCAATGAGTCAGTAGTTTAGAAAGTTATGACCAATAAAATTATTTTCACGAAATTTAAGGCAAAAATAGAAACATTTATTGAAAACAATATTTAAATAAATAAATAAAACCTTGTTTCACCATTTCACAACTTGCTGATAAAGTACCTGGTAATTATCTGACAGATATCCAATATCTGTTTGATTATATAAAATTGATAACCACTAGATTTTCGTTTAACTAATCAGAGAGTTTATTACAGACATTAATAGGGAATCAGAAATTTTAACGCATACTATCAGATAAACAATCTGTCAGATTATCAGCTAGAGGTGTAACATGCCCAAAAACTATTCATCATCATCATCATCATCATCAGCCAGAAGACGTCCACTGCTGAACGAAGGCCTCCCTCAAGCGGGTGTTTGCCATAATCCCCACGCTTGGCAGGCGGCTTGGGGATCACAGTGGCTCACCGATTAGTGAGAGGACGCTGCTGCCCGTCCTCCGCTGTCTAGCCGCAGTTTTAAGACGTACCCGGGTCGAATATTAAACTATTGCTTATTAAATAAAATTGTGCGGCTGCCTTTGATCCAGATATTTTATTATTATTATTCATCCTGTGCTAGCCCAGGGCTGGGCAAACACCTGTATCTTCCACCGGATCCATTGTTACCCATTACTCTCCAAGCTCATCGTGTTTGAAGAGACTTTTTTTAAAATTAAGCAACCTTTTTTAATTTGTCAGTGTTGCCCCAGAAGCGGCCAGTAAGGTACCATTGAAGAGCATATGAGATTTGAGCGATGATCACAGATGTGGCGAAGAAGATGTACAAATAAATAGTGCCATTCAAGAGGTTTAGAAATGGATATGCCCAGGCGCCGGTTTCGATGTATGAGGAGACCAGCCTGAAAAAATAATGGATAGAGAATTAACATAACATAGCATCACGCCTGTCTTTCCCGAAGGGTTAGGCAGAGGCGCACTATGTATTATGTACATCCACATAACGCCGATGCCGTTATTGAGTCCCATGTAATAGGCGGCGAGCCTAATACCATCCACCGGTCACAATTCCAAACTCCGGGAAGCTACTGAGAATTTCAATACAAAAAAAAAAAACACTTTGCCCTACCTGGGGATCGATCCCAGGACCGGAGGCAATTTAGGGTTTTATGAATAAAAATACTTACACAATCAAATAAGTAGCGGCATAAGCATTCAGCAGTACCAAGTTCAGGATATGTGAATCCGGGACCTTTCGTGGACGAAATACTATCTCCCACAAAACTACTGGGACGATAGCGGTGTGGATGATGTGATTGTTTGTGGCAGTAAGGACCTTGTCCACGCTGGGGGGTAGGATGAAGCTATGGTCGTAGGAGTAAGCTGTCCAGAACACTACTGATGCTACCTAGAAAAAAAAAAGGCTTTGCTTCACAATTGTATTCTTTGAGATGTACTGTTGTACTCGTATGTATGTACTAGCTTCCGCTCCCGGCTTCGCCCGCGTGGATTACGAATCCGTGCATTTTCTCGGGATAAAAAGTAGCCTATGTGCTATTCCAGACTATAATCTATCTCTGTGCCAAAATTCATCCAGATCCGTTCAGACGTTCTGGCGTGAAAGAATAACAAAGATCCATCCATCCATCCATCCTCACAAACTTTCACATTTATAATATTACTAGCTTTCGCTCGCGGCTTCGCCCGCGTGGTTTACGAACCCGTACATTTTCCCAGGATAAAAAGTAGCCTATGAGCTATTCCAGACAATAATCTATCTCTGTGCTAAATTTCATCCAGATCCGTTCAACCGTTCTGGCGTGAAAGAGTAACGAAGATCCATCCATCCATTCATCCATCCTCACAAACTTTCACAGTTATAATCCGACATCACCCGTCGCCTTCCCCAAGGCGGCGGGTAGGCATGAGCATTTCCACACGTAAAAAAAAGACATACAATAATGAGTTTCGTCCGAGCATCGAATCCGTATGCCGCAGAAATCCAAGCTAGTCAAAGATTTTACTAATTAATTAATTTTATATAAATCATCGTGCATGTCTCCTTAGGGAGTTAGGCACAGGTATATGTACACACAATGCTGTTATTGAGACGCACGCAAACCGTTGCTATTTCTAGGATAAGGATCTTCTAACAAAAAAAAACCTATTAACACTGCCTGACCAATCCAACCAACTTCACGCTTTGCAGCTGCGCATGCGAACTTTTCATTGTTAGACGAGAATTTTAATACTTACAAAAGCGAAAGGGCACACTACACTGGAGAACATATGGTTCCTGATGTCTTTAAGTGTCTTTGTCAGTATGCTGTCTTTGCCCATGTTAGCCAAAGACAAAACGTCACAGGATAGGCCAAGAACCGCGTAAAATATTTGCATGTACTATAAATGAAGAAAAAAAAAATGAAAATATTATTATGACATTAGCACGTCTTAAATAACACAGCATCACGCTTGTATTCCCCGACGGGTTAGGCAGAGGTGTACTATTGTGAACCTACATTTTAACGATGCCGTTATTCAGTTCTATGTAACAGGGGGCGAGCCTATTGCCATCTACCAGACACAGTTCCAAACTCCGCGCTGCTACTGACAATTTCAATACAGAAACAAACAAAATTTTGACGACCTAGTTTTTACTTGTGTCTATAACATATAAAAATATCAGGAAAATCAGCACATGTTTAGTGGGGTAAAAACGTTAACGCATTTTGTAGCAACAACAATTTTTTATCAACAATGATTCTAAATTATTATTTTGTTTAATGTATCCGTAAGCTAGTTGCCATTGTAAGCTAATCTTTGATAATCAATTTCTTTATATACATGTATAATGTAATCTTACGCTAGTTACAGATGGCTATCCATTGTAAATGTGAGCACAGTGTAGGGTTATTCTTTATACTTTTATTTTAATTTTTATTAACAGACTTTATGTTAAAGTTGCATTTAGTATTTATTTGACGAAACCTACTTACATTGTTTTCCCATACTTTTTCCAAATTATGTTCATGGCAAGATTGTTAAAAGAGACTTTAAAAGAGTATCCATGGAGTTTCTTGCCGGTTCTTCTCCATAGGACCAACTTTTTGGAACCGTGCAACTAGAGTCCTATAATGTTTCATAAGTGCCTGTATTAGGTTTATTTGAAATAAAAACAATTCTATATATCTATCTATCTATCTGTGTGAAAACTTAGCTAAACTATAGTCTTAAAACAAAAGAATATCATGATACAGACAACATTCCAAACAGTGAGAAACTTCAACTGATTGTCAGCAAACTCCTTCACTGCCACATCCTTCAACACCTCGCCTTTGAACAAGTTTGTCATTTGTACAGCGTTAATTAAGTGCATCGCTAATGTTATCCCATAGCCTAGCATTCGAGGGTAGGCAGAGTGAGGGGTGTATCTGAAAAGTTATTAAAATAATTAATTTGATTGCATATCGTCGCTGAAGTTCTAACACCACGTAAGATTTTGCATTTGCTAGACGAAGATTAGTCAAATAATATAACAAGGCCTAACGTTTCTTAGAATGAGAAGGTTTAGGTCTAAGTCCACCACGCTTCCTGATGCGAGTTGGCGGGCTACAGACACCATCAAAAACTTTATGGAGCCCTCTTAGGTGTGCAGGTTCCTCACGATGTTTTCCTTCACCGTAAACGCAAGCGATAATCAAATTCTGATCCGCACATGATTTCAAAAAGTCAGAGGTGCGGGTCGGGTTTGAACTCAGACACTCCTGTATGGAAGGCAAGCGTTCAACCGCTAGGCCATCACTGGTTATTCGTGTAGGTATTAAAAAATAATTGCGCACTCATTACTAATAATCCTATTGTACCTACGGAACACGGAAAACAAGACAGTGCTAGATTTGCAAGGACAGCCTTTTAATGGTACGTTTTAAATGCCTTTTATACAGTATACAGCACTAGCTTCCGCTCGCGGCTTCGCCCGCGTGGTTTACGAATCCGTACATTTTCCGGGATAAAAAGTAGCCTATGTGCTATTCGAGACTATTATCTATCTCTGTGCCAAATTTCATCCAGATCCGTTCAGCCGTTCTGGCGTGAAAGAGTAACAAAGATCCATCCATCCATCCTCACAAACTTTTACATTTATAATATTACGTAGGAAGGATAGGATATAATATATATATTTTACAGTTAAGTTTTGCTTATTTCCATTGTCCTGGTTTATTTTCATATCTACATAATTCATTACCTAACATAAAATAATACATTACGTCATAATTATGAAAATTACTCTGTACTTGCCGTCTATTATATGAATGCTGTGTGTACCTGTAATGGGCCTACATATAAGACATGTTATTTTTGTATCGTGTTATAATTTATATATGTATTGCTGTTGGTATACTAATAATAAATAAATAAATATTTACTTGAAATCTGCTTACATACATATCTTCACGCTTATATTCCATGAAGGGTTAGGCAGAAGTATAATAAGCAGTTGCGTGCGGTTCATAAAGTCAAAAAGACACTGCCTACCCTACATAACTTAGATAAATATTTATTATAAGATATTTGAGGTGGCAAATCACATACATTAATTATTTAATCGACAAGACGACGAACCAATACCAACATGCAGTAGGTATTACTGGTAAGTAAGCTTTTAAAATTTTCTGCTTACCCTGTCTGTGTGCACGCCGCTGGTCCTAAGTATACAGTCTAAGCCTGAGGAGAAAGGGAATCTAATCGGATTATTAAGATGCACTAACTTTTACGGCCGGTTGTGGGTCCTTTTTTTAAATGTTGCTCCACACTTGGAATAATTCCTGTATCATGGGTGCGTTTATAAACACATATATTCACATGAATATACACCCAAACCCGAGAAAACTATCTGCAGATCATACAAATATTTGTTCGGCGCGGAATCGAGCCCGCGACATGTAGCGCAGCAGTCAATCTCTTAACCACTGCGCCATCCGTGCCATAATCAAATCAATAATAGTTGCACTAACGGGTCAGATTTGTTATATATTTGTACTTTATCATCTTCAATCTTTCGTCCATCTATCGGCACAATTAGAAACTCCGGTCTGTTATTTAAAATTTCTTCAGAATTCATCGTTCAGCAGTGGACGTCTTATGGCTGATGATGATGATCCCTAGGAGACAAGCTTTGGAGATCTTAAATATCGTTTATCCTACAAATATTATAAATGCGAAAGTTTGTGAGGATGGATCGATGGATCTTTGTTACTCATTCACGCCAGAACGGCAGAACGGATCTGGATGAAATTTGGCACAGAGATAGATTATAGTCTGGTATAGCACATAGGCTACTTTTTATCCCGGGAAAATGCACGGGTTCGTAATCCACGCGGGCGAAGCCGCGGGCGGAAGCTAGTTTTTTATATATATAATTTTACGTCACATGTATCGAATAAATAGCAAGACCAACCTGTTCATTGCAAAAATGCAACACTTTTCTAACCATCCTCATAACGTACTAAACAGAAATAATTTTAGTCTTTTTAAATATCAAATAAGAAATCGAAAAACTTACTTTTTTCCAAATATTTCTGCTGTCGCCATTTTGTATTGCACTTTGAAACTATGTTCTTTTACTAAGCCATTTAATGAATTAACAAATAAACATTTTTAAGTGATCCTCCTATATATATTATATCCTAAACGTCTGTACGGACCTAGTATCAAAATTCAACTAGACAGACAAGAATAAAAAATTGTTTTACATTTAGATTTACTTTTATATGGACACGAGTGTCTTACACACAGTTTCCTTAAGAACTAAATTAAATATATTGTAACCTGACTTAACAGCTTGCTAGAATGCTGTAATTGTCTTGATATTTTTGCATTATATGAAAGAAGGAAATACAAACATCAAGGTAACCAATATTCGTTTAAGCGCTGCATCTAAAGGAGGAAGAGTGACCATGGAAGATGTCAAAAATATCCGAGATTGTCTGGCGCACCCTGGGCAGACAGCCTCGATATCACCATTGCTGACTGGCTGTTTCCTCTACGGCATGAGTGATTCCCATATTACAGCTCGTGCCTCTTTGCAGACCCCGTTATAGTGGTTCACCCTGGTAGACTTCGATTGTCTTGGAGAGAAAGAGTACATGCAAGACGAAGAGGCACATTCTTCCGAATACGTCAGGCGGAGATCAGTCAACGGCGTACGCTTCTATAACAAGCTATCAAGAATCATAATCGATCTTATCGGTAAGATGTAAGCCTATTATAGGATCAAAGACTATGTTGACGATAGAGACGTGTGGCGCTAACTGTCTTCTGCACATGTGACTTACCTAGTTATCCATTGTATCTACTAGTTCTATTTTACATTAAATTCGCTTCACATGTCTCGACATTCTTGTTACTTCATTATTTTGTGTTCCTTTTATATCCGCTTTGTACCTGTATAACTTACATTTTCTTACATCATTATGTTTTTTTTTTTAATCTTTGTCTCACACTAGGATTTCTCCTGTATCGTGGGTACAGTTTACAAACATACATGTCACATACACACACAACCAGACCCGAAACAACTATCTGTAGATCATACAAATATTTGCTTCGTGCGGGAATCTATAGTCATTGCATACATAATGTTTAATTTTATTATAATACATCAGTTGCGAAATAATATGTTCAGTCCCTGAACAATGTTGCAAACGGCATTGATTTGACATATGACATCGGTAGTATGAACGCAAACAATTATATTTGTGTGTGTGTGTGTGTATGTGTGTGTCAAACACGGTACTGTGTGTAATGTTTTTTTTATTAATTTTAATATAAAAATATTAGCATTTCGCACTCCTTCTCCATATAAACTTTAACTGTACCAAATTTCATACTCCTCCGTTCGCGTTATTTTCGTAAAAAGGGGTACCTACAAAGATCTTGCTTCACGTGTAATTAATATATAGATACTAGCTTCCGCCCGCGGCTTCGCCCGCGTGGTTTTCGAACCCGTACATTTTCCCGGATAAAAAGTAGCCTATGTGCTATTCCAGACTATAATCTATCTCTGTGCCAAATTTCATCCTGATCCGTTCCGCCGTTCTGGCGTGAAAGAGTAACAAAGATCCATCCATCCATCCATCCTCACAAACTTTCACATTTATAATATTAGTAGGATTACGAATTGTAAATTCATTTTTTTTAAAGAGTATCCTTTGGGTTTCGTGCCAGTTTTTTCTCCATAGGACCTATCCTTTTTAAAATTGCTTGAAGAGGCCTATTTGCCTAGAAACTTCTAAGTTTTAAATAAATTCAAGTCCAACAAACCATAGGCAAAGTAATTCAAAGAACTAGTCTAGATTTAATGTTGTACTAAAATTACAAGAATTTATTAAAACTGGTACAATTAGCTCTTTTTAGTAATTATTAAGGGTAATGTTAGCATCAAAAGTTTAATAACATTTAAAATAAACTTTATTTATTAATATTATATATTAATTTAAAAAAAAAAGTTGCCCCACTCTAGGTATAATTCCTGTATCGTGGGTGCGTTTACAAATACAAATATTCACATGGACATACACCCAGACCCGAAACAACTATTTGTAGATCATATAAATAATTGTTGCGTGCGGGAATCGAACCTAGCGCAGCAGTTGGTCGCTCAACCACTACGCCAATCGTGTCGTCGAAATACTACAAATACTTACTTCTTATAAAATATTCTTATAAAAATACTCATTTCTTATCCAAGTCATATTTTATCAGTTTGTTAGTTTATTCGTGAGTGGTGAAACACTCCTTAAATATCTCTACGTAACTAATTTCATTTAGTGATGGGCTGTAGCGACTTTCTTGGATAACGAAACGGAACTGTTTACTGAATATCAGTAGCGGTTGTTAAAACTATAACTGAAAGTTTTCATACAAAATGCGTTAATGTTTGACCCCATTAAACGTGAGCTGATTGCTTGTTTTTTTATATGTTATAGACACAAGTAGAAACTATGTCGTCACATTTTCGTTTTTTAATATTGTTTATAGATTTAGAAATAATTAACCCAGAAAATGTGATTTTTAACTAAAAATCATCATTATAAGTACTTAACTCAACATTTTGAAAAAACAAAACGTGTCGATTTAATTTATAATCTGAAAAAACGATTGAGACCAAAATGAAATTAATTCGTTAAGATTTAGATGTAAGAAACGTTAACGCCTAAACATCTATTTTGCGCGTATTTCAAAGCAATTTCGTCAGAAGCCGGCAGCTAAACGATACTCTTAAAACGGGCTATTTTAGTAGCGACCAATAGCGGGATTTACGGCACTCAACTACGGGTTGCGCGAGCCCGATAGTGTAAAGCGATGTGGGTGTAACAAAAATTTCCAAACGTTGTGTGCATTGAGTTCGAGTGCAACGCGATCGAGTTAGATGTTAGCAGTAGGTCTACTATGAAACGTAATTCTGAAGTTTCGGACCGAAGTTGCCGAAACCATGAAACACATTCATTCCGAAATCGGTCCCGAAGATCGCATGTGACATTTCGCTCGTCGAATACCGTACCATGAAGTTGTCCGAACAGGTTATGTTAGAACGGTGAAACGAGCTATCCGCTATTATAACGTTAGTTAGTTTCAATAACCTTTACGTCGCGCAACGACCACCGCTACTTTGGTTGCCAGCTGTACCATTTACTTGAGACCTTGGTAAAATATGAGCAAAGGGTGTCACATTAAATGGTATGTACACCACACGATAGGCTAACGATATTGCTATAAACATACATAATAGTGTTGAGGACTAGTAGCGCCATCTAGTTGAGGAAGCAGCGAACAACACGATTCGAGGCGGTGGGGATCGATTTTCGCACTGGGTTGAGATGAAGACGGGGTAGACCGCCTTTTACAACGATTGTCACTGTTTTCATGTACTATTTTCTTGCGATTGTTTCAATACATTAAAAATATTCAAAACCAGAAACAAATAAATAATTCATTGTGGTCTACAAACCGCCCTAATTTACATTCTCAAGGAAGGAGCAAGACATATTGCCTGAGCATCACACAGTCCTGCACAATAGCATCACGCCTGTATTTCCCGAAGGGTTAGATAGAGGTGTACTATTGTACACTCACATTTCGCCAATTATGCGTGGTATATATTAAGCGTGGGGATTATGGCAAACCCCCCCACTTGGGGAGGCCTTCGTTCAGCAGTGGACATCTTCTGGTTGATGATGATGATGATGATGGTTTCGCCAATACTTTCATGTAATTACAAACCTATTGCCATCTACCGGGCACAGTTTCAGACTACGTGCTGCTACTGAGAATTTCAATACAAAAAAACCCAATACCACTTTGCCCGACCCGGGAACTGAACCAACCGTGTCGTCAAAAACTATTTGTATGTCATACAAATATTTGTTTCGTGCGGGAAGCGAACCCACGTTCCTTATACGAGAAAGTCAATTACTTGGCTCCTGGCCGGCCAGTTAAAAACCCTTCTGCCTTACATTCATTTAGTTGGTCTATTATGGCACGGGCCTAAATAGTGTCCTTATTTGCTCCCCCAAATGTTTAAATAATATGCGGGTAGATTTATTAGAAAAAAATATTGAAGAACATTCTGCAAAAGCGATTTCAAAATCAAATAAACATTCAGATTTATCATTTAATATAACTGCACCAAAAGTAAGAAAAGCAGAAAACAGAAAGTAAAAAAAAAAAAATAGTCACTTTGTTTAAAATGGAATCGTAATGTTCTTGCAAGCTACTAGAGTTTTACTGAGTCATATAACGGTCCAAACCGTCGGGCCGGCCGGTTGTGTCAGTCGTGTGTCAGTGCTGATAAGTTTTTATACGTTATCTGTGCTATTTACACAAGGAAAATCAAGGTAAATACATCAATATTTATTATTGACGCGTGTTAAAGTATAAATTAACATGTATATGTATAGTTTTCTGTGTAAATTAGCTCAAAATTTATGATTTATTTGGCGATTTTACAGAGAAATTATCTATGGGCCACTTTTTTGGCCGCGTCAGCGAGTAATCGGCGAAAGTGGGTGATATTAAGGCCCGTTTACACGTTGACAAGTGCATTATTAAGTTTACTGTGTATTATAAAATCAAGGGCATGTTGCATTTTACTCGGCCTTAGTGAAGATCGATAATGTTCTAATTATAAGCTTAATCGTTTGAATGAATAAAAATGTACGCCGGGTCTAAGCCGGGTGTATATAAAGAACAAAGAAAAAAAAAATCGATACGTCAAATGAATGAATGAATCGATTAAATCAAAAAACCCGACTAATTAATAAATCAACAAAACTAATAACTTTGACTGCCTCGTTGGTCTATTGGTCGCAAGCGTGATTGCTGAGCGTGACGTTGTGGGTTCGATTCCCGGCTCGGGCAAAGTGTTATTGGGTTTAAATTCTCAGTAGCACCACGGAGTCTGGAACTGTGCCCGGTAGATGGCAATAGGCCCCTATTACAAAGAGAAGAGATTATAAGAATTAAATCACAGAACAGTTTTAGAGCCCTCCGTTCATTTTTCGTTGTCATTTCCCTTATGCAGTGGAAGGCAAAAAATTAAAATAACCAAAACTCTTTCCTAGTGCAAGGTAAAACATATTTTAACTAGTTGTACTCCGTTCCGCTCGACTATTTCTTGCTCATTACCCTTTTGCAGTGAAAGCCCTTTATGGGTGTCAGTAGCTAAATAGTCTGGCACCCAGTCTAACCTTAGAGTATCAGTGTCTCTTAATAATCGGGTAGCGGAGGTTAGATGGCAGTGTAAAATTGACTAGGAGCGGACCCCAATGTGGTTTGAAAAAGGCTAGGCAGATGATGTGCTGTTTCGAGTCTGGTCGTGTGTGCATGTGACATGTATGTTTGTAAACTGTACCCACGATACAGGAGAAATTCTATTGTGAGTCCTAGGGCTCAGATTTTGTTCTTTTTTTAAAAACAGATTGTATCCTGCCAGCTAAACATAGATAATCTATATACATATAATAAAATTATAACAGGCCGATGTCTGTACATTATAGATGTTAAAGAAAAACTAATATTATTAGAGCAACAGAAGCTAAAACAACAGTTTTTAGAATTTTTGTCTGTCTGTATGTTTGTACCGTATGTTTTCACCGATGTATTGCTAGCAATACATCGGTGAAAACATACGGTCGGTCGGTGAAAACATAAGGTCACGGCAAAGAATAAAAATAAAATTTAGCCTATCTTTCAAGTTATACCTCTAGAGGTATAACTTGAAAGATAGGCTAAATTTTACCGCAGCAAAATATCAGATTCTATATTCCATGCGTACGAAGTCGCGGGCAAAAGCTTGTTAAATATTAAATGAACTTTGTACTAATCATTATCTGTGTTACGTCATCATTATGATAACACGGTGCAACATAATAGCAGCATTAAAACAATTATTCTTTGCCGTGACCTTAACAATAATAACATTAACATCACGCCTGTATCCCACGAAGGGTTAGGCAGAGGTGTACAATTATACACCATTTCGCCGATGCCGTTTTTGAGTCCCATGTAATAACAAGCCTATTGCATACCAGGCGCAATTTTAAACTGAGCTGCTTTGAGAATTTCTTAGCATAGAAAACGAAAACATTTTGTCCGACCCGGCTATCGAATTCGGGTATTTACGGGCAACACCTGCGGTTGTGACCACTAGACCAATAATATAATTTAAAGTCTAATGTGATAGAGATTTGACCCGGGTACGTCTTAAAACTGCGGCCAGACACCGGAGGACGGGCAGCAGCGTCCTCTCACTAATCGGTGAGCCACTGCGATCCCCAAGCCGCCTGCCAAGCGTGGGGATTATGGCAAATCCCCCCTTGAGGGAGGCCTTCGTTCAGCAGTGGACATCTTCTGGCTGATGATGATGATGATGATGATGTGATAGAGATAGACAGCGAGTCTATTGCCATCCACCAAAGGTTATGACAAAAAAAAATAGAACAACCGTTTTGCCGGACCCGGGAATTAAAGTCAGCACTTCACGCTCAGCAAGCAGCGCTTGCGACTACTACATCAATGACACAGTCCTAATCATGTCCCATGAAATTGGGGATAGCTAATTAGGTACCATCCACTAGACACAATTTCAAACTCTGGTGTACTCCTGAGAATATCTTAACAGAAAAAAAAATATTGCCCGATCCAGGAGTCGAACCCATGACCTCACATTCAGCAACTGCGCTTGCGTCCACTATACCAAACAGGCAGTATCTAGATTAGGCGGACGAGCGTATCATTGACCTATTTAAATGAGCGGTTAAATTATAAACGGTTCATAGACAAGATAAAGCAGTTACGATAGGTGTTATCGGTTATCGCCACACAAATTAGTAGTTAATGTATAATACTAGCTTCCGCCCGCGGCTTCGCCCGCGTGGTTTTCGAACCCGTACAATTTAGCGGGATAAAAAGTAGCCTATGTGCTATTCCAGACTATAATCTATCTCTGTGCCAAATTACGACCAGATCCGTTCAGCCGTTCTGGTGTGTTTTTTTTTTTTTTTTTTTTTTAAACGTTGCCCCACTCTAGGATTTCTCCTGTGTCGTGGGTACAGTTTACAAACATACATGTCACATACACACACAACCAGACCCGAAACAACTATCTGTAGATCATACAAATATTTGTTCCGTGCGGGGATCGAAACCGCGACACATAGCGCAGAAAGCTAATGGCTTAGCCACTGCGCCAACCGTGTCGTGATTGAGTAATAAATATCCATCCATGCATCCATCCTCACAAACTTTCACATTTATAATATTATAGTAGGAATAGGAATATAATCCTAGCTTCCGCTAAAAACTGTATATATGTACATGAAAACTCACAAAATTACAATTTTGTTGTGTTGCCTCGTTGTCCTCCTATAAACATGGTCATCCCGGGCGACGAGGGCGGCGTGGGGTAGTGGGGTGAGTGCGCTGGCGCATGCCGCTGTTTCACGTGTTTCTTCATGCGCCGATGGCATCGGCGGATAAAAGATCAGTCAGTTAAAGAATTTTAAAATATTATTTGGACAAAATATAACATGGTATAAAAATTATTACAATCGCTTCTGTTACTGATAACAAACTACTTCATGTTTAGTATATATTAAAATTAATGTTGTATACAGGGTGGCACATTAAATTTCTCTATTATTTCTAAGGAGGTGAATTAGACCACGCCTCCTTTTTTTATTTACGCGGTGAGAATGCTCACGGACTTTCCTTCGCTTGGGGTATACGAGTAGTGTGCCAGACTTTTACCAGTTATACTTTTGATAAGATTTTATTATGAGAAAAGATCTTCCCCATAATATTCCATACCTCTCGCTATATTGCTGCCTCAGGCGAATTCGTAAACAAAATGTCAAATGTCATAATTATGCTTTGGAGGTTGTATCTTAAGAAAGTATATAAAAACGAGAATTCTTTCTTAAAAAAAAAAATGTGGTGGTCCACAAAAAAATATTTCTGGACTGACCTAAACCTGAATCGGTCGGCAGACTTACTTATTGCTACAGTTTGCGTCTATACACACTATTATAAATGCGAAAGTAACTCTGTATGTTTGTTTGTTACCTCATCACAACTAAACCACTGAATCGATCGTAATGAAACTATACAAGGAGGTAGCCTGGCTCCTGAAGGAGACTTTAGGCTTTTTTCTTTTTACTTTTCCATAAAGAGTTCTGGACTGGAAACAATAAATATCTTTAGACAAACTTTTCAGCGTTATAATTATGTCCATTGACCCCATATAATTTAAGATACATTTTCTTTCTTTTTCAGCACGATGTCCCGGCTAACCTATCTCCGTGTGCTGGGGTACACAGCCACCCTAGTGATGCACATATCCAATATACTCTACATGAGGTCGTTTAGAAAGACAACTACGACAAATGAACAGGTGCAAGTGTTCAAAAGTTTGGAGTACCGATTCTTCACTACATGGACTTTTGTAAGTATTTTTTTTGGAGACAGTTGTAGACAAGTTCAAGTTAAAAAAAAATATTTCGACTGGGCCTTTACGGGCGCTTTTATAACGTGATTCTAGTCGCGCGTTTCCAGAAGTGGGTTGGTCCTATTAAGAGACAGGCAAGAAATTCAGTGGAAAGTCTTTTTAAAAAATGCAGTCTTCAATTGATAGAAAAAAGAAATACCTGTAAAATAGCATTGGTTTTGTGACTGCTGAGCGTGAGGTCCTGGATTCGATTCTTGGGTCGGACAAAGTTTTATTGGGTTTTTCTGTATGGAAATTTTCAGTAACACGGAGTCTGCAATTGTGCTCAGTTGACGGCAATAGACTCGCCTCCTATTACATGGGGACTCAATAACGGGAATGACGAAATGTGGCTTCTACCTATCCAATCGGCTAGAGTAAAATCAATTAACACCAAAATTAAAATATTTCAGATGCTACAAATAGCGTACGCGATATTCAGTCTCGTCTGTGACCTCTTCATACTGAAGAATGCCAAGAAGAAGAACTACAAGTTGCCGCAACCCATCGGCGATTTCAGGGAGATCGTGTTTGCGGGGTTGGTGTGGCCTAGTACCCTGGTAAGTTTCGTCTTTTTCGACTAAAGCTATCATAGAAAGGTCGAGCCAAGCCATAGTCATAAGTCTCATGTAATCAGCGGTGTGCACAGAGATTTTAGACAGGGTAGGCAAAAAAATTTAAATGCTTACTTACCAATAATAGACTACTGCATGCTGGTATTGGTTCGTCGTTTTGTCGATTAAATAATAATGTATGTGATTAGCCACCTCAAATATCTTATAATAAATATTTATGTAGGGTAGGCAGTGTCTTTTTGTCTTTATGAACCGCACGCCACTGCATGTAATAGGGGGCGAGCCTATTGCTATCCACTGGGCACAGTTCCAGACTCCGTGCTGATTGAGAATTTCCATTCAAAAAAACCCAATAACACTTTGCTAAACCCGGGAATCGAAACCAGGACCTCACGCTCAGCAGTTGCGCTTGCGACCACTAGACCAATGAGGCAATCAAGATATAGACTAGATAATAAATACAAAATAACACCCAGATAAAGTTGCGGGCAACGGCTAGTCTATTAAATCATATATTTTTTCATTTCAGGTTGTTTTCACAGTATTCTGGGGTCTTTACAGTTACGATCGATCCCTAATATTCCCAGACTTCCTCGACGCTGTCATACCTCCGATATCCAACCATGTGATACACACCATGATCGTGCCCGTAGCTCTATGGGAGGTTTTCTTCAGACCGAGGCAGGAACCGGAAAATCACGCGAGGAATGTCATGCAGTTGACTTTGCACCTGTGTGTGTATATGAGCGTGTAAGTATTTGTTATTTTTTGTGGCGCGGGCGCAGTTTATTATTTTGGGGGGTAAATGGGGTTACCAATATAACAAGTATCGTTCTTAAGATAAAGTTTATTGTATCATTATATCATTATTTATAAGACATTGTGTGAGTAATGTATATTGTATCATTTTTTATAAGACATTGTGTGAGTAATTTTGGGGGCTGGGAGGGTTCTGTATCTGCCTTTTTAATTTTTTATCTTGCAAATACAAAGATATTAATAATTTTGAAAAAAAAAAAAAACTTTACCTCCTGACATAGAATGGACCTGATGCCTGTTTGTACTACTGGACATAGGCCCATCCCAAGTTGATGCCAAAATAAATTAATTGTATTTTGTTCCAGACTCTACTTCACCTACATTGAACGAGGCGTATGGCTCTACCCAATATTTAGGAAGCTCTTTGGTACCATATACTTCGTGTTAGCTCTAGCAGCCATTGCAGTAATGTTTTATATATTCTATTATATACAATGGCCGCTCACAAACATGATTCACAGTTCGAGAAAAAAGGCAGAGAAGAAAAAAGAAAAATTGGAGAAAAAAGTGAAATAAATTTAGAAAAAAAAAAAAAATAGTTTAATTATTTATTGATCTGTTTTTGAGTTGAGCTTGTCGTTATTCAATTTTTGAGATAAAAACATAGTGCTTTACATAAATGTTTGCATGTATATTGTTTTTTTTTTTAATTAGAGAAGAATTTCTACACCCTGTATTCACACAGTCCTACGTTATACAGAGTGGTGACGACATAAGGAAATAAATTAAAACACGATCGCTACTAGTCAAACAAAATAAATTAAAATGATTAAATGAGTTGTTACATCAAAATTACAAAAAAAAATAACTTCAACAATATTGTATTACTTATTAGTAGCTGCTAATGTCTGAGCTGCACATTTTATTTGGTTGTATTTTACGCATGTAGGTAAATATTAATTACTAGCATTTTTATATCATCATCATCATCATCAGCCAGAAGATGTCCACTGCTGAACGAAGGCCTCCCCCAAGGGAGGGTTTGCCATAATCCCCACGCTTGGCAGGCGGCTTGGGGATCGCAGTGGCTCACCGATTAGTGAGAGGACGCTGCTGCCCGTCCTCCGGTGTCTGGCCGCAGTTTTAAGACGTACTCGGGTGCATTTTTATATAATTATAGATATAAAAAAAAATCTGTTAGCAACGATCAATTTTATAATGGTGACAGATTGGGATGAAAATATATAATAGAAATTAATTTATTTTTAAATGGTGACGAAACGGGCTTTTTTAAATGGACTAAAATTTTTGTGACATATCGGTATCGTGTTTAGCTGGGATGGGAACTTATTTATTATTTTCCTAAAAATTTTACCTCACACTAGGATTGATCCTGTATCGTGGGTACAGTTTACAAACATACACGTCACATACACACACAACCAGACCCGAAACAACTATCCGTAGATCAAACACGGTTGGCGCAGTGGGTAAGCGATTAGCTTTCTGCGCTACGTGTCGCGGGTTCGATCCCCGCGTGGAACAAATATTTGTATGATTTACAGATAGTTGTTTTGGGTCTGGTTGTCTGTGCATGTGACATGTATGTTTGTAAACTATACCCACGATACAGGAGAAATCCTAGAGAGAGGCAATTTTTAATTAAAAAAAAAAAACATATTTGTTCTGTGCGGGAATCGAACTCACGACACCTAGCGCAGAAAGTTAATCACTTAGCCTCTGCTAGAACTGCTACATAAGTCAATTTTGTTTTATCTATCTTCCTAGGTTATCTAAAATGGTGTGACTATTTTGCGATAGTAACTCACAAATGGCTGTTTAATTGTCAATTATAATATATCACTGACCTGTCACACGATTACTGATACACCCGATGAAGTTTCAATGAACAAAAAGGTTTAAGTTTAATAAAAAAAAATATAACAAACACAAATGTGTGTGTGTGCATGTGACATGTATGTTTGTAAACTGTACCCACGATACAGGAGAAATCGTAGTGTGGGGCAGTTTTCTTTTAAATAAATAAAAATATTAAAATAAAAATAAAAAAAATACAAAAAACATTTGACATATCTACTAAAGAAGGATTTTCAATAACCGATGCTCGGTACAAAAAATAATGATACCATTTTTTTAACATAATATAACATATCATCACACTTGTATTCGCCGAAGGGTTAGGCAGAGATGTGTGTACACCCACATTCCGCCGAAACCGTTATTGAGTTCCATATAATAGGAGGCGAGCCTAATGCCATCTACAAGGCACAGTTCCAGACTTTGTGCTGCTACTGAGAATTTCCACACAGAAAATCCCAATAACACTTTTGACTGTCCTGGAAATCGAACCGAAGACCTCACGCTCAACAGTTGCGCTTGCGACTACTAGACTAATGAAGCAGTCAGTTGAAATTTTATGTACTATTTATACAGGCTAAATGTTAATTATTCATCGATACACAAACATGATTGTATTTATAATAACAAAAAACTTACCTATATACAAAACTAGCTTCCGCCCGCGGCTTCGTCCGCATTAATTACCGAACCCGTGCATTTTTTCGGGTCATACGTAGCGCCATCTAGAGTCCTAATAAAACAATTGTGACCGTCGGAAGTTATTGTTCTTTCCCTCGGGAACAGTACTTTTTTCTAGATACAAAGTACCCTATTTCTTACCTGTACCCCTGGCAACGTATATGCAAAATTTCATGATGATCGGTTCAGTGGTTTAGGCGTGAAAAGGTAACAAACAAACTTACTTTCGCTTTTATAATACTAGCTCTCTCTTTATAATTCTGCCCGCGACTCCACCCGCGTTTTCCGCGTTTGAGAAAACCGACCCCGCGTAACGGGAAAAGGCGAGACCAAAGAAGAAGCCCGCACTTTGCCCGACCTTGGATTCGAACCTGGACCTCAAAAGTCGTACGTCTCGCACGCATTGTTTTCATTGTCCTAGTATTAAACCTAATTAATATTATAAATGCGAAAATAAGTTTCTTTGTTAGTTATTTTTTCACAGCTAAACCACTGAACCGATCATCCTGTACCTCTATTATGAGATTTTCACTATTTACTTTCATAGTAAATGTAAATTTTTATGCAAGTGATTATAGTTCTTAACTTGGTTACATTAGGATTTAGAGTCGCTAACATGACATCTCTATAATATCGTAAATAGTAAATCAAAACTTAACTATGACACATATGTCACATAAGCGACTCTAATCCCTAATGTAACCAAGTTAAGAACTAAAATCGCTATCATGAAAATTTACTTTACTATGGTAGTAAATAGTTAGAAAACTCGTGATAGAGGTACTGTTTTGCATATACGATAATAAATGGCGCCACGTGTCTTTCGCAAACAGAGTACACCCCGAATTTATTGTCAAATTCTAAATTAATGCGAGCGAACGCCGCGGGTAAAAACTAGTCACTAATGTTAATTATCTACTTAAATATAAACTCGTATTTTATTTTTCAGTTAAGAATCATAAGTTACGAGTATCATTAATATTATCATGTTTTGAAGCAGTACTGCTTGTAAATTCTTGGTGTGTGAACGTGTGTATATTATATTAACAATTTACGTTTAATTATAGTGTGGATGAGTTATTTTTTAAGGATTTTAGTAAAGAAATGTAAGTATTGTTTTAAAGTTATAGGATTTGTGAAAAAAGAATACATTATTAAAATAAAAAAAATACGTCCCCATTTTTTAATTTAAATATTAAAGTGGTAATTTTTGAACTCAAATTATAATTGAATTCTTGAACTGTCAAAGACTGTAATCAAGTCAGAAATAAGTTCTTTAAATCACAATTTTCGAATTATTCTTCATATATAGGTATATTTTGTTTAGATCACTTCATTATTAGCTTCATTATTTCTAACCTTTTGTTAATAAGGTTAATTGCACAATCCACATACGGAATATACTAGTGTCTATTGATAAAAAATACATACATACTTACATAAAGTCACTCCCTTTTCCCATGGGGGCACGCAGGAATACGTAAGTTTCATACGTGAACGCCGGTTGTGGGTACTGCGCACCTGACGTTTTTGAAGGACATAACCAATAAGGTCCGTATATGGCCTTCTAGGGCGTGATTTACACAAAAAAAAAAATATATTAATAAATTCCTTGTCTTTTGCAAACAACAGCGTCGATTTTTTTTGTTCTTGTCTCGTTTGTTAGTTATATTTCATTATCATAATTTCAGGCGTCAATTATCAGTTTCACCTTTGAGGTTAATATGACATCTTTTGAACTGAACACGTAATATAAGATTTTAAGTTGTCATGTTTTATCCGCGTTGGTGCTTAAGCACAAATATCGGAAGCTGAAAACAAATAAAAATATTGATAGTAAATATGCCATTTTAACTTATAAAAATGTAGTGTACACGTAAATAATCTTACTACTATTATAAATGCGATAAAATTTGGCACAGAGATAGATTATAGTCTGGAATAGCACACAAGCTACTTTTTATTCCGGATAAATGTACGGGTTCGTAAACTCCGCGGGCGAAGCAGCGAGCGGAAGCTGGTAAAATTATTATTCAGCCATGGATTGCGGGTCTCACTGTCATGTTAGAATGAGAAGGTTGAAGGTCACATACAATCAAGAACTTTATGGAACACAAGAAGAAAAATATTTTTTTTTTATTACCCTGTTAACGCAAATGATATTCAAAAGTTGATTTTTGAGAGACACATAGTTCAGAAATAAAATCCATCAAAGAGTAGATAATTATAAAAAAAAATAGTTATTTTCCAAAAAAGTACTCGATCACATTTTTTTTAAAGAAAACTTTACCCCGCTCTTGGATTTCTTCTTTATCGTGGGTACAGTTTACAAACATACATGCCACATGCACACACATCCAGACCCGAAAAAAATATCTGTAGGTCATACACATATTTGTTTCATGCAAGCATATACTTATTAGTCGACTCTACACGTGAGCAGAGGGCTGGCCTATTTTTTGGCCAAAGAATCAGCATTGCCATACAGAGTGGCAACGCTGCTAGTCTTCTGGGCACACTGGCGGTTGACAGCGATGCGGAAGAATATTTTGATGCGTAATGTTTTTTATATTTTTTACTTTTCTAATCTATTTAATGTTCAAATATTATAAACGACACATCTCTTGAATTTAACCGTGCGTATAATTATTTATGCGTTCTTTGATTATATAATAAATCAAAGAAACGAATTCATTCTTGTTTGTCAAGTTTTGACTACCTACTGTGGTTAATTGCCTATTACTAATGACCTTTGTGAATAATACATAAAAGGTACTTATTTAAATGAATAATCGCTATACGCGCAGGCATATATTAAGAGTATCGTTTAGCTGCCGGCTTCTGACAAAATTACCTTGAAAAACGCACAAAATAGGTGTTTGGGCGTTAATGTTTGTTACATCAAAATATTAACGAATTTAATTGATTTTGGTTTGTATCGTTTTGTCAGATTATAAACCAGGTCGAGAGGTTTAGATTTTTTTTCTCAAAATTTTGATTAATTTAATATTCATCACGAGATAAGTATTTAAGGAAGTTTTTTTTTAAAATCCCATTTTGAAGGTTAATTATTTCTCAATCAATAAAAAAAAAAAAAAAAAAAAAAACGTGACGACCTTTTGCTTGTGGTTATAACATATAAAAATATTAGCAAAATCGGCTCATGTTTAGTGGGGTAAAAACGTTAACGCATTTTGTATGAAAACTTTTAGCTAAACTATAGTCTTAAGGTACCTATATGAAACACCAGATCATTCTCTTGTAACAGAATATCTAAATTTTCGTCAATATCATCATCTTGATGACACGGTTGGCGCAGTGGTTGAGATATCGACTGCTGCGCTTAGTGTCGCGGGTTCGATTTCCACACGAAACAAATATTTGTATGATCTACAGATAGTTGTCTCGGGTCTTGTTCTTAGTGTATACGCTAATATGTATGTTTGTAAACACACCCGCGACAGAGGAATTATTCCTAGTGAGGGGAAATGTTTTTAAACAAAAAAATCTGTTTAGCTTTGTCCAAACTACATTGGGGTCGGCTCCCAATCTAGACAGACCAGTGACTGACAAGCAACCGCACCATACCTTGTTCGCACAAAGCCTTTGAACTCCATCGAGAAAAAACCTGAGAAGTATTTTTTTTTTATTTCCAGATCCTTAGCCACCATGAGCCACCATATCTACTTCCGTATCCTGGGCTACGTCATCACGATAGCGATGCACATCTCCAACACCGTGATCATGCTCAGCTCGTTCCATGGAGAAGTCATGAAGAATGAATATGTTCGGCATTTTAGTGAAATGCAGTGTTTCTTCTTCACTTGCTGGACCTTTGTAAGTACAAAAGTAATCCTACTAATATTATAAATGTGAAAGTTTATGAGGATGGATCCTATTATCCTATCCTACTAATCCTACTATCCTACTAATATCCTACTAATATCCTACTAATATCCCACTAATATCCTACTAATATCCAACTAATATCCTACTAATATCCTACTAATATCCTACTAATATCCTACTAATATCCTACTAATATCCTTCTAATATCCTACTAATATCCTACTAATATCCTACTAATATCCTACTAATATCCTACTAATATCCTACTAATATCCTACTAATATTATAAATGTGAAAGTTTGTGAGGATGGATATTTGTTACTCAATCACGCCAGAACGGCTGAACGGATCTGGATGAAATTTGGCACAGAGGTAGATTATAGACTGGAATAGCACCTAAGCTACTTTTTATCTCGGAAAAACGTACGGGTTCGTAAACCACGCGAGCGAAGCCGCGGGCGGAAGCTAGTAATAAATAATAAATTACAAGTCTTAAGTCAATAAGAGGTTAAGGAGTCAATAGGAGGCATTTTCATGTACTAGATTTCCTCATTGGTCTAGTGGTCGCAAGCGCGTCTACTGAGCGTGAGGTCCTGGGTTCCTAGGTCAAGCAAAGTGTTATTGGGTTTTGCCGTGTGGACATTTTCAGTAGCCGCACGGAGTTTGGAACTGTGCCCGGTAGATGGCAATAGCCTTCCCCGTTATTACATGTGACCCAATTACGGCATCGGCGAAATGTGGCTGTGAAATTACAGTACACTTGTGCCTAACCCTTCGGGGAATGCAAGCGTGATGCTTAACCTGATGTTATGTTAATTAATGTCAGTGGCACTGTATTCATAAAATGGATCGATAATGATATGACACGTCAATGATAGCGCAATCACACGGGCAGGATGTGGCACAGACATAATGGATACAAATGTCTCTCGTTTCTTTCTTTCTTTCGTTAAAAACATTGCCCCACACTAGGAATAATTCCTGTATCGTGGGTGCCTTTACAAACGCAAATATTCACATACAAAAATGCCCAGATCCGAAACAACTATCTGTAGACCATACAAATATTTGTTCCGTGCGGGAATGTAACCCGCGGCTCGTAGCACGGCAGTCGACCTCTCAACCACTGCGCCAACCGTGCCCTCAAATGTCTCTCTGTGTATCGTATCCTTTATGTCGCTTATGTGTGCATTACGTATTATTATATATACTTACTAGCTTCTGCCCGCGGCTCCGCCCGGATTTTCCCAGGATTTAATGTAGCCTATGTGCTATACCAGACTATAATCTATCTCTGTGCCGAATTTCATCCAGATCCTTCAGTAGTTTTTGCGTGAAAGAGTAACAAAGATCCATCCATCCATCCATCCATCCATCCTCACAATCTTTCACATTTATAATACTAGCTTCGGCTCGCGGCTTCGCCCGCGTGTATTACGAATCCGTGGATTTTCCCGGGATAAAAAGTAGCCTATGTGCTATTCCAGACTATAATCTATCTCTGTGCCAAATTTCATCCAGATTCGTTCAGCCGTTCTGGCGTGAAAGAGTAACAAAGATCCATCCATCCATTCATTGTGGACTAAAGCCTAAGCCTTCTCATTGTGAGAAGAGACCTTTGCCCAGCAGTAGGACAGTAATGGGTTGAATTTATTTATTTATAATTGTTGTCTGTGTGAATAGGATCTTAGGTCATGTTCTGTGTTGGCGATAAAATACACCGCGGCTAATAAACATTCGCCGTACAGTCAACGACATTAGTAAATAAACTTGATTAATGTATTCAGGGTTGCAAATTACGATAATATGATAATAAACACTGAGCAAAATAATTAAAAATTTAATTAATTAATGCTCACGATGATTGATGCATGCTTGCCCTCCGTTGGGACAGGTCAGCTGATATAGCTATGACACTTTCCTCAAAAGGCCATTCCAGATACCCTATATTTGTCTCACATGAATCTTTACTATAATCTGTCTAGACTTTAAAATAGACCTTGACCTTTGAGTTTGATTCGGCGTTTTTTCTCAGGGATAGTCATTGGAAATGTCGACGCCATCATGTTAATAAAAAGACGCGTAAAAGTGATTGAAAAATCCTAATTGCAAAATAAACAGATTCATTTCATTTCGATCTCTTATCATGTCTCACTTTGTCATTCAAAGTTATATTTTATGTTTTCAGACCTTCCAAATAATATATGCAGTAACAGCACTGTACTCAGATATTCTGATACTCAAGAACTCCAAAGTCGCCAACTATGAGCTTCCAAAAGTTCTGGTTGATTGTCGAGATTCAATATTTACGATTCTCGTCTGGCCATCTGCTATGGTAAGCTTTTTGTAAAAATTACCCCCACATCTGAAATTATTTCTTTACCGCGGGTGTTTACAAACACAAATCGATAAAATTGAAGTGTCTGTTTTTAATGTCAAAATAATAGCTTTTTACTAAATGTATACACGGTATTTATAATAAAAAAAAATTAAAATTTTTGTCTCTCTGTTTGTTCCGGCTAATCTCCGAAACAGCTGGACCGATATTGACGGGACTTTCACTGACAGATAGCTGATGTTATAAGAAGTAATTTAGGCTACTTTTATTTAAATAAAATAATTAGGGTTCCACGCCAAAAAATGCAATGTTTCGTAATCCAGGCAGGCGAAGCCGTGGGTGGAAGCTAGAATTCATATACACATGCACCCAGACACGGAACAAAGTAGCTATCTGGAGCTCATATAAATTTGTTAGCAAAACTTTTTGACCCAAGAATTTTGGGTAAAATCGTTTGCTGCATCTTGGGTCTCGATGTCACTATTGCTGACTGGCTAATCTTTCCATTACGGCATGAGCGACCTCCATATGATAGATCGTGCTGACTCGATAGAAGAAGACCCTAGAAAAAATATTAGTGATAGCTTCATTGGTCTCGTAAGCGCGACTGCTAATCGTGAGATCGTTGATTTGACTGGGTCCGGTAGAGTGTTATTGGGTTTTTCTGTATGTAAATTCTGAGTAGTAGCACGGTATTTTCAATTGTGCTTGGTAATAGGCTGACCCCGTATTACATGGGACCCAATAACGGCATCGGGCAATATAGTGTTATATTGCCCGATGCCGTTTTTATTCACTCTTATTCAGAGGAAATCTTATTATGTATTTTTTTTTTCCCAGTATATTTATTTCTTATTTTATTTTACACATTAAATTATATTATTCTTGCATTCTCTTACCACAACAATGTACCAAACAAAGATTGTAAGATATTTTATTTTAAAACAGTTTCCATGGATTTTCTTGCTGGTTCTTCTCCATAAGACTATCATTTGGAACCGTGCGCCTAGAGTCTCCACATTTCATAAGTGTCTGAACTTCGTTTACATGAAATTAAGATATATTCTATTCTTCTACTTTTAAACTTTATTATTTTTCTAGCTGGTCTCCACAATGTTCTGGGCGTTGTTCCATTACGACAGGAATCTCGTGTTCCCTAAGGACATTGACCTGGTGATTACCAACACTTCGAACCACATCATGCACACGTGCATTATCCCAGCGGCACTATGGGAGGTGATGTTCAGGCCCCGAAAGACTCCAAGAACTCATAAGTGGCACTTTTTGTGTGTGCTGTTAGTTGAAGCTATTTACATTTCTGTGTTAGTATTTTTACAGTTTCTTTTGGAATAATAGCACTTTAAGACAACATTCGTCATACTTCAGACAGATCTTATGAACTTAAGTATGGTGTTCCTCCATTGAAAAGGGAGGATCCTCCGACCAGGCAAGGTGGTTAGTCTGGCATGCCGAAGCCCGACGGTTAATGTTGAATCGTTGTAAATTCTCATAGTGCGATTCAGGGTTTGTTGTTGTACTCATTCTGATAGATGGCGCTTAACTTTTTGCCATGTTGCGAGTAGTAGTCGCAACAAACGTATAGGCTGGGTTCAAGCCGCATTTCTGACTTTTCCGAATCATGAGCGGATTAGAATTTGATTATCACTCTCTGTACTCCGCCAACCGGCACCAGGGCTGTATGTGGCGGACTAAGGCCTAACCCTTGTGTAATTTTGAGAAGAAACCTTTGCCCAGCATTGGGACAATAATGGGTTTATTAACTCGCTTGCTGCCAGGGTTTTGAGACCTGATGATGATGAGAAAATTTTGCTTACAGGTTGCTCGCCGTCCATGCCATCCGAGGAGTATGGGTGTACCCCATATTTGGTGTCCTAACTGGATCCGTCTTCTTCTACTTATTCTTTGTCCTCGTGGCGGCTATGCTGGTTGTGATATATTATTCACAGTGGGCCCTAAACTCGGCTCTGTGGGGGTCACAAGATAACTTGAAAAAAATATGCTGAAAACGACATTTAGGCTAGGTATGTCGTGATAATAGATATAAGAATAATTATACCTCATATTTTTAGCGGTTGAACGCTTGCTTTCCATGCAGGGGGACTAAGTTCAAAACCGGCCCACATCTCTGACTTTTCGGAATCATGTGCGGATCAGAATTTGATTATCACTTGTGTTAATGATGAAGGAAAACATCGTGAGGAAATTATACCTGAGAATGCTCCATAAAGTTCTCGATGTTGTGTGTAGTTTGCCAACCCGCACCGGGCCAGCGTGGTGGACTAAAGGCCTAAACTTTACGCCTTTAGTCCACCACGTTGGCCCGGGCCTATTCGCAGAATGCGAAGGTTTAGGCCTTACCTTCTCATTCTGAGAAGAGGCCTTTGCCAAGCAGTGGGACAACAATGGGCTGAGTTTATTATTTATTATTAAGCGCGTCTGCTCTGCGTGAAGTTTTGGGTTTGATTCTTGGGATGAGTGAAAGTCTTATTAAGTTTTTTGTTGGAAAAATTCTTTGAAGCAGCTCGGTGTTTGGAATTGTGTGCAATATATGGCAAAAGATTTGCCATTTATTATGTGAGGCTAATCGGTGAAACGTGCATGTATGTACATACAATTATATACATCACATCTCTGGCTATCCTTTCGGCGTGAATACGGGCGTGATGCAATATGTGAGAATACCTATTTAATAAAGTAATGATATTTATAAGTGCGGTGTTTATGTTAATAATTGTTTTTATTGACTCCTTATAAATACGATAATATTACAACTGAATGAACTTACTGAAAAGCAGATTCTAATAAAGTAAAAATTATATTATACCAAAGAGAGTATCTTGCCTGCCTCTTTTCCAATGAACCAAACTCTATTGGTTTAGTATAAAAAAGCAAAAGGTCCACTTGAAATTAGATTTTTGACTCCGAATATTTTAATCGAAACAAGGGTAAGCGACACCGCCATCTATACAGTTTTGCTTGAACTACTCAACACTAAATAGTTCCAATGTCTGTCACTTGGAGCTGTTAATAGACTCGAACGAAATTGACAACAGCCTTCACAGTTTTAAGATTGCAATTATAATATTTAAAACTGCTTCATAGGTCTAGGACTCGCAAACGCGACTTCTGAGCTGTCCTGGGTTCGATTCCCAAGTCAGGCAGTGTTATTGGGTTTTTCTGTATAGATATTCTCAATAGCAGCACGAAGTCTGAAAATGTGCCCGGTAGATGGCAATAGGCTCGCCACCTATTACATGGAACTCAATAATGGCATTGGCGAAATGTGGGTGTACAATAGTACACCTCTGCTTAACTCTTCGGGGAACACAGGTATGATGTTGTGTTATGTTAATCTTTAGTTTTAATTCCGTCTTGACTTGTCCTGCTTTCGCGGCTGAGCTTTCAACGTCTTCTGGGGATGCCCCGTGAAGGGACAAAACCTTTGAGTATGGTTTAATACTCAAAGGGCGAAACACGTGTAATTATAGTAGGTAGAACGTCACGATAATATTTCAAAATTAATTTAAAAATTAACTAAGTAAAATTTTCTCATCATCTGCCCAGCCTTTTCCCAACTACATCGGGGTCGGCTTCCAATCTAACCGGCTGAATATCAGTATTTTACACGGAGCGACTGCCATCTGACCTCCGCTACCCAATTACTCGGAGATACTTATATTCTAAGTTTAGACAGGTTGTCAGACTTTTCGGCTGCTGACACCCGTAACGACAGTCATACGTCTTCATATGATACCCGGGACCAACTGCTTAACGTGCTTTCCGAGGCACGGAAGGGTCTCCATGTGTGAAATATGGTCACCCATTGGTCGCTGCGTCTGCTGACCGCGAGGTCCTAGGTTAAATTATACCTAAACTAGGTAAGCAAACCATATACCAACAACCTGCAACCTTTCTGTCTAGACATTTTTATCATGGTCCTTAATTTCAGAATATAATTTGATTATACATACAAGCAGCCCTGAAATGTACCCGTTCATGGTAACAGCATCTTTCTTAATAACTTTAATTTGATGCTTAATATCAGCATCGGACGACACGGTTGGCGGAGTGGTTGAGAGATCGACTGCTGAGCTACGTGTCGCGGGTTCGATTCCCGCACGGAACAAATATTTGTATGATCTACAGATAGTTGTTTCGGGTCTGGGTCTTCGTGTATGTGAATACACACCGTGCCTCGGAAAGCACGTAAAGCCGTTGGTCCTGCGCCTGATCTCTCTCCGGTCGTGTCGGATTGCCGTCCCATCGGACTATGAGAGTGAAGGAACAGAGAGAGCGCCTGTGTTTGCGCACACACTTGTGCTCTATAATATCTCCTGCGTAGTTGGCTAATCTCCGGTGAGATTGGCCGCCGTGACCGAAATCGGTCAGGAGGACATTATTAATATCAGCATCAACTAAAAGTAACAAAACTAAAATACACCTCTGAATAATACTTTAGGAAAGACAAGCGTGAAACTATGTCATGTAATATCAAAAGTGTTCACTAATTTAATGATGCCGACTGTACATTACTGGTACCTATTCAAACATTATAAAAACTTCGTTTTAGCACCTCTTAGATCACTGCTTAGTTCAATAGACAAAATGAAAACATACCTATACATAGGTACTAATATATTAATCACTAGCTTTTGCCCGCGACTTCGTACGCGTGGAATTTAGAATCTGATATTTTCCTGCGGTAAAATGGAGCTTATATTTTAAGTTAGACCTCTAGCAATCGGTGAAAACTACATTCAATTCCATGCAGTAGTTTTTGCGTGATGCGTGTACAAACATACAGACAGACAGACAGACGGAAAAAAGTTCTAAAAACTGTTATTTTGGCTTCTATTGCTCTAATAAAGACCCCCCATATTAGTTTTTCTGCAATATCTATAATGTACAGACATCGCCCTGTTATAATTTTATTATATGTTTATTAAACAATTTATATAAAAAATTAGAGCCTCCGACCACGAACCGGACTGTGACGTAGGACTTCCCCTTAAAAGGTCGTGTGAAGGTTAAAGGTTGCGGGGAGCATTATTTTTTTTAATAAATGTTGCCCCACTCTTTTATTTTTCCTGTATCATGGGTACAGTTTACAAGCATACATGTCACACGCACACACAACCAGACCCGAAACAACTAGTTGAAGATCATACAAATATTTGTTTCGTGCGGGGATGGAACCCGCGACAAGGAGCTCAGAAAGCTAATCGATCATGCCGTAGTGGATAGATTAGCCAGTCAGAAATGGTGGTATCGAGGCTGACTGCCCAGGGTGCACCAGACGATCTCAGGGTTCGACATTCTTGAAGACTATTTTCCTTTTGACGCTTTCAGTAATTGCTACCTATTATTATGTGACAACTAATAAATGGACTGAGATGATGTCGCTAGTATCGACATACTTTAACACATTTCATACTAAAAATTAGTTCCAATAAAATCCGCAATATGACGAAGATTCAACTATAAGTGGTCAGTGGCTTTATACTATGTTTTAGTGTCTTTATCTACGTAAGTTATTTATTATTATTATTAGTCGATATTGTGCCACCGCAGGACAAAGGTTATAACTAAATCTTCCCGCCTGTCTAGGGTTCAAATAGGGAATTTCTGACTAATTTTGGACTCAAACGGAGCTCTAAATCGTGAGCTTCTCACGCTAAAATCCCACCCTATTAATTTAGAGCTTCATTAGAGGTACCGAATCGGGGGTTTTCGAATTATTTACGTGAACAAATTAAGTGATAATTTAAATGAATATTTGTGCATGTTAAGATATATTATGTGTTTTTAAACTGTAAACGCATTCACGATACAGAAATAATTCAAATTCAAAGTGATAAGCAACGTATTTTTTTAATAAAAGAAAGAAAAAAAAAATGTTTCGCTGTCTATGAATATTACTGACGAAAGTTATAAAGCTGTTCTAATACGACGGAATGCATAGTATCTATGGTGTCTACTTACTACGAGTACCTTCCACAAAACTAAACGTTTTACTAAAAACACGTTATAACAAACTGGTCGCAAAGGAGAAATTCATTCAACACTCCAATAAAAAGAGCGTCTCGAAAGAATCCGTTGTATCCATTATAACTTGATCTATCCGTTCACATTAATACTACATAAAAAGATGTCTTACTATCATTGGTAGTATGAAGTGCTGGCCAATTTCTTCTGTAGCTTAGAAAGTTTGTTTTGGTTCTTATTACGAAGAGATGAAGTTCGAATTTGAATGTATTGTTGGCAGTAAAATGCAAATGAAGCTTGGTTTCGAGACTAGTCCAACGCTACTTTCCACTTCACGGTCAAGAACACAGTGTTGCCAAATTATAAGTTTTTCTTAATATGTGGGAAGTTTGCCTTGTACTAGAAGACATGTTATTTTGATTGAAGGCCTTTACAAATTAATGTATTATGACATTTACACCTATGATCCTAATTTATGAACTTATTTTGAACATATGTATGTGGACATGATGAAGAAATGGATGTGGATCAAATTATTTATAGATGAACGAATATAGCTTTTAAACTAAGTACTTGTTAGTCGTGCTTTTTTCTTTCATAATAATACATAATTGAAGAATATTGTAGTAACTGTAATCTGTCGTTTTAGTGTGAAAAGACATACCTACATTTTTGTCAGACAGCAAAAACTGATGAATTTAGAAACACGTAATACAAATATAAATGTTGGGTACAACTGGCAATTTCTATTTATTTCAAGGATAAACACTCAAAAATTTATTACATTGATAACTCAAAAACACAGGTAATTTCCAAACGACCTCCAAAACACAACAATAATAAATAGCAAAATTAGGCAAATTTCATAATTCATTCAGCCTTCCATATTTCCAATTCATATGACAACACCATTGCACATACAGTCGCCCAACCGTACGGACGCTACGTGTGCTTCATAAAAAAAAAAACATTAAAAAGTAAACCTGAGATGGCGGTCTCTTACGCGGTTTCCCGCGTTTTAAAGCGCGCATCCCCATTCTTTTTTCAAAAAAGATTGGAATCGACTGTAGCAAGTTTGACTAAAGATGAGATATTAATATTATTACGACCTCCATTTACGAATTGGAGTAATATTATTAGAGATGCAGAGAAAGTGGTTGGTTATCCGACGTCGTTCATGAATCTGCGGTGTCTGCTGAGCGATGAGTTCGCGAATATGGCGCTTTATTTGCGGAAATTGGTAAGTAATTTTTTTTTTAGATTTTTTTAAACTTTTTTTTTATGTAACTGTCAAAGTGCACGAATGTGGAACTCCTTGGCTAGATTCGAATTTCGAATTCAAACTGTGTATGTTAACTACTTTCACATGAAATCTATACTTGAGATGCTCTGGGCAATAAGGCCTGTTATAGGCCTTGCTATCTTTTCATCCTGACATGAACAGAAGAAGAGTCCTAATACCGTCATCAGAATATTGCGTAAATGTAAAACATTTCCACTTAATCCTGGCCTTACAAATGCTTATGTCTTATATCAATAACTTTCTTTGAAAACTAAAGTGCTAAGTGATTTGACAGAGTTAGAGTTTTGTATTAGACATACAAACTTATCTATCGCCCGTATTACCTGAGGGGTTAGGCAGAGGTGTACTGTACACCTACATTAGTCCGATGGGGGCACAGCTATTGCTATTTACTGGGCACAAAAGGGCTGTAAATTTCCATATAGAAAATCCCAATAACTGTATAATAACTTTGGTTGACATAGGAATCGAACGCAGAACCTCATGCTCAGCAAGCGGGCTTCCGACCACTAGACCGGGCAAGGATACTAATGAATGGATTTGACGACAAGGTTGGCGCAGTAGCTAAGAGCTCTGCACGAAACCAATATTTGTATGATCTACAGATAGTTGTTTCGGGTCTGGTTGTGTGTGCATGTGACATGTATGTTTGTAAACTGTACCCACGATACAGGAGAAATCCTAGTGTGGGACGACGTATTATAAAAAAAAAAGAAAAACAAATGATATATCATTTTAGAATCCATTTAAACTAATTATTATAATTAGTTGGTAATGAATTCCGTATTATAAATGATAGTCATTTATTTAATACCAATTTTGAATATTTTCACACAGTTTTATTAATTCTAGGAACTTTAATTACGAACTAATTATGGAAAGAAAGTTAGCACGTGAAATGCATCTAATTTAATTTTCCTTTTTTAAAAAAAACGTTGTCCCACACTAGGATTTCGTATCGTGGGTACAGTTTACAAACATACATGTCACATGCACACACAACCAGACCCGAAACAACTATCTGTAGATCATACAAATATTTGTTCCGTGCTGTAATCGAAACTGCGACAGCTAGCGCAGAAAGCTCTTCGCTTAGCCACTGCGCTAAACGTGCTGTCAATATTAATGGATGTGAGATTTTTTTTCTGTGGCAATACTTAATTGGAATTTAGTTCTTACTGGTCTAGTGGTGAGAGGCGTGGTTGCTGAGCGTGTGGTCCGTGGTTTGATCACCGGGTAGCGCAGTGCCAATGGTGTATTAAGTTTGGAACAGGCTAGATGACTACATCAAAAATAAATTCTGAAATCTTGTTTGGTAAATAATTTTCCTTCTAAAAACTCTTCGTAAAACTTAATCTCTTGCTTATCTTTGGTGTTTTCAATTTTTAATTTATCAAAATCACACAATAAGTATGTCAATGGCAATGAAAAACTATGACGTCACGCCTAGCTATTCTAAACATTTTTAGAACAAAATGTAGTTTTTGACAGTTCATAAAAAGTAACTCAAATAACTAGTAGTCATCTATCGGATTGTGTCTGGTAGATGGCAATAGGCTCGCTCCCTTTGGTTCCTAACTTTGTCTATATTGAAAGAACAACTGCAGCTAGACCCTCAATCTCCTAATTTCCTGGACACGACCATGGCTTACGTCAAGCCAAAAATGTATGAAATAACCCAAAAATATATGAAGTCAATGTGCGCGCGTTTTCGATTTCACCAAATGCGCGCGTACGATTTTTTCCGCACATTTTTGGATTAAAGGATAATAAGTACTTATGGTATAACTAGATGTGCTATGAATGCCCACAATTTCGTCTGCGTGTATTTTGTTTTCTGGACCTCGAAATCAGCGCCACCTACCGGGTCCAGCTATAACTAAGAACCATCCAGGTGGCCTTATAAGTACTGTGGAGGTACGAGTTATGGTGGTCCTCCACTGACCAGGCAAGGTGGTTAGCCTGGCGGGCCGAAGGACGACGGTTGATGTCGGATTCGTATACGTGTTAGAATCGTAAACTCATATATTGCGATTTAGGATATTCTCTTGTCGCTTTACCCCTATAGATGGCGCTTTACTTTTTGCCATGTTGCGAGTAGTAGTCGCTATAGTACAAGAGGACGAGGAGAAGAATTACGAACACAGGTACACCAGAATTTTATATGTGGTTCCCGTGTGGATTTACGAACCCGTGCATTTTTTGCACGGAACCCTAATTTTTATTTTAAAATAAAAGTAGCCTAAGTTACTCCTTATAACATCAGCTATCTGCCAAGGAAAGTCCCGTCAAAAAATTAAAATGTATAGGTTAGTAAAATACGTGTAAGGCTGTTCGCTCACATCGCGGCATTTTTTTTACTTTTAGCATTTTTATACCCGTCGTAACTTCTAAACGAAAGGTCCGATTCGAATAATTTAAAGATGAATTTACATGTAAATAATCAACCTTGATTATGAAACTATTTAGTTGGATAAGGATTAATATCATGGTGCGAATGTCATCATCTTTTGATTCTACCCGTGTTTTGACTGACTAATTTGAACAAAAAGCGGTTATTGTGACTTAACTATAATAGACATAGCCTCGCAGACTTATTTGTGGGTCATAATGAGTACTATAAACATGTAGTACTTACATTATGTTATGTATCATCAATAGTTTTCGCAGCGCACGCCAAATAATGACTATTATAGGCAAATTTTTCTTACCTTGGGTTACATTATAGTAATTTACGTAGGGATCTCAAATTTTTTGAAAATAAAATACCGCCCATTTTACTTGCTGATAACGTAGCTTTCTATAGGTGAAAGAATTTTTAAAATCGGTTTATTAGTTTTTGAGTTTATCCATTACAAACAAACATACAAAAAAACAAATCTTTTCTCTTTTTTATCATATATTAATTTAGTTGAATAGTTAATGAAACAGTAAGTACGTACGGTCGGGAAAACCTGGTACTAGGGGTCCAGATAGTGGCAGAAGGCTGGTTCCCTCACAATAACCGGAATTACCTTACATATTCTAAAATAGACCGGCGTTTAAACATTACGTGAACATGTAAATTTAAAAGTAATAATAATAATAATTTCCTCCTGACCGAATTTCGGTCACGGCGGCCAATCTCACCGGAGATTAGCCAACTACGCAGGAGATATTATACAGCACAAGTGTGTGCGCAAACACAGGTGCTCTCTCTATTCCTTCACTCTCATAGTCCGATGGGACGGCAATCCGACACGACCGGAGAGAGATCAGGCGCAGGACCAACGGCTTTACGTGCTTTCCGAGGCACGGTGTGTATTCACATACACAAAGACAGACCCGAAACAACTATTTGTAGATCATACAAATATTTGTTCCGTGCGGGAATCGAACCCGCGACACGTAGCGCAGCAGTCGATCTCTCAACCACTACGCCAACCGTGCCGTCAAAAATCAATTTAAAAGTATACGTAACTGGGTGAAAGATTAAATGACAATGAATGGAACAATTTTATGAAATCAAAGGTCAGAACAAGGACAAAATATTGTTTAAACTTAACCGTAGTTTATGACACGTTGGCGCAGTGGTTGAGAAACTAATGCGCTTTGTGTCGCGGGTTCGATTCCCGGACGGAACAAATATTTGTATGATAGTTGTGATTTGTATGACAGATAGTTGTTTCGGGTCTGGGTCTTTGTGTATGTGAATATTTGTGTTTGTAAACGCACCCACGATACAGGAATTACATCTAGTGTGGGGCAACGTTTTTATAAAAAAGTAAAACTTATGATTCATAGACATAATATTTAGTTCAAGGTAGGCATTCTACCGACCGAGTACCGGTTCGAATACGGAGAAAGTAAATAAGGCATAATACTTTCACATGACAACATCTCTCATAATATTAGGTATACTTAACTCTATATTAATATACATAAAGTTTGTTTTCAAACGGCTCTAGCGATTTGGTTAAGATTTTTGTATTATAATAAATCACTAGCTTCCGCTCGCGGCTTCGCCCGGGTGTTTTACGAACCCGTACATTTTCGGATAAAAAGTACCCTATGTGCTATTCCAGACTATAATCTATCTCTGTGCCAAATTTCATCCAGTTTCATCCATTCCACTTTCACATTTATAATATTAGTAGGATTAGGTTTTTTTTTTTTTCACAAACTTAATCTCGACCCGGGAATCATATTATGATCCCCATGCTCAGTAGTCCCGGTTTTCTAACTATTCTAAGTGGTAGGCAATCTCGTAGGTATCGTACATCTAAATTCTTCCGATGTCGTTAATAAGTCCCAAAAACGAAATCTTAAGTCTTTGGTCCCGAGTAATGTGGTAACCTATTTCCATGTACCGCGGACCATTTTAAACTCTGGGTAGCAAATGAAAAATTTTCATAAAAAAAAAAAACACCAAAACATTTTGTTCGACCCGAGAATCGAACCCACAATCTCAAGCAGCACGCACTTTACCACTAAACCAATGATACAGTCATACTGGTCCAACGTATTCCAAACTCTAACTGCAGACATTAAAGAATATATTTCCTTTTAATGAGTCTTAGTCTTACTAAAAAAATATGTTCAAACAATTCATCAAAGAAAACTATGCACTAATAGACAGCAGTAAACAACACTTTTGCTTGGCAAGTGCCCCAGTCTTAATTATTTTATATAGTAATCCTGACTAGTACGAATTAACAGACCATTCTAAAAAAAATATCAAAACGATGCATTGACACGAGAGCCCTCGTTTTTTTTGGGGTTACATCACGTTAACCTCGGCATTATTAATAATAACAAGTTTAGTGTTTCTAAAGATTCTGTAATTAATAATATAATATATGTTATAGTGAAAATTCATAACCGGTCAAAAGTAGTTTTGTATGAAAATCGTTGGTTAATAGTGCTTTTGACTGTAAATTTGCAATTAAAAGTTGTTTTCACTGACGTAAGAGCGTCAGTCAAAACTACTTTTGACGGAATCAGTTAACCAAAACTACGTTTAAGCAGTTCCATTAGGCAAAACTACATTTGACTGATACTACAGTTAAAAGTACTATTGACTGATTTTGCTAGATAAAAGTACTTTTGACTGGTTAAGAGTTTCGACTGCAACATATGTAATAACATAATTCGTATGTGTAACAGTAAGTTGTTACGTAAGGTTTGAATTCGAATCTTTCTTGTGAGCACGTGATCATTAACGTTTCGAAGTCATGTTAATCAGAATTTGATTGCATTAACGGTGAAGGTAAACATCGTGAGGGACACCGTGAGAGGGCTCCACCCATAAAGTTTACGTTAGTGTGTGAAGCTGCCAATAAGCACTAGTTCATTGTGTTAGATTAATGCCTCACCTTTCTCATTCTGAGTGGAGGCTCTTGCCCAACTGTAGGACAGTTGTAGGCTGAATGTAATCCGATTGCCTTTTACTGGCAATTAATATAAATTCCGGACTAATACAGAGATTTTTCTGACACATAATCCCAATGACACTATGCCCGACCCGAGGATCGAAACTAAGACGTCTCGCTCAACAGCTGCGCTTGCGACTACTAGACCATTGAGGCAGTTTATCAGTTGATGTGCGCCAGTAACACATTATCCTAAATCGATGGTCATACCATTATACGTTATGCCCAACAGTGGGATAGAAATAGATGTAAATTATTGTAACAATATAGTATTCAATGCAAAGAGTCATGTGAAGATTTGTAGTTTCGAAAAGCGAATAAAATCCATTAAACCATGAAAACGGTAATTGATTAATTATTCTTTATTTCCAGGTTGGCAGCAACCACCTCGTGATGCAGACAGCAAAAAACGTCCTCTACGGCGACTCCAAAAACCTTCAACCATGGGGCCTCATTATTCTACTCCTCTCAAAATCCGTCAAAGCACCAACATACACTCCTCAAATGAAGAAAAACGAAGAAGACACAAGAGTACTAGCAGAACTTACTGAAATGATGAGAACTGGCCATCTTATTCATAGAGGTATAGTCAACGTGCCTTTTGCTAAAAGATCTAAAGACACAGAATCAGCAATTTTCGGTAACAAGATAGCTATACTACTTGGAGACTATCTTTTAGTAACTGCAAATGGTATGTTAGCTAATCTAAGAAATTCAGATGTCTCTTACATAATATCAACTGCTCTTAAAGATCTTTCTGAAGGAGAATTTTTTGGGGAGAGAGATGAACAGAACATGCCTTTGCCTGGTAAACCTAAGACAAGTGGTAAGGATTACGAAATCACTTTTGATACTAATTCCATTGCTGTGGACGATGTAATAGGAAAACCTAGAAAAGAATGGACGGCTAGAACAGTTTACAATGGTGTCAGTCTTTTAGGCAGAGGATGCCAATCTGCTATGGTCCTAGATAGACAGAACCGAGAGACACAGAACCTTGCCTACCAATTTGGTTGTCACGTAGGCTTAGCTTGGCAAGCTGCCACTGAAGTCCAACAGCTAACTTCAGACAGTAAAGAACACTTTTGCTTGGCAAGTGCCCCAGTTTTATTCGCTTTACATAGCAACCCTAACTTGTACCAAATAATAGACCAGTCCAAAAAAGATGTTAAAGATGTAGACTATGAAGATTTGAAGTTTAATATTTTGAAGACTGATGCTGTTGATAAGACTAAGATGCTATATGAAGAACATGCTAAAAAGGCCACAGAATATATTGAGGGAATTGGTCAGAATGAGTCTGTTGATATGATTAAGAAATTGATTAATACATTTTAGGAGGTAGAGACAATAATAGACCTTAACACAATCTTTGCTTAGGTTTAAAATTGCAGTAGACTTTCACAAGGTGTTAGACGAAATCGCGGTAGGCCTTGGAGATCGCGGGACGAGCAAGACATTTATTGCAAAAATCGGTCGCAGAAATCTTTAAATCGAGAGTGGGAGATGAGTGGGTAGGGAGGGTTTTGCCTTGCAAGACAATTACAACTAATCATCATCATCATCATCATTATCATCATCATCAGCCAAAAGACGTTCACTGTTGAACGAAGACCTCTCCCTTAGACCACCACATCGAACGACATTCCGCCACTTGCATCCATCGGTTGCCCGCGTCTTTCACGAGGTTATCGGTAATTATTATTAAATAGTATTACGACTAATAATAATGATGAAAGAAGAAAGAACGAAAAAGCATTTATTCGGTACCAGTGTAACCGAGATCATAAACATTATAAATTAAACAAAGAAAAAATAAATATCCACACACTTAATTTGATGAACATGACTTTCAAAAAGTATTTAGACCTGAGTGAGACATCATAATACTTGTTAACACACATCTAAATAATAAGTCAATAGAAGAAGTAAAGGTGTGGCCTTGTTGCCACATATGAGTGAAATTATGAGTACTGGAGCACAACAAAACATCGAGAGCGTGCAAATAAAAATGTGACGTATTTGCATGGAATATAAGTTTAATTTGCTTCGCATTGGATGTGTGTTGCGAGTCAGTGACAGGCGTCCCGCAGTCTAATTACGTAAAAAAGTGACAGCAACGCGACAGCCAAGCGACAGCAATCTTACTGTCAGCCAATACATTATATGACACAAAAATGACGTTTGACAGAAGCTATCGCGCGTTCTACGCCTGTCGCTATATCGGTAATCAGGCTGCCGATTATAAATAGCAGTAAATGTTGCTTGATAACTTAATTTAACTTATAAATCTCTTAAATGGTCAATATTTAGGAGTAATATTGTTTTTTTTGTATGTTTATTCTGTGAGTAATATTTTTTATTTTACAAAGACATTCTCTCACCAACGATAATAAACATTTTTAACTAAGTTATTGTTTTAAGTACTTATTACTGAAAAGTAATTTTATATAAATAATTTATTCAATATACAAGTTTATTCAATTGTTAATATTGAGTTTTATGAAATATTATCAAGGGGAATTTGAATATGAATCTTGGAAGTTCTGTATAATAAAGACTATTTTTGCATGAACAGTGTTGTTTATTATTTACTAGCTTCCGCTCGCGGCTTCGCCCGCGTGGTTTACGGACTCGTACATTTTCCCAGGATAAAAAGTAGCCTACGTGCTATGCCAGACTATAATCTATCTCTGTGCCATATTTCATCCAGATCCGTTCAGCCATTCTGGCGTGAAAGAGTAACAAAAATCCATCCATCCTCACAAACTTTCACATTTATAATATTAAGTAGGAAGTAGGAATATTAGTAGGATAGGATGTAGTCAAATAAATTGAAGTGGGTAGGCAGTGGCGACATTTTGCGAAGGCCCTATGCAACAGTGCTTTAGGATGAAAAACAGTCAAACAAAACTATATTATAGTTACCAGATATAAGTAAATGAAGATGAAAGTAAGAGATGATTAGCTACCGCACAGACCGATCGATATGCGAGGTTAAGCAGCGATTGCTACGATCAGTTCTTGGATGGGTGACTCTTTACAAGAGACCCCTCCGTGCCTCGGAATGCACCTACGTTTAGATATTATATAAAAATACATAGGTAAGGGCCGAATTCAAACCCGGCCTTTACCTACCACTGACTTTAAAATTCACGTACGGATCAGAATTTGATTATCACTTGCAATACATAGGTATATAATATGGTTGAATTGTTAAGGCAAATATGAACAGCTAAAAATCGATATGATATATTAGTCATTTGAAAGTCTGTACATTTAAATAAATTGTCCTTGCGATTTCCGTGAACACTATCAAAAAAGGCGTTTCATAATAGCACGTCATTATGATTTACGCTATGGTGAAGCTGGTAAGAGACCTGCACACGCCCCAGGCGCTCACCACAAAACCAAGAAAAAAATCTGCGGTTTACACAAATCTCGCAAGCATAATTTAACGGTAAGGGCCGCACAGGTAGGTGTGCGGACCGTTACTAGAGAGAGGGAGGCTGGTAGGTAGGTAAATTGGACACAGGTAGACTCATGAAGCATTTATTTCAGTCCGGCTAGGTCGTGGGTACGTGTTGGCATTAGTATTGGGTATTCATTCCGAGGTAGTAGTGATGGAGTAAAAAGGTACCGCCCGGGTCCACTTCGTGGGGGCGATGCTCCGCCACTCCTTGCTAGCTGCCAGTAGCTGGCAGCCGTTGCAGGGTCAGCTAGGGCGTGTGAGGCGAGGCGGCGGACGCGGCAGCGTGCAGTTTGGGGTGCGGAGTGCACTCACTGATCAGTATCCAGCCGTAGATATGAATCAACCGTAGATAGGAAGCAGCTGGAGACAAGATCCTGGAAGCGTGGACAAGGGTGCGCAGGTTAGCTGTGTAGATCATGTAGCTCGCATGCGATGTGGAAGATCCCCCAGTGGACCCAGGGCGGTGCAGAGGCAGGGAAAGGGAAAGATCTACAAGACTTACTATTTCGTCTATGGTCAACTTAGTAGATTGACCATAGACGGAACGCAACATTACAATATCAGGCCTGGAACAGCTATTTTTTTCTGTACAGGACTCGGCCAGCGATCGACTGCTGCGTAACGTGTCGCGGGTTCCATCCCAACGCGGAACGAATATTTGTATGATGTCCATATGGATATTTGTGTTTGTTAAACGCACCCACGACACAAGAACAATTCCTAGTGGGGGTCCAGTTACACAAAAAAAAAGACAATCAGATAAAAATAATGGTACAATTAAGATGAATATCTAGCACAATCTTGTTAACCTAGAAAATCACTGAAACGCCATAACGACGACAAAACACCAATTTGTACATCCCATACTATAATTAAAGTACGCTTGGTTTGTCAAAACCTTGACCGAGACACAGCTTAGGAAACACAGCTAGATCACTTCACACAAATGGCCAAAGCTTCGTTAGACGTGAGATTAGAGACTCAAGGTTAGGCGCTAATTTTCGTGCGCTTTGACGTAAATCTTGATTAGAGATAGTGTGTAGAAATCATTATTATCAAATCAAATCAAATTTATTTGCTCGAATATGGTATTGTTACAGATGTTGATAGACTTACTAATATATTAGGATGTTTTACTAATATATAATTCTTATATCTTTATATATAGAAATCCCGTGTCACTATGTTCGTTTACGCTAATCTCCGAAGCTGCTAAACCGATTTTAATGAAATTTTGAAAATGAGAGATAGGATAGTTTTTATCCCGAGAAGTCACCCTCAATATTTTTGATTGTAAATTATAGATTTTTCATAGGACAAAGGGAATATAATATATATTCTTCTGTATCTGTGTATGTTACTAAACTCCTCCTAAACGGCTGGATCGATTTTCATGAAACTGTTAGTGTATATTTAATTGGGTCTCTGGGTAGTTAAGATTTACAATTAGACCCGGACTCGTCCTGACAATTACGAACACAACAAAAAAAAAAACATCAGCCAAATCGGTCGAGCCGTTCTCGATTTGATCTTACTTACATGCGGCATTGATTTTTATTTATATATACAATAACCACTAGACCAATGAGACAATCGATATATGTATATACAATATATATGTATATACAATATTCATTAGTGTGGTCTCCTTGTACCATATTTTGTATAGTCATAGTGGAGTTAGGCCCTAAGAGTGAGCTAGCTATTCTCCATACGCTGCGACCAAGTGTTAAGTGCCATTATGTCCGATACGATAATTAAATTATATTTTGCCAAAACAAAACTAGTACATATTTGAACAATGATAGAAAAATATATATATTGGATGAATGAATTGCCGAATTTTTAGGGTTAAATAAAAATAAATAAATTTAGCCCAATACTGTTGAGGAGGAACGAGGTGTGGTGTTCCTCCATTGAAAAGGGAGGATCCTCCTACCAGGCAAGGTGGTTAGCCTGGTGGGCCGAAGCCCGACGATTGATGTCGGACATTCGTATATGTGTTAGAATCGTTGTAAACTCTCATAGTACTATTCCGGGTTTGTTGTTGTAGCTTCCCACTGCTGGACAAGGGCCTCTTCTCAGAAGGAGAAGCTTTAATCCTTAATCCACCACGCTGGCACGGTGCGGGTTGACGGACTACATACACCATCAGGAACTTTATGAGGCCCTCTCAGGTGTGTTTTGATCCGCAAATAATTCCGAAAAGTCAGAGCTGCAGGCCGGGTTTGAGCTCAGACCCTTTCTTAAATACTCAAATGAAACGAATTATACTTAAAGTAAAACAATCAGATCCAGCAAGTCCTCTCTTGTCTGTCCCCCAGCAACGCCCTAAGTCGAGGTTCGAGTCCCACTATGGGACACCCCTAGCAGTGTTGCTTAATATTATTTAATTTGCTCGGCTGGAGGCCCTTCTGGTCTCGCCATTTGCCAGATTAAGCAGTAAAAGCTCCCTGAGTTAGCTGAGAGACAAAAAAAAAAAAAAATTAAAGTGAAGAAATGAAATTATTTATTTTGCAAGTACATCTTTTTAAACAAGATGGCGTCGGCATTTCCCATGACTGTCCGTGAGAAGAAACGCCGAAACAAACTCAGGGGTCAAGGTCTATTTTAAAGTCCAGACAGACTATAGTAGGATTTATGTGAGACAAATGTAGGGTGGAATGACCTTTTGAAAAAAGTGCCATAACTATTTGAGCCGATCTGTCGCAACAGAGGGCAAGCATGGATCAGTCATATCTCTGACCTAGTGGTCGCAAGACTGCTGAGAGTGAGGTCCTGAGTTCGATTCGCGTGTCACTCAAAGTTTTATTGCGTTTATTGCTTCCGGAAGATAGTAAAAGGCTTTCTCTTTATTACAAAGGTCTCAATAACAGCATAGATGAGCTGTAACTGTAAATTAGTACATTCGATGACAAAAGCTTAGCATTTTACCAACTTTTATTAGTGTTTTTTTTTTTTTTTCATGAAACGAGGCCAATTTCGTTTATTTACTCATATTTAAACCAACAGTATATGACACCATTGGTGAAATAATTAAGTGCTTAGCTGTCTGCGCTTCGTGTGGCCGGTTCGATTCCCGCACGAATTTACATGGCCTTCAGACAGTAGTTTCAGATCAGGTGTGTATATGTGATTTGAATTGTGAATGTTTGTGTACAATATTTTTTTTAAAAGAAGAAATTTATATTAGTTACTCGATTTTCAACAAAACAAAACCTCACACACTTCTGCTTATTCTTTTTAGGTTTACAGTCGTAACGGTTGTCTTAACAGTGACATCTATACGCTAAACAAGTAATTAGGTCTAAGATACATTCAGTAACAATACAACCACGACATACTAAGCTTCGTTTGTAAAAGTAGTACTATGTCTAATAGAGGTCGCTGTATGTAATAGTTTCCAATTTTTATGGTAGGTGGCGCTGCTTATTCATTCCTAGATAATACATTTCACATTTAGGATTATTTCTGGTGTAAACAAACTGTCTGGTCTAGTGGTCGCGAGCGTGGCTGCTGAACGTGGTATCCTGGTTTCGAATCCCGGGTCGGGCAGTGTGCAAGATTCTCAATACCAGACTGGACTTTGGAATCGTGCCATATAAAAGGCAATGGACCCCTTCTACATAGTTCAGACGATTATTGTCCGACAATTGGGCAAGAGACTCCACTCAGAGTGAGAAGCTTTAAGCCGTAGCCCACCACGTTAATTTACTGCAGATTGGTGGACTACACACACCATCAAGGCCTTTATGGAACCCTTGCAGTTGTGCAGGTTTCCTCACGATTTCACTTCACCGTTAAGACTATAGTTTAGCTAAAAGTTTTCATACAAAATGCGTTAACATTTTTATCTCACCAAACATTAGCTGATTTTGCCGATATTTTTATATATTATAGACACAAGTAAAAACTAGGTCGTCACGCTTTTGTTTTTTTGATATTGTTTCTCTATTGAGAAATAATTAATCTTCAGAATGCCTTTTTTAACTAAAAATATTCCTTATACTTATCTCGTGATAATTATTAAATTGATCAAAATTTTGAAAACTACAAAACGTTTCGACCTAGTTTATAATCTGGCAGAAAGATAGAGACCAAAATCAAATGAGTTCGTTAAGATTTAGATGCGAGAAATGTTAACGCCCAAACACCTATTTTGCAGGTATTTCAAGACAATTTTGTTAGAAGCCTGTAAGCTAAACGATACTCTTAATAAATGTGATAATTATATTCTGGTCCGCACATGAATTTGAAAATTTAGAGGTGTGGGCCGGGTCTCATTTTAGCGCTTCTTTCATGGAAGACAATTATTCAACCGCTCGGCTATCACTGCCTAATCAACGACCTGAATTAAAAACAAAACAAAAAAATAATTAGTCTACAATGACTCACTTTTCTAGGAAACCGGTGTTTCCGATTACAAATTAAGTTTGAATTTGATACAGATTCATAAATTGGTGTTTAGGCTAGATGACTGCGTCAAAAATAAATTCTGGAATCTTGTTTGGTAAATAGTTAAAAAGTCAGTAAAACTTAATCTTTTGCTTATCTTTGGCGTTTTGCAATTTTTAATTTATCAAAATCACGTAATAACTAGTATGTTAAGGGCAATGAAAAACTATGACGTCACGCTTTTGTATTCCAAACATTTTTAGAACAAAATGTCGTTTTTGACAGTTCATAAAAAGTAACTAGATAACTAGTAGTCATCTACCATATTTTCTAATTTGTAAATGACTTGTAAGAATGTTAATTAGTCCAGTGGTCGGTAGCGTGACTGCTGAGTGTAAGGTCATGGGTTTGGTATCTGGGTTGGGCAGTGTTATTATGTTTTTCTGTACGAAAATACTCAGTAGGAGCACATACTCCTACCGGCTAAACCCACCATCATATGGTGGGCTTTGGGTACTCATAGAAGAGCGTACCCAAGCCCACCACGGTTCCACGCCGTTAAGGGTAATTCACGGAGGGGGTGACTGTTTGACGGCACGGTTGGTGCTGTGATTAAGTGATTAGCTTTCTGCGCTAAGAGTCGCGAGTTCGATTCCCGCACGGAACACATATTTCTATGATCTACAGATAGTTGTTTCGGGTCAGGTTGTGTGTGCATGTGATATGTATGTTTGTAAACTGTACCCACGATACAGGGGAAATCCTAGTGTGGGGTAACGTTTTTTTTTTAAATACATATACAAAAATGACGCTACTCCCTCATGTACGTCCCCGGGGACACTGTAAAGATGTTCCCCCGGAAAATTTAAGTAGGGGAGAGCGGGGTTAAAAGTGCCGGGGGTAAGTTATTCCGATGCAAATATCTAAAAAACAAATAGTGATAGCTATATGTTCGTATTATGTCCGGCGCTTTGGCAACCTAGCGCATATGCGGCGGTCATTTTAGTTGCGCCAGAGACGCGGACCTATTGGCAGTGTGTGTAATGATCCTCTAGCATCACGTGAGTAAATATTTTTTCGTTCATACTTTTTGGTCTCAAGTAAGCATTTTTGGTGTTACGGATATGGGAGTTTTACTAATGTGTTTATAATTTATCCAGAAATATTAATCTATGCAATTTTAACGCTTTGTACAGAATGTTTTTTAGGCATATGATAAAAAGTTAATGTCTTTGAAACGGGGTAAAAAGTGACTTTCAATCGGGGTCAATTGTGCCGCGGCACCACCAACCCCCAACTAATTTTTAATAACCTATATTGTTTTGTTTGATAGAATGAGAACATATAAGAGAAAAACACAAATGGGAACTACTTCCCAGGATCTTCTACAAAGGGCTGCTGAAGCGGTCATTAAGGACGGGCGTAAATTAAAACCACTATACATGAATTAGAAATTTTATCACACAACGCTACAACGGTATGTCAAGAAACTAAAGAATGGACTCACACCTCCGGTTGGATATAAATTAAAACTGGTTTTTATTAAGGAACAAGAGACGTCAATAATTCAGCCTGGTCATCAGCAACACCAGTGCAGTGTTGACTGTATAAATGAAACGAGTTCTTCAGGTATTCAACAATCAATCTATGTAGACTGTGGAAATAAGCCCGCCCCATCAGGTTATCAGCAACTAGAGTTACACCAGTACAGTCCAGAGCTTATCCCTCACTATCATTCTCAAGCAGCTGATCGCATCACTTCTCAAGGAGGTAATGATGCCGGACTTAAATAGACCATTATCTAAAGCACCTCCCCGATTAATTGGAGTTAATACACGACGTACAAGAAAGTCAGCTGTTTTGACGGATACTCCAGAAAAAATGCTTTAGCAGGAGAACAGGCTAATAAAAAGAAAAAGAAAGAAAGTAAAACCACAGAGAAGTGTAAAGGAAATGCGAAAGGAAAAAATGCTAAAGGAACTAAATACAAAAGGAAGAAGACCAAGGACCTTCAAAAGAAGTTCGTCCAAAAGGATGATGAAAGTACAGATGAAGAGAATAGTTCAGAATGGTTTTGGATCCTATGCTGTGACTCTTACTCTAATTCTGCGCTTGGAGATGGATATGATGCAGCGTATGTAAGAATTGAGCACATTTACAATGTGTGGATGATGAAGAAAGCTTAACATTTGTATATGTCATGTATATAAGTTTAGTTTCTAATGTTTTAAGATTTTTTAAGTGTAGGTTCACTGTGTAAACTAATTTGAGAGACTGATTAATAAGATAATAATTATTTAGCTGAACTCAGTTACCTTAAGTATTGGGAGAAAATTTGATTAATCATAGTATCATAGTCTGTAAAAGGTAATTTTTTAATAACTCTGTCTAACAGATCTCATTTATATTAAAATTAAGTAAAAATTATTAATGTAGAAGATACTTTCAGTATCAGATAGTAAGAAGAGTAACAGGTTGTTGTTTTTTTCACTGATGCTTCGTTTAAAAACTGCTAAAGTTGATAAAATGTTGATGTTTTTATAAATTAAATTTCGAATGAATATACACCTATCCAATGTTATGTTTTTTTATTCCAATATCCATTTTAATCCGTGTAAAAGACCAAACATTATGAACGGCACAACCAACCTCAGCTGCGGCACAACTTGCCCCAACGTGGGGTCAGTAGTGCCTTACGATCGCTGTTTAAAAATATAATTCTCTATATAAAACCGTTCAAAAAACACAAAAACTGGGTAGAAATTTAAAATCTAGATTAAATTTTACCTAAGATAGACTAGAACTATTAACCGTAGCATTCGTCTTACCCGATTTATCTAGGGATCTGTCAAAATCGGCACTTTCAGCCCCGCTCTCCCCTATACCTACAACACATATGTATGTTCATCCCATAACACTTCTCAACATAGGTATTTTTAGATATCAAAAATAATAGACTACCCTGTCCTCCCTGCTGAGCGAGAGATCCTGGTTTCGATTCCCGGGTCGGGCAAAGTGTTATTGGGTATTTCTGTATGGAAATTCTCAGTAGCAGCACGGAGTCTGGAACTGTGCCCGGTAGATAGCAATAGACTCGCCCCCTATTACATGGGACTCACGAAATGTGGGTGTAAAATAGTACACCTCTGCCTAACCCTTCGGGGAATACAGGCGTGATGGTATATACGTACCATTACCCTTCTCAACATATTTTTAAACATCGAAAAATAATATATAATTATAAATAACAACTAATTATTAATTAACGTGTTGCTATAAAAATATTTAACGGCTTCTATCTTAGAATTATATCAATAACATAATTAAACTAACGACGCCCCCCGGGTGTGTTTGTCTTTTGATATAAATATCGTGTTATTATAGATTATTATCAAATAAAAATATAGCCGTTTTCATTTCCTTTAAGACTTTTAGTGGATGCGGAAGAATTATAAATTTTAGATATTGACACCTTACCTAGGCCAATGGTGATCAGATTGCGATAGGTCCGATTCCCAGCTCATCATCATCATCATCATCAGCCAGAAGACGTCCACTGCTGAACGAAGGCCTCCCTCAAGGGGGGGTTTGCCATAATCCCCACGCTTGGCAGGCGGCTTGGGGATCGCAGTGGCTCACCGATTAGTGAGAGGACGCTGCTGCCCGTCCTCCGGTGTCTGGCCGCAGTTTTAAGACGTACCCAGGTCAAGACGTACCCAGCTCAAGCAAAGTGTTATTGGGATTTTCTGGAATTCTCAATAGCAGCTCGGAGTTCGGATATGTGCCCGCCAGATGGCAATTGATTCGCCCCCTATTCAATGGGGTATCGGCGAAGTGAGGGTGTAGTACCTATATTTCTACCTAACTCCTCAGGGAATACAGGCGTGATGCTATGTTATGTTATAATAATAATAACGATGTTTTAAAAGTTTTTAATTAAAAAAATTTATATCGATCGATACCAAATTTACGCATTTTCTTCATAAATCGTTATCCTACTATCCTACTTCCTATAATATTATAAATGTGAAAGTTTGTGAGTATGGATGGATCTTTGTTACTCTTTCACGCCGGAACGGCTGAACGGATCTGGATGAAATTTGGTACAGAGATAGGTTATAGTCTGGAATAACACATAGGCCGCGTGGTTTACGGGTTCGTAAACCACGCGGGCGAAGCCGCGAGCGGAAGCTAGTTGTTATATAAAAATAATATACATAGGTAAGTACATCGTTTTAACTGTACATTATACATTATGCAGTGGACATAAAGTTCAATTTGCAATATAAAAGCCTACACTGAAAGAGTGCGTTGCTTCGCAAATCGACTTGAGACTACGTTGAGAATTAACTCTTATTTGTTTACTAGCTTCCGCCCGCGGGATTGCCCACGTGGTTTACGAACCCGTACATTTTCCCGGGATAAAAAGATACCTATGTGCTATTCCAGACTATTATCTATCTCTGTGCCAAATTTCATCCTGATCCTTTTAGCCGTTCTGGCGTGATTGAGTAACAAATATCCATCCATCCATCCATCCATCCATCCTCACAAACTTTGAAATTTATAATATTAGTAGGATTAGTAGGATATTAGTAAGATAGTAGGATTAGTAGGATATTAGGATAGGATAGGATTTGTAAAGGACTGCCAACAAAGGTCATATATCGGTGTAATACTTAATACAAGCTTGACGATGACCAAATGTATCGAGCAGGAACAAATTTAACAACAATTACTAATAAAAGTTACATCATGCGCATGCGCATGCAAGTTATCTAATAATAATAATAAGCCGTAAATTGTAGTAATTAGAAACAGTTCTGGCTATTGCTTTAGCGTAGGGTTGCCATCTCTGAAAACCCAGACATTTCTATATATTTTTTAAACTTACCCAAAATGATTGTAATTTTAGTTTAAATTTGTATTCTAAAAATAAGAAAGTAATCAGCTTTCTATAATTCTCTCTTTCTTTATTTATTGCATAATTATACTCTTCTTACAAACAAAATTCTTGTAAACTTCTATCTTAAAAAAAAATACTCTTCCGATGACCGGTGCGGAAAAGAGCGCGGAGAATTTTAAAACTCGAACTGCAAACGAAACCCCGCCCCGACGCTCGCTCTCCAAAATAGGCCAAACCGGGGAAACCCGGACAGATGGCAACCCTACTTTACTGTGACCAGTTGGCGAACAGAGCGTAATATATGTATATTATTGATGAAAATATGTTTGTGTTATTACATGCTCCATAAAATCCTAGGGTTGCAACCTCATCATCATACTGAAAAAATAATGAAATTAAAATACGAATGTGTGAAATTACCCGAATGAAATAACAATATTCATGATTATTGCTCGAGCATACCACTCATAGATGAACAACAAAATCCTAGGTATTAGGTAGGTTATATAGTCTAAAAACTTGTTTACTAGATACGTGCCTTATCACGGTTACGCTTACACTTACAGATGTATGAACACGATATAAAATTAAACCCCAGGGGGCGTGAAATAGGGGTTCATATTTTGTATGAACTAAAAACTAAATAATAATATGTATAATAGGTACCTATTGGCTCTTTAAGTTTATGATAATGTAATATAAATAGTACCAGTCTTATATCCAAGCGTAGTCGCGTCGGGGGACCGCTAAATAAATAAAATAAAATGTAAAGTTTCTTTTTATCATAGTATTTGTTTTATATCATATTATATTTATTTAATATTTTATTTAACACCCTGCCTTTATTGCGTTGGGGGTAAAAATATGTATTTCTACGCGAACACAACGCGGGCACGTGAAATCTTTTTTTAATTTCAGACAGTTTCATAATAACAATCATTTTTTTTTTTTTTTCACTTATAATGTTTGAACAAAAACAACAAAAATTATTTTGAATAGAAATAAGAATAATTAACACAAATACATCGACGATAGAAAAAAATAAATAAGGCGCAAATCAGCCATTTGACAGGGATGAGTCCTAACAGCTGATGTCATTTAAATATCTATTGTATTGTTGGTGAAGATAACCATTAAAACTTTTTCATTTAAACATCCTATCCTATCCTAATAATATTATAAATGTGAAACTTTGTGAGGATGGATGGATGGATCTTTGTTACACCCTCAATCTTGCCGGTCTCTTCTCCATAGGACCAACCCACTTTTGGAATCGCGCAACTAGAATCTTATCGTTTTAAAAGCGCCCGTTAAGACCCAGTTGAAATAAAAACATTTGACTTTGACTTTGTCTCTCACGCCAGAACGGCTGAACCGATTTGGATGAAATTTGGAACAGAGATAGATTATAGTCTGGAATAGCACATAGGCTACACTTTATCCCGGGAAAACGCGGGCGGAGCCGCGGGTAGATGCTAGTAGGTTATATAGAAACAGAAATAATCTTTATTTTGCGTGAAATATGGTGGATTTACAGATTTTCGTATTTTCTAATTTGTTTCACATATTTCGCCTACTTAATTCGGCATGCAAAATGTAATTGAAGTAGACATAGGTAAGTCTTGCCAATTTTAAAATCTAACTTTTGAAATAATTACGGTAATACCTGGAAATTAATAAATATGAAGCCAATGCTATGAAATTATTAAATAACATAAAATGGAATGACAGATATAAATTTAAAACATAATTATTTATTTTTTATTTTTTTAAACAAATATTCACGTACACAAAAACCCAGACCCAAAACTATTATCTGCAGATCATACAAATATTTGTTCCGTGCGGGAATCGAACCCGCGACACGTAGCGCAGCAGTCAATCTCTCAACCACTGCGCCAACCGTGCCGTCAAAAATAACACAAACATCCATTTAATTTATAAGACACAATTTCTTCGAACCTATTTAGAAAGCGTTTTTACTGAGAAGAGCCATGAAACACTACGGTAACTTCCTTAAACAATGAAATGAGGCCATGAGAACCATAGTGGCCTAATTAAATTTTTTACAATATTGAGTTTATGATTTCTTACAGTTGAAATTGATTGAATTAACTGTAAGAAATCATAAACTCAATATTGTAAAAAATTTAGTTAGGCCACTATGGCTCTCATGGCCTCAGATGTTTGTTCTTTAATCTCATCTGTTTAGAATGGAAGCCGATCCAAACATAGTTAGGCAAAAACCAGTTGATAACCAATGGAAATAGAGACATTTCACATCGTAATCTTTATTTCACGAACAATTAATAAATGTGTTACAAACACACTGCGGTTTCGCAGGGTTAATATAGCATCACGCCTGTATATCCCAAAGGATTAAGTAGAGGTATATTAATGTACCGATATCCACATTTCGCCAATGCCGTTATTAAGACCCTTGTTAGAGACGAGACTATCACCACCTATCGGGAACAATTCCAAAGTCTGCTACTGAGAATATCTATACAGAATAACCTAATAACACTTTTCCGACCCAGGAATCAAACTCAGGAACTAAAACTCAGCACTAACGTCGTTCGATCGAGAGTACATACTGTCTGCTCAATGCTCATACAAAATAATTTAATAAACATGTTAATATTTATCATTAAGGACATCTCTAAAAACATATTAATTATGACACAAATTAATATTTTTTATAATAATTACGATATTATATCAATAATAACGTAAAGAGCATCCTGTTTAGATCCAAAGTTATTTTTAGTTAATACAGTTTCGAATTATTACGTAATATTAAGGAAAGATTGTTAATTATAAAAACAAACGAGTAGCACTTAAATTAAACGTAGAAAATCGCATGCGCGTATATCTTTTGCCAGCGGGGTGCACAGTTTTTAGACAGGGTAGGCAGAAAATTTTAAAAGCTTACTTACCAAAAATACCTACTGCATGTTGATATGTCTGGTGGGTATGGTGGTTCGTCGTCTTGTCGATTAAATAATGATGTATATGATTTGCCACCTCAAATATTTTATAATAAATATTTATCTGAGTTATGTAGGGCAGGCAGTGTCTTTTTGTCTTTATGAACCGCACGCCGCTGCCTTTTGCATAGGGGCTCGTAGCTACCTATCTACCACACAGATCAGTTAATCTGCAAGGTTAAGCAGCGCGTATTGGGGTCACTCCTTGGATGGGTGAACGTTTTTCATACATCGAGACAATTTCGTATTTCGGAAACCAAGTTAAGTAGTTTATCTTGGGTGTCATACGAATACCTATGACAGTCGTTACAGGTGTCAGCAACCCAAAAAGTCTAACAACCAGTCTAACCTTAGAATATCAGTGTCTCACAGTAATTGGGACACAGAGGTCAGATGGCAGTCGCTCCGTTTAAAATACTGATATTAATCCGTAACTTTTAATAACCTTGCCCCACGGTAGGATTTCTCCTGAATCGTGGGTACAGTTTACAAACATACATGTCACATGTACACACAACCAGACCCGAAACAACTGTCATCATACAAATATTTGAACCCGCGACACGTAGCGCAGAAAGCTAATCCCTTAGTCACTGCGCCAACCGTATCGTCGTGTTGGGAAAAGGATGTCGACGATAAAAAAAAATTACCAACTTACCAAAATCACCTAGTCATTGTTGACGTCTAACTAAATCAATTTCGTTCACAACTAAATGACTAATCACTGTTCAATAGTCCATTTTGCTCTTGTTCTATTTATCTACTATAATAAATTCAAGGCAGGAGTCTCTTCTCAGAAAGCGGGTTGGCGGATTACACACACCATCAAGAACTTTCTTGAGCCCTCTCAGGTGTACAGGTTTCCTCACGATGTTTTATTTCACCGTAAACGCAAATGATAATCAAGATCTGATCCGTACATGATTCCGAAAGGCACGGGCCGGGTTTGTACTCCGACCCTCCTGCATGAAAGGCAAGCGTTCAACCTATTGGCTATCACTGCTTTTTATTATAACAGATTTTTTTGTCCAGCAATGAAATGAAATGTAATTATTTACTTTGCAATTAGGATTTTTCAATCACTTTTACACGTCTTTTTTAAACTAGATGGCGTCGGCATTTCCTATGATTATCCCTGAGAAGAAACGCCGAAACAAACTCAGGAGTCAAAAACAAACTCAGGGATCAACAGTTGTTACATACAGGGTTGTTGAGACTGAGATTTTCGTTGTTCGATCCCTGGGTCGGGCGAAATTATATTGAGTTTTTCTGTATGGAAATTCTCAATAGCACAGTTTGAAATTGCCCCCGTCTTGCCCCCAATTACATGAGACTCAATATATCGGTGACAAGTGACTGTACGATACACACGTCATTATCTAATGCACTCAGTTGCATTTTAAAAGATCAAGGATTATTATTTACATTGCATTTCAAAATAGCGATAAAAATCTGGCGATATATCTCTGGCTGAAGTTAGTCCGGGAAGTCTATTAAAAAGTATGCAAACAATTTTATTCTAGATCTTACATCCTCTAGAAGGTGTGGACTTGGTGACAAGAGGTAGCGAGGCAGCCGCCATGATGAATTCGACCTAGACTCGGGTAGGTACCTACCGGAGTCTTTAAATGTCGTGTGCCAGGAATTAAACTGCAATTATAATCTTAAATTCTGTATTGATCGCAACGAGCGAACCCAACCAAATACTCGTTCTTTTTTTACTCACCAGTATTCATAGCTAAGACCGTATCTTGTTGTATAAAACATCTCGAGTACTATAGGGTATGAGAATTATTCAAAGTCAAATTTAATTTTTTTTTATTTCAATTAGGCCTTTGCAGGCACTTTTAAAAAGTCGAGACTCTAGGGGCAATCACATCTGACCTCCACCACCGAATTACTGGGAGACACTGATACTCTAAGATTAGACTAGTTGTCAGAATTTTTGAGTTGCTGACATCCCTAACGACTATCATAGGTATTCGTATGACACCCGGGACAAACTCCCCAATATAAAGGAGGGCTGTCAAAAAATACAATTTTTGTATTGTATAATTGACGCCAGGATAGATATTTCAATATTATATCATCTATAGTCGCTTCGTGAAAAATACTGATATTCAGCCGCATTCTGGTTAGACTGAGATGCGACCCCAATGAAGTCGGGAAAAGGCTAGGCGGATTATGATTTTATATTGTTAATTATTCGCATAGAAAAAGACTTTCTCTCTTTTATATCTGCTAGCGAACTTCAAAAGTGAGTTTTAGAGGAAACAGTGATTGAAATCTTGACCAACTTAATACATAGTGTCTGCGGATACATAAAAATAAATGATCATTAAAAAAAAAATTTTAATCAACACCTTTCTAAAAATAAGCGTCTGAATTTCGCTACGTGTATACATATTTTTAACGCTGACAGTACATGTCTACGAAGTGCTACGCTTTCTGCTACGTCATATTTTGGCTACGATTAGCTCTACGTAATTAAATTGTCTTGGATATTTTTAGAACCTATTACTAATTATGGTCAAAAAAACGTTTCTCTTCACAAAGGGCCTATATCTAAATGCGATTTCCCTCGGCCACGATCACGGTCAAAAATGTATGAAAATAAGGTGCGCGCGCATTTGAGTGATCTTTAAAAAACGAGTGAACAGTTTTCATACTATTGATGATCGATAGCTAACCATTTAACATTCCAGCGGGTGCACTAAAAGAGACTCCAGAGTGTCTGAGAGGTATTCAGTCTCTTTATGAACTTTATTGATGATTTTCAGTAGGTACCGTTTTTTTTTTTTGCGTAATTACATAGGTGCAAAAATCATGCCTCAAAACTAAGTATGGCTTTCTGCTCAAAATGCTATTCCAGATACATGTCTGGACTTTAAAAAAGAAACCTTTGAGTTTGTTTCGGCGTCTCTTCTCAGAGGCAGTCAGTAGAAAACGCCGGCGCCATCTAGATCTAAAAAAGAGTAGTGAAAGCTTCCTATTAGGAATTATTTAAAGAAAGTTTATAATTATTTCATTATTATCATGTGCCACATGTTTGGCGGAGCATCACTTGAGAACGGCTCGACCGATTTGGTTGGTATTTTGATGAATCAATCATTTTCTTCATTAGTAAATCGCACCCGAAGCCGGGGCGGGTCGCTTGTCTTTATATGTGTATAATTATTCTGTATGTGTATATGTCACTGAAGTCCTCCTAAACGGCTGGACCGATTTTGATGAAATTTTTTATGTATGTTTGAATGGCTCGCTGAATGGTTTAGATTCACAATTGGACCCGGTAGGTGGAGGTGCGATCGAGTTCTAGGACAGGTAGCAATAATAAGGCAGAATAATAATAGTTTCATGTACCTAATAGGGAGCGAGCCTATTGCCATCTACCGGGCACGGTTCGAGACTCCGTACTGCTACTGAGATTTTCCATACAAGAACAATTTTCCCGACCCGGGTCGAACCCAGGACGTCACGTTTTGCTGTCACGCTAGCTACGACTAGACTAACGAGGCAGTAAAATGATATGTATAATAAAAATAATTTAAAAATTTAAGTAAATCGCTCAGTAACCCGCTCCGCTAGCCACAGCGCCCTCAATGCTCCGCTTCTCGACTCTACACCCCCTATATAAACGTAACAGTAAGCTGCCACCGGACAGTATTGTCGCACCCTGTGTATGAGTTGTTACTTGAAATAAAAAAATAAGAAAAAAAGTGCCAGTGCTTTTAAATTAACGTAAGTAAAGGTTTTATTATATTATTAGTATTTAGGTATAGTATATAGAATATTATTTATAGATAAAAGGCTTGTTTTATTTATATAAAGAGGTTTCTATATTAAAAGAAAATTAACGATTTTTTAAAATACATTTTTACTATTTTATTTTTATTTATACTATTTCAAAAAAAGAATGCCGTTTGAGTTTCATGTTGTTTCAAAATAAATGGAATATCTAATTCATAATGATTATTTTTCTAAAATTATTACAAGAAAGGACCGAATTCGGGTTTAAATATGCTTATCGAAAATATTTTATAACTGTATGGGATTTTTCCTTTGTTAAATTATATCAAAACTTTTCGTAATGTTATACGTTTTCTTAATACCTATGTGATAAAGTAGACTATAAAAATAATTTTAAATATCTTGAATTTTAATAATGTATTAATGCAATTTAATAAAGTATTAATTTTAATATTTACCTTTTTGGAAATGAGTTTTAACTTCTCATATTTTAACGTCAAAATTCCAAAAAACAAATAAATTATTTACCGATTTAATTTTCAATATTATTTAATTTATCCCGGACATTAACAACATAAGAATTGTTTAAAACTCTAAATAAGTTAAATATAAGTTAATAGGTTATGGTTAAAAAAAAACAAAAGTATACAGACTTGTCAGTTTAGGTTAAATTGTCCAATAATATCGAGATAACCATTACCATTACCGATACCATTTTATTAAATAAAGAATTTAAACCTTTTTAAAATAACCTGACTTTGAATATTGAGCTGAAATTTTAATAATGATGTCTTAAAGTCTATCGCTCTCATTAACCAACATCTTCCTAATGTTTAGGAACAATTAACAGATTTTTCAAACGTTCCTCCGGATTTTTCAAAAATTCCTATGTCAATTTGAGTTTTGACAAACAATTGTATTATTAAAAACATAAATATTTAAAATACTTAAATATCTCTTGTAGGTATCTTCAATCTTATTTTTTTACACTATAAGCATATTGTACGCATACTTTAAACTTACAATGTTACGGAATTCTAATCAAAATTAGTCTCAAAACTTGAAGCCTTAATTGTTAGTTTTACGTCTATTTTTACCACATACGGTTTTATAATGGACTATATTCCGCGCGCGGCTTCGCCCGCGTGGTTCACGAACCCGTACATTTTTCCGGGATAAAAAGTAGCCTATGTGCTATTCCAGACTATAATCTATCTCTGTGCCAAATTTCATCCAGATCCGTTCAGCGGTTCTGGCGTGAAAGAGTAACAAAGATCCATCTATCCATCCATCCTCACAAACTTTCGCATTTATAATATTAGTAGGATAGGATAGGATTTATAATATTAGTAGGATAAGTAGGATAGGATAGGATAGGAAGTAGGATAGGATTTGTTTTGAAGAAACCTTCTGTGAGAGTTTGGAATTGGTTGGTTATAAGGAGCTTATGTAGCCTACTAGTTTCTTTGGGCATCCTTTCCACCCTGGATAGTCACTTCGTAATACAAATATTTCAGTCTAATCTTTCAACCATGAATGGAGCAAACATTTCTCTCTGAGATATACTTAACATTTAGACCAATTAAAGCGTTAGCAGTACTGACTTAAAACAGGAATATATAATGACCCCTAAAATGGAATCGCAAAATGTATCACAAATTTAAATATCGAAAAAGGAAAAGAAAGTACAATTACAAATACACTTAATAATAAAGCATAATAATTATCACGTGCATGACAATTATTATTATTATAGCATAATAATTGTCATGCACATGAAAATTATAGTATATAATGTACTTACATTAATTGTAATAATGGCTCGTAGCTAAATCGGTAATACGCAAATCGATCAATTTGCGAGGTTAAGCTGAACTTGCCGCGGTCATTTTTTCGATGGGTGACTGTGAAGTGTGGCTGAGTATTAGAAAATTGACAACAGCAGCCCGGAGTTTGGAAATTATGCCCTGTGTATGACAAAAGGCTCGCCCACTTGAGACTTAACGGCATTACCGAAATGTGAGTGTACAATACATCTCTGCCTTTCCCTGGGTATACAAGCGTGATGCTATGTAAAGATAAAGATATTTTTATTGTGTTTCAAAATACATAGACATGCATAATGGGTGTAAAGTCTTAGGACTAGTTCCAACATGTTTTGCCGTATCGGTGTACAAAACAGGCAAAAGTGTCATGCCGGGACGTGGATATATCAAATATTTGAAAGGAGAATTAAAAGAAAATAATTATGATTAAACTTAAAAATAATAATAAGAATTACAAATACTTATAATTTATCATTTAAGAAGTCCATTACATTAAAATTTTTCAATCAACAGCATTTAAATTTTTATCTTAAACTAATTTCGTACTTCGTACGCGTGGAATTTAGAATCTAATAATTTCCTGCGGTAAAATGGAGCCTATATTTTAAATTAGACCTCTAGCAATACATCGGTGAAAACTGCATTCAATTCCATGCAGTAGTTTTTGCGTGATGCGCGTACAAACATACAGACAGACAAACATTCTAAAAACTGTTGTTTTGGCTTCTGTCGCTATAGTAAAGATCCCCCATATTAGATTTTCTCCAATATCTATAATCTACAGACATCGGCCTGTTGTAATTTTATTATATGTACATATAAATTTGTATTTCGTTGTTGGTACCCCTTCGGGATTTTGTTTTATTCAAATACAAATATATTTTTATTCATGTAAACTATTTACAGGCACTTATGAATAGTCAGGCTCTAGTTGCCACATTCCAAAGTGTTAATTTCCAATGGAGAAGAACGGGCAAGAAACTCCATGGTTACTCTTTTTAACTCGGAATTAAATATACAATATTAATTTATACATTGATCTCGAACAATAATTATGTGAGTACAATGTAGCTTAAAAGAGTCTAACTTATGTAAGTCTGAAACTCAAGTCTGATAGTTATGAAGAATATATTTACTTTTTAAATTATAAATTAATGGAGCCATATATGGATATTATAGTTTTGTGTAGTAACGTTGTCTTAGTGCAAACAAAATGCAATGTAAAGTATTAATATTCAATTCAATTCAATTAAACTGTAATCACTTCTAGGTTAATTATTTTAGGAAGTATAATATGTATCTGGGCATCAAGATAACATTATGACTAAATTGATGTCCGTGACATAAAGCCGGTCACTCAAGGTCAAGGTCGGAGACAGATCCTGTGAACCTTAAGCATCAAACAATAAGAGTTATTTATGAATGGACGTATATGATATGGTGACATGGGCCGCGCTGCCCACAGTCGAGTTCAACGGGCAACTCTCATTTGTTTCTCTCATTTAAAAAATCATTGCCCCACACTAGGAATAATTCCTGTATCGTGGGTGCGTTTACAAACACAAATATTCACATGGACATACACCCAAACCCGAAACAACTATCTGTAGTTCATACAGATATTTGCTCCGTGTGGAAATCGAACCCGCGACACCGCAACCACTACGACAACCGCGTCGTCACTTTCTCAATTTCGTAACTACTTTCGTTTTTTAACTTATGTTTCCCCACTGTTGGGCATAAGTCTCCCCCATAGCTTTCCTTTCGTCTGTCTGTGTTGCCTTCTCTGGCCATTTTTCTGTGAACCCATTTATATAATTATTTTCATAGAAGGCAACATTTTGTTTTTAAAACGTTGCCCCACTCTAGTATTTCTCCTGTATCGTGGGTACAGTTTACAAACATACATGTCACATGCACACACAACCAGAACCAAAACAATTATCTGTAGATCATACAAATATTTGTTCCGTGCGGGGATCGAACCCGCGACACGTAGCACAGAAAGCTTAATGGCTTAAGAAAGCCACTGCGCCAACCGTGTCGTAAAATTTTACACTTAATCTTCTCCTAAAGGCCCATTTTTATTGGGCGATGGGTAACGCACGCGGGTGCGGGAGATTTCCTATAGAATCTAACCCGCGACCCGTAGCGCAGAGAGCCAAGAAGTTCTCCACTGCTCCAATCATGCCTCGTAATCTTAACTTGAGCTCTGATCCAGCTTATCCTAAAGCCCTAAGCTGAAGCATCAGTCCCACTAGGGGGCGCCCTTCGCTGCTAGTTTATAGTTTTAATTGCTTAGCTAGGACCTTCACCCCGCCTTGTTTTCCGGGACTCCATGTGCGCAAACCAAGAGGCTGATTCTGAAAAAATATACATGTGCAGCCTTTTTTAAATTTCGTGGTACAAACGAAAATACAGACCAAAATACTAAATCCTTCCTACTAATATTATATTATAATATTATAAATGCGAAAGTTTGTGAGGATGGATGGATGGATCTTTGTTACTCTTTTACGCCAGAACGGCTGAACGGATCTGGATGAAATTTGGCACAGTGATAGATTATAGTCAGGAATAGCACATAAGCTTTTTTTCTGCTCGCGGCTTCACCCGCGTGGCTTACGAACCCGTACCTATTTCCGGGATAAAAAGTATAAGTAAGTAAATATTAGTAGGATAGGATAGGATTAATTAACAAACAACTTTAACTTTTCACTAATATAATGAGTATTTTTTTTATTGTTATGGCACTATAATGCAGCTGGCTTTAAGTAAAATATCTGACAGAAGCAAAAAAAAAACCTCACTTCCAAATTTAAAAACTGTTTAAAGATACCAGACCTTAGATAAACCCTTTATTTGGACTAAGTGACCCGTTTCTATCGTGAAAATATTAATAAATGGCCTTTTCATTAACTTTTCTAAAGGTTTGGGTAGGTCGTGAATATTAGGTGGTAGGGTTGGTAGAAATTCCGTCATATATAATCTATAGATATAAATATATATATATATATATATATATATATATATATTTGTATACAAATAAATGTATGTGTGTATGTTCCCTGTGAACTCCAAAACGGCTGGAGCGATTTTAATGAAATTTTTAAGTAATCTTCAGAGTAACCCAGCGGGTGATTCTGTAAAATTTGGTAGCAACGATTTTTTTTCGGTTTTTTGGTAATTTTTTGTGCTACCCATGCGAATCCGGGGACAGTCGCTAGTTTATTATAAAGTATATAATTAATAATATCAAAAAAATATTGCCAACATTCCATAACCCACGCCAAACGGGAGTAAAATTTGTTGAGAATATTGTAATAGTTGTAGAACATAGTAACGACGAATTAAAAATAAAAATTCCTTTTTGTGCATAAAATGTTTAAAAAAAGGGGATTATCACTCAGTAAATTTAATTGGCAAAAATTTGTCAACTGATAATGCACGTTTTTTAAGACATTTTATGATAAGATATAAAAAAAGAGTTCAGTTTGTCCTTGGCTTCTCACCCACCACCAGGGCAAAACATTGTCTACGCCATAGCATCACGCCTCTATTCCCCGAAGGGTTTGGCAGAGGTGTATTATTGTTCACCCACATTTCGCCGATGCCGTTATCAAGTGCCATATAATAGTGGGCGAGCCTATTGCCATCCATCGGCCACAGTTCCAGACACCGTGCTGCTACTGAGAATTTCCATACAGATAAACTCAATAACACATTGCCCGATCCGGGAATCGAACCTAGGGCCTCACGCTTGCGACCACTACTCCAATGAGGCGTCTACGTCAATAATTACTGTTTACATTGTTGGCAATACAGCCGATGTGTCACTGTCATCTGACTTTACTCAATACTATTTTTATAACTTTTCTATATCATGTGCGCCATTCGTCTATTTTTAAGAATGATATTTTTATTTATTTTATATCATACGAAAGTAATGATAGCCTAGCGGTTGAACGTTTGCCTTCCATGCAGGAGGGTGTCAGTTCCAAACCAGCCCGCACCTCTGACCTTTTGAAATTCATGTGCGGATCAGAATTTGAGACATCTGGCTTGTTAGAGGCATACATTGCAATTTGCTGAGTCGAAGATAATGAGTACCTAAGATGTGTTGCTCTAGTTGTACACCCCAGGTTTACCAGTACATCAGACTGTTCCTATTTCAAATAAATGAAATTTTTTTGTAACCTACAAGCACATTAAAACATGCCAGTATCGACTTGTCGTTACTAGGGCTTCATAAACGTCTGGCTATACGGGATTAGCGTATTATGCGGTGCGGTGACGTTAACAACACCGAATTCGTTATTTGAAATTATCGTTCGCTTTTTTTTTTTGAAGAAAATTGTGTTTTTAATTTTGTACCAAGAAGGTTTATTGTGACAAAATAGCCACTGTTTCTTCATTTTTCTTTTGCGCTTTAAGGCAAGCTACATAGCTATTGCGCAGATCAGTTGATGTATGAGGTTAAGTAGTACCTGCTGGGGTCAATCTATGGATGTCAATCATTCTTCACCATACACTACCTTGGAAAGCACGTTAAGCAGTTGGTCCCGGGTGTCATATAAGTCTCAGCACTAAATCAGAGGCCCTAGTGTAAGTTTCTTTCGACAAACTTGATTTAACGCATCGAACGCGTTCGGCGCTCCGATCGGTCCATTTCGTGCTCTGCACCAATCGAAGCTCCGAACGCGTTCGATGCGTTAAATCGAATTTGTCAAAAGAAACTTACACTAGGGCCTCTGACTACCGGTTTAAAATTTGAGTATCAGTGTGTCCTAGTTATTGGGTGGCGGAGGTCAGATGGCAGTCGCTCCGTATAAAGTACCTACTGAAATTCAGCTGCATTTAGTTAGACGGGGAGCCGCCCGCAATATAGTTAGAAAAAGGGATAGAACGTTTTTTTAACATGTAGGTACCAAAACTAATGCTGCTTGTAGACTAAAAATAATTTTACGGATGTTTTAAAAGCAAAACCTTTATATCTGTTTCAAACGAATAAAAGAGATAGATTCTCCTTAACGTGTACATATTAATATTATTTTTTTATTGTTACAGGTACCTACTCACAGATATCTATAACCAACAGATAAAATGGAGCACGCGGAGTTCCGAGTAAAAGGTAAAAAATATATTTTGTTCTTTCTGGAAAGTCTTTATTATATATTAACTACTAACTTCTACTAGCCCGCGTGGTTTACGAACCTGTACATTTTCCGGGATAAAAAGTAGCCTATGTGCTGTTCCAGACTATAATCTATCTCTGTGCCAAATCTCATCCAGATCCGTTCAGCTGTTCTGACGTGAAAGAGTAACAAAGATCCATCCATCCATCCATCCTCACAAACTTTCACATTTATAATATTAAGTAGGAAGTAGGATATTAGTAGGATAGGATAGGATATATATACTATTTACTAACTACTTATGCTAATGTATTAATTAAACATCATAAAAAACAAAAAATGAAAACCTATCCTAAACGAATACTTAGGCGTCAAAGTACTCCTCCGCATCGCTGTCAACTGGTAGCGTGCTCAGAAGACTGGCACCATTACCACGTTGAATGGCAATGCTTATTCTTTGACCAAAGAACAGGCCAGCCCTCTGGTCACGTGTACTGTCGACCAGGCGTTTTTTATTTCATCCTTGTGCTGATTACGTCGCATTTAGTTAGACTGGGAGCCGACCTCAACATAGATGGATATCCTAGGCAGATCATGGTCTTTTTAACTTTGCATTCTATGATTGAAGCCATTCTAGGCAGTCCGATTTCGGCCCTATCCCGTACCTCTGACTTTCCGAATTCATGTGCGGAATAAAATTTGATAATCATTTGCGTTAATGGTGAAGGAAAACATCGTGAGGGTACCTGCACACCTGAGACTTCTCCACGAAGTTCTCTATGGTGTGTTTAGTCCGCCATGTTACCAGGCTAACGTGGTTAAGAGCGAAATCTATTCGTTTTTATAGGTTATACAAATATTTGTTTTGTCTAGGAATCGAAGTCGCGACACCAATCGCAGAAAGTCGATCGCTTAGTTATTTTCTTCCGAGAATCTAGCATTCATATTCAGTCAAGTCATTCTATATAAGGATCTAAGATGTATCCCGCCACGACCCTGAGCGGGACGCCTTAAATACCGCTTTTTCATAATTATCATATATTTTCTTCTAAGCACCTAAGTAGCAAAAGCACAAGCGAGAAGTATTATTGTAACCAATGACTTGCATTTTTGTACGTCCCGATATTTTCATCCCGGTCCCGCTTTTTCCACTTCATCATCATCATCATCAGCCAGAAGACGTCCACTGCTGAACGAAGGCCTCCCCCTTAGACCACCACATCGAACGAAATTCCGCCACTTGCATCCATCGGTTGCCCGCGATTTACGTCCCGATATTTAGAAAAATAACTCTGGGAACACTAGTAGTGGCATAATCGCTTAGCCACTGCGTCTTAACTGTCAAATTAAATACCAGTTACTTTGACCCTATTTGGCCTTCAAAATAACACAAGTATAATTATTTCAGCCTACAATTATCACTACATATCATAAAACAAAGTCTCCCGCCGCGTCTGTCTGTTCGCGATAAACTCAAAAACTACTGAACGGATTTTCATGCGGTTTTCACCAATAGACAGAGTGATTCATGAGGAAGGTTTAGATGTATAATTTGTTAAGGTTTTGTGTAAATTGGCTGAAATATGACGATGATAGTCGAAGATATCGGAAAAAATCATGCCGACTGGGAGCTTTACTGGCGTGCGCCAAGTAAATGCTCGGCGTAACAAGATGATACGACACTACGACAGAAAAGAAATGAAAGCGTATATGCTCTGCTACCCGTGCGAAGCCGGGCCGGGTCGCTAGTGTTCCAATAATTAAGTATCGTGATATAATTATCTGTATACAAGTACTAATGTAATGATATTATATTATTTTTACGTGGACTGCATATTAAATAGGTTCAATTGGAATTATTGTCCTCTTTTATGGTAATTTCCTTGTCAACTTAGGTATAAAAATACATATATAGCTATAATCTATGATTATGAAACTATGTGTTTACAATTTTTAATATAAAAAATTGGATGTTATATTTTTATTAGTAAATAACTTTTATCCGTCAATAAGATATAATATATATAAAAAAAAAGTCCGGTCTAAAATATTCATTGGTCCAGTGGTCTCAACGCGACTGCTGTGCGTGAGGTTCTGGATTCGATTCCCGGATCGGGCAAAGTGTTATTGGGTTGATCTGTATGAAAATTCTCAGTAACAGCACGGAGTTTTGAACTGTGCCCGGTAGATAGGCTCTCCTCCTATTACATGGGACTCAATAAGAGCATCGGCGAAATGTGGGTGTACAACAATACACCTCTGCCTAACCCTTCGGGGAATACAGGCGTCATGTTATGTTATGTCACTACCATAATTTAAAAATACAATAAGACGTAGTCTCGAAAGAAAAGCAACTATTTTACCATCCAGAATCAAACCCTATACTTTCTTCCAACGTCATAATTTATCAGACCAATAAAATAAAATCAGCGTTCCTACCCTCATTTCAGATTTGCATGTGTTGTTATTGAGTCGTTTGATCCAGTTTGATCCACTGTAAACTGGTTTATACTGGTTCATACCAGTTACTGTAAATCCTTTTTATGGGTGTCTTTATTGATATCAGTGGATATTGCCTTTTGTTTAGAACAAAGTGCTGTCGCGAATTGACAATAGTGTTTCAGTTCATTATTTTGTTCTGTTTAAATGGCAATACAGTTTCTATTTGATTCGACAGATGCTATGAAGACATGTAATACCTTCCATAGTGTAATATCTCTCATTGGTTTAGTGGTAGAACGCGCGAGTGCTGAACGTGAAGTTGTGGGTTTGATTCTCGTGTCAGGCAAAGTGTTATTAGGCTTCTCTGTATAGAAATTTTCAGCTGCGAGGAATTTGGAACTGTGCCCGTCTCCTATTACATGGGACTTAATAACAGCATTGGTGAAAACTGAATGAAAAAAAAAAAAATATGCACCACATCCTAACCCTCCGGAGTTATGTTATGTTACGTTAAAAACCTAATAACACTGTCAAACCCGGGTATCGAACCTTATACCTCACACTCTACAACCGCCCACTACTAGTCGTTATACTAGTAAAGTACACAATTAAAGTTCTTTGAGTGTTGGGTCGACACAAGTGTCCTTTGTCCATTTTCTTTCAATCAAACACTTCTTTGTGGAGCCGTTGATGGGATTCAGTGAAGGAAAGGACATTTTAAATCGACACTGATTTTATTTCTTGTTTTTATGTTACTGATGAATAAAATTCTAGTGAATTAATAGATGAAGTCTTCTCAAGAGAGCTTTCGAGTAATATATTTAATGAAATCCTATCCTATCCTATCCTACTAATATTATAAACGTGAAAGTTTGTGAGGATGGATGGATGGATGGATGGATGGATCTTTGTTAATCTTTCACGGCTGAACGGCTGAACGGATCTGGATGAAATTTGGCACAGAGATAGTCTGGAATAGCACATAGACTATTTATCCCGGGAAAATGTACGGGTTCGTAAACCACGCGGGCGAAGCCGCGGGCGAAAGCTAGTTAAAAATAAGCCTATGTCCTTCTTTAAGTCTCAGACTACCTCTTTGTAAAAATTCATTATGATAGGTTCAGTAGTTTAGTCGTGATTAAGTGACAAACAGACCGACAGAGATCCTATTATTCGCCTTGAACACTGTCACACTGTCACTGACAGGCCCTTGAAAACCAACAAAAAAGGAGAGGTGTTCTTACTTTAACGTGTGTATCTATACATATGTTTGTCTGTGGCATCGTATCTCCTAAACGGATGGACCGATTTTGATTTAGTTTGTTTTAATCTAGCCAAAGAGATGGTCGACTACATAGCTGATTATCTGGAGAACATTCGGGAACGCCGTGTGTATCCTAGCGTGCAGCCAGGGTATCTGCACAAGCTGCTGCCGAAAGAAGCTCCTCAGCTGCCGGAGCAGTGGGATGACATCTTTAGGGATGTTGATGAGCATATTATGCCGGGGGTAAGTGAAATTTTTTATAAAATAAAAATTATATCCAAAAATTTGTCAGTCAGAAATGGTTGTATCGAGGCCGACTGCCCGCTAGGCGATTTCGGATTTCATCTATCGCAGGCTTTTTTCCAGCGTTCTACCAGGGAGATACAAGCCCATAGCACTATATAGATTAGAATGGAAATGATTTTACTCCAAATAAACCTATCACAGGCAGGCTTTGACTACCTCATTGGTTAAGTGGTCGCAAGGGGGGCTGCTAAGCGTGAGGTCCTAGGTTCGATTTCCAGATCAGACAAAGTGTTATTGAGTTTTTTTCGAAATTGTCAGTAGCAGCACGAAGTCTGCTACTGTGGAACTGTGCCCGGTAAACAGGAATAGGCTCGCGTTGTATTACATGGGACTCAATAACGGCATCAGCGAAATCTGGGTGTACAATAGTACGCCTCTGCCTAGCCCTTCGGAGAATACAGGCGTGATGCTCTGTTATGTTACAGGCATTTTCAAAACGTTAAATAAAACTAGTTGCACGGTTCCAAAAAGTTGGTCCTATGCAGAAGAACCGGCAAGAAACTTCATGGATACTCTTTTGAAATTTCAAATCTCTTACAATAATCAAGAACAATGAAGGATCTAAGTGGACCTTCTACATAAAGTCTGTTGGTTAAAAATTGATAGTGACGTACCCACTGTATGGTAATGGTAAAATATATTAACCAATAGTTTTACTCCTCAGTTGGTCCACTGGCAGAGTCCACACATGCATGCGTACTTCCCAGCTCTGACGTCATACCCCTCCATCATGGGCGACATGCTTTCCAGCGCTCTTAATGTACTCTGCTTTACTTGGGTAAGTTAAAATCTTGATTTGTTAAAAAAAACTGCCTCATTGGTTTTGCGCAAGCGCGATTGAGGAACGTGAGGTCCTGGAGTTGATTCGAAGGTCGGGCAAAGTGTTATTGAGTGTACCTGTATGGAAATTCTCAGTAGCAGCACGGAGTTTGGAACTGTGCCCGATTGATGGCAATAAGCTCACCCTCTATTACATGGTACTCAATAAATGTGAGTGCACAATATTACAACTCTGCCTAACCTTACGGAAATACAGGAGTGATGCTATGTTATGTTATTAATTTGCAAGAAATCATATTTTTTTCTATGGTTTTTTTTTAATACCATACATTAATAATCTACATTCTCCTCTGTACCATGTTCTGTACAGGCTTCATCTCCCGCCGGCACGGAACTGGAGACCATAGCCATGAACTGGATGGGCAAGCTGCTCGGTCTACCCGACTGCTTCCTCAACGAGAAGAATGATAGCCCGGGCGGTGGGGTGATACAGGTAAGCAATTATATTGGTTAATTAAGTTCTAATTTAAAAATGAATCGATAAGCTTTGAGAGAGCATTTTAAAAAAAAATATGAAAAAAACAAATTGCCAAAACGCTACGTAATAATCAATTAAGTGCAGACCTAGGAAGAACTATCCTAAAAAATTATGGATAAATTTTGTAAAGAAGTCTCAAAATATCAAAATATGCATTTAATATTTATTTTCAAAAAATAAACAATACAGCTCCCATATATAAGAAATTTACATTTCACTTAAAAAGTACACATTGTCGTGTCGTTGTACGCAATGTAAAAAATATTGTCTATGTAAATGGTGTCTGTGGAGCCTGAAAAAGGCTAAATTGAGAAATTTATCTAGAAATCTCCAGTGTAACGGCCGAGCAGATGATTACCGAAAATGAACCTTATTCCAATGAAAATAAGAGTTATGAATTCAGTGGATAATTATTTAGCCTCTTCTCTGCAAATAAATTGTTTCCTTGATCTCATCAGACAACAGCAAGTGAAGCTACACTGGTAAGCTTACTGGCAGCTCGCACCAGAGCCCTGATGGAGCTCTCCAAGCTGAACCCTGAGCTGCAGTCAGCTGAACTGCTGGGCCACCTCATCTGCTATTGCTCCGACCAGGCCCACTCTTCTGTGGAGAAAGCTGGACTTATTGGTAAGTGGACCATAGCATCTATCTTCTTACTTTATGTAACTTCTGACTTTCTACTGCTGGGCGTAGCGGTCTGTTTTTGACCGGTTACCCTTCCTGCTAGCCATTACCCTTCGTAGGAGTATGCGTTTGTCTAAACAACCTATGGTTTTTGGTGTGGGATTTGATCGCGCAGTCGCCGTACCCACAACAGATCTTTGTCCGTCTCTTGCATGGGCTGACCGCGTCCCCTGTGTTTAGTCCTAAGAGACAATTCTAGAGAAGGAGCGTCCAAATCTCGACGTGCCACAGTGGCGTGCGAATCATAAAGACAAAAAGACACCGCCTACCCTACATAACTCAGATAAATATTTATTATAAGATATTTGAGGTGGCAAATCACATTCATTCATTTAATCGTTAAGACGACGAACCAATACCAACATGCAGTAGATATTTTTGGTAAGTAAGCTTTTAAAATGTTCTGCCTACCCTGTCTAAAAACTCTGTGCACCCAGCTGCGTGCCACCCTGTCTAATTTGCCTTTCATCAAGCAACGGACAGGCCACAATACGGCCTAACATAAAACAGTAAAAAGTTAATATTTACTCAAAATATAAACAAACAATCTGGCTTCCGATTTTCCTTGTTAAATAATCGAATTATAATCGTACTCAATATTGGCGGCCGACGAAATTGGGGCGCCCCTGAAATATTATTTAAAAAAGGCATGTTGTTTTTTTACTGGCCAGTTACTTTGTTCTACATTATTGTTTTCAGAAAATACTTACGTCAAAAGTCTTCTGGTTAAAAAATTGGAACACCCTGTATTATACAGTTCTGTTATATATATTGGTATACATATATTCTGTGTGGAGTACATTGTAGCGACTACTACTCGCAACGTGGCAAAAAGTAAAGCGCCATCTATCGGAGCGAAGTTTACATAGATTTTAACACATATACGAATGTCCGACACCAACTGTCGTGCTTCCGACCGTCAGGCTTCACCTTCAACCACCTTGAACCACCACCTTCAACCACCTTCCCGGTCGGAGGATCCCCTTTTTTCAATGGTGAAACACAATACCAAATTCAAAATTCATTTATTCAAAATAGACTACTACTAATGCTTTTGGAACGTCAAACATATTATGGACAGAACTAATACTATACGAACTAATATTTCTTACGCCGGCTCTTGACCTCGTTCCTCAATAACATAAAATATGTAACAATCGTTTGTTCATTTCGTTTGTCTCACATCGAGCCCCCTTCATGTCTCCGAAATAGGTAGTAATTATTCATTAATAATATAATAAATGTGGAAGTTTGTGAGGATGGATGGATAGATGGATTAATGGATCGTTGTTACTCATTCACGCCAGAACGGCTGAACGGATCTCGATGAAATTTGGCACAAATATAGATTATAGTCTAGAATAGCACATAAGCTTTTTATCCCTTCGTAATCCACGCGGGCGAAGCCGCGAGCGGAAGCTAGTAGACAATATGTTAGCTGTGCCTATGACAGATCACATTTTGTTAACACTTCCCCGCTTTTTTTACAGATTTTTCTCACAACAAAGTCTGTAGTACCTACGAAGGTCCTTAGGTACACGTGTAAGCTGCTAGGGCTATTACTGATTCCTAAATATGTTTGTCCAGGTTTGGTCCGTATGCGATACATCGAGTCGGATGAACACCAGAGCATGCGAGGAGACCAGCTCGAGAAGGCCATCGCTAGTGACAAGGAGAAGGGGCTCGTTCCGTTTTGGGTAAGTCTTATGAAATTTAGTTTCGCCATGTTCTGCCTCATGACGTATACTGCTGCTGACTCTGAGGTTCTGGGTTTCATGCCCTGGATGGGAAAAATGTTCTTGGAATTCTTGTTATTTTTTTTTTTTTTTCAAAAATTCTGGCGTTTGGATTCGTGGCCGGTAGTTGGCAAATTTAAAATACATATTTTTATTTTTCACTTATATTATTCGATGTGATGGTTTGTCTAGTAGCTAAGCGATGGGCTTCCTGCGCTACAGGTCATGGGATCCATTCCCACGGAACAAATATTTGTATCTATAAAGTACACTATGTAGTTGTTGTTCCCAATGTTTATGCATATAAAGTATAGGCCTAACACGAATGTTTTGACTGTGTATCGTAAACGTACGTGAATTTGAATTGTTAATACTCATTCAAACATTATATTTTTGACTTTATACATATCTATGTATGATACTCATTGTGCTCGTCGAACAAAAGTAAAACAAAATCTTATAGTTGTATTTTCGATTCAAAATTCACTGACATGAACGATACGGTTACATTACTATACGTCAAAAATTTTCGTGCTAGGGTTGTACCAACGATACAGGAAAAATTCAAGGGTGGGGCGTTATTTAAAAAAATAAACAAAACAATATCAGACGAAACGGGGCGATGGTTTCGCGAACTGACTGAGACGGTATTCCGTCTGTAAACTTCAATACTATTTCAAACATTGAAAAAATATCACCTCTCGGCCCGGAAACATCTCGCTATGAATGAGTTCGCTTTAAATATCATTTTATGTACGAAAAATGCAATTTACTTTGCTGCTAATTTCTGGATGTATGTTTATAGACGACTAAATATACATACATACGTAAAGTCACGCCTTTTTCCCATGGGGATAGCTTACATAACCCTTTTGCTTCATCTACCCTCATGCCCCCGACCCTTGCTCGAGCCAGCCCGCGCTGAGCCAATAGAAATAAATCAAATGTCCCTAAATAATCACAATCAGATCCAGCAAGTCCTCTCTTGTCTGCCCCCCAGCAACGCCCTAAGCCGAGGTTCGAGTCCCACTATGGGACACCCTTAGCAGTGTTGCTTAGTATTATTTAATTTGCTCGGCTGGAGGCCCTTCTGGTCTCGCCATTTGCCCGGTTAAGCAGTAAAAGCTCCCTGAGCTAACTGCGAGAGACAACCCAAAAAAAAAAAACTTCACTCATGCATCGTTTCATACATGAACGCCGGTTGTGTGTACTGCGCACCTGACCTTTTTGAAGGACATCACCAATAAGGTCCGTATATGTCCTTCTAGGGCGTCCCCTCCTGGCGTTTCCACTAACAACCGCGTTATAAATCCCTTTCGTTAATTGTTATGTACTTTGATTTGTCTTAACTGTCTCAATGGTCTAGTGGTCGCAAGCGCGACTGCTGAGCGTGACGTCCTAGGTTCGATTCTCGGGTCGGGCAAAGTGTTATTGGCTCTTTCTGTACTGAAATTCTCAGTAGCAGCACGGAGTCTGGAACTGTGCCCCGTAGGTGGTAATAAGCTCGCCCCCTACTACATGGGACTTAACGGGATCGGCGAAATGTGTGTGTACAATAATACATCTCTGCCTAACCCTTCGGGGAATACAGGCGTGATGCTATGTTATTTATCGTCTCTATCGTCATCGACGCAATAGTAAATATTTTGTCCGGTCAGGTTCTTGACCAGATTTTGTAATACTTAATTGGACCCGAATTAAATACGCTAGTATTATCTCAAAGGTTAAGCAGAGTTGTACTATTTGTAAAGTCATATTTCGCCGATACTGATAATGAGTCTCGTGTAATGAGGGCCAGCCTATTGCCATCTGACATCTGATTTTGACGGCACGGTTAGCGCAGTGGTTGAGAGTTCGATTGCTACGCTACGTATTGCGGGTTCGATTCCCGCACGGAACAAATATTTGTATGACCTACAGATAGTTGTTTCGGGTCTGGGTCTTTGTGCATGTGAATAAACACCGTGCCTCGGAAAGCACGTAAAGTGGTTGGTCCTGCGCCTGATCTCTCTCCGGTCGTGTCGGATTGCCGTCCCATCGGGCTATGAGAGTGAAGGAATAAAGAGTGCACCTATGTTTGCGCACACACTTGTGCTCTATAATATCTCCTGCGTAGTTGGCTAATCTCCGGTGAGATCGGCCGAGGCCGAGGAGGACATTATTATCGCCATATCTCAGCCCAAATTCTGAACTCCGAACTGCAACTGAGAATTCCCTATCAAACAAATCCAATAACTCGTTACCCATACAACTTTGACACACATATACTATAGTACCAGTTTAAATAAAATAAATATTCATATAAATCACACTATTCCCAAGATATCTATTTAAAGAACCAACCGACTCCCGTCTGACTTGAAAATATGACAAAAACCTTTTATAATAATACATTCATTATTTAAAGATTAGTTCGTCTCATTTTTAAGTCCTATTGGTCGCATTGGGACCAATTTGTGATGTCCCACAGATTGTGCGGAAGCTGCTTACGACTTTAAAATAGGAGCAAGCTATAAGCGAGAGAGATTTAAAATTTTATTTTTTTAAGAATTCCAGTTTCTGTTTAGGTACGTGTTGAATACATCTTTATCCTACTTATATATATATTATATATAATATTATAAATGTGAATGTTTGTGAGGTTGGATGGATGGCTGAATGAACGGCTGAACGGATCTGGATGAAATTTGGTACAGAGATAGATTATAGTCTGGAATAAAAAAATGAAGGGGTTGGTAAACCACGCGGGCGAAGCCGCGGGCGAACGCTAGTAATTATATAAAACTAGCGCCCTGCCCCGGCTTCGCATGGGTAATATTATTAATTGTAATTTTACTTTTTATTCTTTGAAAAGAGTATCCATGGAGTTTTTTGCCTGTCTCTTCTCTATAGGACCTACTCCTTTGGAACCGTGCGCCTAGAGTGTCGACTTTTTAAAAGTGCCTGAAAAGGCCTAATTGAAATAAAAAGTTATGTCTTTGTCTTATCACTTGTACCACACTCTCCTTGTGGGCACAACAATTTGTAGTGTCTTGGGTTGATTTAAAATCTTCCTAATGATCTACTTGAAATATTAATTCAACAAATCTAGCTCTTTTGTTTTATTTCCCTTGTGTAAACTTGTATTAATAACTGACTTTTCTTTGCGAAATTAAGATTTCAATAATGATTTTTCTACGAGTTTTCGTCTAGCGATAAGCGGCGTACTAGGGTTTGATTCCCAGGTTAAGCAAACACCTCAAGTCGTTCGGTAACTTTGTATGGCAGAGTGAATATGTGTATATATATTTTTTCTTTATAAAACGTTGCTCCACACTAGGATTTCCCCTGTATCGTGGGTACAGTTTACAAACATACAAAGTCAAAGTCAAAGTCAAAGTCATTTATTTGCCAGAATGTATGTGTACAGAGTATGGTCTTAAATCTAAAATGGCCCAATTACATTCAACCAATACAATGGTATGCAAATATTTGTTAATACATGTCAGATACACACACAACTCGACGCGCAACAACTATCTGTAGATCATACAAATATTTCTTCCATGCGGTAATCGAACACGCGATACGTATCGCTGAAAGACAATAGCTAAAAACCAACCATAGCGTTCTGCATATTACGCAAGATTACGACATAGAATGGAAACATGATTTTGATTACATTTTCAGAAGTCATTCACAATTTTCATTTTGTTTTATACTCTATATTTAGTTATTTAAGATTCAATTTCTCCCTAACCGTAAAACGGGGTGAATAGGGATGCAGGGGTGAACAGAAACAAAACTTTGAAAGCATTACAACGTTGAATGTACACAGATTGTTATCTACAGGGACTTTATTATTTTTAGTTAATTATAGTACATTAATGTTGAAGTGCTTGTTGGCTTCAAACTGAGTTATTCAAAGGTTGAAATGATTACAAATTTTTGTTTCTATTCACCCCCGCATCCCTATTCACCCCATTTTACGGTACTCAAATCGAAAAATCTTTGAGACGGAAATATATCGTATAACATCATTCAATCGCGAACAGATTCAGTTTACTTAAGTACTTCATAAAACGAGTAATTATTCTCACGTGAAGGATACAACTTGATAATACACAGATATTCGTTAACTAGATGTGGTCTAAATTACTGTACCGCACTTGTGACTCCTCCGGTGTTGCGGGTGTCCATGGGCGACGTTAATCGCTTACCATCAGGCGATCCGTCTGTTCGTTTGCCAACTAGGCCATAAAAAATAAATAAAAAATTGGGCCCGATTTATAACACACAATCAGCATCACGCCTGAATTTCCCGAAGGGTTATGCAGAGGTGACTTCATCATCAGCCAGAAGACGTCCACTGCTGAACGAAGGCCTCCCCCAAGGTTTGCCATAATCCCCACGCTTGGCAGGCGGCTTGGGGATCGCAGTGGCTCACCGATTAGTGAGAGGACGCTGCTGCCCGTCCTCTGGTGTCTGGCCGCAGTTTTAAGACGTACCCGGTCTAGAGGTGACTTGTTCATCCCTATTTCGCCAATGCTGTTATGTTATAGGAGGCGAGCCTTTTACTATCTTCCGGGCACAATTCCGAATTCTGGGCTGCTTAAAAATTGCTAATAGAAAATCTTAACAACATTTTGTTCAGACCCGGGTGACGTGTGCCATTGGTTCGCCATCCCTGTGTTAGGTTATAAGAGATATGCCTGTCTAATGTCGCTTCTAGCATTTCACTATATCTGTAATAGCTAATTAAGAAGATACCGTTCCTCTTCAGTCTCGATCAAATTTTAATAAACGCGTATACGCTTCCGTACGATTGCTCCGATAAGTGCATTGTGATGTTATACGCGTTACTTAGTTATTATCGCGCTATCATAACATTTTGGAGTAAGTAGAGTCAAGTCAAGTCAAATCAAATGTTTTTATTTCAACTGGGCCTTTACGGGCGCTTTTAAAACGTTATGATTCTAGTTGAGTGGGTTAGTCCTATGGAGAAGAGAGCATGGATACTCTTTTTAAAAAAATCTTTTACAATCTTCTTCAATAGAAAAATTATACAATATAAAAAACTAAACACAAAAGAAAATATAGAAAGAATGAAAATTGAATTTACTGTCACAAAAACAAAACATACGTTCAATATGCTATACACAATTTTTTTTTATACCGTTTTCCCACACTAGGATTTCTCCTGTGTCGTGGGTACAGCTTACAAACATACATGTCACATGCACACACAACCAGACCCGAAACAACTATCTGTAGATCATACAAATATTTGTTCCGTGCGGAAATCGAAACCGCGACACCTAGCGCGGAAAGCTAATCATGTAGCCACTGCGCCAACCGTGTCGTCATAATAGAAAGTAACATCATCAGCTACTTTTATCGTTGTCTGTACTATAGGTATACTTTTACTTCTGTGGAGTTGGCACCAACTGTCTTATGGGAGTCACTCATGCCGTAGTGGAAAGAGTAATAATAATAATAATGTCCTCCTGACCGATTTCGGTCACGGCGGCCAATCTCACCGGAGATTAGCCAACTTCGCAGGAGATATTATAGAGCACAAGTGTGTGCGCAAACACAGGTGCTCCCCTATTCCTTCACTCTCATAATCCGATGGGACGGGTAAAGAGTAGCCAGTCAACAATGGTGTTATCGAGGCTGACTGCCCAGGGTGCGCCAGACGATCTCAGGTTCCGTCACTCGTGAAAAATCTCTTCTTGCACCCGTATACACTAATACAATTGAAAGTATATACATACGTAAATAATATAGAAATGTATATAGCGTGATGATTATTTTTTCAGGTATGTGCAACTCTTGGCACAACTGGTTCGGTAGCGTTCGACAATCTTCGTGAAATCGGAGCCGTTTGCGAGAAGCATGGGGCGTGGCTTCACGTTGATGCTGCGTACGCTGGCAGCGCCTTTGTGTGCCCTGAATACAGGTAAACATGCATGATGCATGAAAAGCTTGTAGCTATGTAGCTACCGCGCAAATCGGTCTATATGCAAGGTTAAGCAGCGCTTGACGCGGTCAGTCCTTGGATGCGTGCCCATTCCGCACTACTCCGTGCCTCGGAAAGCACGTTAACCAGTTGGTCCCGGGTGTCATACGAAGACCTATGACAGTCGTTACGGGTGTTAGCAACACAAAAAAGTCTGACAGCCACCTTAGGCAGTCGCTCCGTGTTTAATATTGATATTCACCCGCAACTAATTAGACCGGGAGCCGATCCCAACGTATTTAAGGACAGACTAGACAGAGGATGACTGTCATATGAAAAAAACTGGTCTTTTGATCCATAATGATCGTGATAATGATTTTATAAGAATTAATTTTATGGGAAGCAAATGTTTACCAAAAGAAGTACCTAAAAGTACACGATGAAAATTATTTCATCGTGTACTTTCGTCTTCCAAATACACCAAAATAATTCAATTAAGACATAACTTACCCGCTAATATTTTCAGACACTGGCTGGATGGTGTCGAGATGGCTGACTCCTTCGCGTTCAACCCTTCTAAGTGGTTAATGATCAACTTCGACTGTACGGCTATGTGGTAAGAAAATGCAAATGATTTTTTTTTTAGAATTTCGTCTTCCACAAATGTGATGAGTTTAGTAGGTCGGTCAGTTAGGTTGGTAACACGACTCTCTAGGTTTCCTCGCCTATAGATATTTAAGAAAACTGTTATAACATGTTATGATATGCTATGACATTATCGATTTATTTATTGCAAAATCATATGTTACCAAATTATTTACTTCGTCACAAGTGCGGCTGCTGAATGTGAGGTCCTGTGTTCGACCCTGGGTTGAGCAAAGTTTTATAGGATTTCTCTACCTGAAGTTCCTTGGAAGTAGCCCAGAGTTTAGGACGGTGCCCGATAGATGGTAATAGGCTTGCCCTCTGTTACATGGGACGTAATAACGTATGTATAATAAATATTTACTTCTTTCAGGGTAAAAGACAGCACGGCTCTTCATAGGACCTTCAACGTGAATCCTATTTACCTGAGACACGAGAATTCTGGTGAATATTTTGCTATACCTATTATCTTTTGGTGTGTGGTTGAATTTTATAGAATTAAATGTTGATTAATTTATATACTTTTTCTTTTTTTAGGAAAAGCTATTGATTATATGGTAAGAGATTTTTTTTAATTTATTTATTCAAAGTTGTAATTTAAACACTAAATTAAAGAACAAATATAAAATAAAGGAACTTATTTGAATGATTCAATTGTATACTGTCTATTGAATCTGAGTCAGAAGTCAATTTAAAAACTATATTACTATAGGTGGACGACAAACAAACATACATAAAGAAAAAACCACTGAGAAAAATAAACAATATCTTAAAAAGTACTAGCACTGATAAGCCACAAATTATCATCAACGGTAATGACGTCAGAAATGGTGATAACGGAATCACAATAACCAATCACAAAGCTCCACACGAGAACGATATAAATGGAAAACTCACGAACGGTAATATCAACAGTGATCATAACGGTGATTTGAATGATGATGACGGAAACATTACAAATGGTGATGTCAAAAGTGATGACAACGTCGATCTGTATGATCATGATGGAAACCTTCACGGTTATAACAAAATATCACCGGGGTGCGGTGAAAAGATTCAACTGGAAGATTCCAATAAAAGAGAATTTTTAGTAAGAGTTTTGATTAGGTGATGGCTTGGGGATATTGGTGATAGGAATATTATCAGTGGTGATGGTTTATTTGGTGATGGGATCTTATCGAATTATATATGCTATAAAGATATTGAAATTTCTAACTGTTTTTCGACGTAGCATTCTTAATGTTGGCATTAAAAGGATGTCTAAAAAAGTTTGTTACTAGCCTTTGGATCGTCTGTGCATTTATTTAAATTATTGTTATTATACATTTCTATTCTAATAAAGACTGAGAAATCATGTCTGGCATACATACATATATTAAGCTTGGTTGGAGGGATACAGTCACATTAAAACGCTCAGAAAATTCAGAGCTTTACATTTTATATGAAGTATTTTAACCTTAATGTTTTTTTTTTTTTTTACTTTAGCACTGGCAAATACCGTTGAGTCGTCGATTCAGAGCTTTAAAATTATGGTTCGTGCTCCGCAACTATGGTGTCTCAGGAATTCAAAAACATATTCGCGAGGTAAGTTTATCAAAATATCCACATTAATTATGCCTGTTTGTTACCTCATCACGACTAAACCACTGATTCGATTGTAATGAAATTTCACAAAGAGGTCCTGGAGAAGGATATATCTAAATACCGATTAGATAATAAATACAAAATCGTCGACGATGTCGCGGGCAACAGCTAGTTGAATAATAAAACAGAATCAACTTTATAAGATCCTAAAATATACGACTCTGGGTGTACAATGGTGGACTCTTAGTTTTTCTTTCAATCTTAGATATGTGGTGATATCGAAAATTAGCTGATGATGAGATGTCACGTAATGATCTTATTCTAGGAAAAATCACATAAATTAAAAGTAAAAACATTTTGAAAATTATCAAACCTTGCAGTGTTAACACCACTAGTTAGTGGCGAAAAATTTACATATTTTAATTTGTTTGACTTTCAAAACACACGTTTACTCTTTTCTCTTGTATCCTGCATTTTTCAAGTTTTTATATTAATAATTTCAGGGCGTTCGTCTAGCTCAAAAATTTGAGGCTCTGGTGTTGGCTGATCAACGTTTTGAGATACCTCAACCAAGAAACTTAGGTTTGTTTTCTTTTTCTGTTTTGTTTTTAACCAGTATCTGTATTATAATATCGTAGAATTTATGCTTTTAAAATCCAAACACATCTGCTATTATTATTATCTTAATATTAATAGCGTGGAAAATGTTGTCTTTACCATCACTATTCTGCCCTTCTTTTAGAATACAATACTTATATCTTTATTTCATGTAAACAAAGTTCAAGCACTTATGAAATGTCGAGACTCTAGGCGCATGGTTCCAAATAGTAGGTCCTATGGAGAAAAACCGGACAGAAACTCCATCCAAACTCTTTTAAAATAAATTGATCATACAGTCATGTTTGGTCAAGTCTAAATAGTGGAATATTGATATTGCAGGTGTCCATAGGCTAATGTAACCGCTTGTCATCAAGCGGCCCGTATACTTGCTCGCCAACTTAATGTGATAAAAAAAAACAATATTTTTGCTAAAAACCAAGTTAAAAGGTATTCTGTTTAATTAACTTTCATGACATCCATGGAAAGAGAACGGACGGTACGGTTCTTATTATTCAGCGTCTTTCTATTTTCTTTTTTATTATTACAGGCATGGTAGCCTTCCGTTTAAAGGGGGACAACGCTTTGACCGAGTGCTTGCTGAAGCGGCTTAATGGTCGAGGGTACATCCACGCCGTGCCAGCTTGCTTCAAGGGCATCTACGTCATCAGGTTTACAGTCACGTCGCAAAGGACCACTAACCAGGATATTTTGGGTAAAAAGACCAATGTAAATGTTTTTCGAAGTGAATGATGAATCAAAACTGCCCCATTGGTCTCATAGTCGCAAGTGCGACTGCTAAGTGTGAGGTCTTAGGTTCGATTCCCAGGTCAAACAAAGTGTTATTGGGTTTGATGAAAATTCTCAGTAGTAACACGGAGTCTGGAACTGTGCACGGTGGTTGGCAATAGGCTCGCCCCTTTACGTGGAACTTAATAACAACATCGCGAAATGTGAGTGTACAATAGTACAACTCTGCTTACCTGTGGTATGTATAACAAATTACTTGAGTGTAATTTGATTTTACGTGATATTTGAAGGATAAAAATAGTCTTATTTTTATTAGAAGTCTCCATGACTTCTATCATAATCTAGATAATTAGACTGGTATAAAACTTTACTCTTATTTTACAGAGGACTGGAATGAAATCAAGACGGTAGCAAAAGAAATACTAATGGACGTGTTTGGCACCGAGAACGGCAACATTGTGGTGCCCAAAAAACCAAGAATCTCACTCAAAGGTAAGCTCACCAGAAATATATTTAACTATGAATCTTATTCACAATACATAGAGAATAATTTCTGATAAGCAGAAATTGTCTGTCTGTCTGTACCAAATTCCGTAGGCTTAAACTAGTTTTGCATTGATGAATTAAAATTTAGTTCATTTAGATGTTTTGTTCCTAGCGTGCGGAACTTTGATGGTTTCCTAGATAGGTGTTCTGCTTCACTACAATAGGCAAATTTGACTGGTGTAGACATTACGCGCACGCGACGTTTTTTGTCGACAGGTACAAATAGATTTCTATTTTGTCTCTGATTGTGGCGCTTGCTCTCCTGACTCAAGAGAGTTTCTGTACAGAAATTCTCAGTAGCAGCACGGAGTCTGGAACTGTGCTCGACTGATAGCACGAGGCTCGCCCCTCTTTTACATGGTACTTAATAAAAGTATCGGTGAAATGTTGGTGTATAGTAGTACACCTTTGCCCAACCCTTCAGGGAATACAGGCGTCATGCTATATTAATTCGCTATTTTCAGATAACAACGCCGAATCAATCAACGTTCGCTTCAAATCTAACCGCACGAAAAAGGCGTTTGTTGGTAAAGCTCGCTAATGAATATAATTAATAAATTATTACGTAAAGAAGGGCTAGATGCCTCCCAGTTGTGCTTCACCCAGATATAAAGATTATTATCAGGGGTATAGGGTATTATATCGTTTGGCATTCGCTGTGCTGTGAACTTTTGACTGATGTATTCTTTTATATCTGTATAATATTTCTGACGTTAACGGCTCTCCTTCTCTCGATGAACGCGACACTGGTAATACGATACAAAACAATATAATACAATATAACGCAATGTTATACAACACAAGACACTTTATTGCACACCTGAAACGGAAAAAAAATGATATGGTGATCTACCTACAATAAATTTGTGCACACACACAAATGTGTGTGAACAGGCTGATACGCATGTAGTAATATAGACAATCTGTATTTTACTGAAGTATTTGTTCCTTTGAGATTAATAAAACAAATAATTTGTTGAAATTGTTCATTATTAGCTATTAGGTTAGAATACAATAATTATTATCAATTACAACTATTATCAAATAATAAAATAAAATATTTTTAAGTGTTGTTTATAGTTGAAACTACAGAATGAATCATATAAATCTCGTAACAATATTTTGATAATTTAAGTATTATAGAAAAGATCAAACCGAAAAACAAATACCAATAAATATATTTTTATGTTTTTCTTATTTTATATTACACTAAAAGTCATGTCATAAATACATTAATATATTTTTATTTATTGCCCTATATGTTTACACAGTTTACATAACTTTATTCAACGCCTTTTTAGTAAGAAATTAAGTTGGTAATAAATAGCTGTATACTTTTAATTTTTGCTTTTTATTTTAGATTATAGAATAATATAGGACCAGTGTACCTACAACAGCTTATAGCTTACACAGTCATTTTTTATTTTATTATTATACAACTTTGTCCTTGAGATTATCGTCTGCCAATATTATAAAAGGTCAATAATTATTCACAATTCACACAATTATCAAACAAAAAGGCATTGTAATAATCAGATAAAAAAATGTTTTTTTTTATGAATTAATATACATACTTCTTTTTTTAATAACTACCTTTATTTTTGGAATTCTAAAATTCGACTATGTTGTTGTCATCTAATAAATAAAATATAGGTATTATAAGTAAGTGTAAATTTCCTGAATTTTGGTGAGTTTACATATTATGTTATATATGTGTGATACATTATAATTGACAGCTATGAGTGTGTGTGCCAACAAAAATACTCTGGGATCTCAATACTTTGTTTTTGAGACTTTTATGAATAAATAATTTTTGTGTGCGTTTCATGTGTCACAAATAACTATACTATGTTTAAGCTTTAAGTGTGTGTGTGTACTAAATAAAATGTTTTTGGTGTGTAACTACTAACTTTTGTGTAAATGGTCTAATCAATAGTTTAAATTATATGCTTAAGGGTGATCACAGGAGACATATCATCGAATAGAAACTATATTCTATCTGTAATTAGAAAGTAATATTCATTGGCACCTATTCTTTCTTACTGGTGTCTTCTTTAGGATCAAATGACCAACCCACTTTAGGAACCGCTCATCTGGATTCTCGACCTTAAAACGTGCTAGCAAAGGCCCAGTCGAAATGACAACTTTGACTTTCAATAGTACCGCTGCGCTTAAATTGACGAATCCCTAGATGCGGAGCATGTGCAGTACGGGCGGCCGCGGAGGTGTCGTTGGGTTATCATCATCATTGCGAAAATAATCATTATTGTTAATATAAGCTTTTTCGGATTGAACTGGATTGGTCGAAGTCATCCATCCATATGATTGTATCATCTCATTTGTAATTTAACTCATCTAAATTATGTAAAGGGACGGTTGTACATAAAAAATACTTTATTTAGCGTTTAACAGAAAATTATTAGTGTGTTTTTATCAAATACGGGATTATATATTCAGTCTCAGCTCTTCACAATTCAATACCACAAATATTTTATTTCAGAAACCCGTGAGCTGAACGCCACTTTTGGCACCAGCCTCCTCTTGGCCAACAGCCCCATGAGTCCTAAGATCGTCAACGGTACCCACGCCGCTATCTGCGACTATGAGCAGGTCCTGACTTCCTGTGCCCAAACCTTTGCACAGCTCAAGATGGAGCCTAAGGACAGTCCTGGTAAGTATATCCAATTCCCCGCCAATTTCTAAATTTAACTACTAAACATCCGACACCCAGTCCACATTAATCTAAATTCATTCCTCAACATCCTAAATTCACCCCTGGACATTTGAAATTCACCCTTCAACATTCGAAATTCACCCCTCAACATTTTAAATTCACCGAAAAAATTCTAAAACCCTTAAACTTCAAATTCGAATACAACCATTTAACATCTGAATTTCATCCTTTTACTGTTCAAATTCATGACACATAATTAATTGAAATTTAATTTAATTTTAACATTTTAAATTCACCTCCACGAATCCATTCACCCAACTCATCTCACATTCACACACAACTCATTAAAACTAACTCACTAACAGAAATGCGGCGTCGTATCCGCGGCATCAAGATGTGTGGTAAGAAGTTCTCCTTGGACTCCTGCATGGACATGGTGCAGGGTCTGATGGTAGAACAGTCTTTGCCGCAATGCTGCGAGGATGAAAGGGAGGACATGTCTAATGGTGCGTAGATTCTTTAAGATTGCGACTTATTGGGGACGATCTTCAAAATGGCCACAATTTTCCATATTGATTATGATTTAAGGAACCTAAAAAATAATTCTTTATATTCGCATCCACCTTTCCTAAACGTTTGATGTTTTACGAGTATCAATATTACTTTTGAAAATTGACCCATTGGTCTTCATGTGTATTTGATCCTTTTATACATATCCGAGTCCAATGTCCCCTGAATAAGTAAGAAGCATCTTACATTTATGAGTATTCCAGCTATTACGCCTTTAATATTTAGTCTTAATTCACCAAGTCATCATCATATAACACTGCACTCTGCCTTTTTTTTAATGTTCAACTGAGATATTTAGTTCATTCATTTCCTTAGTTGACCAAAGTATCCTCCGCCACAAGCCTTTTGGTTTTCATTTCATTTCAAAATGAATCGACATTTTAAATTTTATTCTATGTAAATTTTACTTGTCTTTAATTTGATAAATATGTTTTTAGGAGCGATTACTGAAGCGCCAATGATATAAATAAGAGGTAATCCAACAAAATTATTTCGGTGGTGGTTAAAACCTTATATTTAGGACAGAACTAACCTTTTCTTCTTAACTTTATTTGCTTATATTATAAAATAATAAAATTAAAATTCTCTTTTCTTTAAAAGTTAATTAAACTCCAGGATCCAGCCCGGGCGAAAGGTCTTCACTGTCATCTTCACCAGTGACATCTACTGGCACCATCATGCAAGAAACCAACTCAGAATCCAACCAACTCCAGGTCCCACTACCACCATCGAGGCAATTCAGGTCAAAATCTGTCGATGTCTCACTCTCCGGCCTGACACTAGATGACGCTAAAATCACTATTGATGTTAAAAATAATGAAATTATCATCACGCCTACTGGATCTAAAAATATGGCTGAAGAAATGTCGTCATCTAAGACAAATTACAGTGATATTGAAGAGAAATTGAATATTGGAGACAAAATAACTCAGGCATTTGAAAATTTCCAAGATGGCCTCCAAATGCTAAGCGATTATAAGAATACTGTTGAAAAAACTGATGACAGCAATACTAAATTAACAATTCGGGGTCCTGGAAGCTACATTAAGAAGTTAATTCAACAGTTCAGTGAGGGACCTTTTGAAGCCGAAGATCCTAAACCTGAATCCGAAAGGGCCATGTCCACACAAACTATTAAAGATAAAGCTGACGCTATCTGTAAAAAATGCTTACATTACAAAGGGAAAATTTCGAAGTAATCTTGAACGGGCTAAGGAAAATATTTATTTAATTTTAATTGTAGGTATTTAATTTTGCCATTTCAAAACTTAAGTTCTGTGTTTTCCACAGTATTCATCTGGAATTATGAAACAGAAAATATTATGCGCCCTATAATATTTTAGAAGAACAAGAAAGCTTTATCTTAAAACTGAATAGTACATTTAAAGACAAACGTACATAGACATATTTGCGCGAGACTGCATTGTTGGTCCTGATAATTCATTTGTTTTGATTTTATGTATAAATTCTAAATTACATACAAATACTTTTTTATCTTTGTTAATTCATTAGATAGTAGAGTATGTTCAAAATTTATCTTTATATGTCAAATATCTTAAAAAAAGAAAAACAAAACACTAATGATATTTTAACTGAATATATTTACAAGTAAAATGATTGAAAGGAACTTAAAACCAGAAAGGATTGTTCTCTTATATAAATTATATTATGATTAGTCGACTCTACACGTGACCAGAGGGCTGGCATATTTTTTGGCCAAAGAATCAGCATTGCCATACACCGTGGCAACGCTGACAATCTTCTGGGAACACTGCAGGTGGACAGCGACGCAGACGAGTATTTTGATGCATAATGTTTTTATATTTTTTATTTTTATGAAACATAAGTTATAATGAATACTATCTGTTGCCCGCGACATTGTCTGCATGTATTTTGTATTTATAATCTAATTAGTGTTTGGCTGCAATAGTAAAAAATAGACTAAGTATGTACGTCTCCAGAAACTAGTCTAACCTTTCTATGTAAAATTTCATAACGATCGGTTCAGTGGTTTAGTCGTGATAACGAAACAAATAGACAGAGTTACTTTTGCATATAAAATAGTGTGGATAATTTTTGAACAGACTAATTAAGTTTAGGCAGAAAATGCACTTGGCGATCTCCCTGTAAAGGTGCGCAGCGAATCATGAATTCAACATCAATTTCAAAAAGGGACGTTAAGTTGGTAATTATGTACATTGTCAAGCTGTTCTCGCGTCGCAAACTCGCACGCAGTTTTACTGCCAAATGCGTATACTGCCTAATTAGGGTTGGGACAAGTGTATCATAAGTTAATGCACAATATTTTGCTTGTTATAGTTGATTATTGCTTTGTAAAATATATTATTACACCGTTATTAGTTATTTTAAGTTAATTTAAGAAAAAAAAAAATAAGGCTATTCAGTGTATATTTCGAAATTAAGAAAAATCAATATATATTTAAAATGTTAATAAACTATTTTTCTTGTAGTTTAAAATGTAGCAATAAGTATAAATATTATCAAATTATATTATCAACCGATCACTGTTAACGAAAATATACATTTAGACATTTAATTTAAATATTTAAATAGATTTTAAATGATCGATTAAAGATTAAATCAACACAATAGCGCAAACATTATAATATACTCGTATTAACAAGTAACAGAAAATATACACCGACCTAGATGTATATTTTCTGTTACTCGTTATACATTATTCTGGCCCAACGGCATAATTATTTAAAATATATTATTTAACGCGAGAATATTATAGTGTTGGCATTATATGCTATTGTGTTGAATGATCTATAATCGACCAATTAAAAGCTATTTAAGTATACTTTTTAATTAAATGTCAACATGTATATTTTCGTTAACATCGCTTGATAAAATAATACAATATATCGGCCCATACATGTTTCTGTAGAAGTTTTAAGTAGATGAAAAAACATTTATTATAAAATACTAAACTGCTGTGCAATATCAATAAAAATGTAAAGTTTCGCTTCTAAAAATCAATGTAGAATTTGTTCATGTTACTGTCAGTAGATATATTACATATTATATACTAATTGTTATTTATGGCGTAGATATATTATATATTTTTCTCGTGAATTTATTCTAAGTTATCGGAATCGGTCTCAAATATATTGAACTAAAAACCCAATGTATACAGGGTGAATTTTTCAAGTGAGCGTGGATGGCCAAATCTGAAACTATAAGGAATTGCGAAAAATACTCAAAGGAGTCTAGAGCTCGATTTTGATGAAAACTAAAACTGAATCGTTAAATTTTTGAAAATCCAATATTCCTTGCCAGTAATCGAACCCGTTAATTTAGGAAAATAAAACACACACTGTATTATTATACCATCCATTAATGTAACTAATAAGGATCAAATTTTGGGAATTTATGACATATGGAAAACTAAAAGAAAGAGCTCATATGAGTATTTTTCGAAATTCCATATAGATTCGGATTTGACCATCCACGTCCAATTGAAAAATTCACTCTGTATAATGATATACGATAGATTTGGTTTCTGTTTGGACCTGGATTAAATTGAATGGTCGCGAAGTTCAAAATAAAGAGGTTTAATAAGAAATTTAAAAAAGAGCACAATTCCGATAATGCCTAAAATTAAATAAAAAAAAGCTGATATTATATACTTCAATCAGTAAATACATATATGTATATCGTCATAGTCGTAGAATAATGGCGGACTAAAAATTTTCATTTTTTTATATATATTGCTATTCCTATACATTATCATAAAATGTCTTTAAAAAGCGTGCATTATCACTTGTTAAATTTTTGCCAATTAAATTTACTGAGTGATTCCATTTTTTTTTAAACATTTTATGCAAAAAACAAAAACTAAAAATAGTTTTTTTTTTTTATCGTCGTTATTCTACGACTATGACGATATGAATACTATAATATACGTACTCTTAGGCTTTAGGCAAGTAGACTTAAAATATATGAAAAACAAAAAAATGTATTGTGGCTTTAAGTTTTATGTGCAATAAATATTTTATGAGGCATTAATTTATTTGTTTTTTTTTTTAGAACAAATTCCCTGTTTATACATATAATCACAGTTTTTTGCCTGCATTGCTAGAAGGGTACGGCAGAAGTGTATTATTGTACACCTACATTTCTAAAGCCGCGAGTGTATTGTAAAACTCTGGGCTGCTCTAAATTAACACAACATAACAGAGCATCACACCTGTATTAGCTAAATAGAAAATATATGCCTGTATTAGGCAGAGGTGTAGTATTGTACACCCACATTTAGCTGGTATCGTTATTATAATATTTTACCCGACCCGGGAATCGAATCCAGGACCTTATCCTCAGTTGTGACGCTTGAGACCACTAGACCAATAAGGCAGTTTTAACTTGAGATTCAACAATTTTTTTTCTTTTTTAAACATATGTTACTGTTTACAAACATACAAACAAACCTGAAACTGGCAGTTTTAACTTGAGATTCAACAATTTTTTTTTCATTTTTAAACATTTGTTACTGTTTTCAAACATACAAACAAACCTGAAACTACTAACCTGTTGTTAGTAGTTTCAGGTTTGTCATCATACAAATTTAAATATAAATAAAAATGCACAAAAATACTTAAATTGTTTAATAAATGCATAACAGTCGGTATTAACATTTCACTTATTATTATTATTTGAGCGATTTATTTATTATTTTTAATAATATCTCGTGGTTGCTACGGGCAGAGTTCGCAAGGAAAACGTGCGGGGGTATTGTTATTAAAAACATTAAAATCTATAATTAATGGAATCAGGCGTTACGTTGCTTTGGACGCTTGCATTCGCGTCCAAGCGGTCGACGAGTCAACATCTCCTGAGGATGCTCCGTGGAGGGGCGAAACACGTGTCGAGGATCGGTTTGGTTGCATGTTACATTATTTCTATCACACCTCCTGCATGTGCATATATTTGCGGGCGGGAGGGCGGTCCTGTGCATGCACCCAAACTTGCAGTAGTTTAGCGGAATTAAAACTAAATATTCTAGTTGTATATCTTATTAAAATCTATATATATATATGACGGAGCATCACTAGAGAACGGTTTGACCGATTTGGCAGATTATATTTTTATTCTGTTCGTAATTGTCATTAAAAGGTTTGTATGAAAGAAAATCCACGGAAATAGTCGGAAATTTGGATGGTATTTTTGTATGACAATCTCAATTCTCATTTTCTTATTAGTAAATTGCACCCGCGCAAAGCCGGAACGGGTCGCTAGTAAGATATAAAATTTGACTGTTAGACACTGGCAGTGAAAAATTAATTGACTTACTATTCATAGACCTCATTTTAACTGTTTTGGTTGAATAGGAAGTACTCAATGCTCAAATTATTTGAGAGTAACAAAGTTCATATTACAAGATTGAAAATGGCCATATTACTAAGGTAAGATACGCTAGGAACGATGAGTTATTAAATAAATAATTATCATCATCTAAAAAGCTTGAATTTGGACTTCCTTATGAAAGAATAATCTCTCTTTTGCGCATGCTCCGCCTCTCTTTTTACTGCTGATTTCAGACAGAAGATTGAGCTTTATTTTTAAATCAATAAAAAGTTTAAAGAGGCTTGCATTTAATTTTGCATGTATAGGGGCCACTGTAGGTGAAGATCAATTACATTTTATGTATAAAGCCTTTTCAAAATGGCTACGAATCTAAATATCAGGCAACTCGAATAACACTTTGTTTTAAAAAATATTTAAACATAGAAAAAGTAGGTATTATTATTAAAAATGAATATTACACCGAGAAATATGGTTTATATTTTATGTTACAAGGTCTTTAAGTAAAAATATACACAATTTGGAATAAATACGATTTTTTTAAACTAAAATTGATAATAATTATTGTCTTCATAACGAGATATTTTTTTTTTCAGTTTTAGAGCATGTCAAGAGATTTCGATAACCTCGCAAGAGATACAAAATTAAATGGGTCATTCTTCAAACAGGATTCTTTTCGTCATTTTCGTGGCATTTTTTTTTATATCTAGTTATAATTTTTTTACAAGTTCGTTCATTTTTTTTATTTATTTATACTCGAATGAAATTTTAATATTTTGTTGTAAATTTTAATATTTTGAAGTTAGTTTCATGAAAATATAAAAATAAATTTGTCACAAAAATGACAATTTACAAAGAATCTTGCTCGAAGAATGAGCCAAATATCCATCGTATTATCGCTGCTCATGCATACAGCGTAAAGATTTCGATATGAAATCTGACTAAATGTCATTAGTGTACTTTGCCCGAATCATGGTAATCTTAAGACAATCTGCTGTTTGAGCATAATATACAAAAATTAAGGTATCATCAAAGGTCTTCATAAATTAAATTAAAACAAAAATAATTAATAATTTCTACAATTCAGTCTTAAACGCTAAATTTAATTCTATAAATAACAATAAATAAATGCATTTTTAATAATTTACAATATTAATTAACTACCTAGAAAAAATATACAAAATTTATTTAATTTTACACCTCCTCTAATGATTTTTGGCGCCAAATTGGAATGGCATAGTGACAAAAAGGAAAAAAATGACGATGCTGCTGTCACTTGCATATTTAGAACATTTTATAATTAATGAAACAGGGCTTGCTATAATCCAACTGATAGGTTGATTAGTCTTAAAAACTTATAAAATTATTTATACGTAAATCAGAATTACAAAATAATTATATTTTTCAATAGAGAGCTGTTTATATTCTTAAGACCTTTATACACAGATGTTCCATAGTTGAAATCGTGTATAGTGGGCTTAATGTTTTTATTAGTCCTATCTTAAGTTAAAATTGCATACAATTGTCGATAGATGGCGTTATACAAAAATTTAATTAATTATTTATTTTCACATAAATATTTCTATTAGATTATTAATAACTATGAAAATATATTATATTTCACAGAAACAAAAAATACATTACAATTCTTATAGTATGAAAAATGATCTTCAACGAACTCGGTTCTGAAATTCATTTTTAAAATCATATTTTTTTTGCTTGAAAAACAATTTAATTTCCATAAATAGAACATTTTCTAACTATAAATTAACTGCATTCCTTTTTCAAATAAAAAGAACAGAAAAAGATTTTAACAATTCGTATACCAATAAAAAATGCGCACAATCACACACAAGTCCACATTCACACACAAATTCAAATTCCCATAATCATTCATTCATAAACACTCAACATTCAATGAACTCCCGTGATGCTCTTTAACCAAGGTTTGTAGAAGGTGGTCCTCATGTACACTCCTGGTAAGAATGGAGCTGCACACTTGATGCCGTGGGAGACTGTTCCAACCAGCTGCCACCTGCCGTCATCACGCTGAAGAACTAGAGGGCCTCCACTGTCGCCCTGGGGAGCGGAAAGAGGTTGTGTTATAACTCGTTTAATCAGTTGAAAGGGCCCTGGGTAACACCGATCCTAATCTTACTGGCTGGTAAATCTTTAAACCACCACAAGAGCAATTTTTATGCGAAAGCCTAAATGTAAAGATGCGAATGAATTCGAAAGAGTCTTAAGGCTCTTTCGAAGCTCGTTCGAGATACTGTGTAAATTTTTATCCTCCCGTCATCACTTCCAGATGATATTATCAGGAAAAATGTTACATAATGACTCTAAAATAAGCCCCTTGAAATTCATAACCAGATTGGACATAGTAATTCTCGAAGGGTTAGGCAGAGGTGTACTATTGTACTCCCACTTTTCGCAGTATTGAGTTCCATGTCGTAGGGCCCAGCTTATTGAAAAACTCAATAACACTTTGGTCGATCCAAGAATCAAACTCACGATCTCACACTCATCAGTTGCTCTTGCGACCACTAGACCAAAATTACTCTAAATGAATGATACATTTACTTACCTCACAGGAGTCCTTCTGCCCATTGGCATACCCTGCGCATATGAATGACTTGAGGATCTTCTTGGAGTGACCAGCCGTTTGGAACATGTCCTGGCATGCACTATTCTCTATTACAGGCACCTGAAAAAATTTGAGAGCCCATGTTATTAGGACTTCTGGTTTTTCTTGCTAGTCACTGTATCCAGATAATATTTTGGACTTCTATAGCATTATCCGTGGCTTTGTTAATATCGTCCCTTATAGGTTGTCTGGCACAAGGGACACGAGATATTCGATTTAAAGACATTTATTTTCTCAAAAAGTATAAATACATTTCACTTATAATGACAAAAGTACATAGAATTATAAGTATAAAATAAATTTTCATGATAGCGATTTTAGTTCTTAACTTAGTAACATTAGGGATTAGAGTCACTAACATGACATCCCTACCACTATTACTATAAATCTTTACTATTTACCATTTTATAAGGTACATACAAAATGCGTTAATGTTTTTACCCTACTATACATGAGCTGATTTTTTATATTATGGACACAAGTAGAAACTAGGTCATCACGTTTTTGTTTTTGTTTTTTTTTTTTTTTTTATATTGCAAATGCAAAATGCTTTTCTTTAACTAAAAATCTTCCTTATACTTAACTTGTGATAATTATTTAATTACTAAAAATTTTGAAAAAGGCGACCTATTTTATAGTCTGACAAAACGACAATGACCAAAATCAAATTAATTCGTTAAGTATTTCGATGTAAGAAACATTAACGCCCAAACACGTATATTGCGCGTATTTTTGTCAGAAGCTGGCAGCTAAACGAAACTCTTAAGATGAAGATAGACTCGTACCTGAACTTCCTGCAACACTGCTGGTACTCCACCACCGTACTTCAGCCGGCCCCAGCCCGTCACGGTCGCCACACGACCCGTGTAGTCAGCTGTGTCCGGCGGCATGCAGATCGGCACTGGAATATACAAGAAACCGATTAAACCAAGTAGAATTTAGCATTATCTTAAAAACTAGGATATTATAATCAGTCTCCCCCGGGACGTGCACGAGGGGGTGGCTTCTTTACAGTCACTCCCCCCGGAAAATGCCGATCGGCACGACACCGTGGTTGGCTTCGGTGCGGTCTTCTAAGAGTTCCCGAGTCCCACCATATGGTGTCGAAGCGGGCCACCGTGGTGAGTTTAGCCGGTAGGAGTCCGGCACACCCCTCCGGCCCCCCCCAGGCGGAGGATAGCCCATGATGGGTTCTCACCAGGCAAATCAAAAAAAAAAGATATTATAATCAGGAATTGGCAATGCTGCTATTTAATTAAAATATAGTGCAGCATATGATAGATAGAATTGATTTTATTTCAAATAAACCTATTACAGGCATTTTTGAAACGTTATAGGACTCTAGTTGCACAGTTCCAAAAAATTGGTCCTATAGAGAAGAACCGGCAAGAAACTCCATGGATACTCTTTTAAAGTCTCTTTTAACAATCTTGCTATGTACATAATGTGGAAGAAGTATGAAGGAACACTGTAGGTTTTTTCAAATAAATACTAAATACAATTTTATAAAAGTATATATAGTATCATAGTATGGTAATATTATCAGAATGAGAAGGGTTAGGCCTTAGTTTACCACACTGGTCTGGTTTGGGTTGGAGAACTACACACAACATCGAGAACTTTATGGAGAATTCTCAGGTCTCCCGTTACGATGTTTTTCCTTCACCGTTAACGCAAGTGATTATCAAATTCTGATCCGCACATGATATCGAAAAGTCAGAGGTGCGGGCCGGGTTTGAACTGAGATCCTCTCGCATGGCAGGCAAGTGTTGAACCAGTAGGCTATCGCTGCACTTTATTTTGTTACCAGTTGTATAAAACCTCTATTCAATACGATAGAAAAAATAAATTCTTACCAATATGAGCATCAAACTTGATAGGCGCCTCCAGTTCCAACAGCGCGAGATCATTCTCGAAGGTCGCAGCATCATACTGTCCATGCACTATCACCTTCCGAACGTTCCTGGAGACCGGCTTCTTGGGCTCGTTATCCCCAGAAATGTCATTCTCACCAAACACTGCTACTAGGGATGCTAGGAAGCTGGAATTTTGAGAAATAGGAGTTATTTTCAAGATATTTTGAGGGTGGAGGAATTTATAATTGATGAACGGACCAGATGATTTCAAAATCAAAATATCATCATGTCCATAGACGTCTATTGAGGATCTATGTGCACGTCAAGCTAGAGTCGTCCTTGTGTAGGTAAGTATCAGATGAAATTGTGTTTTTTTTTTTAACCTTATCCCCCCTCTAGAATTTCTCCTGTATCGTGGGTACAGTTTACAAAACATACATGTCACATGCACACAAAACCAGACTCGAAAAAACTATCTGTAGATCATACAAATATTTGTTCCGTGCGGGGATCGAATTCGTGACACGTAGCGCAAAAAGCTAATTGCTTAACCACTGCACCACCCTTGTCGTCAACGTTATAAATATCAACAAATGTCGCTACTTCGTCGTACGTGCTTTGACGAAGAGTTTTTAAGTTTTACAAGTACAAACAGACAGATATACCCCTACTCCAAAAAATCTATCCAAACTAAGGAAGAGTAAAGGTATACTTACCCTGGCTGACAATGCGCAGCAGTGGTAACAAATCTGTTGGTGATGAGGACTCCTCCACACTTGTTCTTGGTGAAGAGACCGAGCCAGGTCGACTCCCGGACCAGGACCTGCCATGGCCACTCGCCGAATTTGGCGTTCTTGCCGCCGACGATACGGCCTGACTTCGATAGTGGACGGACTCCACACACTGGAAATAGGAAGACAAGATTTGTGTGCATTGTATAATTAGGTCATAATAATTATAAAAGCTAGAGATTTTACTAAAATACTTTACTGCTATCCTTAATATAGTTTCACACCAGTATCCCCGAAGGTTTAGACAGTGGTCTACCAACATACATCCACACTTCGCCGATGCTGTTATTAAGTCCCACATAATAGGGGGCAATTGTATTGCCATCAACCGGGCACAGTTCCGAAATCCGTGCTGCTATCGAGAATTTCTGTACAGAAAAACTCAATAACACTTTGATGAAACCTGAACCTCCACGACTAATGGAACTTGAGATCTGGCGTGCCCTGGGCAGTCAGCCTCGATACCACCATTGCTGATTGGATAAGAAGACCAATAAAAAGATATTTCTTTTAAAAAAGGTCTGTACTGTTTTTGCCCAACAAAGATTTTGTTGAACGAAAAGCCAACCGATACGAAACATTCCCCGTGGGCCATTTGGTTTTACTATTAATAAAATAAAAAAAATCTTCTAAATCTACTTACAGTTCTTATCATTATAATCGACAGGTTGGTCCACATAGTTCTCTGTGGTCAACTCGTCGGCTAACTCCGTGGTCGACGTAGCGGCTTGTGTGGTTGTCGTCACCTTCTTAGTTGGCTTTGGCTTTTTTGTGGTCGTTACCTGAAGAAACAGTGATTAAAGGACAACGCACCTGTTCGTTTGTTTTTTATGTGGAAGATATTTCTAATTTGTGACCTATGAATAAGATCTGTACCTTGTATCTTGTGACATTATTACATAAATGAACCAAAATCTATCTGGTTGTATATAGACAGTTCAAACAAAAGACAGCTTGTTTAATTAAGGAGAAGCTTTTTACATTTTAATTCTCCCAAAGTAGTGTAACCCTAGCAGTATCATTTTGAATTTTGGAGGAACCTTACCGGTTTCTTTGTAATGGCGGTCGTGGTCGACGGCTGCGTTGTGGTTGGCCGTCGATACTGCGTGGTCAACCGAACCGGCTTCTTAGTCGTCTTCACTGTCGGCCTTCGTGTCGTAGCTTTAGTTGTCGTTAACCTAATCGGCTTTTTTGTGGTCGTCAAAAACGGTCTCTTTGTCGTCGGAATAGTCTTTTTCGGCTTTGTGGTCGTCGTTCTGACGGCTGTTTCGTTAGGTTTTTTACCTAAAATGACTATGTCGTGCAGTTCCTGGAATGTTCCTTGGAGGTTTCCAACAATCTTGTTCACGAAAACATTCATTTTATCGTTTAGTTTCTCATCCATCTCCCAAGTTGGTGTCGTAAATTCGACGTCGTGAAGAATGTCTAATTCGTTATCAGACATCGAAATGCTAGTATTATACAGACCTGGGTTGGAGCCAGAGGCGTTCAGCATAGGATTTCTAACGGGCGGGAAGTTTATCAGATCATCAGGCGATGTCTGCATTTCTGGCTTGTTCGTCGTAGGTGGCTCAGTAAGTTCTACCACTGAACTGGTCAACGTAGGAGCAGGTCTTGTAGATATGGAAGCTTTTATTGGATAAAGAGTAGTTACAGGACCAGGTTTGGGAGTTATTACCACTGTGGGCGACGACGACGATGGGTAAGGAGGTTTCCCCATATAAATGTTGTTGGTTGCAGCTATGTGGTTGTTGACTGTGATCTGACTCACTGGTTTCTTGAAAGGTTCTTGTGATATCTCGACGAATTGTGTTTCGTCTGCTTCCAAAGGTGTTTTCGTCGTGTGGATATCATTCAAGACTATGACAGTTGGTGTTACACTTGAGAAAGTGTCAACAGCATCATAAGTTACAACATTTGAAGGTGGTACTGGTGGTCTCCGAATTGGGCTAGACCCAGTAACATAGCTGGTAGACGGAGGTCTTTTCTGGGTCGTGGGTTTTGTTGTAGTTGTCGAACTAACGTAGCTAAAGGTAGATAAGTCTCCGAAATCAGTAGGGTCAGTCGGGTATCTATTGAAAGCTTCAATAGCTTGACTAGTAGACTGACTAGGGCTTGGTGAAGAGAAGTAAGATGACGGTTTATCATCCTGCGGCAAGCTATTTGGTGTCGTATATACGTAGTCATAGGAGGGTTTTTTGCTTGGCACAGGTTTTTTAGTTAAGTAGGTAGACAATGAGGTAGGTTTTAAAGTCACGTAATGACCAGTAGATGAGAAACTTGGGTAAGTGTAGGAGTAGGCAGGTGCTGGAGAGGACTTTGTCTCCATAATATCGATAGATGGCGTCACATCCTCTTTCATACTAGGAGTACTATCATTAAGCATTTGAATAATGCTATTGATTGACGAGAGCTCTGGAACTTTCTGTGTTTCTTTCGTCGCTGTCGAAATAACGACGTAATTTTCTGTTGAAGTCGACGGCTTTGGCTTAAAGATTGGCTTGATAGGACGATGGGTGGACACCGCCTTTATCGGAGCTGCTGTCGACGTACTAGGTGGTACTGTAGGCTTTGTCTGCATGGATGACAACTGGATATTGAAGTCAGAAGGCCTAACTACATTATCTACTACAGAACCATTTGTATGTACTAAGATAGTTTCAGGACCGCCATGGTCTATGCTGCTATGTGTATAATAATCAGGTTTAGGTTTCAAATACAACACACCATTACTATCTTTAGGAGGTGAGCTGAGCAAAGTATTAGTTATCTGAGTTAATCCTTCAGATATCATCTCTGAGTGTTCGCCTTCTGTACTCAAATCTTCTGGTTTATCAGTGGTAGGTATAGTTTTATCAGCAGGTTTATACCCTGGAGTAACTACAGGTTTATAACTGTTATGCCATGCACTTAATTCTTCTGCATCGTAATCGTCAGCTTCAGTTGCTTCTGGGTAGTCCAAGTAGCTCGTCATGACGATTCCTGGTCCTTTGGGGATGTGGGATTGGCTGTCGGATTTGAGTTGACAGCAAGCCCCGAAGAGGAAGCCGTCCATGCAAGCCCCCACCACTTCTCCCCCTCGTTGGTAACATTCGTGGTTGAACATACATATGGTGTTGCCTCTGTTGTATTTTGCGGCGCGCGAAGCTTTGCAATATGTTGGCGTTATCCGGTAACCTCCGAAGAGTTTTCTTGAATCTGGGGAAGAGAAGAGAATCAGATTTAGTACAAAGTTTTATTCATTATCATAGAATACTTGTGGAAAATGATAAAAGAACAAGTATTTGAAAGTATGTCAATAGGTGACGTAATACAGTGATGGATCATTAGAATTTCATTGGGTTTGCTCATTGCAAACAATATAAAAATTATTATTATAATTGCAGTTTAATTATAGAATTACTAGCTTTTGCCCGCGGCTTTCGCTCGTGTTAATTTAGAATTTGACAATCAATTCGGGTTGTACTCTGCTTGGGAGAGACACGTGGCGCCATCTATTATCATAAGAACGTTATTGTTGTTTTCCTCAGAAACATGACTTTTGTTCGGGGTGAACACCCTATATTCATTTCTGTATACCTGACAACGTATATGGAAAATTTCAGGATGATCGGTTCAGTGGTTTAGGCGTGAAAAGGTAACAAACAAACAAACAAACGTACTTTCACATTTAAAATATTAGTTAGGATTTTCGTGTCTTACAATACCAATATCGCTATTTTTTCTCTCTTTGTGTCTGTAATGTTATCTTAACAAAACATATAAAATTAGGTTAAACAGTAAAAAAATATACCCAACGTTTTTAATTTAATTTATTATAGTGAGAAAAGATAAAGGGACTCGTAGCTACATAGCTACCGCGTCCGTCAATCTGTAAGGTTAAGCATCGTTTGCGGCGGTCAGTCCTTGGATGGGTGAAAAATTTTCAACACAACGACACCTTTGTTCCGTGTTCCCCCACGATACAGGAATTATTTCTAATATGGGGCAATATAAAAAAATGCCATGGATTTCCGCAAAGTAAATCCTGATTCCATTAGTTTTTTTTTTAAAACTTTGCCCCACACTACGTTTTCTCCTGTATCGTGGGTACAGTTTACAAACATGCATGTCACATGCACAGACAACCAGACCCGAAACGACTATCTGTAGAGCATACAAATATTTGTCCCGTGCGGGGATCGTACCCGCGAAACGTAGCGCAGCGCTAATCGCTTAGCCACTACGCAAACCGTGCCGTCAAAATTAACGTTATAAGCGAAGTAACTTTTACAAAGCTCTGTGTGTCACACATTGTCTCTGTCGTACTATCAACAACAGTGTTTAAGTTTAACACGCAAGCTCTGCCTAGATTTCCCCGTCTCAGTAAATTGTAGCTTATGTATGTACTCATATATGTGACACTTTCTCACAATTTCTCCAGTCTAGAGCCGAATCGATAGCCGTCAGATGACTTGCGGAAATCTTTTGCATCATTTACCGTCTTTTTTTTAATAGCCCACTGCTGGACAAAGGTGTTGCATAGAAATAAAAAGCATAACATTGCATCATGCCCGTATACCTTTCGCCGATGCTGTTATTAAGTCCTATGTAATAAGGAGCGAGCCTTTTGCCGTCTACCGGGCACAGTTCCAGACTTCGTGCTGCTACTGAAAATTTCCATATAGAAAAACCCAATAACACTTTGCCCGACCTGAGAATCGAACCCAAGCCCTCAAGATTAGCAGTCGCACTGATAAATAGATCGCATAGCTTTACTAGCGGACCCTTTTCTCGATCTCGACAACAGCGCCACCTACCGGGTCCAACTATAGCTAAGAACCATCCAGGCGACACCAAAAGTATCTACAAAAAATCATCAAAATCCGTCAAGCCGTTTAGGAGAAGAATTACGAGCACACGCACACCGGAATTTTATAGACAACCCTTTATTTAAAGCCATTAGTTCCCAAAGTGGTGCAAGTGGACCCCCAGGGGTCCACGGGAGACTCGACGTTGGCATGACAAAAAAACGGGGGTTTACAATTCAATTTACAATATGGTAGAAATGTAGCTGTATATTTAGCTCCTGCAGGGGGTCCACCGGAACCAGGTAAATTTTGAAAGTGGTCTATGAGAAAAAAGTCTGGGAACCTCTGATTTAAACAAATATTCTAACTTCTTACTCACAAAGCGGTATTTCTTCCACTCTGTCTACCCCACTAACCTCAATATACTTATTAACCACGAATTCGTCAGAATGTATATCGATAGTGTGTTGTTAAAATTATCATGTGTATATTAAATGGCGTATTCGCATCTAAATGAGAATTAAGGTTGATTAAACAAGCGGGGCAGAAATGTAAAATATAGCATCAGCCGAGTTTTTTTTTTTTAAATAACTATATTGGGTTTGGCTCCCAGTCTAATTAGTTAGGGCTGAATCATCATCCACCCAGTGGCGTGCACAGAGTTTTTAGACAGCGTAGGTAGAAAATTTTAAAAGCTTACTTACTTAAAAATACTTCTGCATGTTGGTTTTGGTTCGTCGTTTTGTCGATTAAATAATGATGTATGTGATTTGCCATCTCAAATATCTTATAATAAATATTTATCTGAGTTATGTAGGGTAGGCAGTGTCTTTTTGTCTCTATGAAGCGCACGCCACTGCATCCACCTTCCTTTTCCCAACTAAATTGGGGTCGGCTTCCAGTCTAACCGGTTGCGGCCGAATATCAGTATTTTACACGGAGCGACTGCCTTCTGACCTCCGCCACACATTTACTGGGAGACACTGATACTCTAAGGTTAGACTGGTTGTCAGACTTTTCAGGCTGCTGACTGCAGATTCCGTGTAAAAAATTTAATTTTGAATTTCGCTACGTGTATACATATTTTTGATGCAGACTGTACGTAGGGAACATCGAAATTATGAATACCTACTGCAACACACCAAAAAATCAAACATCGCTTATCGCTGTAAGTGTAGGACCTGCCTAAATACCTAAATTCGCCATAGTTCGCAGGATCGAAACAACCGTTACGCGAAGAAAACAACTTTACATAAAACGGAGATTTGTAAACGATATCATGTCATGACATGTCACTGCTTGTTTTAGAGGGGAACAAACAGAAAGCTCATCATGATTTTAGTCTTTTCCCAGCAATTTTGAGGTTGGTTTCTAGACTCACCTATAACATATAATCTCCTAGATGGACAGCACTGCTCTATGTGTTGCGGGTTCGATTACCGCACTTTTTTTCTAGGTGTCTGTGTATACAGTGAACATTTGGATGTACCCACAATATAAAAATATTGTAATTCCTAGTGTGGGGTAAAGTTTGAAAAAAGATTTAAAAAAAATTGTATGTAGGCCAGACTTAAACAGGTATCGAACTTGATACTCTTGCAGCAGAAAGACCAAGCGCTCATCTGTAGTGACTCCAGTCTAACCTTGGAGTAGTACCTATCATATATCATTGGATTCAGTTGACCTACATAAATAAAGTTAACTATAATATTGCAGAAATCGAACCCGCGACACGTAGCGCAGAAGTAAATCTCTCAACCACTGCGCCAACCGTCAATATCTTGTGGTATGCAAAATATTGACGACACGGTCAATATATTGTTGGAGCGGTGTCGCGGGTTCGATTCCCTCACGGAACAAATATTTGTATGATCTACAGATATTGTTTCGGGTCTGGGTCTTTGTGTATGTGAATACACACCGTGTCTCGGAAAACATGTAAAGCCGTTGGCCCTGCGCCTGATCTCTCTCCGGTCGTGCCCGCCATCGGACTATGAGAGTGAAGGTATAGAGAGAGTACCTGTGTTTGCGCACACACTTGAGCTCTATAATATCTCCTGCGTAGTTGACGGCGAGCGGTGAGATTGGCCGCTGTGACCGAAATTCGGTCAGGAGGACATTATTATACAAGATATACAACTAGAATATTCAGTTTTAATTCCGCCAAACATTATATTAATCGCACATTCTGCATATACGGGCGCTGCTGCATGCACACAAGCCTGAACTAGTTTGGCGGAATTAAAACTAAATATTCTAGTTGTAAATCTTGTATATCATGGATTTCCGCAAAACAAACCGCGTAACAAAGATCCATCTATCCATCCTCACAAACTGTCACGTTTATAATATTAGTAGGATAGGATTATAGTAGGAAGGATTTTTTGAAAAGAGTATCCATGGAGTTTCTTGCCGGTCTCTTCTCCATAGGACCTACAGCCCTTTGGAACCGTGCTTTTTAAAAGTGCCTGTAAAGGCTTATTTGAAATAAAAAGCTTTGACTTTGACTAACATTATCATCACTGAAGTATTTGCGGTTGTGTCATATTTATTATAGGAGAAATGACAGGACATTATTAAAACAGAGGCTCTACCAACCACTCACTCTTTTTAAATGAAGGAATGTTAAACTCAATCACGTCAACTATTTACAACTCCAAAAAAAACATTAATATAGACATAATAGTGTTAAGAATTCGACCCCTTGTCCGTCTAGGATTATTAATGACGGTAACAAATATATTTAGTAAACACGAGACGTGAACGACACGACCAATTTTTTTATGTTTTTTTTTTAAACTGTGCCCCACACTAGTAATAATTCCTGTATTGTGGGTGCGTTTACAAACATATATATTCACAGACACAAAGACCCAGACCCGCGGCCTAATTACGTAAAAAAGCGACTGCAACGTGACAGCCACACGACAGCAATCTCACCGTCATCCAATACATTATATGTCACAAAAATGACGTTTGACGGAAGTTATCGCGCGATCTATGCCTGTCGCTACATCGGTAATCAGGCTGCCGTTTTCTCAACCACTGCGCCAATCGTGTCGCCAAAGATTTTAATATCAATATTAAATCATTATAAATTTATTTTCATTTTTTTTTAGTTACATTTCCCCACACTAGTATTTCTCCTGTATCGTGTGTACAGTTTACAAATATACATGTCACATACACACACAACCAGACCCGAAACAACTATCTGTAGGTCATACAAATATTTGTTCCGTGCGGAGATCGTACCCGCGACACATAGCCCAGAAAGCTAATCGCTTAACCACTGCGCCAACCGTGTCGTCGAATCATCTGTGGTAATAGGTGTGACGAATATATGTTGGACTATAAGAACAGTTTTGATCATCATTATCACTGTATTCCCCGAAGGGTTAGGCAGAGATGTTTGAGGTAGGTATTGTTTGCTGGTGCCGTTTTTAAGTCCAATGGGAGTGAGCCTTTTGCAATCTACCGGGCACATTTCCAGACTACTGAGAATTTGCTGCTACGGAGAATTTTCTAACAGAAAAAACCCAGTACAATTTTCTCGACCCAAGATTTGAACCCGCACTCTCAGCAATCGCGCTTGAGAAAACTTGATTTTCAAAATATTCTATTATCACTATTTCGACCCGGGAACAAAACTCAGAACCTCATATTCACCGACTGCACATAAGGCAGACCACAAGAACATAACATAATATACATAACATAGCATCACGCCTGTATCCCTTAAGGTTTAGGCAGAAGTGTACTATTTTACAACCACATTTCGCCGATGCTGTTATTGAGTCCCATTAAATAGGGGGCCGACCTATTGCCATCTACAGGGCACAGTTCCAGACTCCGTGCTGCTTATAAGAATTTCCATACAGAAAAACCCAATAATACTTTGCCCGACCCGGGAATCGAACCCAGGACCTCACGCTCAGCAGTCGCGCTTACGACCACTAGACCAGTGAGACAGTCCCCGACAACATGATATAATTTTAACGACTATTGAACTCAGTGGCGTGCGGTTCATAAAGACAAAAAGACACTGCCTACCCTACATAACTTAGATAAATATTTATTATATTTGAGGTGGCAAATCACATACATCATTATTTAATCGACAAGACGACGAACCAATACCAACATGCAGTAGGTATTTTTGGTAAGTAAGCTTTTAAAATTTTCTGCCTACCCTGATTAAAAACTCTGTGCACGCCACTGATTGGAATCCTTTTTAATACGGTAGATGACTACTAGTCATCTGAGTTACTTTTTATGAACTGTCAAAAACTACATTTTGTTCTAAAAATGTTTGGAATACAAAAGCGTGACGTCATACTTTTTCGTTGCCATTGACGTACTTATTGTGCGATTTTGATAAATAAAAAATCGAAAACGCCAATGACAAGCAGGAGATTAAGTTTTACTGAGTTTTTAGAAGGAAAACTATTTACCAAACATTATTTCAGAATTTAGTTTTAATGCAATCAAGTAACCTATTGTCTTTGACCTTCACGGCACTTAATCGTCTCGTTCGCTCTAAAAACGAAATAGAATCACGTTCAAACGCCGGAAGGTTCGTAAATTTTATCAAGACTATGTGTGTCGGCACTTGTATCGAATACTAATCGATACGAATGTGTCCGAATCGATTTCAAATTCCAATCGAGTTTACACTTTCCAATCGGTATTCGGATATAATTTGGTGTTAACAAGAGATGATAATTGGGTCATTTTTGATCACGTTTAATTTTTTGAACTAACATATAAGAGATAAGATTTATTTATTTGTCAGACATAGGTGTTACATTTTGGTGTTACAAATATATAAAGTCACAAATTCCATTATGTCCTACCGATTAGGTGTACAAATGTCATATTAAGTTTATAGCGTCCAGAAATATACATCTTATAGTTATGATAATATTTAAACAAAAAGGAGATTACAATTTGCAAGATTAAAAAAAAAAAAAACATTTATCAATCCAGTTATATACACATATATAATATAAGCAACTATACTAACTAAAGAACTAAATATAAATATGACTAAATATAACATCACGGCTAAATACCCCGAAGGGTTAGACAGAGGTGTTGTATGGTACACCCATTTTTCGCAGACGCTGTTATTGACTCCCATGTAATAGAGAGCAAGCCTATTGCCATCTATCGGGCACAGTTCCAAACTCTGTACTGCTACTAAGAATGTTCTAACAGAAGAGACCCAGTAATATTTTGCTCGACCCAGGAATTAAACCTAGAACCTCACTCTCAGTAGTCGCACTTACAACCTCTAGACCAATGAGACAGATGATGATAGGATGAAAATCATACATATTTACATATTGTATGAACTGTACGGTTAGCGCGGTGGTTGAGCGATTGACTGCCGCGCTACGTGTCGCGGTTCAAGTCCCGCACGGAACAAATATTATTTATATGACCTACAGATAGTTGTTTCGGGTTTGGGTATTTGTAAACGCACACACAATACAGGAATTATTTCTAGTGTGGAGCAAAGTTTAAAAAAAAATTAACAGTCAAACTCTAGTTGTCATATTCCAAAGTATTTATTTCCTATGGAGAAGAACGGGAAAGAAACTCCATGGTTACTCTTCTCAAAAGATAAAATCTCTTCTTAAAATCCTTTACACTAATTGTCTCCGAAATGAATCGAAAACACTTTCAACGCGGCCCACCACACTAACAAGCGTAACACAGACAGACAAAATGTGACATAATTGTAACGGTTGTCGTTGCGCGACGTAAAGGTTATTGAAACTAGCTAACGTCACAATAGCAGATAGCTCGTTTCACCGTTCTGAAATAACCTGCTAACATCTATCCATCATCATCATCATCAGCCAGAAGACGTCCACTGCTGAACGAAGGCCTCCCTCAAGGCCATAATCCCCACGCTTGGCAGGCGGCTTGGGGATCGCAGTTGCTCACCGATTAGTGAGAGGACGCTGCTGCCCGTCCTCCGGTGTCTGGCCGCAGTTTTAAGACGTACCCGGGTCATCTATCCTTTAACATCTAACTCGATCATTTTGAGCTGGAAAACATCGCTCACAACGTTTCGTTACACCTACATCGCTAAACACTATCGGGCTCGCGCGACCCGTAGTTGAGTGCGGTAAAGCCCGCTATTAATCGCTACTAAAATAGCGCGTTTTAATAACCGCTACTGATATTCAGTAAACAGTTGCGTTTCGTTATCTAAAAAAGCCGCTACAGCCCACTGCTACATAATTGTAAAGACATTTCTTTCTATTGAAAACCGATGACGTGTCTAGCCGTAATATAACAAAACGTGTAATGACGTCATCAAGTGAAAGTAACTCTTATTTTCACTGAGTCACGGTTTCAAATTGACCAAATTGCTTTGGGTTTATGTAAGCTGCATTGTTAGTGTAGTTTCAGGATGAAATTGGTTATTTAAGTGAAGTAAGGTTTCAATACTACATGTTGCGGGTTAAATGGTTGGCATAGTGGTTAAGTGATTAGCTTTCTGCGCTAGGTGCTGCGGGTTCGATTCCTACACGGAACAAATATATTTATTATTTACAGATAGTCGTTTTGACAATCCTACGTTTAAAAAAAAAAACACAATGACTGTAGGTAACAACTTTCTGATATAAAATTCGTATATTCTATTCAGTGTCTCAGTGGTTGTGGGCCATCGAGCGTAAGGTGTTGGGTTCGATTTCTGGATCAAGCCAAGTGTCATTGGATTTTACTGTATGGCAATTCACAGTACGATGTTCGGAACTGTGTTGAGTAGATGGCTATAGGCCCTTCCCTTATTACATGGGACACAAATACGGCATCTGATTGAAATGCAGACGTACTTTTATATCGGAATTATATAATCCACTAGTCATTAAATACTATATTTTGGAACACAAAGATGTACCGTAGAGTGCTGTATTTTTGCTTGCACTCCTAACTTTGCCTGCACTCCTAACTTTGCCTGCACCCCTAACTTTGCCTGCACCCCTAACTTTGCCTGCACCCCTAACTTTGCCTGCACCCTTAACTTTGCCTGCACCCCTAACTTTGCCTGCACTCCTAACTTTGCCTGCACCCTTAACTTTGCCTGCACCCTTAACTTTGCCTGCACCCCTAACTTTGCCTGCACCCCTAACTTTGCCTGCACTGCTAACTTTGCCTGCAACCATAACTTTGTTTGCACTCTTAACTTTGCCTGTACTATATCTGTCAAGTAATACAAGCCTGTATTCTTAACTTAAGTACTAGTAAAAATATTTATCTTAGTTCATTTTCGTCATAGTTCGTAAATTAATTTGCATTGCAAATGCAATATCAATTCTAGGCAAAGTCAAGAAAGCAGACAGTTACAGCTATCTTTTGAATAAAAGTACTAAATAATAGCATTTAGGTAGTAGGTCATAGAAAATGCCGACGCCATCTAGTTTAAAAAGACGTAAAAGTGATTGAAAAATCCTAATTGCAAAAAATAAATCATTTCATTTCATACTAAATCATAGTGTCCACAACCGAACTCGCTGACGTAGCCCAGAAAGTAGCGACGGCCACGTTATGTCAGTTTTTTGAAATGCGTTGGCAAGTTAACAATTGAAAAAAAAAAAAACGGTTTAATATATTAACTAACTTTAACTAACGAGGTAAAGAAACTCACGAAGCCACGACATACTTTTCCCTTTCCTGCTCGCAAAACCATGGAAAAAATTTAATTCGTTAATTAAAAAAACAACGAAAGTTGTCTCTGATATCTGTAACTGTCGTAAATAAAAGTCTACCGTTTATCTATGGAAAGTGTAACAGTTCTTTTTTTAAATTACTGTACGAGACAAAGGAATTGGTTGACAGATGGATCAAACGTTAAAGTAGGTAGGTCAATTGGATTAGAAATGGCGAATTCTTTTTTTAATTTTTGTTATTGGTATAATTTTTTTTTTAAGTTAGGAACTTCACTGTCCGTAACGTCTGAAAAAAAATGAGAAAAGTGAAGGAAAGATTTTCCTTCAGTACCTCTTAGATCACTCCTTACTTCAATAAAGAAAATGAAAATATGCCTATACATAGGTACTAATATATTAATCACTAGCTTTTGCCCGCGACTTCGTACGCGTGGAATTTAGAATCTGTACCCCCAGGGGAAGTTTCTTTTGACAAATTCAAGTTACTACATCGAACGCTTTCGGCGCTCCGATTGGTCCGTTTCGTGCTCTCCACCAATCGGAGCGCCGAACGCGTTCGATGTAGTAAATCGAATTTGTCAAAAGAAACTTACACTAGGGGTACAGATAACACAAGATCACAGTATCACACCTGTATCCATGAAGGGTTAGGCAGAGGTAGGGACTATTGTGTACCAACATTTCTCTCATTAAGTCCTATGCATCTGGGCACAGTTCCAAGTTCCGTGCTGCTTCTGAGAATTTCTATACAGAAAAACCTAATAACACTTTGCCCGACCCGGAGATCGAACTCAGGGCCGTGACAGTGATTATACAAGTTCAAGATCACAGTGAGGTAAATAAGCAAATTCCTGGCATTTGTATTATATCGTATCATCTGCGATCTGCACACGCTCATTGATCTTAAATGTAAGGTGGGGTTACAAGTTGTCGTCCTATGATTTTATTTTATTTTAAAATAAAAAATACGTCGAAATTAAAAAAAAAAACAATGACAAAATTTGGATTTTTTTAGGGTGTATTATTAACTAGCTTCCGCCCGCGGTTTCACCCCATTACGAACCCGTGTATTTTTTCGGAATAAAAAGCAGCCTAAGGTTTTTGCGTGAAAGAGTAACAAACATACATCCATCCTCACAAACTTTCGCGTTTATAATATTAATAAACAGTAGGAAGTAGGATAGGATGTTACATGTTACAACAGATATTAATTAAACTTAAAAATAATTATAAAAATAAGGATTTTTAAGTCCATTGCTATACATAGGCCTCCCAATTTAAAATACAATGCATGGCAAAAATGATATGCATTGCAATAAATCGCGGGCAGATAGTTTATGTGAGCAATTGAGCCAAGTGTGCAGTGGCATGCACAGAGTTTTTAGACAGAAGCAGAAAATTTTAAAAATTCTTACCAAAAATACCTACTGCATATTGGTATTGGTTTATCGTCTTGTCGATTAGATAATGATGTATGTAATTTGCCATCTAAAATATCTTATAATAAATATTTACTTGACTTATGTAGGGTGGGCAGTGTCTTTTTGTCTTTATGAACCGCACGCCACTGATAGTGTGTACACCGCTGAGCGTTTGTTTTTATTGCTGGTCTCACGTCCATTACGATGTGTTCAACATAAAAAGAATAGGATTAAGAGTGCTTGATGAATAAGTACTTAATTCTGAAATTTATGAAGATGTCTTATTTTTTTCATTGCTTTTTCTCATACAGTAAACTCGGTGGTAAATTTTAATACAATGATAATTTATCCAAATGTCCTAATACCATTATAAAATCCAGAGGGACACCAACTTGTACCTCCACCCTACACTGCCAGTTAGCGGAAGTGCACCTATTTGCTAAACAGAGCGTGGTAGAAACGCATACCAGATGCTGAGTCTCACGCGCCGATCATATATAATTATCTTGTATACTATGAAGATATGATTAGGATAGGTTAGTTACAATAACATAGCATCACGCCTGTATTCCCCGAAGGATTAGGCAGAGGTGTACAATTGTACACCGTCATGTCGCTCATACCGTTATTGAGTCCCATCTAATATGGGGTGAGCTTATTGCCATCTACCGGGCACAGTCTCAGACTCTGGTGCTACTGAGAACTTCCATACAGAAAAATCCAATAACACTTTTACCCGACCCGGGAATCGAACCCAGGAAGGAAGCAGTTCTGCTAGCGACCGTTAGACCAATGAAGCAGTCATCCTACTAATATTATAAATGTGAAAGTTTGTGAGGACGGATGGATGGATGGATGGATGGATCTTTGTTACTCTTTCACGCCAGAACGGCTGAACGGACCTGGATGAAATTTGGCACAGAGATAGATTATAGTCTGGAATAGCACATATGCTACTTTTTATCCCGGGAAAATGTACGGGTTCGTAAACCACGCGGGCGAAGCCGCGGGCGGAAGCTAGTGTACAATAATTATAATTAAGGCCACTACAATCCCACTGCTGGGCAGGGCAGGGCCTCTTCGTCGAAAGAGAAGACCGCTACGCTAGCCTAGTATGGATTGGCAGACCACATATCATCGAGAACTTTGTGCAGTCCTCTCAGGTGTGCAGGGCTCCTTACGTTGTTCTTCTTTCACCAAGAAATCTCACACTTTTCTCTATATACCCCAGAAGGGATTATATGCAAATAAATCTACTTTTACACTGAATCGAGGTCTTTTCACAATAGGCTCGCTTTTTATTAGCATTAATGCTTTTTTCTCCCTTGTTCAACATGAGAATTTTCTGACATGCGTAACAGAAACATAGTTCTCAACTGTGAATAGAATTAATTAATATAAAAAAAATATCTTTTTACTTAAAAATTAATACAATGAAAGATTGTCATCGTGGTTTTTAAATGTGTTTGTAAAAGGCTAATATTGTAATTTTTAAATTAATTGTATGAGAATATTATATCAGACTAGCTTTTGCCCGCGGCTTTAGCTCGCGTTAATGTAGAATTTGACAATCAATTCGGGTTGTACTCTGCTTGCGAAAGACACGTGGCGCCATCTATTATCATAAGAACGTTATTGTTGTTTTCGGGATGAAAGTTACCCCATGTCCATTTCTGTACACCTGACAACGTATATGCAAAATTTCATGATGATCGGTTCAGTGGTTTAGGCGTGAAAAGGTAACAAACAAACGAACTTACTTTCGCATTTATTATATTAGGTTTTTTGTTTTGAGTTGTCTCTCGCAGTTAGCTCAGGGAGCTTTTACTGCTTAACCGGGCAAATGGCGAGACCAGAAGGGCCTCCAGCCGAGCAAATTATATAATATTAAGCAACACTGCTAAGGGTGTCCCATAGTGGGACTCGAACCTCAGCTTAGGGCGTTGCTGGGGGACAGACAAGAGAGGACTGCTGATTGCTGGAAATTTAAATGGTTTCTTATATATAACCGCTATACATTGTAAATGTGAGTGAGATCTAGGCTGAACGCTCTTAATTTCATTAATTTTCACGATAACTGATCCATGCTTGCCCTCTGTTGCGACAGGTCAGCTCAAATAGTTACGGCCCTTTCTTCAAAAGGCTATTCCACCCTATATTTGTCTCGTTGTCTCGGCTATTCTACCCTATATTGACAACGTGATTTGTAATATTATTCCAAATAAAATATATAAAAACTAAGCTTTATACTTTAACGAATTTGAGGTGCAATTTTATACACCTTTGCTACCTGTTACCTGCCAAAGCCACCGTGATCCAAACTTCATAGTCGGGGTTCTTACCTGTATTGGGGACATACACAGAGAAACATTCAGCTTTTACATATATAAAATAACGAAGGGCTAATAGATAATTTAGCTTGTACAACGTGGCGTCGAGGTGAAGTATTTGGGTGAACAATATCTGTCAGTCCATTTACATGAAGTCTATTGTAAATGGGTATTTTGAATGAAGAAGCGTCCGCATGTCAAAGAACAATGAATGCTTATGAAACGTTAAAATGTTTATCTCACTGGTTCAATTCCTGTACGAAACAAATATATTTTAAGTATGTATTGAAAGAGAAAAAATAGGGATGAAGTTTAAAATAAACATTCAATATAGGTTTTTAAGTAACTTTTCTGTAACTTGGGATGTAACGTCAGAGTGTCCACTTTCTGTCTCGCGCACCCTGGGCAGTCAGCTTCACCACCACCATTGCTGACTGGCTAATCCTTCCACTATGTATGTGTATTATTTTTTGATGTGAAACATCAAATGCGGCAGGTCAGACCGACAGTTGGCGTGGCGACGCGTCACCACGTCATGCGTCGCCACGCTAAATAATAGTAAGAAACAAAAATAAAATATGCATGTAGAGAGGTTTATTAAAGAAAATACATTTCGCATTTATTATATTTTTTTTTAATAAAGAACCTTTTTTTTCTTTCTCAATTCAATCTGAAAATTTTATTTTTGATTATGCCATATTCATTTCCTTTCATAAACTATCCTTTTATGCATATTATCTGTACAAAATAATTTCGAAGTTTCACATCTGCCAGGCGTCCCGCGATGTCTCACCTTTTTTTATTCTGATGTATTTTTGTAATGTTTACATTCTATTATGACACTTATAGAGACAGTCACTATCAAAATACCTTCAGTTTTCTCCACAGTTCACCAATAAAGTAAACAGTGAACAATTCAACTGAACACAGTAATAGCTTACTCAATTTGTACGACATTTTCTAAACTTTCACTGTTTGAAGTCAAAAGTAAACATCGCTCGGCTTGCTTTATGTGTCAAGATGTAATGTTTACAAAATGGATGTAAGATGAGTTGTAACTTTTGAAGAATATTTATTTAATAAAACTAACTTTTACCCGCGACTACCTCATTGGTCTAGTGGTAGCAAGCGCGACTGCTAACCGTGAGGTCATAAGCGATTCCCGGGTCGGGTAAAATGTTATTGGGTTTTTCTGTATAGAAATTCTCAGTAGCATCACGGAGTCTGGAACTGTGCCCGGTAGATGGCAATAAGCTCGCCCCCTATTAAATGGGACACAATAGAGGTATCGGTGAAATGTGGAGTACATAGTACATCTCTGCCTAACCCTTCGGGGATACAGGCGTGATGTTATGTATGTATGAAAACTAACTTTTAACTCCAAGTTCTTCTGAACGGTGTTGATTGTCCAAACATCTAAAGCTGTGCCATACATACTTTAAAGACGATATTAAGACCCTTAACTTGAGGGGCTCGTAGCTACCTACTGCACAGATCGGTCGAACTGCGTGGTGAAACGGTGATTGACGCGGTCAGTCCTTGGATGGATGACCATTTTTGACAAATCGAGACCCCTCCGTGCCTCGGAAAGCATGTTAAGCAGTTGGTTCGGTGTCATACAAAGACTTAATGACACTCGTTACGGGTGTCAGCAGCCCAAATAAACCCAAATCTGACAACCTGTCTAACCCTCTAACCACAGAGTATCAATGTCTCACAGAAATGCCATTTTCTACCAAAAAAAGAGGGTTTTTACAAATGAATGTGTAAACAAAATTAAGCTACGAAATGTTATTTGTTAAATATATGTTAGATCTTATAGTAGAAAATTTAAATATGGGCACGGTTTAAAATAAATAGCAAACCTCCGATTCCTCACATTTGCTCGCAACATTTGAGAATATTTTTTCATTTGCTTGTAACATTTATTTTGAGAATATTTTTTCATTTGCTTGTAACATTTATTTTGAGAATATTTTTTAATTTACTCGCAATATTTATTTTGAAAATATTTTTAAATTTACTCGCAATATTTATTTTGAGAATATATTTTAGTTTGTTTGCAACATTTATTTTGAGAATATTTTTTCATTTGCTTGTAACATTTATTTTGAGAATATTTTTTTAATTACACAGCACCGTTTTATTTTTAACAGTTTGTTTAGTTTTATTGCCTCATTGGTCTAGTGGTTGCAAGCGGGACTGCTGAACGTGAGGTCCTGGGTTCGATGCCCGGGTCTTGAAAATTGAAAATAGTCTCAGTAAAGTCAAATTGACAAAGGAATTAGTGAGAAACATTTAAAAATGTATACTCTATTTTAAAGATCGTATTGGTAAAAATGGTTTAAACTGATTGCGCTAGCTAATATAACATAACATAGCATCACGCTTGAATTCCCCGAAGGGTTAGGCAGAGGTGTACTGTTGTACGACCATATTTCGCCGATGCTGTTATTGAGTTCCATGTAATAGGGGGCGAGCCTATTGCCATCCATCGCGCACAGTTCCAGATTGCACCATACAGAAAAACCCAGTAACACTTTGCCCAACCCGGGAATCGAACCCACGATCTAGCTATTAAAATTAAAATAACAGAAGTATGGAATAGTTGCCACTAAAAAAAAAACAAAAGAACAAATATACACAGTCGGAAAATGCGAGGAAAGAATTTAATGAATGACATTGTTATGAATGAATGAAATAGTGAGTGAGCGCTTCTTTGTTTTTTTACATGCGCATGAATTCAAAAAAGATGACACATGAATGCTTTATGAGTTCTGTGGACGCTGTGAATAGTACACTTATTTTTAATAAAACTATTATAAATACAGTCGGTGATAAAAGTAGCTGGCCATTTAACAATTCTATTTTTTTAAATAACCAATTTGGTTATTTAAAAATTTGATAATTTTTCGACATCACACCTCTTTTAATTTCGAATTAAATAAAAAATATACAGTGACATACCGCTTTAAATTTATATGATGCATGTATGAGAATGACAAATCATAATGGAATGCAAACAGTGAAAGTCGACAAGATGAGACATCTCGTAAAAAGAAACGGATTAAAGGAAAAGAAATCAATAAAACGGCAATAAAGAGACAAAGTAATAACAAAATAAAGAGTAAACGATTAATTTTAAGAAAATAAACACGGTTGAATTCTGTGTTAATATCACATTTCATAGCAATGAGTAGATCGCCGACTGACCACTAACACAGCAGGTTTTTCTGTACGGGAATTCTCAGTAGCAGCATGGAGTCTGGAACTGTGCCCGGTAGATGGCAATAGGCTCGCCCTCTAAAACATGGGACTTAATAGCGGCAAAATGTGGGCGTATAATAGTATACCTCCGCCTAAGTCTTTGAGGAGTACAGGCGTGATACCCGACCTGGAATTCGAACTCGGAACCTCACGCTCAACAACAGCGCATACGACCACTAGAACAGTAATGCAGGTAACCCACAAATCCACCTTAAAGAGCCATCCTCACTATAAACCCAGTTATACACGTCCACCTGTGAGCTACGTGCTCTATTCTAGCGCAATTTCACTTTCAGTGACCCGTACGTTTACTTTCTATCTGTACACAGCCTTATTGACTCGAATAGTTTCAAGTTCTGCTGATTTGATTATAGATTTGATTGTGTTTATTGTGATTAAGAAACGGATATGTTGAAATGATTTTTTAGAGTGTCATTGTTATTTTTATTAGATGAAATAATAAATTAAAGAAAACAAATTATATTAAAAAGTGCATGTATTACGATTAATTGGTTTAATTTATATGATAATTATTTTGGAGAGGTTTAAATAAACTCAATTATAGGCCTACCAAGAAGGTAACAGAGGAAGCAAAGTTTATTTTTTATTTAACAATATTAAAAAAAAAATGTAATTAATAAAGATTTTACTAACTACTTATTAACATTTACATTTTTAAACAAATTAAATATTTAAACAAAGTACTTTATATTTTGTACTAGCTGTGCCCGCGACTTCGTTCGCGTGGATGTCGGAACTTAACAATGTATTTTTTTAGTGAGACCAAATGCACTTAACCCTATTTCCTAAAATAAAAGAAATTTTCTAAAATAAAAGTAGCCTAAGTTACTCCTTATTACACCAGCTACCTGCCAATAAACGTCCCGTCAAAATCGGTCCAGCCATTTCACAGATTAGCCTATACAAACAGACAGACAGACAGACAGACAAAAATTGTAAAAAATGTTATTTTGGTGTATGTACCGTATATATATTCATATGCATGTAGTAAAAAACGGTTATTTCAATATTACAAACAGACACTCCAATTTTATTTATATGTATAGATAACACAAAAAAGTAGAGTAAAGATAGAATAACAATATAGAGTTACATTAATTATATTTAAGACCTTTAATTATATTTATCGACGACACGGTTAGCGCAGTGGTTGAGCGATCGACTGCGCTACGTGTCACGGGTTCGATTCCCGCGCAGAAGAAATATTTGTACGACCTACAGATAATGATTTCGGGTCTGAGCGTATGTCCATGTGAATATTAGTGTTTATAAACGCATCCACAACACAAAAAAGATTCTTAGTACGGCCAAAATTTTTATAAAAATCCCAAAAAAATAGTATGAATAAAAATAAACTTTTAGTTTTAAGAAACCCGTTCTAAAATAAAATAAAATTTATTTAACGTAAACTGCCATAAAAATGTCTGTCACATTACAAATAATATATCTATCATTTAAAATAAATAACGGATCGCTTTCTAGAGAAATGGAAAGTGAACAATATTACCATTGGATTAACAATAAATGCACTTGTCTAGATTTCTAATATTCTAGACGTATTCTGATGCGCAAGAGTTATGACTGGATAATATAAATCATACTTATTTTTATTTTTTTTACTTTGCCCCACACTAGGATTTCTCCTGTGTCGTGGGTACAATTTACAAACATACATGTCACATACACACATACAACCAGACCCGAAACAACTATCTGTAGATCATACAAATATTTGTTCCGTGCGGGGATCGAACCCGCGACACGTAGCGCAGAAAGCTAATCGCTTCGCCACTGCGCCAACCGTGCCGTCAAATTCTTCGTCAACTTCTTCAGGCAATTCACGGGAATCGCCGAATTATGTAGGTTTATTGGTAGCTTTTGAGGTCCTAGATGTTGATGGTCCATTTAAAATGGCCACAGTAAACGAGAGAAAAGTTCGCCTAATCTGGTGGTCGCAAATGCGACTGCTAAACATGAGGCACTGAGTTCGATTCCCGTATCGTGGGTTTTTCTGTATGGAAATTCTCAGTGGCCGCACGGAGTCTGGAACTGTGCCCGGTAGATGACAATAAACTCGTCCGCTATTAGATGAGATTCAATAACGGCATCGGCTAAATGTGGGTGTATAATAGTACACCTCTGCCTAACCCTTCAGTGGATACAGGCGTGATGCTATGTATATATCTATTTACTATTGAATTCAAGTTTATTTATTTTAGAAATAAATAGTGATGTGCTTTGTACTCAAAGTCCCGGAATCGTTAATATCAATACCATAACACAAAAAGGTATTTGACTCATTAAAGTTTCTCATAAATCGTTAACCACTGACTCAAGTTCATTAAATACGGGCGATCTGATAACACTGACATTCCGACATGGATTAACAGTACTTTGACCCCGAAAAATTTTTGGATACTCAAATTATGGTGTGTGTTAAATTTTGAGTTTCTACGGCTTGTTAGAAAGTGAAATGGATTTGATTTGATTGTGTCTGTTAGTTTCTGTGTTTGTTGGTTGGATTGAAAGTGTATTTTGTTTTTAAGAAAATTTTTATACTTTGTGTAACCTGGAAATCGAACTCAGGACCTCACGCTCAGCAGTGCGCTCAGCAGTGCGACCACTAGACTAATGAGGCTATTCAATTATAAATCTAAATTATTGACTGTAACATAATTATTACTATATTAGTACTTAAATGTATTAAAAAAAAATCAATCTCAGTACATTCGGGTCCCTTCACTAAAATCCCGTTATTTTCCCAAAATCACAACGAACAATGTTAATGATTGCGCGACAAATACTCAAATAATGAGTATGTAGTTTGAGGTTGTAAGAGGTGAGTTACACTTTGCCGACGGCTTTGGATAAACACGTTGATATTTATTTACTAACGACCCGCCCCGGTTTCGTACGGGTGCAATTTACTAATGAAGAAATAGACAAATTTCATACAAAAATGCAAATCCAAATTTCCGATATTCCCGTGGATTTTCCAAATATTGTCTGACATACAAATCTTGTCCTAACAATACGGTAGATGACTACTAGTTATCCGAGTTACTTTTTATGAACTGTCAAAAACGACATTTTGTTCTAAAATTGTTCGGAATACAAAAGCGTGACGTCATAGTTTTGCATTGCTATTCACATACTTATAGTGCGATTTTGTTAAATTAATAATTGAAAACGCCAAAGATAAGCAAGAGATTAAGTTTTAATGAGTTTTTAGAAGAAAAACTATTTACCAAACAAGACTTCGAATTTATTTTTGATACAATCATCTAGCCTATTACGAATACAACAAAAAATCTGCCAAATCTATCGAGCCGTTCTCAAGTGATGCTCCGTCATACATGTTGCGATTGATTTTTATTTATATAGATATGAAAACAAACAGGTATACAAAATTTGCATTATGTCAATTACAGGTTTTCACGGATAGTGGTAGAATAAATAGTCTAGACCAAAAATGCCTCATTGTTCTAGTGGTGTCAAGCGCCACTGCTGAGCGTGAGGGCTCGATTCCTGGGTCAGGCAAAGTGTTATTAGGTTTTTCTGTATGGAAATTCTCAGTAGCAGCACGAAGTTTGAGACTGCCCGGTAAATGGCAATAGAGTCGCCCCCTATTACATGGGATTCAATAACAGAATCGGTGAAATGTGGGTGTACAATAGTATACCTCTGCCTTTGATGCGATTGACTGCCGCACTATATGTCGGAGTTTCAATTCCAACCGAACAAATATTTGTTTGACCTATAAATTGTTCCGGTACCGCCATCACGAGTTTTCTTACTATTTACTATCAAAGTAAAGTAAATTTTCATGATGGCGAATTTAGTTCTTAACTTGGTTACAGTCTCTATAATATAGTAAATAGTAAATCAAATCTTTACTATGACAAGATGTCACATAAGCGACTCTAATCCCTAATGTAAGCAAGTTAAGAACTAAAATCGCTATCATGAAAATTTACTTTACTTTGATAGTAAATAGTAAGAAAACTCGTGATAGTGGTACGGGTCTCGATATTTGTGTTTTAAACGCACCATACAAGAATTATTCACAGTGTAAGACGTTTTATAAAACAAGAAAAACCTTCCGAAGTACTTTAAAATATTTATAAAACTTATCATTCACCTTTTTATATCTTGCGTATATGGTATATGCAAGATTGCGTTGCCATCTGATTTGGCCTTAACTTGAATTAATCAAGCTCTTTTTGGGGCCACCGAAAAAGTAGCCCCATTAGTTTTGCGACCAGTCTGTACCGATTACCAGTTTACCAGTTGCGGTACCTGACCGGGTTTTCGGTAACGCGGACCGAATAGTGATGTGACTATTCGGGACAAAGAAATTTGAATCGATTTAATTTGGATCACGGGATTTTATCGTTCCTAAAACTAAAATAATTTAGGCGTATTCTTTTATGTAAATTTTATATGTAAGTCGGTTGCAGCTGAATACTAGTATTTTACATGGAGTGACTGCAATCTGACCTCCCTCATCCACGGAGTCTGGAACTGTGCCTATAACATAGTACATAGTGCTACGACATCAACGAAATGTGGGGATACAGTATTACACCTTTGCTATACTCATCATAAAAAGCTGGTGGAAAAATTGGTGGAGAGCACGAAACGAACCAATCGGAGCTCCAAACGCGTTCGATGTAGTAAATCGAATTTGTCAAAAGAAACTTATACTAAGGGTACGGCACTCCTTCTCCATATAAACTTTAACTATTCCAAATCTCACACTCCTCCGTGCGCGCAATACGCTCAGAAAGGGGTACAATAAAAAGGTTTCTCTTCACGTAGGCTATTTAGGAATAACTTCTATTCAATTAAAGAGATAGCTAGTGAAACTTTAATTATTTATAATTAACGATTAGTTATAGTGTTTTTGAAATGATTATAAGTATTATAACTAATTGTTGCACGCGACTTCGTTTGCGTAAATTTTGAATTTATTATTTAATTCGTGTCTTACTGCAATATTAATGATAAGCCAGTGGCATTCCCCAGGACCTAGGCTACGACTTTGTAATATTTCATAATGATCAGTTCAGTGGTTTATTTGTGATGCGGTAACAAACATATAGAGTTACTTTAGTATTTAATTTCTTTTTTAATATTTTTTTTTAACATTTCCCGACACTATTATTTCGCCTGTGTCGTGGGTACAGATTACAAACATACACGTCATATACACACAACCAGGCCCGAAACAACTATCTGCAGATCATACAAATATTTGATCCGTGCGGGAATCCAACCCGCGACACGTAGCGCAGAAAGCTAATCACTTAGCCACTGCGCCAACCACGTCGTCTTTATAATAGTATGAATGGTTATAAAAGTACACGCCGTTGATGAGAAATGGAATTGTAAGCTAGAAGCAAAACAATAAATTTTCAGCACATAAAACTTAGCTAATAAGCAGTGATAGCCTAGCGGTTGAATGCCTTCCATGCAGGAGGGTCTGAGTTCAAACCCGGCCCGCACCTCTGACTTTTCGGAATCATGTGCGGATTAGAATTTGATTATCTCTTGCGTTTACGGTGAAGGAAAACATCGTGAGGAAACCTGCACAGTGCAGTGCTCCATAAAGTTCTTAACGGTGTGTATAGTCCGCCAACATGCACCGAGCCAGCGTGGTGGACTAAGGCCCAACCCTTCTCATTCTGAGAAGAGACCCTTGCCCAGAAGTGGGACAGTCATCATCATCAGCCAGAAGACGTCCACTGCTGAACGAAGGCCTCCCTCCCTCAAGGGGGGGGGGGGGTTTGCCATAATCCCCACGCTTGGCAGGCGGCTTGGGGATCGCAGTGGCTCACCGATTAGTGAGAGGACGCTGCTGCCCGTCCTCCGGTGTCTGGCCGCAGTTTTAAGACGTACCCGGGTCATAGTGGGACAGTAATGGGTTGAATTATTATTATATTATAAAACATAGCAAACGCTTATATTTGTCAAAAAGTATTAAACTACTCTTTGAGGAATCTGTAGTATACTGACTGCCTCATTAGTCTAATGGTCGCAAGAGCGACTGCTGAGCGTGAGGTCCTAGGTTCGATTCCCGGGTCGAGCAAAGCGTTATTGGGTTTTTCTGTATGGAAATCCTCAGTAGAAGCACGGAGTTTGAAACTGTGCCCGGAAAATGGCTATAGACTCGCCCCCTATTACATAGGACTACGGCATCGGCGAAATGTGGGCGTACAATAGAACACCTCTCTCTCACCCTTCGGGAAGTACAGGCGTGAGCTATTGTACACCCATACGTCACCGATGCTGTCATAAAACTCATGTAATAGAGGGCGGCCCAACTGCCATATTTAAGGCAGAATTCGTACTGAGGCCCTAGTGTAAGTTTGTTTCGACAAATTCGATGTACTACATCGAACGCGTTCGGCGCTCAAATTGGTCCGTTTCGTGCTCTCCACCAATCGGAGCGCCGAACGCGTTCGATGTAGTAAATCGAATTTGATAAAAGAAACTTACACTAGGGCCTCAGATATATCTGACAGAAAGACTCCATAACACTTTGCCCGAGCCGTGAACCCTGGACCTCTCCCTTAACCATAGACAGCGTATCATAAACTCTTTCATTTGAACCTTACTTCGTTCCATAAACAACACAACAGGTTATACTTAAGAGAAAGTGCCGTCTTCAGTAATAAATCGCCGTGTTTTAATCAGATGCAATAAATTAGTATCGGCCTCTATAGGGTTGTGTGTCAAAGTGGTACTTTCTTGGCACTTATTGGATGCTGTTATTATAGTTGGGAAGATTTCTAAGTAATATTGACTTTATCTATTGGTACTTAAAATGGCCAAACTAGTGTTTTACTATTTGTGATCAAAACGCCGTATAATTATTTTTTTAAAACGTTGTCCCACTCTATGATTTCTCCTGTATCGTGGGTACAGTTTACAAACATACATGTCACATGCACACACATCCAGACCCGAAACGACTATCTGTATAATATTTGTTCCGTACGGGGATCGAATCCGCGACACGTAGCGCAGAAAGCTAATCGCTTAGCCACTGCGCCAACTGTGTCATCAATTAGAAGTTTCAATATTGTAAGCCATATTGAAGCTTGGTTTTCTGCGCTACGGGTTGCGAGTTCGATTCCCGGACGTCACAAATATTTGTATGACCTATAAAAATCTTATACATATTTGATATGGCAATTGAAACTTATGTAACTCTACTCAACATAGTATCACGCCTGTATTCCCCGAAGAGTTAGGCAGATATGTACTATTGTACACCCACATTTCGCCGACGCCGTTATTGAGTGCCATGTAATAAATAAGTGAACCTATTCCAAACTCTTTTCTGCTACTAAGAATTTCTCAACAGAAAAACCCAATAACACCAACCTTAGAACCGAACCCAGAACTTTTCATTCAGCAACCGCGCTAACAACTTGATAAAGCCGTAATTAATTTATACAAATATTTTTAAACATAATTCGAAAAATATTTCCAATTTTCCTTCACACCACCACGACTGCAAACATGATTTATACCTGAGCATATTATGCGTATGCGCCGGTTGTCAGGTTATTATGGCAAAGTCAACCACAAACCTATTTACTTTGTGGTTTTGCTCTTAGAAACCGTGTGTCATAGACGGGTGATTATCCTACTGTTAAGTAAACCACATGGTTTCTGGCAAAGACTGCACTGCTTCAAGCATGTAAAAAACGACAGAAGTATCTCCTTGTACGGTATTAACAGCAGAAAACGTAATGCTAAGTGAATAAAAAATGCTATCATTGCATATAATATCATGATGCCTCTTTAGTCTAGTGTTCAAGCGCGATTGCAGAACGTGACATCCTTCGATACCTGGACCGGGCAAAGTGTTATTAGGTTTTTCTGAATGTAAATTCTCAGAAAAATTTCGAAGTTTGAAATTGTGCAAGTGGTTCTTAAGTCCCATGAAAGTGACTTAAGAATAGCATCGGTGATATCTGGGTGCACAAAAACACACCTCTGCCTAACCCTTCGGGGAATACAGGCGTGATCCTATGTTATGGCAAGTCAAACATTTCTTTTTATAAGGGTCTTCAGTAAGTAGCATAAAAATATAAAAATCTAGCTTTTGACATTTTTACGTCACGGAAGAGAGACAAATAAAGAGGCATTAGGAATATTATGATTGACTATAGTTAAGTATATACTATAGTTAAGTTGGACTTTAAAAAGCATCCGTAGCTACATAACTATCGCGTAGATCAGTCAGTGAGGATAAGCAGCGTTTGTCATTGCCAATTGGTTAAGTCCTTGCATCGGCTAATTCATCATACATCGGAACCCCTCGAAAAACACGTAAAATAATTTTATCCGGATCTTTACGCGTCACCATCAAAAAAATCACTGACAGGACAACAAGTTACTCTAGTAAGCAGCTTGCGGCCTGCAGCCAGCCGCAGCCAGCAGCCCAAAAAGTCTGACAACCAGTCTAATCCCAGAGTATCGGTATCTCCCAGTTATTGGGTGGTGGACATCAGATGGCAGTCGCTCCGTGTAAAATACTAATATTCAGCCACATTATACACACCACGGTTGACACAGTGGCTAAGCAATTAGCTTTCTGTCCTACGTGTAGCGAGGTCAAAATATTTTTATGTTCTACAGATAGTTTTTATCGGGTCTGGTTGTGTGTGCATGTGACATGTCACGTTTGGCATAGTTAACGTTCGTTTAAAGAGAAAAATATCTAGTTATACTGGAAGCCTCCACACAGGAAAAGGTTTGGCAGATGATGAGAGTAAAATACGAACTTTTAGTATTCAAACAACAAGTTTTAAGCGCAAATATTAATGAGTTAAGACGGGGTCATACCGTGTAACAGTGACATATTTCTCACAATTAACTCATTCTACTTTCTCAGGATGATAGAGCAGATAATCCACTGTTTTTTGTGTCATCAGTCTGACAGAACGATGACTTCGGTGTTTTAGTCTTTGTTTATGTAAAAGTTGTGTCTTTGTCTTTGTTTTTGATGACATATAAAAGTCGTAAATCAAAATATTCGAAATTCGAACATTTTTATTTTCAAGTACAGTATAAATAGGTAAGTTCTGTAACATATTTTTAAACGTTTTTCTTTTTTTTATGGTGTTTTATTTGTAGTAGTGATTATGTTTATTTTTTTGTGAAAATTGTTTGTTTAAATGTCGTTTTAATAAATATTTAGGTTAAAATAAAATAGAAATACCTACAATTTAATTTAGTAAATAATAAAACTTACCTCTGCCATAATCTTCACCCTTACAAGTTAAGGGCAAATTGTCCAAAACTGATAATATCACTAAAATTAAAAACATCATTTTCACATCACTACGTTGCAACGATTTTCCAAATTTGAACCACTTTCGAACTGTCATTTTGACGGATAATTCGCGCGCGCAAAAAAATCGAATCTTATTTTTTAACTTCGATTTTTAAAATCACATTCACATCTTTTTAAATCATATTTTTTTATCGGCATCCACAAGATTTTCTCGGCATGTTTTTCGTAATATTTTTTGTTGGTTTTGTCGAGACGTCTGTTCGTCGTCACAACTGCGAACCTACTAGCCAACTGACCAACTTTACAGTGTAAAATAAGAAACATACATATTACTACGTAGAATTTACTTTGAGAAAGTCCCATCTAACTTTCACTTGCTACTCAAAATCAAACTTTATAATTCATATTTAAGGAAGAAAACATATTGACTGGTTTTACTACAGCCAACTCGGTCACACTTAGTAGCAACTTGCTAAACAAGTGAACGGTGAAATGAGAAATTGTGAGAGATAGACATATGTCAGACAGAGACAGACAGACATTTCTTTTTATGGTACAACTGGTGAAACTGAGAACACTAGAAATGTGGACTCATCATCGTTGTGGTATTTATCAAAGATACGATAATATCCTGTCTTTTAATGTACTAAAAGATAAGAGGGTAAAAAATGTACAGGCCAGTGATAATTATTTTAGTCGATTTCTCAAAGCCTGTATACATCACTATTAAGTAGAATATTAAAATGAAATATCGAAATCATACATTCATAAATAATAATAACAAAATAAAATTCAATAATAACATAACTGATCGAACTCCACTTCTTAATAAAATGAACATTAACTATAATTTTTTTTATGCTACGATTTTTAACAAATAATAATTTATTACACCTTATTGTACAAGACTGTCAAAATAATTGCCATTTCGCCTCCGAGAGCAAAGGGGATACAAAAAAAAACAAATGACGTTAGAAATGAAACGCTCATACTTCTCAATTCTTAATTTGAATTTGAAATGGTTCGAAGTTTAAGTAGTGCCAGCCAGTCTAAACAAGCCGGAGGCATCCATATCACTTTTCCCAACACATCTCCAAATGACATAATTATAGAAAAAAAAAAAAACATGTTTTATACAAAACTAGTGTTGTTTGAAAACTGTTTTCGTTTGATGTTTTACAGAACTAGTTTGTATAAAGTAGAATTGTATTACAATATTTATAGAAGAAATCGTAACTGTATGTGTTTCTATTTATTTTTATATCGTAATTAATATGGTTTTGACGACACTGTTGGCGCAGTGGTTGAGCGATCAACTGCCGCACTAAGCGGGTTCGACTCCCGCCCGAAAAAAAATATTTGTACGATCTACAGATGGTTGTTTCGGGTCTGGCTGTATGTCCATGTGAATATATGTGTTTGTAAGCGCACCCACGATACAGGAATTATTCATAGTGTGGGGCAACATTATTAAAAAAGAAAGAAAAAATCTTGTTTTTATTTTACATATTGGGGTCAAATTCCTTATTCCAGACGCGATTGGATTATTTCAAAAATATAAATTGGACTTTTCTCAAAGCATACACATATGTATATATAACTCTTCATTTTCAGTTCAACGACGGCACTGTTGGCGCAGTCGTTGAGAGATCGACTGCTGCGCTACATATCGCGGATTCGATTTCCGCACGAAACAAATATGTACATGATCTACAGATATCCATGTCCATGTGAATATATGTGTTTGTAAACGCACCCACGATATAGGAATTATTAAGAGCGTGAGCAAAGATTCTAAAAAAAATATATAAAAAATGACAAATAAATTAAGAGAATACGTACGAAGCCCTCCCTCTTCCAAGTTTCCAGGCACTTGCATCCACCCTGAGAGACTTCCAGGATATCTAGGGAAGATGTTCCGATAAGGGTAATTGCGTACTAAAGGACCATTTTAGCCTACAAGCCTGGCAAAACTGATAACCCTTCTCGATATCTAGGGAAACAGCCTTTAAAATAGACCCTGACCGCTGAGTTTATTTCGGCGTTTCTTCTCAGAGATAGTCATAAGACATACTAACGCCATCTAGTTTAAAAAAAAGACGTGTAAAAGTGATTGAAAAATCCTAATTGCAAAATAAACAATTTCATTTCGTTTGCCAGAAACCCCCAAGTTTCCTTTGCCTTAATTCTACAAGGAAGTTTATCAATAAAAATATATTTCACGTCGTTTCTCAGATCTGCATATAAATAAATCAATAAAACCCACTTCATTAACCACTAATTTACTGTAAAGAGAGAGTTGGATATATTAAAAAACAGTACAAAAGAAAGAGACAACATTATTTCCGAAGTTACGCCGTGCAATCACGGTAGATCGACTCACGCGTCGAAATGATAATTAAGCTAATTCAATGCAAACGGTAAACTAATTATGGACTTACTTGCTAATGAATATTTTCTTTCTGTTTTATTGGATCAGATGAGGAAAGTATTAGATAGAGCCATTTTCCTGATTTTTTTATACGGTCAATTTTTTCGATATAGCAATAATAAGCAATAACTTGAAGACACGGTTGGCACAGTGGTTAAGCGATTAGCTTTCTGCACTATGTGTCGCAGGTTCGATCCCCGCACGGAACAAATATTTGTATGATCTACATATAGTTGTTTCAGGTCTGGTTGTGTGTGCATGTGACATGTATGTTTGTAAACTGTACCCACGGCACAGGAGAAATCCGAGTGTGGGGCAACGTTTTTTTTAAAAAAATAAATAAAAAAATAGTCTAGTGGTTTGAACGCTTGCCTTTCATGCAATGTCTCAGTTCAACCCCGGCCCACACCTCTGACTTTTCGGAATCATGTGCGGATCAGAATTTGATTATCACTCGTGTTAACGGTGAAGGAAAAACATCGTGAGGAAACCTGCACACCTGAGAGAGTTCCATAAAGGTTTCTATGGTGTGTGTAGTCCACCAACCCGCACTGGGCTAGCGTGGTGGACTAAAGGCCTAAACCTTCTCATTCTGAGGAGCCCTTGTCCAACAGTGGAACAGCAATGAGCTCAATTTATGTATTATTATTATTTAGGATCGATTTTGATTATCTAGCGGTTGAATGCTTGCCTTCCATGCAGAAGGGTCTGAGTTCAAAAATGACCCACACTTCTGACTTTTCGAATTCTTGTGCGGATCAGAATTTGATAAACACGGTAAAGGAAAAACATCTTGAGGAAACCTGCTCACCTGAGTTCTATAAAAAGAGGGCAAAGAGTTACTTATTGCATTTTTCTGTTTAAAAATTCTCAATATCAACACGGAGTGTGAAACTGTGCCCGGTTAATTGCAATAGGCTCGCCCCCTATAACATAGGACTTAATAACAGCATCGGCGATACTGGGTGCACAATAGTACACCTCTGTTTTACCTTTCGGGGATACGAGCGTGATGCTATGTAATGTTATCTTCATCATCCTCCTTGTTTTGATTGCGCCAGTGTCAATGCGCCTGCGCGAATCCCACCAAACCCACGATGAGAACAATGTCATACGCTTATCTAGCCGTTGAGAGATACAGATAAAGCAAATCTACTTCTTCTTAAAGATTAAGGACAATGAGCCGATATATCGCCCGTTATTCACTTAAGTATGTATCTTATATAAACTTTCGTTTTTTTAATGCAAGTATGTCAATTCAAAAGGTTTAAAGTTAAGTTGTAAGTTGGATATCGATGAGTTGATTCTACCAACTATAATGCGCATCACTAGCCTCCTTGACAGCGTGGACTTTCGCTTGGAGGTCACGTCTAGGTGAATAGGGATGTGACACGCTGATATCGAAATGCTTGTCGATACATTCGGTTAATGAAGGTGATAATTTTGAGATGAAAATATTTTAAAATATATCAGAGGTGCAATATAACTACCTAAAGTTATTGTCAGCAATGTAAATGAGGGCGAGGTTTATGACTACTAACATCATTTGTGTTTAATACAACCTGTAAAAAATAAAAATAAATAGTTTCGTTTAATATTTTTTAAACCATTGTTTTTTTTTTGTGTGTAAACGAACCCGCAACAAAGAGACGACATAGAGACGGGTGCAGCAAGCCGAGGGTTTAGCTACTCCGCAATTAAAAAAAAAAAAAACATTAAGCTAATCAATTCTTACGTTTGCGTAGTTACTATACTATTATCTCGTAATATTATACTATATATCTTCGAAGCTTATGAAACATTTCATACATTTCGTTCAACATCATTGTTTCTGTAATTCCAACAATCAGATTTAAACCATATTAATATTAATAATATGTTTAAAATACTCAACAGAAAAGCCATCAATTTAAATTAGATTTACTTCACGATAAATTTAATATCGATAAATATTGCACACACATCACTAGCTATTATCGATAAAGTATTCGACACAGCCCGACACAATAGAAAGTTTATTTGTGTACCGTGTTTACGGAGCGTCAGCAAAAAAAAAGTAAATAATTGTTCAGCTTTTTTTTTGTTGACTCACGTGGGTTTACCTTTGGAAACGAATTTGAAAAGGAGGCTTTAAAAAGTTTTTATGTGAAGTCGTTTAGATTTTAACAAGAAATGAACAAATTATATGATGTTTAGCTTAAAAAAATTAAGTCATAAATATGCTTGATTCTACACAATGATGAATTTTGAGTGAAATTTTCAAATCATACTCCAAATATTGCAGCACCATGCTGAGATATTCCCGGTTTTAGTCTCGTGCAGGTTGCTACAATTTTTCTTTTTGTTTACTTAATTATTTTCTTGCTTAAATAAAACTATTTTCTTTCTATTTTCTTATATGTACTGACTACTTTTAGTACTGCTCTTGACATACAAGTTTAAAATGGAACCTTTGCTATGCATCCTTTTTAATGGCATTGTATATAAATTCTTGGCAATGACTTTTGTAATACTCCCAAAACATGAGCATTCGAATAACCTATGACCATAGACAAAAATGAGTTAAAACTTTATTGAGCTAGAATTTTAGCGACGCATAAAAACTTTTAATTGAAACCGTAAATAAAAATATATTTTTGTCTATCGTCACGGTCATTTTTTGCCGACCATCCTAGAATCGTAACAATAAAACCACAAAACAATGTTTATTATTTAAAGGCGACTTTTTTGCGGACAGTACGTTATTGTAACATTATAATAGCTGACAGGTATCTGAGGTTGAATGCATCGTAAGGGGTGGAACACACTGAGGTATAAGGCTGAGACATACGGTATGTTATTTAAAAATTAAGTATTGTATTTTTTATTTTATAATTTAACTGTCTCAATGGTCGAGGCGTCGCAAGTGCGACTGCTGAGCGTGAGGTCCTGGGTTCGATTCCGGGATCGGGCATTTTCTAAACACAAAATCTCAGTAGTTATTGTCATTGGGGTTTTCTGTCGGGTACTTCTCAAAAGCAGCACGGAATTCGGAATCGTGCCAATATGGGTGTACAATATTACACCTGTGCCTCACCCTTCGGGGAATACAGGCGTGAAGCTATATTAGTTACAATTGTGACACTTTCTGGTGTCATTCAATTGAACTTATCCTAAGATCATCACCCAGTTCCTATGTTTTAAGGAGCCTATATTCAGCAGTGGATAAAAGCATAAAAACGCTATCTTCATTGCGGTCTCAGCAGTATACAAAATGGCAGCGCAGTTGCTTTTCAAAAGGGGTCACTGCGGGCAGCCGCGTGCCGGGTCAGAGGTGATCATGTTAAAGTGACAGCATGCTGACAAGCTGACTAAAGCATCATTTGACACTTTAACGAGTAATTTCTCTCGGTGAATGCTTTATTGGTTTAGTGGTCGCAGGGAGTCCTCCACGAGTAACGAAACCTGAGGTTGTCTGGCGCACCCTGGGCAATCAGCCTCGACAATACTTTTTTTTTTTTAATTTTGCCTCACTCTAGAAATAATTCCCGTATAGTGGTTTGCGTTTACAAACACATATTCACATACACAAAGACCCAGACCCGGAACAATTATCTGTAGATCATACAAATATTTGTTCCGTGCGGGTATCGAATCCACGTAGCGCAGCAGTCGATCTCTCAACCACTGCGCCAACCGTGCCTTCTTTACACTACGGCATGAGCGATTCCCGTGTGATAGCTCGTGCTTACTCTACAGAAGAAGACGTGCGACTGATGAGCGTGAGGTTCCGAGTTAGATTCCCAGGTCGGGCAAAGTGTTTATGGTTTTACTGTAAAAAAAAGTTTGTTATTTGTCCGTTAGATGGCAATAGGGTTGCAAACTCATTACTGCGATTTAATTACAGCATACAATAGTGCCTACACTTCTGCCTAAAACTTTACAGAATTTAGTCGTGATGCTTTATCTCATGTTTTTTACCTGATGATGTCCTCCTGACCGAATTTCGGTCACGGCGGCCAATCTCACCGGAGATTAGCCAACTACGCAGGAGATATTATAGAGCTCAAGTGTGTGCGCAAACACAGGTGCACTCTCTATTCCTTCACTCTCATAGTCCGATGGTACGGCGATCCGACACGACCGGAGAGAGATCAGGCGCAGGACCAATGGCTTTACGTGCTTTCCGAGGCACGGTGTGTATTCACATACACAAAGACCCAGACCCGAAACAACTGTCTGTAGATCATACAAATATTTGTTCCGTGCGGGAATCGAACCCGCGACACGTAGCGCAGCAGTCGATCTCTCAACCACTGCGCCAACCGTGCTGTCAAACTACCTGTACCTGTGTTTTACCTACTTAATATAACTGTGTGATAAATTTTATCCATAACTATAATATAATACTAAGCATGTTACATGCAAATAATTTGTAGGCCATCTGTCTTAACGTGGGAATTGAACCCGCGACCCTGAGCACAGAAAGTGGACCCACAACCGCTGCACCAATGTAGGTCGTCAGATAATATCACTTTCGCATTGCACAAAATCTACTTATATGTACAAATATTCAAAAGATATTCATTATGAATGAAAACTGGTAACAATTACATAACATTGCGCCTGTATTCATCGAAGGGTTAGGCAGAGGTGTATTGTACACTCAAATTTCACCGATCCCGTTATTAAATCCCGTATAATAGAGGGCGAGCCTATTGCCATCTACCGGGCACAGTTCCAAACTCCGGGATGCTACATAAAATTTTCTAATAAACAATCCCAATAACACTTTGCCCGAGGATCCAACCCAGAACCTGACGCTCAGCAGTCACGTTTGAGAGTAGACTAATGAGGTAGCTACTTGTACACCACCTTTTTTTTTTTTTTTTTTTTGATTAACGTGTTGAGAACCCATCATGGGCTATCCCACCCCTTATTATTACACACACCCCTCCGCCTGGGGAGGGGTGTGTCGGACTCCTACCGGCTAAACTCACCACGGTGATCCGCCTCCACCCCCTCGTGCACGTCCCGGGGGAGACTGTAAAGAGGTCCCCCCGTTACCCTCGCTGGTGCTGTGTGCACGGCGACACGGACCACAGCGTGTCGCCGTCTTCTCGGGGGTCGCTAGGTGAGAGCGCGCAGAGTCCCCACTCTGCGTGCTCGCGACCCCTAAGGCCCCCCGCTGAGGTGTGTTAGGCGGGGGGACTTGTACACCACCTACACTGATAATTGCTGTTTTTTTTTCGTTCATTCATCATCAGTCTTACTGATAGGTACCGCTCAAAACCACGAGTGAATCCGGAAAAGCTGCTAGTTTAAATGATATGAACTACTAATTCTGTCGGTGACGCATACAAACAGTGAAAGTGTGAATACTCAATACGATCAAATGAAATGTACATTTACATAATTTAAACTAGCGACTCTCCCCAGCTTCGCACGGGTAGTAGAGCTTCTATATTTTTATTTTCAGTCATATCAGCCTGTTGCGTCGAGCATATACGCGGCGCACGCCAGTAAAGCTCCCAGTCGGCATGATTTTTTCCGACATCTTCAACAATCATCGTCATATTTTAGCCAATTTATACAAGACTGTAATTCATTTTACACCTAAACGTTCTTCATGAATCTGCGTCCATTGGTGAAAACCGTATGAAAATCCGTTCAGTAATTTTAGAGTTTATCGCGTTCAGACAGACAGACGCGATGAGGGACTTTGTTTTATAATATGTATAGTGATGTCGGATTTATTCTGCGTATTAAGTACCATAATTTTGTAGATTTGTGTTGTCATGTAAATCGATCACTAAACGAGTTAAACATTATCATTTTGCTTTTAAAATGCGCTCTTTCGTCTAGTGGTCGCAAGAGCGTCTGATGGGTATGAGGTTCTAGGTGCAAATTCCGGGTCGGGCAAAGTGTTATGGGGTTTTTCTGTATGGAAATTCTCAGTAGCAGTACGGAGCCGGTATATGACAATAGGCTCGCCCTCTATTACATGGGACTTAATAACGGTATCGGCGAAATGTGGGTGTATAATAGTGCACATGATGATGTTATAAAAAAATAACCCCCCAAATCGCACACATCAAATTGACAAATCTCCTAAAAATAGACAATTCCCGAAAATTTTAAATAAATTATTAATTAACTCTAAACAATGAAATCAAAAATAGGTAGGTTTTTTCTATTTATGATATAATATTTTATATGATATTTTTATATGACTTGACACTTTACTGTTAATGTGACTCCCCCAAAGTCTTAGACTGCGGCCGCGCCTGACTACAATTATGACGTTTTTAGCAGATAAAGTTTGTGATTGCCTATCTTATGGGATATTTATCTTCGTATTTTGATGTGTTGTGACTCTCTCGTTGCCGATGTGTGATATATACATATGTACGTATCCAAAAGACACGCCTAGTATAGACATATTTATAGTAAAGTAAGTCAATTAGACTATTACTAATCCGGCCACGCCTTCCGTCAGTATTCTTCAAATAGAAGCCAATTTCACTTTTCGCCTAACTAAGCAGATAGTTTTACCTAGGAGATCGGAATGTTTCGGCCAACCTTACAATCGCTACCTACCCCTAGAAGATTACTGGCTTGATGTTATGTTATTTAATATGTATGTGGAAATATTCGAAGAGTTCATACATGTATATGTATATGCATATATGTACAAAATTCTCAGTAATACAGAGTTTGGAATTGTAGCTGATAGATGGCAGTAGAATCGCATAACATAGCATCACGCCTGTATTCCCCGAAGGGTTAGGCAGAGATATACTTTTTTGACACCCACATTTCGCCCATGCGATTAAGTCCCATGTAATAGGGGGCGAGCTTATTAGCATCTACTAGGCGCATTTCCAGACTCCGCGCTGCTACTGAGAATTTCCATACAGAAAAACCCAATAACACTTTGCCCGACCCGGGAATCGCACCCAAGGTCTCACGCGTAGTTGTCGCGCTTGCGACCACAAGACGAATGAGGCTGTAAAATCATACACGCGAGTCTTATGCACTTAATTTCGTATATTCTTACTATCAACAAGACTATCGAGAAGAGGGTCTCGTAGCTACATAGCTAACGCGCAGATTGGTCGCTTGCCGCGATCAGTCCTTGGATAGGTGACCATATTTCACACATCGAGACCCCTCCGTGCCTCGGAAAGCACGTTAAGCAGTTGGTCCCGGGTATCATATGAAGACCTATGACAGTCGTTACAGGTGTCAGCAGCCCAAAAAGTCTGATAAACAGTCTAACTTTAGAGTATCAGTATCTCCCAGTAATTGGGTGGCGGAGGTCAGAAGGCAGTTGCTCCGTGTAAAATACTGATATTCAGCCGCAACCGGTTAGATTGGAAGCCGACTCCAATGTAGTTGGGAAAAGGCTGGGCAGATGATGACCTCATCATCATCATCATCAGCCAGAAAACGTCCACTGCTGATCGAAGGCCTCCCCCAAGGGGTTTACCATAATCCCCACTCTTGGCAGGGAATCGCAGTGGCTCACCGATTAGTGAGAGGACGCTGCTGCCCGTCCTCCGGTTTCTGGCCACAGTTTTAAGACGTACCCGGGTCTAGACGTACCCGGGTCTGATGATGATGACCTACTATCAATTAATCAACACAATATCATTCAAAAACTTCAAAATCAAGCTTCCGTGTTGTTCGCCTAACCCCTTAAACGTAAACTCTACAATTGTAACCTTTGCCTACATCGTTGAACATCCGTTAACCTAAAACCGCACGCACACTGAATGTGTTAACTTTAAGGCCGAGAGCACACAATAGCTTATTAAAAATCCGCGCACACTTGCGATAAAATTGTCGGAGGAAAGTCTTGGCTCAGAAATGGCGCGGAATTTTGCCTTTGGTGTAAACAAAACTTGGCTTCGATCGGCTTAGAATGGAAAGTAGTGTCCTAGTGTGTCCACCTGTGTGCTAATAACATGAATTTGTGCGTTAATCGTTGTCAATATCCTTGATTTCTAGCCTAGACTGACTACATTGGGGTCTGCTTGTGTGTCACCAGATCTGACTGAATAAAAATAGGTAGAAACATGCCTACACTGGTATTCCTCGAAGAGTTAGGCGAAGGTGTGCTATTGTACACCAAAATTCCGCCAAATATTAAGCGCACTGTAATAGGACATTGAATGCCTCATTGGTCTAGTGGTCGCGACTGCTAAGCGCAAGGTCTTGGGTTCGATGCCCGGGTCGAACAAAGTTTTATCGGGGTTTTCTGTATGGAAATTCTCAGTAGCAGCACGGAGTCTTGAACTGTGCCCGGTAGATGTAAATAGGCTCGCTTCATATTACATAGGACTAGATAACGGTACGGCAAAATGTGGGTATACAATAGTACACCTCTGCCTAACCCTTTGAGGAATACAGGCGTGATGCTAAGTTATACGAATCTACTGCCATCTGTCAGCCACAATTTCTAAATTACTGAGAATTTTGTAACAGAAAAATACAATCATCATCATCATCAGCCATAAGACGTCCACTGCTGAACGAAGGCCTCCCTCAAGGGGGGGTTTGCCATAATCCCCACGCTTGGCAGGCGGCTTGGGTATCGCAGTGGCTCACCGATTAGTGAGAGGACGCTGCTGCCCGTCCTCCGGTGTCTGGCCGCAGTTTTAAGACGTACCCGGGTCCCGGGTAAAAATAAGGTTAATTACTAATAAATATCGGTTTGTTGATTATTAATAAATATTGTTTTGTTGATTAATAATATATGTTGATTGCGTCGACACGGTTGGCGCAGTGGCTAAGCGATTAGCTTTCTGCGCTAGGTGTCGCGGTTTCGATCCCCGCACGGAACAAATATTTGTATGAACTGCAGATAGTTGTTTTGGGTCTGGTTGTCTGTGCATGTGACATGTATGTTTGTAAACTGTACCCACGATACAGAAGAAATCCTAGTGTGGGGCAACGTTTTTATAAAAAAAAGAAGAAAAAAAAAAAGATTAATATTATGTAAAAATTGCTCTTTCATTTATGGTGTACCTCCAAAATTTTCCGATTTCCTAGATGTACTTTGAACACAAAAAGTTTGCGAAACACTGCAATAAACGACAGTAAACATAACCCTCTTCACCACAGTCGGTCAACGAACACACCTACCCACAGTCGGCCAAGAGTTCAACGACCCTCGTCGATGTTACCGACTTGTTCACTTTTACTCATTGCCTTGTGAAAGTGACTTTCCCTGTTCAATACGCGAATTTGATATAGACCTAGCACTTTGACAGCAATGACATCTGATATCGTGAAACTTTGAGAATTTTATACGCGTTGCACTTTTGTTTTTGTTTAGCCGACTGCGGGTGACAGGTTGGGTTGTGTGTTTGTAGCTATAAGAAAAAAATATATATAAAAAATCAGTTGATAATCGTGTTTCGTTTAGGAATTTTTACTGAATATACTCACGCCTGTATTCCCCGAAGGGTTAGGAAGAGGTGCACTATTGTTCACCCACATTTTATCGATGTCATTATTAAGTCTAATGTAATAGGGAGCGAACCTAGTGCCATCTATCGGGTACAGTCAACATCAAAAAGATGTATATACGTAGCGAAATTCAAAACCGAGTTTTACAGGTAATAGTGATTGAGATTTTGACCAATTTCATACATAATATCTGTGGATACATAAAGAGACGTGTTTATTTCAATTTTATATTTTTTATATAACTTTTTACGAATAAGCGTTTGAATTTCGCTACGTGTATACATATTTTTGATGCTGACTGTACAGTTCCAGACTCCGTGCTACTACTGAGAATTTCAATACTGAAAAACCCAATAACAATTTGACTGACCCGGGCATCGAACCCAGAACTTCACGCTCAGCATCCGCGCTTCCAACCACTAGACCATAACATAGCAACACGCCTGCAGTCACCGAAGGGTTAGGCAGAAGTGTACTATTGTACACCCACATTTCGCCGATGCCGTTATTGAGTCCCACGTAATGGGGGGCGAGCCTATTACCATCTACCGGACATACTAGCAAACGTAGGGCAGCTACTTAAACAATTGGCGACGACACGGTTGGCGCAGTGGATAAGTGATCAGCTTTCTGCGCTAAGTGTCGCGGGTTCGATTCCCGCACGGAACAAAATATTTGTATGATCTACAGATAGTTGTTTCGGATCTGGTTGTCTGTGCACGTATGTTTACAATGCCGAATTAAGCAAGCGCGGGGCCCATAGCGAATTCTGTCGAAGGGCCCTTGATCTGCTATCGGCTTTTAAGTATAAAGTGACTTTTGGTACAACTTGTGCGTTTAACGTATGAAATTCTGTGTTTTATTTTCGCCGAAAAAAATAATCGGTTACCGACTGCCTGACGTGGATGGGTTTGGATACGCGGGGATATGGATACCCTTTTGCGCGGGGCCTGGAGAATTGCCACTCTTGCTACGTGGTTAATCCGGCACTGTTTGTTTGTAAATTGACCCGGATACTTAAAACTGAGACCAGACACCGGAGGACGGGCAGCAGCGTCCTCTCACTAATCGGTGAGCCACTGCGATCCCCAAGCCGCCTGCCAAGCGTGGGGATTATGGCAAATCCTCTTGGGGGAGGCCTTCGTTCAGCAGTGGACGTCTTTTGGCTGATGATGATGATGATGATGATGATGTTTGTAAAAATGTATCGACGATATTGGAAAAGTCCTAGTGTGGGATTTTTTTTCCAAAAAGAAGGAAATATAAAAAAATTACAATAAAACATTATACAACAAAAAACATTTCGCCTTCTACACTAATCGAAGACACTGTACCAATGAGGCAGTTAAATCTTTATTACATCTAAAATCACGATAATCTCAAAATATTACGCAACTCGTAAAAATGTGAGTAAAGTAAAAACTTTTACGCGTTCGCGGTTTTAAAGTAAATAGAGAAAGCGCGATGCAATTCGGTCCAATTACGCGTTTCCATGTTTATCGGTGGTCCAATTATGTTCGGTCCATAATATTTGGCTGCTACGCTTTTATTTTTAATGTTTCATGTCGCTTTCGAAATGTACAGAATGTTGTTTAAAACTGCGCGGGCGCAGGAACTTAGTAAAATTATTTAAGGAAGCGTGTGTCTGTATATATTTTGTTAAACATTAATAACATCACGACTGTATTCTTCGAAGGGTTAGGCAGATGTGTACTATTGTACACCCACATTCCGCCAATGCCGTTATTAAGTCCTATGGAATAGGGGGCAAACCTATTGCCATCTACCGGGCACAGTTCCAGATGACGTGCTGCAGAAAAACCCAATAAAACTTTGCCCGACCTGTGAATCGAACCCAGGACTTCACGCTTAGTAGTCGCGCCTGCAACCACTAGACCAATGAGGCAATCTTGGACATGTCTCTTATTAATGTACCATAAAACATTTACTAATTGTACAAAAGTAAGATCGGTCGATTTGCGAAGTTAAGCAGCGCTTGACGCGGTCTTTCCTTGGATGGGTGACCATTTACATATCGAGACCTCACCGTGCCTCAGAAAGCACGTTAAGCACTTGGTCCCGGGTGTCATATGAAGACCTATGACCGTCGATACTGGCGTCAGTAGCCCACAAAGTCTGACAACCAGTCTAACCTTAGAATATCAGTGTCTCCTAATTGGGTGGCGGAAGTCAGAAGGCAGTCACTCCGTGTAAAATACTGATATTCAGCCACAACCGGTTAGATTGGAAGCAGACTCTAATGTAATTGGGTAAAAGGCTGGGCTGGGCTTGGGTGAAATTCAAAAACATCAAATGAAATACTATAGGTACCTTGAATATAGCTATCAATTCCCAAGAAAATTCAAGAGACATTCACCAGCCAACTTCATGGTGTCGCTTTTATCTGTCGGTGTGCGCGCGCATCGTAAGAATTCACTCTCATCAAGCGCGCCAAAAGAAGAATAACTTCAAAAACAACCTGTATAGTAATATCCGCTAGATGCTCGCTTTTATATTATATCATCGTTTTGCGGTAACAGTAAAGCAATAACAATATTATGGTAGTTAGAAATGCGATGTTCATAAGAGGAGTCATCGTGTGTCGTGGGCCAAATTGGTCGTTACCACGTATGCCAAATGTATGGCGGTTATCATTATTATTTAGCCATAATTTCTCTATAGCATGGAAAAAAAATTAGCATGGTGGATTATAGCCTCCATCACGTTTTGTAGGTGCATGCGCATGCGCAGCTTTGGAACTGAAATATGTTATATTTTATTAAATAAATGATATATCTACTACATTTACAAACTGTGTTTACTAAGTATTACCTACTCATTGACTAAAAAAACCTCCGTAACGTTCAAACCTAAACTTTTTATGAATTACGGTCAAATTTCGACCATAGGGTGACCACTACTTAGCATCAGGCCTGTATCCCCGAAGGGTTAGGCAGAGCCTTATTTGTGCAGAATTTCCATACAGAAAAACCCAGTAACACTTTGCCCGACCCGGGAATCGATCCAGCACCTCACGCTCAGCAGTTTTGAAAGTTCAGGTCTTAAATCTCAGACAAGCTTTCAACACTATTTAGAAAGAGAAAACTCCATAAACTCACATTTAATAGCAAATAAATTTCCCGGCTTTAACAGTTTAATAAATACTGTCCGACCATAACCTCACTCTCTCTATTATAATAATTATAATTATAAATTATAATCTAAGACAACACCCAGTCACGTTTACAGGGATAAAATTATACAGGTGGGAATTGAATTCAATTATAATATTAATTAATTTCACTTTTTTTTTCGTTTTTCCGTAAAATCAGCAAACGGTAAGTGGAATCTTCACGTGACAAGAGCGCTGGCCTCTACTTCGGTCAGAGAATCAGCATTGCAATACAACGTGGCAATGCCGCCAGCGTTCTGGGCACTTTTCCCGTTGACAGCGATGTGGACGAATTTTACGATGCCCTATGATTTCTTCCCCTTCCCGTTTTTAACAGTTTGTACTTTTATTTATATATTTTTAGCTTGTATATATATTTTAATAAGTCTGCATTTCCGCCTGTAAATGTTTAATACTAATTTATGATCTTTGGAATAAATAAAATTAAACATAACATTTCACTTTTATATTCAACAAGATTTTCCCGCAATACCACCCTGTATGGAAAGATTTTTTATACAAACATTGAACCTGTATTTGACTCTCTTGGAGTTGAATTTTGGAAAATTCTTTCACAACAGACGATTAAAGAAGTAAGAAATCTATCGACGAAATTTCATGTTTGTAGGTTTTGTAGCGTGACTTAGCACACAGTTGATGAAATGGCTAAGCGATTAGCTTTCTGCGGTACAGATCGTGAGTTCAATTTCCACATTTAACAAATATTTTATGATCAACAGACAGTTCTGGGTCTTTGTGTACGTTTTTGTGAGATTCATGCGAGACAAAATTTTATAAAATCATTAAAATAAAAACTGCCTCATCGGTCTAGTAGACGCAAGTGTGACTAAGCGTCGGTCCTTGGTTCGATTTCCAGATCGTGCACTGTTATTGGAATGGAAATTACCAGTATGTAATGGAAATTGTCAGTAGCAGCACGGAGTCTGGAACTGTGCCTGGTATATGGCAATAGGCTCGCCTATTACATGGGACTAAATAACAACATTGGTGAAATGAGGGGTGCAATAATACACCTCTATCTAACCCTTCGAGGAATACAGGCGTGATGCTATGTTATGTTTATATGTTTTTTTTTTTATATCAGCCGTAATAGTCCAACTGCAGGGCAAAGGTCTCCCTACCCTCTTCCCAATCCTCTCGGTTAATAGCTTTCTGTGGCCAATCCTTCAAATAGGTATCCAGTCCCGCCATCTCCTTCTGGGCCTGCTGCGACGTCGTCTAACGTTGTGTGGGCTCCACTCTGTGGAGAGCTTTGCCCACATCTCGTCCGACATGCGGCATACATGGCCAGCCCAGTTCCACTTCAGACTTGCGGCTTTCTGACCGACATCGGCGACCTGAGTTTTTTAAATGTTAAAACAAACAAAAATAATATTTACCTGCCATTGCTGTTAGTAAATCACTCCATATTCTCATCTAATTTCTCAATCAAAATGCAAAATACACACCCGCATTGCATATTAACAAAATACACAGTGGAAAGTGAAATGATACATTGTTTGCATAAAACTTTAGTGCACTTTGCCGTTTCATGAGAAAGTGCAATTTAGAAAATAGTAAAAGTCGTCTCCTGGGCCCGGGTCGTGTCGCATTCAAAGTAGGCAGTTTTAACAAACAAAGAACACTTTACATACATAATATTTCGCTCGACACTTTACGAGCTTCTATAGTTTACTGAGAATAGAGAAACAGCGTTATTTTAGCTTGCTTTCCGACAGCGAGTAATATTTGACAGATTATAAAGTTACGTTTCATGTAGGTTTGTGTTTTTAACTACCCGCAGTTCTGACTTTTTAAATCATGTGTTGGGCCTGTACTCAACAGTGATACAATAAACAATTTAGACCTACTTTGTTTGATCCGAATAATATACTTGTAATAAAACGCAATGGTATTTAAAATGCTTTTAATTTAGTCTTACAAAATGTTAACTAATTTTAAAGTGCTTATTATAAAGTTAAAGTAAAATAAACGATATTAAATATAAATCAATCAATTTCTTCGTGGTAACTTATTTAAATTCGGGTAACTTAAAGGAAAATAATTATCACAATATTTAAACTAGGTAAAGATAATACTAGATAACACGCTTGTGTGATTCACGCGCGCCTCTCCAGAAGGATGTGTGGCTAAAGGTTAGCCGCACAGGGTTGGGGGCAAGTTATTCACTAGGTGCCGATACCTGCCGAGGGTGCGGCGCATGCGCGTGCGCGTCCCATATCTCCGGCGTTACTAGTATACCGCGAAAACACCATGTGGTATCAGTTGGTAAAAACCCGACACGTCCCGTCATCTTCCCTAAAGTGGCGGGTACAGACGAGCATTTCCACACGTCAAAAAAAGGCATAGATCTAACAAAGTTGCATTTAACTTAAAGAAAGACAGACTTACTTTGTAAAATAAAATAAACCTATACGATTGATTTAAATACAGGTCTGTTTCGCGTAGAAATATTTAACTTAAAAAAAATATACTGTCTTAAAATAAACTTTAAAATAAATATTTTAAATATGTTACTATTAATATTTAAATTTTGAATTTGCATCGTCAATTCAACTTAAATTAAAATTTAAAGTCAAACTGACAATTTATTTAAAGCACCAATCCTTTTATTTAAAAATAATTGTAGAACTAACTTTAAAATTATTTATTTTAATTTTATAATGTCACTTAAATTACCTACCTAGTCCTACATTTTATAAAAGGCATACTATAAATTAAATTTTAAATATAAAAAATATAGTAAAATCAATTTATTATAGTTTTCTAGAACTATCAATAACAGTTACACTGCCTTGCTTGTTCCTCTCTCTTTCCAACAATCTCCTTCTTACTTCCTCTGGGTTATATCTCTTCCTATAAACCCTTCTGACTCTTCTGACGGGATTCACATTTCTAGTTATTAGAATTTTCTTACCGTAGCTTCCAGAAGATGCTAGATTAGTAATTTTAGAATCTTCTCCACTTCTTAAACTCTTACTTTTTCTTGTAGAATTATTTAAAAAAGCATCTCTTTGCTCTCTTATTGTGGCATCATAAAATACTTTTCCATTAACAATAGCCTTTCTAATATTCTCTGTGGTTGATAAAACTCTAGGAGGACGAACAAATGATGTTTCGCTTACTTCTAAACTCTTATCCACTCTTTCTCTTTCGATCTCATCTTTGCTCACTTTTTGTATTACTCCTCTCCTTTCTATATTAAATCTGTTACCAAAATTGAAATCTATTAACTCTTTATCAACAGCTATGTTCTTTGCTTCTAAATTCTTTTCAGATCTCTTGTCTAAGACTAACTTTCCACCTCTTCTTGACGCTAGAATTCTGCCTATTTCTTCTATCTGTCTTTCTTCAGCTTCCAAAGTCTTTAAATCAGATATCTTATCACCTTTAACATCATCCAAATCTATAACTTCAATTGAACCAGAAAAGTCATCTAACTTATCATCAATTCCTTTGATTTTATCTTTGATTTTTACAGTTTCTGGTTTAACTAACTCTACTTCAGTAACATTTTCTTTTACTTCTTCTTCTTTGACTTCTGGAAGTTCTGTAGTTGTAGGTTTAATTTTAACTGTCGTTGTTTCAAGTACGTCATCATAGTCGCTTATGTTGCGTTTCTTTTCGTCTCTATGCTTTTCATGGTTCTCAGGTTTTGGTGGCGAAGTTGTTGGTTGTTCACGAGGCGTTGTGTAGCGTTCGGTTGTTGTAGTTGTGGGCAGTTGGGTCTCGTTGTAGCGGAAGTATGTTGTGTTGGGTGGTGGGCCTTTGTGTAGATAGGCTACGGGCCAATATCTGGAAGTGTTTAAAACATCATGCTGTATTTAGTATTTATAGAATATTTCTTGGAAGACTTTGAAAACTAAAATCATTATTTAACTCTAGTAAATTTCAGAATTCTTTTCTTGACTATTTAAGGTACTTTTTAAGAACTGAGACAATCTTGTCACCCATTTTTTAAAGTGTTCATTCATAAAGATTACCAATGAAACAGAAAATGGATAAATTTGAGATCCGCAAAGTTAATTGAGGTTTAGTAAAGTATTAATATTACGTGTCTTATAATTTACATAGCAAAGGTATTTTTTATTTCGGTTAGAAAATAATGATCAAGAACTAAAAAAATAGCCGCGTGTTTACCAAATTACATAATTTTCCGGTATCTAATAAGGATATTCAAAACGAGAACCAAATTTTGTGCAATGTAAAGCTTCAAATTTCTTTTATATTCAATGTGTATTTAAAATTTTGTGTGGATAATGTGCTGTCGGAAATAGATCAATGAATTGTTATTATTATACCTGGGTGCTCCTAGTCCGGTTGGTGGTTGTCCTTCTGGCTCCTGGGATGGAGAAGCAGGTATCCAGTTACCACCACCTGGTCGAGGATAGTTGTGACTGTATTTGATGTGGGGGCGAGATTCCGTTGGCACACGAGAGTATCCTGAAGAAAAGATGATGATATTTTTTATTTGCTAGTTATACTCTGAATAGTTACAATACCTGGCACGATTGGCGGAGCGGTTGAGAAATCGGCTGCTGAACTACGTATCGCGGTTTATATTCCCATACGAAACAAATATGTTTTGGCTTCATCATCATCTGCTGATGCAGTGTAATAGGAAACGAGTCTTTTGCCATCTATCGGGCACAATTCCAAATTTCCAAGATACTGATAATTTTCTGATAGAAAAATCCAATAATACTCACCAACCGCGCTTGCGACCACTAAACCAACGAGGCAATGAATTTAATGAGTTAATTTTAATTATCTAACCTGGCAACGGGTTCCCATATTTATCATAATACGCTTGCGGTCCATTCTTGTACAAGTTATCCCAGTATTTCCTGTCTCCTTCTGACAGATATGGTCCAGGAGGACCAAGAGGTCGAGAAGGCACAGGTCTGTCCCGGTCAGGATACTCTGGCCGTCCGGGCCCGCCTTGCCAAGGTCGAGGACTGACTGGACGGGGTAGATGGTCTTCTGAAATGAAACGTACAAGTTTATTAGTAAACACGCTCTATCTTTTGCGAAAATTTTCTGATAAATAATGGCTTTGGAAATGAAAAAGTCACACATAACATAGCATCACGCCCGTATTTCCCGAAGGGTTAGGCAGAGGTGTACACCCACATTTCGCTGATGCCGTTATTGAAACCCATGTAATAGGGGGCTATTTACTTCACACTTCGTGACCGTTGAATTATTTGATTGTGACTATTCTTGCCTAAAAGGTTGGCAACGTATCAAAATGGTACCTCTATGTCCTGGTCCTGGCAAATGCGGCTGTCCATGTTGGTGCGCCTGCGACGGATGAGGGACCTTGTGCTGGTGATACGGGTAGTACTTCTCGCTGCATGGACGCCATTGATCTTCATTTGGACCTACGTAGCACCTGAAAAAAGGGCGTGTCTGAATATTCACTAGTCCTCAGATAAGAGAATTTGTCTTTCTGAAGTCTTTCAATTTCTTCTCATTTTTAGGGAAGAGACAATAACCTAACCTTCCTAATTGAAATCATTATCTGCCTAGCTTTCTTTCTCTTTCTTTCCCAACTATATTGGGGTCGGCTTCCAGTCTAACCGGTTGAGGCTGAGTATCATCAGTATTTTACACGAAGCGACTGCCATCTGACCTCCGGCACCCAATTACTGGGAGACATTGATACTCTAATGTTAGACCGGTTATGACTTATAACAGTTTTTTTTTTTTAAATAATCTTTATATTAAGGTTATTCAAGAACTTACCATGGTTTGTGGAATCCTTCACTATAACCACACCTATGCGTCGGGGAACAGCAGTAGTCCCAAGATCCTGAAACATGACTATTTTATTAAAAACAGCGAAATAAAATGTTTTTTGATGTATGACGTTTTTTTTTTTTTTTGAAAACTGTGCCCCACCCTAGGATTTCTCCAGTATCGTGGGTATAGTTTATAAACATACATGTCACCTGCACAGACAACCAGGCCCGAAACAACTATCTGTAGATCATACAAATATTTGTTCCGTGCGGGGATCGAACCCGCAACACGTAGCGCAGAAAGCTAATCGCTTAGCCACTGCGCCAACAATGTTGTCAAAAAAATACTACCGATGATAATCTCAACACTTAAAGTCATTATACATAATTACTGATATATGTTATTATGAATTTAAATGAATTATTTAACAAATTGGACCCGGGTACGTCCTAAAACCAGCGGCCAGACACCGGAGGACGGGCAGCAGCGTCCTCTCACTAATCGGTGAGCCACTGCGATCCCCAAGCCGCCTGCCAAGCGTGGGGATTATGGCAAACACCCCAAGGGTAGGCCTTCGTTCAGCAGTGAACGTCTTCTGGCTGGCTGATGACGATTTAACAAAAGAATATCGTAACTTTAGCCTTGTTTGTACGTAAAAATGTAGAGATGAAAGTTGTCTATTTTGATAAATTAATTTCAAAATTACGAAATGTTAATTTATCCGTCGCTGTAGTTCCCTCAAGTCATTTTTTGACATAAATTTTCAGTTTGTTGTCTCACGTTAAGATCTGTTAACAGTCTTCGCTTAGCATTTTTTTATCAGCTCAATGCTGGACATAGGCTTCTCCCACTTACCCCCACTGAGCTTTATCTTCGGCTCTCCGCATCCACTATCTCCCACTCCTGTTTCACCTACCCTGGTCATACACTACGTCTGCTCCCTTGGCACTTGGCCTAAATAAAATTACTTTACTGTAGGGTTGCCATCCCCAAATTTAGAAAACCAGGATTTGAAAGTGAAAATGCCAGGACATTTCGGTTTAAAAACAGGACGCAGCATGAAAAAAGTATAAGAAAACAGTGTTAATTAAACTCAATGAATAGCAATTACAATTTTTTATGAAATTATCTTCAATTAAATTATATAATATAAGAAATGAAATGAAGGATTAAAATATAAAATAACGCCGATGATTAAACGTAAGGTTTGAGGCAATAGTGACGAACGAATAATAAAACACAAGACCTTACGAGGACTCTTTAAAAAACCCAGGACGCTACTTAATAACTATCCAGGACACCCCAGGACACTCCAAAAAGCAGGACATGTCATGGGGAAAATAGGACGGTTGGTAACCCTACTTTACTGACCAATCTCCCCGCTTTCCGGCTCACAGGCCCAATGTCCTGCAACTTGGTTCTGCGCGCAGGTGGTGCCTGCACGGCAAGGGAACCCTGACACCGTGTAGTGACGGGATACTGACGCTGGAAGAGAAGGACCAGTTTATCTTACACATAAATATAGTTTATCATCATCACCATCATCTCAGTGGAAAGACGTCCACTGATGGACATAGCCTCCTCCAAACATCGCCACATCGACCGGTCCCGGTCTGCCGGCATTTAGCGGGAGCCCGCGACCTTCACCAGGTCATCGGTTATCTTGACATACGCGGAAAATAGGTGTTTGCGCGTTAACATTTCTTACATCGAAATCTTAACAAATTAATTTAATGTTTAATTTCATAATTATCACGAAGTATAAGGAAGATTTTTAGTTAAAAAGAAACGCATTTGAGGGTCAATTATTTCTCAATCTACACATATAAACAATATCAAAAAAACATAAACATAACGACTTAGTTTTTACTTGTATCTATAACATATAAAAAAAATCACCAAAATCAGTTCGTGTTTAGTGAGCTAAAAACGTTACCGCATTTTGTATGGAAATTTTTAGCTAAACGATACTCTTATGCAAATAAAAATGTGCTAATATTAAACATAAACTATTAAAAATATTTTAATTAAACCTGTATGTAGCTTGTGGGACTCTCCTAAGTTAATTTTCTTTTTCTTTCTATCTTTTCAAAAGAAAATAAAAGAAAGTTGAGATAATATATGTAACCTTCCTAAATTAGGTTTCATATACAATATTTTACTACGTTTAATAGTTAGTCACATGAGAGACATAATAATAGTGAATTTATGACAACCGAAATTCTACATCACACGAGACCAAATAATTGTATTAATACAGTTGCAAATTAAATATTAAAAAAAAAAACATGATTTTTTAATAAAAGAATAACCTCAATATAATTGCCAATTGCGAAAAAAAATAATCGAGGAAAAGTGAAGAATGATACTGACTTGGCTCTTTATCCACTCTGTCTGCATATCCAGGCCTTCCACCTGGCCTGCCAGGTCTCTGCTCATCATACACCGGCCTATTTGGTCCCGGATACCCCGGTCTACGGTCTGGCAAGTGCCCTGGCTTTCCTGGCAAGAACTCTGGCTTATCTGGCAAATAACCTGGTTTTCCTGGAATATATTCTGGCAGACTAGGCCTGTATACAGGTCTTTGATGAGGTCTAAATTCAGGTTTTAAATAAGGATCTGGGAGATACGCAGGTTTAAAACTAGGACCAGGACCAGCCGGATATCCCGGCTTTAAATTTGGATTAACTGGCGGTGGGTATGCTGGCTTAAAGTTAGGACCAATTGGACCTGGATAATCAGGCTTGTAACTTGGCCCTGAAGGCTCGGAATAGCCAGGTTTATAGTTCGAATTAGGACCTGGAGAATATCCTGGTTTAAAGCTAGGACCTGGATATCCGGGTTTAAAATCTGGGCCAGATGGGTCATGTGGTGGACCACTTGGTGGGTAATCTGGACCAGATGGTTCCGAATATGGTTTGTGTGGATGTTGATGGCTACTCGGCGGATGCGGTTTGTAACCAGGTCCTGTTTCTGGGTATCCGGGCTGGTATCCAGGTGGTTCTGGACCGGTCGAGTACGGCTTGAAACCGGGTCCACTTGGTGGGCCTGATGCAGGGAGAAAAGGCGGTTCTGTAAATAAAATGTAATACAAATTCTTGTAACGCAAGGAATATGGAACTATCCGTGCTGCTAGTGAAAATTTCCATACAGAAAAACTCAATAACATATTCCCGTTCCGGGAATCGAAACCAGGACCTCACACTTAGCAATCGCGCTTGCGGCCTCTACATTGCCCCATCCTAGGAATAATACCTGTACTGTGAGTGCATTTACAAACACAAATATTCACATGCATAAGACCCGGAACAACTATCTGTAGGCTATCAGATATATGTTCCGTGTGGGGATCGAACCTGTTACACATAGCGCGACGGTCGATCGCTCAACCACTACGCTAACCGTGCTATCTTAACTATTACTTACGCCTAAACAACGCCTCAACTATTGTGTATAGCAATACGTCTGATCAAAGCAACTTTTGCGAAGATTACAACGTAATATTTATACAGTTAACTGGGTGCCAGTATAGAGCTCCCACGAGTGACAAAACCTGAGATCGCCTGGCGTATCCTGGGCAGTTAGCCTCGCTACCACCATTGCTAAACAATCCCGGAGTCCCAAAGGCTTATCCGCTACCCTACTCCAATCATTGGTAATGATATTCACTGTTAGAAGTCTTATTTATTACCACTGGAGTTACGTATTAAACTCGCTGGCATTTTTCTTACGGAACATGGCTCCTCAGTTAACGACGAGCACGAAGTCCAAACAAGACAATATAACTCACCATTGTGATCAGGTAAGTACTCTGGTCCCGATGGGCCAGAAGGACCAGAAGGACCAGTAATACCCGGAGGCCCGGGTGGTCCAGATGGACCGGATAAAGAGAACGGCTCATCAATAGGTGGCGCGGAGAGCGGCCGTGGTATTTCAGGTGCTGGTTCCCTGAAACAATGACAATTATGAAAGCACGTTAGTTTATGGAAATCAATGAATTTAAACCTAAATTAAATCACATATCATATATGTTGCTTGCCCCAAACAAATGATTTATAAGATGACATTACTGGCACCTGACGGTATTGAAGATCTTACAAATTAAACAATCCTCACAATTAAAACACTAAGATACACCACAGATGCACCAGATCCAAATAAACTTTAGAAATACAGGGAGTATTTGTGAGGTTACCTCATTAAATGCAGTGCGATTGTGGAACTCGCTTCCACCTAACATACGTGATTCCAATACAATTTCTGTCTTTAAGAAACATGTCAAAGAACATTACCTGTCTAAATTACAGTGATTATCCATTATAATATATATATTGTACATATTTAGTTGTATGTAGTTTATTTTATATTTGTTGTTTCATAGTTACTATTTGGTTTAGTTTAAGATATATGTATCTATTGGTTAAGTTTAGATATTTAATAGTTTTCTTATATTCTTATTACACGCTGTGTCTTCGCGTCTGTCATATATATTTCCTGTCGCGGGACTACTGGAAGAAATTTCTTGAAAAATAAGTAGTTAATTTGTGCTCATGTTTCATTTTTACATTAATATCATCGTATTTTCTGGTGTGTACATAAGTGAATAAATAAAAACAATTTTTATTTTAAACCTTTGCATAACCATCCAAATACAAACCATTTATGCATCGCTGTACCTGAATTAATAGGATTTAAGAGTTACTTACTCAAAATCCACAGTATGGACCTTTCTCCAGCATTGTCCATTGAACAGATCGAACGCGAAGAGCCAGTCGTCTGCTGAGTGCTCGTAGTCCACTCCGCGCTGAAGGTCGAAGAGACGGATCTCTGATAGAAGACAGTTGTCAGTCTCTGGGGGGGCTATATTGCTGAAATATAATACACCATTAAAAAGCTGTAGAAACATCATCATCTCATCTTTATCCTGATCATGTTAGGAAGCTGTCTGTCCAAATAAATGAAGAATAAGACAAAGAAAAAGCAAGACAGAAGAGAGTCTGCCTTATTGGTGTAGTGGTCGGATACGGCTGCTGAGTGTGAGGTCCTAGGTTCTATCCCTGGGAGCAGTATTATTGGGTTTTTCTGCGTGGAAATTCTCAGCACGGAGTAACCACCGCTGTTGTTCCTATCCACTTGAGCTACTTGCATCAGGTCATATATATTGATGATAACTCCTTTTATGCAAGAAAATAGCCTTCACCAGCGCATCCTTGATAGGTTCGATGCTACCTTGCTGGCTGGCTATAAGCCAATCTTTCCACTATGGCATGAGCGATTTCCTAGGCTAGACAGGAGAAGAAAACCTACTTGAATGAAAAGCTAAGACATCTAAACGGCGCGTCGTTGCACGCATGTCCACAAGACTGTTCGTCTTTGACACGCGCCTGGCCTCGAATCGCTGGACCGGTCAATTTAGCCGCCTTGTCGTATTGTAGATAGCATTCTGGAACAAAAGTACATATAATTTTATCCACCTACATCCAGAAAATTAAAAAGAACATGTTTCATATTGGCTAAAGTCTGAAAATATACTGAAAACTTGTGGCTGGTGTCAACCAACTGAAACTATTACCTGTACCGCTATCACTAGTTTTCTTACTATTTACTATCATAGTAAAGTAAATTTTCATGATAGCGATTTTAGTTCTTAACTTGGTTTTATTAGGGATTAGAGTCAGTTATGTGACATATGTGTCATAGTAAAGTTTTGATTTACTATTTATTATATTATAGAGATGTCATGTTAGCGACTCTAATCCCTAATGTAACTAAGTTAAGAACTTAAATCGCTTGCATGAAAATTTACATTTACTATGAGAGTAAATAGTAAAAAGCTCATAATAGAGGTACTGATAGTAAAATTATGTGACATATGTGTCATTACTATGACACATATGTCACATAAGTGACTCTAATCTCTAATGTAACCAAGTTAAGAACTAAAATCGCTATCATGAAAATTTACTTTACTACGATAGTAAATAGCAAGAAAACTCGTGATAGCGGTACAGTAGCACAAATTCCCAGAAACGGAACAACTATCTGTGAGTCATACAAATTTTTGTTCCATGCGGAAATCTGCGAACCCGCGACATACAAAGCAGCAGTCGATCGCTCAATCACTGCGCCAACCGTGCCGTCAAAGGTTAGCCTTGGAAATCCGGTACCATTAAAAAATCTAGCAAAAGGTCTCACTCTAAGTAACTCATTATATTCTTCTTCAAACTCACCCTCATCCCGATGATGTACATCATCATAAAGCGCCGGTTCACACCCCCTCCCATAGTTGCCCCGCGCGTACAACTCATGCGCACCGTTGGGACGAAGCCCACGCCCATTTTCTAGAGATGTGGGCGGTGATGACGTGAGGATGCAGTTGTCTAGGTCATCACCTATTGTTGGGGAGTCGAATCTGAGGACAAAATAAAAATATTTAAATAAATTGGATATTGGTGTGAATGGTTTTGGTTGGTATTCATTTCTTCTTGGTAACATATGTTATGGTTGGAAATAGGCTGGCTTAACCGGGGAAGCACCAGGATCTCACAGAATATTATAATATTATTAAGTCCCTATTGCCTATACTGGGCACAATCCCAAACTCCGGGCCGCTGCTAAAAATGTCCTAACCCAGGGATTAAACTCAGAACCTCAGCAGCCGCACGCGACCACTTGACCAACCAATGAAGCAGTTTCTTTCACAGAACACCAGCCCTTATCTCCTCTTCAAACAAGCTGCACATCAATGAGATTTGCAGCTAAACTACTTGGGATGGTTTTCTTGATGTGGTGAGTGACTATCACCGGCACCCCAGCGCTCTTCTCCTTCCCCCCTTCGTCTCTCCTCGTGTCTCGCGAATCTTCTACCAGATGTTAAGAATATACGTACCTAAAACTAAATCCTCTGCAGAAGAAAGCGTGAGCCCTAATGCATTCAGCTTCACACGCTCCAAGACCTGCAACTGTCAGCGCAGCCCGTATGGCTGTGTCACTCACAGCAGCTCCAGAACGGACGTGCCAGAAGCATTCTGGAAAGATCGAATATGTAACATTAAATGTATGAAGGAACAAGGGAAAATGGAAGAAGGCTGAAGCCCAACCGTTCTCTCTGAGTCATCTCAAGGCGCCCCTAGGGGAGTGCGAGTCAGTCTCTGGCCGTTAGCCCACACCCGAGGTGAATTAAACAACCGGACTAAATTACTCCAAAAATTCATTTTTTTTAAACTACTGAATGTATCATACGTCTACAGTTTATTTAGCTTTTGCCCACGACTTCGTCCGAGTGCCCTACATAAAATTTATAGCCTATAGCACTCGGGAATACTGTAGTATGAAAGCATTTTCAGAATCGGATCATTACTTCCGGAGATTACCTCCTACATACAAATTTTACGTCGTTATAATCTACATCTATATAAATAAAAATCAATTGCCACATGTATGAGGGAGCATCATCGAGAACGGCTCGACCGATTTGGCTGTTTTTTTTTTTGTGTTCGTAATTGTCAGTACCTCTATTATGAGTTTTTTACTATTTACTTTCATAGTAAATGTAAATTTTCATGCAAGCGATTTTAGTTCTTAAATTGGTTACATTAGGGATTAAGAAAACTCGTGATAGTGGTACAGGACAATGTTTAAATGAAATATTTTTTTGGAAAATCCACGGTATAATTCGGAAATTAGGATGACATTTTTGTATGAAAATCTCAATATTTTCTTCATTAGTAAATTTCACCCGTGCGAGGTTGAGGCAGGTCACTAGTATTAGTATATACTTCTGGATTCACATAGGAAAACTAAGAGCTCCAAAAAATGAAACAGACAAATTAAACATCAGTAAGCCAATTACAGGTTTTCACAAGGATCAGTACGATTAAATTTTTTCAGCATACGGTTATTTTATACGAATCCGTAAAACTTTTTGTTTTGAAACCAGCTGTAAGGCTAATATTAGGGTCTAACAAAAGTATGACCTCAGATTTTTCAGTCTTCTATCTGACTATAATAGTTATTAAGTATTTGAAAAACAACCGAACACCTGCTTATCGTTTTTTTCGAGGCATGGAGTGACACTGAGAACATGAAGTGTTTTATAAACATTTAAAAGTCATAAGTCATAAAAGTCAATGTTAAATACCATGTAACTCTAAACCTTACCGCTCTCAACCCAAGGTTTATAGTTGATGGTCACACAGCCCTGGTCTTGAGGCATGGCGTACACATCAGAACTGCTGTCAGCTGATAACTCCAACCCTCTATAAGGACGCTCGCTCAGGAAGCAGTTGTCTGTGCCGTGAGAGTTTGAATATCTGGAAATAATAATAAAATGTAAGATGAAAGGAAAGAGCCGAAGAGAGAGAAGAAACCTGAGATTGTCTGGCGCACCCTGGACAGTCAGCCACGATACCACCATTGTTGAATGGCAAATCTTTCCACTATAACATGAGCGATGCCAACATAACAGAAGAAAAAGAAGTCACAATAGGATGGCAAAAATATTTGTCCAAATAAATGTAATGGCATATAGCGTGATAGCATCATGCCTGCATACCCCTAAGGGATAGTCAGAGGTGTTGTTGTGTACCCACAACTCAACAATGCTTTTTTTAAATCCAACAAATACAATAGGGGACGAGCCATTGCCGTCTACACAGTTCCAAAATTCGTACTTCTACCGAGAATTTACATAAAAATAATACTCTGTCCGACCCAGCCCATCCAGGACCGTCCCAGGACCTCATGCTCAGCAATCACGCTTGTTACCAGACCTAGGTAAACTAGAACAAAAATATACTCTCACCTGTAGCTATAAGACACACATTTGAACTCTCTCTCGCTGAAACAGGCAGCTTCACACTCCACCACATTACGAGATATCAATGCTCTTCTGATGGCACCAGTGCCTAAAGACATGCCTGGACGACGGCGGGATGAGCAGTCTGGGAACAAATATCACAATTAATAATGCAGACAAGTACTGTCCCGCACGAGTTTCTTCTCAGATTGAGAAGGGTAAGGGTTTAGTCACGCTGGTCATGGGTTAGCAGATTACACACACCATCGATAACTTTATGGAACCCTCTCAAAAATGTATGCTGGTTGCTGTTTGCATGATGTTTTTCTTCAGCGTAAACGCATGTGATAATCAAATTATAGCATACACTTTACGCTTTAAATATGAAACATAAAGTCATTTTAACAAAGAACAAGGTTCTCGGTGTCTTTGATAAATGGTATTGAAACCAAGAAACGTTGAACACAATATTTCATGCAATTCACCGCTGGATACGGCGGGCCAAAAAAGGCCACAATGGAGCAATTCATCTAGAAACCGTAATTTTCAAGTAAATAATTGCTGAATTTGAACCTTACTAGTATAATATTAAGTGTCGTATTATTATGGCAAATTTCGGTAGCTGTCACTAAAAACACGTTTTCAGCAGAACAAGGAACCTTTACCTGCTGAATATAGAGTCCAAAATACGTTTAATAAGAAAGCTCTTTTACCAATTGAATAATGATCAGTATACCTTTAGTCCCTCCATCATCACTCCGATCTATCTGTTCATGATAATGAGATTTTGGCTCATAACGTTGCTTGGGCTTATAAAAATTCGATTCCCCATAGTCCAACCCATTGGTGGACCCTGAACTATTCCACCTCCCCCTTTTCCAGGACCCATAACCATATCTGCCGTTACTCCAAGCCCCATTCTTGCCCAAGCTGTGGTAGTCAAAGTTAGTGTTGGCATGTGGTTTGACGCCATAGGCAGGTTTCTCTACGTCACTGGCAATTCTCCAGTGACTAATCGATTTGTGATAGTCGTTTCTGTCTTTGTAGTATCTGTCATATCCGCCATATTCCCCGCCATATTTGCCCCAGTTTTCTTGGTCGTCGTCGCTTCGGGCTAAGCCTGCAAACATTTTTGAGTAGTTAGACATATTACAATACATACTTACAAGCCTCATTGGTCTAGTGGTTGCAAGCGCGACTGCCAAGCGTGAGGTTCTGAGGTTCGATTCCCATGTCGGGCAAAGTAATATTGGGTTTTTCTGTAAGAAAATTCTAAGTAGCAGCACGGATTCTGGAACTGTGTCCATTAGATGGCAATAGGCTCACCCCCTATTACATAGGTCTCAATAACAGTAGTAGTATTATCGAGTCCCGTGTATAGGGGGCGAGCCTATTGCCATCAACCGAGCACAGTTCAAAACTCCGAGCTGCTACCGAGATTTCCATACAAGAAAACCCAATAACACTTTGCGCGACCCGAGAATCTAACTCAGGACCTCACGCTCAGCTGCTGCGATTTCGACCACTAGATCAGTGAAAAAACAACTTACCCTGATTAATCAGATATGGCACGAACTTGTCATCATGCCTCCTGTTGCCAAAACCTCCTCTCCTATCCTCATTAAACCTATCCCTGTGTCTTCCATCGAAGCCATCAAACCGATCCCGCCACCCACTTTGAGCCCCATCGCCGTCGGGTATCCGATTCGTCTTTGAGGATAAAAAACCAGAATGTAAGATCCCCGGTCCCTTCAACGTGTCTGGGCAGTTGGGTTCCAAGCTATTCCGGTCGAGCTCGAAGAAATCGAAGTCTTTATCTTCTACGAAGTCGCGGCGGAGATCGAAAGCTTCTATCGGTTTCGTCATCAGCTCACAGAGGCCTTTGCCGCGGAAAGAGCGATCCAATCTGGAAAGAAAATTTTTGTATAATTATATGAGAAAGAAGATCAAAGAAAACCGTTTATTTGCGCCAAGATATGACATATAAAAAAATATAGCAGAACATAACGTAGCATCACGCCTGTATTACTCGAAGGGTTAGGGCAGAGGTGTACTATTTCTACACCCACGTTTCGCCGATACCGTTATTTAGTCCGATGTAAATAGGGGGCAAGCCTATTGCCATCTACCGGGCATAGTTCCAGCTTCCATGCTGCTACTGAGAATTTTCATACAGAAAAACCCATTAACACTCCCTGATGTGGGAATCGAACTCAGGACCTCACGCTCTGTAGTCGCACTTGAAGTAATGAGGTAATCAAAATGGCTCGAACGGCCTGTGTACTGAAACAGAAGATCTGAGGTTCAATTCTTATTCAAGGTTGAAATTTTCCATCCCCTGAAAATGTTGGAAAATCCCTTCTTAGCGAATACCGTTTCATTATATGGAACTGATTGTGCAGATTTCGTGATTGGTGAGTGAGTGAGCGATATTTCGCTCTTATATAAATACTATCTGTTACCCGCGACTTTGCCGGCGTGTATTGTGTATTTTTCATTTAAAAAGTGTTTTGCTGCAATAGTAGAAATAAGCCTATGTCCTTCTCTAGGTCCCAGGCTACTTCTTTGTAAAATTTCATAACGATCCGTTCAGTTGTTTAGTCCTGATGAGGTAACAAACAGACAGAGTCACTTTCGTATTTATATTGGTGTGGATATAGGTTTTCAATTATAGCTGACACTATGTTGTCCTCGGCACAACGGCACGGTTGGCGCAGTGGTTGAGAAATCGTCTGCTGAGCTACGTGTCACGGATTCGATTCCCGCACGAAACAAATATTTGTATGATCTACAGATAGTTGTTTCGGGTCTGGGTCTTTGTGTACGAATACACACCGTGCCTCTGTAAGTACGTAGAGCCGTTGTTCCTGCGCCTGATCTCTCTCCGGTCGTGTCGGATTGCCGTCCCATCAGACTATGAGAGTGAAGGAATAGAGAGAGCACCTATGTTTGCGCACACGCTTGTGCTCTATAATATCTCCTGCGTAGTTGGCTAATCTCCGATGAGATTGGCCGCCGTGACCGAAATCGGTCAGGAGGACATTATTATATATATTATATATTACTAGCTGTGCCCGCAACTTCGTTCGCGTGGATGTCGGTACTTAACAATGTATTTTTTAGTGAGACCAAATGCACTTAACCCTATTTTTTTCTAAAATAAAAGTAGCCTAAGTTACTCCTTATTACATCAGCTACCTGCCAATAAAAGTCTCGTCAAAATCGGTCCAGCCATTTCAGAGATTAGCCTATACAAACAGACAGACAGACAGACAGACAAAAACTGTAAAAAATGTTATTTTGGTGTATGTACCGTATATATATTCATATGCATGTAGTAAAAAACGGTTATTTCAATATTACAAACAGACACTCCAATTTTATTTATATGTATAGATAAGTCCTCTGTGTACGTTTTGTAGAACGATATATTATAAACAAATTCAATTAGCAAAAGTGGGCTGAAGTAAATTGAATATCATTACCTAGTTCCAGTTCTATCAAATGCTAATCTTAATATAACGACATTTGTAAGTGGAGTATACATATTTGATTTTCACTATAAATCGTTCAAGCATTAACTCATGAACAATTTATAGTTAATTAATTTGAAATCGCAGTGAAAAGGGAAATTTAAATGGGTTAAATTAGGTTAAGTACTGAGTAGGGCCTAGATATGCAGTGATAGTCTAGTGCAGAGGTTCTCAAACTTATTTTGTACACCGCCCACTTTGAGAATCAATTATTTTCTAGCGCCCCCTAAAATATTGAAGTTTTCCACATCTTAAAAATGACTATGATTACTTTAGTTTAATTATAACATGCATGCATTTTATAGATTGAGAAATAATAAACCCTCAAAATGCGTTTTTTTTAACCATAAATCTTCCTTAAACTTATATCGTGATAATTATTACATTAATCAAAAATTTTGAAAAAATAAAAATAAAACTTTTCGACCTAATTTATCATCTGACAAAACGATAGAGACCAAAATCAATTTAATTTGTTAAGATTTAGATGTATGAAACGTTAACGGCCAAACACCTATTTTGCGCATATTTCAAGACAATTTTGTCAGAAGCCGGCAGCTAAACGATACTCTCAATTGACAACATACACATCTTGAATCCAAGTTTCGGTTAGAAAAACCATCATATTGAAGGCTCGAAGTTACATCGCTAACTCGCCATAATTTTTTTCATCATACCCTACTGATGTTGCAATCTCATTCGCACAATGGTTGGTAGTACTATAAGTAACCTTGGCTATGTCCCAATTATGTCACTTCACACAAATGTGCACGCGCATTATATGTAGACGATTCTCATCATCTTTTATGCAAATTATTGTGTGCGAAGGGCCGGATTTGGTAGTTTTTTGTTTATTTTTGAAATTACTTTTGCCGTTAGTCTCTAATAAAGTTGGCCTTAGTTTTTTTTTAATGCCGGACGTTTCATTGCCTCGGTACTGGTCTAGAGGTCGCGCTAAAAGCGCAATCCAGAACTTCTCGCTCGAAAGCGGAATATTATTGGATTTTTTATGAGGTGTAATTCCCTAAAGAAATTTGGTATTTGGAATTTTGGCTGGTGGATAGTAGAGGATTTCATATACACAAATATACCTACCATAGTGGAGATGGATATCCATTCTGAATTTTAATGTGAAATGAAGTGCCTTAAGTCCAAGCTATCGTGAACCATGTGCGGATCAGAATTTGATTGTCACTTGCGTTAACGGTGAAGGAAACTATCGTGAGGAAATCTGCACACCTGAGAGAGCTCTATAAAGTTCTGGGTGGCGTGTGTAGTTCTCTTACCGGCACCAGGCCAGCGTGGTGAACTAAGGCCTAACTCTTATGATAAGAGGCCCTCGCTCAGCAGTGGAACAGAAATGGTCTGAACTTATTACTTATTTAGCAGACTGTAGTTTGTCTCTGTTTTATCGACTAATGCAAGGTGATCAGTGTGTCACACAGTAGTTCCGATTCCGGTTTTTTTGTAAAATCCCTAGGATGTTAGTTTATTCCCTCGTGTAGACAAGACATTATATTTACTACCATTACTTGTAGATAAACTGTAAAATCATTAGTTTTGCGGGTGCAAGCGTGGCTGTTAAGCGTGTGATACTGAATTGGATATCCGGGTCGGGCAAACTGTTTTTTGTTAGAACATTCTTAATAGCAGTCCGAAGTTCAGAATTGTGTATGGTAGATGGCAATATATGGCCCTTAAGGCTGGTAGTTCACATCAGCATCAGCAAAATGTTGGTGTACAATAGGTACACCCACATTTTCCATGTATCCACCCATCGGGGAATACAGGCGTGATTCTGTGGTATATTAACGTTTCTAAAAGCTAAAAGGCCAGTATAGTATGACTATTAAGCCATAGTGGTCACAAAATGCCACCTCGAAGTCCCGAATTTGTTTTCCAGGTTAGGCAACCGTCCCTACATACTGGTATTACTTAATAAAAATATTTACTATACGCTTACTAACGCGGCTGCCATCTGATCTCCGCCACCCAATTACTGAGAGACACTGACACTCTAAGATTAGACTAGTTGTTTTGGGCTGCTGACCCCTGTAACGACTGTGCTTTCCGAGGCACGGAGGGGTCTCGATCGTGAAAAATGGTCACCCATCCAAAAACTGACCGCAGCAAGCGCTGCTTAACCTCGGAAAAATCGATCAGCGTGGAAGCTACGTACCTATTTAATATACTAGAGTACAATTAAATTAATCTAAGCAACCCTAGTCATTTAACAAACATCTAGATGTGCCATGAACCCTGCCACACACACAATGCTGATGAATCTGATAACTGACCCGAGGTTAAACGTCATGGATTACGACTAAGCGTAGTACCAGTACAAGCGGCAGTACAGTCAACACCAGAAGTATATGAATAGAAAGATGTTACAACTGGCCAAACAAATAGTTGAGCAATACGGTAGATGACTACCAGTCATCTGAGTTACTTTTTATGAACTGTCAAAAATGACATTTTGTTCTAAAAATGTTTGGAATACAAAAGCGTGACGTCATAGTTTTGCATTATGTGATATTGATAAATTAAAAATTGAAAACGCTAAAGACAAGCAAGAGATTAACTTTTACTGAGTTTTTGAAGGAAAACTCTTTACCAAACAAGATTTCAGAATTTATTTTTGATGAATGTACAATTGTACAAAACATAAGAAAATTACATTCCGTTTCAACAACAGAAATGATGCATTTAGGGGATCAAGGCTGACAAACTGATAACCTTAAGAAATATTTAACAGGTTTTCTGTCAAATTGTCCGTCAAAAAACTGAGACAGACGCTTTTATCACCGCGTTTGAAAAACCTGTTAAGTATTTCTTTGCATTTTTTCAAACGTTCATCATAATATAACATTCACAAACATGTCAGAATGAGCGCCAACCCTGGTCCCACCTAGATGCTCACGATGCGTATAGAGAAGGGCCTTTGCCAGTAGTACTTGAGTACTACAGATTCTAAGATTAAATTGTTCTTTAGTACAATCTGAGATACCTTGTACTTCCCGTATATCCGCAACTGAATTTCTGCTACTCATCAGCCAAGAATTTTTTTCTTTTTAAAAAAAAAAAATCTTTGCCCCTATCTACCATGCACACCCAACCAGACCTGAAACATCTATCCGTAGATCATACAATTATTAGTTTCGTGCGGGAATCGAACCCGGGGCATATAGAGCAGGAAGCTAGTAGTTAGTAAGTAAAAGTAGCCTATGTGTTATTCCAGACTATAATTTATTTCTGTGCCAAATTTCATCCAGATCCGTTCAGCTGTTCGGGCGTGAAAGAGTAACAAAGATCCATCCATCCATCCATCTATCCATCCTCACAAACTTTCGCATTTATAATATTAGTAGGATTAGTAGGATAGTAGGATATAATATTAGTAGGATGACCTTGTATTTCTTAGGGTTTTAGAATGTAGGGAATGATCTTGGTGTTCAACTCATTCTTCAGCTTTTAGAGAAGTGTCAATTTTGTGCTCAACTTTAACTAGAGTTTACATAATAAGCAGCTATTGTGCACTTGATTGGTCACAAAAAAGAACATTAAAAATCTAAGATCTGTAGATCACACAAATAGATTTTTTCCGTGGGGGAAACGACTCCGCGCCTCGTAGCCCAGAGGCCCTAGTGTAAGTTTCTTTCGACAAATTCGATTTACTACATCGAACGCGTTCGGCGCTCCGATTGGTGGAGAGCACGAAACGGACCAATCGGAGCGCCGAACGCGTTCGATGTAGTAAATCGAGTTTGTCGAATGAAACTTACACTAGGGCCTCAGGTGTCGATCTCAACCACTGCGCCAACCGTGTCGCCAAACATTCTCGGACAAATGAGAAAAATACTATACGTATGTATGTGTAGTATCTATATAAAATGTTGTAACAATTAACATATTAAGGCCGCCAAAGATCAGGAAACGCACACAATAGTGCGAACTGCCCGTGTGAACACCATATAGACATTTAAATTCATTTTTGTTACTAATTATCTGTCATCTGTGTTACCAACTTTGTTTTACTTGGAAATATTTGCATGGGGGCCAAACTGGGCCAAAACATGTGACTAAATACAGAGTGGATAATATATTCCACTATGTAGGTACTTTCAAGATTACATATGTATATACACATAACATGACGTAGCATCACGCCTGTATTCCCCGAAAGGTGAGGCCAGTGCCGGATAAAGTAAGCGTGGGGCCAGTAGCAAATTCTATCGAGGGGCCCTTGATCTGCTATGGGCTCTAAAGTATAAAGTGACTTTTTGTAGAACTTGTGCGTTTACCGTATGAAATTCTGTGTTTTATTTTCGCCAGTAAAATAATCGGTTACCGGTTGTCTGACTTGAACAGGTGTAACGTTTCATGTTTTTGTGACATCAAGTTAATTCAATATACCACGCTTTAATAAGTTTCACTCAAAATATTACGCTGAAGCGTAGGTGGACGGGTTAGGAATACGCGGGGCCCACTTTTGCGCGGGGCCCGTAGCAATTGCTTCTGTTTTAAACCACCGGGACCAACAGCTTAACGTGCTTTCCTGTTGTTTTATTGTCAGTTGCACTCATATTCTTGCAAATAAATAATTCTTACTTAAGTTTTACGCACGCTGACGTCTCGATGTGTTAGAAACAATCACCCATCCAAGAACTGACCATGGCAAGCGCTGCTTAACCTCGCAGATCGACCAATCTGCACGGTAGCCATGTAGCTACGATACGATGTAAATCATAAATCTACACTTACCTATAGTTGAAGCTCTCGCAATGAAACCTCTTCTCAGTTGCACATTCTTGCCTGCAGTCCTCGAGTCTTTCGCATGGCACAACCTTGCGGACATGGCTCCGAAGAGCTCGCTTCCCGGCCAGGACGCGGCGGAAACATGCTGCGGAAGAGAGTAGAATTTAATTTCTTACCGGTCACTTTTAGAACCGTGCACCTAAAGTATTTTACTAGCTCAAGCGGTTCTGTTAGAATTATGGATTTTATGGCTCAATCTACCGTTAATCCCATTTAATTTTAAACTTTGGTGGAAACGCCAGGATTGGACGCCCTAGAAGGACATATAAGGACCTTATTGGTGATGTCCTTCAAAAAGGTCAGTTGCGCAGTACCCACAACCGGCGTTCATGTATGAAACGATGCATGAATGTAGATGAAGCAAAAGGGTTATGTAAGGATCGTAGCACGTGGCGTTCCTTAGTTTCTGCCTACCCCCATGAGAAAAAGGCGTGACTTTATGTATGTATATATGTATGTAATTTTAAACTGCCCAATATCATAATTATATGGAGATGTTATGTGTGCACATTAAAGTCCCCTATAAACTAGACCCGGGTACGTCTTAAAACTGCGGCCAGACATCGGAGGACGAGCAGCAGCGTCCTCTCACTAATCGGTGAGCTACTGCGATCCCCAAGCCGCCTGCCAAGCGTGGGGATTATGGCAAACCCCCCCTTGGGGGAGGCCCTTCGTTCAGCAGTGGACATCTTCTGGCTGATGATGATGATGATGATAAACTAGTTTTATTTATCATCATGCTCAGTGAATCACCCTGTATAAATATTGAGTTTTGTTACATGTCAATTTGTTTTGAATTTTGTCTGAATAAGTATATTATTATGTCGTTTGCTATACTGCTCCGCATGACCTAATACTTGCTCGCAGGAGGAGCTAATGGCCACTAAACTAATAGGCGGGGGTGTAGGTTCAGTACACATATTGCCGATGCCGTTATTGAGTCCCATATTATAGGGGGCTAGCCTATTGCCATCTACCGGGCACAGTTCTAGATTCCATGCATCTACTAAAAACACATTAAAAACGAAAAATATTGAAGACTGAAAAGACAGCTAGACAACACGGTTGGCGCAGTGCCTAAGCTTAGCTTTCTGCGCAACGTGTCGCGGGTTCCATCCCCGCACGGAACAAATATTTCTATGATCTACAGATAGTTTCGGTTCTGGTTGTGTGTGCATGTGACTTGTATGTTTGTAAACTGTACCCACGATACAGGAGAAATCCTAGTGTGGGGCAACGTTTAACACAAAAAAAACTATAAACCTAGCGACATCTATCGGTGTTTGGCGGCTACAACCGTTGGGCCGCAGCTTGCCAGCCGTACCTCGGTAGGTAGACCTTCACTCCTACATAATACACCTCCCTATGTACCCTAATTTTACGTAGTAAATAAGATTTTTCATACTATATAGGTAATACTGGCAGTAGCCTTCCATAATAAAAACGACGCAAGTGACATAAACTTGATCGTACTTGCGTAGTGGTTGAACGAGCGACTGCTACGTTACCTGTCGCGTGTTCGATTCTCGCGCAAAAAATGTGCATTTTATTTATTTACTAGCGGCCCCTTTTCTGGATTTCGACATCAACGCCACCTACTGGTGACTACAGGTGATCCCTTATGTACCAAAAATAATTTCAATAAAATCGATCCAGCCTTTTAAAAAGAGATGAATCACCAACACACCGGAATTTTATGTATTATGTAAATAGAAAGAAAGAAAGAAAATACGTTTATTTGTCCCAAACTAAAGGCACACAATAATCCTACTAATATCCTACTAATACTTAATATTATAAATGTGAAAGTTTGTGAGCATGGATGGATGGATGGATATTTGTTACTCAATCACCTCAGAATGGCTGAACGGATCTGGATGAAAGGAACAGAGATAGACTGGACTCTGAAATAACACATTGGCTAGTTTTTGTCCCGGAAAAATATACGGGTTGGTAAACCAGGCGGGCGAAGCCGCGGGCGGAAGAAAGTAATATATAAAACAGAACAAAGACAAAAGAAAACGAATAAAAAATAACACTTACACTACCGAACATTCATCATCATCATCAGCCATAAGACGTCCACTGCTGAACGAAGGCCTCCCTCAAGGGGGGGTTTGCCATAATCCCCACGCTTGGCAGGCGGCTTGGGGATCGCAGTGGCTCACCGATTAGTGAGAGGACGCTGCTGCCCGTCCTCCGGTGTCTGGCCGCAGTTTTAGGACGTACCCGGGTCAAACATTCATTGTTAAACAAAAAAAAAAAAAAAAACTACACATAAATATTTATCCCTGGCAGTAAATTTCTTTCTCTGTCGCAGAACCTCGAATATTCCGCCAAAATACGGCCCATGCTCTACAGATAATTATTTCGGGCCTTGGTGTCTATGCACATTTGTGTTTTTAAACGCACCCACGATACAAGAATAATTCCTATGTGTGTATCACGTCTTTATTGCCCGAACGGTTAGGTAGAGTAGGTACTATCCAAATTTTCTCAGGGTGTTCTACACATGAATATGAACAACTTTCACTATGCAACAAAATCGGAAATCATGAAAAAAAAACCCAGCTATTTCATACATTTTGGCCGAGTTGATATTGAACTTTTGTGAAACCCCCTTTATGAACACCCTGTGAAAATTTGGATAGTGATAAAACAATTACCCTGTATATACATATGTAGTACAATAATGTACATCCACACTTCGCCAATGCCGTTATAAAGTACCATGTAATAGAGACGAGTATTTACCATTTGACGACACGGTTGGCGCAGTGGTTAAGCGATTAGCTTTCTGCGCTATGTGTCGCGAGTTCGATCCCCGCACGGAACAAATATTTGTATGATCTACAGATAGTTGTTTCGGGTCTGGTTGTGTGTGTATGTGACATGTATGTTTGTAAACTGTACCCACGACACAGGAGAAATCTTAGTGTGGGTCAACGTTTTTAAAAAAAAATAAAAAAAAAATTACCATATTTATAATAAACATTATTATTATAAAAATATTATAAATGTGAAAGTTTGTGAGGATGGATGGATGGATGTTAGTTACTCTTTCACGCAAACACTACTGAAAGGATGTGGATGAAATTTGGCACATAGATAGATTATAGTCTGGAGTAGCATATAGGCTGCATTTTATCCCGGGAAAACGCGAACGGAGCCACGGGCAGAAGCTAGTTTACCATATAATGGACACAGTTCGGCGTGTTAACGGCACGGTTGGCGCAGTGGTTGACAGATCGACTGCTGCGCTACGTGTCGCGGGCTCGATTCACAGAACAAACATTTGTATGATCTACAGATAGTTTTTTCGGGTCTGGATCTTTGTGTATGTGAATATATGTGTTTATAAATGCAACCCACGATACAGGAATTATTCCTAGGGTGGGGCAACGTGTTTTTAATAAAAAAGCAATAAAAAAAGTTCCAAACTCCGTTCTACAACTAAGAGTTTCTCTACAGAAAACCCCACTAACACTACATGGCCTGGGAATTGAACGCAAGACCTCACGCAGCTGTCGCGCTTCCTTTCATTAAGTAATAATGATAAATTATTCTCACATAAACAGACATCATACAAACAGCACCTACCCAAACAAAACATCAATAAAACTTAATTATGTAAGTAACAATAAATCTTAAGAACTCGCAAAAACAATTCAAATACTCATAACAACCTTGACAAAGATACGTTAAGTCAGAATTAAAAATAACTATGACCTACTAATAAAAACATGAAAATTGCTCAAGAACTTAAAAAGCAGGTGCTGTTTTTGTGTCTCCTCTCTGACGGTTAATTAACGGTAAATTTCATTAACTTATCCATCAACAGTTTACCTATCCTACTTCTCCTATTATCCTATCCTCCTACTAATATAATATTATAAATGTGAGTTTGTGAGGATGGATGGATGGATGGAGGAACCTTTGTTACTCTTTCACGCAAAAACGACTGAAAGGATCTGAATGAAATTTGGCACAGAGATAGATTATAGTCTGGAATAGCACATAGGCTACTTTTTATCCCGGGAAAATGTATGGGTTCGTAAACCACGCGGGCGAAGCCGCGAGCGGAAGCTAGTATTATATAATCTACTTGTTATTGGAAAAGACTGCCCCATTAGTCTAGTGGTCGCAAACGCGACTGCTAAAGGCGAGGTCTCGGGTTCGATTCCCGGGTCGAGCTAATTGTTATTGGGATTTTCTATATGGAAATTCTCAGTAGCAACACGGAGATTGGAACTATGCCCGGTAGATGGCAATAGGCTCGCCCCTTATAACGTAAGACTCATTAACAGTATCGGCGTAATATGGAAGTACAATAGTAAATCTCTACTTAACCCTTCGGGGATACAGGCGTGACGCTATGATATGTTATGTTGGACAGTAGATATACAAAGTGAATAAAAAAAACATAACTTTTTAAATACGTAGGGTTGTGCCGTAAAGTGGGTCTTGGTTGATTAAAAGAGTAACCATGGAGTTTCTTGCCCGTTCTTCTCTACAGGAATGCAGCACTTTGGAACGTGGCAACTACAGTCCGATTATTGCTAAGTGCCTTTAACTAATCTCCATGAATAAAAATATATTTTACTAGCTTCCGCCCACGGCTTCGCCCGCGTGGTTTACGAACCCGTACATTTTCCCGGGATAAAAAGTCTATATGATATTTCAGCTAATGCTAAGCCTATGTACTATTCCAGACTATAATCTATCTCTGTGCCAAATTCCACCCAGATCCGTTCAGCCGTTCTGGCGTGTAAGAGTAACAAAGATCCATCCATCCATTCTCACAAACTTTCACATTTCTAATATTATATTAAAATAAAATATTAAATTAAATAAATATTAATATTAATTAAAGTAAGATTATTAATCTTGGACTAATGTAGAACTATGTTAAGATTTTAATGAGAATTACATACTTGGTGCATTCTCCACCAGGATAACCCTCGTTCCAATCACGACACACACAAAATGACAACACAAAAATATTGTAGTCCACAATTTCATTTTCACACTTTATCATTTGCATCATCCATAAAATCCGTTGAGTCCACTTCCATACACAACACATACAATTTGAGTATAACAATTCATAATTGTTATTTTAGGAATATAACAACAGATAACATTTGAATTTTTAACACAAACTTTTTTATTTTATTCGAATTTTATAACAATTTCACGTTCGAATTTCAATTTATTTAAAACGCTATTCGTTTTCATTTATAACATTTTCAAAATTAGAATACACCTATTCTTTTGTTGCCATTTAAGAATGTTATATGCTAAATAACAACCCATAACATTAGAATAATTGAATATTCGTTGAAAATTAACGTTTTTCGTTTAAAATATGTACGAATATATTTGTTTATGGGTCAATGAGGTCGCGCCGCGTAACATAGTGCAACTGAACAGACGCATTGTCTGCAATAAGCTTATATGTGAATGGAAAATTGAGTGTAGAATTGTATGGATAAGGCCTTTGATTAAACAATGGGCTTGTAAACACAACATTATATAGAGATACAACGCTATAGCTGTGATTTGTATGATGAGACGAATCAGAAAAATATTTAACTAAACTGAATAAATCGTTTAAACTGTATTTTTGATGCAGAACGTCTTTAAGCAAAGATTTGCAGAGAAAATAAGTCCCAACGAAATTAAACCAACAAGTTGTATGTCAAATAGCTACACAGGGTACAAGGCGTAGTATGTACAAGGGAGATTCAGAGGTACGAAACTGTTAAATTCTTAATTTCATGCGTAGTTGTTGAGTATTCGACGGCTGCGCTACATGTCGCGGGTTCAAGTCCCGCACGGAGAGACCTTTAAGATTTTGCCCGACTCGTGAATGGAACCAAGGACCACAAGCTCAGCAGTCGTGCTTCCGACCACTAGACCAATCAGATAGTATTGAGTTTTTCTATATGGAAATTGTCAGTAGCAGCACAGATTTTGGAATTATGCCCGGTAGACAGCAATAGGCCCGCTCACTATTACATGGGACTCAATAACAGCATCGGCTGAATGTGGGTGTACAACAATACTCGTTTGCCAAACGCTTCGGGGAATATACCTATGAGATCTTATATTATATATTATATAAAAAAAATATTTAAAAAGTCACATCCACACAACATCAACGTCGTGTTGATTACATCTGATAACTTTGGCAGCCAGCCTATTGTCTCTCAAAAAAAGGATTATTTGCGGCAAAAAGCCTAATATATCCTACCATTGTACTCCATGCGAATGTTAACATAATATCATAGTGTTTTTAATGGTTAACTTAATTAATCATCTGCCTAGCCTTTTCTCAACTACATTGGGGTCGGCTTCCAATCTAACCGGTTGCGGCTGAATATCAATATTTTACACAAAGCGACTGTCATCTGACCTCCTACCTATTGTAAATTTCATTGAAATCGTTAGATGTGTTTTCGAGAACGTGATTACAAATACAAATACCCATATATATACATATAGCTCATATAATACTTAGTAGGTACCTATAGTATTTCATTTCATGTTTTTAACCGATTTCAAAAAAAGAGGAGGTTCTCAATACGACTGTATATATTTTTTTATGTTTGTTACTCGATTATTCCACTTCCATTTACTTGGCACCGACTTCAATATTCTTCAACTACTATATTGTATAATATAACATTTATTTTTTGCTTTTTAGTTAGTTTTGTTTTTGAGTTTTTTGAAGGCGGTTTTAATTTTTGTTAACTTATTTAATTTAATTTAATTTCTCTCATCATCATCTGCCTGCCTTTTTCCCAGTTACTTTGGGGTCGGCTTCCAATCTAACCGGTTGCGGCTGAATATCAGTATTTTACACGGAGCGACTGCCATCTGAGCTTCACCACCCAATTACTGGGAAACACTGATACTTTAAGATTAGACTGGGTGTCAGATTTTATGGACTACTGACACCCGTAACGACTGTCATAGGTCTTCGTATGACACCCCGAACCAACTGCTTAACGTGCTTTCCGAGGCACGGAGGGGTCTTGAAATGAGAAAAATGGTCACCAATCCAAGGACTGACCACGTCAAGCGCTGCTTAACCTAGCAAATCTATTGATCTGCGCAGTAGCTACGTAGCTACGAGCCCCACTTTAAATTAATTAATATATTCAAATTATAAAAGATTTTCCATTCGTTTTTCAGAAGTATTGTGAGTTGTGTGTGAAATGATTTGACTGAAACAAAGCGAACTCCTAAAGATGCTTGATTTTAGGTTTTTTTTAAAAAACACGTTGCCCCACACTATGATTTTTTTTCCTGTATCGTAGGTACAGTTTACAAACATACATGGCACATGCACACACAAGCAGACCCGAAACAACTATCATCGGCAATCCGACACGACCGGAGAGAGATCACGACCAACGGCTTTAAGTGCTTTCCGAGGCACGGTGTGTATTCACATACACAAAGACCCAGACCCGAAACATCTATCTGTAGATCATACAAACATTTGTTCCGTGCGGGGATCGAACCCGCGACACGTAGCGCAGAAAGCTAATCGCTTAGCCACTGCGCCAACCGTGACGTCAGCTTGATAGAAATATGATGAAATAAAATAAATTATAAATGAATAATAAGACTTCCTCATTAGTCTAGTGGTCGCTAGCATTGTTGAGCGTGAGGCCTTGGGTTCAATTCCCGGATAGAGAAAAGTGTAATTGGGTATTTCTGTATGGAAATTCGCAGTAGCAAAACGAAGTCTGGAACTGTACCTGGTAGATGGCAATAGGCCCGCTCCCTGTTACATGGGCCTTAATAATGGCATCGGCAAAATGTAGGTGTATAATAGTACTTATACTTCTGCTTGTCCCTTTGGGGAATACAGGTGTAATGCTATATTATAATGTCCTTCTGACCGGTTTCGGTCACGGAGGCCAATCTCACCGGAGATTAGCCAACTACGCAGGAGATATTATAGAGCACAAGTGCGCAAACACAGGTGCTCTCTCTGTTTCTTCACCCTCATAGTCCTATGGGACGGCAATCCAACACGACCGGAGAGAGATCAGGACCAACGGCTTTAAGTGCTTTCCGAGGCACGGTGTGTATTTATATACACAAAGACCCAGACCCGAAACAACTATCTGTGGATCATACAAATATTTGTTCCGTGCGGGAATCGAACCCCCGGCACGTTGCTCAGCAGTCGATCCCTCAACCACTGCGCCAACCGTGCCGTCGATGTATGTTATGTTATAAATGAATAATCAGTCAAATAAATTACATATTTAACTGCGTTACTGGTCTAGTGCAAGAGCGACTGCTGAGCGTGAGATCTTGAGTTCGATTCCCGGGTCGGACAAACTGTTATTAGATTTTATTGTTAGAAAAATTCCGAGCAACAGCCTGGAGTTTGGAAAATTACTCAATAACGATTGCGTGGACATACGGTTTATAATAGTAAGCCTCTGCCAAACCCTTCAAGAAATATAGGCGTGATGCTATATTGTGTTATGTTTATAATAAAAACTAATCCTGAATCAAATAAGTACAAGTCAAAGAAAAAAGCGTCTTCAAAAAGTCTTCCGTGTAATTTAAAAAATTATGTTTATCCGGCGTTGTCTGTGGTTCTAATGGAAAAACGTTTTAAAAGCAATTTATTTTGTTAGGGATCCTTTACATTAATAAGAAAACTTCATCAAAGTCAAAGTCAAATGTTTTTATTTCAACTGGGCCTTTACTGGCGCTTTTAAAACGTTATGATTCTAGTTGCGCGGTTCCAAAAGTGTCGTTCCTATGGAGAAGAGACCGGCAAGAAACTCCATGGATACTCTTTTCAAAAAACTGTTTTACAATCTTCTTCAATACACAAATTATACAGTGTAAAAAACACTAACAAAAGAAAATATATATATAAAAAAAAGAAAAACAGTTATATAATAGTCGTACTATTGTATAAAATCGTCAGAAAAAGCACCCTTTTGGAATCACCCCGTATATTTTTTTTGAGTTGTCTCTTGCAGCTAGCTCAGGGAGCTTTTACTGCTTAACCGGGCAATTGGCGAGACCAGAAGGGCCTCCAGCCGAGCAAATTAAATAATACTAAGCGACACTGCTAAGGGTGTCCCATAGTGGGACTCGAACCTCGGCTTAGAGCGTTGCTGGGGGGCAGACGAGAGACGAGTTGTTGGATCTGATTGTAATCACCCCGTATAACGCCAAATATTTGTTTTTGTACTTTTGTTGTAGAATATTTTCATTAGCAAACCACTTAACACGTTTCAAATCGAAATATATTCTCTATCTGGAAACTAAAAACCATGATTGAAACAGTATAAAAATAATAAAATAATAATATCTACTAGTGGTTGAGCTTGAATAGCTCATTGGTCTAGTGGTTGCAAGCTCGACTGTTGAGCGTGAAGTCCTGGATTCGATCCCCGGGTCGGACAAAGTGTTAATGGGTTTTTCTGTAGGTATGGAAATTCGCAGTAACGGAGGCTGGAACTGTGCCCGGCATATGGCAATAGACTCACCCCCTATTACATGGGACTGAAAAGCAGCATCGGCGAAATGTGGGTGTACATTGTACACCTAACCCTAAGAGTACAGGCGTGATGCTATGTTATGTTATGTTATCTAATGGTGGTCAAAGCCTCAAAAGTATTAGAAGCAGCGCCTGTTGCGGTCAGCCCTTGGATGGGTGACCGTTCTTCATACATCGGGAGTACGGAGAGTCCTTACGTTTTAAAGCATGATAAGCAGTTGCTCTGGGTGTCATACGAATACCTATGATAGTCGTAACGAGTGTTGACAGCCTAAAAAGTCAGACAACCTGTTTAACTTTAGAATATCAGTGTCTGCCAATCTTGGGTCCGGTTCAATGGCAGTCGTATAAAATACTGATATTCAGCCGCATCTAGGTAGACTGGGACCCGCAGCCTAATTACCGATGTAGCGACAGGCGTAGATCGCGCGATAACTTCTGTCAAACGTCATTTTTGTGACATATAATGTATTGGCTGACAGTGAGATTGTTGTCGCGTGGCTATCGCGTTGCTGTCGCTTTTTTACGTAATTAGGCTGCCGATCATCCGACTACAACGAAATTGAAAAGAGACAGTAAAGGCCCATATGACGAAATAATTAATATTAAACATGAAGAAATTATAAATATTATATCTTATCCAACTAACTTGCGTCATAAAACACGCATTGTTAAGAAACCGAAGGGCCCTCCGGAAAAAACCATAATGAAAAATAAATATATAACATTGTATCAAAAGAGTTTACATATATACGGAACTCATGTCATCAAACTCACAATATTTTTTTTAGAACAATACGACATTTTAAAACATTTGCATTTGAAACAATTGACGATCGTGTTTAATAAACTATTATGTTGGTCTAGGAATTGTTGAATTATTAAACGATTGACAACCCTATGTAGAAAAAAAAGTTAAAAAGTAATGACGTCACTGGCCTATTTGAATTTTCAGGTAGAGTAAACTGTTGGGTATTTCTGTTAGATTTTGTGAATGCTCAGTAGATGCCATAAATTTGGGATTGTGGATAATGGATGGCAATAGGCTCGTCCCTATTAAATGGGGGAGTAGGTGGCGATAGGCTCGTCCCTATTAAATTGTGTAACCGGTGGCGATAGGCTCGTCCCTATTAAATTGTGTAACCGGTGGCGATAGGCTCGTCCCTATTAAATTGGGTAGCGGATGGCATTAGGCTCATCCCTATTCAATTGGGTAGTGAATGGCAATAGGCTCGCCCCTGTGGGACTTAATAACGGCAGCGACATGTGGGTGCATAATAGTAAACCTCTGCCTTACCGTTTGAGGAATACAGATGTGTAAATCCATCCTCATCTCTTCCTCCCATCCAAAATGTGACCGCAGCAAAAGCAACTGAACTTCTCAGTCCGTTCTTTTCATGATATGATGGCGTCGGCTCCCGGTGTAACTAGATGCGGCTGATTATCATTATTTTACACGGAGCGACTGACATCTGACCTCCACCACACAATTACTAGGAGACACTGATACTCTAAGTTAAGACTGGTTGTCAGATTTTTTGGGCTGTTAACTTTCGTAACGTTATTCATAATGAAATGAAATGAAATGAAATTATTTATTTTGCAATTAGGATTTTTCAATCACTTTTACACGTCTTTTTAAAAACTAGATGGGGTCGGTCATATATCAACCGGGACCAACGGCTTAACGTGTTTTCCGAGGCACGGAGAGGTCTTGATATGTGAAGAACGGTCACCCATCCAAGATATGACCTCATCAACCGCTGCTTAACCTCGCAAATCGACTGTTCAGCGCGCTCCTCGAAGCTCTAAGACTTTATTAGATGGAAAGATAGATAGAATTATTTTTATTTCAAATAAACCTAACACAGGCACTTATGAAATGTTATAGGACTCTAGTTGCACGGTTCCAAAAAGTTGGTCCTATGGAGAAGAACCGGCAAGAAACTCCATGGACACTCTTTTAAACTTTTTGCATTAATAACTCAATATCTACATCGCTGGTACCCTTGCCACTTAAGAGCGTTGTCTTCCTATGATTGTACCGTCAAAAACCAAGGCTCTTAAACAATGGTCAAGATAAATGATAAACCCAAGTTAGAGCTTACATCATTTCGTTAAAAAATTGTGAATTACTATGTAGCTAATTTAGATCTTGTGATATGTGTGATGTTTATTTTTATTCGACTGTGAAGGGCTCTTTTAATTACGCATATAAATATAAACTCCTCTTTCCGCCATCGTTCTACGTGACAGCAGTTCCATCACCATCATTTAGATGGTTGGCAGTCCACAACTCTGCGTTTCTCTAGAAACTTTCTGCCTCGCACAACAAAACTGTGGAATGAACTGTCGCCTGCGGTATTTCCGGACCAATACGACCTTCAAATCTTCAAGAAAAGAGCGTACTCCTTTTTAAAAGGCCGACAACGCACTTGTGACTCCTCCGGTGTTACGGGTGTCCATGGGCGACGTTAATCGCTTACCATCAGGCGATCCGTCTGTTCGTTTGCCGCCTATGCCATAAAAAAAAACACACTGTCTCATTGGTCTACAGCGGCTTGCACAGAGTTTTTAGACAGGGTAGGCAGAAAATTTCAAAAGCTTACTTACCAATAATACCTACTGCATGTTGATTTTGGTTGGTCGTTTTGTAGATTAAAATATGATGTATGTGATTTGCCACCTCAAATATGTTATAATAAATATTTATCTGAGTTATGTAGGGTAGGCAGTGTCTTTTTGTCTTTATGAACCGCACGCTACTGTTGGTCTAGTGGTGCGACTGCTGAGCGTGAGGTCTTGGGTTCGATTCCCAGGTCGGGCAAATGTGTTGTTGGATTTTCTTGTATGGAAATTCTCAGTAGCAGTACGGAGTCTGGAACTGTGCCTGTTAGATGTATAGTTCCGCCCCCTATTACAAGGGACTCGATAAAGGAAAGTGATTGTACAATAGTACACCTCTGCCTAACCCTTCGGGGAATGCAGGCGTGATGCTATGTTATCACTCAATCCACAAGTAACGAAAAATAAAATCGTCTGGCGCACCCTGGCCAGTCAGCATCGATACCACCATTGCTGACTGGCTAATATATCCACTACGGCATGAGCGATACCCATGTGATAGCCCGCCAACACGACAAAAAAATAATCACGAAATCTCTCTCAAAACTTCAAATTTGGCACACGCGTTCCATAAAAGTTATAGGCATCGAGAAAGAAATGATTTCTCCACTGAACACTGGCAGAATAGTCGTCAAGGGATGCTGCCATAAAAAAAAACAACAAAAAAGGCCTTTCCTAAATTCACACCCTACAACAGCCTGTATGAAGGTTTGAATGAAAAATACTCCTTGAATAAATTGCGAAGAGGCCAAAAAAAGGCTGAAATGCATAATTGCTACTTGTATTCTATGAGAATTTGGTACTGTACTAGTCAAGCCAACCTAGGAGCTGAATGTACGGTCAGCCTCAAAAATATCCTACTATCCTACTAATATTATAAATGTGAAAGTTTGTGATAATAGATAGATGGATGGATGGATGGATGGATGGATGTATGGATCTTTGTTACTCTTTCACGCCAGAACGGCTGAACGGATCTAGATGACATTTGGCACAGTGATAGATTATAGTCTGGAATAGCACATAGGCTACTTTTTATCCCAGAAAAATGTACGAGTTCGTAAACCACGCGGGCGTAGCCGCGAGCGGAAGCTAGTATTATAAATGTAAAAGTTTGCGAGGATGGATGGATGGATGGATCTTTGTTACTCTTTCACGCCAGAACGGCTGAAGGGATCTGGATGAAATTTGGCACAGAGAGAGATTATAGTCTGGAATAGCGCATATACTTTTTATCCCGGAAAAATGTATGGGTTCGTAAACCACGCGTGCGAAGCCGTGAGCGGAAGCTAGTTAGTACATATTTCACGTACTAGTTCTACTAAAATCCTCTTTTAAATCACGCTACATGTATACATCTTTTTGAGGCTGAGCGTACCGTTTACACCGTCAGTGATCACAGTTATGGCAAAAACAAGTCTATTCTCAACTCCCCATGAAAATAGCTTTAACCCAATCATAAGGAGCGCTCATACTTTTTTATAGATTTTTAAAAACAAAAGACAATGGCGAAGGCCAACTCAAAAGAGTATGATATAACATTAACAATAAGTTTTGTACACAATGATTCAAAGAATCTTGATATTAGATCGCTATCTACAGGGGGTGTAAAATGTGGGCGGTAGCGATTAATATTGCCATTGTTTCTCCTATTGAATCGTTGCAAGCTATCTCATGGAAATCGCTCATTCTATAGTGGAAAGATTAGCCAGTCAGTAACAACGGTGAAATTTGGTACAGCAGTTTTTTTTTGTTTTAGTCTGGGTGTAGAGTTTATGCAAGGAATAACTTATCTGAATTTTATCCAGATATTCAAAAATCAGCCCTGACTAGGTCTGATCTTTCAACGGCTAAATAAAAGTTATCTGGTAATTAATTGGAAATTATAACAACTTTTCATAGGAAAAATCAGCCAGTAGAGTATGTATTTGTAAAGTAGGTACTATTAAATGAACACTTGCTGGCCAATCAAGATTTTCTGTTGATGTACAATAAAGAGTATAATTATTATCACCTTTTTTATACTATTCCTTTTTTTAAAGTTATTAATATAATTAATAATAATAAAAAATACATTTATAAATATTATTATTATATTAATTACATATTTTTTTAATTTATAAATATAATTAACAAATAAAAGTACATTTTAACGCAAACTTAACATCAATGAGACTGTTGCTAAGCCGCGATTTTTTTGCAAAATACCAAGTTTGATTTTACCTATTTGTAGTAATATATAATAATCTACTTAATAGTTACTCTATCTTACATTAATTTATAATATGCGTTGCTTATTTTGTTGTCCACATGTCTTTTAATAGATTTATACAATAGTTTAATAGCGAAGACCTGTAATCGGCTGTATGGTGCTTATATGTTTTCTAAATTCATTGTAATTGCTGTTGGTCTTCCAAAATAAATAAATAAATTTATAAATATAAAAAGATAATGACCAACCGGCATCGGGAACAGGGTCCAAGCTACCGGTGGTTAGGGCTCCAGAGACAGAAATCTCCTCACAATACGTGCCGTATCAAAGAGTACCGCTTTCTGAATCAATATAATTATTATTTTCATATTCCAATCCCGCTTAAATGTTGTTACTTGGTCCACACCACACCGCTAAATTGCAAACGGTAGGCTCGGCCAAATTGTTTAGACCTTCCATTATAAGCTATTATTGAGTAAAACCTAAGGTATTGGGCGGACATGCAGATGATATACAGCATAACCGTGGAAACAGCCTTCGGTGTAAGAAAAGGGGAGTATGTGAATATTCTGAAGATTATACAGGGTGAATTTTTCAAGTGGGCCTGGATGGCCAACTCCGAAACTAGAAGCGCTATAATTGTAAATGTGAGTGAGATCTAGGCTGAACGCTGTTAATTTCATTAATTCTCACGATAACTGATCCATGCTTGCACTCTGTTGCGACAGTTTAGCTCAAATAGTTATGGCACTTTCTTCAAAAGGCTATTCCACCCTATATTTGTCTCACATAAACCCTTACATCCTTACAATCTGTCTGGACTTTAAAATAGACCTTGACCCCTGAGTTTGTTTCGGCGTATCTTCTCAGGGATAGTCATAGGAAATGCCGACGCCATCTAGTTTAAAAAAGACGTGTAAAAGTTATTGAAAAATCCTAATTGCAAAATAAATAATTTCATTTCATTTCATAAAGAATATCGAAAAATACTCAAAGGAGTCCCGAGCTCGATTTTGATGTCAACTAAAACTGCATCATTGGATTTTTGATAAAATAATATTCTTAGCAAGATGATGTCAAAAAAGTTGCTGGTCCAAAATGGATGACAAGAGACAGAGAGATATGGAAATCTTTAGAGGAGGCCTTTGTCAAAAGAAAAGCTTTTTCAACAAATAATGCACCGATCGCTGATGGAAAATATATATAATATATATAAATTAAGTTTAATTTTTTAGCTGAAGTAAGTTAGTTTTTTTTTATAAGTTAAATTTTTATTATTAACAGTATTAAGAAACAACAATAATTCCTTTTTTTGTTTTATTCATAACCTTATACCACTCTACATCATATAATTGGCCAAAGGATGTACCATACTTAGGAGACCACAAAAAAGCACCAAATGACATAATAGTCAGCCTTCAGGTGACCATCACGCCGGCTAAACAGCGCATGCGCATGACATAGTTTATGAATAAAGGTTCACGGAATTTCTGACTAGATCTTTACGGTCTTATTGCGTTTTGGTATGGGCAGGAATGTAATGTCAATGTCGAAGGTAAAATCAGATTTTTGTAGATTCTAATGTTATTATAATTATGGTTGACGATACTTAAGTACAGTCGGAATATGAAGTAGTAGCTTCCGCCTGCGGCTTCGCCCGCATGGTTTTCAAACCCGTTATACATTTTTCCGGGATAAAAAGTAGCCTATGTGCTATTCCAGACTATAATCTATCTCTGTGCCAGATTTCATCCAGATCCGTTTAGCCGTTCTGGCGTGAAAGAGTAACAAAGATCCATCCATCCATCCATCCTCACAAACTTTCGCATTTATAATATTAGTAGGATAGGATATTAGTAGAATGAGCGTGAAGTACTGGGTTCAATTCCCGGGTCGAGCAAAGTGTTATTGGGTTTTTCTGGATATAAATTCTCAGTAGCAGCATAGAGTTTGGAACTGTGCCCGGTGAATCGCCCCCCATTACATGTGACTTAATAACAGCATCGGCGAAATGTGGGTGCACAACTGTGCCTAAACCTTCAGGGAATACTGGCGTGATCATTTTATATTATGTTATGTTCTTTTTTTTTTTGTTGTAGTTGAACTCATTGTACAATCAGACCCGGGTACGTCTTAAAAGACCCGGATATGTCTTAAAACTGCGGCCAGACACCGGAGGACGGGCAGCAGCATCCTCTCACTAATCGGTGAGCCACTGCGATCCCCAAGCCGCCTGCCAAGCGTGGGGGTTATGGCACCCCCCCCCCCCCTGGGGGAGGCCTTCGTTCATCACTGGACGTCTTCTGGCTAATGATGATGATGATGATAATGAACTCGTCTTCAATTGCCTAGCCTATTCCCAAATACATTGGAGTCAGCTGAATGGAATTTTCTGTTAGAAAACTCCCCATATAACTCTAGAGATTGCAAACCTGTCCGGTAGATGGCAATAGGCTCGCCCCCTACACTTAAGGGACCTAATAAAAAATCCTTGCTCTGAGCGTAAAATTCTACATCACAACACCTCTGCTTACCCATCAGGAAACAGACGTGACTTCACCAATATAAAACTAAAAAAATCATTTGCCCAGTAACCATAATAATGACCTTTTGTAAATGTCCAAAATGCGTCAACCTCGCCTCGAACCCATTGTTTTTGCGGCGCACATAATGAATTTATATCATTCACATCAGAATGGATGTAGTTTCATGACCTTACACTCCCATGGTCGAAATAGATTGTTTGATGTGAGCTTATGGGGTTAATAAAACTAAGTTTTTTAGTTGTCTGCGTGTTGAGTCGGCTTTAGCCGATATAGCGCCCGGGTGCAAAAAATACCCTGACACCCTCTAGTAGGCGCGCGATCAAAATATCATCAAAATTCTGGTGCAATTATGAATGACTAGCTTCCGCCTGCGGTTTCGCCCGCGTGGATTACGATCCCACATAGTTTATTTTTTAAATTAGAACAATGCGCTGTTTTTGTGTCTAAGTCCCGCGAGCGGCGCTCGGCGCACCCTGAGACTGCGCCCGTGTGCACTGCACAGCCTAAACCCAAGCAAAGCCAGCACTGCATTTAATGGTTAAGAGAAAACTCAGGATATATATATATAGTTTTTTTTTTTTAAACGCGGCCCCCCACTAGGATTTCTACTGTGTCGTGGGTACAGTTTACAAACATACATGTCACATGCACACACAACCAGACCCGAAACAACTATCTGTAGATCATACAAATATTTGTTCCGTGTGGGGATCGAACCCGCGACACATAGCGCAGAAAGTTAATCGCTTAGCCACTGCGCCAACCGTGTCGTCGATGTTAAATGAAATTGTTTATTTTGCAATCAGAATGTTTCAATCACTTTTACACGTCTTTTTTAAAACTAGATGGCATTGATTTCTGCCCTTTTGCTCTTGAAGATTATTTCGTTCGATTGGTATTGCATTAAATTTTAGATTGCACTCTCACTAGCGCCATATTTGGGGGGAGTTGTGGATAACTGAATTAAAACATATTGGATTTAACGTACATTATTTTTGACCCGTGATACGGCGGGCGAGGCGTCGCGGCAGATCAAGAATACTTTTTTCTTTCTTTTTTTCTTAAAATGTCGCTCCACTCTATAAAGTAACCCTGTATCGTGGGTGCGTTTACGAACACATATATTCACATGGACATACACCCAAACCTGGAACAACTATTTCCAGATCATACAAATACTTGTTCCGTGCCGGAATCGAACTCTCAACCACTGCGCCAACTGTGCCGTCGTCCGCCAATAGTCCACACTCTACATCAAAAGGTCAAATCCTGGGAGGAGGCCTTTGCCCAACCGCGGGATAATGCAAGCTAGCAGTACCAGTATTTTTGACAGTTACCAGCAGTACAAACGGCCCAGATGGTAGTAACAAATTAAATTTTGCGCAGTTTTCAGTTCGATTCCCGCTCGAAACAGTACCTCTATTATGAGTTTTTTACTATTAACTTTCATAGTAAATGTAAATTTTCATGGAAGCGATTTTAGTTCTTCACTTGGTTACATTAGGGATTAGAGTCGCTAACATGACATCTCTATAATATAGTAAATAGTAAATCAAAACTTTACTATGACATATATGTCACATAGGCGACTCTAATCTCTAATGTAACCACGTTAAGAACTAAAATCGCTATTATGAAAATTTACTTTACTATGATAGTAAATGGTACGAAAACTCGTGATAGCGGTACAGAAGGCTTATTATGATGCCCATATTAAGGCCACTTACAACAGCAAAGGTAACAATGAAACTCGTTTAGTGTAACCATAACACATACTTGCAACAAAACAATACGCAATTAATTTAATCTATTAAAAGAATACGGAAGCATTTTTTTTGGTCTGCAGTGTAAATTAGTCAAATTCTTTTATAAAGGTCTGTTTTTATAGCTGCTCATTGTCTAATGGTCGCAAGCGCGGCTGCTAAACGCGAGATCCTGGGTTCGATAAGAGAAGGCAAAATTTTATAGGGTATTTTTTTTTGGTCTGCAGTGTCATCATCATCAGCCAGAAGACGTCCACTCCTGAACGAAGGCCTCCCTCAATAGGGGGTTTGCCATAATCCCCACGCTTGGCAGGCGGCTTGGGGATCGCAGTGGTTCACCGATTAGTGAGAGGACGCTGCTGCCCGTCCTCCGGTGTCTGGCCGCAGTTTTAAGACGTACCCGGGTATGCAGTGTAAATTAGTCAAATTCCTTTTAAGGGTTTTTATAATTGCCTCATTGGTGACATAGTCGTATGCGCGGCTGCGTATCGTGAAATTCTGGGTTCAATTCTCAGGTAAAGTATTGTTGAATATTTCTGTATGGAAATTCTCGTTTGGAACTGTAACCGGTAGATGCATCAGCGAAATGTGGATATAATTGTACACCTCTGCCTAACCCTTCGAGGAGTACATGCGGGATGGTATCACTAATCACTAACATATTATAAAACAAAGCCCCGGCGCCGCGTTTGTTGGTCTGAACGCGATAAACTCAAAAACGACTGAACGAATTTTCATAGGGCTACCAGTGTTATCACCAATGGTGTGATTCATGAGGAAGGTTTAGGTGTATAATTCATTAAGGTTTTGTGTAAATTGGCTGAAATATGACGATGATTGTTGAAGATGTCGGAAAAAATCATGCCGACTGGGAGCTTTACTGGCGTGCGCCGCGTAAATGCTCGACGTAACAGGCTGATACGACACTACGACAGAAAATAAAATGTAAGCGTATATACTCTGCTACCCGCGTGAAGCCGGAGCGGGTCGCTAGTGTTAAAATATTATCAAAATCCACTCACCTTTATAAATCTCTTTGCCCGGGTGCCTCCCATAACCCATATCAACATAATCACCAATCGCCATCGGTCGTGTCGTCACGACTTCCCCACCCGGCCTTGCGATATAACTGGGCACATTTCCTGGTCGGTCCAACTCATACTCGTAAACCGGTTTTATACCCGGTTTGTCATAACCCGTGGTATTTAGTTTTTCATTGCCATAACTGGGTGTGTCAGAATCGACTGCTGGGTCGTTTGGGTTTACATAGTCGGGTCGGTTTTCGTCGAAGCTTGGTCGGTTGCCGTAACCTGTGTGAAATAGGGTTTTTGGGTTGAATCTTAATCAGTACATATTATAAAACAAAGACCCCCGCGGCATCTGTCTGTCTGTTTGTTCGCGATAAACTCAAAAACTAAACGTTTTTACCAATAGACAAAGTGATTTAGGTGAATAATTCGTTGTTTTGTGTAAATTGGCTTCTGTTTTATTTAATTGAATGTATTTGTAACACATATTACATAAAAATTTTAGCTTTCTGCACTTCTTCTCTGTATAAACTTTAACTACACCAAATCTCACACCCCTCCGTGCGAGCAATATCTTTAAAAAGTGGTACAAAGTTTTCTCTTCTCGTATTAATATATACCGAGACAAGAGATGGGGAGCCCTAAAATTATTCATCTAGAGCATTAGTTCCCAAAGTGGTCCAGGTGGACCCCCAGGGGCCCACGGGAGACTCGACGGGGGTCTACGTTGGCGTGAAAAAAAAATTGGGATTTACAATTCAATTTACAATATGGTAGAAATGTAGCTGCAGGGGTCCAACGGAACCAGCAAAATTTTGAAAGTAGTCTATGAGACAAAAAGTCTGGGAACCTCTGGTCTAGAGCCACACAGCTTCATAAAATGACAACAGTAATTAACATACCTTGATCAGAATCTTCATAAGAAGGCTTCGGTTTCTGAGGCTTGACATAACCAGGTTGATCCTGAGATGGTCTTGTACCATAAGACGGTCGATTGTAATCACTTTGACTGCCATAAGAACCTTGAGTAACTCCATAAGATCCAGAACTCCCATATGATCCTTGGCTTCCAAAAGATCCGCCATTATAATCACTTTGACCATGACTTGTGTAATGATGAGTGCTTTGAGAAGATTGAGTGGTATCGTATGACGCGTGAGAACTTCCATAAGATCCCTGGCTTCCACCATAAGAGGCTTGGGGACTAAAAGCACTTTGGGTCCCGCCGTAACTCCCTTGGCTTCCGTAAGAACCTTGAGATCCTCCATATGATCCCTGCCCACTGCCAAAAGACCCTGAAACCCCATAAGAACTCTGATCACTGTCATGACTGCTTCCATACGAACTCTGATTGTTGCCATATCCCTGACTCCCGCCATAAGATCCCTGAGTTCCATGCGAAGGTTTCTGCAACCCATAACCAGTGTTATGATTGCCATAGGGTTTGTTGCCATAGTACTGGCTGTCAAAACTGGCGTGGTTACTGCTATACCCACTCTGGCTGCTTTGAGATGCATGGCTGCCATAAGAAACTTGATTGCCATACGCAGGTTTGTCATTGCCATAAGCCGGTTTGTCATTGCCATAGCTAGGTTTTTGAGGCTTTAATGCACCACCATATCCGATATCACTTGATTCCCCATAACTTGGTTTGTCATTGCCAAAGCTAGGTTTATCATTTCCATATAAAGGTCTGTCATAGGAAGGTTTTTCAGCACCGTATGATGGTCTGTTATTTGCATAGCTAGGTCTGTCATTGCCATAAGACGGTTTATCGTTGTATGAAGGTTTGTCAGCACCGTACGATGGTTTGTCACTGCCATATGATGGCTTATCATTACCGTATACAGGTTTATCATTGGCATACGAAGGTTTTTCAGCGCCGTAAGACGGTCTATCATTGCCATAGCTCGGTTTGTCATTGCCATAAGGTGGTTTATCGTTGTATGCAGGTTTGTCAGCACCGTACGATGGTCTGTCATTGCCATATGAAGGTTTATCATTACCGTATGATGGTCTATCATTACCATAAGACGGTTTATCATTGTATGCAGGTTTGTCAGCACCGTACAATGGTCTGTCATTTGCATATGAAGGTTTATCATTGCCGTATGATGGTCTATCATTGCCATAACTGGGTTTATCATTTCCATAAGACGGTTTGTCATTGTATGCAGGTTTGTCAGCGCCATATGATGGTCTGTCATTACCGTAAGGCGGTTTGTCATTGTACGTGGGTTTATCAGCACCGTATGATGGTCTATCATTGCCGTAAGATGGTTTGTCAGTACCGTAAGATGGTCTGTCATTGCCATAGCTAGGTTTATCATTGCCATATAAAGGCTTATCATTGTATGCAGGTTTTTCAACACCGTAAGATGGTCTATCATGGCTAGGTTTTTGTGGTTTCGAACCACCACCATAACCCGTATCGCTTTGATCCCCATAACCTGGTCGCTCTGGTCTTGGATCTGGTCTATAAGGGCTACCATAACCGCTATCTGCAATTGGTCCTGACCCATAATAATGAGCATGGCTACTTTGTGACTGTGAATAGGCATTCTGGCTAGAATAAGTCCCATAGCCATAGATTCCTTGCCCATATGTTGGCTTTGGAAGCTTATAAGGTCTTGGAGGGTCTACAATTTCAACGTGAATTGAATTGTCATCGTATGGTGCAATTTGACCGTAGCCGGTGGATGGGCCTTGGTACCCAGGACGAGGACGATCATAGGGTTCCTTATTTGGGTGAGGCCTTGGACCTGGTGCATATCCAGGATCCGCCTGACCGTAACTTGGCCTTGGATAATCATTAGCAGGTTTGTTATATCCAGTGTCTTCTTGAGGTTTCGGCTTCCTATTCGGTCTGATGATGTACTGGTATTCAGGCTTTTCTGATACATATGGAGGTCTGGGTGGCCTGTCATAGTCAGTAACAGGATATCCAGGTCTTTGAGGCCTATGAGGATCTTGGAACTGTAACACATCATAAGGATCTGGCTTCGTATGATAAGACCCATTCTGGCTTGGTCTTTCGGGCCTATACGGCATATCTTGAGGTTTATGAGCCCCATAACTTGGACCCATATCCAAATCAGGTTTCGGATTCGTATAATCATCTGGTCTTTCATCATATTGAGGCTTGTATACTGGTCTTGACACACCATAGGACTCAAGGTCTCCAGAAATTAGGTAGTCGTCGGTGAAAGGTGATTTTTCTTCTTCGACTGGTCTGAAGACTGGTCGGTGGACTGGTCCAGCCCCATCGGATGGGTCATCGAACTGCGGTTCTATGGGGGAAGGGGGGGATTGTTCGCATTGGAACCGACGGACGTACACATCGTAGTCAGGATGACGAAGAAGAGGGTTCTTCTCTTTAAGTGACTTCTCATCGGTGTTACCTAAATTGCAGGTCGCGTTGCCTTTTGCGCCGACGCTGAAATAAAAGAATAAGGTATAAGTTTCACATGACATATCATCACGCCTGTATTCCCCCAAGGGTTAGGCAGAGATGTACTATTGTACACCTATATTTCACCGATGACGTTATTAAGTCCCATGATGAGTCTTCTTTCTATTAGAGCAGAGGTTCCCAGACTTTTTTTCTCATAGACCACTTTCAAAATTTAGCTGGTTTCGGTGGACCCCCTTCAGCTACATTTCTACCATATTGTAAATTGAATTGTAAACCCCTATTTTTTTGTCACGCCAACGTAGACCCCCGTCGAGTCTCCCGTAGACCCCTGGTGTCCAACTGGACCACTTTGGGAACTAATGTATTAGAGCAAAAACGGCATCTATTGTCAACATGCATGAAAAACTCACCCGTAATCATAGCTCTGGCATTGTTTGTCTTGTTTGCAGATCTGCTCGCACTCCCGCGTTGTTAGTTCAGTGACGTTGCGATAGATGGCGTCAGGGGGCAACTGCTCGCCGATCGATATTCTTTCAAAGCAATCTGGAAATGTAGGATAAATCTATTAGAACAGAAGCAGAGTGTTATTCATATTAATCGAAATACTATTGTCCAATTGGTTTAGTGGTTAATAACACGGTGGCTGAACTTGAGGCCCCGAGTTCGATTCCCTGGTCGGCAAAGTATGGTTCAATAACTGATAACTACTGGTAGGTAATTACAAATGATTCTCGTAATGGGGATCTAAATTTTAAGTACATTGCGCATAATGCTCTGGACATTACCCCGCTCAACCATTGCAACAACGCAATGAACATTCTTGAATTGTCAAAATGGAATTGATTCCTGTTAGGAGCGGGGCTCTTGTCTAGTTATAAACGTAAATGGACGGACTCGAACACAAAATCTCTGACTCGTTGGCTGCGTTTCCGAGCACTGAACAAATAAGTTAGTTACAAAATACTCTTTTATTTAACACTATCATCAACATAGCATCACGCCTGTATACCCGAAGGGTTAGACAGACGTTTTTATTTGTTTTTTGTTTTTTTTTAAAAACGTTGCCCCACACTAGGAATAATTCCTGTATCGTGGGTGCGTTTACAAACACATATATTCACATACACAAACGCCCAGACCCGAAACAATTATCTGTAGATCATACAAATATTTGTTCCGTGCGGGGATCGAACCCGCGACACTTAGCGCAGAAAGCTAATCGCTTAGCCACTACGCCAACCGTGTCGTCGACGTGTACTAGTGCGCACTCACATTTTGCCAATCCTGTTATCAAGTCCCTTATAATAGGGGGCGAGCCTATTGCCATCGACCGGGTGCACTGCCACACTGGTCTACTGGTCGCAACCGCGACTGATGAGCGTTTCCTGGGTTCGATTCCCAAGTCGGGCAAAGTGTCATTGGGTTGTTCTATATGGTAATTATAGCAGCACCACAGATAATATAATACTATACTAGGCAGCACGGAGTCTGTGCCTGTGTGTGTGGATTCGCCCCCTATTACAAGGGACTCAAACACAACATCGACGAATTGTGTACAATAGTACTCCTCTGCCTAACCCTTTGGGGAATACAGGCGTGATGCTATGTTATGTGTTTATGTTTAACTAGCTGTGACCGCGACTTCGTTCGCGTGGATGTCGGAACTTAACAATGCATTTTTTAGTGGGAAACGCCATACAAAAAAAATAATATTATAAAAGTTACGTGAAGTTAAAAAGACCAAATGCACTTAACCCTTTTTTTTCTAAAATAAAAGAATTTTTCTAAAATAAAAGTAGCCTAAGTTACTCCTTATTACATCAGCTACCTGCCAATAAAAGTCCCGTCAAAATCGGTCCAGCCATTTCAGAAATTAGCCTATACAAACAGACAGACAGACAAAAATTTTAAAAAATGTTATTTTGGTGTATGTACCGTATATACATATATTCATATGCATGTAGTAAAAAACGGTTATTTCAATATTACAAACAGACACTCCAATTTTATGTATAGATGTTGTATTTATAATTTCTGTAGATTTTATAATAACCTATTGCAACCTGTTCGTTTGATAATGTTTTTGTTTCTATGATTTTGACTTTGACTTTGAAAGAAAATTTTAAAATAAATTATTAAATTTTATAACGCTTTTCGGGCGTTGTTGGGGCTGTCTCGGTTCTGCAGTCCATCAGGAATGTTCACGCTAGCAGAGGCCCTAGTGTAAGTTTGTTGCGACAAATTCGATTTACTACATCGAACGCGTTCGGCGCTCCGATTGGTCCGTTTCGTGCTCTCCACCAATCGGAGCGCCGAACGCGTTCGATGTAGTAAATCGAATTTGTCGAAAGAAACTTACACTAGGGCCTCCGGTGTAGATTGCTTCCACACCATCATACGCAAACGATGCGCGTCGTTGCTCTGCAGAATGCGAGCCAGCCCCAACAGCGTCATGGCCATGATAGCTGGCCGACTGGATTCTTTCTACTTGAACCACTGTTCGGCGGTGCATGTGGAGAAAATCCAGCCGAAACGTAGTTTTTAAGTAATAAATTAAATGTAATGAAATGTTACACAGTGTAACAGTATTGTTTAAATATTTACTAACACATAGTGTTGAGTAGGACATTTGTCCCGTACATGACGTCAAAATGTAAGAGCGGCTCGACATTTTTCATTGTACTACTTCAAATTTTATTTCGCGGCAGTCACGAATTTGCGTTACTCACTCTCCGTCTCCGTAAAACTATAGATAGGATGAGGACAGAGAGGGAGCGAGACGCATGCTAAAAATTACTATAATGTCTTCAGTCAGAGTTCAGACTGTAATTGTACTGCAATAACATCAAATGTCATATTTGTACTTGTAACTTCAAACGTACCGCCGAGCTTCAGTACGCCTCGCCCAAGTTCCAACCCTCATTGGCCTCACCTCATTTGAAATAGGACATTGTACTGGCTCAATGCAAAAAAGAGGCTACTCTTACAAACTCTTTTTCATGTCGTGTCCTACCCAACACTACTAACACATTATGAGTCCTAGTTACCTGAATAAAGAATTATTATTATTATTAAATATGATCCCCTCCAAAGTGTTTGACCGCGCCTGCTTGTATGCAATAAGACAACGGAAATATTTGGTAAGAAATGAAATTATAATTTAGTTTCATCATATTGACGATTAATATTTGGAGCATGGAACACATTTGAAGTGTGTTTGACGGTACAGTTGGCGCAGTGGTTGAGAGATCGACTGCTGCGCTACGTGTCGCGAGTTCGATTACCGCACGGAACAAATAATTTTATGATCTACAGATAGTTGTTTCGGGTCTGGGTCTTTGTGTATGTGAATATGTGTTTGTAAACGCACCCACGATACAGGAATCATTCCTAGTGAGTGTTTAAAATTAAAGTACTATAGTAAAGAATACTATAAAGGAACATCACGCCTGTACTCCTCAAAGGGTTAGGCAGAGTTGTTCTATTTATACACCCACATTTCAATAATTCCGTAATTATGTCCCCTGTTATAGGGGGCGAGTCTATTGCCATCTCATCATCATCATCACCCACACCTGACTTTATCTACTGCTGGGAATAGGACCTCTTTTTGATTGTACCAGCGTCCATGCTCATGCGCAAGTCTCATTCAGGTTTGTCCCGCCATTTCCATCTACTGGCGATCAAGTCTAAGCTCTGCGATGTATAACTAAAAACACAGTCGCACTTTGCCTAACCCGGGGATCGAACTCAGAACTTCACGGTTAGCAGCCTCGCTTGAACTACAAGACCAACAGTCACCACTAACTTACTAATGGTGAAATTATCATTCTTAACCGCGGCTGCTAAACGTGCGGTCCTAGGTTCGATGCACGGGCCCGACAAAGTGTTGACCCGGCCAGACAGCTTGAAGTTTGAAATTCTGTCCGGTAGATGGCAATAGAATCGCCGTCTATTACACCGGACTAACTGCATGGGCAAAATTCAGGTGTACAATAGTACACCTCTGCTTAAGCCTTCCAAGGAATAAAGTCGTGATGCTATATATTTTATTATTCTTACCTTCAATTGAAGTCCCAAGTTGTGAATCAATTGTCAGTGTTTGTACCGCGGCGGCAAGCAGAACCGGGCACAAAACCAGTATGTACAACATATTTACTGATAAACAAACTGACATGCTAACACTTATACAATAATGACGTCCATTTTAATTAAAAATAATATCTATGCACTTATTTTTATTATGAGAATTTAATATTGCATTGTTTTTTTATTAATTCAGAACGAAACGTTTGTGTGATTTAAAAAACCGTAGAAATTGAATTGGCTATGTTCCATTGCCTGTTAGAAAAAAAATATAAGAAATTCAAATTATAAACAAAAAGCGCAATGGAAAGAGAATTGTAAATTCAATCAAATTTTTTCAGCACTTTCGTAGTACATTCTATAATCTCACAACGGATTGGCAAATTAAATCTATCTCGCTCACTCAATCCCGAAACACTAAGAACAAAAAGAGACCACAGCACAAAGTTACATCACGATCCGAATTACCAAATTCGAAATTCTCCCGCTCAAATTCCCACAGATAAAACAAAAGTTTTTTTAACTTCTTTTTTGAAAGTATTCGCAATGGCACGTCCATACAGGTTTAGTTTTGCAAATATTATGGCGCAAATTGTTGGGTGTGCCTTTGTGTCATGGTCCGATGGCCAGAAAACACTTCCTTGGCATCTTGTGTGAACCTTTAAGTTTGTTAATCGGGCAAGTAGGTGTTTAGCTCTAGCTTTAGATAGAACCGTGGATATGCCTGTCTCGATGACAAAATAAAAAAAATTATGCTATGGTATTTTTGGACTGCTAAGTTGGTATGTTGGTCGCAAGCGTGGTTTCTGAACGTAATGTCGTGAGATCGATACCCGAGTTAGCCAAATTGTTATTGAGATTTTCTTATGTTTCTTGAATTCCGTCCAATAGATGGCAGTAACCCCGCCTTCTACAACATTGGATTAAATATCAGCATAGCCGAAATGTGAGTTTACAATAATGTACTATAATATACCCAGATTTTCCCGATGCCGATGCAGAGATTTACCTCTACCCAACCCTTCGGGGAATACAGGCGTGATGCTATATATTTTTTTTTTTTATTAATAAAAACGTTTCCCCACACGTGGGGATTATGTTATCTTTATATTTAAAAATGCCGATGTGCGTGTGTTCATAACTCTCCTCCTAAACGGCTTGACCGATTCTGATGACATTTTCTTTTTGCACTTAAAGGGTCACCTGGATGGTTCATAGCTATAGTTGGACCCGGTAGGTGGCGTTGTTGTTGAACACCAAAGAACTTCCCTCATCATCATCATCATCAGCTAGAAGACGTCCACTGCTGAACGAAGGCCTCCCCCAAGGGGGCGGGGGTTGCCATAATCCCCACGCTTGGCAGGCGGCTTGGGGATCGCAGTGGCTCACCGATTAATGAGAGGACGCTGCTGCCCGTCCTCCGGTGTCTGGCCGCAGTTTTAGGACAAAGTCGCAAAGTCGAAAAGTTCCCTACTATCACACAAAACAGACAAACAATTCTGCTTAACATAGTTAATTGAAACAAAAAATCTATTCATGTTTACGCTCTACCCGTTTTGACCAAAGAAATACTACCTACTCATAAAAAATATACATTTCATAGATAATCTCATTGACTCTACGCTATGTCAGATTCCTTTTTTTTTTTAATAGACTTTGCCCCACACTATTATTTCTCCTGTATCGTGGGTACAATTTACAGACATACATGTCACATGCACATACAACCAGATCTGAAACAACTATCTGTAGATCATACAAATATTTGTTCTGCGGGAATTGAACCCGCAACTATAGCGCAGCAAGCTAATCGCTTAGCCACTGCGCCAACCGTGCCCTCTAAATGGCGGTCTCTTATCGCTAAAAGCTAAATTTTGGTTTTAACCCTATCAGAAGTCGCATAGCCCGACCTCTAAATGTAAGGTTCCGACTTCGATCCCTGGGTAGGGCAGTGTTGAGATATTACAAATAAATAAAATCATCTTTATTCAGGCAATTTACACCCATCTATACATATAAATAAAATTGGAGTGTCTGTTTGTAATATTGAAATAACCGTTTTTTACTACATGCATATGAATACATATACGGTACATACACAACATTTTTTACAATTTTTGTCTGTCTGTCTGTCTGTCTGTTAGGCAGTATAGGCTAATCTCTGAAATGGCTGGACCGATTTTGACGGGACTTTTATGGCAGGTAGCTGATGTAATAAGGAGTAACTTAGGCTACTTTTATTTTAGAAAAAATCTTTTATTTTAGAAAAAAATAGCGTTAGGTGCATTTGGTCTCACAAAAAAATACATTGTTAAGTTCCGACATCCACGCGAACGAAGTCGCGGGCACAGCTAGTACACAATAAGTGTCGCATCAAAAACAAAACAATAATCAGGGCCACATTCAATCAACACAGATGTCTGCTTACAAATTTAGACAAAAGAGAAAAATTTAAAAAAAATAGATTAAAAATGTTAAAGTATGTTTAAAAATTGGATAGAATAATTAAATAAAATCAATAATTAATAAATAAATAAACAACACAATTACATTAACCAATAAAAATGAAACTCCAAACAATGAGCAATGTAGTAGTGAATTAAATATTAAAATTCTCTCTGCGATATATCTGTCGCAATAATGCCTAATGATATGGCAGTCTAGCCTTCCAGCAATCATCGCCAGGACGGTGTTGGAGCTGTCCCGCACTCTACGCACCTTTTTTTTTTTTTTTTTTTTTTTTTTTTTTTTTTTTTTTTTTTTTTTTTTTTTGATTTGCGTGGTGAGAACCCATCATGGGCTATCCTCCGCCTGGGGGGGGCGGAGGGGTGTGCCGGACTCCTACCGGCTAAACTCACCACGGTGGTCCGCCTCGACACCATATGGTGGGCCCCGGGAACTCTCAGAAGACCGCACCGAGGCCCACCACGGTGCCATGCCAAACGGCACTTCCCGGAGGGGGTGACTGTAAAGAGGCCACCCCCTCGTGCACGTCCCGGGGGAGACTGTAAAGAGGTCCCCCCGTTACCCTCGCTGGTGCTGTGTGCACGGCGACACGGACCACAGCGTGTCGCCGTCTTCTCGGGGGTCGCTAAGTGAGCGCGCAGAGTCCCCACTCTGCGCGCTCGCGACCCCTAAGGCCCCCCGCTAAGGTGTGTTAGGCGGGGGGTTGCGGCGTGTTGCGCGCCGGGGCGGTTGCTCCCCGGCGCCTCCTCCTCCGTCGAGCGGGATCGGCCCTCTCCCGTTCCCGCTCATCGGCCTCCTTCTGGAGCATGACTGCTTCACAGAAGGAGACCACTGCCCTCCAGTTTTCCGATTCTGCCAGCATAGCCGATACTATGGCTGGCAGAGAGAGATCTTGCCCGATCTGGTCGACCAGAATCTGCCGCTCTGCGGCCCACGCAGGGCACGCCTCGAGCGTGTGCTGTGCACTACCTGTTCCGACAGCGAGCGGACGCGGAGAATCGCGTCCACGGTAGATCGCCGCTGCCGGAAGCCAAACTGGCTATCGGCGAGGTCGGGACCCACTCGCGACAGGTGCTCGACTAATCTTCGGGCAACTATTCTTTCGAATAGCTTCGAAGCCTCGTCGAGCAGGCAGATGGGACGATATGCAGAGGCAGAATCTGCGGCCCTGCCTTCCTTCTGGATCAGAACCAATCCGGCTTCCTTCCAGCCGGAGGGGAACACGCTGTTGCGGAGGCAGCTTGTGAATAGCCGCCTCAAGCGGTCCCCCACGACAGCCATCGCAAGCACCCACACCCGACCCGGAATACCGTCAGGTCCGGGTGCGGTGCTGCGAGCCTTCAGGCGGCCAACGGCGCGGTCTAGCTCCCCTTCCGAAACCTCCAGCTCCTCGGACCATTCCGAAGGAGCTAGAGGTGGAGAGGGACGGTCCCGGACCGCCGGGAAGAGCGTGGTGATCACCCTCTCCAGCAGCTCCGGGGCCATGGTTTCGGTCACCGGGGGGACGTAGGGGCGCAACTTCCCTACGATCATCCTATATGGTCTCCCCCACGGGTCCCTGTCCAGTCCCTCTAGGAGCTCTCTCCAGGACCGAGCCTTGGCGTCGCTGATGGCGTGTTGGAGCGCCATCGTGGCCGCCCGGTAGAGGCGATACGCCTCGGCTGTCTCTTCGGCTGTAGCAGAGCGTCGGCGACGGCATCGGGTGTACCGGCGGCGGGACGCGAGACAGACCGCGCGGAGCTGCGCGATCTCGTCCGACCACCAATGCACAGCCGTGCGCCGAACGCGCCTGGCCCGGGGCATCGATGCGTCGCAGACCGACGTCATCACCTCCCGGAACCAGGTGGCTTCCTCCTCTGGATCGGGCAAGATCCCATCGGAAACACCTTCCCCCTCTGACCAAGCCGCGACGTTGGCAGCTGCGACGAGCATATCTCGATCGAGCTGTTTGAGGGCCCAACGTCGCGGCGGTGGGCAAGCGCCCGGACGACTCGAGTTGCCTGGAGGGCGGAGGGCCACATCGAATACGATGTGGCGATGGTCCGAAAGCGTGACCATCTCTTCCGCCACCCTCCAACCCGACACAAGGCGGGAGACAGAAGGAGTCGCCCATGATAGGTCCACGACCGACTCCCCCTGCCACCGAACACAAGTGGAAACGGACCCCCGATTGAGTAGTCGGAGGTCGAGCGACGCCGCCCAGTCCTGAAGTACGTCTCCCCGGGGCCCGTCCCGGGTGTTGCCCCAAGCTCTGGAGTGAGCGTTGAAGTCACCAAGGACGAGCACGGGACGGGGTAAGCACTTACAGCGGATGCTGTTCGCCACCCCGTCCAAGTATCCCTCGTATTCGGCGAGAGACACATTGGGAGAGACGTAGCAGCCCACTACGGCCAGAGGTCCAAACTCCACGACTACAAAACCCTGCCCCCTATCCAATAGGGAGCAGGGCGGCCCACCGTCTAATCCAGCCCAATACACGGCGACGGAGTCCGCGGTGTCCCTGAACCAACGAGGATGTTCTTGGACACCGTAGGGCTCCGCGACCACAGCCAAAGCAATCGACCACTCCGCAATGGTCTGCAGGAAAAGATTCTGCGCATTGCGGCAGTGGTTCAGATTGCTCTGAAGGACTTTTAGGGCTGGGAAGGCGATGTCGTGTCCATCGCCTCCAGTGGGCCAGCACCCGGTGGTGCCGGCGCATTCGCCCGCTGCCTGTCGGCGGCGGCAAGAGAGGCTCGTTTTCCTCTCTTGCTTTTTTGGGCCACGCACGCTTTGCGGCCCAGCCGATGGTCGGCAGGCAGGCCCAGGTCCGCACATAGCGGACACTTGGGCGACTGCGCCGTGCAGGCGTTTATCATGTGGCCAACGTCACCACACTTGAAACACCGGGTGCTTCGGTCGACTCCCCCAGGGCACCGGAGGCGGACATGTCCGAATTCGAGGCACCGGAAGCACTGAAGAGGCCGTGCTGCCAGTACCTGGACTCTGGCTGACGTCCAGCCTACGCGAACGCGCTCCGTAGACGCCAGCTTCTTTGCCGCCCCCAGTGGGCACCGGACCCAGACGGTCCCCAGCGCCACGCGTGAGCGATAAATTTCGCCCACGGTGACCTCAGAGGGGACACAGCCGCCAGCCGCAGCGATAGCGGTTGCTACCTCCTGCGACGTGACGGAGTCGTCCAGGTCACGGACTCGCAACTCCGCCACCTTTGTCGGCCGCGCAATTTGAACGGCAAAGGTGGGGAGGAGCACTTCCCGCATCCGGCTCGCCAGGCTGTCCGCTTTGGCGGCGCAGTCAGCGCCGGCGACGGCAAGCACCATGCCGCCGCCGGCCGCCTTTTTGAGGGCCACGGTGTCGATGCCGAAGTCGGCGAGCTTGATGCTCCGCCTGGCCTCGGCCATCGCTTCACCCAACAGCGTGTCGGGTGAGTCCTTCGACACCGTGACCGTGATCACGGCCGATGCAGGAACCCTGGGAAGGGTGACCTTCTTCTTCCCCCCATTCGGGGCCTTCCCCTTGGGGGGATGTTTCGCCGGCGGTGCGGATGTGGTCGCAGGTGGCGGGGCAGGCGACTTCTTCGCCTTTGCCTTCTTGGCCACCGTCGACCACAGAACCCCAGTGGCCAAGGCGCCCTCGACTTGTGCCGTCCGCGAAGTCGACGCCGCCGCAAGTTCAGCGGACGCCGTACCTGCGGCGGGCGCAGGGGGCAGCTCTGCGACCGGAGCCACCTTGGCCGCATTGCGGCGCCTCTTCTTTTTCCCCTTCGTCCCGGCTTGGGAGTCAGGGGAAGACACCTGGGCGGGCGGCGCTTGTGCGACCGGCGCCTGTAAAGAGGGCGCCGGTGTGATTGGCGCAGAGCCCACTCTCTTAGCGTCGGCCGCGAGGGGCGGGCGAAGACGAGTCTCCGGCAGCAGCCGAGACTCCAGGGAGGCCAACTTGGCGTCCATCATGCCCCCGATCTCGAGGGCAATGGAGCGCCGTAGGTTGGCCTCGGCATCGGCAGACAGAGATGCTGCCGGTATAGTGGCCCTGCCGGAGCACGCAAGAGAATCGCCTTGTCGGCGGAGGAGACTCATCTCCTCCGACATCTTCGTTATTTGCGCCGTGAGGCTGGCGATTTGAGAGTGCAAGACCGCGTTCTCTTTCTCCAGCCTCTCGACGTCCGCCCCGGGTGAAAGACGCCGCTGATCCTTCACAAGGGCCGCCGCCTTTGCCGTCCGCACCGCCATCCGGAGCCCATGGACGAATTCACCCTTAAGGTTACGGGACGTATCCGCAACCCTCTCGACCGTCGCAAGACTGGCCTCGATGCAGGCGTCAAGCTCCAACGTGGGCTTCCCCTGCATGGTCTTGGCCAGCTCCTCCGGGCCAGGCAGCTTGCTCTTAGCCCGGGTGACGGTCGGTGGTCTCATAAGCTCCAGATCGGAGGCGTCAGAGGAGGCTATCCTCCTCTGGTCAATTTTCTTGGCTTGAGGCAGAGCCTCAGGCCGAGGTGGCAGCGAGCGCTTCTGCGCGCGTGGTCGTCCCTTATTAGTTGACGAGGCGTGCGATGCGACAGAAGAGTCGCTATCGCTCGCCCCGTCCTTCCGCAGCGACGACTTCCGGCGGGTACGGTAGGTCAAAGCGACCTGTGACGCACCCGCCGGAGCCCCCGTAGCAGCAGCACTGCTACTCGCCGGAGTAGGCTCTACTTCCGGCGTGCCTGAGCCAGCCTGGCTCAAAAAAGAGCGACCATGTCGGTAGTTGCCCCCCCCAGAATACGAGGGGCAGACCGGGACCGAAGCCCCGGTGAGGGATTCTCCGACTGCAGAGCAGTCGGTACCCTCCTGGGGTAGTATTTTTTTACTCTCCGACATAATCATTTGTTCCTTTTTTGAGGGGTGAGGTCCCCTGTTCTGGTTTTGGTCCGCGCCGGGATAAACCCGGTACCGCACATATCTGCACGGCGTTCCCCTATCCGCCACCTGGGGACGCGCCCGGTAGGAGGTCCAGAAACTCCCGCGGGGCACTCTACGCACCTAGCGTTGCCAGGCGTCCGGATAAAGCCGGAGATAGTTAGACTTTTTGATTGCGTGTCCGGCCAAAATAAACGGTGTCCGGCTTGTCCGGCTTTTGTTAGGCTTCTTACATTTCGCAAACGAGCGAGCGCCGAGTGTGGAGCGTGGTTTTTTTTTTTTTTTTTTTTTTTTTTTTTTTTTGTCGTACATTCAGTATTCTATTAATACTGAGACACAAAATCCTCAATAATGTAGGGTGTCCGGCCTTTTTACCCAAATGTCCGGCCAAACTGGCTGGCCTGTCCGGCTATTAGGTTTGGCGACCTGGCAACCCTATGCGCACCATAGACGATGAGTTCCATTATTCGAGTTAGATTATGTATGGAAATTTTCAATAACCGCACGCAGTTTATTAAAGTGCCTGTACTTAATAACGGCGTCAGCGAAATGTTGGTGTACGCCTCTGCCTAACCGTGATAATGTTATGTTAACCTTTTTTGTTATAGAACCCGCATCAAAGTTGGATGCCTCCGCTTCCTTATCTGGGATTCATATCAAATGATTATACGCTGTACATATTAATATTCAGACGAACGATTTCACGAATTTTATGAGAATCTTGCGAATTACACTCCTTTGTTTTCTATTAAAGAAATATGTGTGAATAACAGTATTCATTCACTGTTTGAATCGTTATAACTGAGTTTCAAACTGTCTGGTTTAATTACTAAGTTTTTTTTTTGTTCCCTAAGTTGAATCATGATCACAAAAAAGTTTTTATTCAAAACGGTTCAGCGGTTTCTGAGAATTTTCCGGACAAAGACTTACAAACGTCGGCGAAACAGTCTTATGCGTAAATATGTAATTAATTATTTATTTTTTAATACTAGAAACTAATGGAACTTATAAATTGGGTTGCGGGTGAATATCAGTATTTTACACAGAGCGACTGCCATCTGATCTCCGCCACCAAATTACTGGGAGACACTGATACTCTAAGATTAGACTGGTTGTAAGACTTTTTGGGGTACTTTCCAAGGCCATACATACATAAGTGCAACTTTAGTATAATTATATATTTTGCAATTCTTATATTGCATAATTTTTCATACTACTAATAAGTAACTCGTACTAAGTAATTTAATTTTCACTTCAATGTTTGTTGCACGTCGAACTTAGTAGGTGAAATATTTTATAAGATCTGTAAAAAATCCCCATATGCAAATAAATAAATTTTACTCTAACTGAACCCGTCACAGTCAACTGTGCTACAAAACTCTAGGTTCATTTCCCGGGTCGGTAGTATTGTAGTTGGAACTTTGTTCGGTAACAACAGGCTGGCGAAATACCAGCCTATCGCGTAAAGGTGTTCATGAATAGGTACTTCGCAGCTACCAAGCCTTTTCTCAACTACATTGGGGTCGGCTCCCAGTCTGACTGCGGAACATCAGTATTTTACAAGAAGCGACTGCCATCGGGTCTTCGCCACCCAGTTACTGGAAAACGCTGATGATCTCAGCAGTGGCGTAGCGTAGCGGGGGTGGCAGTTTTAGGGGGCGGCAAAATGTCACAATTAATAATAATACTACCTATAATTTACATATATTTGAAACATTTCATTTCATATTTATGTCGCACCTAATGATTCGGACCGATTAAAATGAGCTCGAAACTTTTTATTTGTTATTCTGTGACGAAACCGGAGAAAACCCCCTTTTATCAAAAGGGGGCGGCGAAATTTGCCTACCCCGGGCGGTTGAAACCACGCTACGCCACTGAATCTCAGTAATTCTTAGTAGGTACAGACCAGCTACAGTCTATGGTGTGTCGTTGACTTCAAACATAAGCACAGATTAAAATAAAACGATAAACACACATAAAAAAAATACAAACGCTTCGAATTTTAAACTTCCTTCAAAAGGATCCTTTCGTACTAAACCATTTTACAGTTAAATTAAAATCTACGTCACCTAACGGAATAATTAAAGCTTTCTCAAGAGCCATCTTAACGAGCAATCTAGATCCAAACCAGGATCCCACGACAGATTTCTGCTAGAAAATGTTAAACTACCAACACTCACTAGGTTAATGTACGATTTTCAGGTGTTTGATGAAGGTAGAAATGTGTGGATATGACTTGGATAATGGGGGCCTAGGGGGCTTTCTTAGATCTCGACTACAGTAAACCAAAAATCAGTATACGATCATCTGGTTTCCACTTCTCATTGAGCTTCATTTGAAGAAGCTGTGGTCTTTGCGAATTCAGCAATTTCTTATATACATAAGTAGGTACTTACGTGTTTAGCGAAAAAATACGTGGTTTAGCTAAAACTCGAATTATGACCTGAAGTTACACAACGCTTTTACAATATTGTTCATGAAAACGCGTTTCATTGCGTATTTTTTTTTTACTTTTTAAGAGCTCTGAGCCCTAGTGTAAGTTTCTTTTCGCTCGATTCAACGCACCGAACGCGTGCTGCGCTCCGATTGGTGGACAGCACGAAACAGCCTCTGTCGTCCTTCGTAGCAGGCCAATCTACACACAGAGTGCGGTAAACCCGACGAAGGACGTGTCCGTTTTGTTTGAAAGAAACTTATACTAGAGCATGTGAATCCATTTCTTAATATCTTAAAAAAAAAACTCTGCCCACACTGGAATTTCTCCTGTATCGTGGGTACAGTTTAGAAACATACATGTTACATGAACACACAACCAGACCCGCAACAACTATCTGTTGATCATACATAGTTTATTTGTTCCGTGCTGGGATCGAACCCGCGACACGTAGCGCAGAGAGTCGCTTAGTTACTGCGCCAACTGTGTCCTCAAATTCGTGAATTGTAGACTCGTTCAAAAGTTTTCCGAGAATATATAATGAGTTTCCGACAAGACAACGACGCATACGCATCCACACTAACCTGTCGGGGCTCAAGCAACACCACACAACAATGAATGAGATAATTAGCGAAGTCCGTATCTCTTGATCTGCAGACGAGCACAGCCAATTTATTATTAAATTAATAATATACTTGGACTTAGAGTGGGGTGATGATGAAGTGGATACATCGATATCGATGGTCATATCATTAAGGAGTATTCCCCGAAGGGTTAGACAGATGTGTGCTATTATACAACCATATTTCGCCGATGCTATGGCATAGGGGGCGAGCCTATTGACACATACCGGGTACAGTTCCAAACTCCGGGCTACTACTGAGAATTTTCTTAGAGACACACCTAATAACAGTCCGACCCGGGAATCGACTCCAGGACCTCATGCTCAGTGGCCGCGCTTGCGACTACTAGACTTATGAGCTAGACAACAAGTACGAGTTGACTCTATCGATGTCCAAAACCCATTACTACACCACAGTGACTCACAAACTGACCGCTGATCACTTGGTTGTAACGAGGATGTGCGTTTGCGCACATCACCGTTCAGTCAACGGCCCTCGAATCATAGGTACATGTATCATACCTACACTGCACTAAGAAAACTCATTAAATACTGCGACAAATAATTTGCCTTTAATCATACTTTCAAGAAGGTGGGGAAAATATGTCCACAGTTGCACATACTGCTTCACTTCCCGATTATAATTCAAAAACCAATTTTACACCACAGCAAGGCAAAAGCCGAAGTTCATCTGTTAGCATGCACCAACATCATATTTTCTCCTTTTTGATGAGAATTCTCGTATTATAACTTACACAAAAAACACGGGACAGTCGAAATCAGAACCTCCGGCACGGTTAGCGCAGTGGCTAAGCAATTAGCTTTCTGTGTAAGGTGCCCCAACGCACCCTACAAATATTTGTATGATCTACAGATAGTTGTTTCGGATCTGGTTGTGTGTGCATGTGACATGTATGTTTGTAAACTGTACCTACAATACAGGAGAAATCCTGATGAGTTTAAAAAAAATCAAAACACTTTTCTTTTCTTAAAGTCGTTTAAAAATAGTAATTTACAACAGATATTGTAGCTCCATACAAAATAGCAATTTTCAATACTTAACCTTGCAGATTAACGGATCCTCCCGGTAGCTATTTAGCTACGAGCCCCTTAGACGAAAAAACCTTACAATTTAAAAATCCCTCGTCATGTACGGGCAATCAGTTCTAACCGTAGCAGTCAATAGGTTTTTCTGCCAACACCACAAAGTTACTGCCTTAATCTAAACCCATATTAAAGAGAAAAGATTTGATTGTGTTCATATTTGTTTGTAATGGATAAACTCAAAAACTACTAAACCGATTTTAAAAATTCGTACACCTATAGAAAGCCACATTATCAACGAGTAAAATGGGCTGTGATTTATTTTCAAAAAAAATAGAGATCCACGAATATTGCAATAATATAACCGAAGGTATCAAAAAATTGCCAATAAAATTCGAAACAGCGGAACCGATTCGACGGGAATTTTTCTGGCAGATAGTTAATGTTTTAAGGAGTATGCTACGTTTAGTTTTGAAAAAGAATTAGTGTCCCGCGCAAAAAAAAATGCACGGGTTCGTAAGCCACGCGAAGCCGCGGGCGGAAGCTAGTAATACGCATATTAATACCACTCACAAACTGACCATTTCGTGATCGCAATACAGATAACGAAAACATTACTCCTTCATAAAGACATACAATTATACATGCTATAAGTCAACGACCCGACGATTTTATAGCCTTTTGTACTTCACACCTTTGTTCTTATGGTGTAGGCAGATGCTGAGCTGACCGTTATCTGGATGAAGATCGCGAAAATACCCACAATTGTATATAATTTGCACAGTTACATCTTTGCGGATTCTAGATGTGGCCGCGCAGGCCCGTGCCTTGCTTTTTTAAAACTATGTTATTCGTTAATTTCACATGGACATGTCCGGCTTTTTATAATCGTGTCCGACCAAATATATACAAGTCCGGCCTGTCCGGCTTTTGTTAGACTTTTTTTCAACCCTGCCCCGCCTAAAGATGCCGAACGAAAATAATAAATTAATACACAAATAAAAATATCAATATTGTTTTTTCTTTATAAACCATTGCGTCAGGCTTTCAGGGCAAAATTTCCGTCTGAATACGCATCTGTGTCCGATTTTTTTATTTTTGGGCCTGGCAACCGTCCGTGCGGGCCCGCGCCTTGCCTTTTCTCAAAGAACTACATATATTGTGGTCGGCTCCAAGTCTAACCAGATACGGCTGAATATCAGTACTTTAAACCGAGTGACCATTACACTGCCTAGTTGGTCATGTGGTCGCCAAGCGAGACTGCTGTGGGGTCCTTGATTCGATTCCCGGGCCGTGCAGTGTTATTAGGCTTTTCTGTGTGGAAATTCTCAGTAGCATCATGTATTTACCTTACTCAATACTCAATATTTATTGCGTTCCACAATGTTATCTAGGTGGTAAATGTCACAAATAATTCGGTCATTGTGGGCTCCGTCGGGCGCAGCAGAGTTTGGAACTGTGCTCAGTATGTTGGCAATAGGCTCGCCCCCTATTCTTCGACTTAATAACCTGTTATGTTATGCGAACATTAGACCTCTGCAATCAAATGACCGGGGGATAGCAATGTCTGTTAGACCGATTTTCAGGCCTGATGTACATTTCTTAGGTACAATAAAGAATAACAATAACTTTCAACATAGAGCAGGACTCAGGAGACCCTCTCTCTTTTGCCCATAAAGATGGAGTGTCAATGTACAAAGAATGGTCATCCCCCCACTTCTCTTCACTTAGAAAGATCATCATACACTCGTTCAACAAACTGACCATTGTCCGATGCTACCAGAGATAAGAAAACACTAGTTATTTTAACTCTTGTACCTAACAAGGCGATTAAACCTAACGATCCGTAACATTAACTGTAGCAGTTTTTTCTGAAGGTGCCGAATTTATGATATTGGTACGAAAGAGGCGGTATCACTTGAAAATAAAATTATGAGTGTGCTTATGCTTTTTTTTATTTTCGTAGTGACGGCCCATCATGGGCTATCCTCCTCCTGGGGTGGGGGGTAAACTCACCACGGTTATCCGCCTCGACACCATATGGTGGGCTTCGGGAACTCTTAGATAACCGCACCGAAGCCCACCGCAGTGCCATGCCGTTAAGGGAACTTCCCGGAGGGGGTGACTGTAAAGAAGCTATCCTCTCGTGCACGTCCCTGGGTGCTGTGTGCACGGCAACACGGGACCACACCGTGTATATCAATCACACCTTCTGCATGTCCATATATTTGCGGGCGGGAGGGCGCTGCTGCATGCACCCAAGCTTGAACTAGTTTGGCGGAATTAAAACTAAATATTCTAGTTGTATATCTTCGTCCTTGTCTAAAAACATCTCCGGCATCACAAAATAGAGCATTAAATTTAAAAAAAAAAAACCAACTAAGCTAATCATAAATTAATTTATTTCTTTTGCTTTTTATCAGATTTCTCTCTCTTTCTCTTGTTGATGGGGTTCCTGGGGTCGTAGATGTCAAACCAGTCATCTCCTTTAGTAGACGCATCTTTGGCCAGAACCGCCCCTTTCTGCTCAAAGCGAAGAGTATGGCCGAGCCTGTAAACATATTTCCATTTTGATAATACATCATCACGCTTGTATTCCCAAAGGGTTAAGCAGAGATGTACTAAGTTGTTAATAAGTCTGATTGTGATATGTGAGCTGTGAGTGTGTAGATAGATGATATTGCCATCTACCGGGCACAGTTTGACATTCCAAGTTACTAACAATTTTCCAACTGAAAAAACCCAATAACACTTTGCCCGACGCGGGAATCGATACCCAAGATCTCACGCTCGACAGACGCGCTTGTCACTAGACCGAGACAGTCCTATGAAGAAGCAATGTATGTATGTATGTAAATAAATATCTCACCACTCATCAGAGTTCAAGTTATCATCAGTATCGTCAGCCGGCTTCTCTGACTGTTCCCCTGCTTCCGCCTTCTCCTTGATAGCGTGAAGTTTGTTCTTGAATGTAGCCAGCAGTTGTAAAGTGAAGTCTTCCCTGAGAAAACCAAGGAATTAATATTAAATGGTTGTTTAGACCAACTCGCAATTCGAGTTTGAGGTAAAGCCGCGATTGCTGCGGATATTTTTTGGATGGGTGACCATTTTTCTGAACTTGTGCACGAGAAGATGGTCCCAGATATTAGAAAAACACCGATTAGCGGATTAATTACAATTATGTGCCTATCCATGTTATTGAAGATTTCTGATCTGCGTCTGGGCAATTGACAAAAATCATGTAGCTCAAACCTTTTGTTTTGTGGAGGATCGAGATATGAGGATACTCTGACAAGACGGAGATTCTACATATGTGTTAGAATTGATGCAAATTCTCATAGTGCGATGTAGGATTGCAATTGTTACTTGACACCGATAGATGGCGCTGATTGTCTTGTACATAGACTGCAGTATTCTATACGTGTATTCTGCTGTTCATATCATTTAAACTTAGTTATATTTTGCGAATTGGTAATAGATTCAAGACTACATTTTTTTTGCAATTTGTGTTTCTTTTTCAACTTTCCCCACAATAGGAATAATAGGCTAGATGGCTGCACCAAAAATAAATTCTGAAATCTTGTTTGGTAAATAGTTTTCCTTTTAAAAGCTGAATAAAACTTAATCTCTTGCTTATCTTAGGCGTTTTTAATTATTAATTTATCAAAATCACATTATAAGTATGTCAATGGCAATGAAAAACTATGACGTCACGCCTTAGTTTTCCAAACATTTTTAGAACAAAATGTCGTTTTTGACAGTGCATAAAAAGTAGCTTAGATGACTAGTAGTCATTTACCGTATTCCTGTATCGTGGGTGCGATAACAAACACAAATAATCACATGCACAAAGACCCGAAACAACTATGTATCTGTAGGCCATACAAATTTACAATTTGTTTCGTGCGGGAATCGAACCTGCGCCTCGTAGCTCAGCGGTCGATCGCTCGACCACTGCGCCAACCGATTCTCAAAAAATACTTGTTCATAATTTTAGAAGATTACTTATAATTAAAGTTTTCAAAATAAAACGACATTATTAATGTAAAATAAATGAAAATTTATAGATATATTTACATAAATTTATTTAATAACAGTACTTTAACTAATAATAAATAAACTTTTTTGGTACTTAGAATTATATTTTTTTACAAAAGCCGAATACTTCATATTCCATTGCTTTATCTGACCCAGGAATTGAACTCTGGACTTCGTAATGATCATATGCACAGACAGATTTCAAAATGACCACCATAATTATCCAATGATATAAAGAAATAATATTCGAATAGTTTAGTTACTTAGTTACTAATCGATAATCGCATAACTATATCGATTAAATATAATATACATGGTAAATATTTCTTCCATAATTTTCTTGGACAAGCTTTGTTTTTTACTTGACAAATTATGTTTGGTTACAAGACACCAGAGGGCGTTTTATATATGAATAATAATCACTTCGAACCCTCCATGACCATTTAAAAGTTATTAACACTTCACGTGCCATACTTTGACTGCCACATTGGTCTAGTGGTCGTAAGCGCAACTGCTGAGCGTGAGGTCCTGAGTTCGATTTCCGGGTCGGGCAAAGTTCTCAGTAGCAGCACGGAGTCTGGAACTGTGCTCGGTAGATGGCAATAAGCTCGTGCCCTATTACATGGGACTCGATAACTGCATCGGCGAAACGTGGGTGAATGGTACACCTCTGCCTAACCCTTCGGGGAATACAGGCGTGATGTTACGTTACCTACCATACAAACATTCATCCAAATCATTAGTATCATTAACTATAGCTTCATCCCACGGCCCATATTTATTATCTTTATATTTCTGGCAATACACAAAATAAAAAGGGCAATACACACTTATAATTACGACAACCAACAAAAAATAACACAACAATATCTTCGATACAGTATACAAACAAACTAAAGTAAACAACAAAGTTATAATATATAAACAAGTGAACAATCTCGTGTGTAAACAAGCCTTAAAAAGTTGAGGACTTAAAACGAATAATATGACGGATATTGTGAGTAAGACAAACGCATCGAACGGCGTAGATAATCTTGATACTAGACATACAGAAGCGAATATCGCAGCGTTTATTGATAAAGAATTTGATACTATTGCGGCCGGTACGTTATAGTCAAAAAATATCATATGTATTACCATCATTATTACGGCCCAAGCGTATATCGTATCGGTACTTACAGTATCAGTTAAAGTATGTAGAATTGGAGATAGTAAATACCCGATTATTACGTAAACCAATACAATTTTTAAGTGCCTCAATACTGCACTACCTTCTAAATTTATATAAAGTATATAACTAAGTGATGATGCGATTATTGATGTGTATATAACCGTGTATGTGTGCACCCAATTGTTGTACATATATATGAATATGACAGCGTATAGCACACATATGCACAGCCGGAGTACAACGCGAAATGAGCCTTCAATCGCTTGTGGTAAAGTTACTTTTTCAACGTTGAGATTTTTGCGGAGTTCTTGTAGGAACTTTACGTCGGTGTAATTGTCGGGGTACTCTCGGTTCTCGTAGAGGTTTTTAACCCAGGGTTTTCTTCTGATAACCTTCTTCGACGGCTTCGGGCGTCCGCTTCTGTAAAGCGGTCTTGAGTTAGCATGTGTTGTTTTCTTGAATCTTGATTTTTTTCAGTCACAGGAATTTGATAGATCACATGATTTAAAAATTGAATTATAAGTTGATGTCTAAAACCGTCTGTATTTTCCGAAATTCTTTGATATATTGGGTTAACACGCGCCTATATTAAATAAGAACTCAGAACTGTCCAAAAATAACGGTGAAATGGAGACATAATGGAATACTAATAAATATCATATAGGTACATAGGTAATATTGTTTTTAATATACACAGTGAATTTTTCAAGTGGGCGTGGATGGCTATATCCGAAACTATAAGGAATAGCGAAAAATACTCAAAGGAATCTCGAGCCCGATTTTAATAAAAACTAAAACTGCGTCATCGAACAATATAAACATCTTTAGCCAGGAATCGAACACGTTGATGTTGGAAAAAGAAACACACGCTATATTATTATACCATCCGATAGTGTCACTTATAAGGATCAAATTCTGGGAAGTAATGACATATGACACTATCCTGTGTTTTATAATAATACAGAGAAAAGTGTTTAAAAAAGATTACCTATAATATCATGCCGAATTTATACTTCAGTTACCTGTCCAAATACATTGATACTATTAAATATTATATTATTGTATAAATTGATTTGATTTACTCATCGCTACATATTATAAAATAACTAGCTTCCGCCCGCGGCTTCGCCGGCGTGGTTTACGAACCCGTACATTTTTCCGGGATAAAAGTAGCCTGTGTGCTATTCCAGACTATAATCTATCTCTGTGCCAAATTTCATCCAGATCCGTTCAGCCGTTCTGGCGTGATTGAGTAACAAATATCCATCCAACCATCCATCGTCACAAACTTTCACATTTATAATATTAGTAGGAAGTCCGCTGCCGCGACTGTCTTTCTGTCTGTTCGCGATAAACTCAAAAACTACTGAACAGATTTTCATGCGGTTTACACCAATAGACAGAGTGATTCATGAGGAAGGTTTAGGTGTATAATTCATTATGGTTTTTGTGTAAATTGGCTGAAATATGATACTGATCGTTGAAGATGTCGGATAAAATCATGCCGATTGGGAGCTTTACTGGCGTGCGCCGCCTAAATGCTCGTCGCAACAGGCTGATACGACACTAAGACAGAAAAAAATGTAGGCGTACATGCTCTGCTACGCGTGCGAAGCCGGGACGGGTCGCTAATAAATACTATTTGATTTAAATTTGATTTAAGCGCTGAGCCCAACAGAGTCCCGGATTGTGCCTACCTCTACCTACGTCTTGGAGGACATCATCATCATCATCATCACCTCTACCTACATTGTGAAACGCAAATAAATAATATGAATAGCAAGTCACATCGTCTCCGAAAATAATCGCCTAACAAATTATTATTTACCTACCAAGGGGATCCTGGCAAAAAAAGTAATCGCTACAAATTTTCATCGTGCAATATAGGATTTAATGAGAGTGGCTCGTAGCTACGTAGAGTCAATGGAGTTTCTTGCAGGTTCATCTCCATGAAACCTATTATTTATATGGTTCTCTATTGCAACCAGCTAAACCATTTTTAAGTGCCTTTTTATGACCTACACGAAGAAAGTTTTGAGTCTGGGTTTGAAAGCTATCGCGCTGATCGGTCGAACTGCAAGGTTAAGCAGCGCTTGCCGCGGTCAGTTCTTGGATGGGTGAACATTTTTCACACAGAGAGACCTCTCCGTACCTCGGAACGCACGTTAAGCCGTTTTCATATGACAGTCGTTACGGGTGTCAGCAGCCCAAAAAAATCTGGCTAAATAATGTTCTTACCTGGCAGCTCCTTTCTTCGGCAGCTTCTCCTTCATCTTCCGATACTTCTCCTGCTCTTCTACATACTTCTGGTACATCTCGTTATCTTCTTTAGACTTCTTGGTATCTTTAACTTCTTCTTGTTCTCTCTCCGTCTGTTCTTTTATCTTCTCTTCTTTGGAGGATTTCATTTCTCTCCGCAGCTGCTTTATTTCGCTTTGGATTCTTTCTCTGAAATAATTAAATTTTATAAAACAGAGTCTTAAGACAAACTGCTTTTTTTCCAGGGGTCGCAAGCGTGAGATCCTGGGTTCGATCCCCGGGTCGGGTAGTGACAATGAGTTCTTTTGTATGGAAATTCTCAGTAACAGCACGGAGTTTGGTACTGGTGCCCAGTAGATGACAATAGGCTTGCGCCCTATAACATGTGGCTCAATTATGGCATCGGCGGAGTGTGGGTGTACCATAGAAAGTACATGTCTGCCCAACCCTTCTGGGACCACACGCGTGATGCTATATAAAACAAAGTCAGTTGAAATCTTAATACGAAGCAAAATGACTTAAACTCCTTACTTTTCCTTCTGCCTCGCATCATTCTTCTCTTTCCCAATATAATACTCTTCTTCTTCACTCTCACTCTTCTCTTCTTCTGTCTCTTCTTTTTTCTGCCTCTTGCTATCTCCCTCTGGACTCTTGCCGCGCTTCTTAGAGGCCAGTTTATCTCGTATATTGCTGACTGCTACTGCAGTTTCTTTCATCTTCTCTGCATCTACTTGTGATTGTTCTGTTTGCTGGTTCTGTTCTTCTTGTTCTAATTCTGTAAGAAAGAAGATTGTTCAGGTTATTCTATCAAAATAAAGTTTATTATAAAGATTGGGGTGCCTCCGAGTGATGAATCCAGAAATCTTCTGGGACGCCCTGGGCAGTCAGCATCGCTACCACCATTGCTGACTGGCTAATCTTCTCACTATGGCATGACATGACAGAAGAAAAAGAGAAAGCTTTACCTGCAGCCGTCTTCTTGCTAAGCTTGGGGTCTTCTAACAAGTCGTGAGTAGACTTGGGCTTGCCGCGGTACACCTGAGCTTCACCCTCGTCTTCTTCAGCCTCCTCGCCGAAGGATAAAAGTCCGAAGTTCCTGGTTCGTCAGTGAAAAGGAAATTATTTTTTAACGCAAGCGCAAGTGACCAGGTATTATATTTTATTATGTTTACTAATAGAACCAAAAAAATTAAGATTTGCAACATCAGCCATTGCCCACTGGGCTCGCGTGGAGAAATACGCAGTCCCACTCCCAGGTCTGTGTCCCGGCTGTAGAAAAATTAATAGGTTGACAGTCTCCAGGCTAAATTGAATACTCACTTAACCCCCTGTCGCTCCTTCTTTTTTTTCTTCGGCTTGTCGTCCTCCTGGGCGTGTGTGACTCTCGGCTCAATGTCAGTGAATGGGTTGATGATCACCGTAGTGCTAGTGATCTTGTGAGGGTGGTCCGGCCTGTCATCAGGGCCGATCAGACCCTCAGATAGTTTGAGGACGTTGTAAATTGTTTCCCCTATAAAAATGATGGGTAATTAGGCATGTATTAATTCAGTTAACAATATAAACATCATCATCTGCCTAGCCTTTTCCCAGCAACATTGGTGGTGATACAATTTTTGTATTATAATTGACGGTTTTCTTGAATCCAATCGGCACAATTGAAGCGGGATTGAATTCTCTATCCAATGAGTTTAAAACATGCATAACAGTAAAATTGCATATTCGGCATTAGTGTAATATAAGCGACGGCACGGTTGGCGCAGTGGTTGAGAGATCGACTACTGCGCTACGTGTCTCGGGTTCGATTCCCGCACGGAACAAATATTTGTATGATCTACAGATAGTTGTTTCGCGTCTGGGTCTTTGTGAACATAAATACACACCGTGCCTCGGAAAGCACGTAAAGCTGTTGATCCTGCGCCTGATCTCTCTCCGATCGTGTCAGATAGCCGTCCCATCGGACTATGAATGTGAAGGAATAGAGAGAGCACCTGTGTTTGCGCACACACTTGTGCTCTATATCTCCTGTGTAGTTGGGTAATCTCCGGTGAGATTGGTCGCCGTGACCGAAATTCGGTCAGAAGGACATTAATATAAGCGAAAAATTGTATAACAAATACAAATAATATACAAAAATACAAATTATTTATTTTAGCAACTATTCATTGACCAATGCCGACACCTTTTTTAAGTACATGGCTCGTATTAAAGATAATATGTCGTACTTGAACCGCTTTCAACAAATTTCTAAGTATAATAAATCAATTTGGACCATCACTGTCCCACAGCTGGGCAATGATCTCTTCTCATATACGGTTCTGAGGCTCTAGTAGTCTAGTATAAGTTTCTTTCGACAAACCCGCTTTAACGCTTCGAACGCGTTCGGCGCTCCGATTGGTCCGTTTCGTGCTCTCCACCAATTGGAGCGCCGCACGCGTTCGATGCGTTAAATCGAGTTTGTCGAAAGAAACTTATACTAGGGCCCCTGTTCGCAATTTCCACACTCTTTTTTTTTTTTATTTAATTATCTGTTACTTATAACATATGAATATAAATTATCATGTCTTCAAGTATGTCCAATCTTCAACCAATCAAGCTGAAAAGTATACACTAACCTGTAACTTTCCCGAATATAGTATGTTTGTTCTGCAACTCCGGTGTAGCTGCCAGCGTGATGAAGAACTGGGAGCCATTGTCATCTTTACCAGCGTTAGCAGACGCAACCAGACCGCGCCGGTTGAAGCGGAGACGGGAGTGGAATTCATCCTGTTAACAAAAGAAGAATGATGAGACTGCATCAATAGAGTAATCTTGTAAACATAATGATATCACAGTTTGCAGTGGCTAAGAAAGATTTGTGTGCTACATGTCGCAGGTTCTATGCCCCACAGAACAAACCTTCCACCATGGTATGAGCAGTTCCAATATCAGAGCCGATGTTGACATAGACTGCCGACTGCTGAGCGTGACGTCCTGAGTTAGATTTCTGGGTTGATCATAGTGTTACTGCGTTTTTCTGTATGGAAATTCTCAGTAGCTAGCACAGAGGCTGAAACTGTGCCTGGTGAATGGCAATAGGCTTGCCCTATTATATGGAAATCCTAACTATCCTAACTAATATTATAAATGTGAAAGTAAGATTGTTTATTTGTTTGTTACCTTTTCACACCTAAACCATTGAACCGATCATCATGAAATTTTGTATATACGTTGTCAGGAGTACAGAAAAGGACATAGGGTACCTTTCATCCAAAAAATAAGTACTGTTCCTGAGGGAAAGTACAATAACATTCGACGGTCACAATTGCTTTAGGACGCTAGGTGGCGCTACATGTAATCCGAAAAAATGCACGGGTTCGCAATCAATGCGGGCGAAGCCGCGGGCGAAAGCTAGTTATAAGAATAATAAAATGTGGGCGTATAATAATATACCTCTGCCTAACCCTCCAGGGAATAGAAGCGTGATGAGAAGCGTCTAGATGTAACATTGACATAAAAAAAACATAAGTAGAATGCGATCATTTAACCGCTAGGTAAAATGGATTGTTCATAGTCATGATAACACACAATATTTGCTGTGGACACAGTGGCGGACTAATGGGGGGTCGGAAGGGGCGGCCCACCTCGGGCCTCTGGTCCTGGGGGGCCTTCAAAACGTCTTGATCAAATCCTAAACAAGGCTTTAAAAATATGCTTAGGAACTATCTAAGAGGTAGTTTGGAGTTGGGAGGTTTTATTTTCCTCATCCATATCCATATTCTATGTATGTATGTTTATTTAACTCGAATTTAAATTTAACTTGCAAGATTTTAACTAAATAAACATAAACACTTATATATACAACTGTGAACTGATTAAAAAGCTTATAAAGTTACATAAACTTCTTAAACTAGGGGCCTCATTCAACTTTGCCGCCCTAGGCCTCTGTCAGGCTTAGTCCGCCACTGTGTGGACATCCATACAATTTTATTATTGTGTTACAGTAAAACATACCTTAAACGGTGCACCATAGATAGATTCTCCTCCTGTCCCATCACCATTTGGATCACCTCCTTGAACTATAAACCCTGGGACTACTCTGTGGAATATTGTACCTGGAAACAATTGAAATGCAATATTTTGTTAGAGGAAAATTTTAATATGTGATTTTAAATCAAAATGAATAGGTACAACGACACGGTTGGCGCAATGGCTAAGCGATTAGCTTTCTGTGTTACGTGTCGCGGGTTCAATCCACGCACAGAGCAAATATTTGTATGATCTACAGATAGTTGCTTCGGGTCTGGTTGTGTGTGCATGTGACATGTATGTTTGTAAACTGTACCCACAATACAGGAAAAACCCTAGTGAGGGTTTAAAAAAAAAAAAGCAAGAAAAGAAATGTGTTTCTTGGTCTGGTAGTTGCAACAGTAAGCTTGAAGGCCTGGGTTTGTTAGTCTGTACGAAAAATTCCCAGTAACAGACTAACATTTGTAATTATGTTCAGTAGATGGCAATAGGCTTGTCTCTTATTGGATGTCTGCCATACCCTTCTGAAAATATGGGTGTGATGGTATGCTATAAATAGGTTTCACTCTACGTTTTTTCCAAAGACAATATCCATTTGAATGTTGGATGTAATATATTACCATTGTAATATCCTTCCATACAAAGTTGTATGAAGTTCCGACATGCCTTCGGAGCCTCTTTTGTCCATAATTCTATGTCTATTTCTCCTGCTGATGTTTTTAAGAGCACCTGAAAATATAAATGACAGAAGTATCAAAAAAGTCTAATTTTGAAAGTAGGTATGCATGTGTGTATGTAATTTGTATCAAATTTTAGGTTAAACTCAATTTTATTCTTATCCACAGATTATGTAGGTAACTTTGTACAGTTTTGTAGGAAAATTATGTTTTGTATTTGTTCAATATACAAATAATATACTTATCAACCTATATTTAATTTTCTTAGATTTGACTGTAGCGACTTATTAATATTTTATAGCGTAAACCAAAAACGCTGTATTTTCTTAACAAAGCAGCAACTATAAAAGCTGTTACACATAATTATGACAGTGCTGGCGAAGTAATTGTAAATGCTGACTATAATTTTATATCACTACTTGAAAAAAAATTGAAATACACAGAAAAAGAATAAGCTACAGGGAATTAATTTACCTTGCCCAAAGCAGGCGGTTCTTGTATGTAAATGTTACTCATTTTGTATCTTACACGGGTACTATCTTACAAACTAATGTTTTGTTTTTAAAAGATACATAAAAACATTATAATTCAGGGAGTAAATCAACAGTTTTCTGTTTTGATAATTAACTTCCCCAAACTATAAAATGTCAAAATCAATTGACAATTTGACATTTACATGACAATATTATCGATTCAACGTCATCTGTTGTTGTGAAACCTAGTCTTTTAGATTATTTTAAATAAAACATGTGTTTTCACGTTTTATTCATTGAATAGATGAATAACTTCATAAACGAATATATTAATTAATTATTCTTCGATCCCAAAATTGCTTATCATCGTCTCTGTTATTTCCCAGTGTCTGTTTGTGGTCCTGCGTTAGATATTAAATTTCGCAGCAGCCCGTAGCTTAAAATAGTACCTGATGATTATTCTAAGTGATAGAGGACATGCCAAACAGTTCAGTATTAAACCAAGTCAAAGCAAATGCAAATTAGCAATTTTCTCAAATAAAATTCAAGTTATTTCAAAGAGCATATTATGTAGAACAAAGTGTTGACATTTAGGTATATTTTTTATTATTAAGCTAAACTACACTCTACACACAAGGGATAATTCCTGTACCGTGGGTGCGCTTACAAACACCCGTGCAGAAATCGAACCCACGTCATCCGGCGCAGCTGTCTAACGGTCAACAACTGCGCAAAACGTGCTACAACAAAGTGCCAAGCAAAGAGAAACCTATACCTACTCAGTAGGTGGTACCTAGCTACGGAATAAGGCTGTAGGTAATGATGGTAAAGATAGTGCCATCCACGAAGACGCGCCCTTATTTTTGGCCGAGGCTTTCCAGCTGACCGTAACGCTCTTTCGTGTTCAGTTAATATTTCGTAGTGTGCGTGTGTACGCAATGGTAATTATTGTGTATCGACAGAACTAAAACACTAGCGGAAGTTTGCACACTTGTACTGTGGGCGCGTCTTCGTAGATGGCACTATCTGTATCTACAATGTATTTTCTTTTATTCTTTTAAAAAAGACGTTGCCCTACACTAGAAATAATTCGGGTGCGTTTACAAACACATATATTCACATACCCAAAGACCCAAACCCGAAACGACTATCTGTAGATTATACAAATATTTATTTCGTGCGGAAATCGAAACCGCGACACGCAGCTCGGCAGTCGATCTAATTAATAATAATTAAATAAATTAAATTTTTGGTTTCATTGTTTAGACAAAAAATGAACGAAAAGAAAATTTTCGTAACGTGTCTGTCTACTTTGAAGAGATTTGGTGTGTACAATTTGGGGAGTCATGACACCCCCACCCCCGCGCTGGATTTCCATTAAATCCTCCGCATTTACAGGCGAGCGACAGGGCAATTAAGGTACAAAAGCAGGTGCTCCATTGTCAGTGTAGAGCCGCAGTCACACCTAACATCCTCCGAATCCCCACTGTTCCAGTTTTCCTGCTCAGGAGCGGCCGGGTGCAAAAAATACCCTGGCACCCTCTACTAGGCGCGCGACCAAAATGTTGTCAAAATTCGGGTGTAAATGGTGCAATTATAAATGACTAGCTTCCGCCCGCGGCTTCACCCGCGCGGATTACGAACCCACACAGTTTATTTTCTAAATTAGAACAATGCGCTGTTTTTGTATTTAAGTCCCTCGAACGGCGCTCGGCGCCCCCTGAGACTGCACCATAGCTAAAGCTGGCACTGTTCCTGCCGCCTTCACCACTCTGACCACTTATAAAAAACAGGACATATGGCAAAACTGATCGTGGAGGTTAATCCGTACTCTCTCATGCCCTCACCTACGTGCATATGTATGGAAACGTTCGACCTATTGACTCATTGACCTAGCTTTAAGCTATTAAATAGATAGTCGTTCGCCAAAACCATTGCGCTAATCAATTATTGGCTTATCTATATTTTAAAAACCTGTCTCGTTAATGTTTTGTAGTCGTGATTGTTTAAGGTTCCGTGTTTAAATTGCTGGTTGATTCATTAATCAAATATATTATTCGACGACACGGTTGGCGCAGTGTTATACGATTAGCTTTCTCCGCTATGTGTTGCGGGTTTGATCGCCACACGGAACAAATATTTGTATGATCTACTATGTATTTTAAATAACTAATGTTATACTTATGATATTTATTGATAATTTCCGCAGTCGTCTGAGAGACATCACATCACCATCTATGCCCTGGCTAAACCACGTCAGTACTCAAAGGTTAAAAAATATATTTCTATCTAATTTTGTAAAAATTTAAATATCGTGTTCCAACGTTATGGTTTCTTGATTCCCCTCTACGGATCCCTAGACCGCGTAAAGTATTCAGATCAAACGCCTAATCGATCAGTGGGCGGCCTTGGATGGACACCTCAATGTCACGTCTTGTTAGTTCAATGGACACACATCGAATGGTTCTGTTATTACTTAATTATTTGGTCTAATTATATTTATTTTAATTGAGATGTGAATTGACGTGATTTTAAGAAAGACAGGCTTGTTGTCGTTGGTTTGAACCTGGGAAGGAAGATTTTTCCTATATATCTGTTATATTGACGGCACAGTTGGCGCAGTGGTTGAGAGATCGACTGCTACGTATCGCGTGTTCGATTCCCGCACGGAACAAATATCTGTATGATCTACAGATAGTTGTTTATGTCTACACAAATTAACATTTTCCATGCCGAATTAAATAGGTGAAATATGTGAAACAAATTATAAAATACGAAGATCTAAATCCACTAGGAATAAACACAACCTTGCTGTACATGCTACGCGCCTCCACAGAATAAGCAACTCATTCATGGGACAATGTATACGCTTTTACAATAAGCTTCCCAATGATATACGTAATTTAACATTAAAGAAGTTCAAAATTGTAATTAAATCTAAACTTTGTAAAAAAGGATACTATAAAATTTCGGACTATTTAGGTGACAAAAACGCTTGGGGTTGAGCCGCTCTTTAGCCTTTCCTCTTTTTTTTTATATACAATTTTTGCCATTAATTATTATATTATTTACTTCATTACTTTGATATTGTAATGTCGTTTAAATTGAAATTATTTCTTATATATAACCGCAATACATTGTAAATGTGAGTGAGATCTAGGCTGAGCGCTCTTCATTTCATTAATTCTCACGATAACTGATGCATGCTTGCACACTGTTGCGACAGGTTAGCTCAAATAGTTATGGCAGTTTCTTCAAAAGGCTATTCCACCCTATATTTGTCTCACATAAAACCTTACATCATTACAATGTCTGGACTTTAAAATAGACTTTGACCCCTGAGTTTGTTTCGGCGTTTCTTCTCAGGGATAGTCATAGGAAATGCCGACGCCATCGTTAGTTTAAAAAAGACATGTAAAAGTGATTGAAAAATCCTAATTGCAAAATAAATAATTTCATTTCATTTCATTTCACCATATTTCACGCAAAATAAAAATGATTTCTATTTTTATTTTTCAGTCTGCCCAAACCAAACTCAGGCTTTTGGAATACAGCACCCCGCGCCGGGAACTTCTCGGTTCTCTAAGTCTAAAACGGTCTGTCTAATAAACAGATAACACTAAATATGTGTTTGATTAATGAGCTTATTGTTATTAATGTTATTATGTTAAATAGCTAACAATATCTCGTCGCCGCATATAATTATGTGGACATATTTAGCGATATGTGATCTGCTATTCAAACGTCACTTTGACCGTTGATCAAGTAAAATGGTTTGTAGGGCTGTCAAAATTAACAGTTATTTGTTTTTTTTGTAATGTAACTGAGTTTTTTTATTTTATTTATTAAAGCACAACATGTGGCTGTATGGGCCCAGGTCCCCTTGCCCGACCTAAAAAGGGACGAATAAAAATAATAATAATAATTGCACAATTAATTAGTACTGTTGTTTTTTATAACTACTATTTTGAGAAGAGTATCCATGGGGTTTCATGTCGATGTCTTCTCCATATGAGAAACCTACTTTTGGAACCGTGCAGATTCTATGCGTTATGAAAAAGCCTGCAAAGCCCCGGTTGAAATAAAGAACTTTGATATGATATTGTTTCATTTTGTGTTAATTTTTAAAAACGTCCCTTAGAGTCGAGATTCTTTGGTCTTTAGGAAAGGCCAGTGTATATTTTTTTTTTTTCTATATTATCTGCCTGATTCCGAAATAGGTTTTGTGACTGACCATCACTATATAGCTTTCGTGTATCTTTCAAATTATACTTGCATAATAAAATTAATTTGTATCCACTTGACTAAAACGTTATTGTTGTTCATTAATATACATAAATCAGTACCTACTTATCCATCTTTGAATTTCCAATGCAGTTTTATTCTTTTATCGTTCGCTGGATGTACTTAGCTCATAAAATGCTTGTCTATGATATTGTTTTGTTAGCCAACCCTAGGTGAGTGAGTGGCGCCTTGTGCGTGCATGTTGACCGCCGACACCGAGGTCGAATTCCTTCGTTCCGAATTTGAATTTTCGAATTTTGAAATTAGAGCAGTATTTTTTTTTTACGTTTATTTAGATCGAAGTTTTTAATTTTTTATTCGTTTTTATATTGTAATTGCATGACTAAATAAAAACTTTTTCTTACTGTATTATTGTATTAAATTATAACAATAGACAAAAGTGGCCCAACCATAGACCTAGAATTTCGCTTACGCTGATCTATGGGTTCACAAAAAAATCAAATATCTTTTGAACCATTTCTTCAATTAGAATTTCAGCTCATCTTGATTCACCGTTAAGGTTCATAAAATCATTATACCTATTATGACGAGTTCATGCTGGAAACAAACAAGTTGTTTACATACATACATAAATACATAAAGTCACGCCTTTTTCCCATGGGGGTAGGCAGAAACTACGGAACGCCACGTGCTACGATCGTTACATAACCCTTTTGCTTCATCTACATTCATGCATCGTTTCATACATGAACGCCGCTTGTGGGTACTGCACATCTGACCTTTTAGTTGTTTAATTTTATACAATTTGTTGCTAAGTGGGCCTTTACTATCCCTGGTAAATATAAAATGTCCATGTCCTGCTTTCGAAACATAGATTTTGGGTTTAAAGGAATGATTTTCGTAGTCATTAAAATATTGTAAGTAATCTTTCAGAATGGCCAAAAAGTTACGCTTCGTTCAATGTCATCATCGCCTAAATATTTTAATAGCCAATATGCAATACACACAGTTCTTCAAACACAGAATTGGCTCATATTAATGACTAACTTCCGCCCGCGGCTTCGCCCGCGTGGATTAGGGACCCGTGTATTTTTTCAAGATTCAAGAAAAAACAGCCTACAACCTTTATAAATAACTTAAATAAATAAATACGCTATAACACACAAAAATAATGTTTCAAATCGGACTGATAGTTTCAGAGATTGGCGCGTTCAAACAAACAAACAATCTCTTCAGCTTTAAAATATGAAATATAGATAGTTGCGCCTTGCGGTGTTACCCACGGTTTAAAGTGACGCTGACCATCCCGCGGTAACAGTGTCTTTTCGGGATAAAAGGTAGCCTATCTATTAATCCAGGTTATAAGCTATCTCCATTCTAAAGTTCAACCAAATCTGTTCAGTAGCTTTTGCGTGAAAGAGTAACAAACATACATCCATTGTATATTAAAAGTAGGATAGGACCAGTAGGATTTTTATTACTGTTATTGTAAGTTCAGAAACCAAAAATAGTTACTTTTCGTCCAATACAATCATCACATAAATATGTTTTTGTTGCCATTATACATATAATTATACTATACTTAGGCATATAGTATACTAGCTTCCGCCCGCGGCTTCGCCCGTGTGGTTTACGAACCTGTACACTTTCCCGGGATAAAAAGTAGCCTATGTGCTATTCCAGACTATAATCTATCTCTGTGCCAGATTTCATCCAGATCCGTTCAGCCGTTCTGGCGTGAAAGTGTAACCAAGATCCATCCATCCATCCATCCTCATAAACTTTGACATAGTACATTATATAATTTTTATTAGCTTCCTTCAATATCCCAGACATATCCGTAACAATTCCCTTGACATTACCGTACAGCTTCCTAAAACCTTGACACGTTATAAGCAATAGCTTTTAAAAATGTTCACTTCGTGACGTACATTTTAGAGATCCGAGTGTAGAATGTAATTTATATCGTACTCTTTGTATCCGGGACACTAGAACCTATATAATTATGTAGCTCTTGATCTTTTATCGCCGAATATTATCTATATACACATACAAATAAATAAAATTGAAGTGTTTGTTTGTTATGTCATAATAACAGCTTTTTACTAAATGCATATGAAAGTATATACGGTACTTATAACAATAAATCGTTTTTAAAATTTGTTTTTCTGTCTGTCTGTTTGTTCCGACTAATCTCCGAAAAGGCTAATAAAAACAGCCGACAACCTTCTTCAATAAATAGGCTATAACATACAAAAAGAATTTTTCAAATCGGACTGATAGTTCCAGAGATTAGAGCGTTCAAACAAACAATCTCTTCAGCTTTCTAATATTAATAATAGCTAACTATGCCGCTGTAACAGAAAAAAGGTAACCTATTTGTCATTCTAGAGTATAAACTATCTCCATACAAAATTTCAATCAAATCCGTTCAATAGTTTTTGCGTGAAAGAGTAACAAACATACATCCATCCAATAGTAAATCCAATTGTAGTAGGATACTAGCTTACGCCCGCGGCTTCGCCCGCGTGGTTTACGCACCTGTACATTTTTCCTGGATAAAAAGTAGCCTATGTGCTATTCCAAACTATAATCTATCTCTGTGCCAAACTTCATCCAGATCCGTTCTGCCGTTCTGGCGTCATTAAGTAATAAATATTCTTCCATCCATCCATCCATCCATACATCCATCCATCCTATCAAACTTTTACATTTATAATATTAAAAGTGGGATATAGTAGGAAATATATTTCCAAATTCTCGTAATATCCCCTAGGCCGGATTGATTAATAATAATTATTTCTCAATTATTATAATGAGCTTAAAAATTTAAAAGCTCAATATATTTATATCTAACTATAGTAACTGATAATAACAGGTTGATTGCACATTATGGTCAGTGCGTCCGCGCAGCTTAGCGACCTTCTGCGCGTGCGCGAAATGTTATACTCCTTGTATTGGATGGTGTTATGTTATAGGTAGATATTTATTTTTTATATTCGAACTATTATTAAAAATCAGTGCAATGAGAAGATCTAAGGTTATTGCATAGACGTAGCTAAGGGGAAGAGAGGTTTCATCAATTTGATTGATTCCTAATGGACGTCTTCTCAAGAAAGGTTAGAACTACTCCTTTGACCTAATACTGGCGTAGTGCGGGTTGAAAGACGCCCACCATTAAGAACCTTAAGAAGCTCTCTTAGGTATATAGGTTTCCTCCCAATGGTTTTCCTTCACCGTTAACGCAGGCGATAATCAAATAATTTGAAAAGTAATTCAGTCAGTCAAACTCATTCTTGCATGGAAAGCAAGCGATTAACCGTTGAGCTATCACTACATTTGACTGCTTCATTGGTCTAGTGTACGCAAGTGCAACTGCTGAGCGTCAGATCCTGGGTGTTATTGGGATTTTATGTATGGAAATTCTCAGTCTTGAGCATCGACGCCGGGTTGCTGGCCTGTCGGTTTCCTATCGGTTGCATTTTGGGGAGTATGCGACGGAATTGCACAGTTTAATTCCGCCAAGTCCGTTCCATCATCGGACCACAAGACGTACGGCGATGCGCCACCGGTACATGGTGGACATCCCACTCAGACGCACAAAACGTTTTGGGAACACATTAATTGTGCGTACAGCTAAGGAGTGGAATTCCCTGACAGAGTCTGTGTTTCCTGATAGCTACAACCTGGGAGTCTTTAAGTCAAGAGTGAATAGGTTACTTCTAGGCAAGCGTGATGTCACAAGCGTAATGTAGCATCGCTTACCATCAGGTGAGATAGTGGTCAAACGCGCGCCTATCAAGAATAAAATAAAATAAAAAAGCACGTAGTCTGGAACTGTGTCCAATCGATGGCAATAGTCAGGACAGTCCGGACTCAATAACAGTACAATACTATACCTCTGCCTACCCCTTCGGGGAATACAGGCGTGATGCTATCACTGTTTGTCCGAACATAAGACTGATCTAAATTTCGATCGATTAGACTTGTTGCATGAACCGGTCCCTAGATCAATAAGTATAACGTACTTATTCCAAATCTGATTACTTCAATTGATTTAGTAGAGTGATCCGCGCGGCGCCGGGCGCCCATTGACCTGGCATTTATTTATTTATTATTTAGTGGTTATTTATTTATTGTTTATTTATATTATATTTTCGTCACCATGTTCAAGATTTTGGCTGTGATTATTTTGGGTATGTTTTGAATGTTTTTAAGTGATTTTTTGTGTGAATGATTTTTATAACGATATCTAACTAATATTGTAAAGAAGTAAAATTTGTTTGTTTGTATGTAGGTGGTAATCTTCGGTACTAATAACCCGATTCTAAAAATGTTTTCACTGATAGATAATATAATATAATATATATAATACATTATCCCCGAGTGCTATAAGCTATAAATTATTATATAATATGTAGGTCACGCGGACAATGTCGCGGGCAAAAGCTATCTATTCATAAAAAATAAACTCTGTTCGGTGGTAAGCTTATCACTTGAGAACGGCTGGACCGATTTGGCAATTTACTTTATAATATTTTCGTATAAGGTTTTTAGAGATAAAAGAAAAATTTTATGAGATGCCCGAAAAGTTGGAAAATTCGGGAACGACTAGAAGTACTTTTTCTATGAGATATTTGTATGAACACAAGACCAGGAAGACAAGACAACGTCTGTCCGGTGAGCCAGTTCTAAATAATAACTTAAAAACAGTTATTTTATAGAAAATTACTTTTACAAGCTGTTAGAGTTTATTTAAATCTTTTTTTTTTTTATCAATTTTACACATACTGTCTGGGGATACATAAAAATACATGGCCAAATTTTATGATTTTAACCAATAGTTGTCCATGATAAATTTTTTTATCATCCGTAATCGTTCCACTGGAAGGCAAAGGCTTTCCTACCCTCTTTCCACTCCTCTCGGTTAATAGCTTTCTGTGGCCAATCCTTATAATAGGTGTCCAAGAATAAGCGTTTGAATTTCTATTTCTACATGTATCTATACATATTTTTGATGCTGACTATACGTCTAGAAATCCAGTCTACCTGATAGCCATTCACATTTGCAAAACTATACTATACATATCATTCATTATATACAGATATAAGAACGAATATCTATTAAATAATATTTGCCCCTTACGGAGAAATAAACTTTTGATCCGTACCGCCGATATGACTCAAATATGTAGTGAAATGAATTGAAAAACTTTGCAAAACTGACAACTGATGACTGGAATTAGAATAGAATTATTCTTATTTCAAATAAACCTAATCTCAGAAACTTTTAAAACGTTAATAGCACTCCAGTTGCACGGTTCCAAAAAGTTGGTCCTATGGTTCTCTATAGGACCAACTTTACCGACCAACTGACCCGGCAAGAAACTCCATAGTTAGAAGGAGGTTTTATTCAAGTGATTTCTCAAGCAGGTGCCATCCTAAGAAACTTTTTTGCAAGACTAACCTAATATGGTCGTAGCCTAGTTTCTATAAAAGTTTACATTCTTGCGAGTCAAGATCTGTAATGAGATAACATTCTTTGCTCAAAAAATACTTAATCGACTGCCTCATTGGTCTAGTGGTCGCAAGCGCGACTCGTGAGGCCTGGGTTCGATTCCCGGTTCGGGCAAAGTGTTTAGTCAGTAAAATTCCTACTTAGTATTTATTATTTAAATTTCTGTATGCATACCTCACCCGTTACGCTAATGCAATTGAATTTAGCTTTAAAACTAACCCTCTCTCTCTCCAGCGCTGGCAACAGTCTTCAGCCAGCAACCCTACGACTACTACCACGTACTCCATCTCCCACACAGTCCTCCACTGCACCCCGTGTTGAGGACTGCTCCCCACACTCAGTTCACCTGCGAAGGTCGGCCTAGAGGATATTATGCGGATGTGCAGGCTGGATGTCAGGTATCCAAGTTTTTTATTTTTACTTCTATTAAAATTTTTATAGTGAAGGAACGAGGTATGGTGTTTCTCCATTTTCTCATTGGTCTAGTGGTTGCAAGCACGATTGCTGAGCGAAAGGTCCTGGGTTCGATTCCCGAGTCGGGCAAAATGTTATAAGGTTTTTCTGTATGGAAATTCTCAGTAGCAGCGTGGAGTCTAGAACTGTGCCCGGTGGATGGCAATAAGCTTGCCCCCTATAACATGGGCTTCAATAACGGTATCGGCGAAATGTGAGTGTACAATTGTACACCTCTGACTAACCCTTCAGGGAATATAGGCGTGATGCTATGCTATGTTTTTCTAATACGAGATATATATATTGATATTACTAGAAATCGAAAAAAGGTGCCTGAGCAAAAATATCTGCCGCAGTATTTCTTAATATATTGGTCTTTTTATCCGCGAAAACCGTCTCCTAGGCATAATGCTGGGATACTTTAGATTTTGAAGTCTTCTAATGATTGTTTTATCTGTTTGTTTCAGGCGTACCATTTGTGCTGGCGCCAGCATCTTGTCAGCACTGATCTCTGTGCGAACGGCACGCTCTTCAATGAACAATTTCAAGTAAGTAAATTACTTGCATTATAACTCGTCATAGCATCATGGCTGTATTCCCCGAAGGGTTAGATAGAGGTGTAGTTTTTTCTTTTTTATTATAATTAAAAATACTTACATTATGGAGATATATTCACGAATCGTATAGACTGCCATTGGTCTAGTGGTCGCAGGCACAGCTGCTAAGTTCAGCAGCAGTTCAGGGTTCGATTCCCAAATCAGGAAAAATATTATTTGGTTATTTATTTTTATTATAATTCATTTAATCTAAACCTGATTTATGAAATGTGGAGTCTATGGACGCATTGGGTTTGAAATAGTGCCCGGTAGATGGCACTGGCTCCGTAATAATAATGAGGAAATAATAGGTATCTATAAATAATCTGTAGCACGGTCCCACCTTTCTAATTCCGATCCCTTTCAGAGGTAAAGCAGAGTAGGTAATATTTAATTATTTGAATGGAACAGCTGATTTTTTTTGTTCGTCATTGTCAGGACAAGGTTTGTATAAAAGAAAGGTTTGCAAAATCCACCGAAAAAATCGAATAAATTTGGATTGTAGGTAATTCTGTATAAAAATCTCAATAAAAAAATGTGACGTCCAGTTTGACAGTTCTGCTGTCACATGTGACATATACAATACAATAAACATACTTATGTTTTATATGTTTTTGCTAAGCCGGGGCGGGTCGCTAGTAAATAATAATTATATTGTTAAAATTTACAGGTGTGCGACCACTTCTACAACGTGCGATGTGGATCACCTTACGAAGATTTGTAAATTAATTTAAAAAAAGAAATATATACGTATTTATTTTTTACTAAACCTGAAGTTTGTTTTCATTGATTCAAATTCAACGTCAAATATTTTTATTTTAACTGGGTCTTTACATGCGCTTTTAACTTTGTGATTCTAGTTGCGCGGTTCCAAAAGTGAGTTGGTCCTATGGGTAGGAGACTGGCAAGAAACTCCATGGATACTCAAATCAAAAAACTTTTTTAATATTCTTGAATTTGATTTGTCTATCTTTCTGTTCCCTCCTCTATCTATCTTCAACCCTAAGGCGGCGAAATTATTATTGTACGTGGTTGGATTCGCAAGCATAGTACTAATAAATAATTGCAGACTTAAAAGTCGGTGGAGTCGAATTCAAGTTGTTTTTTTACTTTATCTTTTCCCTACACTAGAATTTCTCCTGTATCGTGGGTACAGTTTACAAATATACATGTCACATGCACACACAACCAGACCCGAAACAACTATCTGTAGATCATATAAATACTTGTTCCGTGCGGGGAACTTCATTTGCCTCTCGAATATATATTACCTAAATTAAAAAATAAAAACTTAGTCCTATTAACCAGAAATATAAAGTTCTTTTTTGTGGGGATGATGAAAACTGGCACTTGGATTAAAAAAAGATATCATATGTTTGTGAAATATTTTATTTGAAAACTTATAAAAAAATAATAAAAATATGAACACTAAACATATTATAATCATAATATTTGATACAATTTTTCGCTTTCAACGAAACTCAATTAATTTTTTCTCGGATATAAAAATAAAAAAATAAAACATCACACATAAGGAGGAGACGTCTAAGACATAAATAATATAGATTCCTATTATATATTTACATCTAAGATTTAAAACTAAAAAAAAAAGTTTTGATCTGGCAGTATTCAAGATAAATTGTCGTACATAAAAATATTTATTAATAAACATTGCCCCTGCTTGCAAATCGCACAAAATCACTTTGAATCAGAATCCATCTCTTTCTTACATACATCATTGAAAAAGGTAAGATAATATTTAGACTGCCTCATTGGTCTAGTGGTCGCAAGCGCGACTGCTGACTGTGAAGTTCGATTCCCGGGTCGAGCAGTGTTATATTACTATTACTAATAGCGATCGAAATTCAAGTTAATAACAAGCAGGACCAATTTGGCAGAAAAGTCTTCCATCCTTTTCTCATGGTGTTTGTTAGAAAGAGACAGAGTGAGATATAGTTTTAATACATCACCTTTATATTCTAATGTCTCACATTAACAAGTTCTTGGTCACATTAAATTCATAAAAGCCAACAGTATATAGTTAAAATTTAATGCTGAGGTTTGACTGTCATACTTCATCCGAAGATCTAGAGAAATATTCTTAAAACCAATAAAAATAGTCAAAACTGAATTTTAATATAAATAATAGTTGAACAATATGTGACACACTTTCCATCGTTCTAAAACATTATACTGAGACCATTTTAATCATTCCTCGTCATGGAGTATTAATCAAATGGAGTTTAAACGTATATTTTTCGCGGTCGCAAGTCCGCGAGATGCTTGTTGACGAAAAACATAACGAGGCGTCAGAAAGCCATAACCATTGCACCAGTAGAATAAACCGAGTTATAATAGCGATGCTTCAGTGCCGAGGTGGTTTTCTTTGGTTTCAGAGCGATTAAGTATCTTGTAAATGCAGCTTTCTTCACTGAGTTCTGTTTAGAGCCAAATATTTTAGTTCTCAGTGTCTCAAGTGCAAGATTTTCTTGGCCATAGTTACCGTCAAATCAAAATGTATGTGTGTATTTTCGATAAAAATTCACTTTTCAAGCCGTCATTCATTTTTGACTTAACGGTAACTTGGATACAGTACATACTTTAAAGATAACAAAAATCTTTGTAATATCTCAAACTTTTTTATTCGTGTGGGCCATACAAAGGCACTTACAAATCGTGGTGCAACAACACAAATGGCCGCATCAGGACAATACTAACTCACTCACAACGAACTCGCCTCAGCACCCAATAAGAATGGTGCACCATGACTTTTTAAAAGTTGACTCATCTGCCGCTCAGAAGAGAATTAATGCGATTACGCGGGTGCAACGAAACTCACCTACTTACATAACACTCCATTTGATTATTACTCCATGTCATACTTCCATCTAAAATTCCATATCACAGAGGTATCACCTACAATTTCAACAGCGCAACTGCACATAGCAACAAACAAACAAAACTACTACCATTGATACAACTCGCGCCTTTATCATCTTCAGTAGGAACCTCATTGTCCTGTTCGAGTCTTTTCATCTCATCTAGTATACGCTTCTCTTCAATCGCGAGTGATATCGCATCGTTGATCGTTTGCATGAGAGCGTAGTTGGTGTACTTTGGTTGAGGCAAGCGGAGGTGGAGTCTGTCGTCTTTGATCACGTAGGCTGGGCCTTTAGCGCCGACTAGGTTTACTGTGGATAGATCAGAAAATATGTCATCACATTGGTGATTATCTAGCGGTTGAACTTTAGCGTTCTAGGCAGGGAGTTAGAGAGTTCTATTATCACTTGCTGGTGAAGGAAAACATCGTAAGGAAACTTGCAGAGTTGCAGTCCAAAAGGTTTATGGCGTCTGTTAACCGCCATTCCACAGTAGAATTAACACAGCCTCAAGACTTCTAAATTGAAATAAAATAAATGTATAATTTAGACTTCTTTCTCATTTATATTACTTATATAAGATAACATAGTATCACGTCTGTATCCCTGAAGGGTTAGGCAGAGGTGTACTATCGTGCACCCACATTTCGCAGATGCTGTTATTAAGTCCCATGTAATAGGGGCCAGCGTGTTGCCATCTACCGGGCACAGTACCAGACTCTGTGCTGCTACTGAGAATTTCCATAACGGAAAACTCAATAACACTGACCATTTTTATATTACTTTTTATAAAATAAGGTAAATGAAAAATATATTTCCTGAGAAGAGAGGATTACTCAAGAATAGACTAGGTGTACTTAATTAGATTTGCCTCGGGCAGCTAATAAGGCCGAGACTTCTTTTAAGGCTGTGTTGAAATTGAAATTATATTCAAAGCAACTTTATAGCTATAAAAGGCCTTTAAAGCATTACTAAGATTTGCTATCTCATTGGTATGTAAAAATAAATATTGGAAATTATTAGTTTAAAATCAATTTCAGTTGCATTTTGGTTGCAGACATCGAAGAAAACTATAAAAAAATGGAAATGGACCCAAAACTGAACCCTGAGGCATTCCTATGTACGTTTACAATATATCATTACTTTGTTCTTTTCGCTGTATTGCTGCACATTAAAAATATTTTTAGGACAACCACCAACACTGACAATTCAACGAAATGTCTTTAAAAAGCCTGTAAAAGGCCACAAAACTCACCATCAGGTAAATTAAGGTTCTTAATGGCCTTATTGACTAGCGGATCGTTGGCCATTGTCCTGTATCTGGCAACGAAGTCTACGTAGGCGTCGGTCTCGTTACACATTCCTTTGAAGTCGTCCGTGTCTATACTCCACACCATTAGACCACCGAGGCCTTTGTCGATGGCCAATCTGAGAACAAAAATCATAGAATTTTGACACAGTTTTAATCGCATCTTAAAGATTACAAAAAAAAAACGAAAAAATATCTTATTTCATTTTTGTAGCAATAGTTACCGTACATTAAACCTTACACATCTTATGCATAATTTTTATTAACTTAGACATAACTTATATTACTTAGACATAACTTTTATCAACTTAGACATAACTTACTTGACTTTAGCAGCAATAGATCGCCCGTTATCGTATGAGATAATCTTCGTATGGTCTCTTATGTAAGGTGTAGCAGATTGGTCATGCCATTCGTAAACCCAGTTAGACGAGCTGTTGCCAATCTCAGTACATATCTGCAATTAAAAAAGAAAATCTTTATATAAAAATGGATGTTGGTATTATATTTAAATTAAAAGAAAAAAGATTAGATTTTTTGTATATTTGTATGTTTCTTTGTAATGGGTAAACTCAAAAACTACCGAACCGATTTTAAAAATTCTTTCACTTAGATAAAGTTAAATTATTAGCGAGTAACAAGGGCTGTATTTTATTCTCAAAAAAATTAGAGATCCTTACGAAAATTGCAATAATGTAACCCTAAACGACTGGACCGATTTTGACGGGACTTTCATTGGCAGATAGCCGATGTTATTAGGAGTAACTTAGGCTACTTTTATTTTAGAAAAAGAATTAGAGTTCCGCGGAAAAAAATGCACGGGTTCGTAATCCACGCGGGCGAAGCCGCGAGCGGAAGCTAGTGAGATTGATAAACTTCAACACTATTTGACCGATCACCATAAAAGGCAGATCTAAGGATTTTTTACTATCCAATTTTCTTTGAACTCGCCACAAGATGGCACTGCAACGCATCATTTTTAGATATATAGAGATGAAATAAATATACACGCGCAGGACGTCTGACTCATTAGTCTAGTGGTCGCAAGCGCGACTGCTAAGCATGAGGTCCAGGGCTCGATTCCCGGATCGGGCAGTGTTATTGATCTTTTCTGTATGGAAATTCTCAGTAGCAGCACCGAGTCTGGAAATGTGCCCGGTAGATGGAACTAGGCTCGCCGCCTATTCTATAGGACTCAACACCGACATCAAGCCACACCACTGCCTAACCCTTCGGGGGGTACAGGCGTGATGCTATGTTATGTTATTTGATATGATATTTTTTTTAATAAAAACCGTTCAAACCTCATTGTACCCCATGAATCCAGCTTCTCCAGTATAAGGTCCTTTGAACCCAGCAGGCTGGACTGGCGTAGTCCCGTACACCACATTGGAGGCCCACGTTTGGAGTATGAAGGTGCGCCCATACATCGGTAGACCCAGCACCATCTTGTAGGGACTCACGCCGTGCGACAGCAAATACTCTACCGTCCATTCCTGGGGAGAAAATAATTTTTCATTAGAACTTCGCCATAAAGAGCAGCTCGTAGCCACATAGCTACCGAGCAGATCAGACGATCTGCGAGGTTAAGCAGCGCTTGATGCGGTCAATTCTCGGATGGGCGACTATTTTTCACATATCGAGACTCCTCCGTAGCTCGGAAAATACTTTAAGCAGTTGGTCCCGGGTGTCATACGATACCTATGATAGTCGTTACGGGTGTCAATAGCCCAAAAAGTGTGATAACCAGTTTATCCTTAGAGTATCAGTGTCTCCCAGTAATTGGGTGGCGAAGATCAGAAGGTAGTCGCTCCGTGTAAACTACTGATATTCAGCCGCAACCGGTTAGATTGGAAACCGACCCCAAAGTAGTAAAGTAGTAGCTATTTACTCTTTGTCTGTCTTTTTCAGCTTTTTTTGTCTGTTTGTTTCAGCTAATTTTCGAAACGGCTAGACCGATTTTGGTGAGACTTTCACTGGCAGATAGCTGATATTATAAGGAGTAACTTAAGCTAATTTTATTTTAAAAAGAATTAGAGTTCCGCGCATAATGCACGGGTTCGTAATGAAGTGGGTGAAGCCGCGGAAGCTAGTCTTGAATATGACTGCTTCTCTTACCATTTTGAAGTCTAACCATGTTCTACTCACCACACTGAGAGTATCTTCAGCATTGAGGCCTTTTAACGGAGCATTTGCTCCTACCACTCCGTCCCAGGTTCCATGGTAATCGTAGCACATCATGTGGATGAGGTCCAGGTATCTGCTGAGCTTGGCTAGGTCGTATGCTGTCTCCATGGTCGTCTTTCCGGCTCCGAGGGCTGCTGTGAGGATGTAGCCATGTGGTTCGAACGCTTCACTGAGTTCCTAGAAGAAAAATTTAATATTAAATTAAGGTGGTGATGGCCTTCCGAGGTACGCTAATGGAAGGCAGGCTACACCATCCAAACCGTTGAACCAGAACACAGTGATTTTTTTGTCAAATAAAATAAAAAGTAAAGTTAAACCCTCGGACTTCGTGAGGGCGGTTGATTGAAACTACCAATCACAGTGTGGTCTTAGCTAGTGACCCTAAGGTCTAATTTATTCCTTCAAACAAAGAAAATAACATCCTATGAATTAAGACTCCTACAACTGACGGAAAATCTGCGGTTGACATACTTGCAAGATAGTCCACTTACCTCAGCCGAACCACTGAATTTTTTAATTCAAGTGTGGAATTTGATTATCACTTGAGTTAACGGTGAAAAAATCGTCAGAAAACCTGTACCGCTATCACGAGTTTTCTTACTATTTACTATCATAGTAAAGTAAATTTTCATGATAACTTGGTTACATTAGGGATTAGAGTCGCTTATGTGACATATGTATGTGTCATAGTAAAGTTTTGATTTACTATTTACTATATTATAGAGATGTCATGTTGGCGACTCTAATCCCTAATGTAACCAAGTTAAGAACTATAATCGCTTGCATGAAAATTTACATTTACTATGAAAGTAAATAGTAAAAAACTCATAATAGAGGTACTGCAAAGGGCACTAAACTACTTTTTATAGTGTGTGTAGTCCGCCAATTCGTAGCGTCAGCGTGGCCTTTACCCTTCTCATGGAATGGAACAGTAATGGACTGATTTCTTATAAGGTTTAAGATTGATTCAAGTATTAAGAGAAATTCAAATCTATTCGCCATATCTGAAGAGCTCACAAATCTTCTACTATCATGTCAGCAAGAACAATCACACATGGAAACATTAGCCAGTAAGCAATAGTGGTATCGAGACTGACTGCCCAGGGTGCGCCGAACAGTACCGCTATCACGAGTTTTCTTACTATTTACTATCAAAGTAAAGTAAATTTTCATGATAGCGATTTTAGTTCTTAACTTGGTAACATTAGGGATTAGAGTCGCTTATGTGACATCTAGTCATAGTAAAGATTTGATTTACTATTTACTATTTTATAGAGACGTCATGTTAGCGACTCTAATCCCTAATGTAACCAAGTTAAGAACTAAAATTGCTATCATGAAAATTTACTTTACTTTGATAGTAAATAGTAAGAAAACTCATGATAGCGGTACAGGTATCATCACACCTAAAGCTTTTGTATTTGCTTACCTTAACAAGAAGAACGAAGTTTTCTCTGTCGTAAGGCTTGCCGTCTCTCTTTGTTGGGTATTCCCAATCCAAATCCAGACCATCGAACTTATAGTTACTGAAAAAAAAGAAAACATCATTATTACAAACACTAGACACGCACACATACATACTCCGTTCCTAAAACTGAGCCTTTGATGGAGACGAGTCTGAGTGGAGATTAAGATACGGCAACAAAACGGCCGGGGAAGGCTATTACTGTTAATATTAGCCTTTTTTTTTGATTTGCGTGATGAGAACCCATCATGGGCTATCCTCCGCATGGGGGGGGGGGGGGTGCTGGACTCCTACCGGCTAAACTCACCACAGTGGTCCGCCTCGACACCATATGGTGGACACTATTAGCCTGTCTCAACCCACTGCTGGACAAAGGCCTCCTCCTTGACAGATGTCCACTCTTTGCCAAATGTGTCCAGTTCATCCCGTCATCTACCGCGCCACCGTTTTGCTGCGTCAGAGCTCCATTGCGTGGTTATTTTGGGCCACAGTTCAGACGGCATACGGCAGACTTCACCAGCCCAATCCCATTTTAGCTAAGCAGCTTTTCGAGACACGTCATTGATTTGCGCTTTGGAGCGCAATGTGAATAGGTCAAAAGAAAAAGCAGTAACGTCATTATTATATTAAAAACCAAACAATAAAAAAAATACCCCTGTGATCATTGAAACTACCTGTCTTCCCCGAAATATTAGTTCCAGACTCCGTGCTGCTACTGAAAACTTCAGTACAGAAAACACTTTGCCCGACCTTGGAATTGAACCCTGGACATCACGATCAGCAGTCTTGTGACCACTAGACCAATGGGGCAATCTAATATGACTATTTAAATAAAAAATCAATTGCCACATGTATGACGGAGCGTCACTTGAGAACGGCTCGTTCGATTTTGATGGTATTTTGTATGAAAATGTCAATAAAACTTAATATTTTTTTTGCTAAGCGCATTTCTCGTCGTCTTCATTAGTAAATTGCACCCGTGCGAACCCGAGGTGGGTGGCTAGTTTTTAATAAATTCTATCCTACTATCCTACTAATATCCTACTATCCTACTAATCCTACTAATATTATAAATGTGAAAGTTGATGGATGGATATTTGTTACTCTTTCACGCAAAAATTACTATAAGGATTTGGATGAAATTTGGCACATAGATAAATTATATTCTGGATTAGCACATAGGCTACTTTTTATTCCGGAATAATGTACGGTTTCGTAAACCACGCGGGCGAAGCCGCGGGCGGAAGCTAGTATTAAAATAAAGTTATTGAAAAGTTACCTCAACATCAACAAGACGCTCTTGATGAAGACCGATCTGGTCTCCGGCTTGCTCGCCATATTGGAGTACCGGGGAGACCCCTCATTCCACCCCCCAATGGCGAGAGTGACTTTCAAGTGGGGGTACTTCTCTTTGAGGTTCACGATGCGCTTGTAGCCAGCTTTGCCGTAGTCTGTTTCTAGGTCTTGCCAGGGATCTGAAAAAAGGCATTTAATATTTTTATTACATAATATGAATAATATTATTTATTATTGATTTATTAATAAATATAACGACAACACGATTGGCGCAGTGGTTGAGCGATCGACTGCTGCGCTACGTGTCGCAGGTTCGATTCACGCACGGAACAAATATTTGTATGATCTACAAATAGTTGTTTCGGCTCTGGGTGTATGTCCATGTGAATATTTATGTTTGTTAACGCACCCACGATACAGGAATTATTCCTAGAGTGGAGCAAAGTTTAAAAAAAATGTACCCCGACAGTTTATAAAATACTATTTTGATATAAACAAATAGATGTATGTACTGTAGAGGTTTTATGTAATAAGATATAATCATTGGTATGGATGCTGGTGAAGAACAAAAGAACAAATATTTGAAATAAGATGTCAATGTGTGTCACAGTGAAAAGATGGGACTGGTGGTTTAATTGAATTGTATTTCGGAACTGGTAGCATGCATTACAGTGTTTAAATATTTTTTAACAGCAGTTTTATTCCCGGACCCTACAGTACGTATGGGAGGGGCTCGTAGCTATCACGCAGATCGGTCGATTTGTGAGGTTAAGCTTGCCGGGGTCAGTTCTTAGATGGATAACCATTTTTCACACATTGAGACCTCTCCGTGTCCCACTTTGTACGCAAACCATTCAAAACCTTATGGAATCATGTCAGGTTTCCTCGCGATATTTTCGTTCAAAGTCCACGCAAGTGATAATTCAATTAAAAACATGCGGTAAAAAGGTTAGTTTCCTTTTTTACTATCAAAAGTGGGCGCAAGCGCACCTCGAAAGCAACAGGTTTAAAAAAATAGTTTTAGTATAAAGACTTTTGTGTAGTTCCACCTAGTAATTCAAAATAACTTTTGATTTTTTTATAAAACGTTGCCCCTCTCTAGGAATTATGCCTATATCGTGGTTGCGTTTACAAACACAAATATGCACAAATACCCAGACCCGGAACAACTAGCTGTAGGTCATACAAATATTTATACGGTGCGGGACTCGAACCCGCGACGCTTAGCGCAGCAGTCGATCTCTCAACCACTGCGCCAACCGTGCTGTCAATCACACATTGTATACTAAATCGTGTTCTGATACATATGTCTACATACCAAGACTCTTAATAGTGTTGGTAGTCTCGTTAAGTCCGGCAAACGAGTACACAAGATGGGTGCACAGCGCTGGCTCCAGGTCTTCCAAGGTAAACTTGCCAGGATCCGGCCGGTACACCGCCCATGTCGCTATGTAGCACACCACTTTCTTGTCATGTTTTGGTCCTGAAAAAGAAAGAGTCAAAGTCAGTTTTAAAATTGTCGAGAATTGGGGTGCTGGTGCTGGAGACTGACCAGAAACTCCATCGATTGGTTAGTTAATAAAAGCTGGTACAGTCGTACAAAAAACGTACGAAAATCCATAGCCAGTGTTCTTCACTGTTTTTTTTTTTTATTATTATTATAAAATACTAGCTTCCGCCCTCATCTTCGTCCGCATGGTTTACGAACCCGTACATTTTCCCGGATAAAAAGTAGCCTATATGCTATTCCAGACTATAATCTATCTCTGTGCCAAATTTCATCCAGCTCCGTTCCGCCGTTCTGGCGTGAAAGAGTAACAAAGATCCATACATCCATCCTCACAAACTTTCACGTTTATAATACTACTAGCTTCCGCTCGCGGCTTTGCAGCGTGGTTTATGAACTCGTACATTTTTTTCGGGATAAAAAGTAGCCTATGTGCTATTCCAGACTATAATCTATCTCTGTGCCAAATTTCATCCAGACCCGTTCAGCCGTTCTGGCGTGAAAGAGTAACAAAGATCCATCCATCCATCCTCACAAACTTTCTCGTTTATATTATAAGTAGGATGTTATGTTCTTCTGGGATTATAGGTAGAAGATCGTAGGTACTTAATGCATGTATTAAGTACCAAAGCTGGCCGCACTTCACGCAGATCTCAAGAGAAACCCAGTTTTGCAATAAAGTCGAAAAAAAACAAATGGGTTTCAACTTGCATTGGGTCTTAATATTTGTTGAGTCTACCTGCCAAGGATATTGAACCGGTTTCTCAAATGTTTGTAAAAAAAATGCTATACTTAAGGAAAATTACACCACGTAACTCGTTTGCAATATCGTTAACTTATATTTTTTTATAAATAACATAACATCACGCCTTTATTCCATAAAGGGTAAGCCAGAGGTGTACTAATATACCCATATTTCGGTGATGCTGTTATTGAGCCCCATGTAATAACAGGCGAATGCCATCTACCGGGCACAATTCGAAACTTCAAGCTGCTACTAAGAATTTAGCCAGACCTCTTGCTCAGCAGACGCGCAATCGACGACTAAACCAACGGGCACCAAATTATTTCAAAGATTTAATCTACGTTGATATTTCGTTATAGTTTGAAGCGTTTAAGTTAAATCTATGAATAATTTTACAACTCAGTGCCATATTTCGTTTAAACCAACAACTTTAAAGGTCAAGGTAGACTGGGTGAATAACTTGTATGGCACATTTGTATGAAATATTGTTGTTATGATCAAAATGTATGCTACGTTTGGTGGACTAGATACTAGAAGGTTTTGCTGGCGTATAGATCGATCAATCAAGAATAAGATTCGCTCGCGTCCTTGAAAATATCATGTATTGCAGTCAAAAATTATAGTTCTTCTGTGGAGTCGGCACGAGCTGTCACATGGGAATCACGCATGCGTAGTGAAAAGATAACTGACTGCCGACTCAGTACAGTCAGCAATATTGTCGAGGTTGACTGTTCAGGGCTGCGATAAACCACACTCAGTAATCCTATATTCATCTGTATTTCTTCCCCCTGTCTTAAAAATGATGACTACTAGCACTATACATGGTGATTGGTAATTCAACCTATTCCTCCAATCACCCTGTATAAAACAAGCAAAATATAGACGTTGCCGACATCGAACGTGATAGGAATACGTCATTGATAGACAAAGTGAAGGGACCTGCCGTGAAACGTGGCATGCTATGGATGGGTGATCGTTCTGCACACCTAAAACACACTGTTCTTCTAACATGGGTGTAGCAAGATTTTTTCTGGATTAATCACGGTATTGGTATCAGTCACGTGTCTTTTTTCCTTCGCCTTGTTTCATTATCTGGGGTCGGTCCTCCGAGTCTGCCTTTTCTGTTTATGTCTATCCAGAGCTGTTGCTACGTCTATTTCGCTATCACTGAAGTATATAATTTCATATTGGTTTACAATAAACAATATATAGTTGAGATACTGTTTTATAGTCCAGCTCGAAGGACCATGTGCCAAAAATAATTCGACGAACATATTGGGTCAGGAAAACTTATCTATCTTAGCCGTTGCTACGTCTATTTCGCTATCACTGAAGTATATAATTTCATATTGGTTTACAATAAACAATATATAGTTGAGATACTGTTTTATAATCCGGCTCGAAGGACCATGTGCCAAAAATAATTCGACGAACATATTGGGTCTGGAAATCTTTTGAATTTGAATCTATTTAACAACCAGTCAACCTATATATGTATATGTAAAAGTTGGTTTTGGAGGCCATAATTACATATAACAATGACCCAATCGTTAACTGATTGCGCACGTAGATTTGAGGGTCAGTTCACACTGCCTATGTTGTCAGACATCGGCCGTGTGAAGCCATAATAAAGCTACCGCCCATTGGCTAAGAATTTCTTGTCGAATGCTCGCATCACTACATATTATAAAACAATGTTCCCTGCCGCGTCTGTCTGTTCGCGATAAACTCAAAAACTACTGAACGGATTTTCATACAGTTTTCACTAATAGACAGAGTGATTCATGAGTTTTGTGTAAATTGGCTGAAATATGACAATGATAGTTGAAGATGTCGGAAAAAAACATGCCGACTGAGAGCTTTACTGGCGTGCGCCAAGTAAATGCTCAACGTAACAGGATGATACGACTCTACGACAAAAAGATAATGAATGCATATAATATGCTCTGCTACCCATGCGAAGCCGGGGCGGGTCGCTAGTATTTAACATAATAGGGGTTAGTTAGAGGTGCATTATTTAACTGGAGACCCATATTTCGCCAAGCTGTTATAAGCCCAATATAATAAGCAAACCTATTGCCATCTAAAAGACACAGTTCCAGATTCCGTGCTGCTGCTGAAAATTTCAATGCAGAAACACCCAATAACACTGCCCAACTCGGGAATCGAATTCAAGACCTCACGCTCAGCAGTCGCGCTTACGACCACTAGACCAGTGAGGCAGTCAGTAATTCTTTCGGATATTAAGTACTTTCCGCAAAAAAAGGTAACTTTAAAAATTCTTGCTTTTAATAAATCAGTCTTTGATAATCTCATTTCGTGCCGTGTTATCATAATCAAACTAACTATGCTCGTGCGCACATTTAGGGCGTAACTCATCAAGTACAGTTACAAACAGACAGAAACTGTCTCCAACAGTTAAACAATAGATTGTATCAGTTAACTGTACGTAAATGGTTCGCGCATAACCGCAACAAATCCTACTAATATTATAAACGTGAAAGTTTGTGAGGATGGATGGATCTTTGTTACTCTTTCACGCCAGAACAGCTGAACGGATCTGGATGAAGTTTGGCACAAAGATAGATTATAGTCTGGAATAGCACATAGGCATGGAATACTTTTTATCCCGGGAAAATGCACGCGGGCGAAGCCGCGAGCGGAAGCTAGTTATGTATAATCCATTTCTACAGTAAGATACCACTAGAGGAAGCTGGAGTGAGTACAGGAATTTCTTTGAAGTCTTCCCCTTTTATATCCTCACGCCTGCATCCCCGAAGGGTTAGACAGAGGTGTACTATTGTGCACCCACATTTCGCCGATGCCATTATTGAGTCCCATGTAATAGGGGACGAGCCTATTGCCATCTACCAGTCACAGTTTCAGACTTTGTGCTGCTACTGAGAATTTCTATACAGAAGAGCCCAATAACACTTTGCCCGACCCGGGAATTGAACCCAGAACGTCACGCTCAGCAGTCGCGGCTGCGATCAAAAGACCAATGAGGCATATTGATTGTAACAGTTATTGTAATAGGCATTATGATTACCAGTTGCCAGTAAAACAAGTTTTATTCATTACATCACTAAGGCAATTTCTATCATAATGATATTTTTAATTAACAAAACATTCTCTTGTTATAATGGACTGCTTCTTCAATACCAGTTTTAGTAACAATATTTTGCTAGAGATTGTAAAACAAGTGTGTTCTTCATTGTTTAATTTTCCCAGTACCGGAGTTATGTAAAGAGATCGGTCATAGGAACATAATATTGTAACCACCGTTGTGTTTAACTTCACTACATCACTATATATTCTATTAGCTTCCACTCGCGGCTTCGCCCGCGTGGTATACGAACGCGTACATTTTTCCGGGATTAAAAGCCAGTGTGCTATTCCAGACTATAATCTATCTCTGTGCCAATTTTCATACAGATCCGTTCAGCCGTTCTGGCGTGAAAGATTAACAAAGATCCATCCATCCATCCATCCATCCTCACAAACTTTCGCATTTATAATATTAGTAGGATTATAATATTAGTAGGATATAAATCAGGATAATACAATAAAGTATAATCGATAACATTGACTCATTTATTATTTGAACGTGTCATATAATTGATTGCCAATTCTAAAACTAGTTTACCATATAGACACATATTAATGGCAGGAAAACTAGATAATTATAGGACAACAATATTAATTTAAATGTAAATTTGATTTAACGTTATAACCAGTAACTAAGAAATTATGTAATATGGATAAGCTTATTTCTTTATTTGTTTCCTTATGAGATTGTCAAACAGCCTGATTCACTGGTCTACTAGTCGCAACCACGTCTGCTGATGGTGAGATCCTGAGTGGCAAAGTGTTATTGAGTTTTTCTGTATGGAAATTCTCAGTAGCAGCACGGAATCTGGAACTGTGCCCGGTTGATGGTTATAGACTCGCCCCCTATTATATGAGACTCAATAATGGCATTGAAGAAATGTGGATGTACCATATTACTCCTCTGCCTAACCCTTCGGGGAATACAGGCGTGATGCTATGTTATGTTTTAACTATGACGACACGGTTGGCGCAGTGGCTAAGCGATTAGCTTTCTGCGCTACGTGTCGCGGGTTCGATCCCCGCACGGAACAAATATTTGTATGATCTACAGATAGTTGTTTCGGGTCTATGTTTGTAAACTGTACCCACGATACAGGAGAAATCCTAGTGTGGGGCAATGTTTTAAAAAAAAAAAAAAAAAAAAAAAAAACTAGTCTTTTTTTAATACTGCGAGTTGACGGACTTTATGAGGCTCTCTTAGGCATGCAGGTTTCCTCACGACATTTTCCTTCACCGTTAACATAAGGGATAATCAAATTTTGAATGACACATGAATTCAAAAAGTCGGAAGTTCTTGCCGGGTTTGAACTCAGACCCTCAAGCGTAAAAGGCAATCGTTCACCGCAAGGTTATCATATCATGACGCATACAGAACGATTCGTGTTGTTTTTAAAATCCAAAGGAAGAGATTATGAGTCAGTTAGTGAGTCGTTCCATGCAATTTAATCGATTTAACTGAATACTCCTGGTGAAATATCAAATCAAAACATAGTTCAATTTTACGAATTAAGTGTCCTTTCTTGTTTAAAACCTTCATCGCGAAGCATAATTGCCCATTTCACACTTTTTTTTTGTTAACTTTGTTTCATTTATTGTATTAACGTGTTTTAACCGCTTGCCCCTCTCTTTTTCAGGTTTTTCAGTGAGCGTGCGTATCATAAATGATACACTGGCCTAACAAATATTTTTTCTTCTCCTCAAATCTCCCAAGCCGTTCGTATCATTTTTGATAAGACGGTATTAACATGCGTGTGCAAAAATGATACACTGGCGGTTCACACACAGTTCATCTGGTGCCAAGGTTAAGAGCATAATAATTTCTGGACCATTTTTGGAATACATATAATGCCGAGTTTTAAAACAAGACTGTATCTCATTTTATAAAGAACTTATGACCTCCACGCTTATAACTAAATGTCTGGCTTTACGCCAAAAAATTTAGGAAATGTATTTTTTTTTTTGTCATAAATCGCCGACTATACATGGGTGAGATGATCAGAATTAAAGTAGAAAATACTGTGTCAACTTTTTGAAACTTTAACTTCAAACAAACCAATGCATTTAATACGGTTCTGTGAATTCTAGACAAGACTAAAGTTCTAACATGAGTAATTAAAAAAATATATTCCTGACCGTTCATCGTGGCCAAGCAAAAGACGATCAGTTTTAAATAGCTAGATATTATACACAACACACTTACTCAGGCGCTTGCTTTTAGGCTTGTGCTCGAACTGTACTAGAGGGGTTCCGCAAGGTTCAATATTGGAGCCTCTGTCGCCTTGCCTATAATAAACATCAAATATCTACAGGCAAGAAAAGGAGAATTAATAACAACTTTTCACCTAATTATTGAAAGAACAATACACCACGCTTCGTTCCATTGTACTGTTGTGGGGAATGCCCGCGCACGCGCATGCTACTTTCTCTGCATAGCTAGGTATTACTTGTTAGCGGGTCATTATATTACGATTTGCGATGGGCTGCGGTTAAGCAATAGTTTGCAATTTAGCGAATATACATACATCATAACACTAAAGAAACCCGGCCACGCTTCGCCGTGGTTCAGTCAGATGATAATTATTAGGAAAGTAAATCCTACTAATATTATAAATGTAAAAGTTTGTGAGGATGGATGGATGGATGATTCTTTGTTACTCTTTCACGTCAGAACGACTGAACGGATCTGGATGAAATTTGGCACAGAGATAGATTATAGTCTGGAACAGCACATAGGTTACTTTTTATCCCGGAAAAATGTACGGTTTCGTAAATCACGCGGGCGAAGCCGCGGGCGGAAGCTAGTATAAGATAATTATAATTGCTTTTATTTAAACATCAATAAAGCCTCATTTGTTTAGTATGAGGTCATGGATTCCTGGGTCGGGCAAAGTGATATTGCGTTTTTCTGTACGGAAATTTTAAGTGACAGCACAGAGTCTGGAACTTTGCCCGGTAGATGGCAATAGGCTCGCCATCTATTACATGGGACTCCATCGGTGAAACGCCATCGGTGAAATGTGGGTGTACAATAGTCTACACCTCTGACTAATCCTTCGGGAAATAAAGGCGCGATGCTATGTTATTTAAACATTGCGAGACGTTTGGAATTTTCCGTTCCCGCAGGAACTTCGAGATATAACGTATATAAAAGCACTCTTATATAGAAATAAAACAATGTGTAAAATTTTCAAATCAACCCGTAGACTACTTTTCGAATTTTGCGAACACAAACATACAGAAGCTGAATTTTTATATATAACGAAAATAGCATCACGCCTGAACCCCAAAGCCGTAAAAGATTTCAGCTAGGGCTGCTGCTTAGGATTTCGTAACAGAAAAAAGCTTAATGAAACTGTGCGATCTAAGTTGAACCCACTACAGAGCTTGAGACTACTTTACCAAAGACGCAGTAAAAAAATCAGTAAAATCAAAGATAAATATAACTAACAAATATATTTACTGAATTCATTCTAACTCAAACGCTTATGGAGAATCCACTTCACCAATTTAAGGAGTTTTCTCTCCAATTCGTAACACAACGTTCAAACGTTTGTTTATGGCATTCCAAGAACAATAGACTAATATAAACTCCAGCGCAGCGTTACGGGTCGACACACCTGACCCTACGGTCACCAACCTGGTTCAGTCTGCATTGCTGGACTACTGCAGCGTAATCCAAGTCCAACAATGCACATCGCGTTGTTCAATTGTTTAGCGGAGTGATTTTTAGAACGTACTGTGCGAGGAACATTTCTAAAAAACGAAAATTAAATCGATTACAAGCGAGTATCGGAATTACCATGCAGATCGTTGTCTAGAACTTATGGCAAGTTTTCTTTTTAAACTTTGCCCCTCACTAGGAACAATTCCTGTAGCATAGGTGCTTTTACAAGCACATACATATATACACGTACACAAAGACCCAGATCCGAAACAACTATCCGTAGATCATGCAAATATTTGTTCCGTGTGGGAATAAAACCGGCCACGCGTTGCGCAGCAGTCGATCTGTCAACCACTGCGCCAACCGTGCCGCCAAGAAATTACAATGAAAGGTTGAATTTCGGCAATATTGTACGTATATATAGTATGGAATAAGATTTTAACAGAAATCTATATCAATAAAAATTGAATACTATTAATTGGTAGCGCAACACATGAGAACGACTGGTCCGAATTAGCTAATTGTTTTTGGAAATAATTGATCCGGTCGTGTCGGATTGCCGTCCCATAGGACTATGAGAGTGAAGGAATAGAGAGAGCACCTGTGTTTGCGCACACACTTGTGCTCTATAATATCTCCTGCGTAGTTGGCTAATCTCCGGTGAGATTGGCCGCCGTGACCGAAATCGGTCAGAAGGACATTATTATTTATGCATTACTTACAAGTATCAACTTTGTACCTTACGCAATTATTTTATTTTATTTTTACTTCATTCTATCTAATGTCGTTCTATATGAAAGCTATCTACACCTATAATTTTAATATACATATGAAAAAGTGCCTTATGTTAAATCAATATAATGTTATATGTATAAAATGTTGGTGAGTTAATTAAATAAATAAATAATCCGAATAAGGTTTTCAGAGAAAGAAAAATTTAGAATGTTGCCCAGACATACAAAGTCGAAGGCAATAGCTAGTTAATGATATATTTTGTCTTCCTACGAAAAGAAAAGATCTAACAGTGAAATGACGATCAAACGCAGCCAGGCAAAACTTTGATTGCGCGATCTACGGTCATTGAGTCCTTGCCTATTCCTAAGCATGTTGAACAGAGTTGCAAGATGCAGCTGAATATCATATTTTATCCAAATCTTGGCAAACCTTGGGTTTGGTTCCCGGGTCGGGCAGTGGTATGAGATTTTTCTGTTAGAAAATTCTTAAAAGTTCTCAAAAGCTCAGTTTTTGGAATTATACCCAGAAGCTAGCAACAGGCACGTCCACTTTTCATAGAATATAATAATAGTTTACAATTTAGTACATACTATCCCATCATTCAAGGAACACAGGCGTGATGATAGCCAAAAGAAGAAAAAGTATATAAATTCTCAGTTGAAGCACGAAGTCTGGAACTGTGCCCGGTTGATTCCAAAAGGCTCGCCCCCTATCACATAGGACTCAATAACAGCATCGACGAAATGTGGTTGTACAAATAGTACACCTCTACCTAACCCTTCGGGGAATACAGGCGTGATGCTATATGATTATACTTTTATATGTTAGTTAAAAAAATCAAGGCCACAAAACCTCTAAATATGGCCTTGCGTAGATATCTATGCGCACACGACGGACCAACGATTGTCTACGGCAGTGTTGCTTCACCCCGTAGAATATAGATAAATCGATCTGCGCAGTAGACCTCGAGCCCCCGTGACGTCATCATGCTCATGTGGTGCATTACAAGTAGGTACTTTGCAAGCCCCAGCACCATAATATATGTATTGTATAGTTGTTTCATTCGTTTACTAACACATAAGCACGTCTCCAACCGCTCGTGGTTTTGAAATAGTTATGGAGGACAATGTTGTTTTTTGAAGTTGCCTAAATTATTTCTTAACAATGTCTAATTAACATTTTATGATTATAATTGTGCTTCATATTTTTGCCCTAGAAGGAAGTATGGTGACCTTGGAAAATGTCCTTCAAAAAGCTTAGGCATGTGTTTTTTAAAGGGTATTTGAAATTATCTGTGTAATTAATGGAATCAGGTATGAATTCAAGATATACAAGTAGAATATTTAGAATATTTCGTTTTAATTCCGCTAAACTAAAAGTTGCCAAAGTTTGGCGAAATTAAAACTAAATATTCTAGTTGTTTATCTTGTAAGAAAGAAAGAAAGAAAGAAGAAAGTGAAACTATAGGTACTTTAAAAATGTTCTCTAATGAGGAGAGAAAAAAAAATAAAAATAAAATTAGGCATCACAAATAATTTTAAAATATCCTGTAATAAGTATTATACGTGCAATATTTATTATGGTTGTATGGTTACTGAAATAACAAGTTTAGATGTTAGTTTATTTTAATTTGTAAGTGATTGTACTGTTGGTGTGCTTATTCTAAATAAATAATCGCATTCCCGAAAACGGCTCTATCGGTTTCGATAAAATTTACAACGGGTGTTTGCGGAGGCGAAAAAGGGATCTAATTAGCTCATCTCTGCAACAAAAATACGTTATCAGTTAACAAAAAAAAAATGTCGCGAGTGGGCGCTCGGCCACCCAGATATTTTTATTCAAAACAATATTATCATCTATTGCTCATTTACCCAATTGTCGACGCGCGACGTCAAGCTTTAAAAGACTGTTTACTATTCATTAATTTACTTTATTCAATGAAGGGAGCGGAATATTTCATGAAGGTTGTCAGAAATTCAAAATCCGAATACCGGTTTAAGAACATACCGCAGCTACTCTACCTTGTAAGGCTTCAACTCCTGGTTAAAGCAAAGTATCGTAAAGTTTTTGTGTATGTTGGACAACAGTAGGCCTCTACCTAAACTTTCAAGGAATACAGATATGATGATACTAAAACGACGGGCGTTGGAACCCTGGGAGTTCTGAACGATATGGTAAATTTCATTATGGACACACGTGTGTTTATAGACAAGACGGTAAAGTGTCAATATCGCTATATACACACTTGTGTCCACACGTTTCAGAAAAGAAACCAGTAGTAGATTCTAAATTCTGTTATCAAACATGAAAACAGGTCATCAAGCCTAAGCAATATTGTTTAGTGCATTTTTAGTTATACTGGACTCAAGCTTCAGCTAGTTAATAGGTTCAGAACTGAAAATCCCACTGTCGCGTTACTTGTGGCAGGTTCGATCGCCGCACGGGCCCAATATTTATATGACCTACAGATAGTTGTTCCAGGTCTGTGTTTGTGCAAAGTAATATTTATGTTTTGTAAAAGGCACCCACGGTACAGGAATCATTCTTACTGTTCCAACGTTTACCATAAACAAAAAAAAAATCTCATGTCCACTACAAAACAAAACACGAACTGTGCTATTTGCTTGACCAAGGATTTAAGTCTGTCATTACATACTAATACGTCACCAAACACCGAGTAATTAATTAATACGGACCTCAAAGGCAATATTAACATCAAGTCTCACATTGAGAAACTAGAAAAACCCAAACTACTAGCTAATATTTTAATTTAATTTGAAAAATATATTCCTTTGCACAACAAAACGTCGTAAAACAGGTTTGAGATTACTAAACGTGTCATTCGCGTAAATATCAGCATTTTTTTATTATTTTACACGAAAAGACCCAGTATAATGCCCTGTGGTATTCTAAAACCATTATGATTTAGAGATCCATAGGGCTTTAGCTAAAGACAATGACTTAAGCAGGTAATTCATACGATTTGTTGAGAAAGTATTAAGACGCTTTACAAGATTTCTGTAGCTTTGCGTTTATTAAAAACAAATCTATTGCAACCGTATTGAACGCCTTGGGTAAGTCAAGGAAAAAATCGATTTCTAAATGTTTTACTTTTAAGAACTATGTAGAATGTTTTTACTGGCCAGAAGACACACCACTGAACCTCCTTACTTCTTTTTTCTTCGAGTGGGCGCAAGCTATCATCAGCCCTCATGCCGTAGTAGAAAGATTAGCTAGTCAGCATCAATGATGCTATCAAACCTGACTCTGCCTGTCCAGGGTACGCCTGACAATCTCAAGTTTTATGTTTTCTGGAGGCTTGCTCTCACATGCTCAAGTCACTTTAAGTAGAATACATTTCACTTTAAAAAATCGAATATTAACATTGATATTTAATTTTTAAGACTTTAGACATGACACTAAGTAATGCAATCGATATAAATTCAGCCCTGAGCCCACGTTCACTCGCAAAATTACTAAGTATGCAGTACCTACCTCATTCGGAAATATTTGCTAGTTTAACTTTCCTCAACATAGAATCGAAGTAAAGACCTTCGGAACTGCGTTTCGCCGCTTAGCCTATGAAGCAGTACTGGTTAAGAATTCTTAAGACTTACGTAAGCCGTCTTCTATTTAGTCTAGTCAATAGAGCAAAACGAGTTATCAAAAAGGTAATGTTCTCAATACCAGATAGCAGTTGCAAATTGATTTAAAAAAATAAAGAATCTGATCTAACTGAACAAGACAGAATTTTTTTTCTTCAGTTTTGTTGGCATGAGCTCTCACAGAAGATTTGCCGTCAGGATAATCTTTCCTCTAGCAAAGTTCGCAACGAGAGTGACTGTCTACGAAGCCAGGACAAGACGTTATGGATATGCAAAAAGACCTCGCCAGATCTAGTCGTAGCCATTTCCATACATTTTGGGTTTTTTTTCCTTTTTTGAATATCGATTACATCTTGTCTAGGCTCCCAAGGCTCTTTATAAAATAAACAGCTGTTCGATTTAGATCGAATGTTTAGGTTTATTTTTTATTTATGCAAATACACTATTCCTTCTTCCTGACATAAATAGTTAGTTAATATTTTTTTTCTTTTTCGAACTCGTAACCCTTAAAATACTCATTTGTATAAATAAAATATTAAGTCTGCTGACACCGGAAAGACACCAGCGTGAATACAGTGACAAAACACAATATGGCGGCCCAAAAACAAGTTTTATTATAAAATTAAAAACACCTTTCACTTACCGGCCAAGGTTTGTCCGCAAACTGACACGGCGGCCGTAACAAAGAATATTAAACACAAAACTTTCATTTTAAACTAATATACACTTTGTATTATCACAGAAAAGTATTCTTGTATAACTTAAAACATTAGTTTATAACTTTACAAAAAGTTTTAAACAATTTCTTTTTAATTTTCAAAATGTCACAACGATGGCGCGACGCATGCGCGCTCGCGGTTTGTGGCGAGTGGGGCGTTGGTGTTGCCACGTGTTAATTACGAAATTCCACGATGGTTTCATGATAAGTTTAAACTTAGGTGATTCATTTTATTAATCTAAAATAATATGACATAATTAATCGATATTTTTATTATTCAAATAGATTACCGAAACCAAAATTCATTATGCTAATGACTCGTCGCAAGCACAGCAGTCAAAAGTCACTGCGTATCGTCTGGGGTACGGTTCCCAGGTCAGGCTTAAAGTTTTGGTAAATGACAATAAACAGTCTCAACAATTATTTCTTAAAAAACTAAAACATTTTATTTTAGTAAAAAAACGTTATTGACGGGAAAATATTAGTAGTTGGCAACACTAGATTTGATGGACTCCGCCACGACGAGCAAATACAACCGTTTAGAAGTAAAGTTTGAATTTGGAACTTATGTAGTTGAAATAAGACTCAATATCATTATGCTTCCCAAAGAAATAGTACATTCACATTGTCATTCTACAGATAATTACAAAGTAGTTTAACTATGTAACACATTACACAGTAATTATAATTGATTTATAATGATTAGGCATTATAATCATATAGTTATTAAAGGAATATATTATTAATGTATTACTTAGTATTTTTTCTATTACCTAGAAATGATTATACTGTGCGCATACAACTTATGCTTTTTCAAACATATACAGGAACATCCATTTTCACGATAAAATATTTTTGACGTTTTATTTATTTAATTACTGGTGGTCTAAGGGGGAGGCCTTCGTTCAGCAGTAGACGTCTTCTGGCTGATGATGATGATGATTTAATTACTAAAAATACTTTCTCAATAACCTTAAATTTGAACTTTAATGCGTCTGAATGGCCTTGGATGGATTTTTATTTTATTAGTTAGCAGCGATTAGCAACAAAACTGGCAAAGATATCACTAAAATAAATTCACTCTGTATATAGCTTGTTATTAACGCACCTCTAAAGCAGTTATTTTACCCGTTACCGTAACTGCCACATGGGTCTAATGGTCGCAAGTGCGACTGCTGAACGTGAGATCTTAGGTTTGATTCCCAGGACAGGCAAAATTTTACTGGATTTTTCTATATGAAAATTCTTAGTAGCAACAAGGAGTCTGGAACTATGCCCAGTAGATGGCAATAGGCTCGCTCGCTTTTGTGTGCAACGTAACGGTGCATTTATATATTCAAAATATCCATCTTACTATATAAATAAATTTAAAAAAAGTGTAAATAAAAATAGTCAACTCTATATAGCCTACTCTACATACTTAGGGCCGTTCGCACCACAATAAATACGACCATTTAAAATAACTTGTTCTACAGTCAACATGAAAAGTAAATAATTAACAGTCAAATAACAACACTGGTTATTTCATTAATACACCATCACTTTTTAAATGCGACTAGTCATCACTTAGTTTTGTTGGGAACTGCACTATTAAACGGCCGTTTTTTTTTTAATTGTCTTTAATTTTGACAGTGAGCTTACTAAACATGACTTTAAGACTTCTTATTTTTCTGCACAGTGGCTACTGACCATTACCTTCGTTGAATGTCAAAACGAGCCGTCGCCGCGTCGGTTTGGGAAACATGCTTGAATGATAATATTGGACTCAGTAATTCACGCTGTGCACTTTAATGGGTGGACAGGAGAGTTCTAGCAATCAAAAATTTGAAGACAAATGCCGTTCGCGGACGAAAATAGTTTTTTTTTTTACCTTATCGCTAACTTTTATTGTAACAAAAAATTGGTTGTAACTTTTAACAAAAGTCTCAGTCGCAGCCGGGATATTGGAACATCTCGCTTTTATTCCACGAAAGATTAGCAGAGGTGTACTATTGAACACCCACATTTCAATAATGCTATTATTGAGTCCCATGTAAAAGGGGCGCGAACCCATCGCCATTAACGACAACGAATTTTCATATACAAAAACCCGATAACGCTTTGCCTGTCCCGGAAATTGAACTCAGGACCTCACGCTCAGCAATCGTGCTTATGACCACTAGACCAACGAGCCAATTAATTATTCAGTTCAGGCAAAAGCTTTTTACATGACCGCGGCTGCCCTGGGTGTCAAGTCGCGTTTTTTTTTTAAACATTGCCCCACACTAGTATTTCTCCTGTATCGTAAGTACAGTTTACAAACATACATGTGTGACGACACGGTTGGCGTAGTGGCTAAGCGATTAGCTTTCTGCGCTAAGTGTCGCGGGTTCGATCCCCGCACGGAACAAATATTTGTATGATCTACAGATAATTGTTTCGGGTCTGGGTGTTTATGTGTATGTGAATATACCTATGTGTTTGTAAACGCACCTACGATACAGGAATTATTACTAGTATGGGGCAATGTTTAAAAAAAAAAAACAAAAAAGGTCACATGCACACACAACCAGACCCGAAACAACTATCTATAGATCTGACGTTAATATTTGATGCGGTCGGGGATCGAACCCGCGACACGTAGCGCTGAAAGCTAATCGGTTAGCCACTGCGCCAACCGTGTTTTACTTCATAACATAGCATCTTCTACTTACAGATCTACAGATAGTTGTTTCGGGTCTGGGTCTTTGTGTATGTGAATACACACCGTGCCTCGGAAAGCACGTAAAGCCGTTGGTCCTGCGCCTGATCTCTCTCCGGTCGTGTCGCATTGCCGTCCCATCGGACTATGAGAGTAAAGGAACAGAGAGAGCGCCTGTGTTTGCGCACACACTTGTGCTCTATAATATCTCCTGCGTAGTTGGATATTCTCCGGTGAGATTGGCCGCCGTGACCGAAATCGGTCAGGAGGACATTATTATTTTTTTTTTATTATTATTTCCCGATTCATACTGAGATGTGCTTAATTTTGAAGTCAGCATCAAAAAGATATAATTACTTAAATTCAAAAGCGATTTTTAGAGGTAATAGTGATTGAAAACTTGACCAATTTACGCATAGTATCTGCGGATACATAAAAATACATAGTCATTTAAATGTCATGATTTGAACCAATAGTTTTCGAAGAATAAGCATTGAATTTCGCTACGTGTATACATAATATTGATTCTGAATGTACACCCAAGTTGTGAATCTAAACTATTACTAGATGTACGCAATTACCTAGTACCTATACCTATCACGCTACACATTCCTGAGAAATGAATAAATTCTGCAGGAAGCATACCGAGGTATTGGAATTTCATAATATGATTTCCGCCGCATGCGCGACAAGCGATATATTGATCTATCTAACTAACTAGATAACTGTGATCGGTTAGCGGTTGAACGCTTGCCTTCCATGCAGGAGGGTCTGAGTTCAAACCCAGCCCGCATCTCTAACTTTTTGGAATCATGGACGAATCAGAATTTGATTATCACTTGCGTTAACAGTGAAGAAAAACATCGTGAGGAAATATGTACAATTTAAGGCCCTAGTGTAAGTTTCTTTTGACAACGAACGCGTTCGGCGCTTTTGATATTCAGCCCTAAAATTAATCTCGCGAAAACAAAAGAGAGTTAGTTTAAAAATAAACAAAAAATACAACCACAGCATAAAAAACAGTACAAGATGAATCCAGTGTTTATATTTTTAATTACGCCCGACACAAAGTAGCTTTACGCACACAAATAGAAGGAGAGTGGGCAATGTTGTTTGTTTTACAAATTAAGATAGACAGTATTGTCTTGGCGAGAGGCGATTTATTAGAGGTTACAATCAAGAACATAGCATCTTCACGCCTGTATTCCCTGAAGGGTTAGGCAAAGGTGTACTATGTACACCCACATTTCGCCGATGCCGTTATTGAGTCCCATGTAATAGTGGGCTTGCCTATTACAATCTACCGGGCACAATTCAAAACTCCGTGCTGCTACTGAGAATTTCCATACAGAAAAACCCAATAACACTTTGCCCGACCCGGGAATCGAACTTAGAACCTCACGGTCAGCAGTCGCGCCTACGACTACTAGACAAAGCTATTGATATATTCTAACTATTCTAACTAATATTTATAAATGTAAAAGTAGGTTTGTTTGTTTGTTACATTTTCACGCCTAAACCACTGAACCGATCATCATGAAATTTTGCATATAAGTTGTCAGGGATACACAAAAGGACATAGACTACATTTCATCTAGAAAAAAAATACGGCTCCCGAGGGAAAGAGCAATTACTTTCGACGGTCACAATTGCTTTAGGACGCTAGATGGCGCTACGTGTGACCCGAAAAAATGCACGGGTTCATAATCAATGCGGACGAAGCCGCGGCCGAAAGCTAGTAATATATACTGGACATCCCAAGGCTATGGCGCACGGACGGAAAATACAAAAAAGAAATGTGCAATCATAAGAATGAATTATTTCTAAGTAACATACTGTTCATATATATACATAAATTTTACAATTGAATATTAATCTACGGTATTGACAATTAATTTATCAATAACTTATTTCAGTTTAATTGATAAACAATTTCAAGAATTACACACTTTTTTTACTGAAATTGGGGGGATGACCTGCAGGACTTTTCACACATCGAGACCCCTCCTTACCTCGGGAAGTAGGTTAAGCAGTTGATCTCCGTGTCAGACGTGTGACAGTCGTTACGGGTGTCAATAGCCCAAAGACTTTGACAACCAGTCTAACCTTAGAGTATCAGTGTCTCCCTGTAATCGGGTGGCGGAATTCATATGGCAGTTGCATCGTAAAATTATGATATTCAGCCGCAACCGGTTAGATTGGAAGCTGACCCCAATGTATTTGGAAAATGCTGTAATGATTTACTGAAATCGATTCAGTGGTCTATTGAGAAAAATCGACTTTAAAGACCTGCATTCTCTTACACATTTTATGCAGCTGTAAACGACTCCAACTAAAATGTACTCGTAGATAAGCATAGCCTGTAGTCACGCATGTAGAAGGGTTAGGCAGAGGTGTATTGTACACCCACATTTCGCCGTTGCTGTTATTGAGTCCCATGTAATAGGGGGCGAGCCTATTGACATCTACTTGGCACAGTTCCAGACTCCGTGCTCCTACTGAGAATTTGCACACAGAAAAACAAAATAACACTTTGCCCGACCCGAGAATCGAACCCAGGACCTCACGGTCAGAAGTCGCGCTTACGGCCACTAGACCAATGAGGCAGTCGGCAACATTTAATGAGCAGTAGTGGGCAGCTGTATATATTTGTAGTACAAATTAAGATGGAGAGTATTGTCTGACGGCAATCTGTGAAGCTTATCCTTATTGCCTTTCATTAGGTCTCTGCTACACTACAAGAGCGCTCTTCGTAGCCATATTTCAATTGTTTTTATGTACTTCGAACATGATTCTCGTGAACCGAATGACTCGCGTATGGGCCATATGACGTCATTCATAAATAACTCTTATAATCCGGATGCTTAAGGTTTACTAAAAGTTTACAGGATTTGACAGGATTTGTGACCTTGAGAGCAAAATGGTGAAGAAAGAAATGATGAAAATATTGTGCGCGTTTACGATAGATGTTCACTCATGTCCGCGCACGATTTCTACATAAAGTTTTGGCATGACGGTACCAGTTTGATGAAGGTTGAGGACCTCACTCTTGGGAGATAGGCTTTAAGAAACATAGCGAAATTATTTTAGGTGATTTAAATTCCCAAATGAAACATTAATTAACAGAGTCGCCTCGGGGTACGATTTTCTTAGCTCGTATCGTTTTAATACGCAACGAAGATATTTCAAACGTGTATATTCCCGTTTTCTTAAAAAATAGCTGAACGCTTGCCTTCCATGCAAAGGGGATCAACCTTTGGATTTTGGAATACATTTATAATATGTGTATTAATTAAACAATGTTTACAAAGGGCTCGAAGCTACATAACTAGGTTAAACAGCACTTGCTGCGGCCAGTCTTTGGATGGATGTCCATCCTTAGATGCCTCAGAAAGCACGTTAAATAGTTGATCTCAGGTGCAATACCTATGACAATCATTACGAGTACCCGCAGCCCAAAAGGTCTGACAACAAGTTTGACCTTAAATTATATCAGTGTCTCTCTGTAATTGGGTGGCGAAGGTTTGATGGCAGTTGATGGATAAAATACTGATATTCATGTATCTGATATTAGGAGCCGACTACAATGTGGTTGGGAAACGGCTAGGCTGATGTTTTTTTTTTTTTAATTAAACGTTGCCCCACACTAGGATTTCTCCTATGTCGTGGGTACAGTTTACAAACATACATGTCACATACACACACAACCAGACCCGAAACAACTATCTGTAGATCATACAAATATTTATTCCGTGCGGGGATCGAACCCACGACACATAGCGCAGAAAGCTAATCGCTTAACCACTGCGCCAACCGTGTCGTCAATGTTTGGTAACTCTGTTTACTTATATCTTTGTCCAATCATGTAACGTCGAATTCTTGAGTGGGATGTTTCATTAATCGCCAAATTAACATCAGAACAAAATATACGTACAAACACATAGGTAATTATAATTGGATATCTTGGTCACGTTGTAATAAATGGTTCATGTTATGGTGCGAAGCGATAATTGATAGCGTCGCATCGCCCACGCGATGTAGGGACAACCTTATCTGTGAAACTGAATAAAATGTGGCAAGCGTGATTGATAGTAACGGATGATTGGTTCCGTAGTTTTTTGTGTAGATTTTAATCTTTACCTTTTGAATAGTTTCATATTTCGACTTCGCTTTGACGTAAATCTCTTTTAGAGATAGTCTTTCCCGTACAACAACAGTCAGTAAAATCTCTACTGCGTGATGCGTCCGACCACGACATGCATTTCGAGCGTTTAAAGTAAAGATATCTCAAACGTCTCACCGAGATTTCGGTAAAAGAAAGGGAAATGATATCCGCCATGTTTTCTTTTTTTCATTTATCTCCATTTTGACATAAACTCTAATCACGTGTTTTACTTCTAACCACAATCAGTTAATCAAAACTTGTATCTATTATAATATAATATCATGCCTGTAATTCCCGAAGAGTTATATTGTAACGTACACACATACATTTAGGTTAGAAGGTTAGGTCTGGTTTAAGTTAGGTTAGGTTTAGGTTAGCTATGCATAGTACCCAGCGAGGGTAATGGGGGGACCTCTCTACAGTCTCCCCCGGGACGTGCATGAGGGGGTGGCCTCTTTATAGTCACCTCCTCCGGGAAGTGCCTTTGATGGCGTGGTGGGCTTCGGTGCGGTCTTCTAAGAGTTCCTGAAGCCCACCATACGGTGTCGAAGCCTCACCACCTAGGTGGTGAGTGTAGCCGGTAGGAGTCCGGAAAATCGGTCCAGCTGTTTGGAAGGAATTCAGTGACATACACACGTACGACAGTATATAAAAATTATCAAGCAACGCGAGTATTTAAAAGTCATACGAGTTTAAATTTCACCAAGGGGGAGCAAACGCTTTCTCATCCCGCTTACGCATCTCCAATAATAATGTACGCACGACTAGAGGTGTTGTGATTTCAGTCGCGTTTCGGATCGCGTCCCGACACTAGTGTCTACACTGACCCCCGAGATTGGGATAAATTGTTTTTTTTTATGTTCTACACGGGAGCTTAATCTGCAAATATTGGTAAGTATTAAAATGTATACTTTTGTTAATAGATAAATTACATTTGACATTTGATCGACTGCCTAATTGGTGTAGTGGTCGTAAGTTTACTGGGCTAATGTCAGGTTCTGGGTTCGATTTCCGGGTCGGGCAAAGTGATATTCGGAGTCTGGAACTGTGCTCGGTAGATGGAGGGCTCGCCCCCTATTACATTGAACAACATCACGCCTGTATTCGCCGAACTGTTAAGCAAAGATGTACTATTGTACACCCACATTTCACCGATGCCCTTATTGAGTCCCATGTAATAGGGGTCGAGCTTATTGCCATCTACTGAGCACAGTTCCAAACTCCGTGCTGCTACTGAGAATTTCCATACAGAAATACTCAATAACATTTTGTCCGAACCGGAAATCGAACCCAGGACCTCACGCTGAGCAGTCGAGCTTGCGGCCACTAGACCAATGAGATAGACGTAATATTCATTTTTTTGATACCTGCTATGAAGATTAGTTGATTAATTGGTTATAGTGGCCTTTTTAGTCCCCCAGATCCACAAAACTATATTTGGAATTTTCTGTTACGTAGTTCTCAATAGCAGACCGGGGGATTATTTGTATTTTGTATTTGAGGTCAAAGTGGGTCTTGGTAGTGTCTCGATCCAATAACATGAGACTTAATGATGGTATCAGTGTAATATGGTTATATAACAGTACACTTCTGCCCAACCCTTCGGGGAATACAGGCGTGAAGCTTTGCCATGTCATGTTACTTCCTTTTCAAACGATAATCGGAAAACCTCGATATAGAACATTATGAAAGCTTCTCCAATCTAATCGGAGCTCTTGAGAGCTCTCGTGATTTGTGCAGATAAGCTCTTTGCTATTGTTACCTGATATCATACTTAATTTATGCTGATTACAATATTATTTGAAGCGGATCAGCAGAATGGTGTTATCATAATTGTAATTTTGTTTGTCGATTGGAAAGTGAATAAAGGCCGAAGGCCTTCTCATTTTGAGAAGAATAGTTTTCTCAAAATGAGGTTCGGCTTTAGTAAACCACGGACTCTTGCCTATTGGGTGGAATAGACCTCCATCGACCACATTATGGTGCCCTCTCAGGTGTAAAATCAGCATCAAAAATATGTATACACGTAGCAAAATTCAATCGGTTATTCTTAGAAAACTATTGGTTAAAATCATAAAATTTAATATAATTTTATTTTTATGTATCCCCAGATACTATGTGTAGAATTGGTCAAGATTTCAATCACTATTTCCTTTTAAAATCGCTTTTGAATTTCCATTTAGTGTGTACATCTTATGCCAATCAATATATCATAATTATGATCCGCATATGATTTCGAAAAGTCAGAAGTGCCCGGTGCCTTTTAATCTGCCCGAAAGGTCCACGTAGGAAGACCCTCGAGGGAAACGATGATTCAAAAATAATTTGTTTTCTTACAGATTTTATACCAGCACCAAACTACAATGCTCATTTGAAGCACAATGGGGGCGACCAAGGGTTTTCTCCTGCTCCTCATATTGAAGACTTGTCTAAGCCAAGACCTGAAACAGGTCTTCAAAAAAATTAACGAAGAAACTGGCAACTTCAGCTCTATAGCAGCAACTTTAGCATGGGAGTCTTCTATCAATCCTGGCAACCCTGAACTACCTGTTCGATCAGCTACTTACCAAAAGAACAGAATAATATGGCAACACGAAACGTGCGATAAGTTGGCAACACTGTATAATTTTCAGTCGTTGAATAGCACTCAAAGAAGACAGTCGTATTTGTTGTGTAGGGGGCCGAAGTTTACTTATGAGGAAACCAGGTAACTGCGATTTTTTACTTATAATACGAACTTCATCGTAGAATCATTACTCCTTATTTGGTTTTGTGTGACCATGTTAAGTCTAAACTTTAGATGATTTTGCACAATGTTCTATTACAACTGTAAACTCATTGTGTAAACTAAAAAAGGCTAGAATGTGGTTGATAGGCCTGAAAACACGATTGCTCAGTGTGAAGATTGAGGACACAGTTTACATGAAGCCGAGAGTTCAAATCCAGGTCGTCTCAATATCTTTTTAAATTTTCTTTGTACTATTTTCTATCCTCTAGTATTTAATTTAAAGTATTTATATATTTTTTGCTTACATTCCAGGCTTACAAGTAATCTTTACGAAGAACTACAATCCATCTATTCAGATGCTGAAATATGCATACCCAGTGATAGAAACATTACTACACATAACCTCACACAAGTAGAAGACGCCATCTTGAATTATCTGTCAAATGTCAAAAAGTTTTTGGGTTTCGAACAGGAAGATTCAATTCTTTTTGCCGCCAAATTTGCTGTCAACCGTAATATTCAAGAAAAGACTATGCTATGTTTGAAAGGCGAAATAGATTTTGAGAAAATGATGGCCTTTTCAAGGAAAGAGGAGGTGTTGAGATGGTTGTGGCTAACTTGGAGGGAAAAAATAGGACCGCCTATGAAGGAGCCGTACAGAAAATTGGTTAATGTTGAAAATAAAGCTGCTAGACGTAATGGTTAGTTAGTGTTATTTGTGTAAGCAGAGCACGATGGGTTAATATTTTTGTCATTTGCTTCTTACCGTCTTCAACTTGTTTTATTTCAAGCAGCCTTTTACAAGAACTTGTAAAACGTCGGGCTATCACGTGATCTGCTCTAGCTACACTGAGCCCGTCCAATCTTTCATACATTAAGCTGGTTCATTTATATTCTGAATTCCTGATTCATCCAAAACCTGGAGGAGAACATTTATAAATATTGGTTCAGGACAAAGATGAATATTCTAGATACAAAAAAGAGTTATTACCACATTCTTCATTTTTTTTTTATCAAGCTATAAGCCTTGTCGTGTACTAGAATACATTTATAGAATACAAAATGCCTATTATTCACATTTATTTTTCTCAGGGTATCCAAATATCGGCGCTTCCTGGCGAGATGACCTTGAAATACCAAGACTGCGCCAACTCTGTCGTCAATTATACGAAGGTGTGAGACCTCTATACACTCTTCTGCATGGCGTAATGAGGTTCTACTTGCGGAGATTTTATGGAGACACCGTGCCAAAGCGCGGGCCCATTCCTGCGCATTTGTTAGGTAACACTCTTCATCTTTTTTCTCTCCAAAGTAGCTTAATGCTGGTTTGCATTTTGTTCAAAACTACTTCAGATACCGTGATCTAGCGTACTGTCGATTGTTCGCGTCCAGTCTTAGAGTCATATGTACGCAGAAAGCCTTACAGGTGCTGCTGGAGCTACTTGGCTTCTGCAGCACGGGATCGCTAAAGCGCACCCAAGAAAGCACTCAAGAGATAACAAAATTAAAAAGTTCTAAATTCAAAATGTTTCAGGTAATCTTTGGTCACAGAACTGGGAACCATTGGCAGATCTGCTGTTGCCACAAACCATAGATTTGGATGAAAGTATCAAGAAGATGAATTGGACTGTAATGCACATGGTTAGTTGTCTTTTTATTTTGCTTAAGGACGTGGAAGGACTGTTGTTGAAATCAAAGTTAATATGTATACATGTATTTTAGGCAAGAAGGGCAGAAGATTTTTACCAATCGCTCGGATTGCCCGCCATGACAGATAAATTTTGGCGCGAATCCGTATTTGTGCGGGAAAATAACAGTGACACGCGCTGTCATGGCACCGCGGCGGACATGTTTCAAGATGGCGACTACCGGTTTGTTTTTCCAGTTGTTTTATTGCAATCACTTTCCTTTTATGTAACTGTTTATCAAGTAATTCATTTGATGATTTAGCTTTTTGTTAGCAACAAAGAGTTGTTCTTATTCTTCGACAACAATAGACAAATAATGAGCTTACACTGTACTTATAGAAACAATTTAAAAGATCTATTTATTGTCTATTGTTATAATTATTGGAGTATACCTAACTAGGTAGGAATTAAAACATTCTAATATAAGTTTATCGGGTCGGGAGAAATGGAGAAGGGTTTTTAATAATCGTACTACCATTATAAATACAAAAGTTTGTTAGGATGGATGGATGGATGTTTGTTACTCTTTCACGAAAAAACTATAAAACGAATTTGGATGAAATTTCGCATATAGACAGACCATGTCTTAACCATCTTAACCATGGATTAACACATAGGATACTATTTATTCCTTTATTTATATTGATCCCCTAGGATGCGGGTTAAACGGCGGGCAACAGCTAGTAATAATATAAATTTAATTTTCAGACTTCTATACTGTTCTGACACTTCGAAGGAAGATTTTTACGTATTGCACCATGAGCTTGGTCATATTCAGTATTATATGGCATATGAACATCAACCGGCTATATTTAGGGTAAGAACGATTACTCAGAATTAATTTTCAGGTTCATTATGCATAAGGTTTTTGATGAAACTGTTTATTTCATAAAAAAAAACTTTGCCCTACACTAAGAAAAATTATTATATCGTAAGTGCGTTTACAAACCTTACAAATATATGTAAACATTGACATGTACAAACACCACGACCCGTATTTGTAGGTCATACAAATATTGTATGTGTATAACATACTTCTATTAATGGCAAAGGAGAATCTTGTACACCTTAACATTTTTGATGGTACATGTAATCTGACAACTCGTACCTGGCCAACAAAATGCTCCTCATTCTCAGAATCCGAGATTATGACCGTTAATCCAATGATAAACAGTAATAACTTGGGTTAAGTTTGGCCACATTAAAAAGATGTTTAAAATTTTACGAGACGTCATAAAAAAATTTCATGATTTCAGCAAGCCAACACTGCACTGCACGAAACAATAGGAGATACAATCATGTATGGAGTATTAACACCACAGCATCTGAACAGACTAGGTCTCATTAACGATTCTTTACTGTATACAACTAATATTCATAATTCACACAATCCTACTAAAAATTCTAATGATGAAAAGAAAATGAATCCTGTAAAAGAAACTAAAGATAACAAAAACAAAACACCATCTAAATATGCCAAAGAAAGATTACCAAATGACTTTGTAAAAACAGAAAATGTTTTGAAATATAAAAATATAATTATTAAAATAGAAAGAATAAATGATTTCATTGACGCTGAAAAGGAAAAGAACGATGATGATTTAAAACTATTTGAAGACGATGACGTAACAACTGATACAATTCTACTACTAAAGCAGGCGTTGAATAAGATCCCACAAATACCGTTCTCGCTTCTAATTGATGAATATAGGTGGAAGTATTTTGAAGGTAGTTTGAAGGAAGATAATAAGGAATTTTGGGGTATGGCAATGGAGCTGCAGGGAGTGGCGCCCCCTAGCGTGAGAGGTGAGGAGTATTTCGATGTTGGAGCAAAGTTCCACGTTCCAGATAACACGCCGTATATCAGGTAATATTTATTTTAGTTTGCTATAGAATTCTATTTAGTGCCTTATATGAGGTTTCGAGTTTAATCCTCGGGTCAGGTAAAGTGTTATTGGGTATTTTTGTACGGAAATTCTCAATAAAGCCCCAAGTTTTTAATTCTGAAGTGTACTACGTTTTTTTTACTTTAATTATGACGGTTAACAACCAATCACAATAAAAGAACTAATAAACACAAGAAATAAAAGAAAAGACAACATAAAAATACAATTATAGTTCAAACATAACAAAGTGAGCATCACTTTCTTGACGATACGGTTGGTGCAATGGTTAAGCAATAAACTTTGATCCCCGCACGGAACAAATATTTGTATCTACAGATAGTTGTTTCAGGTCTGGTTGTGTGTGTATGTGACATGTATGTTTGTAAACTGTACCCACGATACAGGAGAAATCCTAGTGTGGGGGAGAGGTTTAAATAAAAAAAAAAATTCATAAACCTTTCTCACAGTACTTCTGACACACCAACAAAATCTTCGACCATTCATCCGCGAACAGATCGTTACGCTGACCACTTCTGGCTTAATGTAAATAAAGACTATAAATTAGTGGAAGCAGGCAGATTTGCGTCATTTTCAACATAGCTTAATTTGGCTACAATAAACTTAAACTGCAACGGCAGTCATAGCCTAGCGGTTGAACGCTTGCCTTCCATGCAGGTCTGAGTTCAAACCCGGCCCGCACCTCTGACTTTTCGAAATCATGTGCGGATCAGAATTTGATTATCTCTTGCGTTTACGGTGAAGGAAAACATCTTGAGGAAACCTGCACACCTGAGAGGGCTCCATAAAGTTCTTGACGGTGTGTGTAATCCGCTAACCCGCACCGGGCCAGCGTGGTGGACTAAGGCCTAACCCTTCTCATTTCGGTTGAATTATAACGATAAAGTTAAACTATTCCTGTTTAGGTACTTCCTCAGCAGCTTTCTGCAGCACCAACTCTTCGAGAAGCTGTGTAAAGTGGCGGTGTTTGGTCGTCGTAATGCAGATGGTCCTGTTCCAGAGTCCATTAGCTTGGCCAGGTGTGATATATACGGGTCCAAAGCTGTGGGGAAGGTGTTGAAGTATGTATTTTATTTTTGTTTATTAAAGAAATTGAACACATCATGAAAGTTAAATTTTTTAAAGTTTTTAATACGCTAAAATATTATTATTCTCATACAAAATTTGATAGATTGTAGCACGATATGAACATAGAGAATATTACACACTGTTGTCTAGATTTCAATAAGATTCTCAATATCCGAAGACGTTGTTAGTTAGTTAATTTCCTGGGCACCGATTTCAGGAACTGATGATGTCATTATTTTAAAGATTTCAGTGTTTTCAAAGTGCGTTTTTACTTTTGTTAAAGATTATATGTTCTTACCTGTGTTTTATAAAGTAACTATGTCTTTTTTTCTGTAATTTCTAGGGATTTCATGTCTCGCGGCCATTCTCAACACTGGAGCGAAATTCTACAAGCGACTACAGGAAAACACGACATATCTGCAGCAGCTCTCAACCGTTACTACCGCCCTCTGTTTAATTTGTTAGAGAAATTTGTGCGCGCGCACCGTATTCCTATTGGCTGGTGAAGTGTCATTTATTTTTTTATATTTAACCGTCGTCGTACCTAAGATGTTTGATAGAATTGTTTTATCATTTTGTGATAGAATTTAGAGCTTATCGGCTTGCTTTAAACTTGCTATGGGAAAAAGACCTAACATTTTACAAATTATTTTAATATTTTGAATAAGTTTTTTTTTATCTAGTTCATATTTAGCTTAAGAAATAAAAATATTAATATATTTACCTTATTATATGTACACCAGTATTTTAATAAAACACAGTCATATATAAAATAAAACAATTTTTAAATTAACAATAAATACAATTTATTAAATTAAAATTAAATAATGTATTTTTATCAACAACGATTTTTGTCTTCGTTAATAAAAATGAGTTCTTAAAATTATTTTTAACAAAAAAAATTGAAAAATCATGGTACAAAATAAATTAAAAGCAGAATAACTTACTTTCAAGCGTTTTAAATTAATACTTAATTAATTTATTTACATTAAAAAATGGTAGAAAATGTAAAAATCATGTAATAATATTTTTCGTTACGTATTTACACATAGCAAGATATTTACAAAATGTTGAGACGTAGAACATTTAGATTGGAGACAGTGTTTTAGGTAAATCCCCACTAACCGAACAGATATAACCAAGGATAATTTTGAATAACTAAGAAATTTCTTGTGTATGCGTAATCTGGATTCTTCTGCGCATTTTACCGCAAATAAAGTCACAGACGCATCATGTAACAGTGTTAAATGGAGGTTTTTTTTTTTCTGTGATTTTTTATAGATTTAAAGCTTTAATAAAATGTTAATATCAGAATTACTTAGACAATATTCTTTTTATGAATACATAATAATATTAGAATGTCAATTGTTAATCAAACTTTGTTGCTAATTGAACAAAACATCACATAAACTTGTTACTTAGCAAAAACAATACAAAAAATATAGCAGCGCTGTACGTACAGACTTACAAAGAGATAGACAAGACAGGATATATAAGATCAAATTTTCTAAATAATTGATGATGGACAAGTAAATATGGCTTTACTATATTCATCCACAATAACGTGAAAAAAACGTTATTTATATTATTTACTATATAATGTTCCTCATTAGACATTTCAAGTCAAAAATGTATGAAAACTTCTTGCGCGCGCATTTGAGTGTACTCATATTGTAGACGCGTAAATATTAATTTCATACATTTTTGGGTTACGTTAACTGTATATTACATACTTTTAGTTCAACTAAATTTATCACACTGTTTTCGCAAGATTGGGACAAATATTTGGGACCAATATGACCAACTCCAATCTTAATGCTTTAAAAACAGGCACTAATTTAATTCGATATTTTAATATTGCAATTTCAGCGAGTATATGTGCAGCAACAATTAATTTATCAATGAATTTAATATTTATCACAATAAAAACCTTAAAAAATAAACAAGTCTATAAAAAGGAGTTGACTTTTTGGATAGTTTTTATTTTTAGAAATTTTGGTAATTATAATAGTAAGTACGGTAATTCTATTGACTATTTGGTGGAATAGAGTTAACAACTATCAGTAAGTCGTTGGTAAGTCTATACAAATAATTACGGAAACGTAATGTCGTATACGACGTTTGGTTAAATCTCTGTGGTTCTTTTTTCCTGAAGTGTATTTTATAACACAAAAAGTAAAAGTATTTTTTTTTTCTTTGCCTGTAAATTGCACTCATGTCATATTCAATAGTAGTTAAAGTACTATTAAAGTACCTGTACATTGTCATTATGCGTGAGTTTTTTGACAAAAAAATATAAATATTCTTTTTTTATTTACGTAAATGTACTTTTAAAAATCTCTTTTAGAATGTACTATATTGTGTCTTTATTCATTTCAAACCGACTTTCACCATAGTCGTCCTTAAAACACGACGTCAAATCCAAAATTTTGCGACAAATAATTTCATTACAAAACGATTTACACCATTAAGACACGTTCATAACAACGAATTAAAAATGTTATTTTTGTAAATAAAATAACCATTGCAAGGCGTTAAATATCAATTCTGAATCCCACTACTAGATGGCAGTACTGTGCCTAAAAGTTAACAGCTTGCATAAAACAGGTTTGTTTCGCCACTTGCTGATAAAGTGTCCGATTGTAATCTAACAGATAAAATATTTTCTTAATAATAATTTACGTCAACTAGATTTAACTGGTAATAAATTATATAGTACCTTTATCCGCTAGGTATTGCTATCGGAAACTTGTGACATGGTAAAAAAATGCCAATGAATAACCTTTCAATTTCCATTTAAGTCAATTAACTTTTAAACACACTACCACCACTCAGCTTCCACTCAAAGTCTCATGAGTATAAGTGCCTTCACTCACGTGCATTTTTCGAGTATGTCCGACTTTACTTCATACAACTATAGATAAATAGGGCCTAACAAAGATTTTTTTATAAATAAACAATATGCCAGCAGAGAATAAACACAGAATAATGCTTTTATGAACCTTAACTGCTTGCTTTTATGACCTTTAAGGTCAATAAAATTGGACTGAAACTCTACTTGAGAAAATGGTTCAAAAGATATTCAAGTCTTGGTGCGCCACTTTTATCAAATAGAGTATAGTTTTAACTCAACCAGAGTCCACCGAACTAATCGAGCGTATCCGAAAAATGCACGTGAGTTGAAACTTAAGTGCATACTCAACTCAACCAAGAACATCACTCACGAAAGTTATACTCAAAGTTTCGTTAAACACTTCACTCCTATCAGTGCTATGATAGAGTTGTGGCGTGGGATATCCAGTCCACTGTGTGGGCAACTCGGTGATAGATTCCCGGTTGGCCTCTGCTTGCGCAGGAGTATCCTGCTGAGACTACGCCGATGAGGTACCAGCGGCCTGCCCTCTCGAGCATGAGGGGCCCACCGCTGTCCCCTTGGCAGGAATCCTTGCCTCCTCCTCGGTAGCCCGCGCAGAGCATCTCGGGGTATATAACTACGTTTATTCCTGGAATTAGAAAAATGTAATTATTAGACAGCCTCATTGATTGACTCGGTCGCATGAGCGGCTGCTGGGTTCAATTCCCAGGTTGGGCAATGATATTGGGATTTTCTGAAATTCTTAGTGGGTAGCAGCTTGGGGTTTGGAATTGTTCCCGATAGATGGCAATAGGCTCGCCCCCTATTTCGTGAAATAAATGTAAAATCAAAGATATACTTCTGCCTAACCCTTCGGGGAATACAGGCGTGATGCTATGTTATATATTAGACAGAAATATTCGTACTATAATTTATTTTGTAAGTTCTCAACAATCGGATCCAAATCACTTTAAACGCTTAGTTCTAGCCAGACTGTTTTATTCTCTGCTTTGAGAAAGATTTTTCCAAAATTTGGAATAATAAAAAAAAAAAAACTTCGATGAGGAACCTACCATTAGCCCGGTGCCACCTCTCGCAGACCCTGTTATCCAGCACAGGCACATCCACCGCCTGCAACGTTCGGGGTCGCAACCTGGAGCCGGGACTCAGGGCACCCCACCCCGCTGCCCATCCGTATTGCCCCAGGAAGTCAGAGCCTCGCTCCGGTAAGCAGATCGGTGCTGAAATGAAAAGGTTGAAATTTTAAATTACATTAACATTAGAGGTTAAGACGAAATTTCCGTAACGAAGGGTGTGCAAGAGTTAAAATCGTTCCAATAACGCCCCGTAAACTTTAACTGCTATACAAATAGCATATTAACCAACTCTACAACGTACAATCGGGGATAATGCCATAATCACCTTACTGTGCGTCGATGGACATCGCAGGCGCGATGGTAATCGCAGTATCTTGTTTAATCAAAACGGAGGATACACCTCTCCCTCTCTCTCTTTCTCACACTTTTTAAACATAATCCCTTAATCAAGTGACGAAATTTATTTTTCGCATTTATGTGTCCGCTGTGTGTTAATCAACTATGAAAACGTCGACACGGTTGGCGTAGTGGCTAAGCGATTAGCTTTCTGCGCTAAGTGTCGCGGGTTCGATCCCCGCACGGAACAAATATTTGTATGATCTACAGATAATTGTTTCGGGTCTGGGCGTTTGTGTATGTGAATATATGTGTTTGTAAACGCACCCACGATACAGGAATTATTCCTAGTGTGGGGCAACGTTTTTAAAAAAAAAAAAAAAAAAAAAAAAACATACGGTTGGATAGGGATCGTCAGAACATGTTAGAGAACCACAAAGCCAAGTAATATGTATACTCACCTATATGCGGCATATAATGCACATTTCGGTCCAGCGTCAGCACAGCCACATCAAACCGATCAGCTTGGGGAGTGAACTTGAACAAAGGATGCACTTTGATTGTCCGGACCCCGAAGGTATACGCGGGGAGCGGTTCCGCCGCCGAATTGATGACGTAATCGCCGAGGGTGACGCGGACGTGGCGTGGCTGCGCGCGCGCAACGCAGTGGCCAGCTGTCACGACGTGTCGTCGGGAGATAAGGGATCCACCGCATCTGGAAGGGGCAGGTTTTTGGTTATGGTTAAAAACATTAAATAGACCAAGATTATGAAAGATTTTGTAGGCTTTAGCGCAACGGGAAATTGAGAATAGGAGAAGAAAGAATAGTAGACCCTGGTGTATTTCTTCTGACCGGTATTTTCGACAGGTAATAAATTGCCAGTTGGTAACGAAAGGAAAATAAAAGTTACATTCTGCAACTGGTGTATTATTTTTTGACGTTAACCGAATTCGAAAAGGCTCTGTCCCGTATTTTCGGTATTTTAATAGCGTTTATCAACCGTTTGTCTAGTTTTGCTTTGCGTCAAAAAGAAAAAAAACTTGCGGAAACACCTAACAAAGCGAAAGAAGATTCACTAAAAGAAAACACTCAAAATTAACACAATATGAACAGTTTTTTGAATTAAGCGGACCAGACCTTACAGAGACATTTTATGTTCCATATTGGATCTAAATAAGCGGTCGATTGGATAGACTATCTGACCTCCACAAACTAGCCAAGCTACAAGAAGACGACCGTACTGGTGGAAGAAGATTGTCTGGCGCACCCTGTTCAATCTGATTGGCTAATCTTTTCAATACTTTAGGCCATGCCCATGTGCACGAGATAACTTAACAGAAGAAGAAGCTATAGGGGTGATTCTGGCACCATTAGAGATAATGTCGAAATCCAGATAATATATATCGGATCAATATGATAGGAATCGCTTGTATTCTTTTGTCCAAATTCCTACACAGTACACTAGTTATATAACTAGTTGTCGGACTCAGTCGAGATTTTAGAATATCTAAACAAATATGTATTATAAAGAGAGAAGGTTTGATTTTTTGTATGTTTGTTTGTAATGGATAAACTTAAAAACTACTAAACCGAATTAAAAAATTCTTTCACCTATAGAAAATGACATTGTCGGCGAATAACATGGGCTATTTTTTAGTGATCTCTTCTAAAATTGCAATAATGTAACCCAAGGTATCAAAAATTTGCCTATAAAAGACATTATTCGAAACTGCTGGACCGATTTTGACGGGACTTTCACTGGCAGATAGCTGTTATAAGGAGTAACTTATGCTACTTTTATTTAAAAAACGAAGTAGGGTTCCGCGCAATAAAATGCACGGGTTTGTAAGCCACGCGGGCGAAGCCGCAGGCGGAAGCTAGTTCACTTATATGGGCTTGTGAGGATTGGCCTCTTTGCCCCTTGTCCTGTCTTCTACGACCCTACAAAAGTTTAAAAACAAAACAATCTAACCAGAAAACTTCTTCGTAACGTTTCGCTTTTTGCTCCTCGCACCAATTCTATTAATAATATAAACAAATATAAACACTAAGTTGATTAAAACCATCAACCAACAAAAACAGGCCTTCTCCCCCATTAATAAGGTACTATTTCGATAACTCAACAGTAGTTTGAATAGGACAATTTCACCATACGTTACGTAAAATTCAATTATGGAGCTCAAAGAATACAATTGGGTTGGTAATACAAATTATTTCACGTAGAGACCGCAATAAAAGAATTGTATGACAAAAGCTTTTGTCGTGATGACAATCAGATATGACAGTTACTTTTTTTAAATTGAATATTTTAGGCTTTGTATACATGTTGCGGTTTGTATGACTATAAAGAGGGCGATTCACGGACGTATTTTTTTTCTATTCCATTTGGCATTGTTTTTCTACTATAAATTAAGGAATAATTTTAACTATAGGTTGTCTAGAATCAGCTTCGGTTGTTAGGTTAGGTCTAGCAACTTCAAGAACTTCTAATCCATCTTAAGGATCAAGATTCGATCCGCTTTCACCTCTAAGAGGACAGAAGATAACAACATCGACCGTTATTTATCCAAAAGTATATAATTGGGATATTGTAAGGATATTCTTAAATCTGAAATCGAGAATGGATTTTTTATAATAATGTCTTTTCGGCAAAGGTGCCTGAAGATGGATGACACCGCCGAAAAAGAGATGGCGAGAAGACTAAGACCTGTACTAGAGAGGCTGGTTCTAGGTGGTGCAAGAAAGAGACATGAAGAAGAATTTAGGGCAGGTCTTTGCCCAGCAGATAAAAATGAAGATAATAATAAATAACTATATTTTTGCTACTTAATTAAAATTACTAAATACAGATAGAAACTAGAATCATAGAAACAACACGAAAATGAAATATCAAAGTTTAATCAAATCTATTTTGACACAACTAAAGAAACATGCAAAGCATATATCCATGCTTCAAAACCTGAATAAAAAAAAAACACTCACCTCTGCAATTTATAAAAAAATAAATTGTTAATCAGTTATTTTGTTAATCATTGTTAGCAAATAAAACTTTATTTTCTATTTAAAATGAAGAGGAATGTGCGAAAAAGTTGGTGAAACTACCATATATATAAATAACTACTTTTTATATTATATACTATTTTAGTTTTACTGAAGTAAGATAGAGACAGAAGACTGAAATTCATAAATATAGTCGAGTTGATTCCAATTATCAAAATATATGATTATATACATTCAAAAATCAAATGTTATTCTGAAAAATATATTTACAATAATCATTTGTAAATAATTTGGTGAAAGATGTTTTTTTTTACATTTGACAATTCGAATCTCAAAAAAAGACACGTGTACACTAAAACCTCTTTTTCGTCTATAGATAGCAGACATGTTTAAGCTATGTTACGCCGGTCTTAAACAAATAATATTTAATTGAACATTTAAATGATACCCACTTATAATAATATTACTATTTTCCCATTGCTAATACAAATCTACTTCAATGAGAATCGTTTCGAATAAAAAAATTGGTGAACAGCGACCATTTTGTTACATCACTTCACTTCAGCGAATGAATTAAATGATGAGATAATTACAAAATGGATACCATCCAATTGTATTCTTATTTGAAACGTATATTATTCCCAATATAATACAGGCATCACCAGTATTCCTTGCTAACAAAAACAAAATCTAAAACTAAACCAACAATTACATTATTTGTCATGTTTTTTATTGATTTTTAATGGCATCTAAAATTTTAAAGCAGATCATGTCTAGACTACAACCCCACCAAAATATTTCTGTAGAGGTACAATAGCAGTGCATGCAATTTAAGAACATGCTCCTGTGACCACTACTTCCCGTGACGTCACATAGCACAGCATAACCTAAACATGTCATCAAACCCACTACAAATTACAGAGCAGGAGTTGCTGAACATCATGCTATCTCTTTCGCACATTTACCTCTCTATCCAACACTGCTTCCAACCGATAAGCTCGAATATCGACATAAGCATGTTGCATCTGTAAAATTAATTATTATTCATGTTAATAAATTAATTAGTAATATTACACACACGATTTGAGTGGAAATAATAGATATTGGCAAATTTCTTATAGAATAACTATTAAATAAGTACTAAAGAACCCCTTTTATTAAAAAAATCTTTGCAAAAGAACTCTTTTTATTAAAATACCTTTAGGAACGAACTCCTTTTATTAAAAGACCTTTGATTTTTTCATATCGTCACAGATATCAGCCAGCATATAAATTTAGAACGCCCTGAAACCTTATCCCAAGCTATAGTATTGCTTCTAGGGACGCAAACACTGCCCCTTGTCCCACAAGCCGATCGCGTTTACCAGCTAGTGAGCTGGTTTTATATAAACTGTGACAATTTTAACCCTGGCCGTGACTTCGACATCTAAACCCACGTTGGTATTAGAAAGGTTTAAGCCATGAACCACGGTTAAACTTGAATCGAGTTCAACTACTACTCAACGGCCTTCTACTTTTATTGCTTAGGTTCGTATTTACAAGCAAACGAATGTTTCTGTTTAGTTAAACTATCATCCTAACTAATATTATAAATGCGAAAGTAAGTTTGTTTGTTTGTTTGTTACCTTTTCACGCCTAAACCACTGAACTGATTATCATGAAATTTTGCATATACGTTGTCAGGTGTACAGAAATGGACATAGGGTACCTTTCATCCCGAAAAAAGTACTGTTCCCGAGGAAAACAACAATAACGTTCTTATGATAAATAGATGGCGCCACGTGTCTTGTCGCAAGCAAAGTACAACCCGAATTGATTATCAGAATCTAAATTAACGCGAGTGAAAGCCGCGGGCAAAAGCTAGTCAACAATAAATGGCAATATTATTTTTATACTATGATAAGAAAAAAGTTAGCAATATCATGATTATTTCCACTCCAATATAATTAAATATTTACACAATTAAGGACCTGTTTCACCAATTGTTATTAAACTGGCTGGTTTGTCTATCCACAACTTATCTGAAAGATAACGTACAAATGTCTACGTTCAAGTGTTTGTTGAGTAAATCAAGCAGATTTCGCTGATTCATTAACAGTTAGATCTGGAGACATACATTAATTAATTAATATAAAATATGAATTAATAATTATCTATGATTATTTTATCTGTTAGATTACTATCAGACACTATATCAGCAAGTGATGAAATAGGCCATTAGTTTTTTATAGTCCTCGCAAATATCATGGGTTCTGGCAATATTAATATACTTCACGTTATACGTAATTAATTGCTTCATTGTTGAAAATCTAAACAAAGTTAATAACTGTCTTATTGATTGACTGCTGAACGTCACGTCCTGGGTTCAATTCCCGGGTTGAACAAAGTGGGAAAGCCAAAAGTGGGAGGCCCAAAAGGGAGTTTCCCAGATGGGAAACTCCCTTTTGGGCCTCGCTCACTCACTCGGAATAAACATTTTATTTGATTTTTATTTTTACGCATTTTTTTTTTAATGAGAATTTTCTTTCTTACTCGTGGCTAGATAACTAGCCGTGTGGTGGAAAGAGAAAAATTCAAATAAAATGTTTATTCTGATGAGAAACTCACTGGTACAAAAAAGGACCAATAAAATTTTGACACTCGAGTGAAAAAAAAGAGAAATAAAAGAGAGTTCTCTCCCTTTTGGCACTTAAGCGGCTACTCTCAGCAGTGAGTACGACTCAAGGAGGATTGCTCACCAATAATATTTGCGTGGACTACAACATTAAAAAGATTAATAAGTAACATTTTAGTTAATTAGTGCGTTAATATACAATGTTAAATCATTTTTAATACTGTGCAGATATCTGTGCTTTTCATACAAAATTGTACATAAAAATATTGGCTGATGTTTAGAAGTTGTTTAACATTTGTTGTTTTATTACTGTGTGTGATGTGTGTGCTTGATTTTGTGTCCAAAACTTAATTATAGTATGATAATTGAAATCATAAAGTGAATAGGGGAGTGCATTATTGGTATAGTGGCCACAAGCGCGGCTGCTAAACGTGAGTCGTGAGGATTCTATCCCCGGTATTGGCACAGTGTTATTAGACTTTTCTGTTCAACTGTTCAATCTCAGTAGTAACACTGAGAGTTTGAAAGTGTGCCCGAATGATTGCAATAAGCCCGTCACGTGGGTTTTAACAACGGCGGCAAACTCCGGGCTGTTATTAAGAATTTTTGCAACAGCAAATCCTAATAAACTTTGCCCGTTCCGGGAGTCTAACCTCCCAAGATCTCAGACAGCATGTACGCTTGACCACTAGACCATGAGACAATCCGTAGATATACTATCATATGACCAAAAATATGTAGAGAAGGGTGTCACTGAGTATGTACTGTTTTTTGTCTCATTTCCTCAGCATCTATCATAGTGTATGAAAGAAATGTGCGCGCGCATTCGTATGAACATCTATCAAAAACGCGCGAACATTATCTTCATTCATTTTTGACTTACGTGAGCAATGGTCACGCTCGAGGGAACCTTGTACTTTATAACCTAGTATGTTTACAAAATCAAAAACAAAATCTCGGTCATACCTAGACTTCATCAGCTCGAGACTTGGTGACATAAGTCATGAACACATACAACTGTTCTATGAAGATGGTATATTTGTATGAGCATTAGATCTTGCTAATCTAACGCGTAACGTCAATAGTAATGAATATCCATTCTGGCAATGAACTAAACAACGAAATGAAGAGTCTAAGAGTGCATCTATAAAGTTACTTTTTGTGCAGCAACATTTTTCGACATGATAACATTCAGTAGCTACGGCATGACATTATCGCCATGGAAGTTGGTTGGAGGAAGTAGGTGTGGACGCAACATGCGTCGAAACCCTTGCGCCATCTCATCTTCCCAGTTCAGCGAGCTGAGCCGGTACTGCTACTGCATCTACAGAGACCCTCAAGCGGTGAAAATATAATAACTTAATAAGTGGTTATATTTTCGAGCCGTTTGGGGTCAAAACACTTCAGCCATGGGGTCCGAGTGCTCGCATCTTGTTTATAGAGATCGCAAAGCGATTAGTCGACTCTACACGTGACCAGAGGGCTGGCTCATTCTTGGCCAAAGAATCAGGATTCCCATACAGCGTGGCTACGCTGCCAGTCTTCTGAACACTCTAAGGCTCTTAATTTCAATCAAGGCTTTCAATCCATTGCCAGAATGGATATTCATTACCATCAGCGTTACGTGATAGAACCACACATGCCTGTAACGCATTTTAAGATTATATTTTTTGTCGTTCCATAGCGAAAAGACTCAAGTCAAGACAAACAAAACCAGGGGAACAGCGCCAGAATGTACAGAACTGTATAACCTTGAGGATCCGATCCTGATGTAGGCCTGCCAGGGGAAGGTACCGAAGCCAGCGTCGTCGCCGCCGACAATACGCCGCTGAGCCGTCTGCTTGCTCACCGCAATGCCGCAGCCTGGAAGCAACAGAAAAACTTGTTTGAATGCGAAGATTTTTCGGTTTTGTATAAAGACTTGTAGGTAAAGGATTTATAATAAGAGCGTTTTGATATTATACTGTTAGTTTATATTGTTAAATAAAAGAAATGAAAGAAATATACGTTCATTTGTTTGTTTGTTAGCAAAACTAGCGACTATAAAAAACAAAAAAAACTAAATGTTTAATACATTATCATAAGTCATACGGTTTGACCCGGGTACGTCTTAAAACTGCGGCCAGACACCGGAGGACGGGCAGCAGCTTCCTCTCACTAATCGGTGAGCCACTGCGATACCCAAGCCGCCTGCCAAGCGTGGGGATTATGGCAAACCGCCCCTTGAGGGAGGCCTTCGTTCAGCAGTGGACGTATTCTGGCTGATGATGATGATGATGATGATTTATCTTTAGTTTTAAATCTTTTTATATTATTATACATATACATTATACTACTCATACCTCCATAAACCCAGTTTTCCGTTTTGATAGTGATTTTTTCTTTATGTTTAGTTTTCTTAATTTTACTTGTCTTTTTCTTCTCAAGAGTTACCGTTATCAATAAACTTATAAGCAACAATATTGAAATTAACTTCATTTTAAATACACAATCACATTTTATAATAATCGACTAACATTAGTCACAATATAAAATGAGTTCACTATAAAAACGATTAGAAACTAAAAAACATGAAATAACTTTCTTTTTTCACAAATTTATTGTTACCATTCTAGTCAAATAAAAATGAAAAAACAAAATCATTTTACAAAATACAAAATGTTCCACCCTATAAACAAAAGTCAGTCTAGCCAAATATTCACACAAAAACTACACCATACTTCTCAAATAAAACTTCTCAAAGTACACCAACTTTCTCAAATTGCACTAATTATGGGAATCTTTTTACTGCCCGGTTTACGAACAATTTAATGCGTGTAACAGTATATAACAATACACTGCAACTGGCGTTCAAAGGTTTTCATTTACATAACGTATACATACATACATACATAATATAATTTCCGATTGTTTTCCTTCTAGGAAACTGTGTTACCTGTTGAGGCAAGTCTAAAAGGAACTGTACTGAAGGAATTTATATGCGTGCTTATGTACCATATATCTTGTCTTGTTTTCTGACAGGTTATGTAAATACCTAGAGTTTTGATTAACATTATTTTTAGTATATACTAAACCTGAAAGTAGTTTGTTCATAATCAGTAACAGAACCGATTGTGACCATGTTATATTTTGTCACTCGTAACTACATATATATAGCTACCGCTCAGATCGGTCGATCTGCGAGGTTAAGCAGCGCTTGACGAGGTCATTCCTTGGATGGGTGACCATTTTTCACATATCGAGACCCGAAAGCACGTTAAGCAGTTGTTGACAGTCGTTACGGGTGTCAGAAGCCCAAAAAGTCTGACAACCAGTCTAAACTTAGAGTATCAGTGTCTCAAAGTTACTGGGTGGCGGAGGTCAGAAGGCAATTGATCCGTGTACAATAAAATACTGATATTCAGCCGCCACCGGTTAGATTGGAAGCCGACCCCAATGTAGTTAGAAAAAGGCTAGGCAGATAATGTTATATTTTGTCCAAACAATATTTAAAAATTCTTTAACTGACTGAACTTTCATCCGCGCATGCTATCGGCGCATAGCCAAACAAGTGACACAGCAGCATGCGCATGCGCATTCGCCCCGGATGATCAGGTTATGGGAGGACAACGAGGCAACACAACAAGCTTGTAACTTTGTGAAGTTTCATTATACATTTTTAGTTTTGTGCTAAAAACAAATTCACAAACACATTATTATTTGCACATTAATATAATGTACGTATATTAATAAAATAAACATAAAAAACGTATAATAAAACAAATTACTCAATACACAGAGAAAGTATACACGACATAATCAAATGATTATGCCATGTACATTACTATGTATGATTCGATGTATGTAACATCTCAAAAAACAATGACTTGCAAACTAAATCTAATCCTATTAAGTTGTATTGAATTGTGTGTGTGAAATGTATGTATGATGACTGTCAAACTTTGACATTTGTGGCAAACAATCGTTGTTTGAATGGAGATGTAGATTTCTATCTTATAAGAAATATATAATAGACATTTTACGATTGGTCTTTTGTACCCCTGTCTGGTAACAATGGTTGGTAATATCAGGTAATATTGCCAAAGTATCATTTACAATAATACAACTACACTACATTTAGTTAAATTTGATATTTGGCCTAAAATATTGCCGACTCATAGATGGGCTCGTATCTACGTTGCTACCACACTGATCGGTCAATCTGCGAGGTTAAGCAGCGCTTGCCGCGGTGAGTCTTTGGATGGGTGACCATTTTTCACACCGATGATAACCCGCTTCGGAACGCTCGTTAGGCACTTGGTCCCGTTTATGATATGAAGACCTATGAAAGTTGTTACGGGTGTCAGGAGCTCACAAAGTCTGACAGCCAGTCTAAACTTAGAGTATCAGTGTCTCCTAGTAATTGGGTGGCAGAGATCAGATGGCAGACGCTCCATGTAAAATACTGATATTCAGCCACAACCGGTTAGATTGGAAGCCGATCCCAATGTAGTTGGGAAAGGCAGGCAGATGATGAGGTTGCCTACTCATCGATGATTTTTAAATAAGGCTGAGTCCACACGAGATATCCTCAATGGAGCATACTCATATATCAAGGTTTGCTGGACTCTAATAAAAATAAATCAGGCCATTACTGGCCATGGGCTTCTCACTGTGAAATCGGTTAGTCCGCCACGCTGGCCCGGTGTGGGTAGGCACAATACACACAAGATCAAGAACTCTATATAGCTCTCTCAGGTGTGCAGGGAGCCCATACCAATTTGCCAAAAATGTACGAAAACGTCATGCGTACTAAACCGTCAAATTTCCTCACGATGTTTTCCAAAACTAAATTTTGATTCGCACATTAATTTGAATAGGCACGAGGAGTATAGTTTGAACTCAGACCCTCCTGCATACAACCTTCCAGCTACTACACCAGCCATATTCAACCTTTTTTCCATAAGGGCCACAGAAACGTATTAGTTAAGGTGCCGCGGGCCACAATACAAAACATAGGTTTTTTTTTTTTTTTTTGAGTTGTCTCTCGCATTTAGCTCAGGGAGCTTTTACTGCTTAACCGGGCAAATGGCGAGACCAGAAGGGCCTCCAGCCGAGCAAATTATATAATACTAAGCAACACTGCTAAGGGTGTCCCATAGTGGGACTCGAACCTCGGCTTAGGGCGTTGCTGGGGGGCAGACAAGAGAGGACTTGCTGGATCTGATTGTGATTATTTAGGGACATTTGATTTATTACTACTGGCTCAGCGCGGACTGGCTCGAGCAAGGGTCGGGGTGGAACAAAATTTAGGTGTTAATAAAAAACATTATATTTATATTTAACATCATAATACCGTAAAACAATGTAACGAAAACACACAAAAAAAAAATTGTTCGCAATTCATCCGACTGGATGATCTTAAGTCTTATAATGTGAGGTTAACATGCAGCCACATGCGATCTTGACAAAATTTTAAAAGAGCTTTCACATTCCAAAATTTTACTTTTAATGAGATATCTGACTCCCTCTATAACTCACTGCAACGCAATGCGCGGTAGGGTTATCTAGGTACCTATTGCACTCCGCGCACACTTTCTCTGGTCCAGCGCGAAAAAAGTGGTTGACAACTTGACTACTATTCCAGGTGGGCCACTCACAAAAGCTCGGCGGGCCGCAGGCTGAGTATGACTGTACTAGACTATCACAGTTCCAGGAACCACAAGTACAGATAGCATCTCACACATTAACGATCTCCAAAGTCATCATTCAAAGTCAGGAAATCCAATCGGAATAACTTCGTAACCGCAGTCAACCGCAATCGCGAAAGTTCAAGTTGATACCCATTAAGATGAGATTTATATAGGCGTATTATGTTCTGCGGCCGTGTGACGCAACTGTGGCGCAACTGTGGCGCTACAAAAAGAAGATGGAATATAAAAAGAAGTTTCCTCCAATACTATGTTATGTAAGGAACCATACGAGGTTGGTGCAGTGGTTAAGTGATCGATTGCCGCGATACGGGTTCGATTCCAGTCCGGAATAAATTTGAATCATCTACAGATATTTGTGGTTTGAGTGTCTGTCCGTGTGAATATTTGTGTTTGTAAACGCACCTACGATACTGGAATAAAAAGTATTGACGAAACTCAGGCTGGACACACAAGCGTTTCTATCGAGCAGGAATCTAACCTGCTACCCGTAGCGTGGTAAGCCGATCGCTTAGCCACTGCTCGATCCCACTGTAAACAACGGACCTCTGAGAGGAGACTGTGAAAAGTCTCCACTACGACCACCAATCACATTGTTTTACCCCATAGCTCGATCGATGTGCATTGTAGCCACGAAATGAATGCCGTTAGCCAAACCTTGAACAGAGGAAGGTCCCGTTCTAATTTAATTATAAATTCCAAGTTTTTTCTAACACATCACCATACAATACACAGTTGTACCACTTAGCATTGTGCCCGATGTCTAGTTACCGTATAATGATACGTATGCGCATACGCAACGTCCTTAGCGCGGAACATTCAATTTTTACCCAATATTGCTTCACTCGGACGCGGGACGTCGCCGGAGAGATTGTCAGACTAGTCATTTCATTCTACATAACTAGCATGGCGCTGCGGGTTTGCTCGGGGTTTTAGTCGTATTTGAAGTCATCGTGCAAGTGTTCAACCAGTAAGGTGTAGCGCAGAAATCAAACTTGGTTTAGTTTGATTTCTGCGCTACACCAAGTTCCGTATATTTTTATGTAATCTTGAGAGACAGTTCTAATTATCCGGAAAACCACTTAGTGGCGCCCGCGCCGGCGATAAATCGAAAGGTGTGGTTGGAATAAATCACCAATGTCTAGTTTATCAGTAGGATGGTGACATGCCCGACATATGTCAACCGTCCCGTCTTTCATGATATATCTCCGGTAGTTATTCGTCAAGATAACTTCGTCCATAATTGCACAGACAAACCCTTCGGTTTCCCCAAAGAGATCACCGAAGCGTAGCCAAGATACGGACGCTATGAAGTCTACATCGGGCCCATGAAGAGCCCGGAAAAAGCGTCCGTGTAGCTCCTTGCCTTGCCATACCTCCTTGCGATCATTGGTAGTTAGTACCACAGGTTTGCGCCAGTTCTCGTTAGCCATCGACAGCGGGGTGAGTCCTTTGTCCACTGCGACCATTATTATTATTATTATAACATTCTTTTTAAGGATGCAACAAACAAATATATAAATAATCTCTTGCCGATGATTACATAACACTTTCCATAAGATCCGCATCACACGGATGAATCAGTCGCAAACTGAATATTTTGGACAAAATGAACTATACATTTGTTTTTGGACAGATGTCGTTTTAATTTGAGAATAACTTTCCAATTGTATTATTTATTACTACTGATGCTGAAGACCTAAAATGGCGGTATGATGAAAGCCTATCTTTAGTTGGTGGATAAAAGAATTAGTAGTTTTTTTTTTTTTATTTATAACATTGCCCCACACTAGGATTTCTCCTGTATCGTGGGTACAGCTTACAAACATACATGTCACATGCACAAACAACCAGACCCGAAACAACTATCTGTAGATCATACAAATATTTGTTCCGTGCGTGGACCGAACCCGCGACACGTAGCGCAGAAAGCTAATCGCTTAGCCACTGCGCCAACCGTGTCGTCAATTTTTTGGTGATTGTCTCTTTGGTGTAGTGGTCGTAAACGCGACTGCTGAGCGTGAGGTTCTGGGTTTGATTCTCGGGTCGGGCACTGTTATTGGGATTTTCTGTATGGAAATTCTTAGTAGTAACATGGAGTCTAGAACTGTGCACACAGCATCACGCCTGTATTACCCGAAGGGTTAGACAGATGTGTACTATTGTGTACCCACATTTTGTCGATGTCGTTATTAATAGGGGGCGAGCCTATTGCCATCTACCGGACACAGTTCCAGACTCCGTGTTGCTACTGAGAATTTCCATACAGAAAAACCCAATATCACTTTGCCCGACCCGAAAATCGAACTCAAAACCTCACGCTCAGCAACCACGCTTCCTCTACACCAATGAACCAGTAAACATACAAACTTTACATAACACAAAATACACATATTGAATTCAAATCAAACATACATAGGCAAGTAGGGTGACATACTTTAATAATATTATTTATATAGCTACCTATTATATATTCATTACATATACATGACAAGACCTTGAAATATATCGAAAATTATTCATAGTAACACTGCCTCAGTGGTCTAGAGCGCGACTGCGTACCGTGAGGTCCTGGGTTCGATTCCCAGGTCGGGCAAAGTGTTATTAGGTTTTTCTGTATGGAAATTCTCAGTAGCATCTCGTTCCAAGACAGTCAGCATCGGCGCTTGCGACCATTAAACCGAAAAGACAGTTATTAAACTTGTTTATAAACATAATATTGCCAAAAAAAACATCACATCAACACCTAAAACACGGAAACCCATAAGACCGGTTAAAATATCCGAATTACGTCATAAAACGTAACTTAGTAAGTCGGTCAGGCGGGCTTTCTCCATGATATAATATGTTACTATGGGTTACTTAACACTTAAGAAGTCGGAACACGTTTGTAAACAGTGTTGATTGGAGGGTTAAGTCAGCATTGTCTATGCCTTAGATAGCTGTGTGACTTGTTAAACATACTATCTTTAGTAGGTTATTTCGTAATCTCGTTGTTTGATGACCTAAACACCATTATTACATTACAAACTTGCGGCAAATAAGGTAGAATAGTAGGGTGTACAATAGTACTCCTCTACGGCGGATCCAGAGGGGGGTCATTGGGGTCATGACCCCCCTCTGGATCCGCCCTTGCGTAGCATCACGCTTATATTCCGCGAAGGGCTAAGCAGAGGAGTACTATTGTACACCCTACTATTCTACCTTATTTGCCGCAACAGTTAGTAATGTAATAATGGTGTCATTGGGGTCATGACCCCCCCCCTGGGCTGGTTCTAGGTCGACCACTGATAATTTTTCTAATCGCATTGATCGTACAGTATTTATTACGACTAGACTTCAAACATGTGACCCCCCCCCTGATTTGAAAGCTGGATCCGCCCTTGATGCTACGTTATGTTATGTAGATGAACAAAATTGTTCACTAAGCAATCAATGTGTACTAGAGGCTATTGGAATATCGGCCGATTTATTCTGAGAAATAGTTATAAATAAAAATAATATAAATTCAGTTCATTACTGTCCCACTGTTGAGCAAGAACCCCTTCTCAAATTGAGAGGGGTTATTCCTTAGTCCACCACGCTGGTCCGGTGCGGATTGGCGGACTAAAACTACCATCAAGAACTTTATGGAGCCCTCTCAGGTGTGCACGTTTCACCACGATATGTTCCTTCACCGTTAACGAAAATGAAAATCAAATTCTGATCCACACATGATAATGAAAAGTCATTTTTTTTATGAGTTGTCTCTCGCAGTTAGCTCAGGGAGCTTTTACTGCTTAACCGGGCAAATGGCGAGACCAGAAGGGCCTCCAGCCGAGCAAATTAAATAATACTAAGCAACACTGCTAAGGGTGTCCCATAGTGGGACTCGAACCTCGGCTTAGGGCGTTGCTGGGGGGCCGACAAGAGAGGACTTGCTGGATCTGATTGTAAATTACGAAAAGTCAGGAGTGTGGGCCGGGTTTGAACTCAAACCCTCCTGTATGGAAGGCCAGCGTTCAACCGCTGCTCTATCTCTGCTTCTAGAGAAATAGTTCGAACGACATTAAACCGTAAGCTATAAATACACCCACATACCTCTTTAATATCCAAAAACAGAGCAAGCATAGATTTAAAACTAAACGTTGGGTTCTTTATAGGGTCATTATGGCGTTTAAAAGTATAATTGTCCCATACATAAATACCATAAAAAGCCCTTTGATCGCGATTAGCGTAGGAGACCATACAGCCATCACATATTTTACTTTCTTTTAAAGCCTCCGTCGTTTATCCCCTAAACGACAAATTATCTTAATTGACTATCATAAAAATTAGCCTACGCTATTTGAAAACTGTTATGTGGCTTCCGATACGCTTTGTGTTAAATTCCTGAGTCAAATCTGTTACTACGTACTGTTATTTTTGGTTTTTAAATGCTCAGAGCACCGCAGGATTTGGTAATTATTTTTTAAATATTGCCCCACACTAGGATTTCTCCTGTGTCGTGGGTACAGTTTACAAACATACATGTCACATACATACACAACCGGACCCGAAACAACTATCTGTAGATCATACAAATATTTACTCCGTGCGGGATTCGAACCCGCAACACCCAGCGCAGAAAGCTAACCACTTAGCCACTGCGCCAACAGAAAAACCACTACCTAAAACTTCCCAACATTGTTACTCAAACTGGTAATTAAAACAAACCTCAAAGTCAATTAATTAGTTTATAAAAAAAGTATTCACTTTCCATTCCAAATGCTCTTACGCATTTAAAATATTCAAGATAACAGTGAGACGTATAAATTGGTCTTTCGTTAACTCATTGTCTTCCACAACAATAGAATCTCTTGCCATTGTCAGAAGACATAGAAAGTGTATATGAAATATGGGCCGGGGTTAGGAATTATTTATATAACATAGCATCATGCCTGTATTCCATGAAGGGTTAGGCAGAGGTGTACTATTACACCTACATTTCGCCGATGCTGTTGGAGTCCCATGTAATAGGGGGCGAGCCTATTGCCATCTACCGGGCACAGTTCCAGACTCCGTGCTGCTACTGAGAATTTCCATACGGAAAAACCCAATACAGTCCTAGATTCAGTTCTAAGTTTGGGTGGTTTTTCTGTTACGAAATTATTAGAAGCAGCCGAAACGAATTTATAACTATCTTACGGTATGTAGGTGTCAGTATCAGCACCCCAAGAAGTTCGCCTATAGGCGTGACCAGTGGCGGCCCAAGGGAAGGTCGTGGGGGTCATGACCCCCCCAAAATCCTACAAAATAGACAATTTACGAAAATTTAAAACAAACTATTAAATTCTTGCTTAAAACCTCTAAACAATGATATCAATAATAGGTTATATTATAGTTCATTTTAAATAACCCCCCCCCCATCATATTACGGTTAATATGACTAACCACCCAAAGCGCCTGGGCGTGACACCGAGATCTTCTAAGAGTTCCCGAAACCCATCATACTCTTTTTTTTTTTTTTTTTTCTTTCTTTTAATTTTTTTAAAAACGTTGCCCCACTCTAGGATTTCTCCTGTATCGTGGGTACAGTTTACAAACATACATGTCACATGCACACACAACCAGACCCGAAACAACTATCTGTAGATCATCCAAATATTTGTTCCGTGCGGGGATCGAACCCGCGACACGTAGCGCAGAAAGCTAATCGCTTAGCCACTGCGCCAACCGTGACGTGACGTATGGTATCGAGACGGACACCATAACATTGGCTTTCTTGCCGGTCTCATCTTCATAGGAACCCCCGACTGGAACGAATTCTCGAATTTTTAAAAGTGCCTGCCTTTGTTGACTATATCTTTGGTTAATTAAAATAAAAAAAACTTTGACTTTAAACCACTGAGGTTAGGTTCTACCCTGTCCGGGATCCACCCCTTCTACCATGGGCTATCCTCTGTCTTGGGGGACAGGATAGCCGATGGTAAGTTCGACGGATAATTGTAAAATATTTGCGTCCCCTAAATAAAAATCAGTGAACGATTTGCGTATTTATTTTCATGGTCATAAAATACAAATTAGCTTATACATGAATACAGGTCTCATATCTATATTTATGAAGATCCTGTACATCACAAGCCTTCTATTATATATGTATCTTCAGATAATCAACCGGAAGTATACCGCCCTTGATTGCAGCGCGCCGGAAGTGACGCTCGACCGCGCACGCGCAGCTTTGTCGTGTGGTACAAGGTACAAGATTATAGAGTAAAAGTTATGGTATAAGAGATAGCGGATTTGACATTATATTATGTGTTTCAGGATGTTTGTTGACATACATACATGCATAACTTCACGCCTGTATTCCCTGAAGGGTCATCCAGAGGTGTAGGTACTATTATACACCCACATTTCGCCGATGCCGTTATTGAGTACCATGTTATAGAGGGCGAGCCTCTTGCCATCTACCGGGCACAGTTACAGACTCCGTGCTGCTACTGAGAACATTCCATACGGAAAAACCCAATAACACTTTACCCGAACCGAGCATCGAACCCAGGACCTCACGCTTAACAGTCGCGCTTGTGACCACTAGACCAAAGAAATCTCGTAAATCAAAAAGATAGTTTGATTACTAGTATAGTATTATAATCTTTTTGGCTCCCAAGGTCAGCAATAATGACAGATCCTGTGAACCTTAAGTAAACCTTAAGCACCAGACAATAAGAGTTATTTATGGATGACGTAATGTGGACCGCGCGGCCCATAGTCCGCTTACGCGGTATCTGTGGTACGATGTACTAAAATTTAATATGCATATTAATATTTCAGTACATTGCATATAAATAATGCGGTGCATCGTCAGGAAGTAGAGGACCCTTGATTATCTTATCTTGCGCAGTCGCCGGAAGCAGCTGCGCTTCGCCGCACGCGCCGCTTTTCAAGTGTGGTATAAGTTATAGTCGCGGGAATGATAAAAGTAAATTCAACATATTACTGTCTCCCTACTGGGCAAGGATCTCTTCTCAGAATGAGAAGAGTTAGGCCTTTTTCCGCCACACACCATCAAGAAATTTATGGAGCCCTCTCAGGTGTGCAGGTTTCCTCACGATATTTTCCTTCACCGTAAACGCAAGTGCTAATCAAATTCTGATCCGCACATGATTCCGAAAAGTCAGAGGTGCAGGCCGGGTTTGAACTCAGACCCTGCTGCATGGAAGGCAAGCGTTCAACCGCTAGGCTATCATGTTAATTTAAGTCGAATTTAAATTTCATTTGCAAAATTTTAACTAAATAAACATAAACACTTAAACGTACAAATGTGAACTGAATAAAAAGCTTGTAAAATTACATTAACTTCTTAAACTAGGGGCCTCATTTAGCTTTGCCGCCCCGGGCCTCTGACTCTCTCTTAATTTGTACCACGTCCAGTCTGCCAGTAATCAGGCGCGGCGGCGCGTTATTTCCGCGATTCCCCCTATCGCCACCTTTCACTGTATTTACTTTGCGATTGACAATTATTATATATACTTCTACGTATATGGATGGATGGACGTGGTGTTGTAAATCATCAGATTTATTTTTTAGTTATACTCGTTTTGTCATCATCATCATCAGCCAGAAGACGTCCACTGCTGAACGAAGGCCTCCCCCAAGGGGGGGTTTGCCATAATCCCCATGCTTGGCAGGCGGCTTGGGGATCGCAGTGGCTCACCGATTAGTGAGAGGACGCTACTGCCCGTCCTCCGGTGTCTAGCCGCAGTTTTAAGACGTACCCCCGGGTACGTCATCTGGGTGATGATGACTCGTTTTGTTTAGGTATTTAAATAAAGGTAAACAATCTTGATGTGACTTTTTACATAAACGCATATTAAACAAATAAACTACTGCTTAAACTAGTGCTTCAATTGATTTAGTAATCGTTATTGTTGTTTTACATTGGTTTTTAGTCGCGTTTTATTTTTAAACTGAATTTTTAAACAAAAAATATTAAAAAGACACAACACAAGATTGTTTACCTTTAGTTAAATACCTAAACAAAACGAATATAGGTAAAAACACCAGTCCTCTTGACATAACGAAATTGATGTAAAAATACAATTTTGACTATTACTGTCCAAGGGGATGCAAGGATAGAGCCACCACGAGTGATGAGCCCTGAGATCGTCTGGCGCACCCTGAACAGGCAGCCTCGATATCATCAATAATATTATATACAAGCTTTTGCTCGCGACTTCGTCCGCGTAACCTACGTGCAATATATAATTTATAGCCTATATCACTCAGGAATAATGTAGCTATCTATCGGTGAAAGAATTTTTAGAATCGGATCATTAGTTCTGGAGATTACCCCCTACATACAAACTAAAAATTTTATCTCTTTATAATATTAATATAGTAGTATAGGTTAGGTTTATTTGAAATAAAAACAATTCTATTTAATAATGATTGCTGACACGGTTGGCGCAGTGGTTGAGAGATCGACTGCTGCGCTACGCGTCGCGGGTTCGATTTCCGCACGGAACAAATATTTGTATGATCTACAGATAGTTGTTTCGCGCCGTCAAACTACACACACACCAACAAGAACTTTATGGAGACCTCTCAGCTGTGTTACCTCACTATGTTTTCCTTCTCCGTTTATGTGTTATGTCCATACAAAATTATGTGTGTTAAATACATATTAGTCACTGATATTTCAAAACAATTAGTCTCCGATTGACCGACTTTCGTTCTTGATGACGTCACACTATCTCAATTGGTACCAAACGTGGTGATTATAGAAATGTCATTGTTACACTCTAGGTCCGGCAGCCTAATTACCGATGTAGCGACAGGCGTAGATCGCGCGATAACTTCTGTCAAAGGTAATTTTTGTGACATATCACGTATTGGCTGACAGTGAGATTGCTCTCGCGTGGCTATCGCGTTGCTGTCGCTTTTTTACGTAATGAAGGTGCGGGATTGCAATATGTTTTCTTGTCAATCATTAGGCTCGGATTACATGCGTCCGTTTTCCTCTCGTTTTCCGGGACTATGAACAGATTTTTGTCCGGGTGTTTAGACTTGTAGTCACTTCCAATATTTCGCTGATAACGGAAACAAGGCCTTTTTTTACAGATTCCGTGAGATTATGGCGTGATATGATATATAATTATATATGACGGCACGGTTGGCGCAGTGTGTTGAGAGATCGACTGCTGCGCTAGGTGTCGCGGGTTCGATTCTCGCACGGAACAAATATTTGTATGATCTACAGATAGTTGTTTCGGGTCTGGTTGTGTGTGCATGTGACATGTATGTTTGTAAACTGTACCCACGACACAGGAGAAATACTGGGGTGGGGTTAGGTTAGGTTAGGTTAGTACAATGTTTTAAAAAAAAAAGATTATGATATCGATATAATTATTCTGCTGTGCTCTGAGCTACATAATTTATTATTGTAAATTTAATAAGCAAAATGTAAGTCCTACAATATCGCATTGGGTATATCCTGTAAAGACTTGTACCTATAGAAAATAAATAAATAAATAAAAATTACGTACATATGCTTTGTAGTCCGGCCATTGAACAGAACGTCCGATATTGCAATAAATTCTCTTGACCACTTATACAGTGTGTGTTCTGTCTTGCGCAATTTGTGGTAATCATAATTCTTGGAAGCTTACACGGAAAATACGTCTTGCTTCAGTTTGAATATTTATACCATTATGATAATTTAATTTTTCATTATATTAAAAGCTTTAATTATAATTATATTTAAGTTGAAAGCACGGCTCGGGTTAAACCCAGTTTTCGTAAAGGGCTGCTCGTGCGCACATTAGCAAGCAGACAGCGAATTTCCTCGTCGTCGATACCTAAGTTACATAACATAGCATCACGCCTGTTTTCCCCAAAGGGTTAGGCAGATGTGCACTATTGTACACCTACATTTCGCCAATGCATAACTTAGCATCGATAATGTTATACACTGAAAAAAAAAATATTATGGCTGCCATAAAGTTTTTGTTAGCTTTTATCAAGTAAAATGTTCATATATGGGAACATAAAGCTACTTGTTTGCTAGCAATAAAGCTAACTTTATCACTGATTTAAACAAATATCATACTAAAAATAAATAAGTTCTTAATCGTGTTCATCAGTGAAGTTGTTTAAATAAACCATACCATCTGACTTGATAATTGAAATGACTGTTTCAAACAAGTTAGTTATTAGGAAAAATAATGTGTTATTATTAATATTTTGATCATGTTGACTTTATCGCCAAACTCTGTGGTGCTACTGAGAATTTCTATACACTTTACTCGACCTGGGAATCGAACCCGGGTCCTCACGCTCAGCAGTCGCGCTTACGACCACTAGACCAACGAATCAGAGTCGAACTGATGATCCTGACACTTAATATCTCTGACTGAAAATAATGCGCGTGAAATAATTGAATAGTTCCACTGATGTAATACAACCTCCACGCGAGCAAAGCCGCAGACAACAACTAGTCAAATTTTATTTATGTTCTTTGCTTACTGCCAAAAAGCAATAAGTGCATTTTGACTCTTAATGCACTTGTTACTTTTTAGCCGTAAACAAACCGCCAAATTGTCCATCTTATCGTTGCGAATAGTTACAAAATACACAAAAATATGCATGCAATATCACGTTTGGGCATTATTTTACATTAGAATTCTAATGTAAGATAATGCCCATGTGGAAAGTTTAGCCAGTCATGTCAATGGTAAAACCTATGAAAAGACAACATAAAAAAACTGTTTGTAAAAATTTTAAAGGCATTCATTTATTAATAAAAAATGACATTTGACATGTAAAGATATCTAATAATAATTTATGAACCTATTTCTATATATTTTAGATAAATGAATGACAACAATGAAAAGTAAATGCTGTAGGCAAAAAAAAAGAAACTTAGTCTATTGACGTAATGATTTTAGTCGATTATCGAATGGATCTTTCAGTCGATTAGGCGATATTTATTTGATGATGATGATAAATCGATTAAATGTTTTTACTCGACTGGCGAAAAAATAAAGCTATTTAACATTAGATAACTTTTTTATTTTAGGTAATGAACACTCATACTAATATTTTGAGAACAAGAATAGTTTTTTTTTTTTTTTTAAACTTTATCCGGTTCGATTTGGTCATCATCATCAGCCAAAAGACGTTCACTGCTGAACGAAGGCCTCCCCCAAGGGGGGGTTTGCCATAATCCCCATGCTTGGCAGGCGGCTTGGGGATCGCAGTGGCTCACCGATTAGTGAGAGAACGCTGCTGCCCGTCCTCCGGTGTCTGGCCGCAGTTTTAAGACGTACCCGGGTCAACAAACGTTTACAAACATACAACCCACGAATTACGTACGTGGCCGTCAGGTAGGTGTTTTTAAAAGGCAATTTTAAAAACTCCTGAGACTGATGGCGCAGTTGGCGCAGTGGTTGAGAGATTGGCTGTTGCGCTACATGTCGTGGGTTCGATTCCCGCACGGAACAAATATATGTAGGTATGATCTACAAACGTTTCCCCACACTAGGATTTCTCCTGTATCGTGGGTACAGTTTAAAAACATACATGTCACATGCACACACAACCAGACCCGAAACAACTATCTGTAGATCATACAAATATTTGTTCCGTGCGGGGATCGAACCCGCGATACGCGATACGCGATAGTTTCTGCCTAACGAGACATAAGAGACAGTTTACACAAAAACTATAATACATCATGATCTAAAAACTTGAATAAATCTTTAACGAGCGATATACAGCAAAATTAAATTAACCGAGATGATAATCATACATCATACATCCTTTATTTCTTAACACTGACCAAATGGAAATACCTATTTCGTAGAGCAATCGCAACCATGGATTTATTATGAAATATCTCTGTTTATACGCATTTGAAATATTGCTTTCGAAGTTTTGTAATGTCGTGAATCAGTGAGAATAGGTCTGTGATGATTCATCATCAAATGGAACCGCCCTTGCCGTTTTTAAAATAAATTCAAGCTAATTTTTTTTCGAATACACCATTTACGTCTTTCCATAGAGAATAGCTCAACTCTCAAGAAAGCAAGAAACTCCTTATAAATACATAAAAACCATATGTGCACTCGAAATACACAAAACAAAGTAATAAAATAAAATGTAGATTATTAATTCTCTATGATTACGCTTTTTAAAAATCGAATATGTTCCATATTCAAAATTGTAAAAATTATGTAGGTTCTTACTGGCATTTGAAAGAGAGCCAGTGCCATGACAGATATTTAAATTTAAATTAAGAATCGAACAGTTTATTTCAAAATGTACTTGCATGCCCCCTTTTGTAGTATAGTGAGTCATATTGTATCGTGAACAAGGGGGAGGTACGCGTATGTTTTGGCAGCGTTCTTGCATAAAGAGATTTTTGAAAGTGAGTGTATAATTGTAATGATGTGGTTTTGTCGAGTGCGCCATGTCTTCCATAGCGAAGAAACAAGAGAAAATCGTAAGTCTCAAATCTGTATCTGTACATTCTTAAAATCTCACACATTAATTATGACATTGAAGGAACTATACTTGAAATTAGAAATGTTTTTTTTTTTAGTTCTCGATCGAATGTGTAAACCTTCAACCCATAGGTCCTTTGATCGTTGTACATTAAAGAGTATTCTATTGAATACTACGCCAGGGTGATGGTCTAAGGCCTAACTCCTTTGTAAGAAAATGCCCATGCCCAACAGTGGGACAGTAATAAACTAAATTATTAATGTTACAGACTGTTAAAGTGTAAAGTGGTCACGTCAGACCATATAATTTGTTCATGCACCATTAAAATAGAACATTACGGCACTATTTGTGCTTAATGACGCATTTAAAGTGTACAACCCGTCAAATAACATTTAAATAGACTTTTACCAAAAACACGTAGCCATTTAGGACGTAATTTTATTTATAACTAGCATCCGCTCGCGGCTTCGCCCACGTGGTTTACGAACCCGTACATTTTTCCGGGATAATAAGTAGCCTACGTGCTATTCCAGATTAATCTATCTCTGTGCCAAATTTCATCCAGATCCATTCAGCCGTTCTGGCGTGAAAGAGTAACAAACATCCATCCATCCATCCAACCATCCTCACAAACTTTCACATTTATAATATTAGTAGTAGGATAGTAGGATGCGTTTTGTTCGTACTTTCGGAGGTCACGGTGACCAGAATAAAATGAAAAACGTGTTCAAATGACCGCGCATGCGTATTAAGCTACTGTGTGAAGAGGAATGGTCAAATATCGTATACAAAGAACAAAGGGTCATTTTGGTGTTCTTTTTTTAAATTGCTGCGTACTCATGAGTACCACTATAGTGGAGAAAAGAACATCCCTTCAAACCAAAGTTAGTAACGGAGCCTGGTGGATGGCTACAGGCTCTCTATTACATGGGACTTAATATCGGCGAAATGTGGAGGTATATGTTCCTGACCCTTTGGGAAAATACTGGCGTAAATAGTGACTTCTTTATATATCAAAACTCGACTTAGTCTCAATCAAAACAAATACCCGTGTTAAGAAAACAAAACCCGCCTTCCAAAAAACGTACATCCTACCATACAAGTATAGTAAATAGCACAAAAATAATAACAGTACGACATCCGCTTGTGTGTGCGGCTGTATGCGCCGGCGCCGAAGAGAAAGTGCACTTGCGTAAGAATCAGCTGTGCGGTACACTCGCGATGTTAAGTGATGGGTCGTTTACAAGCCTTTGCACACGACGACTTTTTCGACAACAGCGCTTCATGCAGCTCAATTTCAAGGTAATTAGAAGGATAAAAAAAAATCTGGCAAAATCGATGGCAAACGTTCCAGAGGTCGAAGCCCCACTCGATGTTCCGATCAGATCCGGATTTCTCTGGATACGGAGCGAATCTCCACGTCGCCAAAGATAGGAATAGGTAGCGCAACGTTGTCAGACACAAAATGATTCCGTGGGGGAACCACGACCCTCAGTAATGAGGAGCACGACGCGAGGAGGAGGCGAAGCATGAAAAGCCAGCGTAACGATTACGTCACGTGTTTACGTAGGATTAAATAATAAACAAATATAAAAAAATCAGCTCATTACCGTCCCCAGTGGCATGCGGTTCATAAAGACAAAGAGACGCTGCCTACCCTACATAATTCAGATATATATATGTTATCTTCTTTTATTTTCTGATATCTTATATTTTATCTATGATTAATTACTATCAATAAACAAAATATCTTTTCAAATCAATTTACAAATTCGATTTACAACATCGAACGCGTTCGGCGTTCCGATTGATCTGTTTCGTGCTCTCCACCAATCGGAGCGCCGAACGCGTTCAATGTAGTAAATCGAATTTGTCAAAAGAAACTTACACTAGGGGTACAGTCGACTGTTGCGCGTAAACGGCGCGTCGATTTCGCGTGTACATGTCGTCATGTGTAAAGGGTCCTTTTTTGTGTAAAATAGTTTTATTTTTTTGCCTTTTTGTGTTTTAAATTATGATGTAATAAAACATCAGCTTTTTCAATCGAGGTTTCGAACTAGCGTGCTATATAAAATTCTTTTAAAGACCAATATTTTCAAGGTCACAAACGTCATTATAGCATCGAGGTGACCTACTAGAAGGAAATAGCGAAAAATGTCTGTCTAGGAAAAATATTCGACCTAGGCCCAGGCACATCATAATGACTTTAGAGTCCTAAATTATGACCATAGAGTTTGTAATGTTTTATTTACTTTTCAAATTATTTTAAACAGTTGTCAAAATCAACTTCCCGATTAAATATTACATATTTGTTTTTTTTTTTTTTCTTGGCTGTCTACTGATCGATTATCTATGGACTCTTGAATCTTTGCCATTAAAAAAACATTCGGCGCTTTACTGATAGACATACCACGTGGTGTTGTTGTGGAGATGAATTGATTAAAAGCTCTTAACATGATTATAATATTAATGGATGGTTCGGTACAATCGGCATCGAAAGTTAAAGCTTTTTTTTTTGTGTTTTGTTTTCTTTTTTAATACTTTTCTTACCGTTATTTTTGTATAAAAAAGTGTATTAGTATAAGGAAAGTTCCCTTTAGAGTCTGTATAGCTATAAAAAATAATATTTTATAACATATAATAATTATAGAATAATATACAGTCCATAAAAATAAAAAAAGCACTTACCTGTCATGCGCTAGAGCAGAAAAAAGATACGTATATTTTATACATTAGTGTGTTAGTAAATATTAATAATATATATACAATATCAGTATATAGTGAGAAAGCAAGACATAGTTAGAATGAGAGGCGGGATGAAGAAAACAAGAAATATATAATAGAAAAAAAAGTATCACATATGTACAATAAATTTTCAATACCTGATGACGTCACCGGATCCGGAAGTGAACGAAAATGGCTAATTCTAGCTATGTCTTGCCGAACGACCACATCTGAGCTCTGTTAGTACGTTTAATCCACGATAGTTGGCGCTGTTCTGATGTTAATCACACCGAAGCGTAATATAAATAAACATAAAAAATCTGTTTCTAGATAGCTTCTTGAAATAGCTTGAAAATAATAATTGCAAATTATCTTATAAAATCCAAACATACTTAAGATTCGTCAATAACTCAGCTCAAAAAAAAATACAAAAAAGAAATACTACTTTGAACAAAAACTAAAAAAAAAAATACTTACGTGAATTTTTTAACTATTTTTTTATCATGCACTAAATAACAAAGCGAACTACAAAAAACAAAAACAGACATGCTACTCCAAACACAAGGCAGAAAATGCACAAAAAATACTCAAGAAAAAAACAAAAAAAAAAACATTCTTGTAAGTAAACGTGCTACAAAAAGCGTGCAAAAGTTATCTAGAAACACTCTAAATTCTCGAAATTACGCTTTGGCGAGCCACCAGATTCACTTACTTTCATCATTGACCACTGGTCCATAGCTCAAGCTTTCGCCTTCAAGGCTATTCGAGTCTTGTACGCCCAAGATTCCAGCTTTAGCTACTCTGTGACAGCATCCTTTTAGCAAACTTCCACAAGAACCGTCCAAAAGGCCTCCAACCATCCAACAGTAGAAAAAAAATTCGCATGTCCCTCCTTGTGGACACCGTTTTCCATCTTGCCTGTCATTGGATTCTACAGCCTTTTCTGTGGTCACAATATTTGGACTATTCAGTAGAGTATTTTGAGGGGTTAGCAAAACTCTCCCTTTTCGTTTCGGCAATCTCGAAGGCAAACTGTCAAGTATTTCATTGATTTTCAGCATCTGTTCGTCAGATATCGGCCTGAACTTCGGCAGATCTGCCAACCGGTTCGTGACATTTGGAAAGTCATATACATCAATTCTTTTCATGGATGTTTGCAAATCTGTCTGTATAAACATGGGTTTTTCTAAGCTGTGCTTTTTTCTTTTTATTTTATAATCTGTGGTTTCGTATTGAGCTCGATGTGGTGCGTTGGCATCTGTTTGAATTAAAAAATATAAAGGTTATTTCGGATTCGGTGAATGGAGAAGCTGGATGAATGATTTGCATTGATTGAATGGGTATTGAGTAGGTTTTGTAAGCTGAATATAGGAGATAAAAAAATCTAAATATTGTAGTTTCAAAGTTAATAAAGAAGATAAGATTCTGAAAAATCGCCGTTCAATCCGTCAAAAATGTTTTGTATATTATGAGATAACAATATAAAAATTACCATAACATGTAAATTTTAAAATAAAAAATTGTGAGTTTTTTATGAGACAGACTGTTTTTCTGTCGGTATTTAGGCACAAAAATTTGGAAAAATTTATAAAATATCAACCTGGCATTCATATTATCCGATATAGTATCGGATATCGGACATACATTGCCGATACCGATATCATATTGGACAATGTGCTTTTACACTATACTATTCAAATAAATAAAAATAAATATATATATAAACAGCCTATTTCGACGTAATTAATACAGACAATGTGTGTCAATGATTCCACAGAAATAAAATATGGTTAAATAGCAAAAACACTTTCACATAATATTTAATATTGCTCAATCATGCCACACTGTATAAAGAAATAGCAAAAAATATGTATATGCACAACTCAAAAAAATGTTTTATATACAAAATTTATACTAATTTGTTATAAGTCGCTAGGCTTATAAAATATGCTGAATTTTAAATACAAATTAGTAATGTTGGCATTTTCTACGCATTAAATTGTTTATGAATAAACATTTGTTAATTATGTTTTTTTAATAATTATATAGACCACGTGTTCGAGTAGATACTTTTACTTAAAGTATCTTAGTAGTATAATGCACGTCTCGATTTTAGAGCCTTGCTAAACGCTTGGTAGACAGTACACATACCAGAGGGCTGGCCAGTTCTTTGGTCAAAGAATTAGCCATTCAACGTGGTAATGCTGCCAGCCTTCTGGGCACGCTACCAGGTGACAGCGATGTGGAGGAGTACTTTGACGCCTAAGTATTCGTTTAGGATATATTTTCATTTTTGTTTTTTATAAGGTTTAAATAAACATTAGTATAAGTAGTTAGTAAAATTTATATAGTAGTAGTGTTTCATTTATTTAAGAAAAAGTGTTGGTCTGTCGCGTAACGCGGTTATCCATTCTAGCAATGAATTCATAGACGAAATTAAGAGCGTTTAGTTTAATTATTATTTAGTAAAATTCGGCGTCAGATATATACATATATAAAAAAATAGAAATGCCGTTTTACTTATTAAACAAAATATCATAATGTTTACTTTGTATATTTTATTTGGCATGAAATATGGATACAGAGATAAGTTTTATTATGACATTAGTGACATTCGAAAATTAAAAATGGTAGTAACACACTTATTACCTACACCAATTAGGTTCTATTTCCAATATTTATGATACTTTCGTCGTCTAATTCAATTTTACCACCCTGTATATTGTTTCAATGAAATAGAAATATTGTATACTATACTCGGTTTGTTTAGGTACTTAATTAAAGGTAAACAATCTTAATGTGTCTTTTTAATATTTTTTGTTTAAAAACTCAGTTTAAAAATAAAAGGCGACTAAAAACCAATGTAAAACAACAATAACGATTACCAAATCAATTGAACCACTATTTTAAGCAGTAGTTTATTTGTTTAATATGTGTTTGTGTAAAAAGTCACATCAAGATTGTTTACCTTTATTTAAGTACCTAAACAAACCGAGTATAGCTTCATGCATGGAAGGCAAGCGTTCAACCGGCAGGCTACCTTCTGCTTCCCTAACGATAATACTTATCAAAAGACGAAAAATCCGAACTGGTTTACCGTACGATTTACACCAATGTCGAAACCGTCAAATTATGAAGACAATAACACTGTTGAAAGCGTCCAAAGTCTTTGGCTTTCGTTTCGACGTGTATGGCCGTAATGGGGGAAACGTGTCATGACGTAACTTAGTGTTGTTTGCTCTGAGCAACTGAGGTGAGTGTGCCAAATACTGTCCTAGTCATTATATGTGAAACGAAGATACATTACATGATTTTGATGACTGGTTTTTTGGTCTTGTGGTCGGTGGGATGGCTGATAAGCGCGACGTCTTAGATTTGATTCTCAGGTTGAGCAATGTCTTTCTGAAATTTCTCAGCAGCAGCGTAGGGTTTGGAAATGTGCCCTGTGGACGGCAATAGGACCCCTATAACATTGAACTTTGTATATAGAATAAACCTTTACTTAACCTCCTTTTATCATCCCGATTGGCTTTTTGCGCTACGTGTTGCGGATTCGGTTTCTGTGCATAACAAATATTTATATGACCTACAGATAGTTGTTCCTATTTGTAGAGTGTACCCACGATACAAGAAAAATCTGTGTGTAGACCTGACCTTTTAAGAGCATCGTTTGGCTGCCGGCTTCTGACTAAATTTCCTTGAAATACGCGCATAATAGGTGTTTGGGCGTTAACGTGTCTTACATCGAAATCTTAACGAATTAATTTGATTTTGGTCTCTATCATTTTGTCAGATTATAAACTAGGTCGAAACGTATTGTTATTTTTTCAAACTTTTGATTAATTTAATAATTATCACTAGATATTAGATAGCATTTTGAGGGTTAATTATTTCTCAATCTATAAATAATATCAAAAAAAAACGTGACGACCTAATTTTTACTTGTGTCTATAACATATAAAAAATCAGCAAAATCAGCTCAAAATTAAACGTTAACGCATTTTGTATAAAAACTTTTAGCTAAACTATAGGCTTGTAGCGACTACTACTCGCAACATGGCAAAAAGTAAAGCGCCATCTATCGGAGTGAAGCTACAACAACAAAACCTGAATCGCACTATGAAAGTTGACAACGATTCTAACACATATACGAATGTCCGACATCGATCGTTAGGCTTCAGCCGGCCAGGCTAACCACCTTGCCTGGTCGGAGGATCCTCCTTTTTCAATGGAGGAACACCATACCTCGTTCCTCCATAGTCTTAATGCCCGCGACAGATTCGAACCTAGGACTTCTCGTAAACTCTGTGCCACTAACCCACCACTGCTCGTTAATAATAATCATTATGTATCCATCCACACTTCAAGGCTATATACACACTGCGTACTAATTATTTTACCTACCTTAAACAGTCGTTACGTGTGCCCTCTTCTTTATACGGAAGTATTATAACATCGCGCGTGCGTGGACTGCCGATATTACGACCCATTTCCTATGTTGAGTCATATGGATTGCACTGAAGTGGGTGGAGCATTGTATTTGGGTGAATTGGATTATTTTTGGTTGTTCGAAGAGCTACCATATGAGGGTAGTTTGCTGTTTAACAGAATGTCAGAATATAGCATCAAGCCAGTATTCTCCGAAGGGTTAAGCAGAGAGGTATTATTTTCTTTCATTCTTTTTTTTTAATACGTTGCCTCACTCTAGGATTTCTCCTGTATCGTGGGTACAGTTTACAAACATACATGTCACATGCATACACAACCAGATCCGAAACAACTATCTGTAGATCATACAAATACTTTTCCGTGCGGAGATCGAACCCGTGACACGTGGCGCAGAAAGCTAATTGCTTAACCACTGCAGCAACCGTGTCGTCCAAATATTCTTATTATTATTATGTCAAATAAGGATTTTTGACATAATAATAATATTTCTTTATTGATATTATTATGTCAAAAGTCCATATTGAAGAAGCGATTAATGCCATCAAAATTCTAAACAGGTTGCTACTGAGAAATTTAAATAATATAACATCACGCCCCTATCCCGAATGGTTAGGCAGAGGGGTATTATTGTGCACCCACATGTCACCCATGCTGTTATAGTCCCATGTAATAGGAGGCGAGCCTATTGCCATCAACCGCCACAGTTCTAAACTCCGTGCTTCTACTGAGGATTCCTATAAAAGATAATCCCTATAACACTTTACTTTTACCCGAGAATCCAACCCGGGACCTCTAGCTCAACAGTCGCGGTTGCGCCCACTAGATCAATGAGACAGTTGTGGGAATTTTGTAACAAAAAAACCCGAAAAACCTTTCCCGAGTCAGGGATAGAAGTCAGGACCTCACACTCAGAAGCTGCGCTTGCGAGCACTATTTATTCTAAAAGAACACAGCTCCCCCTCCAAGAATCGACTCTCTACCCATATCGATAAACCCTTGATTTATATACATATTTATATCGATCAGTAAAGACATCTTTATCGTGGTTGCGCAAGAGTACCGCTTTAGTCTGACCGTAAAAGGAGCGTATGATCTGCAGAAAAAATCGAGTGAGGTTGAAGTTTTTTTTTTTTACTTAAGCCTCATTCATCATCCTTTTCTCCAAAAAATAAGAGCTGTACTTTTGCACACCCGTATTTAGGCCCTTACTTATGCCACGTAATAGGCGAGCCCATTGCCATGTATCTGACAATTTGGAACGTACTCCGTCCTGCTAATGAGAATTTCCTCACCTATATAAAAATTCAGGCAGAGCAAGCAAATTTAGACAGATTTTTTCAAATGATTTTATAATGAAAATAAAATTGTGTAAGACCTATCATAAACAACAAAACAAAAAACATTTCTTTTTTTTTCACTTTATGATCGAACAACCCAATACACGCTACGATAATAAGCAGACATCTTATTTATTAAACTTTACTTTACTCATATTATTAAAATTAATGTTTAAATAAATAATGAATTCTCCATTTATCTCTTTAAAAAAGTTACTCGAAATAAAATTAATTTAAAATACGCAAGTACTTTGTCTGCTGACCTTTCACGGTATCACTTTCACAAATCCCTGTGCGTTACGCGAGACGTAATATTATTAAACATTTTTGGTTTGTTTACCTTTAAATTAAAATCATAGTCTAGTAGGTCGATATCTCTCAAAAAGAAGATGAAAAAAGAATTTATAGAAAATAATCAATATTCATAATAAATAATAAGTTTATTACTTAAATTTGATTACATCAAAAAGGATGACTGAAGTAAAAAAAAAATTAAACACGTATTTTATCTGCTGACCATAGACAGTATCGCTTTCACAAATCCCTGTGCGTTACGCGACGCGTAATGTTATTCAACGACTGTTATTTGTTTTTTTACGCTATTGTGGGCCTATTATATAGTTCAGTGGATGGAGAGCTTTATGTTGAGAATTTGGATTTGGAATATTTGAAAAATTATCGTTATTGATGCATAATAATATTTTTAACTCTTTTACCATAGACATCGAAATAAATAGGTAGGTACTACTATGCGCATGTTTTATGACATAAAATAGCATTACGACTGTATTCCTCAAAGGGTTAAGCAGAGATGTTTGAATATGTATGTATACACCCACATTTCACCGATGCCGTTATTGAGTATATTGTCCTGATGTACCTGCCGGGCACGATTCCAAGCTCCGGGTACTTTAAAAGCCGGGAAGCGAACCTGGACCTTATGCTCAACAGGCGCGCTTGTAACTTCAAAATCAGTAAAGGTAATTTTAGAATCATAAATTATTTCATAATAGCTGCAGCATATAGAGCCCTGCCTACCCCAGGAAACAAACACTTAATCTTTGTCATTTCCTCCAAGCTCAATGTTTGGAAAACCCTAAGCAAGAAACGTGCACCAAGTCAATGACATAGAAATGCGGGAAAGAGACATATACTGTGTAACCATACGTATAAAAGAGACAAATATATTTTTGTATGTGCCGTCACAAGCTGGCGAGCACGGCAGTGAAATCTTTTTATTAAGGCGATGACCTATTTTATTTAGATTTTTAATTAGTGCGTAATTATAATGTTCAGAAATAAATATTAATTGTTTTGTGACTTCACTTGACATTTCCGTCTGTTGAGTAATCGTTTAATTGAAATATGGCGTAAGTGAAAATGTAAACTCATGACAAACACCATTAGAAAACATAAATATAATATACTAAGATTCTTAAAAATAAACTAAAAATATGACACTACTATTCATATTTTTTTTTAATAAACTACCAGTATCGATAAATATAATTTAGTGATGCAAATAAATAAATTATTATGCTAAGGGCTAAATTTTCAATAGCTGGATAAACCTTTGATAAATTATCCCTTTATCAAAGTCCATACAAAAATGCACCAAACCACTGGGGTAAACTAAAGCCCAACCCTTTTTATTCTGAGATGCCTGCCCAGCAGTGGGACGGAGACGGTTCATGCAATGCCACGTGCTACGATCGTTACACACTCTCTTTTGCTTCATCTACATTCATGCATCGTATTTCATAAATGCACGCCGGTTGTGAGTACTGCACGCTTGACCTTTTTGAAGGACATCCACAAATGAGGTCCGTATAAGTCCGTCTCGACATTGTTACTTACATTCGCGCTATCAATCCATTTTGCTAATTATTACATAACTAGTTCAAAATTGCTTTATATAAGCGTCGACGTGACTAAACATTCACTTCAACATGAAAAAATCTTATCGATTTGATTTCAGTGATTTCTCAAAGGAATATCGCCAAAGCTAATCGATATCATTTCGCGTAAAAAACGTGAAAAACTAAAGAACGGGCATTTTATTTAAAACTGGCTTTATTTTCAGTTGTGAAAGAAAAGTTCGAAGTACAAATATTTAAAAAAAATTGAAGAGTTAAGTAACATGAAAAAAACGAATATAAAATAAATTAACCAATCGTCAAAACGGTCCAATAACCTCAATCAAATCTTTATTTCAACATAAACTGTCAATTCACTATTTACACGCATAGATATTCTTTTTTAAAAAACTAATTCACATAATATTACCGCGCAACCTTTGCCTTAACTAGCAGCATGCACGCATTGACCAATAAAAACCGTTACAAATGCACTCACACGCACACACACATAACAGTACTACTAATAAATAATCTTACTAAATCCGATTATGCAATATTATGGAACCAGGAAATAGAATTTTATATCGTTTTACTTATAAAAGGGACTGGGATGTATAACGAGAGCAAGGGCGGATCCAGCTTTCAAGTCAGGGGGGGGTCACATGTTTGAAGTCTAGTCGGGACAGGCTCCTATTCGATTACAATAATAAATACTGTACGATCAATGCGATTAGAAAAATTATCAGTGGTTCGACCTAGAACCAGCCCAGGGGGGAGGTTATGAGCCCAGTGACCCCCCCTGGATCCGCCCTTGAAGAAGAGGGCCCTGATTTTTATGAGAAAGCTAAATTCTTTCTACTTGCTAGACTAAGCAATACTTATATTTTTTTGTTGACTACTCATTGGTCTAATGGTCGCAAGCGCAACTGCTAAGCATGGGTTCGATTCCCGAGTCGGGCAGTGTTATTGGGTATTTTTGTATGGCAATTCTCAGTAGCAGCACGGAGTCTGGAACTGTGCCCGGTGGATGGCAATAGGCTCGTCCTAATTGCTCGTCCTATTACATGGTACTTAATAATTGCCTCGACGAAATGTGGGTTTACAATGGTATACCTCTGCCTAACCCTTCGGGGAATTGAGGCGTGATGTTATGTTATTTTTGTATAGATAACATATATCTAGATCTCACCCTGCCTAGCGTTTTTTAACTACATCAGCGTTTTATACATACATTGTCTTTCGATTGCGACTGATAACAATATTTTCGACCCGGGTACGTCTTAAAACTGCGGCCAGACACCGGAGGATGGGCAGCAGCGTCCTCACACTAATCGGTGAGCCACTGCGATCCCCAAGCCGCCTGCCAAGGGACGACACGGTCGGCTCAGTGGCTAAGCGATTAGCTTTCTGCGCTAATTGTCGCAGGTTCGATCCCCGCACGGAACAAATATTTGTATGATCTACAGATAATTGTTTCGGGTCTGGATGTTTGTGTATGTGAATATATGTGTTTGTAAACGCACCCACGATCTCAACCCATCTCATTCTGAGAATAGGCCCTTGCTCAACAGTGGGACAATAATGGACTGCATTTATTTTTATTAATTATAGAAGCTCTAAATGAGATTTTTTAATTACAGTTCAGTCTCACCTTTCGTCAGCCCAACTCTAAAAGCTACACGTGAGAAAAGGCTAGACAATAATGACGAAAGCTACAACAATGATCAAAATAATGCAGCCTAGAATGTTAATGATGATGACGCTTGAAGCTAGATAAAGGCTGGTACGATAATGATTATAAATGCTGGTGATAATTATGGAGTAAAATGTACTACATACCATTAGGAATATAACAGCTAAGGCAATTATACAGTATTAGCTCCCACCCGCGGCTTCGCCCGCATGTATTACGAACCCGTGCATTTTTACGGGTCACACGTAGCGCCCTAAAGCAATTGTAACCGTCGGAAGTTTTTTCTTTCTCTCGGGAATAGTACTTTTTTCTGGATGAAAGGTACCCTATGTTCTTTTCTGTACCCCTGACAATGTATATGCAAAACTTCATGATGATCGGTTCAGTGGTTTAGGCGTGAAAAGGTAACAAACAAACTTACTTTCGCATTTATAATATTAGTTAGGATGAATTAACCAGTGAAAGCCAAGCGGTTGAACGGTCGCTTTTCATGCAGGAGGGCTTGTGTCTGAACCCGGTTTGAATCGTATTCATTTTTAGCAAGTACCATTAAGCTAGAATTGTATGAAAACGGTTTGAACGCATTTTCGAGATCGAAGCAAATTGAGTACTTAGTCCCAAAACATTAATAGACTGACTACTTCACCGTAGAATTGGTACATCCACAAACTTTGCCTTTGAAAAAGCAGTGACTGCCTACCGGTTGAATTCTTGCCTTCCATGCAGGAGGGTCTGAGTTCAAACCTGGCCCGCACCTCTAACTTTTCGGAATCATGTGCGAATCATAATATAATTATCACTTGCGTTTACGGTGAAGGAAAACATCGTGAGGAAATCTGCACACCTGAGATAGTTCTATAAAGTTTTGATGTGTGTAGTCCGCCAACCCGCACCTGGCTAGCGTAGTGAAGAGTCTCTTCTCAAAATGACAGTTGTTGCCAAGCAGTGGGACTTTAGTGGGTGGAATTTATTTAAAAGAACCAGAGAATAGGATGCGACCCTTTTACCATCTACAGGGCACAATTCCAAACACCAAGCTCTCAGAAAATTACTGAAAATCCAAATAACATTTTTCTCAACCTGGAAATGCAGACTGTGGACGAATTTTACGATGCCCTATGATTTCTTCCCCTACCCGTTTTTAACAGTTTGTACTTTTATTTATATATTTTTAGCTTGTATATAATATTTAATAAGTCTGCATTTCCTCTTAATATATTAATAAATATATAATAAAATATTTTCAATAGTCCGCCAACCCGCACCGGACCAGCGTGGTGGACTATGGCCTAACCCTTCTCATTCCGAGAAGAGACCCTTGCCCAGCAGTGGGACAGTAATGGGTTGAATTAATTTATTTTATTTATGCTCACACAGCTGCGCATGCGATCCAAACCAATGAAGCAGTTGCTATTTTATAACTACGTAAATACTTCCCGCTAGAGAGCTTAGGTCAGCAGCAGCCATATAAGATCAATTTAAGATTATTGATGTAATAACATGATCTCGGAGAACCCATCACTTCCTGGTGATGGCGTAAGAGCAGCTAATCGGTGGCATGGGTATCATTCAGCGGTGTAATACAGTGCAATAAATTTTACTGCAATCAGCCAGGAAAGGCAAATGAAATATCTCACAACCGTCCTTTCTAATTTGTTGCTGTGTGTGGTGTGGAGGATTCTTTAAGGAGACTTCCCACGGCGCATGATCAAATGAGCACGCACGAGCTCGCACCGATGCACCTTCAGAAGAGTCTCGTCTGCAGCGGCGTGCACAGAGTTTTTAGACAGGGTAGGCAAAACATTTTAAAACTTTACTCACCAATAATACCTACTGCATGTTGGTATTGGTTCTTCGTCTTGTCGATTAAATAACGATGTATGTGATTTGCCACCTCAAATATCTTAATAAAAATATTTATCTGAGTTATGTAGGGTAGGCAGTGTCTTTTGTCTTATGCACCGCACGCCACTGCTCGTCTGTAAACCAGACGCGACCGTAGCAGTCGGATTTAGTGCGGATCAATAAGTTCAAAGATGCATTTTCTTAGACTGGCTCATTGGTGTAGTGGTTGCAAGCTCGACTGCTGAGCGTGAGGTCCTAGGTTCGATTCCCGAGTCGGGAAACTTGTTATTCGGTTTTTCGGTATCGAAATTCTCAGTAGTAGCGGAGTCTGGAACTGTGCCCACTAGATGGAAATAGGCTCGCTCCCTATTACATTCCTATGTAATAGGGACGCTCGCTCCCGCTACTACTGAGAATTTCCATACAGATAAACCACATAACACTCATAATGGGAACTACTCAATAATGGCATCGGTGAAATGTGGGTGTACTGTAGTTCACCTCTACCTAACCCTTCTGGGAATACAGGCGTAATCACAAGGGCTTCTTTCACGCAGCTTTTTAGTACGAGAAAATGACTTTGAATCAATGAAAAACCTGTGTTCGTTGCGGTTGTCCGTGATCGTCGGTCGTGCGTGTTTATGATCTGTAAAATGTCGCACCGTGGGAAGCAACCTTAATAAATAATAGTGATAGCTGATACTTTTAATATAACACTGATAAAAATATTTTTATCAAACGTAATGGTAAATAATATTTATAGTTATTTCCTTCTGCGGTTAGTTTTCTAGATGTTTTATTTTTTTTGTGTTCAAACAAGGTATAATATAATTATAGAAAAAATCAAAGAAGTTATTTTTTTTAAATTTGATTGTTTGTGGCAATTAACTGAGTCTTAATTCAAATTTAGTAAAATCCCCTACGAAAGTTAGGCATAATGCGTTTAAAATATTTAAGATAAGGGAAAGACAAAATTTAAAAACAAAAATTAAATATAACCCACAAATCCTCAAAAAGTTAAAATCACGACAACCTTATCAAAACGAGTTCATCAGTTTCCGAGATATCAATATTCATAACCGGAAGTTTCGTCATAATAACAATAATAACAACATTAAACTTATTACATAACAGTTAAAACTATGACATTTCCCCCCAACATTTATGATAATGCGGACATTTTTATTTCATAATACTTGCGCAAGCGCCGAAACTGGTTAACGCACGTTAACCGACCTACTGATGAAACTATTGTAACCTTATGCTGCTCGGTAGAAATGGTAAAGCGATAATGAGTCTCGAGACTTGTTGATTGACGAACTGATTGACGCAATTGACTTTCTGTTATAAAGGTTACAGAAACATCATTTCCTTTTACTATGCGTATCGAAGGACCAAAAATATTTAAATAATGTGTCGAAAAATATAAAATTAAATGGACACCAAATATTATTATAGACATATTTTCAAATAACAATAATGATCATTATCAATATGAATGATTAAACAACGGCATACACACATTGCAACGAATATAATAATAATAATAATAATAATAATAATATACTCTTTATTGTACACCAAAAGAAATTAACAAAAGGAGTCATCGTAGACAATGTACAAGGGGCGGCCTATAGAATATAAATAGAAATAAAAATATAGCACACATACAGTGTGTTAATGCTGCCAGTCTTTTGGGCATACTGCCTGTTGACAGCGGTGCGGAGAAGTATTTTGACGCGTAGGTAATGTTTTTATATTTTTTTCTATAATTTTTTTGTGTTTAGTGTTTTTATAGTTACTTATAAGTAGTCAGTAAAATTCAATTTATTTAGATATTAATAAAGAATATAATCATTATTTAATATTATATTGATGTGAAATAATAAGCTCCTATTATTTACATATTTGGGACAAGAATCGAATACGGAACCTTTCAATATATCCGTCATTAAACCAGTCATTCTGTACAATGAACCTTTAGATACACAAGCCTGCCTATAAGCACTGGAAAGCGGAAGATCAAAACTATAATAAATCTTTTCAGTCACATGACATCTTAACGAGGGACGAAAACCAGCTGATACCAATCTTTCATTAAATACCTACTTATATATCACGCAAAATTCTCACAACAATATTAAAATAAACACTTTTGAGCAAAAAAACTTAGTAAACAATACATAATTTCTACATCTCAAGATCGTGGGAGCAGGCGGAGTCAGGTGAAATTGTTAGTTTCACTGATGAACAACAAAAAACAAAGATAACGCTTGAGAACATCGTATTATGTGCATTGTCCCTAAGAAAGTGTTAGTACACTCAATATTTATTACAATAACAATTAGTGGTAAAAGAATTTTATTTATTTATTATTGTATTTCGTTGTTAATTGTGTTTTGAAAGAAAGGAAAATTGCCACTGTTGTAAGTTTCAGTGAAATAGCCGTGTTTGTAGGTGTAGCGAGTTAACAGATCTGAAACAATAACATAGTTCGAGTGGCCAACTAGGACCAACAAAGAATGGTAGCAATGGAATATGGCCATAATAAAGATTGACAAACCAATTAACGATAGCAGAAACACTTTATTAGCGCACAGGAAGAAATTATTATCCATTTTCTTGTAATGACTCGGATTAGGTATAGACGGAAATGATACGGAACAAAACGAAAAACAAAAAATATCGAGCCAAATAACTATTTCATTTTACCGATTTGGCGCTTTGTCGAGTTTACACATTGACAATTCATATAACGATTGAAACATTGCAAAACAATTGATCGACGGTACGCGTTACAAGACGGTTGGGCTGTTCTTTGGTTAAATGATAAGCATTGCTATTCAATGTGGCAATGTATGCTGCAATGATATTGTCATAATGTCCAATTTGCTTATCATTAAAGCTTTTTAGTTATTTATAGAACAGCGCTTCGATGTTTGGAAACGAAAACAACATCTATTTTACACACATTTATTTTTAACTGCGGATCCAAGGACCATTTAGTTAAAATATACATTTATTTTTACTGAAAAATTAAAGCTCCACATAAAATAACCATTTAACCTCACAAAACCTAACTTTCCTTTCCTAAAAACACAAACTAATTAGCATTTATCTGTGCTAAAGCTCAGATGCAGACCAAACGCTCGTTTACCGTACTTTCTACCGCTTTCGAGGTTGCGCAACCGATGGCTTCCTTAGCAGAACTGCGTTCATGTAACCAATGATGTAACCGGCCCCGATTCGATCTATAGATGTGTTCTTAGGTCACATCACTATTCTATCGATGTTTAAGTTTGAGGTCGATTGATTTGTTGATGGTTCTGTTCTTATGGTGCGAGTTTTTAAAGCAACGATGAAGCAAACGATGACGAGATGATTTCAAATGTAAAATAACGAATTCTATACAATACGAACGAAGTTTGTATAGAATTAATAATATTCTATACAAAACTATTGTATAGTTATTTTCAATGATATCATTCGAAATTTTATAGTTCCCGACTGTTCAAGACCGGAATTTTATTGAAGAAATGTTTATCACCATTTTCTCTTTGTTTACAAAGTGAGCCAAGTATTTAACTACATAAACGAGTTGGTATAAGATGAAGATCATTGACACTAATCAATATTTGCTATTAATTTTGTCCTATTTTTATTTATAAAATATCAGAAATAACAGATTTGAAAAATATTACCTATTAATTTTTTTTATTCATCAGTGGAAACGAAGGTACCTAGTTGACTCTTAATTTTAATTTGACCAAGTGTCTGAAAGCTACTACCAACTATAAGCTATTGACCAACATATCGATTTCAACATGACACATTATGTAAATAAATAATAAAGAGGTTTTCCCAAAATACTACAGCATGGGGTTCTACAAAAATGGGAGTGAACTGATTTTAAATGTTCGGCAAAGCGCGATTGATGATGTATTAGAGTCGCACATATATTCCGGTAGCCGCTTACTATGAGGCTGGCCTTATGCTTCTTTACCAACTTAGTAGTATAAAAAAAGGAAATTATTTTAAACCTGCCTCGATCACATCGCTTCCGGCCAACTGATAAACTATATGTATGTATATAAAAGCGAAACAGCACTCATTGACTGAATGACATATCACGAAATCTCATAAACTATATAGCTTACAAACTTAAAATTTAACAGATATCTTTCTTATAGAGTTTAGGTATCCGCTGAGAAATATACTCACAAAACTCAAGCCTTAAGTGGGTGAAATTAGGGGTCAAAGTTGGTATGAAAAATATTAGTATATGGACGGACCATCGCCCACAGTTTGACATTAAGCTGGTCCTTGTGTTCTAGAATGAGACATATTACAGCTTAGTTTAATCTCAATTATAGAAACATGATCTACGTTTCAACACCAATCATTCGATATAATAAAAATGGCGTATCATAAAGCACTTTACGTTACGTTTTACGCACCATTTTAATAATTACCTCCCTACATTTGAATACACACACGCTACATATCATCACGCAAGCAAAACCGAGAGTGCGAAAAATACTTAAACCAAAAACATACTCTATCACAACTATCTAAGGCTAAAAATGAGTTAAAACTACATCACAACATAGATTATTCTGATAGGCAATGTTTACAATGACTTATAAAAGCAAAAATTTCCTGAGTTAAACTTTTCGTTTTGGCAACACTGAACGTTTATATTTTATTGCGGGCAATACTGCGGAAAGAAACCGTTATTCTTTATAATTGCAAATTTATTGCTCAATTGTAAATGTAAATTAAGAAATTATTTATGGTTTACTAGGATTTCTTTGCTATGGTCATGCGGAGAAACGCTTTGTTTAGGCTGTGTGGTCTTAAGAATAGCCTAAACGTAGGACCGGACAAATTTAAAATTAGCTATCGACACGAAATAAAAGAACAAGAAGTAGTACGCCATTGTAGATAAGGTTTCTAAACTCAAAGAGGAACTCCATGTTCAAGACTTCTATTAGTTAATATTAAGAGTAAATCAAATCATTTTAATTTAATAGGGGCTTTTGCAAGCTTTTTTTAAAAATGTGATCCAAAACGGAGATTGGTCCTATGAGAAAGAGATCGTCAAGAAAATTAACCTAACTTATGTGTGAAATGTAATTTCACTGCGTGTTCATCAATTTCACTGCTTTGGTGTGCAATAAAAAATACTCTATCTATTTATCTATCTCAACCAATCTTCTTCTTCTTTAAATAAAAACCTTCCTTTAAAAGTTTATAAGTATTACATAACTATTATATGTTTAAAGGTATGCTAGATAACAATAATAAATATAATTTAATATAACTTTACGTTTATTTGGACCAAAGGACCAATTTCCTTAACAAAACTGGAAGCTAGCAATGTATTAGGTGCAAGCGAACTCCATCTGCATTACACAATCGGTTGTCTCACAAATATGAAAAATCGTGATAAAACGAGTAAAAGTTCAATAAAATACATTTCTAGTTTTTAATTAAATCGTGAATGGCAAGGGGGGTGAAAGGTTAAGGTTCTCGCAGACGAGCAACCAGTCACGATTGTGTTGACTTGTAAGTATAATCTTTAGATCCTGCATTTACTTAATAATGTTGTATATAATATTTGATAGCATGGTGGCGCAGTTGCTACGTGTCGCGAGTTTCATTCCCGTACGGTACAAATATTTGTTTGATCTACATATATCTAAATGTTTTGGGTCTGGATGTTTGTACATTTGAGACGTATGTTTGTAAAAATTTAGCCACGATACAGGAGAAACCATGCGTGGGCAAAGTTTTCAAAAAAAAATAGAATACAATAGCACTTAGAAGTAGTTTCTATAAATTTAGGCAAACAAATGTAAGTAAACATGTTCCACATGTTTATAAATCTAAATATCTTTAGGCCATACTAATATTTGTTCCGTCCGGGAACGAATCCACGCAGTAACGCAGTGCGCCCACGATGCCGTGTAGTCTCATTATTCAACTTAGTTAAAACCCTACAGAATAAAAAGAGACCGGCACTTTATACAATACACATTCACTAAAGTGTTAAAGCGTCGTATTTTTTCGTCGCATTTCTTTTTCGACTGCGCATGCGTCGGCTTCCTCTACGCCGCACGCGTACACACAAATGTAATTGTACTAGATGTGGTACAATTATTTACGAACACCCAGTCTCTCAAAAGTCAAATAAACACAACAGAAAATAATCAAAGATTTTTAGAGATCAAACATTTTTAAGATTCCTATCAATTTCTTCTGTTAAGTCTGGTCTTAATGAAATTAATAGTAAACACAGGTATCGAAGCTAGCTGTCATTAACTCATTAATTTGAATCCTTTCACCTTCGGGAACATCCATAAATTACGTCACCCATTAAGCGGGAGAGAGGGGGACAACATAGAGTGACATCATGTGACACATCGTGTGCTGTCATATCTTATGTATATACATATAATTCTTCTGTACGTGTGTTTGTCACCTAACTCCTCCTAAAAAGCTGGACCGGTTTGGATGAAATTGTGTGTATATTTCAATGGGTTCCTGGATAGTTTGAAAACACAATTGGACCCGGTGGGTGGCGCTGCGATCGAGTTCTAAAACAGGTTCGGGCAGGACAACGTCTGTCGGGTCCGCTAGTTATATCTAAAGGACTATTGTAAATCTAAAGCATCAGTTCCCAAAGTGGTCCAGGTGGATCCCCAGGGGTCCACGGGAAACTCGACGGGGGTCTACGTTGGCGTGACAAAAATATGGGGGTTTACAATTCAATTTACGATATGGTAGAAATGTAGATGCAGGGGGTCCACCGGAACCAGCTAAATTTTGAAAGTGGTCTATGAGAAAAAAAGTCTGGGAACCTCTGATCTAAAGTAATAAAACTCTAAACTTCAAATTTAACAAAAAAGAATAAGAAACAAACTAAATTTTGACAGCACGGTTGGCGCAGTAGTTGAGAGATCGACTGCTGCGCTACGTGTCGTGGGTTCGATTCCCGCACGGAACAAATATTTGTATGATCTACAATTCTACAAACAGTTGTTTCGTGTCTGTAAACGCACGCAAATATATGTTTGTAAACTCACCCACGATACAGGAATTATTCCCAGAGCGAAGTAAAAAAATATATTATATAATACTTATATAATATATAATTGCGTCACCACCTGTCAAATAATGAAATCCCTGTGACATATTGATAGCCCCTTTCCGTTAAACTGAATTCAAGTGGCCTAGTCGAAACTAATTGAGTAGTAGAAAATTATTTAAACAAAACATTACATTCATAACTATGAAAAATGTTATGTAACTACGCTCTTAACGATTCTAGTTAGACCTCACTCACTGTCACCACAATGGGACTTTTACCGATTGTGTGATAATACTGAGCTTAAAAAGGTCGCACGCGCAGAGATTCTTTAATTTTCCAGTACATTACAGCGTCGTGCTTGTAACGACTTAGTTATTACGGTGTTAGAGCTTAAGGTTTCGTGTACAATATTAAATAGGATTTTTTTTAAGTCTTCTTCTTCTGTCGACGAGCAGACGAGCTAACATGGGAAGCTGCTATTGAGACCCATGTTATAGGAAGCTAGCCTATTGCAATCTACCGGGCACAATTCCAGAATACGTGCTGCTACCGAGAATTTCTGTAGAGAAAAACCCAATAACACTTTGCTCGACCCGGCAATCGAACCTAGAACCTCACGCTCAGCAGTCGAGCTGCCTTGTTTTTATCTTATGTATGTGTAGAGTACACATTTGATGGTTTGGTTTTGTGATGTCTAATAAATTGATTTCTTTCTTGCTTTCATCTACTACACCGATGAGGCAGTCGAAACATATTATACACTAGCTTTTGCCCGCGGCTTCGTACGCGTGGAATTTAGAATCTGATATTTTCCTGCGGTAAAATTAAGCCTATATTTTAGGTTAGACCTCTAGCAATACATCGGTGAACTGCATTCAATTCCATGCAGTAGTTTTTGCGTGATGCGTGTACAAACAGACAGACAAATAAAAAATCTAAAAACTGTTGTTTTGGCTTCTGTTGCTCTAATAAAGACCCCCCATAATAGTTTTTCTCCAATATCTATAATGTACGGACATCGGCCTGTTATAATTTTATTATTTGTATATATACATATATGTAGTTATATAAACAAAGCCTTATCATTCCGGAAACGAAGTTTACGTTCTCCAGCGTAAAAACTACAAATAGTTTGCGTGTCTGTTTGTTTGTTAGTTACATATCGTGTTATCAGTTTCATATGAAACGATGTTTTTCTTCAGACAAGACATAATTTATTGCTTGTCAATCAGTAGTATTTCTTGTTCAAAATACATTATATTGCGTTCATTTCCGTATTAACGTATAACACATAAAAATAAAATGTACAAGTATGAGTAGTGAGATGACACGTGCTATAAACATTCTAACATTGCGACACCCATCAAACCGATAGGTTCTCGAGCCATTAGAGATCATGTCGAAATCGAGATATTGAATAACCATCGCGGAGCTCCTCTCCTCTTCTCTCCTCGAACTGTTTTTGGTAATATCATATTAGAGAAATATTTTTATCGCTTGACATGCATCGAATAATTGGATTTAATCGAGATTTGAGTGAATTTTCTTATAGAAGGAGTGTCTATCTCTAATAAAGATTTAAGTCAAAGAAAAACACAAAGTTGGTCCCCCTGGGCAGCGTGGTGGATTACGAACATGTCCATCTATAAGAGAGGTAACCTAACGCTGAATTCCAGCAGTGGAAACAATATAATAGAAAAGTTTTTATTTTAAAATAAACCTATCGCAGGCACTTTTGAAACTAATTACACACACATAACAGATGATAGACACACAACAGACAAAAACTCAACGTTAGGGTGAAAAGACCAGGTCGGCAATTCACGCGATCTTCGACATAAGTTCCGACCAACCCAACACCACTTTTAAAGTAAATATCTTTTCCTGTGACATTGCGAGAATTTTGAAAATAATAGACGAGATGTGATTTGTCTAACCTGTAAACTCTAATGATACAAGTGTAGCGACCGCTACTCGCAACATGGCAAAAAGTAAAGCCCCATCTATCGGAATGAAGCGACAACTGAGATATTATACGAATGTCATCCGTTGAGCTTCGGCCCGCCAGGCTAACCGCCTAGCCGAGTCGACAGATCCTCACATTTCAATGGAGGAACACCATACCTCGTTCCTCCATGCTACGGACTATAATAATATTTACGTTTTAAGTCTAATAAATTGCTATGTTATAACTCTGTTATTAACATTCACGGAAATATCGTAATGTAATTACGTATGTACTACTTAATTAATCAATCAGTATGCATGCATATGTATCAATAGTTAACGCAATTATTATGGAATATAATACACTGTTACAACTTTCTTAGAATAAATAAATGTAAATCGAAAAGAATGTAACGTTGTGCTTACGCTTACTATTTTCCCCACTACCATCTGACTTCCGTCATCCAATTGAGAGACACGGATACTCTAAGGTTAGACTGGTTGTCAGATATTTTGGCATGCTGACACCCGTAATGACTGTCATAGATATTTGTTTGAATACATTAGTCCCGGACCAATGAAAAATAGTCACCCATCTAAGAACTGACCGCAGCAAGCGCTGCTTAGCTTCCGCAGATCGACTGATCTGTTAGGAATTGATTTTTTTAAAGCCTAAACTACTGGAAATGCAGCAGGTATATAAGGGTAGGCAAAATCCGTAGGGAGCGTAATGGGAGTTCATAGTTTGTATAAAACTACTATCTTCACGGACGCAGTCATAGGAACATTAGCTTTAGTAATTAAATTATTAGTAACGAACTCTGACTAAAATTTCGATGATATACTTGATCCTATATATGTATTGTTCACTTAGTAACATTGGTCCTTTAGGACTGTTGGTCCTTACAACATATTTTACCAGAACAAAACCGATAAATCTAAACTCTCTATATTTTCCACATGCTATAAAATACGTACAGTAAAGCAATTATAGGCCTATAATTCTTATGAAGACCTGAATTTGCATGTGGTTATCGCATGTCTGCACACAGTAATATCTGTGTGCGTGAAACACGCACACATTGAACTCATTTTGGAGCACCTGGTACCTGTATTGAGTAGGGTTTTGCTTTCATAATGTTAGGTTTACTTGCAGATTGTAGTATTTATCGATCTAATAGGCCTTCTTAGATTCGTTTGATACGCGATCTTGGAAAATCTGCAGGTTTTAACAAAGAACGATATAAGATAGTAAAATTTTGTCGAAGGAACTATTTTTTTAAATTGTTTAAATAACATTTATTTAATAAGGTTTCCAACATGCAACCGACAATGACATTAATAAATGATTAAGTTATTTTAGAGCACCGGTGGATATAGATAATAATAAGAATCAAAACTGTCTAACAAACATTGTGTCGAGTTTAAAACAGTAAACAGAAAATGTAGTATAAATAGTTTTATAAGATTTAGAACTGTATTTTAGGCGAACATGAAAATTTAATGTCTTATCATAGCTTCTTGAGAAAAACATTTCGTCTGCGTCTTTGTACCAATACCACTACAATATTATTCTAAATTAAGGAGAAATCATAAAAATTCATGCAGTAAGCAATATAAGTTAAGACATACATACACATAAGACGCTAGTGAAACTCAAATGTAAAGCATAACAGCTGATCAATTTTGCGCGCAACTAGTCAACAACAACTTAATGACACTCGTTAGATTTATCAGACTAACACGTGACTTTTTTAAATTTTAACACTTTTAACAGACCGTAAGCGTTCACCGCGGAACTTAAGCCTCCGCTTAGAATAAAGTTCCTGAATACTGTATTCCTAGGGTGCTGATAAAAATAAGTAATGTAATTTGACGACACGGGTACTGTAGTGGCTAAGCGATTAGCTTTCTGCGCTAAGTGTCGCTGGTTCGATCCCCGCACGGAACAAATACTTGTAAGATCTACAGATAATTGTTTCGGGTCTGGGTGATTGTGTGTATGTGAATATATGTGTTTTTAAACTTACCCAGGATACAGGAATTGTACCTAGAGTGGGGCAAAGTTTAAAAAAAAATACCAGCTTGCTTAAAACTTTATCACATTTAACTGCTCATAAGCGTTCAGCGCGGAACTTAGGACTCACCTAACAGAAAGATCCTATAGAAATTTGTAGGGTACTGACAATAGTAACTAATAGAAGACTATCAAGTTTTGTGGAACACATTAAACAGCCCGTAACTGTTCAGCGCGGAACTTAGGATTCCCCTAAGGGAACTGAAAACTGTGATCGTAAAAACTTAAAACATAGGGCTAACATATTATATAGACATAGAACCGTATACGTATACTCCAAAAATTTTATGTCACTTAAAGTAACACATCTATAACCTTAAAATTCATAGTCCCACAAACAATAGATTTTGAATTGTGTCTATTTTACACTGATTGCGTCTATTTTAAACTACAAGAAATAATGTAGAAACACAATAAAATCATAATACGTCTAAAACATAAAGAATCTAGGCAAGTTTCTCATGAATAGAATAAACATAACACCTTACATAATTCTACTTTCCAAAATCTTTAGATGCGACATCCTTTCATAATATATCAGAATTGTGTGACATTGGCGGTTTCACTGCATTGTGCTATAACAAGGCGAATGAAGATATTTTCTTTGGGATTAGTTTTTCTATTATTCTACTTCTTCAAAAGAAGGTTGTATAGGTAAAGGTTGGTTAAGGGCCCGATTGAAATGGCAAAGAAAGATTTAGAGCATAAAATAGGATCAGATACGATAAATGTATTATTATATCTTCTCACTATAAAAAATCTTAAAACAGACTCTAAAAAGAATTTTAAAATATCTCATGACGATTCTTTTGTTTGGGAAACCCCTCTTTAGCACAGCTTTAAATTGTACCAAAACATAAAAGACTGTTGGGAGTGCGTAAGTAATAAAAGAGGATTTAGAATTTGTTTATTAAGTTATATAGATTGCTACGCCTGCATAATCACAGATCCTGGTGGAAGAACCTACAAAACCTGGCGAAGATTAATGTCAGTGTATTAATGTTTATCAGCATTTCTCGTTCAAGATTATCTTGCGCATAAGCAGCTTAAATTATATTCTATGATTCTATGATATTCTCATTCCCAGATCAACATGAATCATATGTAAGAAATAACAATGTTAATCGAAACTTAATAACCGTATATAAAAGTAAAGACATACAAAGTAATTGTAAAAAAAATGAGGAATAATATTAAATGTGATATAAGGTTTATAATTTTATATTTAAACTGCCAGCTGACCTATTAATATTTTTTAACACAAAATAATAATCGAAACTTACTTGAAAGCAACATAATGAAACTGTCAGTTTTGTGCGCGAAAATCTTATCGATACGTTTTATTGCACGACCATTTGATTATTGTTTTTGGACGCAAATATTCTTGTACAAAAAAATAGATGTGTGTATAGCACCTACAAAAAAGATTTCACTAAAACATTCGACAAACAATGCACGCCAATTTCAAAAAAGTATCCCAGACCACAACCCTGCATTTAAATCACACATTTATTACCAGTATCTATTTTATTCATCACAGTTTCTTTCACCAAAAAGTTTATCAACTCACCTCTCTCAGCAAATCCATCACCAGATCCCGTGCCAATGTCCTGCAACGCTTGCTCATCACCAACGTCATTTAAACCGAAATTTTGTTCACGAAACACAACATTATCATTAAATCCACCTGGTCCTGCATGAGAATTTGTCTGCACTGAATTTACACTTTCAGAAGCGTACGGAAAGACCACTCTTGGACTCCTAGGCTTCCAGCCTGGGTACCCGTTCCGAACTAAAGGAGCATAGGGAGAGACGGGGTAAGGATCGAAGGCATAATTTGGAGCGTACGTGCGCCCAAACCTGCCTTGATAGTAATGAGGATAACTTTGGAAAGGTCGAAACCTCGGAGAAGGTTCATAAAACCTTTCGTTCCCTGATGGTAGATCTTCGTTTATTTTTTTCGGTTCACTCCCATCATCTGTTGAGGTGAATTCGTAATCCGTTTGGTCATCGAACTTGATTTTGGAGTAGTTCGAGTCCGTCAAATCAATCTCACCCTTTCCGAACGGCTGATGGTTTTCGTCTTCATCCAGGAATAGTACCCTCGACTGCCTCGCTCTGGTCCTTCGGTACAGATTTTTGGGCACAAACATGACGTTTTTATAAGGCTTCTGATAGACGAGGCTTAACGCCCGACTCGGCTCGACAGCGGCGACGGACGCCACCACAAGCAAAATAACTTTCCATCTATTTTCGCTTAACATGTTGCGTCGGTCAATGCACTGTGGTTTTCACTTTCATGTCTTATTGTGAAGGGTTAAATTTTAAGGATTTGATTTGAAGGATGTTTAGTACATGTTTTGTGGAACACGGTATTTAATTTTGATTGTTTTGTTCGAATTTCATTTCTGTTTGACGAGACGTGTGTCGCGGGCGGTTGTCGGCGGGGTACTGGCGCGGCCCGAAGCCTAGTGGTGGCGTGCCACTGGCGTTATATAAAAATGCATGATTGTGACGTTTCTCGTTTATGTAATAGTGATTAGTGATAGTACGTTGCCTGGCAACTCTGTTTGGGATACCTGAAAGTGTTACTTTCAGATTTGAAGGCGGTTTGAGTGTGTTGTATCAGATGCGCATGCGTGTGATGTTTTTGTGCGTTAAATTATTGTTTTAGCATCACACCTGTATTCCACGAAGAGTTGGTAGAGGTCTGCTACACCCAAATTAGGTCGATGCCATTATTGAGTCCAAAGTATTAACGGACCAGCTTATTGTCATCTTCTGGGCACAGTTTTAAATTCACCAATAATTGCTTCCTTGGGCTAGTGATTATAACCGTCACTGCCAACTGTCCTGGTACGATACCCGAGTCAGGCAGTGTTATTTGGTTTTTCTATTAGAAAACTCTGAATACCAGTATGGAATTGTGCCCCATAGATAAGACTTGAAGCACCAATGGCCAGTGAGGCAGTAATACGACCCGGTTGGCGCAGTGGCTAAGTGATTAGCTTTCTGCGCTAGGTGTCGAGGGTTCGGTTCCCACACGTAACAAATATTTGTATGATCTACAAATAGTAGTTTCGGTTCTGGTTGTGTGTGCATGTGACATGTATGTTTGTAAACTGTACCCACGATACATCAGAAATACTAGTGCGGGGCAACGTTTTTTTTAACAAAACGAAAATGAAATCAATACTTTCATCTCCATTTAGTTACCATAATTGACTCTTTATGGTGTGTAGAGTCACCATGGTCGCCAGCAACCCACACCATAACAGATGGTTTCTTTTCATCCACTCGTATAGTTTCTCGTGAACATAAAGAGGAGCATTCTTTTTTTCTGTCGTCATGTATGGTTTGGATAAATGGAATTCTTTATGTTTTCGTTTCTATGGCTACTTGTTACTCTTTTGGAGTGAGAGAGCGATGCATTTGGAATGTGTAGGCAGTGGCTCGGTAGTTGAAAGCCTCGACTTGTGAATCGTTTTTCACTGGTTTGAATTAGAAAACATATACAACAGAGATATAGTGTGTACTATTTTACACCCACATTTTGCCGGTGCCGTTATTGGGTCCCATATAATAAGTGGCGAGCATATTGCCATCTACCGGGCATAGTTCCAGATTCCGCGGCTACTGAAAACGTCCATACATAAAAATCCACACACTTTTTCCGACCCGGGAATCGAACTCAAGACTTCACGGTCAGCAGTCGCGCTTGCGACCACTAGACTAATTAGCTAGTCATTAGTTCGAATTAGCTGGAATTATATTAACTTTTAAACAATTTAATTTAACATAATAACTTTTTAATAACAAACTAATACTAGTGATTGGTTAAAGACTATTTAAAAACTGAATCATCAAGTGAAAACAAGACAAGTACAGCTTACTGTGGGAAAGGTCTAAAAAAGCCGCCGTCAGTAAAATTGAGAACGAATTGATCGCACGCGCATCATGCTATGGTTTGGCAAGCTGTCTATTTAGCCGATTAACTGATGAACTGACACCTGTGGATGAAATAAATAATAAATTCAACTCATTACTGTCCCACTGCTGGGCAAGGGTCTGTTGTCAAAATGAGAAGGGGTAGGCCTTAGTCCACCACGCTGGCCCGGTGCGGGTTGGCGGACTACACACACCGTCGAGAACTTTATGGAGCCCTCTCAGGTGTGTAGGTTTCCTCACGATGTTTTCCTTCACCGTAAATGCAAGAGATAATCAAATTCTGATCCGCACATGATTCCGACAAGTCAGTGGTGTGGGCCGGGTTTGAACGCAGACCCTCCTGCATGGAAGGCAAGCGTTCAACCGCCAGGCTATCACTGCTGGATGAAATAAATACTAATGACTATATTTCATCACTTAATAAGTCATCACCAACCAATTTCAGGCACTTGTGAAATGTCGAGACTCTAGGCTCACTAGCCTTTTCTCAAGTACATTGGGGTCGGCTCCCAATCTATCCAGATGCGGCTGAATGTATTTTACACGGAGCGATTGCCATTTGACCTCCGCCAACCAATTACTGGGAGACATTGATAGTCTAAGGTTAGACTGGTTGTCAGACTTTTTGCGCCTGCTGATACCCATAACGACTGTCATGGGTATTCGTATGACACCCGGGACTGCTTAAGACTATAGTTTAGCAAAAAGTTTTCATACAAAATGCGTTAACATTTTTACCCTACTGAACATTGAGCTGATTTTGCTGATTTTTTATACGTTATAGACACAAGTAAAAACTAGATCGTCACGTTTTTGTTTTTTTGATATTGTTTATAGATTGATAAATAATTAACCCTCAAATGCGTATCTCGTGATCATTTGAGATTAAATTTTGAAAAAAACATAACATGTCAACCTAGTTTATAATTTGACAAAACGGTAGAGACCAACATCAAATTAATTCGTTAAGATTTCGATGTAAGAAACGTTAACGTCCAAACACCTATTTTGCGCTTATTTCAAGGAAATTTTGTCTGAAGCCTGCAGCTAAACGATACTCTTAACGTGCTTTCAGAAGCACGGAGGACTCTGGATGTGTAAAAAACGATTACCCATCTATACCCCTAGTGTAAGTTTCTTTTGACAAATTCGATTTACTACATCGAACGCGTTCGGCGCTCCGATTGGTCCGTTTCGTGCTCTCCACCAATCGGAGCGCCGAACGCGTTCGATGTAGTAAATCGAATTTGTCAAAACAAACTTACATTAGGGCCTCAGAGATGGGGGACCGTCACTTATGTATGTAGTAAAGTGTTTCTTGCGTAAAATCCTTCAAAACTAATAACTTTCCACTGTACTGTAATTATGAGTAATTGTCAGAGGAAGTGTTTACATCAGCGTCCGTGACAAACGATTGATGTCAAACCAAATGATTGATGTTAGACACGTGTATTTTTTGTTGAACATGAGTAAAGTAAACAATTACTATCAAATATACACAATATAGGAGACATTTGAGTGTGGGGCAATTTTTTTTATTCAATAACTAGCTTCCGCCCGCGGCTTCACCCGCGTGGAGAACTATGTTTAAGAGGCAATATTAAATTTTAAAAAATCGGCATAAGACATTTTCCTGCGGTAAAATGGAGCCTATATTTTAAGTTAGACCTCTAGCAATAAATCGGTGACAACTGCAGTCAATTCCATGTTGTAGTTTTTGCGTGATGCGTGTACAAACAGACAGATAGACAGACAGACAAAGATTCTAAAAACTGTTGTTTTGGCTTCTGTTGCTCTAATAAAGACTCCGATATAAGTTTTTCTCTAATATCGATAATGTACAGACATCGGCCTGTTATAATTTTATTTGTATGTAATCCTACTTCCTATCCTATCCTACTATTTTATTTTATTTTCTAATATTATAAACGTGAAAGTTTGTGAGGATGGATGGATGGATCTTTGTTACTCTTTCACGCCAGAACGGCTGATCGTATCTGGATGAAATTTGGCATAGAGGTAGATTATAGTCTGGATTAGCGCATAGGCTACTTTTTATCCGGGAAAACATACGGGTTCGTAAACCATTGCGGAAGCTAATAATAAGATATACACACGTAATCTTATATTACGCGTGTTTAATGCCATTGAGTGAAGGCGCTCGTTTAGCCCGCCAAATTCAAATTTTATTTGGTTTTTTGCAAATTGTAAACCAATAACACACTATAGGTTCATGGCAATAGTAAACGCGACAACAAAACATCACGCCTGTATTCCCCGAAGGGTTAAGCAAAGGAGTACTATTGTAAACCCAGTGCCTAGTGTAATATGCCATAGTAAAAAAAAATTGCCAGTCAGCAACATATATTGAGACTGACTCTTCAGCGGGGGCCAGATTACATCACTCATAGAGCCTTTTCCTTTGCTCCCTAATAAGTATGTAGAGTCAGCATCAAAAATATGTATACACGTAGCGAAATTCGAACGGTTATTCTTGAAAAAATATTGGTTTAAATGATAAAATTGAAATGACTATGTATTTTTATGTATCCGCAGATGCTATGTGTAAAATTGGTCAAGATTTCAATCACTATTTCCTTTAAAAATCGCTTTTCAATTTATTTAAGCGTATATATCTTATTGATACTGACTGTACAACAGCACACCTCTGCCTACATCCTCGTGAAACAAGCGTGACATACTTCACGATAGATCTACTTTCGATCTCTATATAAAGTAGCGCCATCTATCGGTATAAGTGTACAACTGAATGAAGCCTTTCTCCACGTACAGTTCTGTTGATGAAGGCTCTATAGCTTTTGATCGATGTGATTCGCAATACAGAGATGTCACTTAGTACCGTGTTTTGAGATATTATGTTTTAGGGTATAAGCAGAGTTATTGGTGAAGTAAATAGAAATATAAATCCCACCAAAAACATTTCATGTAAAATGTTGCCAAGACGACCACATAAGGTTTGCCCTGTGAAAAAAATATCAGATCTCATGTAGAGCCAAGCTTCTGAATCTACACGGCCTAACTCTACCGACCCTAACTTCACAAATTCTACATATCAGTAAAAATGTATGGCTTCGCCGTTTCGCTACCGTCGTGGAGGTGATGCGAATATTTAGTTTCTGAAGTAAGTAACGAAACAGCCAAGCCATACATTTTTACGCGTTCGCATACGCCTTTATATGTGATAAAGGCGTATGAGAACGCGTTGATGTCTTTTGTATGAAACCTATTTTTAAGAACAGGGTAATGTTTTTCAATTCCGCCTTTCAGCCTGTCAGAGAGGCATCTACGATTCTGTAGTTTTTTTTTTAAACTTTGCCCCACTCTATGATTTCTCCTGTGTCGTGGGTACAGTTTACAAACATACATGTCACATGCACACACAACCAGACCCGAAACAACTACGTATTTGTAGATCATATAAATATTTGCTCCATGCGGGGATCGAACCCGCGACACGTAGCGCAGAAAGCTAATCGCTTAGCCACAGCGCCAACCGTGCCGTCGAGTTACAGTGCATGTCTGACAGGTTCCAATTAAATAACCAGTGTATCTTGAACCTTCAATCCACACATTTTGTTTGAAACTATGGGTCAAGCAGATGTAATTATTTTATGATCACGTATCACTTACGTTCACGGTGAAGGAAAACGTGAGGAAACCTGTACACCTGAGACTCCTCGGTGTAGTCCACCAACCCGCAACAGGCCAGCGTGATGGCCTAACGCCTGAAGCCTTCTCATTCTGAAAGGCTCATGCCCAACAGTGGGCAATAATGGACTAAAAATAATTATGTTTGTTTACTTCACAAAGAAACAAAAATCGTGAGGAGACAATATTCCCCCGCACAAAGTAATTTACTCGTCATTCACGAAATTATAATTTCTCTTCAGTTTCACTTCGGATGCGCCGGCGCCGATCACGTCACCGAAATGTTTGTATTATTCCGCATGAAAAATGAGGTGATTATAATGGAACTTGTTTTAGAGATTATTTTGAAGATCAACAAGCCTATCTTTCTTAAGGGTTAGGCAGAGGTGTACGCATAAACCCTTATTTAAGCAATGCTGTTATTACCTCCCATATACCTAATAGGGGGCGATATTATGGCCATTTATCGGGCACAATTCCGAATTCCGGGTAGCTATTGAAAATGCACATACCTACAGGAAAACTTAATAATATTTTGCACAGCCTGGAAATAGAATCTAGGACCTCACGCTCAACAGAACGTAGGTATATCCAACAGAAAAAAGAGCCTTCATTCTAATAAAAATATTTATTTGTTTACAAACAGGAAATACATAAATTTTCCTTAAAAACGCATGACGAAACAATCTCTATAATCTCTCTTGAAGGTTTCACTTTTGATGCGCCGGCGCCGATGACATCACCAGATGAGCGCGTATTTACATATTATATTATGATGACTTCTTAATTGAAGATCGGTGTGAATTCAGATTTGTATTTATTTTTGTATTCTCTATTTGTATTAGATGCATAAGATAACATAGCATCACGCCTGTATTACCAAAGGGTTAGGCAGAGGAGTACACCCAAATTCCGTCGATTCCGTCATCCAGACCCATGTAATTGGGGGCGAGCTTACTGCCATCTACCGGGCAGTTTCAGACTCAATGCTGCTACTAAGAGTTTCCATACAGAAAAACCCAATAACACTTTGCTCGACTTGGGATTCGAATCCAGGACCTAATGCTCAGCAGTCGCACTTGCGACCACTAGACCAATGAGGCAGTCAAATAATCCTAATCCTAACTTAATATTATAAATGCGAAAGTAAGTTTGTTTGTTTGTTACCTTTTTACGCCTAAACCACTGCACCGATCATCATGAAATTTTGCATATACATTGTCAGGGGTACAGAAAAGGACATAGGCTACTACATTTCATCCAGAAAAAAGTATTATTCCCGAGAGAAAGAACAATAACTTTCAATCGTCACAATTGCTTTAGGACGCTAGATGGCGCTACGTGTGACCCGAAAATATGTACTGGTTCGTTATCAATGCGGGCGAAGCCGCGGGCGGAAGCTAGTTACAATACAAATATAATAAAAATAAGGAGAAATCTTTCATGAGTGGCGAAGCCTGGGATCGTCTGGCGCACCCTGGGCAGTCAGCCTCGATACCACCATTTGCTGACTGGATAATTTTTCTAGAGAATCTTTAATAAACGGCGATACTATAATACCGATAGTATCGAAAGTATCTATAGTATTACTTTAAAAAATCGATAGTATCGATACTATTGCTTCCAATCAATAGTATTCGTTAATTTTTGATATCGATAGTATCGATACTATCGATAGCACTATCGATATTGTTACTAGTTTTCGAGGTCATCTATCGATAGCGAAACTATCGATAGTTGGGCAACTCTAAATTCTTTCACTACGGCATGAGCGACTTCCATGTAACGTGTGCCAACATGACAGTTTTTTTTTAAGTTTGCCCCACACTATGAGTAATAGGGAATATGCATGAAAAAAATATTTATAATCTAACCAGTTAATCGAAAAAAATACATAAATATCATAATAGCAAAATCATAATCAAAACTGATCGAAAAACAAACGAAATATAACCAATTTAAACAAATATTGCTGTCTCTTTCGCAAAAAACGCTGTTTTCTATTGCAGTTCTATGGGCGTGATGTTATTTCACGTCAGGTGACACGTCGGACCTCTCTTTCTAATTCGTCACTTCAATGCTTTATAACTTTATCGCTGATGAAGATATTTTAAAAATTCTTTCACCATTATTTACTAGAGATTATAAATATTTTACTGAGCAAATAAAAAAAATACATGCATATTCCCTATTCCTGTTTCATAGATGCGTTTACAGATATTTTTTTCCGGATAGGAATCAATATTGCGACACGCAGCAAAGCAAGCAAAGAAATTAGCCACTGCGCCAATTGTGTCTTCAAATAAGTTAAATAAATAGTTTTTTTAATTTAGTTCAGTTGAATGATTAGCCAATTATTTGATGACACGGTTCGAGCAGTGGCTAAGCGATTAGCTTTTTGTGTTGCGTGTCGCGGGTTCGATCCCCTAACGGAACAAATATTTATATAATCTACAGATAGTTGTTTCGGGTCTGGTTGTGTGTGCATATGACATGTGAGTTTGTAAACTGTACCCAAGATACAGGAGAAATACTAGAGTGGGACAATATTTAAAAAAATATAAAAACAGATTCGTAACGTAAAGTGGACCAGAGTACGCCAGACATTTTTTGGGCTCCTCAATTGAGGAGATTCGTCTTGCATATATTGGTTCAAAACTTCAGAGAAAACAGGCGTAAAGTCAATATTCATATCACTCGGATTGACGTCATCTGCGCCGGCGCATCATAAACGCATTAGTAAAGTGAAAACGTTCACACGCAGGTGAGGAGGCACAATTTAAAACTGCACACGCTTCACGCTCACAGGATTATGTATTTTGTTATAAATAAATAAATTCAGCTCAATACTGTCCCACTGCTGGACAAAGGCATCTTCTCAGCATAAGAAGGGTTAAGCCTTAGTCTACTACGCTGGCCCGGTGCGGGTTGCCAGACTACACACACCATCGAGAACTTTATGGAGCCCTCTCAAGTGTGCAGGTTTCCTCACGATGTTTTCAACAAGTGATTATCAAATTCGCCACAGGACTCCGAAAAGTCAGTGGTGCGGGCAGTAGTGACCCGAGGGGTGGGTGTCGTAGGGGTCATGACCCCCCAAAAATCGTACAAATCAAATTGACAAACCTAAAAATAGACAATGCACGAAAATGTAAATAAATTATTAGCTCCTGTTTTAAAACAACGTCTAAACAATTAAATTAAAAATAGTTCGTTTTTTTTATTATAATATTATTTTTCTGATATACCACCTCGAGTCAATTTACTGTTAATATGACCAAGTCTTTGGCTGCGACTGCGCCTGCGTGCGGGCCAGGTTGAAACTTAGACCCTCCTGCATGAAAGTCAACCTTTTAACTGCTAGGTTGTCACTACTGTTTTTTTTTATAATATTAATATTTAAAACTAAACATACACTTTATAGAGGGACTTAAACCGTTTACTAAGACAATTACATTTTAAGAACTCATCCTGATAGAGGAGGACGACAGAAAAATTCCGAAAAGAAAATACACGATCACGTTTGACCTCGAAATCTAACCCTAAAGCTATATTTTTTTGTAACATTGCTTCCTCATGTGCGTGACTCGTTTTCACTTCACCAACGTGTTTATGATGCGCCGGCGCCGTTGACGTCATCATAACTTGACGTAAACATACAATTAACCTGGTTTTTGTGTGAGCTTTTTTTCGTTTACACGAAGCTTTTATTTTCAATCAGATTTTGGAAGACGGCAGCGTACTTCAGACGACTTTAAAGAGGTAGGTAGAATTTCTGTACAGCTTGGAAAGCTCTGCACGTCTACAGTTAAAATATGTATAGGCGAGCTTATGTTGCAATGTCTAACTTATGTTGTGCATCGGGTCGTTCATCATCATCATCATCAGCCAGAAGACGTCCACCTCTGAATGAAGGCCTCCCTCAAGGGGTGGTTTGCCATATTCCCCACGCTTGGCAGGCGACTTGGGGATCGCAGTGGTTCACCGATTAGTGAAAGGACGCTGCTGCCCGTCCTCCGGTGTGGCCGCAGTTTTAAGACGTACCTGGGCATCGGGTCGTTGGTTCCCTGCAATAGGTTTAGCAAAGCGACGCTTATGCACGGGTTATACTCGTGAACTGGTGCCGTCTGTTGGGACTGGTCAGCTCATAGCTGCCATGGCAATTTTATCAAATTTATATATTCTTCATAATTATCAGGCTTGAGTTTCATTAATTAATATTGTATGTAAAATTCCGAGTAGAAAAGAGTAACCATGGAGTTTCTTGCCCGTTCTTCTCCATTGGAAATCAACACTGGAACGTGGTAACTAGAGTCTGACTATTCATAAGTATCTGAAAATGGTTTACATGAATAATTTTTTTTATTTTTTTATTTGATTGCGATTCACACGAAGTTCCCGCCCGCTCCCCTCGCGATTCCGGTTGTCGCTCCCCTTTAACTTCGCTGGTGAGGACTAATTTATCCGCAGCCTAATTACGGATGTCATTATATTAATCCATACATTTTCCTGACGTTTCCATACTCTAACAATTGTAGATTGTACACTATAGTGTGACCGGCAGCCTAATTACGTAAAAATAGCGACAGCAACGCGGCATCCATACGACAGCAGCCTCACTGTCGACCAATACATATATGACACAAAAATGACATTTGACAGTAGCTATCGCGCGATCTGCGCCTGTCGCAAACTAATTGCTAATAATATAATAATAATTTATAATATAGTTATAGTTTTTTTTAAAACGTAGCCTTCTCTATGATCTCATGTATCGTGGGTACAGTTTACAAACATACATGTCACATGCACACACAACCAGACCCGAAACAAGTATCAGTAGATCATACAAATATTTGTTCCGTGCGGGGATCGAACCCGAAACACGTAGCGTAGCAGTCGATCTCTCAACCACTGCGCCAACCGTGCCGTTAAAAAAACCCTTATATTACTTTAACATAACGGTATCAGCAGTGTTCGTGCCCAATAAACTTGTTTTATCGTGGCAAGGTGTGTATTAACCTATTACTGTTCAACGGTACAGTGTAGTTAATGTATATTATCAACATACCACGACACGTTTAGCGCAGTGGCTAAGCGATTAGCTTTCTGCGCTACGTATCGCGGGTTCGATCCCCGCACGGAGCAAATATTTGTATTTGTATGATCTACAGATAGTTGTTTCGGGTCTGGTTGTGTGTGCATGTGACATGTATGTTTGTAAACTGTACCCACGAGACAGGAGAAATGGTAGGGTGGGGAAAGGATTAAAAAAAAACTTACAACATTAAATACCTCTCTGGTCTAGTGGTCGCATGCGCGACTGCCGAGCGTGAGGTCCTGAGTTCGATTTCAGGGTCGGGAAAAGTGTTATTGGGTTTTTCAGCATGGAATCTTTAACTGTGCCCTGTAGATGGCTATAGACTCGCCCCCCTTTTACATGGGACTCAATAATAGCATCGGCACAAGTGTATAATTATAGTACACCTCTGCCTAACCCATCGGAGAATACAGGCGTGATGCTATGTTATGTTATAATTATATTTAGAACGTAAACGCGGTACCCAAAACGCCGTTTTTTTTTTTTTATGTGCAAATCTCGATTGATTAGTAGTAATAATAATGTCTCTAATATAATCAGGATTACCTGTGAGGATGACCGTACATCCATCCAAGCACCGACCGTATCAAACGCTGCTTAACTTCGCAGTATATGGTACCCGTCGAGACCTTTCCGCGCCTTGGAAAGCACGTTAATTAAAAAAGCAGTCGGTCCCGGGTGTCATACGAATACCTATGACAGTTGTTACATGGGGGGTCAACAGCCCAAAAGGTCTGACAACCAGTCTAACCTTAGATTATCAGAATCCAAAAAGCCAATAACACGACCGGGAATCGAAACCATAATATAACAATTAGCAGCCGCATTTGCAACCAATAGATTGATGAAACAATTTTGTAGTATCCCTCAGTAAGACTGTAGTCTCTCTCTAGTCTCTACGCATAATATGTTAAAGCTATAAACGCTACGAACGCTACAAATGCTACACAATACCAACGTCACCAACGGATCTCTAACAAATAATCGCCGCATCGAAGCTATTTATTAAATTTTTCCACAACAACATACTTTCCGATACGATGCGAAAACGTGAAATATCACCTTAAAACCAGAGCTATAATAATCGCGACAGCGCGACCGCCAGCCTTCGCGACTGGTTTCGAGAAAACAAGGCAGTATACAACCAACCGCCGCCGCCTGCTCACGGGCCGTTAAAAAAAAACAAATCAAAATCAAAAATCGAACGTTTTATTCCGAACGCGGTCATTTTTAAAGAGGATTCCGACGAAGGAGGTCGCGTTTTGATAATTTTTGTATGAGAATTGAATTAAGTGGATTTTTAATTTTAGATCTAGTTGAGTTTTGTTAAGTGAAAGTGTTTTCTTATCGAAAAGTGAAAGGCGTCGAGTGTCAGGTGAGTGTAGGGTCCTCGGAATCTTGTTTAGTTTAATCTGGTTAGATGCGGAGAAATGTTAGACCGAAGATGCTTTGACCGTGTCCAGTGGCCTACATTGAGCTATTGAATGCTGCCTTGGACAAAGTTTGAGTCTCTGTTGAAGCTTCCTTGAAGGCGGATTCATAAGATTTTTTAAACAAACATAGTATTCTTTTTTCCGTCTGGCCGTGTGTCACTAAATTTATAAAGACGGTAAAATACACAAGACATTAAACAATTTTATTTTGCATCAGTTACGGTTTTTTTTAAGATAAATATGTTTGATTATTCTATCTATACATATATCTCTTATGGCGAAATATTCTATCTATACATATATCCACTATTAGCTTCCGCTCGCGGCTTCGCCCGCGTGCATTTTCCCGGGATAAAAAGTAGCCTATGTGCTATTCCAGACTATAATCTGCCGTTCTGGCGTGAAAGAGTAACAAAGATCCATCCATCCTCACAAACTTTCGCATTTATAATATTAGTAGGATAGGATGAAGAAAGTCAAATTTTATTTATTAATTATAATTTTTTAGTCTGATCGTACAGTCCAACATCTTCGTGTTTTAGGTATCCGTATATCTGTAACAAAGAGATATTGTTACCCTATAGTCACCAGATTTACATGAAGAAAAAACCCATTGTCACTTCTTCAGAAAACTTCATCCAAATCTGGTGCGCCTGTATATCTTGTTGGACCGTACCTCGACCTTGAAACAAGAGACTATCGGTCATCAGATCAGCTGTTAATTGTTTAAAAGCGATCTCATGTTATCATATTACCAAAAGAAAGCGGACGGCAGTAAAATTGGGAATGTTTATAACATGACTGCCTCGTTAGCTTCATGCTGAGTCAGATCCTGGGGACTTCGACTCGCGGGTCGGGCAAAAGTGTTATTAGTTTTTTCTGTATGAAAGTTCTCAGTAGCAGCACGGAGTCTAGAACTGCGCCTGGTAGATGGCAATAGGCGAGCCCCCTATTACATGGGACTCACTAACAGCATCGGTGAAATGTGGGTGTACAATAGTACACCTCTGCCTAACCCTTTGGGGAAACAGGCGTGATGCTATGTTATGTGTTATGTTTAAAAGACTTTATTATGAACTATGTAGTGTACATATATTGTTTAATTTGTTTCAAATTGCTTAAAAAAGGGACAAATGGAACGAAAAGGGAAGCAGTTGTCCCCAAGAGGGATATGGGATATGGATATTTCTCAAAAATAAATTAATAAAATTCAACCCTCCCACTGTTGAGCAAAAGGTCTCTTCTCAGAATGAGACGGGTAAGGCCTTAGTCCACCACACTGGCTCGGTGCGGGTTGGCGGACTACACACACCATCAAGAACTTTATGGAGCCCTCTCAGGTGTGCAGGTTTCCTCACGATGTTTTCCTTCACCGTTAACGCAAGTGATAATCAAATTCTGTTCCGCACATGATTCCGAAAAAGTCAGAGGAGTAGGCCGGGATAAAACTCAGACCCTCCTGTATGGAAGGCAAGCGTTCAATCGCCAAGCTATCACTGCACTTTCTCAAGCTAAGCGAATTGTATTAAGTAATCTGCCTTTTTTTCAACTACATGCTCCCATCTCATTCCCCCTCTCTCTCTCTCACCCTCCATGCGTCGGAAAGCACCAAGGACGGCACGGTTGGTGCAGTGGCTAAGCGATTAGCTTTCTGCGCTAAGTACCGCGGGTTCGATCCCCGCACGGAACAAATATTTGTATGATCTACAGATAGTTGTTTCGGATCTGGTTGTTTGTGCATGTGACATGTGTGTTTGTAAACTATACCCACAATACAGGAGAAATCCTAGTGTGTATCCAACGTTTTATTAAAAAGAAAAGAAAGAAAAAGACCAAGGGTTCTCAGTGTGTGAAAATCGGTCACCCATCCAAGGACTGACCGCAGCAAGTGCTGCTCTTTTTGAAAAAGTTCGTTTCCGAGACAATAACAGAGAGAGCGAGATTATAATAAAAAGAAAACTATATTTATTAGCAAACAGTAATATGATATACCAAACAATAAATAATTTAATATCACGCTTGTATTCTCTGAAGAGTTAGGCAGAGGACTACTATTTAATTGTACACCCAAATTTCACATTTCGCCGATGCTATTATAAAGTCACATGTATAGCTTTACCCTTCACATATATACGAACATATGCACATACGCGCACGCCGACATCTGTAACAATTTGTACCATAATAATATTTGATCTGTGCGGTGTTTCAAACTTCACAAAAATTACTAAAAGCAAGCCAATCGGTGTGCATTTGCACTTTGCGCTATTTCACTAATTATAATTAGAATCTTGTATATGTCAATATGAAATTGCATCTTAACCATTTTTCAATATGTAGATTCTAATGCTCCAGCGTTAACGAAATATAAACTATAGTTAAACTTAAAGGCTGGACGATGTTGAAGCTTAAAAAACCCAATCATAAGGTACCTGGGTCAAATATGGCCACCTTAAGGTTTGTTATCCTTCTTTTGTAAGAATAAAGCTAAAATAAATAAGTCTTAGCGTTTATTCATGAAGAGTGGCTATTTATCTTTACAACAAAGGCAAAAAATACAAAGACATTTAATGATAAATAGTATTTTTAACAGTAAAAAAAAAATAGAAATTGGCCATATTTCCGACGGGGGAGGTAAATATGCCCATGTATGTGGCCATATTGTCTGTATGAATTTACTTGTTTAAAAAACTTCTGATTAAACTGAAATAAAAATCGATATTATGTTTAAATAGAGCATTTATTTATAATTTTCTTTGAGCGACATTCAGTACAAATAAAGAACTATCTTTAACAAGTAATATTAATTTAAAGATATCGAAATCAACAACGAGATTCAAACGATAAGTTTTTCTTAATTAAACTTTCAGCTTCCCGCTTTTGATTGCATTTAAAGCCAATTTCAATGACTCTTCTGACCAATTGCCTCGAAGCCCTTTCGATTTATAGCGTGCAATGGTCTAAAACAAATAAAGAAAGTGTCAGTAATTTAGTACCGTAAATATGGCCAAACGGTGGCCATATTTGCAGTCATGCAAATTATTTGTTTTCATATTCACGAATGAAAAATACACTATTACTCTGATAAATAAACAAAGAAATATCAAATTATAATCGTCACACAATATCGTAATGTGAATAACAATGATTCTAATTTGAAAAATAACAAAATACAGGAATATACTTACTTAATGTTTTTATAACCTCAACGGCAATTTTCACTATAATGGACGCTGGGCGTTCGGATACATGCGAAACTAGCGACAATTTACTGTCGCGTTCAGTATATTACTAATTTTCGTGTTTGGAATAATCGTGTGTGGCCATATTTTCCGGCTGGCCATATTCGACCCAGGTACCTTACTTATCGATTATTGTTAATAATAATAATAAAAAGACAGACATTCGATTCCTGGGTCCGACAAAGTGTTATTGAGTTTTCCTGTATGGAAATTCTCAGTAGCAGTACGGAGTCTGGAACTGTGCCCGGTAGATGGCAATAAACTCTCCCAATATTACATGGGACTTAATTACAGCATCGGTGAAATGTGGGTATACAATATTACACATCTGCATAACCCTTCGGGGAATACAGGCGTGATGCTAGGGTATTGTGTTTACGTTAATAATAAAATATATTGTTATTCATATACACCAAATATAGGCATTTTTAAATAGTCAGTCTTTTGGTCCGAAATGTTATTTTCTCATGAAGAAAGACATTCAAGAAAGTCAGTGGCTACTAAATTCAAATTATTTTACATTTTTTGTCAGTGCGTCTGTGTCTGTTTGTTCCGGCTTATATCCGAAACGGCTGAACCGATTTTGACGGGACTTTCAATGGTAGATAGCTCATGTTATAAGGAGTAACTTAGGCTACTTTTATTTTAGAAAAAGAATTAGGGTGCCGCGTAAAATGCACGCGTTCGTAATCCACGCCGGTGGAAGCTAGTGACATCTAAATCTTAAGTCAGTGGATTTCCCACAGCGGTTCTCATTTTACGCTCCGTGTAAAATGAGAATTTCGCGATTATCCATGCATGACAGATGAATAATGATAGCGTGAACTTGCTAATGAGTCCATGACTTAACGTTCGAATTTTCCTTGACCTCAACCGTAGTTCAAGCCATCATGTACAATGTGCGCGTGTTTCAGTAAAAGGTTCCACTCGATTGCGCGCGCACGTATTTTTCAAAAGATTTCTTATTTACTTTTTTATTGTTCATTCAAATGCGTGCGCACGTCGTTTCCAAGAGATGTATTCGTTAGTTACTTTTTTTATTACGGTGAAGGAAAACATTGTGAGGAAACCTTCACGCCTGAGAGGGCTCCATAATGTTCTCGATGGTGTGTGTAGTCCGCCAACCTGCACCAGATTGGCGGACTAAGGCCTAACCATTCTCATTCTTAGAAGAAGCCCTTTCCCACCAGTGGGATGGTAATGGGTCGAATTATTATTCTTTATATGTTTTCTAGCGACCCGCCCCAGCTTTGCATAGGTAGCACACAAAATTACCAAAAAACCGAAAAAAATTTTTTGTTGATAATATCTCTAACAAAAAAATCGCTTCAGCCGTTTTGGAGTCGATACACACACACATTTATTTTTCTATATATATATATAGATTTTTATCATGTTTTTACCTTTCTTTCTCTGTTTTCTCCCATTGGTGACAGTCGACTGGTGCCAGTCAGTTTGAGGTATATGAACTCGGCAGCTAATTTCTATTTTTATATTACCATAACAAAAGCAGACAATTTTAAATGTAGAAAGTTTTTTTTTTTAATCACAGAATATGAAGATTAAATTAAAACTAAAGTCAAATTTTGTTGTTAATTTAATAAATTAACATATTAAAGGATGCTTGTGGCTAAATAAGGACTATGCAGATCGATCAACCTGCACCTGAGAAAGTTGTAGTGTGTTTAGTCCGCCAAACCGCACAAGACCAGCGTGGTGGACAAAGGACCAAACCCTTCTGACAAGAGGTCCTTATTCCCTAGGTAGGGTGACACGGACGATGGTGGTCCTTGGCCGGAACAGCTACCTGTAGGTCATACAAATATTTGTTCCATGCGGGAACCGAACCCACAATACAGCGTAGAACAACCGGTATGGAAAGCAAGAATGATATCGATTATGAAAATTGAACCCCTCAGGGGTTGAAAAATTTTGTCTTAGTATGAACAGCACGGTTGGCGCAGTGGTTGAGAGACCGACTGCTACGCTACGTGTCGCGGGTTCGATTCCCGCACGTAACAAATATTTGTATGATCTACGGATAGTTTTCCAGGTCTCGGTGTATGTCCATGTGAATATTTGTGTTTGTAAACGCACCCACGATACAGAAATTATTCCTAGTGTGGGGCAACGTTTTAAACAAAAAACCTTCCGGATGATTCGCGAGCTAACACCTAGCTTTTTATCTTCTCTTCTGTCGGTTCAGATTTCGTCACTCTGGCGGTCTTTTCTTACACCCTAGTTAATTTTTATGCTTTGACCGAATCCCTACAACCCGACCAAATACCCTATACCTACTGACCTCATTGGTATGTACATATAAAACGATGCCTGAATGTAGACGAAACAAAAGGGGTAAGGACCATAGCGCGTGTCAAATAATAGATTCTGCCTACCCCCACGAGAAAACGGCGTGATATTATATATGTCTGTATTATATAATGTCTTCGGGGAGGTCCACATTCAGCGCTAGACGTTCACGAGCTGTCGTAAGTCCATACATAATAATGTATTAGCATAAAATCTTTTGTATTCAGCGAAGAAAGTTTGAAGACGCCTTTTGTCTCTGAATATTCTTTAACTCTTTCTTAAATTATTTGTGAATACTAATTAACATTACAAATGAGATGATTTGAACGTCTGTTGATGTATAAGTCTGTTTTAAAAAAGTGTTGAACGGTGAAGTGTTTTGAGAATGTGTAAAATATGAATAGTAAATAGTTGCGAAGTTGAAATGTTTAGATGATGAATAGTCAATAGATTGAAGTTTTGAATAGAAGTGACCCCATACACTATAGATTCTAAACACGGTGTGAATTTCGAAGACTAAATAAAGATTTTCGTATTGAATTTAAAGCCTCAAGGCACGCTACTACTATCAGCTTTTGTCCATGATGTTTGTTTCGGCGTTTATTCTCAGGGATAGTCATAGGAAATGCCGACGCCGTCTAGTTTAAAAAAGACGTGTAAAAGTGATTCAAAAATCCTTATTGCAAAATAAATCATTACATTTCATTTAATTTCACCATCCTATTATGAGTGGCAATGCCGCCACCGTTCTGGGCACTTTTCCCGTTGACAGCCAAGCCGAACAAACCGATGTATTTACTCGTGTCTATGCTCAATCACAAACAACTTCAAACTTGCAAATGATCCTCTTTGGTATTCTATTCAAATGGGAGTATTCATGTGTTGTACACACAAATTACCATATCAGAATAATCAGTTAGCACGTTACGACACCTCTGTAAGCCTTGTGATTTAATACTTTAATATGTACAAATGGTTACCCATGTTTATTTTTTAATCTTTTCCCCACATTATGATTTCTCCTGTATCGTGTGTACAGTTTACAAACATACATGTCACATGCACACACAACCAGGCCCGAAACAACTATCTGTAGATCATACAAATATATTTCCGTGCTAACGCGTTCCGTGCGGGGATTTAACCCGCGACTCGTAGCGCAGAAAGCTAATCGCTTAGCCACTTCGCCAACCGTTTCGTCAGTTGTCTTAGCTATGAAATTATAAATCATCCTACAATCTCCGTACAACCAAAGTGTTTGGTCTCTTGTTTCGACGTGTGACATTTCAAATATATGCGAGAGCAAGACAAGACGACCTGAGGCCCTAGTGTAAGTTTCTTTCGACAAACTCGATTTTACGCATCGAACGCGTTCGGCGCTCTAATTGGTGGAGAGCACGAAACAGACCAATCGGAGTGTATTAGTATATAAGATAAATATTCCACATTTGTAATTAAGTGCCTAGTCTGTATTAATTAGTATATTAAATGCCGAATTTGTGCGCCTGATAAGGCAGGACATGTTGATACCATTCTCTCTTTTGTTTAACACGACATTTAAAAAATGTTTACACATGTTTAATGCAAATAAACACATCTTTATCTTTATCTTTATCCGAACGCGTTCGATGCGTTAAGTCGAGTTTGTCGAAAGAAACTTACACTAGGGCCTCTGAATGAGACTGGTGCAGGATTGTGAGAACTAACACAACCCAGCAGCTAGCTGTGGATGATGCGCAATAACGCATTCTATATTCTTATTAACTACTAGCTTTTGCCCGCTACTTCTTTCGCGTGACCTGGAACAGGAACTGTCTTATATTTTATATATTTTAGAGACAATAGCACTCACTGAAAAAAAAATCAAAATCGAATCATTAGTAATAATCCGATTCTGAAAATATTTGTGTATATCTGTCTCCCTTCTTTCAGTCCATCCAAAGGTTGTCTGGAAGAGATCGCCTTGTGCGATAAGACCGCCCATTGCACTGTCCTATCTATGTTATGTGGTGTACAATAAAGTGTATAATAAATAAATAAATAAATATTTGGTCCTAACACTGATGAGAAGATCTGGTATTTCTGTCCTACCATCCATCAAAAGGAGAAGATTTACCTATGTATCTTAGTATATAAGTAATAGTGCCTAAAACAAAGCCCCAGGGCAGTGATGGAGGTACCTAGTATCGTCACACATGGAGTCTCAAAACCACCCACAAAACATAACATAGCATCACGCCTCTATTCCCCGAAGGGTTAGGGAAAGGTGTACTATTGTACACCCACATTCTGTCGATGTCATTATTGAGTCCCATGTAATAGGGGTCGAGCCTATTGCTATCTACCGGGCACAGTTCCAGGCTCCATGCTGCTACTGAGAATTTCCATACAGAAAAACTCAATAACACTTCGCCCGACCCGGCAATCGAACCCAGGACCTCATGCTCAGCAGTCGCGCTTGCAACCACTAGACCAATGAAGCAGACAAACGAACATTCGCTCTACTTCCAAAGTTCAAAACTGTACAGTCAGCATCAAAAAGATGTTTACACTTAATGAAATTCAAAAGATATTTTTAGAGGAAACAGTGATTGTAATCTTGACCAATTTTACACAAAGTACCTACGGACACATAAAAATACATAGTCATTTCAATTTTATAATTTTAACCAATAGTTTTCCAAGAATAAGCGTTTGAATTTCGCCACGTGGATACATATTTTTGATGCTGACTGTACGCCATAAGCTCACGAATTGAATAAAAAAATTAGTAATTAGAAATCAACTTTCATGCAGGTGTTGATAAAATAATGACAGATGAAACAAATGCGTGCGCCTGCGAGGTCGAGACCTACAAGACGAGCGGCGCGTGCGACTTTCGCTTGTTTTAATTGTCAGCCTGCTTTGCGTTTTTAATTATGTAGGTTTTAATTGATATTTAAAAATTGCTTTTTATTGCTGTCAGTTTGAACGACAAGAGCCTGCAAGCGTTCTTATTTTGAAACAGCAGTACGTTTTTGCAGACTTCAAATTAACTTGTTAGTAAACAAATAAATAACTGCTATATAATAAAACTAGCTTCCGCCCCCGGCTTCGCCCGCATGGTTTACGAACCCGTACATTTTCCCGGGATAAAAAGTAGCCTATGTGCTATTCCAGACTATAATCTATCTCTGTGCCAAATTTCATCCAGATCCGTTCTGCCGTGGCGTGAAATAGTAACAAAGATCCATCTATCCATCCTTCCTCACAAACTTTCACGTTTATAATATTAGCAGGATTATAACAGGCCGATGTCTGTACATTATAGATATTGGAGAAAAACTAATATGAGGGTCTTTATGAGAGTAATAGAAGCCAAAACAACAGTTTTTAGAATTTTTGTCTGTCTGTATGTTTGTACGCGCATCACGCAAAAACTACTGCATGGAATTGAATGCAGTTTTCACCGATGTATTGCTAGAGGCTTAAAATAAATTTTCTTTCTTGCTTTTTCTTTCTTTCTTTACAAAAACAAATATTCACATAGACATACACCCAGACCCAAAACAATAATGTGTTGATCATACAAATATTTGTTTCTTGCGGAAATCGAATCCGCGACACGTAGCGCAGCAGTCGATCGCTCAACCACACCGCCAACCGTGTCGTCAGATATTTTAATTACCTTCATACTAAACTACATGTATTGTGTGCTACATTCCCCAGTTAATTAGATTAATATCTAACCGCCACCATTTTTTCCAGATAAAATCATCTCAACGAGCAAAGAAACAGCACGCGATATGTCATACCACTACCGTTCCACATTAGCGCCATGTCAGCGGTGAAACATGAGGTACCATGGCACCAAAAGTACCAGAAAGATAAACGGCAGACGGAGATTATACGGAAAAGGAAGAATGCGTTAGAGAATACAAGATGGCGGATCAGCAAATGGTTGATACCGCTTGTGATATTGAATGTGACGGGGCCAGCTACTGGTGAATGTAGGTATTAGTCTACTTCTATCGTTAGGGGCCATGTTCACCAACAATATAATAGATGTATAACATGAAAACGGCCGTTTAACCATATAACAGTTCACGTCAAACGATGATTTGTGTCTTAACCATCTGTTATAATTGTTGGTGAAGTTGGGCCTTAGTCTATTACAGTCGTCTAAATATAGTCGACTCCAATCATAGTTTAGCAGTTTAACACTTACCTTCCATCCAAGAAGATCTGATTTCAAAAGCGACCCGCACCTCTGACTTTTCGGAATTCATGTGCGGATTTCACTATCGGATTTGATCATTTGATTATCATTTGCGTTAACGGCAAAACATCGTAAGGAAACCTGTACACCTAAACGGGCTCCATATGTTCTTAATGGTATGAGTAATCCACCAACTCACATAAGGCCAGCGTGGTGGACTATAAACCTCCTCATTCTGTAAAGAGGCCCGTGCCGTTCTCGGTTTGGCAGAGGTGTACTATTTCGCCGATGCTATTATTGAGTCCCATTAAATAGGGTATGAGTATATTGCCATCTACGGGGCACAGTTCCAAATTCCGTGCTGCTACTCATTATTTCCAGAAAAAAACCCAATATCAATAACCAAAAAGAAATGAACTAACTTTTTTTTTAATTTCCAGCTCTAACGAGTCGTATGCTTGCTTCTCTTCTGGGGTACCCTGGGACCTGTAACTTGGGCTCAGAAGTACGGCCATGTACACTGTCCCTGACATGCTGGCTGCGGGGTGGTACAAGGGTGAGGGGGTGCGGGGGCAGCTGGCTGTTCTCATGCTGTGTTCCCTCCGAACCAAGCAGGAATGACATTATGGATAATAGGTAAATTGAACCAGAAAGATAACATGGAGTAATTTGGGAAACATAGCTATTTGAGACTAACATTTTGTTTAAATTTTTGGTCATTTTTGTTAGACAGAATTTGTAATTAAAATTATACTTTTCGAATTAGCGTTTCGACAGCAAATTAAATTTGTTTCACTCAGTATTCCGCCACGCTGACGACACAGATGAAAGCGGCCAGTAGTTGCTCCCAAATTCATGTGGGCAATGGACCGCCTTTTACCCTGCGTGAGTTCAACGTCTCCTGCAGATCATTGTTTGCGGACCATTGTCTGCGGGGAGACGTTGAACTCACACCGAAGGTCTGAGCCGTCTCGATAAAAATTAGTTTAAACTAACTATATTTAAGATGTTTTTCGCATGTGGATAAATAAAGCTAAATTGTTTCCGTCCGTCTAAGTAAATGAACTGGTGAACTTATCTAGAGAACTCGTATAAATAGTTACAGTAAAAAAAAATACCTGCGGCTAAACCCTTGAATATAATTTGATATTTTTTGATGTACGAACTTCTAAAGCGATGCCCAGAACATGGTTTTGATTATCGTAGTTATAGAGTCCCTACTTTGTATATGGCTTAAAAATAATCCAAACAATTTCTGTTGGTTCCAGTATACCAACATCGGAGTGGAAGTACAAGGTGGTACCTCCGAAGCTGCGTCAGGTGCCCCAGCGCAGCGTGGTGCCAGCCAATGTGTTCCGGAGAAGAGCTGATGATGATATTGGACAGGTAGGAGCACAAGCTCCTAGCTTTAGGGGTGAATAGAGACAAAACTTAGGATTTCAACGTTGAATTAACATAGATTTTTACCTACAACGACTTATTTTTAGTGAATTATAGTACGAGTAAATTAATCTTCCTTGTTGACGTCAAACTGAGTTATTCCTAGGTATAAATGATTTCAAAGTTTTGTCTCTATTCGCCCCTGGATCCCTATTAGTTTGTAGGTATGTTGGTCAATTAGAGAGCTTTAGGAATTCCCTATCAGAAAATTCACTTGGTCCAACCTCCAGATTAAACCAAGAACGCCTGCTCGAGCATTTCAGTTTGAAGACTCAGACTGATGATGATTTTGAACCTCACGCTTAGAAGTCGCTTTTGCGACCAATAAACCAATGAGTTGAATGCATGTTGTACTTGTCAACTTTTACATAACCCAATAGGCATGACGTTTGCGTGTTTATACTTACATCATCTTTTAAAAACAATAATAATTTGCCCCACCTGGCAACCGAACCCGAGACCTCACATTTAGCAGCCGCGCTTGCGACTTGTCCAATGCAGCAATCAATATTTGCTCATAGCTTATGTCTTTTGTTTCCAGGTAGAGTGTGGCCTATCCTCATCGAAGATGATTCAGAAGAGGATCATAGGTGGCAGAGAGGCGAGGTTCGCCGAGTTCCCCTGGCAGGCACACGTCAGGATCTCAGAGTTTCAATGTGGAGGAGTTCTGGGTATGAAGCTTTTTGAAAGTAACATTACATTTATATTACCTGAAAGGTTAAGCAAATTTCTATAATAACTTTCGATTCATTGATCTTCATGATTGATATTCATGATTTTAAATCCCATGGAATACTGGCCAAGCCTATTGCCATTTGCTATTTACTGGGCACAGTTACAAACTCTCGATAATAATATCTTTTTTTTAATTGCGAATCGAACCTTCTGTGTCATGCTCAGGAGCCGCGCTTTCGACCCCTTGACCTTGGTTGAATGCGTGTTTTTAAATATTAGCATTTATCTGTACCTCTTGAATTTTTGTTCTAAGGTACTCGTTTCGGTCTCAGAATTTTGTCAACAATAAATTACATTTCTTATTTAATATTGTACCTTATTCTGAAATTGTCCTTATGTGTAATATATTTTGGTTGTTCTCGTTCTACTACAAATGAATGTTGAAGTCTAGAAAGGCCATTGATTCTGCAGTTTATCAAAGTTTTTCCGCCCTTGGTCCTTGTGTGCCATTAGTAAGAGTGTTCTCTGTATGTTTCAGTGTCTCGCTGGTACGTCGCGACAGCAGCGCACTGCGTATCGCGAGCAAGACCACGCGATATTGCGGTCTGGCTAGGTGCGCTGGACACCAGTGCTGGTGCGCATACTGCGAGAAAACTTGGGTGAGTTGTGAAATCCATGCCCATTCTTGAAGAACTCCTCTGGCTCAGCGACCCGAAGTGAATCTTTGCCTCCGAAACGAGATTTATGGCTTGAATCTGATGCAGATCAGCCTATTACTGTCCTCATGCTGCACGGGGGCCTCTTATCAGAACGAAGATGTTTAAGACTTAAGCCACAAAGCTGACCGGGTGTGGGATGGCGACGAACTACACCATCGAGAACTTTTATGGGCCCTCTCAGGTGTGCAGGTTTCCTCACGATGTCTTCATACCCAAGTGATATTTAAATTCTAACACACACATGAATTCTTAAAGTCAGAGGTGTTGCCGGGGTTTTACCTGAGGACTGATCCTCTCTGATCCTCCTGCGTACAGTAATGAAGCCCGTTAATCCAAGAGGCTATGTGTCCACTTTAATTATATTTCTGACTTTTATCATTACAGAGTTGTCCAGAAAATCCTGCACCCTCTCTTCCAATTTCGGATGACCCAACCTGATCGCTACGACATAGCACTCCTGCGTCTCTCCCGTCCGATCATCTACTCGAGCCACATCCTGCCGATCTGTCTCCCGGAGCGAGAGATCGAGCTGAGAGGCAGGTCCGGGGTGATAGCTGGCTGGGGCAAGACTGATGCGAGTACTGGACACACAGGGACCAATCTGCTGAGGTCTGCCACTGTGCCTATACTGAGTAAGTTTTCGAAAGCGGTTCAATAAACTATTGTAGTTCACTGATAGTGCTGATAAGTGCAACCATAAGCCAAGCATACCCTGTCACATCTGTGATCCTGATTCCAGTATTAAGCTTGGCGTTGCAGGTTACATCAAATTGGATACTGGCATCTATTTAGCGTAATTGGTAACCGGCATGACGAACCAAACAAGCAAATAACATACTGGCTTAGTGCCTTCATGACCACAAAACCAGTTCTTTTATTTACCAGTGACACTACTAATTGCGTTAGTAAGTGGATCTATACAATTCCTCAGAATTTCTTGGATGGTAGGCTAGATAGATAGAAATGAAAAAAAATTAAGGGCTTTTAATGTCATATTGAATAATTATATGTATTACAAACCATATCCATATAAAAGAGGATGGTGTTCAAAATTGTCATCATCATCATCAGCCAACACTCATTCACTGCTGGACACAGGCCTCTCCCAGTAAGCGCTATTGATATGGCGTATGGTGTCGCAATTTAAGCAAAAAATAAAAAGTAGTTCAGAACGAACTGACCATGTTTATTTTGTTGTCAGGTAAGGAACAGTGTATCAACTGGCACAGAAGTAAACAGATCTCAGTGGAGATCCACTCGGAGATGATCTGCGCAGGACACTCGGATGGACACCAGGACGCTTGCTTAGGTAATAATTACTTATGTTTATCGCTCACGGTCACAGCTCTAAATCTAAATCAGATGGAACACTGCGCAGAAAGTTATTTTGGTAGGTTTTCGTGGAGACGTGGGTCCAACTCACTACGATGTAAATAAGATGGTACAAGCAGAGCGGCCTGATAGCAAGCAATTATTGCCACCCATGAATATCCACATTAACACCAGAAGAGAAGATGATGCGTTGAAAAATATTTTAGAGGTACATGAGAAGGGAGAAGGGAGATTCTGGAAGGAGGAAAGTGAAGAGCAGTTTTGGGAAGGGGAGGATGGGGTGATGGAGGATTGGGGATGTGTTTGGGCTCACGGAGCCAGCTTACTAACAATAAGTTTTTATTTCCAGGTGATTCCGGCGGCCCCCTAATAGTCTTAGACAATGGCCGCTACTACCTGGTGGGGATCACGTCAGCCGGCTTCGGCTGCGGAGTTGACCACCAGCCCGGCATCTACCACAACGTGAAGGTCACGAGCACCTGGATACGAGGAGTTGTTTCAGAGCATACTAACTACATTGACTTTTAATATTCGGTCCTTATAGACAACTGTACTACATACAATCGCTAGAAAATAGAAACTATCAAATTGTTCTGATTTATTTTTAAATAGTCACGAGATTCGTAAAGCTAGTGCCATTGGTCTAGTGATCGCAACCGGGACTTCTAAACGCGAGATCCTGGGTTTGATTCCCGGATCGGGGTTTTTCTGTATGGAAATTCTCAGTAGCAGCACGGAGTTTAGAGCTGTGCCCGGTATTTGGCAATAGGCTTGCCCCCTATTACACGGTGCTCAACGGCATCGGCGAAATGTGGGTGTACAATAGTACACTTCTGCTTAACCCTTAGGGCGGCGCTGGAACACGCGTGATGCTATATTTATGTTATTTGTAAATCAATCCCATACATTTTGCTAGCGTTTGTAATGTTTGTATACTTAACAGCAAGGTGATTACAAAAAAAAAATAACAATTCTCATAACATACTGACAGGGCCCGATTTAAGGGGGGGCGAGCCGGGCAATTGCCCAGAGCGGCAAAAATCAGGGTCGGCAAAATTGAGGGCGCTGGACGGAGCATTCTACGGTAGTAATAATATAAAAGAAATATTCGTATTATGTCCGTAATTGTTCATAAAGTACAAATGTTGGACATGTTTCATAGTTACATGTGAATCATTCTGTAAATATGATGGGTTTAAATTATAAAGTATTTTATTATAAACCGCCTTCATATAACAGTTTGTTCAGAATCTTTTAAACTTCTGAACTGATTTTGATAAAAAAAATTCACTGTTCCCTAAGTTAAAAGATACATAATTCGATAAAAAAAAAAGTGTCATTGTAAAGAGCGGCAAATATTGTTTTGCCCGGAGCGGCTAAACTGCTAGATCGGGCCCTGCATACTGATCAAGTCTCAACAAACCTTTATGGTTTAAAAAGAAAAAAATAAATGACTGATATCTATATCTTACTGATATATGCGTCAGAAATATTAGATACGTTTAATTATTCGGCGGTACTAAACGTATTTATAGGTACGGGCCTTGTTGCACGGATCTATTATGTTAAGGATTTATGTATTTCAATTCTTGTTTGAACAAGAAAGAGAAAAAAAACGAAGTTCAACAGTTGTTTTCAGGGTACTGAAGTACAACAAAAAAGAAAGTACAAAGAAAAACAAGTTATTTATTTATTAAAAATACTGGTTGTATGTTTAAACTGTAAAAGTAGTGTCAGTTTTTATTTAAAAAAAGAAATTTAAAAACGATTTCCTTCCATATTTTGTCGATTGATGAAGAAAAAAAAGCTCAGTGTGTCTACAGTCTGTTCAACATAATTTGGCGCCCATTAAAGCTCTTATGTCAATGTGATAACGATGTATTTTGCTTAATGCAAGCGTCAATTTATAGTAAACAGAGAATAGTTCGGGGTAACCATGACCTCCGTTGTTACCGTAAACAAATAATAAACAAAAAAATCGTGCGCGCGCATTTGAAGGAACTCGTATTGTAAACACGCGCATATTATTTTATAAATTCTTGGATTATGTTAACTATGCTAGACATCGTTGAAATTTGATACTAAACCCCCTGACATCGTCATCGCGTTAACCAGTTTGGCGCTCCGATTAGCGAAGAGCTCGATGCGTTACGTAGACTACTGTTAGCAGGTTATTTCAGAACGGTTAAACGACCTATTCGCTTTTGTGACGTTAGCTAGTTTCAATAACCTTTGCTACTAATGCCTCTGACGTTTTTCGTCACATCGCGCTTCCATTGGTTAAGAAATCGGAAAAAGCCATACGGCACGCGGAACACATTTTCGTTTCATTTTTTAAAGGAAACTTACAATAACACCTCTAAAAACGTTAGTGGATTAAACATTCTTGAACGGCTTAAAAATGATCCTCGTTCATAGATTAGGTATTTCATTGGTACCAATAGGCTTCAAGATGTCCTCCTGTCCGTCTGAAAACCTTATTGTTCTGAGTGAAAACCTATACCCGTAGACAATATGTAAACTACGCAGACAGTGTTCTGTCAAAGTTCTTATATCAATGTAATAATGACTGCTTTAGCTTGTCCCAGGGGACTATCTAAAGTGAATAGAAATTACAATCTACAATCGCTACAGAATAAAACGTCAAAAAATCCATTGAATTGATATACGCTGTCAAATAGTCACGTGCTTCGTAAATGTCAATCCAATAAATTTTGCTGACGTTTCTATTCAATAGTGTTTGTAGATTGCAATTTGTCTGGAAGGGCTGTAAACTGTTTTCGATGCTAATATTTAATATTCTAAAGAAAGAGCTCACGGCATCTCATCATCATTATGTCGAATCCTGTAAAATAAACGAATAACACTATGTTGTTATTGACTGTATAATAATTTTAAACTTCGGTCGCAATAATCTATCTATAAGCGGTGGTTTGCCCTACTAAAGACTACTAACTAGAAGGCTACGCACAACATAATAATAAACAAAAAACATGTAAAGCTTTTTATAAATTTGTATGCTCTTATTTATTTAGTAAGGGAAAACGGCCGATAGATAGAATATTGGATTCCATCGTTAATGTTATCTTAGGTAAGCGATTAGGTTCGATCTAATCGTACCGTTCGCGCTGTGAATATACCTGACTTGCCATTTCCTTGCATTCTCATGTAATTAAATTCATTAATCTCTTGATTTGATCTCCCTTATAATTTATTTATTTATTAAAAGTTAATTGTGCAATCGTTTTAAAAATAAATTGTGAAAAAATATTTCGTTCAGTATTTTATTTTTCCCATCCAGACTTACTTTTCAATTGACTATTTTATTTTTATTTATTTTTAATTAAATTACAACGGCCTACGACCAATTACAATAATTAAAGCTCCAGAATACAAAACAACTATGCTATGACTGAAATTAGCTAGTACCCCATTTCTCTTCGGAACTGCATACTCTTTCTATCATGGTACTGCTATAGTAGACTGTATATACCCACAAAAACCAAACCAAAAAAATAATAAATTCATGGTTTTACCTTATAAATAAAATCGTGCAATAATAAAACGCTAATGACAGTTGACTGTCAATGTCAATTCATCAGTTAATTGTCATTTGATCTTGACATATCGATGTTCCTTGTTTTCATGCCAAAATCTTGAGTAAAACCTATAAAAATGCCTCTTATAATAATTTGTGGTACACCAGTGAGTGGAAAAACATCTAGAGCAAACGAATTAAAAGATTTTTTTATAAATAAACATGAAAAAAAGGTTGAAATCATTTCCGAAGACGAAGCCATTGTAAAGTTAGGTTATGATAAGAACACAACATATTTGGACTCACAAAAAGAGAAAAGAGTACGAGGATACCTTAAATCAGAGGTATTAAAGCTTATAGGAAAGGATAATGTCGTTATATTAGATGGAAGTAACTATATAAAAGGTATGAGCATGTGTTTCTAATATTAATGTGTCATAGTGTTGTTTTTAACCAGTTTTGTTAAAACCATGAATCTAATTAGAGTTTCAATGTGAGTTTCAAAACCTTTGACTTTTTTTTTGTAAATACCTCAAGAACATTTAAATATGCCTTAATAGTCTTGTAGCCACAAATGCAACTGCTGAGCTTGAAATACTGGGCTCGATTCCCAGTCAGAGGGTCGTTTTCAAAATGTTATTATGTTTCCTGTACGGGAACTCTTAGTTGCAACCCAGAGTTTGAAATAGTGCTCGGTTTAACTCCTTTTTACATGGCACTCAATATCACCATCAGTTAAATGTGTGTGTACAATATTACACCTCAGCCTAGCCTTATGGGTAAAGGAGGTATCATGCTATGTTATGTTGAAATCATTTCTATTTTTTATCTAAACCCAATAAATCAAAATTAATAAATATACAAATAATTATTAATTTTGTTTTACTGGGCTTATAGAATTTGTAATTTGAGGAAACCTACATTGTTTTCCCATACTTTTTCCACATTATGTACATGGCAAGATTGTTAAAAGAGACTTTAAAAGAGTATCCATGGAGTTTCTTGCCGGTTCTTCTCCATAGGACCAACTTTTTGGAACCGTGCAACTAGAGTCATAAGTGCCTGTATTAGGTTTACTTGAAATAAAAACAATTCTATCCATCTACCTAATACTCCAGTGAGTTGAAAGATAAAATAAATCATGTTTTCTTACAGGCTACCGCTATGAGTTATACTGTGCTTCAAAAGCATCAAAATCAACACAATGTACTGTCTACACTATCAGAAACCATGATGAGGCCTGGGAGGCGAATCTCAAGAGGCAAAGTGCCACAGACACAGACACAAGTCACGCAACACAGAATAACTGTGTTCCTTATTCAGAAGAAGTCTTCAACGCATTGACTAGGTTAAGGTAAGGTACACAATATTTAGTCTTATGTGCCCTAACTGAGACAAAGAGTGATTGAATCTGCTTCTTCAAGTGTAGTGAAAGTTCCCTTTAAAAGCTATTAGATAGGCTTTGAAAATATTACGTTTTAGCCTATCATGGCTATACCAGAGCATGATGATGTCCTCCTGACCAAATTGTGGTCACTGCGGCCAATCTCACTACACAGGAAATATTATAGAGCACCAGTGTGTGCACAAATACAGGTGCACTCTCTATTCCTTTACTCTCATAGTTTGATGGGAAGGCAATCCGACACGACTGGAGAGAGATCAGGCGCAGGACCAATAGCTTTAAATGCTTCCTGAGGTATGGTGTGGATTAACATACAAAGACCCAGACCCGAAAAAACTATCTGTCGATCATACAAATATTTGTTCCATGCGGGAATCGAACCCGCGAAACGTAGCGCAGCAGTCGATCTCTCAACCACTGCGCCAACTGTGCCGTCTGCGCAGCAAAGCATGACATAGTAGTCACTATGTAGTCGGAATTAAATGGCATGCGCAACTTTCTATTTATTAGGTTCATTTGGAATAAAAACAATTCTATCTATCTATGTATATTTGTAAACTGTACACACAATACAGAATAAAAGAATAATAATAAAAAAGAACAGATATCCCATTTCCTTTACCTGACTACACATGAGTGTTAATAAATTTCATTCTACAAATGCACTAAGTACCTTTTCGTGCATCATACTCTCAGAGACAGCATTGCTGCCTTTAAAATCACGAAATAGATGTAAAAATGGAAAATTAAGACTTATTTATATTTATTCCAGGTTTGAAGAACCAAACTCCAACAACAGATGGGACAGCCCACTATTCACAGTGCAGCCCACTGATGAACTGAATCTAGAAGATGTGTACAAAGTCCTGTTTGAGAAGAAACCACCGCCGCCTAACATGAGTACACAAAATGTGAGTACCTAATAAAAAAAACCTAATTAAAGGGAAGCACTAAGTAGTAATCAGTACAGTAGGTATATAGGTATCACTCACTCATTCGTTCATGAACTAAACACAAAATCTCAGGAATCATAAACCCTACAAACTTACTAATGCACTAAATGACTTAGCTCAAGTAGCTCAAATAACGCTTTCCTCAAAAGGCCATTCCAGACAGTATCATATATTTGTCTCACATAAATCTTGTCTATAACCTGTCTGGACTTTAAAATAGACCTTGACCCCTGAGTTTGTTTCGGCGTTTCTTCTCAGGGATAGTCATAGGAAACAATGACGACACCTAGTTAGAATAAAAACGTGTAAAAGTGATTGAAAAATCCTAATTGCAAAATATTATCAATTTCATTTCTTGAAATTTGGTAGGTGTAGGCAATTTGGTAGATGCTGAGAGTTGATTTTCCAAAATTTCGACCCTTTAAGGAGTGAAATTTAAGTTTATTTGAAAAATATTTAAATACATATATTCACCCTTTTCAGGCACCACTAACATCTACAAACTTCCTATATGAAATCGACAAAGTAACGCAGTCGATATCGAAACAAATTCTCGAAGCCAAACAACTGAATATGGACGGCGAAATAAAGTTCCCTGACTACCCGGGCTGCATCTTAGATCCTGGCTACACGCAGTTCGTGAACCCTCAGAAACTACTCCGGCTGAGGAGGCAGTTTCTCACGTACGCTAAAATGAATCATTCAAATGAAGACGCGAATAAAATCGGAAGATATTATATACAGTATTTAAATAAAAGTTTGACGGATTAGGTAATAGTTTTATTTATAGAAAGTGTCAAAGGATATCCACATGTTCATGTATGACGAGCAAGTATTTTCAAGGACCACTGAACTCGAGTAGATACAAATTTTCGTTTTCGTTTATCCAAAAATGTATGAAAAAACGTGCGTTATTTTCATACATTTTTGGCTTACGTTTATTACTATAGTCGGAACCGGAACGAGGGAAACTCGAAAGTTTTCAATTCGATTTCAAGGATGTGTGTCTTAACAGTTACGGCATTAATCGTAAAAACATCTTACAAGATCGAACGTGTGGTTGTAGCATCATTTAAAAATTCTTGTCACTCAATTCTGTAAAATGCCTTTTAAAGTCTCAATGTGTTTATGTAACCAGCTAGGTCCACGCTACGATTTTAGTAATATATGTATATATGTTGTGATAGAACTAGATAATATCAAAGCGCCACCTATTAAGAAAAAAGCAAAATATATAAGTTACGGTAAATACAAAAATAGATGGCGTTATATTTAATCGAACACTAAAGTTAGTTACAAATTCAGAACACCTGCAATCCTGGTACTTTTAATATTTAAAATAGCGCCATCTATGGTGAAATGGACAAAACAATAATTATTGATTAAAGTTATTTTCTCTATTCCACCATAGATGGCGCTATTCTAAATATTACCTAGTGAATATATGGCTCGTATAGCTCCTTATAACTTCTGTGTTCCTGGTACTTTACTTAAATTCTTGTAGCTTACTGTTGCAGTGAATGAACTATTTATTTCAACTGCCTCTGTCTGCCTCATTGATTGGTCTTTCAGTATACTATTGTAGTCTTTGGATTGGTCTAGTGATCGCAAGCGCGGGTGCTGAGAGTGAAATCGTGCTGGGATTCGATCACTGAATGGAGCAGTAATAGGCCCGCCTCTTATTATGGGGGATAGGGAAACGGCGTCGCCGAAACGTAAATGTAGAATAATACCTCTGCGTACTGCTGCTTCGAGAAAATACAGGCATGCTCTTGTTCTATTCTTATACGTACTAGGAAGTTATTTTTCTGGTAGAATCTCTAAAATATCTTTTTCAGATAAATATTTCGATAACTGATACTCGAAATACTTTCGCTAAATTCGTTTTTTTTTATAGTATTCGCCTCTCCTACTGCCCTTGCCATCAGGAGGTGATATTAGCTTCTTCTATTATTATTATTTTCTAACTTTTCCTGTCCCAAGCTGGACAAATGACTTCATGCCAGCGCCCAGCGTTTTCCCATTATTCTACTGATATTTATTAGGGTCAAAAAAGCATAAATGAAAGGCAAAAAATAACCAATAAATTGTTTTAATCTCTTCGCTTAACAAATTAACAACAGTGCGTTCTGAAACAGTAGAACAATCTGATCATTCATGTTTTATAAAATACACAAATACAAATATAGCTATATATGTTTGCAGACTTCACGTATTTCAACTACCAATAAAAGCAAAAAACATTGCATTTTTAAAATCTATCTATATAGTATATGTATATAATAAAATTATAACAGACTTCAGCGACTTTTGTCAAGTTTTAGTGATGATAGCTTATGCCCGCGACTTCGTACGCGTGGAATTTAGAATCTGATATTTTCCTGTGGTAAAATGGAGCCTGTATTTTAAGTTAGACCTCTAACAATACATCGGTGAAAACTGCATTCAATTACATGCAGTAGTTTTTGCGTAATGCGTGTACAAACATACAGACAGACAGACAAAAATTCTAAAAACTGTTGTTTTGGCTTCTGTTGCCTTACTTACGAGTATTCTGGTTGTCCTACTTATTCTTATAAATAATACAATTTCCATTCATCATCAAATTGTTCCACTGTAACTAAATACAAAGTCTCACAATAAAAATGTTTGACATGCAACCAATAACTAATTTAAATCAGTACATGTAATACTTTAGCTCGACTTGTGATAATCCCAGGAGTGGGCAAATAATATATAATACATGAAATATACTTTTAGGTTTGTTCAAATCTCAATCAATATAAACTATAGCGCCAATATGGACAGGTTTTCATATAAGCTCCTACTTTTTTTTAAATCAATGATAAAAATGTTTGTTCGACTTACATGTTTATAAAATTTATACAGCTATGGATAAGAAATTGAAAAAGATTATTTTTTTCCAAATGAAATCGCCTCATACTGAAAACGTATCCATTCGTTTCTAAAGTCTAAAACACCGATATCGACAAAAATACTATTAAATCAAGTACATTGTGAGATGTTCTAATTAATTTTTTTATTCACAATATTGATATTTTTATACGTCCTTTATAAACATATATTTGAAGACGTATATAACCGATATCTACATATTATGTCACTTATAGGGCCATATTCAACGACAGATAAACGGATGGTTATAATTTAAACAACTGTTTAACATAATAAAAGTTTATGGTTGACGATGTTATCTTAGATATCTGTTTATTGGTCGATGAACTTGGCCTTAGTTTATTTTTATAGAATTTCCCAACAATTTAAGTATAGCGACTATTGTGAAATTATTTAATCAACATTTTCATGCGATTTCAGACCTTACGGCGAGACAATAAGGTACAAAATCAAACCCCAACTCCATCAAGTGCTCAAAATAATGCGTAGTTACTTAATTATTTATAATTCTAATAAATCATCCAATTAATTTTCGACTGACGCCTCTCTAGGAGAGTCCCAGTCCATCATTTTTTGGCTTGTGACATCCAACTAAGTCGACAGGCGGATGTCACAAGTCAATGGATGTCAATTTTGTTACTTCACTATCTTTTCCTTCAACGATCGTACATAAAGTGAGGCTGGGTGCGCTAATTATAGCTTTGTTTAAACTGCTGGTAAATTCTATTAAAATCGAATACAGATATACATTTTATAGACGGATTTATCCGTTCCATAATAAACGTTTAGTAAATATATCAAAAAGAAGATCCTTGTGATTTTCAAAATCATTACATACTAATCGACAACTATAATTGGTCACTCCGCGTCTCCGCACAGACGTCGCCTCTTTCCGGCCTGCCTCTTATTTTTAAAGCTAAACTGAAGATTCTCCAGAAAAAAAAATGTGCCAGCGGGCGTATCAAGAGACGCCAAGTGACAATTTATAATAGTCGAGTTATATATAATAAAGCATTGTTTTTCGAGCCGTTACAATAACATAGAAGCTCGGTTCGAAATATCGAACAAAAACTAAATATTAATTTAACTTTTTTTTTCTTGGACCTTATTAAGCCTAGAAAAATAAAATATGCATTTTTTAATTATTTTGCAGATTGCTTCGGTCTTTTGTCGAGCGTTTGGTCCTGGTTTCATTCTTAATTTGGGAAATGTGAAGGTTTTATATATTACGGATGAAAAAAAGCCATGTCAAGGTTTTCACTGCGTTTCAATTAAGAAAGCTGATTGACGGTGGCCATTTTGTGACACACAGTTTTATAAATCACTGAACTGTCATAATTGTTCGATTTCTAAATCGTTTACCGTTGACCGTTTCTCATATAACCGTCATGCATTACATATTTTATTTTTCTAAGCATTTTTAAACTAAATATTTTAACTAAACGAATATAAATTTTAATCAAACAACTTTTTCCCCTTGTACGTAACAGCTATGTTAGATTATTATTTTCATTATGACTATGTATCACTTATCAACGGACGTGTATATACGTACCGGTGCGCTTACGATCTTTTTGTATCGATACAAAATAAATTCCCAAGCTGGGCAAGGTCTCTTCGCTGATCTGTTGCGGGTGTGCACACCATCGAGAACTTCATGGATACGACACAAACTTCATACAATTGTATTAATGTTAGCGGGTCTAAAAAAGGCCACACTGAAGAGATCATTTAAGAATGAACTGTTAAACAAATTTGGTGAATACATCAATCATACGCATACTTTACAATTAGCTTTGTTATTTTCATGTTACGGAATACTAAACAAAAATACTCGCAAAAATTCAAACATTTTTTGAACATTTGCTTTACCTGCAGTACGTTCGAATTCGTTAATTACTTTATTTTGAAGTATCCAGCTGTTAGGGGTCATCAATTAGGTAGCCATTTTGTTTATGCAATGTGAAACATTATTCATGTATTGCGGCTTTTTTAGATCCCTTAATAAGTTTTAATCAAGATGGATGTCTTTTAGGTTTTTGAAATCCTGTCTCCACTCCGAACTTTGTAAAAAATCACATTTGTATCGATACAAAGGTATATGTTCTTCGGCTCTTATTGACCTCTAATGTACACATCAATACAATACTATAAAAAAAAAGAATAGCCCTATTGAGACCTGACACGATTACCTTGAGATGGCCAGAGTGAAAGAAACTCTCGTGCGTAGCAATTTGGTACATTCTCGCCTGCACAAGCGTAGCGCCTGATTGTTTTTTTTTTTTGGTTTGTTTCGTTAGCTCAGGGAGCTTTTACTGCTTAACCGGGCAAATGGCGAGACCAGAAGGGCTTCCAGCCGAGCAAATTAAATAATACTAAGCAACACTGCTAAGGGTGTCCCATAGTGGGACTCGAACCTCGGCTTAGGGCGTTGCTGGGCGACAGACAAGAGAGGACTTGCTGGATCTGATTGTAAGTAAATAAAATTATAGGCAAGTAATTAAGGTTCAAGCTAGATTGTACTTTATTGTCGCGCAACGAGAATCGCTATTCGTTTAAGTGTTTTAATTGAATCTTCTATTTCTATTGCAACTATTATTTAATCTAGGTGTACAACGGTACACCCACATTTCGCCGATTCTGTTATTAAGTCCTATATAATATTATATTGATGTACATACTGCGACCACTAACCGGAAGACGCAGCGTAGGAAGGCCTCCTACTAGGTGGACCGACGACATTGTGAAAGTCGCGGGCAACCGATGGATGCAAGTGGCGGAATGTCGTTCGATGTGGTGGTCTAAGGGGGAGGCCTTCGTTCAGCAGTGGACGTCTTCTGGCTGATGATGATGATTCAATCAAAATATCCTATTGTATTAGGACAAATCTATTACATTTCAGTCGCTATCGCGTTGGCGATGATTTATTAAATAATTATTGTGAGTCACTAAAATATAAGATTTGAGTCCGATTCCTGGGTTTTATTCGTTGTTATATTACAAGAGAATCCTCATGTCTATTAGCACCTTAAGCACAAAGTTGTGAACACTGGCTGCGCATGCGCAGGAGGATGGGGAAGTAGTGTGCTAAGTGATACATCACAGCTACTGTCAACACCAACCAATTACGCAGCGAGCACATCATTTTATACAAGAAAATACCAGGAAATCGAAACATGCGCACGCGCAGTTTACGTTAAATTCTCGTAAATAAACTTCAGCAACTCACAAAAATTATAAACTAAAATACTTGTGATAACATCTTATGTACTAATTTTACGTAAACAAAATATAATTACTTAAATAATAAAGTTATATTGTCCGTTGACTGACGGATAGACAGATAGATTGAAAGATTTAGAGGCTGGGTCATGCCTGTTTTCCTTAAAGGGTTAGGCAGAGGCATACCTACTAGCGTACACCCATATTTCACCGATGCCATAATGTAGTCCCATGTAATAAGGGGCGGGTGTAATGCCATCTATTGGACACAATTCCAAACTCCATCCTACCCAATAACAAATTGCCCGAGCACAAGTCCAATGAAACTTTTTAAAACAAAAAAACTATTTTGACGGTTGGCGCAGTGGCTAAGTGATTAGCTTTCCGCGCTAGACGACGCGGGTTCGATTCCCGCACGGAACAAATATTTGCTAGACCTACAGATAGTTGCTTCGGGTCTGGTTGTGTGTGTATGTGACATGTATGTTTGTTAACTGTACCCACGACACAGAAGTTATTCTAGTGGGGCAATGTTTTCTAAAAATAAAAATTATTTATTCAGTTTATCTGTCTACCCGAATTCCCTATAAAGTTTATAATGTAATATGAGAGCTTTATGGTTATCACACACGGGGTTTTGTCTATTAAAACCGCCGTAGATATCCCTAAAACTCACCCAGGACTACACAATAAAATAACAAGATATCCTCCTCAAACCATTAGTTCAATTTTCATACTATTTACCTTCAAAATGTATACATAACAAATAAAGTATTATGTACTATATACCCACATACAATAAGGTCTGCGCGTATATTTGTTTTGTTCTATTGTAGCGCGATTGTTGCCCGACAGTTGCACGATTGTTGCCGGACAGTTGCGCGATTGTTGCCCGACAGTTGCTTGTTGCGCAACAGAATACTTGCATACAAATTTGCTTTCATTATATTTAACTGTCATACAAAATGGGTATTTTGGCGCAACAGAGCTCCATACAATTTTCCTCTTACTTATTTCTTTAATATACAAAATCATTATGTAATGAATATAGTATTATGTACTACGAAGTTATATACAATAAGGCTTTCAACACACGACTAACAGAATCATATTCGTGTTTCATAGAACGGATTTTGCGCGTATTACTGTGGCGCGTCTGCAGCGCGATAGTTGCCCGACAGTTGCGAGATTGTGGCGCAACAGAAGAGTTGCTCTTACAAAGTTTCTTTGACATACAAAATGTTTATATAATAAATAACGTTATGTACTACGTATTTACATACAGTAAGGCTTGCGACACACGAAGAACACAGAGTCGTACTCGTGCTGCATCATAGAGTGTGGGTTCTGCGCATATTTCGTTTTGACACCTGTTTGTTCTTTCTGTGGATAGCGTAAAACAAATAAAATTAATAGATACAAACACATTTTTAATCGTAACTAAGGTGCATTGGGGCAAGATTGACAATAGGGTAAGATCGTACGTAAAAAGTGGTCGAATCAGCCGGGAATTCGATCGGTAAGATCTTACCCCATTGCCGATCTTACCCCAACGCACCTTATATATAATAAATTATCATAATTCATGTGAACCTTCTAATACAAAGCTGCAAAAAAAAATCGTTTATGAATGTATAATATCAAAATCACATTGTTTTGCAGTACAGTGTACTCGTTTCTCTTCATCCTCAAACTTTATCTGCCAAAAAACATCATAATTATGCCACGACTCCTCGCCGACAGATGGCATGTCAGTTCTCCGAAAAAAAAATATGGAATTATGAGTTATAAAAAAAAAGAAAATAGTGATTTCCCAGAAACTACAATCATGGTGTTGTGACACTCTCGTTGCCGATGTGCGGTGGCGGATTTTACTCGCCTATCCCGTAACATCACTTTAAATACATATTTACTTTAAACGCTCAAAATGCCCCAGTTTTAAAAAGTTACACAATGCGGCTCTAATACTGAATAGATATTATTTCCTTTATTTATTTAATTACATATTTTTTTAAATTTATAAATATATATAATAATAAAAAATACATTTATAAATATAAAAAAATAGGGACCAACCGGTATCGGGAATAGGGTCCAAGCTACCGGTGGTTAGGGCTCTAGAGAGAGGAACCTCCTCACAATACGTGCCGTATCAAGGAGTAACGCTTTTTGAATCAGTCCCTTGACCCAGCCGCCCAACGAGAGCCTCTTGAGATGTTGGTCGAGGCTCTTGGCCATCAGGCCATTGGCCGTCACAAGAATCGGCACGACGATAGCCGAATCGACATTCCACATGTCGACAACCTCTTGCGCCAAGTCGAGATACTTTATTATTATTACCATTATTCTGTTTTTTAGCTGGTACTGCGTTGCTGCCGTAGAAGAAATAAATTTGCACTTTCAAATACTATTACAACAATACAATTACTACTAATTTGCCAGTACACACGCGCCACCACCGTGTAAGTTAATTTTACTAAGTCTACCTTCGCGCAAGTGCAAGCAATAAGTTGTCAATGTTTTATCGCAATGAATGGTATGACAGCGCATAAAATACGAATAAACAAACATTGATTTTTATATATTAGAGAAGAACAAAAGATTATTGCGTGACTTAAGATTCGGCCAAATAAATGTTTCTTTTTTTTTCTTATTTCTTGCAGTGGTTGTATGTGATCGAGATTTTGACGAATGTTCTATAGAGGGAGAGACTAGCTCTACAATAGACTTATGTCGAAACGCACGAGAATAGCCCCTCTATAAATATTATAGTACTTGAGATGCAGTTACTCACCAATATATCAAATCCTATATCTCTAATAATCTCCAGGAGTATGTCGTACGGCGGCTCGATACTGTTTTCCGTTGGCATATCACTGTAAACATAAAAAACATAACATAGCATCACGCTTGTATTCCCCAAAGGGTTAGGCAGAGGTGCACCCATAGTTCACCGATGTTATCAAGCGTTATGTAATTAAATGGCAGGGCTACCGCCATCTACCGGGTACAATAAACCAAACACCGCTACTAATGAGAATTCTCATACAGAAAGACCCAATTAAAACTTTGCTCGACCCGGGAATTGAACCAGAAACTCAGGCTCAGTGTTCACGCTTATGACTACGAGACCAATGAGGCAAATATATTATTTTAATTATAAAGAACAATATTTCGTCAACCAATAAAAATACACAAATATTACTATGTACAGTCAGCATCAACAATATGTGTACACGTAGTGAAATTCAAACAATATATTCAAACACTTGGAAAACTATTGGTTAAAATCATAAAATTTAAATGACATGTATTTAAATTTTATGATTTTAACCAAACCAAAAAAAAACGGACTTTTAGAAGGCGTGCGTGGAGCCGAAGCCAACACATAGAGGCCCTTTAAGACAACTTTAATGAAAATAGTGTGGTGACATACCCAGCGATTATCCCTGTATGCACTATAGAAATGCACCCCCAAGGATAATCCCTGGGTTTGTAGGACTATTGCAAAACATGTGGAGAAAATCTACTTGGGCTATTGTGATGGGATGGTAGTGGACTGGGTAATTATTATTATTATATTACCTGTAATGGTACAGCAGAGGTCCCAAGTTGATCCAGTACCCGCCCGGCTGTAGTATCGTGTATATCCTCTCTATGAATTCTATGACGTTTGGCGCACAGTCTATGAAGAAGCACGTCGCTACACATGACCATTCGTCCGCTTCTGTGTACACCTGGAATAAAATTAATAGGTCAGAATAGTTTCATCATCAGCCCGAAGACGTCCACTGCTAAACGAAGGCCTCCCCCAAGGGGTGGGGGGGGCTCCCCACGCTTGGCGGCGGCTTGGGGATCGCAGTGGCTCACCGATTAGTGAGAGGACGCTGCTGCCCGTCCTTCGGTTTTATGTAGCAGTCACCACTCTTAAGAAATCTCTTTTGATACCGGGTCAACGCATTTGGTTACTCTCGGCAATACAGAGATGTCCGAACAAAAATACATAAGTGTTAGAGAGAGTTGTCTGTCTGTCTGTCATCTATGTCTTTAGAGAGAGGACATCTGACCGATACCGTTATTGAGTTGGACTAGCCTATTGCCATCTACCGGGCACAGTTCCAAACTCCGTGCTGCTACTGAGAATTTCCATACAGAAAAACCCAATAACACTGCCCTATCCGAGAGGATCCCACGCTCATTTATAATAACGTTCGGCAACTCTCGGAAATACGAAGATATCCGAACAGTATTATCGGGTGGTACAACTTGTTAACAAATAATGTCCACCTGACCGAATTTCGGTCACGGCGACCAATCTCACCGGAGATTAGCCAACTACGCAGGAGATATTATAGAGCACAAGTGTGTGCGCAAACAGGCGCACTCTCTATTCCTTCACTCTCATAGTCCGATGGGACGGCAATCCGACACGACCGGAGAGAGATCAGGCGCAGGACCAACAGCTTTACGTGCTTTCCGAGGCACGACGTCTATTCATGTACACAAAGACCCAGAACCGAAACAACTATCTGTAGATCATACAAATATTTGTTCCGTGCGGGAATCGAACCCGCGACACGTAGCGCAGCAGTCGATCACTCAAAACAAAACGAAACAAACTGTTAACAAAAGATTACCTTGAGAAAGTCCCCGGCCGTCATAGAGAAGTTATGATTCGGTCTGTTGCCGGAGGGGCAGACGTCTGGAAACGTCGCAGATATTATCTGATGTTCACATGTTATGTTGTTCACGTACTGATGGACCCATGGATGGACTGTGTATTTGTTGACCTGCAACATTATTATAGAAATATTTTGTACCAAAAGACAATCTTTCCAAGTAACGATAATATTTCCACCCCGACCCTAGCTCGAGCCAGCCCGCGCTGAGCCATTAATTTTTTTTTTTATCGTTTCCCCTCACTAGGATTTCTCCTGTGTCGTGGGTACAGTTTACAAACATACATGTCACATACACATACAACCAAACCCGAAACAACTATCTGTAGAACATACAAATATTTGTTACGTGAGGGGATCGAACCCGCGACACATAGCGCAGAAAGCTAATCGGTTAACCACTGCGCCAACCGTGTCGTCAATATTAATAAGTAATAAATCAAATGTCCCTTAATAATCACAATCAGATCCAGCAAGTCCTCTATGCAATGCCCTAAGCCGAGGTTCGAGTCCCACTATGGGACACCCTTAGCAGTGTTGCTTAGTATTATTTAATTTGCTCGGCTGGAGGCCCTTCTGGTTTCGTCATTTGCCCGGTTAAGCAGTAAAAGCTCCCTGAGCTAACTGCGAGAGACAAGTCAATAAAAATAAAAGGACCAATAATGTTTGTATGGGAAGATAATTTTTACATAAACATTATATAGTATCACGCCAGTATTCCTCGAAGAGTTAGGCAGAGGTGTACAATTGTACACCCACATTTCGGCTATACCGTTATTGAGTCCCACGGAATAGGGGGCGCATTGCCATCAAGTTATCCAAACTCTGTGCTGCTACTGAGAATTTCCATATAGAAAAACCCAATAACACTGCTTAAAACGGGAATCGAACCCAGAACCTCAAGCTTAGCAGTCGCGCTTGCGACCACTAGACCAATGAGGCAATAATTACAAGTTACACAATAAACTTAAAAAAAAAACATGTTTCAGTTGGTCCCCGTTCTCTTGATCTAATTCTATTTTATATTAGATTCACTTTACATATCTGGACATTCTTGATGTTTCAATATTTTGTATTCTTTTTTGTATTTTTTTATTTCTGTTTTATCCGCTTTGATCTGTTTATCCCGTTTTTAGTTTATATTCGAAACAATTGTTTAACTCATGTTGTATTGCCTCATTGTGTAAGTAGCATTCTATAAAGTTTGTATTTTTTCTTATATAATGCATGTTAATTTAAGATTTTAATTGTAAATTAACTTTTTGTTTTTGAAAAGAGTATCCATGGAGTTTCTTGCCGGTCTCTTCTCCATAGGACCTACCCCCTTTGGAACCGTGCGCCTAGAGTCTCGACTTTTTAAAAGTGCCTGAAAAGGCCTACTTGAAATAAAAAACTTTGACTTTGACTTTGACTTTGATGGGTCCTAATCCTGCTCACTCACTCACTCACTCACCTCAGTACACCTATTGAGTATAAAGTTGCTGGCGAACAGCATGAACAGCGAGAATTCATTGCCTTGGCACGTGTAGCCGCGGGCGGCCACCTCCCACGCGAGCCGGCCTAGGCCAGCACCCGGGACTAATATACGGACTTGAGTGCGGTCACTGTGAAAAAAAATTGGTTAAAGAAATATACAAGACTTTATCCGTATCCGTATCCGCGGATATCCGAGGGAGAAAAAAGATCTGTATCCGTTATTTTTTAGCGGACCTTGAATGGATCTTTTAAATTATTAAGTTTCATTACATATTTATTGAATTTTATTATAAGATATACAACTAGAATATTTAGTTTTAATTCCGCTAAATTACTGCAAGTTTGGGTGCATGCACAGGACCGCCCTCCCGCCCGCAAATATATGTACATGCAGGAGGTGTGATAGAAATAATGTAACATGCAACCAAACCGATCCTCGACACGTGTTTCGCCCCTCCACGGAGCATCCTCAGGAGATGTTGACTCGTCGACCGCTTGGACGCGAATGAGCGGCTGGGTAGTGTGCGCCCCCTTATATAGCACTACGACTTGGTGTTTGTATTGAACTACCTGCAAAAATTTGTAATAGTGGAGATGGTATTAGATTAGTTTGGTCATTCAATAGTGTAAACCTGTCGTTATTATGTTTTAAAATTTCTAATTGTTCCAACACACACAACCGGAAACCTTTATTAGCCTTTAGTGTGTTGGAACAATTAGAAATTTTAAAACATAATAACGACAGGTTTACACTGTTGAATGACCAAACTAATCTAATACCATCTCCACTATTACGAATTTTTGCAGGTAGTTCAATACAAACACCAAGTCGTAGTGCTATATAAGGGGGCGCACACTACCCAGCCGCTCTCCGTCAGGTTCACCGCATAGTAGAGCATATCAGTGCTGGTTTCCAAAAAGGCCTCAAGACAGGCGTTCTCTTCTTTGACGTGGCGAAAGCCTTCGACAAGGTCTGGCACAACGGCTTATTATATAAGCTGTATCAGCATAAAGTGCCCGACCGTCTCGTGCTCATCATCCGAGACTTCTTGTCGAACCGTAGTTTTCGCTACCGCATAGAGGGTGCGCTCTCGTCCCCTCATCCGATCCGAGCCGGAGTCCCTCAGGGCTCAGTGCTCTCCCCGCTTCTCTTCACGCTGTACACAAGCGATATCCCGATCAGAGGCAAATGTCGATTAGCCTTATTCGCTGACGACACAGCCATCTTCTACTCCGGCATTAATCCGGACTGCATCTCCCGATCCCTCCAGACCGCAGCCAATGCCCTAGGGAAATGGTTCACGAACTGGAGGTTCGAAGTCAACCCGACTAAGAGCGCCGCCGTGCTCTTTTCGAGACGCGGCGTGGATCCTAGTCTCATAAGTCCCATCTCCATGTTTAGCCAACAGATTCCCTGGGAACTGACGGCCAAATATCTCGGTGTGACCCTCGACGACCGACTCAAATTCACCGAGCACATAAAGACGGTTCGCCACCGCGCCGCCTTTGCTCTCGGTCGCCTCCATTTCATCCTCAATGCGCGGAGTAAATTAGCACTCAAGTCCAAGGTGCGAATTTACACCACATGCATCCGCCCTATCATGACGTACGCTAGCGTCGTGTTTTCACACGTAAAGACGTCCAGACTCCATAGGTTGCAAATCCTTCAAAACCGTTTCTTGCGCAAAGCCACAGGCTCGCCCTGGTACGTTCGCAATAAACAGCTCCACGCTGACCTAAACCTCCCGACCATCAGATGTTTCATGAAGAAAGCGTCTAAACGCTTCTTCGACTCTGCTCCCTCGCACACAAACCCCTTAGTGGTATCTGCCGCCAATTACACCCCCTCCCGCATATCCAAAATTCGCCGTCCTAGGCACACTCTCACGTACCCAGACGACGATATCACCCTCCATCAGGAGGCGCTCCGATTGGTTAGGAAAACTACCTACACTACACACAACCGACCGTCGTACCGTCCTCGCCGGCGAGGCCCGTCGCGAAGACCCGTTCATTCTCCACCCCGACCCTTGCTCAAGCCAGCCCGCGCTGAGCCAGTAGTAATAAATCAAATGTCCCCAATTAATCACAATCAGATCCAGCAAGTCCTCTCTTGTATGCCCCCCAGCAACGCCCTAAGCCGAGGTTCGAGTCCCACTATGGGACACCCTTAGCAGTGTTGCTTAATATTATATAATTTGCTCGGCTGGAGGCCCTTCTGGTCTCGCCATTTGCCCGGTTAAGCAGTAAAAGCTCCCTGAGCTAACTGCGAGAGACAACTCCAAAAAAAAAAAAAAAAAAAAAAACCCAGCCGCTCATTCGCGTCCAAGCGGTCGACGAGTCAACATCTCCTAAGGATGCTCCGTGGAGGGGCGAAACACGTGTCGAGGATCGGTTTGGTTGCATGTTACATTATTTCTATCACACCTCCTGCATGTACATATATTTGCGGGCGGGAGGGCGGTCCTGTGCATGCACCCAAACTTGCAGTAATTTAGCGGAATTAAAACTAAATATTCTAGTTGTATATCTTATATATCATGGATTTCCGCAAAGTAACGCCTGATTCCATTAATTATCTGAATTTTATTATTCGAAATAAATGATTATTATTATATATGAAATTCTAAATAAAGGTAGCAATGAAATACTAAATAGTAAAAAAGTTGAGATCCATATGCGTATTTGCGGATCTAGACACTAATTATGCGTATTCATATCCGTATCCGCGGATGCACATGTTTAACATCTCTAATCCAAACCCGCCTCCGCCTGAGCGTAGTTTTTGAGTGAAACTTGAGACGTAGTATATCGAATTTACTTGATGTCACAAAAACATGAAACTTTACACCTGTTTTCCGACTAAGACAATCCACGTCAGACAATCGGTAATCGATTATTTTGTTGGCGAAAATAAAACAAAGAAAGTGAGTTTCTACTTAAGAGACCATAGCCGATTAAGGGCCCCTCAATAGAACTTGCTACGGGCCCCGCGCTTGCTTAATCCAGCACTGATTAAGTGGATTTAATGACGAGCTACAACACACACCTATATTCGTCCAGTGAGAACCTCTCCTCCATCTCATCCAGTATGGGCTTGTAACACTGCTCCCGCTCCGCAGCGCCCATGTCGCTCCAGTCGCGCACTATGTTTTTTAAGACTGATTGTACCTGCAAGAAGATATTTTCATTAACAAAATTACTAACAGCCTTATCCTGCATTTCACACCTTTTTCTAGTATAAGACATGACACATTGATAAATATAAGACAGCAAAAACAGTACAGTCGTGGACCTAACGTTTAACAAACTAAGGTCTATATTTGCTTGCACATTGCTTTTTCATAAGATCGTTCGGTGGCGCGCAAAGAATTGACAGGGCAATGATATTTTTTTCTTAATTGACATGAAAAGGTTCATTCAAAGAGGTTATGTGTATATGTGTGAGGTAGCATACTGAGGAAAAAAGTTCGAGTTCGTAACATCAAAACGCGATTAACCTTTTTGCTATAATCGACGCCTTACAATTTAAAAAAGTAATATATTAGTTGATATGACAGCTTAAACTATATTGCACACCATGGTAACAGAATCAAAATTAAACTAATTTTAACCTTTTAAAACCAAGACTGTAGATACATACCTTTTCAACATCATGCTGCATTTTATGCTGTTTCTGCGAGGCAATTTCACAATTATTATAATTACAGCCAAAACTTTCTGTCCCATTTGTCCCGGAAGTATCCGAGACCGTGTGGTCAACGTTTTCGAACATAGTGTCAACGTCTTTTATTATTAGGTGCACCACACTGTTATTTACGTCGAGACATTTTTTGAATTTCGCGAGATAAGTCTTGTATTTTTCTAGGCGACGCTGATGATTTTGCGGCAGTATTGATATAATTTTCTCCGATTTGTGAATTCTGTCTAAACTGCATAGCCTGGAAAAGAAAGTGGTTGATGAGTATGTTAGGTCAGACAGAGGTGTGCTATTGTACACACACACTTCGCCGATGCCGTTATTGAGTCCCATGTGGGGCATGTGGTCCCATGGGGGCGAGCCTATTGCCATCTATCGGGCAAAGTTTCAGACTCCGTGCTGCTACTGAGAATTTTCATACAAAAAAAAAACTCAATAACACTTTGCCCGACACGGGAATCGAAACCGGGACCTCACGCTTAACAGTCTCGCTTGCGACATTTAGACCAATGAGGCAGTCAAAAGAAACACTAGGGCCTCAGAACCAATAGTAGCGCCGATGCGTAAAATCGTGGACTTACACTAGGTCTTCGGAATGCCAGCGGTCTACCACTAGGCGGATGAGTAACCTCCAAGTACATTTTATAAGACAAAAGAAAAGCCTTGTAATGATTCGTGTTAAGGGTTTTTCCTGTGGCGTGATTTCTGACGTACGTATCTGATTTAAAAAGATCATAACAAACAATGAACAGAAGTTAAACATAAAAGATGTGATAGGTATATATATAATCACAGTGTTTTCCTTATTGTTCTATGTTCGTTTCCTAGGTCGGGTTACTGATCTTATATACATACATACATAAAGTCATGCCTTTTACCCATGAGGGTAGGCAGAAACTACGGAACGCCACGTGCTACGATCCTTACATAACCCTTTTGCTTCATCTACATTCATGCATCATTTCATACATGAACGCCGGTTGTGGGTAATGCGCACCTGACCTTTTTTTGACCTTTGTTTTACTGGATCTTTTTGTATCAAAATTCTCAATAGCAACCCGGAGGGCCCGGCAGGACAAGATATGGAACATAATAATGGGATCAACAAATGTAGATGTACAGTAAAGTACATCTCTGCCTTTCCTTTCAAGGAAATACAAGCGTGATGCTAAGTTTAATGCAGTCCTTAGTCGTCGATAACATAGTAGGTATTTCGTAACCCAATTTGCAGTGGCGTATTATCCATAAAGCAAACTAGGCACGTGCCTAGGGGCGCTAGATTTCAAGGGCAGCAAGCGGGAATTTGAAAAAAAAAAATTACTTATGCCTTAAAATTACTACTAATCAGTGTTTGATTGATTTTTGGCTGAACTTAAAAAAAGACGTCTTTTTTTCTTATTATAAGATAACTCGCCTCATGGTGATTCCTCTATTTGGTTCCTTCCTGCTATTTACAGTATTTTGTATTAAATTCATATCGGATGGCCGCCAGAGAGGCGCCGATGAGGTGCTAGCCTAGAGTGCCGTCGACTTTTAATCCGCCACTGCCAATTTGTTCTTATTCCGTCATGACGTCACTACCTCTCATATGAGAATGCTCATACATACCGTGGTAGAATGATTAGTCAATCCGCAAAGTTCGTAACTTAACTGAATGCCCAGTGTGCGCCGGCCCTACTAGGCTCTTTCCGATTTCACAGCGGATGAGTCGAATGTTCGCGAGCGAATCCTCCGATTTTATAGGTAGATATGTCATCGAATAACGGTGCGGTTTTTGTCGGTAAAAGTCCGACATTACCCGTCGCCTTCCCTAGGGCACGCCCCCTGAATACGTCAAAGGACAATAGCGTATGTTTAATGTATCTGCCTAGAATCCAGGCCCTAGATCTTTAGTTTAAAGGTGGGTCTTATTCATAACCAAATATAAACGTTTAACATGTGTAAACAATACCAGAAATACAAGGACTCCAGATAATCATATTGTTATGATCACTGTACCACAAACGTTTTAAATATAGGCTGTTATCATTTCACGTGGGTGTCGAAAAGGTCGCCTTCTACAGTAGCTGACTTTAAGCGAAAAGACCTGCGGGTTAATCACGATACATGCATTTATTCTGAATCGATTCATCAACATAATACATTGCGCAGTATGATTTAACAATCAATAAGCTCAACAATTAGAAGTACGCAATGTGCTTTGTTGAGCGTGTGATTAGTAGGGTTAGGTTCTAGCAGACGACTGATTTATCACCAACAGTTTAACTTTGGAATTCATATCATCCAAGCACACTAGAAACTGAACTGTCGGCCGACAGGTGCCCAATTTTATTTTAATACCGCCTGGCTAAGTAATAATACGATAGGAGCGAAAATGTACTTGACGCGACCTGCACCTACAACAAAAGAATGTTGCCGGCAACACCGAGTCGTGACAAGCGATTGGATGTGGATGCCTGGTTGAAAAACTGTAGAAAATACTATCATCACGGAAACTCACATTTCCGAAATAGTGAGTTCGTGTTAGTACTGAAAATAGGTGAGTGATTGCAACAAAGCGTACTATCATGTTTGCCGCGCCGCGGGAATTGTTTCGTCGCTTGTCGCGCCGCAAGACATCCGTGGCCAAGCTGTAACACCTTTACAACAGACTAGAAAAACATAGGAATAAAGAAAAAAGATAGGTTTACTAAAACTTCTATTCACATTGCCAACGTTTACCAATACATTATCTAAATTGAACAACTAACAAATATTTGTACAATAGATGATGCAACGTTCCTATATTTATCACTAGCTTCCGTCCGCGGCTTCGCCCGCATAGTTTACGAACCCATACATTTTTTCGGGATAAAAAGTAGCCTATATGCTATTCCAGACTTTAATCTATCTCTGTGCCAAATTTCATCTGGATCTGTTCAGTAACAAATATCCATCCATCCATCCTCACAAACTTTCACAATTATAATTGTATATTAGTAAGAAGGATAGGATAGTAAGATAGGATAGGATAGGATAGATGATGCAATGTTCCTATAATTATCATTTACATTGTATTGATGTAAAAGTTATATTTATGGCATGCTTTTACCTTATGACGCAAATTGGCATCATGAGTCATCATAACATATCACATAGTAAAGATTAAAGGAAGGTAGCTGAGATATATGATGATATAACTGTATCCTATGTTCATCTGGTGGACCTTGGGCTGTCGTCCACATTATGAACTTTGCTTGCTTCACAATCATTTTAAAACAGTATAAGTATTACTCACAGAATAAAATATCCTTTCAAAATTTTGCAATAAATTACCATATTGGTTGGTTGAAGATAAATTTGCCCTTTTGGGTGCAAGTTTAGCGACATCCGTTCTTGTAGAAAGTGAGTAGCTTTCGCTCGGATCTTCACCTGCATGGTTTACGATCCTGTACATTTTCCCGGGATATAAAGTAGCCTATGTGCTATTCAAGACTTCTTCAAGAATTTCATCCAGATCCGTTTAGTAATTTTTGTGTGAAAGAGTAAAGATCCAACTATCCATCCATCCATCCTCACAAACTTTCACATTTATAATATTAGTAGGATATGAACGCTTTGTCCTAATGTTTTATTTTCATGATGAGTCTAATGCTAAAGCCCATTCTGACACTACAGAACCAGAACCTAATTATTTCTACTAACTGATACTGATTATGAGGGATGGTCTTCCAGATTGGTGAATGAAGTATATTGTTTTGAGCACAAATAAATGCTACTATGCATATAGTGAAAAAAAAAAAGACTCAGGGATTAGGAATCACTATTTACAACAGCCAGGAGTGACTTTTATACTTGAAATTTTAGTTAATATAAATACAGATTGTGATTGTTTGGGGTTTTTCCCTTTAGTAAAAAACAATCAGTCCTACGAACCTTGTGATAGGAATGTACATGATTTTGATAAGTATTATGAATTATTTCACTGGCTATGCCCCTGGAAATAAAACGGGTTGTTTGTTCAAATGCACTGGAACAAATTTGTTATGTACTTTTGTAACTACTATATATTCCTACAAAATGCTTTCTTGCTTTTTAGAAAATAAGAACATTTAATACAAAATAAACAATTTTATAGAATTTTAAAATAAATAGTTCTTAAATTGTATTTACCACATACCATGTTAAAATTATATCTACTCTACAGACTGATAAACAACACATCCACAATATATTTTGTATAAAATTACAGTTGGAAAATATTTACTGACATGCCATAAATAATTCTAAAATAGTTAAGCTTAAAACCCGCCCTTATATACAAACACCATAAGGACTACACTGTTGTGAAGAGGACATAAACAAAAGAGTTTGGTTTTCTATCTAAATAGGTTAATTAGATCGTACGATTTTGTCCAAACAAAGAACTTGTTGCTAACCAGAAATAAAACTTAATTTCAAGCGGCAAACTAAATATAGATTCGTCACATTCGTTTCTAAAGTGCTAAAAAGACGTATTATACGCGTATAAATTGAATAATTACTTACTTATAATATTTGAAAGCGGTGACAACGGCGCGAAAGTGCTCCCGCTCCTTTGCTTCATCAATTTCGTCAGCTGCCGATGTAGAAGACATTTCTAAAGCTTATTTTACACACACAAATACTTATATCAATGGATAGTATAAAATGGAAGCACGAAATCGTTCGGAATATAACGAATTCTTATATTTTTTGTTAAATTTTAACAGCGACCAAGCCTTTCGAATGACGAAAGATCGACAGATTGACAGAAATGAAAAGAATGACAGAGGCACTGACATTTTTGACAGCTGTTGAGACTGTAGAGAGTTCGAGAGTTCGAGACATAGGTTCGAGAGAACGTTCTATGCAATCGCATAGTAAAATTGATTCATAACGTGTTTGAGGCCCTAGTGTAACTTTCATTCGACAAACTCGATTTAACGCATCGAACGCTTTCGGCGCTCCAATTGGTGGAGAGCACGAAACAGACCAATCGGAGTGCCGAACGCGTTCGATATATTAAATCGAGTTTGTCCAAAGAAACTTACACAATCGATTACTCAATCAATTTATTTTAACCGACTGCACAGTACACTTCGATGAAAGAGATGTTTTTGGAAAGTACGTACTGATAAAAAAAATGTTCCAAGAGGAAATATCGCTAATATGTACTTTGGTTTGAAGATTCACGTTAGTTTATATTTTTTGTCTACAACTTCTATAATTCCATCAAAACTAACCTTGTCTTCGTTTTTAACAGCGACCAAAACGCTTTGAAATGATTTACTACTTCGATTCCTATTCGATTCGCATTTCTTACGCGAATGCTTAAACTTAAATCTAATGTTATTTTAAATTACTTATCCCATTCACGATTACATCTTTAAAAAGCATGCAAACTTTCCGAATTACATCATTTTTTAATGTTCACTTGTTAATTTATTTAGAATTCTCTAAAATAGGAAAACGAATGAAACGTAACGTTTACCGAAAGAATAATGTGAAAAGACAAAATGAGAAAGGAAGGAAACTAAACGTCCGCAATATGTCGGGCAAAATGTGTTTGTCAACATAATATTGATTTTTCCTGTAAATTATAATAATCAAGTTAAACAGCATCTATACAAGTTAAAAATCAGACGCATTTACTTATAAATTTTGTTCATTACTTCCACATTACTTATAAAGTGCAGTTAGACGCTAAAAAAGTTTAAATATTGTTACTTTCACATAAACTTGCTTGCTTATTGCGACTTAAGATTTAATAAATATCTCACAATTCCGACTAATTCTAATGTTTAATATTATAAACGTTAAGTGAAATGTATGTGACCAGTTGAGTGTTAAAGAAAATAGTTATACTTGTTGATAAAATACGGCATTGGCCCATACATGGTGAGGGTGTAAAAATCAATATTTCTGCAGTGTCTTCGTTGCTAGGCTGTGCGTTGCCCTATGCAGTGCAACATAAACGCATGAAGATTTTATTTCATCTAAACATGGCGTGAGTAACACAATAGTTATTACGAAAAACCGTATAACATGATGGAAGGAATAATATCTGATAGAGTAACACCTCTACTGAAGTGTATGGTGCTTTTCCTGTTTATATTTACGGCAAAGGTACTTACATCTCGTCCTCAAGAATCTCAGGACTTGAGAAACGGTATTCAGCACCTAAAACCTTCACACTATGTGAGAACTTTTACAAAATATCACCATAGAAGAACAATACAGTGGAATAATCAGCAAGATTTGAATAATTACTGGCCAGTTATAAATGATCAGCCAAGAGTTATTGGAAAACGAAGTGCTGATGCTGTTACAAACTACGTTGAGGCTCGAGATGTGTCTAAAGTATACCAACATGCAAAACTTTTGAAGAAAAGAAGCATTCCAGATTTAAATGAGAACATTTCCAAACATGTTGTTAAGCATAAATACTGGCCAGTGCAACATGTGAAAATTGAAAAGAGAAGCTTAGATGTTCCAAATTCAAGTGAATTTGTGGGTGCTTCACATGACATGCCTAGATTAGATCAGTTTCGCTCCGACACCGTAAGAGATAACATAGTCAGTCCTTTCGAAAAAAAGGCTATAAGTTCTGGAAAGGAGAATAATGGGAAGAATGGTTTATCTAAAGATATTAAGACTTATAAAGTCAAGGCAGCCATTATACCAACTGAAGCGACAACTACAATGGGTCCTACAATCTCGTGTTTGTACAAAATTCATGATAGTGTGGCTATGAGCGTCACTCCCTCATATGATGATGAGAGAAACGCTCAACTTATGGTTGAAAATGATAGTTTTGGTTAGTATAAACACTTTTTTTGATAATATTCTTATAATTGTGTCTAATGAGTTTGGAATAGTGCATGATAAATGGCAATAGCCTCGCCCTCTATTACATGGGACTCAGTATGGCTTCTATCTGTGTCTAATCTTTAAACCTATTAGTTCGGTATCAATTGGATACTCCTAGAAAAATTAAGAATTTGAAATTTTTGTTACCCAAAGTTTTTTTTTAAATTTAGCTCAAACTGTCCTACTGGTAGACAAAGGGCTTCGCAAAGTATTTTTATACATCTTCTCTAAACAGCCTGTCTGTTAAATCGGCGTAAATTATCAACCTGTAAACACCCTTAATAGTTACGAGAAAAATTGCCACAGTCACAAACATCCGAACTGAACACCTAACCTAACCTAATTTTGTTATTGGTCCGGCATCCAGAATAAATACATTTTCTTTCTTATTATAGTTCATCCATTTGTTTTAGAAACAGGTCCAATATCAGAAACAACACTACCCAGTGGTGAGGTGGCTCAAGTGGAACAGTGTACAGACACCAGAGCCTCATGCTACACCCTTTGGCACCAGGATAAAGATCAGAATATCACAGTACTCGGACAAGGTAACCACCTAGCAACTACTAAACTATACTCTCCTTCTTGATTGACTTGACTATCAATACTTTATCTAACTAGTACAATCAAAAAGCAGTAGGCTGGTGCAGTGGCTAAGTGATTGGATGTCAATGCTACAAATCATGGGTTTGAATTCTGCCCAGTACAAATTTTTGTACGACCTACAGATAGTTGTTCCCGTTCTTCTTCATCTTCTAATATAGTGAAATAGAGCTTAAAAGTAAAATAATGTCAGTTAATATTAATCTACCTACCCCTAACGAATATAACGTGATGGTGGTGTAGCAAGGGTTAAGGATACATTAATATCTCCCAGGATGTTGGCGCTCATCTCAATCGGAGGGGCGCAGCTCCTGTGACAGGTGCACCAGAGTGACAGCAAGGCTGCCAGGAACTAAGTTCTGTTGCTGCAGCAACACCTACTGCAATGCTGACTTCTGTAAGTTTTTAACTGCCTAGTCTAGTGGGGCCAAGCACGACTGCTGATAGTGAGGTTATTGGGTTCTTCTGTATGAAAAATTCTTTGTAACAGCACAGAATATGGAACTGTGTCTGGTAGATAGCAATTGACACGTCCCCCTATAAAATGGGACTCAATAATACACAAAAAACAACTCTGCCTAATCCTTCAGGGAAAAAAAATGGTGTGTACTTATGTACGCACTTAAGACTTAAAGTTATACTTCTTATTTATTTTTTCATTTCCACTGATATGAAACACGTGTTACAGATGCACAAATATTTCAATAACTACCTTGAATATAGCTATCAATTCCCAAGAAAATTTAAGAGACATTTACCAGCCAACTTCATGGTGTCGCTTTTATCTTGGTGCGCGCATCGTAAGAATTCACTCTTATCAAGCGCGCCAAAAGTATGTAGCCTTGAAGATTGGTTACTGCTTAAAGAGAACTGAATATAGGTCTCCTTTCAAAAACAATTATTATCATCTAGCCACTATCATCAGCCTCATACAAATCTTTGTATTCTCTTCACAGTGACCCTCAAAGAAGAAACAGTGACAATGAAAGCGGAGTCCACAATGGACAGCGGCGCCCACAACGTTGTAGCGACGTCCAACATCGCAGCGTCAGCGATACTAGCGCTTGTGGCACTATTAGTGATGGCACTATTACTGACCAAGTTGTACTGTCGCAACACTAGTGACCACAGCGAAGCTGACACACAGCATATTGAAAAAGGTTAGTATTTCATCTAGATTAGATTTGTGTAATAAAGAAGATTGTAAAACAGTTTTTTGAAAAGAGTATCCATGGAGTTTCTTACCGGACCAACCCAATTTTGGAACCGCGCAACTAGAATCAAAAAGTTTTAAAAGCACCCGTAAAGGCCCAGTTGAAGTAAAAACATATTTGACTTTGACTTTGATTTAGAGAAGTGAACCAATAAACTATCATTTTTGCTCATGTTTTCTATTCCTCGATCGCAATCGTAAGTAACGTGGGGCGTAAATGCCCTGCCGGGGGTGCGGTGTATTCGCGACTGAATTCCGCATCTCCGGCGCTACAGGTATGCCGCAGGAACACCGTGTGGTTTTAGTCGGTAAAAGTCCGACATCACCCGTCGCCTTCCCCAGGGCGGCGAGTATGCAAAAGCATTTCCACACGTAAAAAAAGGGGCGTAAATGTGGGCGCGTTTACGACAGTACGCTCAAATGCGTGCGCATGATTTTTTGATACATTTTTAGACCCCATATATCGATAGGAAAGCAGCTTAAGTTTGTTATGGTTTGCAGGTGATGTGATGGGCAGTGGTCCGGACGCGCTGGCTACTGGACTGTCGTGTGTGGATAACCTAACACTTATTGAACATATGGGTAAGTTCTTTTGTATTTTTTTTTATAGTAACATAAAATGACATTAATATTGCGTCACTCCTGTATTGCTCGAAGGATAAGGCGGAAGTGCACATTTTGCCGATGTCGTCACAGTTTCAGACTCCGTGGTGCTAGAATTACCAATAGACCAATGAGACAGTCTATAGTTAAGTGTAAATAAAAGGGTTTGAACAAAAATATTTTAACAAACAAAACAAAAAATAAAACTCTAAAGTTGTCTATCTGAACACTTATAACTTAAAAACCAGTGAACCGATTTTGATACGACTTTCACTGTAAGGCTACTTAGGGGTGTAGTTCTAGTAATAAATATGTATCACGATATAGCTTAGTGTTTTAGTTTTCTTCTTTTCTGTCGAGTCGGCACGACCTATCACATGGGAAACGCTCATGCCATGGTGGAAAAATTATCCAGTCAGCAATGATGGAACCGGGACTACCCAGTGTGTGCCAGACGATTAAAAATATCGTCACTCAAGGAGGCTCTTTCCTTACACCCCAATTTTTTTTTAAAACATTGCCCCACACTAGTATTTCTCCTGTGTCGTGGGTACAGTTTACAAACATACATGTCACATACACATACAACCAGACCCGAAACAACTATCTGTAGATCATACAAATATTTGTTCCGTGCGAGAATCGAACCCGCGACACCGAGCGCAGCAGTCGATCTCTCAACACACTGCGCCAACCGTGCCGTCATTTGAATCCATCTTGAAAATGCCTATGTAAAAGGACATGTTTAGAAATGGAAGTGTATAGTAAACTTAAGTACCTGTTTTGTTTTATCAACAGGTCAAGGCAAGTTCGGCTCAGTATGGCGGGGCAGCCTGGGCACGTCTCCAGTTGCTGTCAAACTGTATTCCAACTCTAGCACCTGGCAAAGAGAGGCCGCAATATATGCCCTGCCGCACTTAGCACATCCAAATATACTCAGATATTATGGTAAGGAAACAATCTCCCTATGTAGGAATATTATATTATAATGTTGTTTGATTTGTTAGGAGAGGGTGATTTTCGTGTGAACGGCAATCTCTATTAGAGACAGTCTCCACTGCTATAGGAGGAGTCACGCAAAACTTGACTGTTTCCAATCACTTGCACTAGTTGCATTTTCAGAGGGTGATTCTTCTCGAATGCAGTCGAGATTTTACAAATTCTTCTAGGAAGAAGATATAATCTCTAATAGAGATTTATGTCGAAGCACGAGAGAAATGAAATACCGTTAACAAACATTGTAAGATGATCTGTATTGTACATTTGTTTATTCCAGGCAGCGACAGCCGCGCAACTCTCACAGAAGGCGGTCGCGAGCACCTGATAGTAGTGGAGCTGTGTACTGGCACGCTGCGGTCACGCCTGCAGCGCGCTCCGGTCACTTGGCTCGAGTTCGCTCACATTGCGCACGGGTTAGCTTCCGCGTTGGCGCATTTACATACACCTAGTAAGTGAATTTGACCCTTGTAATAGAGAAATAGAAAATTCAGCTTCCGTCCGAATATCTGGCTCGAAGGACCAAAAATTAAGCGTGAGCATATACGATGTTTTTTGTTTTTTGTATTCCCTACAGTAGATGACGATAATGTAAGCATAGTTCCGGGTAATAGGTAGACACACCTAGAGAAATATCCGGAACACAAGGCATACCAAATAACAAACTTTGCTTACAAAAAAAAATCCCAGTAATTCTAACATAAAGCTTTTAATTTCATCCGCCGTGTTATTGCTCCCTGTAATATAACAAAAGGACCAGTTTCCCTTTGCCTAATCCATTGCTATCTTCACAGGTGGCAGCAAGCCCTGTGTGGTGCACCGAGACGTGAACAGCAGCAATGTGCTAGTGACAGCGAACGGAGACGCGCGCCTCGCGGACTTGGGACTAGCGCAGTTGTTGCATACCACCAGAGACCGAGCCGTGCCCACTAGGATCACTGAGGTATAGGTTTTAATACACGCTGGCCTGCGGGTAGGTAGACTACACTATATCGGGAATCTTATGGAGCTATCTCAAGTGTGTAGGTTTTCTCACTATGTTTTCCTTTACCGTTAATGCATTTCTCTTGACACATTTTTATTGGTTGAGACGTTCAAACGACATGATATTATGACAAATAAATAATTTCTACTTGTTATATTTTATCTATGCCGTTATTAAATGGCCAGCTTCGCCGGAAACAAATACAAATACTGAGTGATACATCCTGTGAAATTCTTAACATAAAAACCGCGCCATAACACCGCCCGACCCGGGAATTGAAGCTAGGACCTTAGGTACGGCAGCCGCGTTTGCGACTATGCCCTACTTTGCCTTTTACAAACTAGGGACGTTAAAAACTACTGAACACAAAAAAGCAATTTTTAACATTATATTTTTTTTGTTTCACAGGCCGGTACCCTCCGCTACTTATCCCCCGAAGCCCTAGAAGGAGCCCTAGACCTCAGCGGAGCCCGAGCTGCGCTGTGTGCAGTGGACGTGTTCGCCTTAGGACTGGTGCTATGGGAGATGTTGTGGCGAACTAAGGGCGCGCATGCCGGCAATATGCCCCCGTATGCACCGCCCTATCAGCATCATGGGTTGCCACAGAGACCCAGTTTGGCTCAAATGCAGGTTCGTAAAAAATATTATATCACTATTGTTCTAACGCTAAAGAACATATTTCTTGCAGATTTCTAAATTCAACCTTAATTTCTAATACACAGAGCTTAGTATCGCGCAACAAGGCGCGTCCTCCCTTACCAAAAGGTCCGGTTCAACAGTCGCGAGCTCAGAAAATAGCAGCTGACACCTGCGACGAGTGCTGGGACCATGATGCTGAGGCCAGGTAATAAAAACGTCTGCTGAGTGGCCTGGGATCGAATCCCAGGTCGCGCAAAGTGGGTTTTCCTTTATGGAAATATGTTGAAATATGGTGGATGGCGAAAAGTGGGTGTACAATAGTACACCTCTGCCAAACTCTTCGGGGAATACAGGCGTGATGGTATGTTTTATATAATAGAAATATATTTAATTAATTTATCTCGCAGATTGACAGCTGTATGTGTAGAGGAGCGAATGGCGGAGTTGAAGCAGATGTTACACGCGCAAGGCCCCCTCATACACGACAACAACTTACATCCGCATCCGCCTGGTAAGTCAACCTTTACTTAATGTCTAGTGGTTGCAAGCGCAACTGGACTGTGTGCGTGTGTAGATTTACAATGTGTCAGTTGGTGTCGGGCGTCATACGAAGACATATGACAGTCGTTACGGGTGTCAGTAGCCCAAAAATGTCTGACAACCGGTCAAACCTTAGAGTATCAGTGTCTCCCAGTTACTGGGTGGCGGAGGTCAGACGGTAGTCGCTCCGTGTAAAATACTGATATTCAGCCGCAACCGGTTAGATTGGAAGAACATTGGAAGGAAGTTGGATAGTTGGGAAAAAGGTTAGGCGGATGATGACCATTCGCCCACAGCAAATATAGCTAATTTCTTAAATAAACAATATTTAAGCATAAAAGTAAAGTTTTAGTGTATCTATTATGATTATAACTGGATATGTTTTTATTTATTTTTTGATATTTTTGTTGTATAACTGTTGCTTTGTTTATATTATTTTGTATTATTATATTATATAATTTTGTATTTGAAGAATATTGTAAGGACAATAGGACCAACCCACTTTCGGAACCTCGCAACTAGAATCATAACGTTTTAAAAGCCTGTAAATGCCCAGTTGAAATAAAATCTTTAACTTATTTTAATTGGAGTGTTTGAGGGTTTGGGTCTTTCTTGTAAAACGTATAAAATTAATTATAAAAGCGCTATAGTTACATTGTCCCAGCCGCTTCTCTTTAACTCTCATTAATAAAATAGATGTTTCCTCCCTTCCAGCTGACTCCAACATCCCATCGCCACCGGAATCGGACAAAAATTCAAACTGTACGACCACCCAGAACTGTGACGTTCACACACCCCTGCTATACCCGCAACCGCACATTGGTCGCAACGCGTGCATCGAACGCAACACACACACGAACACGCAACAAACTACTGTCGAACTTATACATAAGAGTTTGAAAGACATTACCGCGCCGGTCGAAACACATCGCGTCCCGAACTTCGAAGAAAATTGTCTGTCAGTAGCTCGAGTCTCTAGCCATACACGAATACCCGTTCTAGAAAATTCTGGGCTAAGCGAAATTAGGTCTTATCAACGCCCGTTAGAGTATGTTCAAAATGATGTCACCGCTCATGACGTAGATAGGGGGCCGAAGCAAACGAATTTGCTTCAAGATTCCAAAGTTGAAAAATCAAAATGGGGCATCAAAAAGTTTTTTGAGAAATTGAATAGGAATAAAATGGAAACGGAAGTTAAGTTAGCCGAAAATTCTCAGAGAACAATGACGTCAATAGTTGACAAGCCTTCCAATATTAATGATAGGGACAGACCATCGAATTTGACTATCAATCAGGATAGATCTCCATACAATTTTGAAGGGCCTTGTACTCTATCGCCGCCAAATAAGACCTTATCTCCGACAATGATGATGGAATCCGAGAACAAAGTATTTGGCTTCAAAGAGCTTCCGAATAGAGAGCACGAAGCGAGAACTCCTAATCAGATCTTTGCCGTCATAGTACCTAAAGCGAAACCACCAGATATCATAGAAATGAAGAGCAAAAGAGGAAGTTCTGAAAGTTTAAATAAACGATCCGTAAAAACTTCATTGTCCTCGCAAAGTATTCTAAAATCTAACTCTGAATCCGAAGACTCCACTGTAAAAAAACGACTGAGTTGCGACAACAGAATTATTAACAGCGGAAGCTCTTCAAGAGCCTCAATAAATCTAGAGCTCCAATACATAGACACTCAAGAAAACTACAACGGCAACATAAGCCCTTTTGATTTAAACTCCGATTGCTCGAGCAGCGAAGATGAACACTTAATGCTTCTATCAGAAAACGGGGGCTCAAAAATAACAATGCAAACCATTCCAAAATCTGAGGCAGAAAAGAAAAAATACCAAAACGAAGTCCTAAAAGAATCGAGCCAAGTTACTGATTTCACATTCAATAAATTCCAAAATAAATACACGAATTTTGACAACGAGTTTAGCGATCCGAACGATAAAGAGAATTTAGTGAATGGCTACAGTGGAGACAATCCTGTTTACCTAGCTGCTTTGAACGGCGAAATAGATACCGCAGAACTTAAATATACTGGAAATAGATCGCCCAAACCTACGCTAAAAAATCTAGCAATTAAAAGACAACATTCCTTGGAGCAAGTGAGTGAATTATTCTCTTCTGCCGGTGACGTCAATCTCCTAAATCCGGCTGGTAGGGTCAAAACCCCTGGGGATCTTCCGGTAGCTGTCAGAAGAGCGAGAAGAGACAGAGCCTTACAAAAGGGGAGGGCCAGTGAGTGTAATAGATTGAGCTTGTACGATGATAGAATGATGTTCGGAAATAGCTTGTAAGGTTAAAGCAACAAGGTAGAAATTAGGGTGTAAGCCTCAATGTGTGCCGACTGTGAATTGACACTAAATCAGGGTTCGAAGTGTTAATACGATAATCTATATAAAAATATATATCGAAGCGAAATAACACTCAAAAACAAACTTGAAATTTTGCGGGTGACTCACCTGCCTTTATTCCTAAGCATTAAGAAAGCATATAGGGAAAATCATGTTTTTATACGGACGGAGTCGCAGGCGCAGCTAATATAAAATATATTTTGAAAATAAAACGCGCTGTCTCGTGCATTGTATCCAAACGCGATATACCGCGCTCTTTCGTATCCGAACGCACCAAATGACAGTTTCAAGGGAATAAGAATATTTCTCCTCAAGATAATAAATATATACTAGGCGTGGAAATTACATCAGATTCAATAACTATGTCGATAATTTCGAACCCTGCTAAATAAAAATGCTTAGCAGTTTTGTAAGGTATCCAAAATAAGTCCAATATTTTAATTAGTCCCAGCTATACTAAGCTAACTTGCAATCCAATATGTTAAATGTAACATATATGTTTTATGAAACATATATGTTATGATGAATTCAATATAATGATATTAAATTCATCTGTGTTTCATAAAATGGGATTTCGTAAAACGACTAAATCTACCAATATGACTCAACCAATAAAACGTTTGTTTAACAAAACGGCTAGGCATTTTGTTAAACTATGTTCACTATTCGGTCAAAATACCAAATTAAATTATTCAAAATAGTCAGCATTATGTCAAAAAAAATATAATTAAATCTAAAATATCGTGTCGATGTTAAACATGCGCATGCGCACATATATTATATTCATATGTTTGTCTTGGTAAGCAAAAATGAATCTCCTATGTCTACTTTTAATATCATTGGTCGTAAAAAGATGATTATTGTTTGAATTTGAAGAGTCTCATGAAATACTCGCTTCCTAAAGGCAGCCTCATTGGCCTAGTGCACGTCGCAAGCGCAGCTAATGAGGTACTTAATTCGATTCTTAGTTTTTCTGTTATGACATCTTCAATAGCAACGTTTTGCCTTTCATAACGTCACGAGAAAATTGTTGTACCAGAGAGAATAGCAAGCGTGATGTTGTTTCAAAATGCTTAAATCTTATTAAATTTCGAACAAATTGTTAAAATAAAGTCATTTCCTAATGCATTTATGAGTATAGTCAGCAAAAACATTCTTTAAAGCAAAATGCTTCTATAGAAACCGTTACCTCACATTTAAAATAAGAAATATAAATAAAATTATAACATTCGTGCTTTTAATCCATTATTAATATTTGAGATTTTTATGTCTACCATACACATTTGAATATTTTGCATATTATAAAAATTTTGAGAATACATTATTACAAGACAATTTACTATTATTAATGCTATTTACTCCTATTCCATATTTTCTAGTTTACCCGGTTATTCCAGATAATTGTAAATGTTTTAATATATTTTTCTAAATATTACTTGTTTTATATACAAACATTTGACTGTAGTACGTTATACCCACACTACGTAACTGCCTGTTCTATCAACTTTGCCTAATAATATAGGTAAAACAGAGGTATTAAACTGGACTTGTGGTAACTTTGTGACGGAACGAGGTATGGTATTCTTCCATTAAAAAGAATAGAAAAGCGGGCCGAATAGAATCATTTAAAACTCTCATAGTGCTGTATAGGATTACAGTTATCACTTGACTCAGATAGATGGCGCTGATTGTCACGTAGCTGTTGCTAGCTAAATTGTTATCCTAGGCAAAGTTGGAAGTGCGGGTAAAGTCGGTATTTTTCAATTATTTTAAGTGTCTCATATCTTAACATTAAATATTGTTTATAATAATCTCCGCGCAATTGAAATCGGATAATATTTTACGAGATAATTATTTAAAAATGTGATCAGTGTTTATGAGCAATTTTTTTTATTAATTTGGCAGCTATTAGAATATGTTTTTATTCTGTTTTGTTTTCAGTGCCTTGATTTGAAAATTACGCTCTCACATTGATCAAAGTATCTGTAGATTTTGTACCAAAAATACGTGATTAGCGTCAGATACACTGAATCAGATAGGGTTATATTGAGTTTGGGCATATAGAGCAAAACATCTCAGGTAGTCACTATCTTCGGCTAAAGATAAGCAAGAGATTAAGTTTTACTATTTACCAAATAAGATTTCAGAATTTAGTTTTGATGCAGTCAACTAGCCTATTAAATATGTTTCATTCTATTTGTGCACCTTAGTTGTTCTAATGTATCTACCGCTGATTGTACTACATTTTGAGCTGGAGAATGTCATTAGATCCTCAGTTTTAAGGGTAAAGCTTTTACTCATTGCGCGAGAATTATTATTGTGATCTAAATATTTTGTAAATAGTTTTAAGTTCCTATAAATTACCGACAGCCATGTTTTTTTATTGTTTTTTTAATCCTGTTAAGTTTAACTTTCGCAACATTGACAAACATTATGTTTTTGTTTTAAATAACATTTATTATTATTAAAATATAGTTGTAACTATTATTACATTTAGCATTAATATTTTTGTAAATAATCTCTTTGTGAATTCGACATTTTTAAATTTTATAATTATTGTGGTGTGTTAATTATGATATTACGGTTAAAGTACACAATGCAATTGTTTCTTATATTGACCGGACGATACGCGAAATATCCAACTTTGTTTATAAAGTTTAACTTCGAACAAAATAAAACTTCAAATTCGGTATTTCACACATTGTCCGGGTAATTATAGAAATGTTATTTAGTCATTCCATTATATAGAATGCAACAAAGATAAGTACCTAAACAGATTAATTAATAAAACGTATTCATTAATGTTAAAACCTGATTAAAATTAATAGAAATTGTCGTGATTTTAAAAGGTAGTCAAAAGTAAGTGTTATATGAAAGAGGAGAATTTCTTGGTGTGGTAGAAAAAGTAAAAAAAAGAAAGATATTAAAATCGCGACTTCATAAAAAAACTTCGCAAACAAACTATTATATTAACATGTTAAGAAATTATATCCAGAAGTGTACGTTTAATTACCCGTACCGCACACATATTGACGCAGATTATAAAGATTTTATACGCTTTTTAAAATTTATACGCTTTTGCCCGCAGCATGGTCTGCGAGTATTTTGTATTTTTTATCTAATTTCTGATTTGCTGTAATAATAAGAATAAGCCCATGTCCTTTTCAAGGGCCCAGGCTAGCTCTTTGTAAAATTTCATAACGATCGGTTCAGTGATTTAGTCGTGACGAAGTAACAAACAGATAGTTATTTTTGCATTTATAATAGTGTGGATAATGTGGCCATCTTGAATTGTGACGTTATAGTGGGAACCTTCGTTTTTATTATTATTGGTGCCAATGCTGTTGTTTAAAAAAATAAATTGATTTAGGCTCTATCTGTCTCTTTCTAACACAATTGTGAGAAAAGGATGGAAGGTATTTAGTCTTGTAAAATTAGTCCACTTCTAACCGCTAGTTATCATCGTAAATTCAGATGGCTTTGTCATAGCTCGCGTTTATTTACCCGTAAATGAATAGGGGAAAGACTAATTTGACACATCTAATTTAGAGACATCTTTATTTTAAACGTTTGAAACGCGAGGTTGTACGTAATCGAGATTTGAGTGAAATTTCTATAGAAAAAGAGATTTTCTGTATTATAAATATAGTCGCAGAGCGCGAGAATTGCTTCTCTCGTGTGTTTATCCGAGCATTTTGACGTTTCATTAAAGTTTCATAAATTTTATAATATCATCAGATTTTACTTACATTTGGTAATTCTTCCTACTAATATTATAAATGTGAAAGTTTGTGAGGATGGATGGATGGATGGATCTTTGTCTACTTCTTACTCTTTCAAACCAGAACGGCTGAACGTATCTGGATGAAATTTAAAATAGCATACATAGGCTACTTTTTATCCCGGAAAAATGTACGGGTTCGTAAACCACGCGGGCGAAGCCGCAGGCGGAAACTAGTAAGCTATATTTGGCCAAACTGAGCAACATCAAACAATACATTTGCGTTGATATGTGAGCGGGCTGCACCAATAAACGTTGTAAATGTATACCATAGATAGAGATAGAGCGATTATAGATTGTTGCAAGTTATGCGGACACGCGAAGTTGTGGAATAATGCGATTTATATATATAGAAGTATTATTTATGTTTTTTGTATAACATACCTTTTCATTGTGGTTGGCGTCCTTTTTCCCTTCTGTTATTTTATAATTTACTAGCGACCCGCCCCGGCTTCGATTGGTTGCAATTTACTAATGATGAAAATGAGAAATTTCATATGTGAATACCATCAAATTTTTGCGATATATAAGGTGGATTTTCCAGAAAAAAATGTTTCATATAATCCTTGTCCTGACAATTGGTAACACAACAAAAAATCAGCAAATTCTTTCGAACAGTTCTCAAGTGATGCTCCGTCGTACATGTGGCAATTGATTTTTATTTATATAGATGCATTATTCCACGTCGTCGCAGTCCCATGTGAGTGTACAAAGGCGATAGATGGTAGCTTTCGTTCACCTAGCTTTGTTGATATTATGTAACTCGACCGTGTGGATCACCGAATATAACGAATATGTTTTTATAATTACGACTTTTATTTCTATTCCTACACTAGCAGACCAATTTTATGGATCTCGACAATAACGCCATCTACCTCATCCAAATATAGCTAAGAACAATCCAGGTGAGCCCAAAAAAAATTCATCAAAATCGATCAAGTCGTTTAGGAGAAGAATTACAAAGTTTATATAAAATATAAATTAATTAATAACAGTTATTATTCTGACTGATTCACTGGTCTGGTGGTCGCAAGCGCAATTGCTGGGTTCGATCCCGTTCAGTGAGTGTTATTGGGGTTTCTGTATAGAAATTCTCAGCAGCAGCACGGAGTTTGGAACTGTGCCCGGTTGATGGTAATAGGCTCGCTTCCTTATACGTGGTACGACGCACGGTGATATTTTTTATGTAAGTAGGTACCTACCATATTTCGAGACATAAAATTTACCCACTATCGATACCCAAATGTGATTACGACGTATATGCATATTTCTTTATAGATAAGGATTAGAGAGTTGTAATTAAAAGAGGAGAAGAAACATCTCTATATAAATACTTTTATTGTTTAAATTTTATCTTTATTTAGAGCGGGTGTAAAATTTTATAGAAGACAAGCTAAAGACAACCGCAGCAAAGTGATTTAGCTGCTTTACTGTAATACATTTATAATTTATTATCATATGATGATTTAATATCAAATACTTCAACTTCCAAAAAGGTTGGTGCCCCCTATTTTTTTAAAAATATTACAGTATCCAGAAACGAAGGCTACGAGCTTAATATACGTGAAAAATGAAGATAGTTTGGTTTCAGGTAAAACTTCCATAAAACTTAATTGAAGGAGTTATCATCGATTTCAAAATGACACATATCCGTGCCTGACGCCACACTTAAAAAGAAGTGATGGCACTGAAACGTGCCATCCGCAACGAATCGGTTAATAACAGCATCGGCGAAATGTGGGTGCGGAATCTTACCAAACCTTCGGGGATACAGGCCCTGCTGCTATGTTATATTATAGAACCCTTATGGCATTGGCAACCGCCGCCAGTGGCCAGTAACATGCACTTATTACTTCAATGTTAAAAAGCCATCTAAGGCGAGATAGTTTTCAATCGTCAGTTAATGTTTATCTGAAAAGTAAATATGGCGGTTTACAATAGCTCACAAATCGCAAAATTAAAAAGTAAAAGATATCTGATAATTGAAAAATGAGCCCTAATACGTATGTAAGTATTGAAATAAATACTGTCAAATAGTCTTATGATTTATAAATGACATTTGCTGGCGTATCTATTCTCAGCCATTGTAGATTGTAACTTGTCCAGGGTTGCACGACCGAGAAAGCTCCAAATTGAAATGTGTGTAGGCCAACCCTCAATAGCGTGCTGAGCAACAGTGCATGCTGAAGCCGGTGGACCAAGCATTTATGAAATGAAAAATACAAGAAATTCACTATCTTGGCATAATTTTATCTAATATCGTTTGTATATACCATTAAAAAACATACAAATGTTGTATGGACTACCCTTTTAGCCGATGATAATACTGTAGAGATTTATTTTTGCCACGAAGAAATCAGAACTTTGGAATGAAAAGTACCAGGAGGGCAGAACTTGATAAGAGGGTACTGTACCGACCATTTTATTTTTAATATTTAGAATAGCGACATCTGTGGGGGAATAGACGAAACAAATATTATGGTTATATTAAATAAATATAGATGGCGTCATATTTAATCGAACAAACAAGTTCTGCATTTCTGGGAGATGTAAATCTCAACATCACTATCGATTAAAACTACGTAGAAAATATAATACATACTTAGTATTTGCTCAACGAGTAATATTACCTCGAGAAGAAAACTCAGTTCCTGAATATTTTTACCATTGCAATAGCGACATCGCCCAAAATCATTATTTAATGTGTTTATAGAAACATCTCGGTTATCTGGTCGGACAATAGTACATTTTTTAAACAAATCACTAAATAAAATGCGTGAGTCAGTAAAAAATCCCCTTTATTTCATAATTACAATAACAAATAAATGTCCATATATAATTCAGTATTGTGACAAAATTCCAATATTTTAGACATCCAATATTAAATAGAATTTAGAAGCAACGAACGAAAACTGTAAAATCAAAATGTAATATAGGAATCCCGTTGAAATAGCTAAAAGCATTGTATTCTAGCTAATTAGTGTCGTATATATTTGGCTAGACACGCAGAACACACTTGAGCGGTCGTAATTAAGGTTGGCTGCCTATTCACCACAGAAGAGCGTAACCCATGTGGGAGTTAAGAAAATTATTTATTTTAATATCATTTATTAACCAATAGAATTGCACAAAATTCTCCGCTTTGCTCTTTTCCTATGGAGTTAGTTAGGGACTTGTCTTGTTGCTTCAAAATCCTACTTAATATACATCGATCGATAGTATTCTAAATTAAAATCGATGAATAACTTTATAGTGAAGATATGAATATATTCACACTACAACAGATACCGCCCCAAAACCGATAAAATTATATTTTAGTTTTTTAAATGCACAACTTTTTAATCGGTTGAATTCTGCAGTTCTCGACACAATATAATTCCGGGACTTAGAAACACGTGCAAAGCTGCGCACAAATTGACGCGCATGCGCATGCGCGACCTCCGCACTGCGATTTTTTCTATAGAAAATTATACAAAAACAAAAGAACACGCGGCGAACAATTGGATACGCGTCAAATTGAGCAAAGCTTAATACATTTAATGGATTTTAGTCACAAGAACAGGGTGGTATCTTTTGTAAGTGTATTTCTGTACTTTGGGGTTGAAACATCCATATATTTATACTAATCGTAACTATGACAGCTGACTTAGCCCGTAAGGTGGAATAACTGTACGAAATTAATAATAATAATTATAAATACATGTATGCACAGTCAGCAATGTAAATTGAATATATTATTACATTAGGAAATTAAAATGAAGAAATAAAATTGTGTGTAACAAAATAGGATATAGTTCTAGAAATAAATAATTTGATAAATTAGTCAAGGACTTAATACATTTGTACGGTCGGTACTGTTGGGAATGTTATATTCAATTTTATTTTAAGCTGTGGCCAATTTTCATAACTCTCTCTGATTTTTTTACCTAAACCCTTTTTAAATTTTGCGTAAAAATATTTTAAGTCCTTATTATATTTTATTATTATTGTACGGTTCACGTATACGCATAATTTGCTAACGCCGTGACCTACTTTTCACGATTAATTTTATGTTCATTTTGTCGTAGTAAGTTTAGTTGACCAATAACTGCCATAGCGATAAAACTGCGGATTAGCATCCAGGATACTGAACCGTACAATTATACAGCATTTGCTATGAAACCTGAAGCATATAGTGTCCTATAAATAAACAATTACGTATCTTTAGACTTTGAAAATCTAAAAATATTTTTTTACAATGCTGACTGTCCATTTCATCCTAAACTACATATCACATAATAATTACCAACAAACAACTAAATTACCACTTATTCAATAAAGACTTAAAATAAAATATTATTAGGTATATGAAAAAATAAAAAAACCTTTATTTAAACTAAAAATATAGGTAACAATGTTTTAAATTCTTTGAATATACGCGAGTTGGTGGCCATTTGTGTGTGCCTCGGTAAAAGTAATTTTTATATTAGACAAGGAGCCGATTTTTGTTATCAAGTGGACTTCACTATTCTCGCCAGAAGACTTCTTAACTTTCAAGACGAAAAGACAGTACAGCTTCACCATTTCCAAGGTAGGTTACTTATTATCTATTTTTTTTTCTCGATTTTATTTGAGCAAAATTAATAATTATATATTAATATGCCTCGTTAAAAGCAGAAAATTCATATAATTTGCTACCATTAGTTAAGTTGTCAATAAAGTAGAACATACTTTCGACACAAAATCCAATGCCTCGGTTTGAGTAATAACGAGGCATTGCGCCTCGAGACGAGAAAGTATAAACTCAATAGATATCAAATTAATAATCCAAATATGCGAGGTCTTACAACTTTGGTCGAGGCATAACATTTATGATTTAATTTGTTAAATGTTAGACAAAATTTAGAAAAATAAATCTTAAAATAAACCAATCCCCATGTATAACACCGCCCAGCTACTATAATCATAAAAATGCAACATCTGAGAGAATTGGAAACGCATTTAATTTGTTTCAAAGTCTCACTGCCGATTATTCAAACGCTTCTCAGATTTAAAGACACACGTCACATCTTTAAATAATATAATATTGATGTCGTGTGTAGCCTAACAACGCTACGTGGCGTGATGTCCAGCGCCTACGCACGCACAGATTCGTGTGACAGATATTTGTCCCCTAGTTAATACACCGGTTTTAGTTGCGTTTGCGTCCGGTTGCAAGCAGGTTTTTTTGTCCTGCCGATATACTGTATCGTTATCGGCTTGTCTGAAAATGGCCTTTATGTGAGAGTGTATAGAGTTTATTTTCCTTCGGCCGAAACAACAGAGTCAAAGTACGAAGTTGTCATACAAGAAGATATAGTAATGTGTAATATAATGCAATGCGTTTACAAATCATCGACTTGAATAAAATGGACCAACCCATACATAAACATAAATATACATTATAAATAACACCACAACACATTTTACTGAGAAAATAAACTGAAATACAAAATATTGGAAAATGAAAGAAAGAAAAATATTGGAAAATTAAACGAAAAATCAGAATTTACAAATAAATTGAAAATACGTTGTGACATTCATATAAAATACACCAGATAACTACTTCATCCACGTTATCGGGTATTGTGGACAATAGCCGGCCCGTGAAACGTCGGTCAATGTCGAGAGTTCCCTTAATAGCTACCTCTTGAACCGCAGTGTTACCGCTTGAACCTGAAAGATAAATAATTCTACTGTATTTATTATAACTATGTACTGTAAACAAAAGTAACATCGGAGCTGGATTACTGCTCAGTCTCTCCCTCAGAAAGGAGGCTTGAGCTTGACATAAACGCTCAGTAATCGCACTTCGCACCGCTAGACCAATGAGACAGTCTCTTCACAATAGAAACAATACTTATTTCATCAAGGCATATGGTATTTGTCGTTACTCACGTTACGTGTGTCTTCTCTGCGCACGCGCCGCGATCCTGTACGCTACGAACGGCCAGATGAACAGTAACGCGAGCGTCGGTACACTCAGCTCCTGCCACGGCCATCGCCAGCCTTGGGATACTTGCTGGAATATTCATTCAAATATATAAATCTTAAATTTCAAATATAATTTTCATTTTTCTGTTACTTCGGCTAAAGAATAGGCTAGAGCAGTGTTCCGCAGTGTGTGCCGCACCACACTGGTGTGCCATGGTCATTAGTTGGTGTGCCTCGGAAAAATAAGGTTAATTACTAATAAATATTGGTTTGTTGATTAATAATATATGTTGATTAATATTATGTAAAAATTGATCTTTCATTTATGGTGTACCTCGAAAATTTACCGATTTCCTAGATGTACCTTGAACACAAAAAGTTTGCGGAACACTGGGCTAGATGACTGCATCAAAAATAAATTCTGAAATCTTGTTTGTTAATTTTCTTCCTAAAAATTCAGTAAAACTTAATCTCTTGTTTATCTTTGGCGTTTTCAATTTTTAATTTATAAAAGTCACACCATATGTATATCAATGGCAGTGAAAAACTATGACTTCACGCCTTTGTATTCCAAGCATTTGTAGAACAAACTTTCGTTTTTGGCAGTTCATAAAAAGTAACTCAGATGACTAGTAGTCATCTACCGTATTACTTGCAATGTCTCACTCAAATAAAACACACTGTATCCATCTTTTTTCACTGTTTTTGTTTTTGTAACCTATTTGTTTGTTTTTCTAATATTTCAATATACTATATTTACCGCCGGGAGTACCCACAACCGGCGGCTCACACGTGGCTTTCCTTACTTTCTACCTACCCCCATTATGTATGAAATAAAATATTTATTTTATTTTTTATTGTTTATGTTAATGTGGATAAAATACTGTTTTTTACTACTATAAGTTGGTAGCTTAGTTGAATAATTTGTTAGCTTAGTTAATCTTCTTCATCAATATTTGTAATGCTTAATTTGTGAATTTGTGTGTATATCTTTTGTTACCGTACACGCTCATGTAAAATCAGTGACCTACATTACCTGCCCCCCGTACACATTATATGATAAATTCCAGGGGGGTCAGGAAATGTAGAGCACTGGCTGTACGCCCAAATCCGTATACAGCAACTACAATATTTTTTGTATTCAAATTTAAAGTAAAAAAAATTGTACTTCAAATTTTCGAACTCAGCTGTAAAAGAAAAATAAAATAAAATCATACTCACATCGAGTATCCTACGGTCTCCCTCTACAGCCTTCCTGAGTGCTGCCACATCGGCCTCCAGCCGCGCCAACGTACCAGGCAACTGTTCTAACACCTTCAGATCTGAAACATTTACAAAACGGCAGTTAGTGATGTAAGATAAAACACCTCCGAATATTTAGACGTGTACCAGAGGGAGCAGGAAAGATATATGTAGAAGAATTTGGGGAAGGTCGTTGCCTAGCAGGAGAGTTTCGACTTTGACTTTGAAAATAATTGATACTTATTAGTATAATCAGCTTTGACGACACGGTTGGCGCAGTGGCTAAGCGATTATCTTTCGGCGCTACATGTCGCGAGTTCGATCCCCGCACGGAACATGTATTTGTATGATCTACAGATAGTTGTTTCGGGTCTGGTTGTGTGTGCATGTGACATGTATGTTTATAAACTGTACCCACGATACAGAATAAATCCTAGTGTGGAACGTTTAAACAAAAGATTATTATTATTAATTGAACTTTTCTTTCATTACTTTCCGAATAAATCGCCTGTTTACCATACCTAATTGTTATTTAATATGCTTGTGTTGATTGAATAGGTACAAAGTTGTTCATTAACTACTTGTGTAAAAATAGTTGTTCGTGGACTCTTGCACGCAGGAGTCACAGGAGAATAAATTACAGAAGCTCTTAAGGCTTTAACTAATGCTTACGTGTAAGTTGCGATGTGATCTGGTGCGCATGTCCGTTGCTGAGTCGCGGCGCGGTCTGTCTGGGCTGCTGTGGTGCAGCCGGGGGTGCTGCTTCTGGTTCACTCTGAAACCAACATAAACATAGCATCATGCATGTACCCTCCGAAGGGATATGCAGAGATATACTACTGTCCACCGCATACGTCCATACTGAGTCGTATGTTATAGGGGGCGAGTTTATTGTCATCTAAGGAGGACAATTCCAAACTGGCTGCGACTGAGAATTTCCATACAGAGATACCCTTTTAACCAGGACCTCACCTGCTCGAGCCAGCCCGCGCTGAGCCAGTATTAATAAATCAAATGTCCCTTAATAATCACAATCAGATCCAGCAAGTCCTCTCTTGTCTCCCCCAGCAACGCCCTAAGCCGAGGTTCGAGTCCCACTATGGGACACCCTTAGCAGTGTTGCTTAGTATTATTTAATTTGCTCGGCTGGAGGCCCTTCTGGTCTCGCCATTTGCCCGGTTACGCAGTAAAAACTCCCTGAGCTAACTGCGAGAGACAACTCAAAAAAAAACAGCAGTCGCGCTTCGGCCACAATATGGCAGATTAAACCATAAATACACGAAACATAGAAAAATGAAGAAATTGTGTAGGCAGACACCATCCAGTTGTCTTAAAACCAACATTTCTCCTCTGCCCAACGAATTTCTGATTATTGTTAGGTGGTAGGATATTTATGTACATATATCTATCCTTTTTTAGCCTTAAACCGACAGCTTCACTAGCAGACAGTACATAGAATAACGTTCAACCATCAGTTTCGCTTGCCCTTAAAAAAACCCACCACCAAACCAGTTAGTTCGTGCCACAGAGTAGTAAGTAAATGGAATGCTAATCTAATTCTCGCGACATACGCTAAAATTGTGTAGCATACAGCGACAGCCGCACTCTCCATTAGCTCAATACTCTATGGCCCACCCACACAGACCAGACGCCACATTAGTACAGGTGCATACATACGACCACACTAACATCGACTGTGTCTATGAACTCGTCGTCGGAGTCGTGTCGGGTGCGCGCGGGCGGTGGCGACGGTCCGCGGATTGGTGATGACGCACCGCTTACAGACCGCGAGCCTGCGGACAAATGAACAAATTGTAGTATGAACAAATAGTATCACGCCTATATTCCCCGAAGGGTGAAGCAGATGTATACTATTGTGCACAAACATTTCGGTGATGTCGTTATTGTCTCAAATTTAATAAGAGGTGATCCTATTTCCATCAACCGGGAATAATACCAAACCCTGTGAGAACTTTCATACAGAAAAACTCTTACAGCACTTTGCCTGGAAAATCGAATTCAGGATCTCACGTTCACCAGTTGCGAACACAAAACCAATGAAGCAGTTTTTGTGATGAGCGTCTTATGAATTTATAATTATGTAGTTCAGTACTCACACACTGGCGAGTTGTGCTCGGACCTGACTCTGGCTAAAACATCACCCGCGACCAACTCCAGGTCGGTGTTCGGAAAGCTCTGGTCGTCATCATCCACTGATAGGAATGACGCCACGTCAGAGTTGTACGACATCGTTTCTACAATCTGCGAACAAAAGAAACACTAATTTAATTGTAAACTATTAGTTTCACGCTGATTTGAACTGGACATATTTGGCGCAGCTGATGAAACACACAATGCAGTTCTAAAGCTGAGTAGGTATTATTATTATCTTTTTTATTTTTTCCTTTTTTTTTTCTTTGTTCTGTTTTATATATTATTATTGTGTGCCTTTAATTTGGGCCAAATAAACGTGTTTTCTTTCTTATTTTTATTTGTACTGCTTGACGTATGAACGCTACGTCATGAATTAGTATTCCTATTTATAGATATATACCTATTCCCCGACGGATTAGGCAGAGGTGTGCTACTGTACACCTACATGTCCCCGACGCCGTTAGTAAGTTCCATGTAATAGGGGGCAAGCCTATTAAGTACTTTAACTGGAACGTAATAAGACTTTAAGACAAGCCATCGGTAAAAACCTGAGAAATACTAGTATAAAATCCAATCTCTTTCATCCATTCTTTAAAAAAAATCTATTTCGTTATTCTTAATTATGTTAAAATAAAATTACATAATATTAAGTCATAGTCTATTTTAAACTCAAGGAAGGAAGTAAAATAAGGTCACTACATCTGTATATTGATGAAATATATTAACCAAAGCAGAAACATTGAGGGGGCGATTATCGACTGATCGGAGATTATGTCGAAATGGTGAGATTACTATGCAATGGTATATTGCAAAATTTGATATATGTAGAACGCTATCGCTCGTCAAGCTTTTTCTGGTTCTTGTAATATATTATTACGAGATATTTTTAAACGCTCGACATGCATCTAGTTGTCGAATCGCGTCGAGATCATAGTCACTCTTTCTATAGAAGGACAGAATATTTCAAAAGCTATTTTAGCAATATTCTTCCTTCTACAGAAAGAGTCACTAAAATCTCGAATAAGTTATCGAATACAACAATATTATGTCGAAGCGTGCGAGAATTGCTCCTGTTTTATTGACAACAACACTTAGAACCTCCGCAACCCAGTACCACTTACATAGTTATTAGACGCGCTAATGATTCTAATTGAAGATGACTGTACACTTTACCCATAGAGCATGAAACAATAATAAATTCGTAATAATAAATTCAGCCCTCAACTGGCACGTGTCTTTCTCAGAAGTGTAGGGCTTAGTCCGACACTCTGGCCTGCTACAGGTTTACGGACTAAACATATCAACGAGAACTTTATGGAAGTATTTTACTACACTATTTTACTCTAAAAGTAAGATTTACTGCCCTAGATTGAACTAGCATGAATTGCACTGAATGCTAATGAAATAATAACGCTATATGGTACACGGAGAAATGAAACTATTCAATCCACATTGTAAATATCGTTTAGGTGGCGGTGCAATTATTTACCTAACATCACATATATTTCAGGTGTAAACAATAAAATACGAATATTCGAATAAAATTCTAAATCAGATGCAGGTGTCATTCGCGTGGTTCTTCAGCACATTATCATTTCATTTGCATAATACTCTGTGACTGTATTTTTATTTTATAACACATTAACGCTTTGCATTTTAAAATAATAAATAATATAAAGTATACATAACCATTAACCCGGCGAGGATGTGGTACAAAAAGGTTACGTCGAGGATATGGAAGTAATGATGACCCTGTTTTTCATTTATGTTTTAAAAGTATTTATTGGTATTTATAAACATAGGATCAGAAGTAAACTTACGGATTGGTTATAAATTAACAGACTGCGGGACGAAAAATTCTACGCAAAACAAAATGAGCAGGGTCAAATTGACCCTACCACATCTTCGCCGGGTTAAAAGCACGTCTAAAAAAAGACTCTCGACGTTTTATTATTTTGGAGTAGGACGCAAGGAAAGAGGCTTCACGAATGACGAAACTTAAGTTCGTCTGGGGCACCCTGGGCAGTCAGCCTCGGTACCACCATTGCTGACTGGCTAATCTTTCCACTATGTGGGAAAGTAACAAATATACCCGTATAAACTGAAGGTATATTATTATTTGACCCGGGTACGTCTTAAAACTGCGGCCAGACACCGGAGGACGGGCAGCAGCGTCCTCTCACTAATCGGTGAGCCACTGCGATCCCCAAGCCGCCTGCCAAGCGTGGGGATTATGGCAAACCCCCCCTTGAGGGAGCCCTTCGTTCAGCAGTAGACGTCTTCTGGCTGATGATGATGATGATGATGATATTATTATTTGATAAACATTTGTTGAACAAAATACAAACAGTAGTTTTATCTTAAGTGTTGACATGAAATCAGTTGTTATCTAACTTGAGTACGAATTACTTCAGAGTCTGATCTAAATTCGATGTTCTAACCGATAAGGCATATAGTGAATTTGATAACCGGGCTATACAAGTCTTATCAAAAACAACTAGTCAAACAAATCAAAAAGTTTCCGTTTTTCAACCGAATAATTGTTATGAAAATTATACTTGATAAAATAGAAAAGAAGATAAGTTATAAAATAATAATTTTATTAATTTCCCACAATATATTAGGAAATAAAACTCTTTCAGTGTACCGTCCAAATTTTTTACTCTCTCTCTCTCTGACAACGTGTTATCTGACTAAAATTACTTTATTTTCTCATGATTTAACCGTTTATAATATCTTTGAATAACAAATAAATAGACAATATCGGTTTGATGTCCATAGACAAATACCAGCATTCATTCAAATAAACGAGTTATTTTTATAAATACGTACCCTTTGTCTTTCGTACAATAAAGCCACCAGGTTGATCAGACATTCATATACGAATTCCTAGCTCCACACAAGGGGTTAGCATGTCACAACAAGAAAAAGTTACTCAACAAAAACCTTTTTCGACGAAAGAGGTGCGAAAATTATTTAAGATCGTATTTATTATAAAATAATAATAATAAAACAATCAACTCATATAAACCAGTTAGGCGATTAACACACGGTGCGGTGCGGCATCGCAAGCCGATCGGGCCGTTGAAAGTTTTGTACCGCTCTGTAGGCAATTCGTCGAATCCCGCGGTTCCGCGTGGAGGAGAGATGCGAAGGAGTAAACAAAATATTTATTCGCTCGACTGCTACGTCATGGCACGGCGAACAGTGTGTAAATCGCCTTACAGGCATTTATGAAAAGATGCCAAGGTTCTACGTGCTCAGTTCGGAATCCCATAAACAAAAAAACAGCAAGAAAAACCATCGGATGGATAGCTATCTCGCTTCCCTCTAAGCTTCCTAAATCCTGTGCGAAGAAGACAAACTGTACCGCTGGTATGAGTTTCTGAAACAATGAGGCGGGTATCTATTATGTATTTGTAATATAATTTTTGTTCTACCTTATGTAATTCATCAACGTATGCCTGCATCGATTCTTCGCGCGTCATGTTGCCCAGTTTATTCCAAGACTCCCATTTTGCTCTGGAAATAAAACGAGGAGTTATTATATGCAAGTATTTATTACGTTTGAAAAAACATAGGATACTGTATTCACCTGATAACGCCCAACATCTGATGGACTCAACACTCCGCGAAGGTTAAAGGACATAAACATAACATGGCATAACGCCTATTTACCCCGAATAGTAGAAGAAGAAGTAAAGTACACCTTTTCGCCGATGTTGTAAGTCCCACGCAATAGAAGGGCGAGCTTATTACCATATACAACTAATTCTAAATTCCGAGCTGTTGGGAAATAACCTACCATCAAAACCCAATAAGACTTGACCACACCCTAAGTGACAAAACCTGAGATCGTCTGGCGCCTCCTGAACAGTCTCGATACCACCATAGCTGACAGGCTAATCTTTCCAGTACGGAATGAGCGATTCCCATGTGACATCGTGCCGATACGACAGAAGAACCGTAGTGTTGAGTAACATCTGTTATCTTACCTGTTGACTACATCCCAGAAGCCAGGCTTTGGTTTATCACAAGGCCCCTCTGTGGCCTGTTTGAAGTAGCTGTAGAAACGCAGCATCAACTCATTGCTGGGCTGGTATGATCCTGAAGACAAAGAGAACAGATCATAAATAAAGTATATGATAACTTTGAACTGGTTTTTAAGACGTTAACTTTCTGTACACTACCTAAATACGAAAAACTTAATTCCGACATCTCGTCTTAATCCCGATTTTCAAAATTTCGAATGGTCTAAAATTCTTTATATATGATAAATCGGAATCGTTAATTTCGATTTATCATAAAACCTATTATTGGTACTTATGAAAGTCAGAAAACCAAAAAAAAAAAAAGTATTTATGACACTCGGAAAAATAAATTACGTGTTTTTTAATCATCCAAATTTTATTCCTAAGGAATTATGAAATTCATCTTTTGAAAATCAAAATATTTTGGAATATTTGGCAGTTCCCATTCTTAAACTAACCCCTATCGGCCTTATTCTCTAAATACAATGACAATAAAACAAAAAGCTCTAAATTCGCTTCATCGCTATAGGTGGTACTTTAAAGTGACGGAGACAGTATGAGATTTATCAGCTTCTTGAAACTAAGCTGCATTTGCAATGGTACAGCGAAAATAGCATCACGCAGCTCATGCCCCAATCGTAGTCAGTGCCGTTACTGAGTCCCATGGAATAGGGGACAACCTATCAGTCCATTCCTAACTCCGGACTGCTACTGAGAATTTCCATAACAGAAACAACACACTTCCCGGACCGGGAACTCACGCTCAGAGGCCCTAGTGTAAGTTACTTTTGACATGCTCGATTTAACGCATCGAATGCATTCGGCGCTCCGATTGGTCCGTTTCGTACTCATCACCAATTGAAGCGCCGCACGCGTTCGATAAGTTTTGTCAAAATAAACTTACACTAGGGCCTCAGCAGACGCACTAGCGACCACTAGACCAGTAAATCAGTTGTTGTGATAAACCAGACAATCAACATCAACCCAACATTTAACTGAAATATAATACTAAAACGCAACAGGTCTATATACAAGGTCGAATAAATTAATACATAACAGTACATATAAAAAAAAATCCGGTTAATTTAACACGATTCGGGGGCAAAGGAAAACACGCGAATCGTTCGCGTTACAATACAATGTGTATAGGATTTATATAGTACAATCTAGAGATTCTTTCCCACTCGGGCAACATACGATCTGCTAGGTAAAGGAGCGCTTGCTGGGACCGCTCCTTGAATGGGTGACCGTTCTTCACATATCAAGGCCTCTCCGTGTCTGGAAAGCACGTTAAGCAGTTGGTCCCGGGTATCATACGAACACGTATGACGTCGTTATGGAAGTCAGCAGCCCAAAAAGTCTGACAACCAGTCTAACCTTTCAGTATGTATCAGTGTTTCTCAGTAATTGGTTGGCAGAGATCAGGTGGCAGTCGCTTCGTGTAATATACTGATATTTAACCGCATTTGTTTAGACTTTGAACCGACTAATAAATTCTAGGCAGAGGAATCTAGAGATTCTTTCCCATGGGAGTCGGGCATAACGATGGGCAATGTGATCCCTTGCTAAGAAACACCATCTTTTCCCCAGGTATTAATTACGACATACCGACAACCACGAATATACCTACTTATCTAATTTTACTCTGTTCCCTGTACATTAAAGTTATATTGTGCACTGTATATTAAATTTATATTGGATCTTAATCCTGGAACCCGCTGAATTTTAATACTAATTTGCAACAAACATCTTATACATTTTTTTTTTTCAGATTTTGTTTGCAAATGGTGTGTATTAGCGCACACACATTTAAATACAGGTATACATACGACAAATGCATTGGATGGTTATAAACCCTTTAATATTATAAAGACTTTTAATATGGCCTAGGGAAATTTCGCAATGCAATATAATTTTATGGGCGTAATACTTAGAGACTGACAAAAGGATGGACGATGTAGTTGTGATTTGTAGCATATTATCATCATAATGTTTCGTGATAAAAACCTATTAACTGTATTGCAATACCGACCTTAAAGTAATAGAGGTACGTCATATTTTATGTTGTATCTTTCTTCAAACAAAGTTGAAATTCTTGACCCAAGTCTGTTTACGTATTTATTATACGTAAATGTCAATATATCATTTCTTGTTTATCTACGAGAATTCCTGGAAATTCTGCATAACGTCAAAAATAATTTTTAAGTGAAGCTTTGTTAGAATTCCGTATGATTGTATTAAAAAGGTACCTGTATATATATTGATTTTTTTGTATGGGACAAATAATTTAATTTACGCAATTTCAAGCTTTCTCACATAAAAATAATTGTTCATATTGATGAGTGTAAAAAACACTTAAAAGGATCAGGACTAAAGGTAGGACTTTATATGCTATACGTAGACAGGCTAAATCAGCTGAACAGGTAATGATATAACCACAATATGTAGAAGTCTATATAGACAAGTAATAAAAATGCAACATCGACGACGCAAGAATAGGAAGTAGTAACATACTGTGAAGTAATAGCTGGTTATTGTACAAATGTACACGGTACGTTGAATAGACAAATATTTGAGAGAAGGTAAAGTCCCGAATAATTGCCAATGCTGGTAATAAACAGGGGCCTGCAAAATTCCAAACGATCGCTATTGCATTGACTGACCCGCAAATACTTGTATATACGTTTGTAAACGCACATACCATACCTACAGAAATAATTCCTGATGTATAGAAATTAAAATAATATAATAAAATACATAATATATCATTAACTCCATATTTTACGCTTCAGATTTTGTTGTTATAATATAATAAAATACATAATATATCATTAACTCCATATTTTACGCTTCAGATTTTGTTGTTGTAATAATATTAGAATGTAGAGTTACTTAGTTTTTGATTTTCAAGGTCGTATCATATCGACCTTATAAATATGTTTATATATATAGGGCAATTTAGTTATTGTTCTTAGCCTTCGTTTTCTCAGCATGTTGTGCAATATGAACGAAATTCCAACATGTTTTAGTCCAGTAAATATCCGATAATGTACGTGTCCTTTAAATTGCGACGCTAGTGAAGGTGCAAACTAACCAATCAAATACCGGTCCATCGTAATTATTTTAGACAGTAAGGTCTTAGACCGGCGAAGTCTAAGGAACCTACAAGTTACATTTTAAAAAGCTACGGTTTAACACGATTTTATCATAATTCAACCGGTAAACCGGTTCTCTGCGACCAAATAATTATACAGAAATTATTTAAGTACCAAAGTACTTCAAACATTCGTAGTTAATTTAAACCGCAAAAAGACATTTACTTCGCCCTTTTAACGACAATTGCGGTCAAATAACACTTGTCACATAAATAACAAATTAAGGTGATTATGTCACACGTTCTTGTAGATTTGTTATCCACGCCGTATCATTTCAAAGTTCTTGTATGGGATGGTGCAAGAACGCTACCCTGGGAATTCCTTGAAAAATTCAAATATTTCATAGAAAAAAATATGGTTTCCCTTCAAAATCATTAATTTCAAAGTTTTACTATAGTTACTTCAGGTTACTAAGATTATATATTTCAAGTATCGTTTCAAGAAGTGTACAACCTCTGTATGCTGGCTGTGTCAAAGGTCTTATTTAGATCTACAATTACTGTCACCCCCAGTTATAAGACAACTACAAGAACAACTTGTGTCAGTCTTTTTCGTAAATTATGCACCTATTTGCAGCGGGCGCCGCTGACGCGCGTTGTGTTAATACGTTAGTAATTAATATGTAAATGTTCTTTTTTGGCTGGTCTAAATTTAGCTTTACTATCGCATTGGGTTTACCTCTAATGATAGATGAAAGGTTAAGATGTGTTCCAACTCAAAACAAAACAAAATTAAGCCAGTATTTTGATATTTAGTATTCCGCGATAGACTAAAAATCTTACATAATAAACTCATAATGATATAAAAAGCAAAAGAGGTGTCTGGTACCTAGCAAATTATATAGTGGCGCGAACGCACACCTTTCCAAAATACTTAGATGTAAACAAAATAACGGTCAAGCGCAAGGCGGATAACTATTTGTCAAGAATGACAAAGGAGTGCTGTTGTACGCCCAAATTTCGCCGATGCCGTAATTAAGTCCCATGTAATAGGGGGCGCGCGGGCGAGCCTCTTCGAATCTACTAGGCACAATTCCAAAATCGGGCAGCTACTGAGAATTTTCCAACAGGAAACTCAACCAGTCGCTTAAATACTGGGCCTATCGTGTTGTCAAATTAAGAAGTCATATTGTTATTTATAGTGCTAGGCTCATTTCTGTGGCTTGTTCCGTTTATAACCACATTTGAGTGCTTCGTTATTCTTTTACGCATATCAAATAAGAATCAATATACTACATGACTGCCTCATTAGTTTAGTGGTCGCAAGCGCGACCTCTGAGCTTGGGTTCATAAGCGATTCCCGGGTCGTGCAAAATGTTATTGTGTTTTTCTGTACGGATACTCTCAGTAGCAGCACGGAGTCTGGAACTGTGCCCAGTAGATGGCAATAGCTCGCCCCCTATTACATGAGACTCAATAACAGCATCAGCGAAATCTGTGTGTACAATAATCCACCTCTGGCTAACCCTTTCGCGGGTTACAGGCGTGACAAAACCGAGGATTATCATGTAAATTCAGCAATAAAATTGATTACACGGGTACATAATATGTTTTTCAATAATATCTAAGGAACTCTGAAGCCACACAGCAATCACTTAATAATGTTTCGTTTTAGACAGTGGCCATAGAAAAGAGAAAGTATGTTTTATGCCATAGTCATATCTAACTATAAGTACATTTGCCTTAACTCTCAACATGTTTTAGAAAGAAATAGTAAACAATCTAAAAACTTTAATAATAAGGAAAATTATTAAAGCGCTCTTCCTTTCTCCTACTTATTTAAACTTGCTGTGCCCGACAGGGTCCATAATACATATTTTTTATATTTCGTCGCTGCGCTTGCCAAGTTCCATTTGTGATTTTTGATACGTTTCGGGAAACAACATAAAACTAATTATTTTTTAAACAATATATTAAATAAAATAAAACTGACAATGTAGTATTGAAGACATTCATTAGATACACAACTCTATTAAATTATATCAAATTATCAAAACTACTTACTACAGAGATTTTTAAAGATTATTACAGAGATTTTATTTCGTCAAAAATGCACATATGGAACTTGGCAGGCGCAGCGACGACTTAATACTTACCACCTGTATGACTGTGTAAATTATGGATTGCAATAAATATTTGAGATTTAAACTATACCTAGTATTACATTTAGTCATTACATAATACTAGAATGTCTTAGATTTCGCCTTCACTGTATGTACTCATTTTTTTTTACAGTATTTAAATAGTGTATTGTACATTAACCTATTTATTAATAACCTGTCTAGATGTAAGTAAAAATGTACAATTGTTAGTTTCCCTAATAATAAATAAATAATGGCAACACCTGACGAAAAAGTCAACATTTGTTTCTTCGCCAATATTATAATTTTTTATTAATAATAATCTCAATTCAATTTCAACTAGTAATACTGGTAATATAAGTAATACTATAATAACTAAATAAATAATAATAAACTACAGAAATGATAACAAAGAAAAAACAACATCTAATACCAACAAAGGCTCCCTATGACATATGTCATAGGGAATAGAAGAAGTATAAGACAAGAAATTACAATAAAGAAGATGTCAAAATGTTGACTAGAGCAGCTGCGAAACAAAGAGCACGCCTACCACCCCCGGAGTCGTCGCTCAGCCCCGCCTCGCCGCCGCCGGACTCCGGATCACCAGTGACACCGGCGGCTGCAGTTGCGTTGAGCTCGAGCGACGAGTATTTCTCTCCGCCGACGTCGCCAACACCTGTACGTCGGCGGGGGATACACCGGCCACCGACGGGCTTGGGATTCAGGGGCCAACTGGCCCTGAACAGGGTCCCCGCTGCCGGTGGTTGTGTGCAGCGCATGAAATGGTCTCAAACAATCAATGAGAACGTCATGCGCGCATATTACGGGTCTACAGAGGGGGGAACTAACCTCACTGCGTACCGTGATAGGATGCTGACTCTGTTTCAGGTACTTGAACCAACTGTCAACGTATCGGCCCAACGACTGTCGGATCAGGTGCGGGTTATCCAACGCAATCACAGATTGGATGACGCCGCACTTGATAGGCTGCGCTCAGAAGTGCTGAATGACCTTATGGTCCCCGTTCCATCACAGACCGCGGAACCATCGCCAGCCTTAGGTGAAGTTCCAACGCGGTCTAATCACGACGATGAGGATGAGGAGGATAGGGTTATTACAGTAAGTAGTCAGTACAATGATCGATTGGGGAGTGCTCTGGAAGATGCGATCCGGGAATTTAGATTCTCTCCCGTTGAACTTAGACCACGACTACCACGCTTGCCTATGCACAAAAAGAATAGAGCGCTGGTGTGTGCTCTGGATTCGCTGTTGGATAAGTATTTTGAAAACAGCGAAGATCTCTTTGATACACACTCAATCATGTATTGCGCGGCTGTTACTGCATGTCGTGTGGCTAATGTCAAATTCCCTGTCTGTGACAGAGCCACACGACCAAAATCCGCCATCCCAGCCTGGCAATGCAGGATTGAGCGTCGTATCGAGGGGGCCAGAGTACTCATCGGCAAACTATCTTGCTTTAGGGAGGGTAATACCCGACCAAGGGTGATGCGCTTTGTGCGGCGCGCATTTATGGGGACTGGAGTAAGTCCTCATGAATATATGCCGCGCGTCACAGAGCGCATCGACTACCTGAAGCAAAAAGTTTGTGCATGGGCAAGCCGTATTCGTCGGTATAAACGACGGGTGGAGCGTTATACCCAGAATCGTATGTTCCAGAGCGACCAAAGGCGGGTATACAGAACTTGGGAACGACCTGAGCAATGTGTGTCGGACGGGCGCCGACCGGATGATGATAACACAAGTACGTTTTGGCGCAGCATCTGGTCAACGCCCGTTTACCACGAAGAAAGTGACTGGATACGTGATGTTGAACGGGAGTGTGAACTAATACCAGAAATGGAGGAGGTCAACATCACCTCCTCCGATGTAGCCAGTGCAGTCCGTCCAATGTCGAATTGGAAATCACCAGGGCCGGACGGACTGCACAACTTTTGGTTAAAATGGCTGCAGAGTTCACATACCCGTTTAGCATCGCAGTTCCAGGCGGCTTTAGAAGCTGGGTCGCTTCCACAGTTTCTAACAACAGGAGTTACCCACCTGCTCCACAAATCGGGTAGTACCACGGAACCCAAAAATTATAGACCGATCACATGTTTACCGACGGTCTATAAACTTCTTACATCTATTTTGAGAGCTAAAATTAATTCACATATTGAAAATAATTCGATTATGTCTGCCTCTCAAAACGGATGTAAGAATGGGTCCCGAGGTACTAAGGAGCTGCTCCTCATCGACATGGTTATTAGCCAACAGGTTCGAAGATCTCGAAAGAATCTGTCGACATGTTGGATAGATTACAAGAAGGCCTACGACTCGGTCCCTCATACATGGCTCATGAGGGTTCTGGAGTTGTATAAAATAAATACAACTCTACGCACCTTTCTTGCGTCATGTATGGGGCAATGGAGAACTGTTCTTCGCTATCCAGGGTGTCGACAGATTGAAGGGAACGACGAGCCCATTAAAATCGAGCGGGGAATATTTCAGGGTGACAGTTTGAGTCCACTCTGGTTTTGTTTGGCCTTGAACCCTTTGAGCACACTGCTGGAGGGTTCGAGGCTGGGCTATCCTTTGCGGAGAGGAGGTCAGGTGGTATCGCACTTGCTTTATATGGATGATTTAAAACTGTTTGCCCCTACTAAATTGCAACTGATGAAGCTACTGAAGGTAACTGAAACTTTCAGTAACTCCATCAGGATGGAATTCGGTGTGGACAAATGTGCAGTCATGCATGTAAAGCGAGGTGGGATAGTGGAATCCGAGGGACTACAACTCTCGGATTCTATAAGCCTGAAATCACTCTCCGCAAGCGATACTTACAAATACCTGGGTATGTCGGAGGGGTTAGGCATCAATGTGGCTGACATGAAGCAATCGTTACAGGAGCGTTTCTTTGGCCGCTTGAATAAGGTTCTTAAAAGTTCCTTATCAGGTGGCAATAAGGTTCGCGCCTTTAACGGTTGGGTCATGCCAGTCCTGATGTATTCCTTTGGCATACTCAAGTGGACTCAGACTGAACTAGACGCTCTGGATAGGAGAGTCCGGACACTGCTGACCACAGATCGGATGCATCACCCACGATCGTCGGTGATGAGATTGTACATCCCACGGAAATGTGGAGGGCGAGGCTTTTTAAATGCTAAGACGCTCCACAACCGTGAGGTGTGCAATCTCAGGGAATATTTCCATAAAAGCGACGTGTGTATGCATCGAGATGTGGTCGCAGTGGACAAAGGACTCACCCCGCTGTCGATGGCTAACGAGAACTGGCGCAAACCTGTGGTACTAACTACCAATGATCGCAAGGAGGTATGGCAAGGCAAGGAGCTACACGGACGCTTTTTCCGGGCTCTTCATGGGCCCGATGTAGACTTCATAGCGTCCGTATCTTGGCTACGCTTCGGTGATCTCTTTGGGGAAACCGAAGGGTTTGTCTGTGCAATTATGGACGAAGTTATCTTGACGAATAACTACCGGAGATATATCATGAAAGACGGGACGGTTGACATATGTCGGGCATGTCACCATCCAGGTGAGTCTATCAGACATATCATATCTGGCTGTTCTCGTTTGGCTAACGGCGAGTACTTACACAGACATAACCAAGTGGCCAAGATCATCCACCAGCAACTTGCTCTGCAGTACAAACTTGTGGATCTTGAGGTACCGTACTACAAGTACGTGCCCGACTCAGTTCTCGAAAATGACCATGTCACGTTGTACTGGGATCGGTCTATCATCACTGACAGGACTATTGTAGCCAATAAGCCTGATATAGTGGTGATAGATCGATTAGCGCGCCGCAAGATGATAATCGATATCGCCATTCCGCATGACGAGAATCTCGTGAAAGCTGAGAAAGAGAAACAAATGAAGTATCTCGACTTGGCGCACGAGGTTGTCGACATGTGGAATGTCGATTCGGCTATCGTGGTGCCGATTGTTGTGACGGCCAATGGCCTGATGGCCAAGAGCCTCGACCAACATCTCAAGAGGCTCTCGTTGGGCGGCTGGGTCAAGGGACTGATTCAGAAAGCGGTACTCCTTGATACGGCACGTATTGTGAGGAGGTCTCTGGAGCCCTAACTACCGGTAGCTTGGACCCTATTCCCGATACCGGTTGGTCCCTATTTTTTATATTTATAAATGTATTTTTTTTTATTATATATATTTATAAATTTAAAAAAATATGTTACTAAATAAATAAAGGAAATAAATAAATACTAATGTCCTCCTGACCGATTTCGGTCACGGCGGCCAATCTCACCGGAGATTAGCCAACTACGCAGGAGATATTATAGAGGACAAGTGTATGCGCAAACACAGGTGCTATTTCTGTTCCTTCACTCTCATAGTCCGATGGGCGGCAATCCGACACGACAGGACACACGACAGAGACAGAGAGAGATCAGGCGCAGGACCAACGGCTTTACGTGCTTTCCGAGGCACGGTGTGTATTCACATACACGAAGACCCAGACCCGAAACAACCATCTGTAGATCATACAAATATTTGTTCCGTGCGGGAATCGAACCCGCGACACGTAGCGCAGCAGTCGATCTCTCAACTACTACGCCAACCGGTCCGTCAAAAAACAAACACATTAAATAATACTGCGATATTGTATTAGCTAAAGGATTTAAGAGCTGTAACAAAAAACGATTATAATTTACTACCGGAATTTAGTATTTATTTAAATTAAATCCCACCAAAAACATTTCATGTAAAATGTTGCCAAGACGACCACATAAGGTTTGCCCTGTGAAAAAAATATCAGATCTCATGTAGAGCCAAGCTTCTGAATCTACACAGCCTAACTCTACCGACTCTAACTTCACAAATTCTACATATCAGTAAAAATGTATGGCTTTGCCGTTTCGCTACCGTCGTGGAGGTGATGCGAATATTTAGTTTCTGAAGTAAGTAAACAGCCAAGCCATACATTTATAAATATTAAATATAAACAGAGGATTCCACACGTATATAAGTTATATATATAAGTTAAAGGTTACGTACTATTTGATTAGCCATTTAAATACAGATTGTACGAGAAGTCTCATTTAATTCAAAGTAGCTACAATACAAGAGGCTACATTAGTATGCCTAATTATACTATCTACAAGTATAATACGGTAGTTGACTACTAGTCATCTGAGTTACTTTTTATGAACTGTCAAAAACGATAGTTTGTTCTAAAAATGTTTGGAATAGCAAGGCGTGACGTCATAGTTTTTCATTGCCATTGACGTATTTATTGTATGATTTTGATAAATTAAAAATTGAAAACGCAAAAGATAAGCAAGAGATTAAGTTTTACTGAGTATTTAGAAGGAAAACTATTTACCAAACAAGATTTCAGAATTTATTTTTGATGCGGTCAACTAGCCTATTGTTATATTCTTATAGTACCAATGAAAAACACAAAACATAAATAAATAGTCAATTTCTTAATGGCAGAGTGCACAATGTTCCGCTAGAACTGGTGCTTTTGAATCGACTTCTAAAATTCGAGTTCTCAATTTGAAGGATAACATAGCATCACGCCTGTATCCCCGAACGGTTAGGCAGAGGTGTACTAATTATATACCCACATTTCGCCGATGTCGTTATTGAGTCTTGTATCGGGTACAGTTCCAGGCTCCGTGATGCTACTGATAATTTCCATACAGAAAAACCCAATATTACTGGCCGATCCGGGAATCGAACCCACGACCACACGTTGCCTTGCGATCACTATACCAATGAGGCAATAAAGGATAAAAACTAAGTGATGTTATGTCTTGCATGAGATTACATAAAAACAAGCCTAAATATACAATAACAAAAACTCTGTATCATATTTTCGGCAGTGTCCCAGCAGTAAAGAGAAAGTCTGATACATCGCCGCGGCTGTTTCGATTGACCAAGTAAAAGTTTACACTGTGCATTGGATAGTAAACAAAACATAAGTGCATGCATACCTGAGGTGTGAGGAAAGCTCTACGATTAATATGGCCACGCTGACGACAAAGGATATATTATGTTTTTTTTTTTGTTGTTTAGAAACGAGCTAGCTTTGAACAGAACAGGATGGAAAATGCTACACCGACAAGTGCCTGGCACTTATATTGGAGAGAGAGAGAAACGATAGTCGTGGGTGATAGCAGTGGCGTGCGGTTCATAAAGACAAAAAGACACTGTCTACTCTACATAACTCAAATAAATATTTATTATAACATATTTGAGGTGGCAAATCACATACATCATTATTTAATCGACAAGACGACGAACCAAATCCAACATGCAGTAGGTATTTTTGGTAAGTAAGCTTTTAAAATTTTCTGCCTACCCTGTCTAAAAACTCTGTGCACACCGCTGGGTGATAGCCCCGAAAAGCAAGTCAAAGCCGTTGGTCCCGGTACGTATACCTCCGATTGCCATCACTACATAGTATAAAACAAAGTCGCTTTCTCTGTCCCTATGTCCCTTTGTATGCTTAAATCTTTGAAACTACGCAACGGATTTTGATGCGGTTTTTTTTAATAGATAGAGTGATTCAAGAGGAAGGTTTATGTGTATAATAAACCACGCGGGCGAAGCCGCGGGCGGAAGCTAGTACATACTAAAACACATACCACATCTAGCAACACAACTTGTTGACTTGCTCATTATGCCAAAGTATTCACATTTACCTTCTTCCTAATAACTAAGTTATAATACTTTTTTATCTGTTAAAATAGCTTGATGGTTTTGTAGCGACAACTACTCGCAACATGGCAAAAAGTAAAGCGCCATCTATCGGAGTGAAACTACAACAACAAACCCTGAATTGCACTATGACAGTTTACAATGATTCTAACACATATACGAATGTCCGACATCAATCGTTGGGCTTCGGCCCGCCAGGCTAACCACCTTGCCTGGTCGGAGGTTACTCCCTTTTCAATGGAGGAACACCATACCTCGTTCATCCATGGTTTACTTTTTTATTGTTATGACACTCGATAAATTTTATTATTCTTCATCATAATCTCATGTGTCAGTGAATGTAATTCTTTATGAGAATAAAGTTTCTTAAACCCGATACAGTCATTACGGGAGTCAGCAACCCAAAAGTCATCATCATCATCATCATCAGCCAGAAGACGTCCACTGCTCAACGAAGGCCTCCCCCAAGGGGGGGGTTTTCCATAATCCCCACGCTTGGCAGGCGGCTTGGGGATCGCAGTGGCTCACCGATTAGTGAGAGGACGCTGCTGCCCGTCCTCCGGTGTCTGGCCGCAGTTTTAAGACGTACCCGGGTCTTCCCCAAAAACCCAAAAGTACTACTACCAAAAGGAGTACAGATCTAACCTCAAGCAAGACTCCAAGTAATCGTCAAGTGTCCCGAAGTGTTAGGCAAGGGTGTACAACTGTACCTCCACATTTTGCTGAAGCCGTTATTAGATCCGTCCGTAGCCGTGTATGGTACATATGTGGCTAGTCTATTGCCGTCTACCGCACACAATTTCAAACTTAAGCCTGTTTGGAAATTATCAAACAGAAAAACCCATTAACGATGAGGACCTCACAAGACCCAGTTCAGGTGGTTTTTGTATTTCGCCTATTGTACGGTCACTACATATTGATGAATATGTATGATCTTTAACGTTAGTGTTTTATTGATACACTTGGCTTTGAGTTGTGTCAATGCACTTATACTCAATAAGAATAGGTATATTGTGGACAGATGCCATAAATATACATATTACTGCCTTTCCACAGTATTGCTTCATGGAATAGCCATCTTACTACACTGTGTTACGATTCAATTCCACATGTCATTTCAAGTTAGATTCGAAAATATCAAGATTTCAATTCATTTCAGTGTTCAAATATATTTTTATTCATGTAGACCAGTTAAAGGCACCTATAGTCAGACTCTAGTTGCCACTTTCTAAAGTGTTGTTTTCCTGTAGAGAAGAACGGGGAAGAAACTCTACAGTCCTAGCTATTATTCCAGTATACTATCTGTAAGCGTAGTTGCTCCGCAAGGAACAGTCACTTTAGCCTTATATCGGCACCAAGTCCTTTATCACTACAAATAACCTCGGCAAATGCAACATGAGATCATCTCGCGTATCCTGACAAATCAGCCTCGATACCACCATCGCTGCCTGGCTAATCTTTGGCGTTTCTACTACGGCATGAGCGAATCCCATGTCGCCTTAAGAAAAGAAGCTAGCAGATGTTTAAAGAGGCGGTGACCGATTAAAATTAGATAAACCCCAGGGTAGTTTCTTACTCCACCGAAGAAAATATTGGTGTTGGTGTTGACACAATGTATTAATTTAGTATATTAACTACAGAAACGAGTCGTCCGTCTGGCTATACCGGTTCTGCGCTTATGTCCGGGCCTTGAACAAACTGTAGATTATCGATAAACGGACGTTAGTTAACAACTCCGGTACTTACTTAAAACAGACTTTTAATCGATGATCGAGGTTTCTTTGACGGTATGAAAATTAAAACTAACTTTGTTACTGTGTAACCACTTATCGTGACTCTTATTATCCAGCAAGGTTCATAACGGGACCAATTGGCAAAGGTCAGCTGGACTGGGAGTCTTTCCGTTCACCCCAACGCTGAGGATCAATTCATGCTAATCCACAACGCATAAAAAATTGCATCACTAATATCCAAGCTCGAATCAAACAATACAACCATAAGCGAAATAAGGGTAAGCTTTGGAGAATATAATAGGTAGGATAATTGAATTTGTACCAAAAAAAAACCAGTCCACCAATCCAATCCAGTCTAACAAGCGTTGACTTAACCGACTTTATGATTGATGTTATTTTTAAACACGTATTGGTATATAGTCTAATGTTGTTTGTGTAAATTTGAATAAATAAATAAATAAAATGATTTGGGAGGAGGTACCTTTTAAGGAAAAACTGAACACAAGTATTTATTTATTTATTATGTTATGGACCTCCAACAGAGGATACACAAATTACATTCCATATTAAAGTTAGTACATTTGTATTTGTGAGTTGTACTCCACCAATTAAAGATCACAGCATGCACATATGACTAGGTGAACTTAAATAATATATAAAAAATGATTACAATTAAGATAAATTTAAATTAAACTAGAAAACTAAATACAGGATAAAAACACAAGAACAAAAAAACCATGTCATCACAATATTCTCTAAGAATATTATCTAAGTATGATGAAGTACTACGCCAAGAATAACACGAAATATCCAACCATAATCAAACCAGCCCTTAAAAGAAAGCCGTTCTAAACTCCCAGTAAAGACATCCGAGGTGCTTTACCAATCGATGGACCTTGTCCTGAACGATTGTCATTCGCACCATGACTCGTTAATAAGTTCGATAACAGTGTGGCACGAATACGTAAGTTTAATGCCGTGATGAATACTAAATAGGGCTTGAGTAATGAGGATTTGCACATCCATTTTGTAAGATGGGATAGTTACCTCTCACTGGTCGACTCTTGTTATATCGGGCCAACTGCCTAGCAAGGTGGACGGTGCCAAGATACAGACGGTTTGGTACGTCAAATTAAATATGAAGCAAGATATGCTCCGACAAATAACAAGTTTCATAGCCAGTGTCTGTCGGACTGATGGCCGTTGAAAATCAGATACCGCCCCTTGTACATCTCTATTGGTTTCTGTTGTGCAATAAAGTATATTCTATTGCATAAGTCAAACCCGGGACGCTTGGGACATGTGAAGTGATAGACAAGTGAACGCGCTATGCCATCTAAAAAGCAGACGAGCCCGACTGGAAACTTAATGACACAGGACGAAACGAAGGAACAGCCATGCCAACTAGCTACTGATTTCGTTCTTACTTTCTGTAGAATATCCAGTCGTACGATAATATGTTCATACCCACTAAACATTATCGTTAACTACACTAAATGATACGTGACCTAGACTCATACGCCGCTCATACTCATAAGTGTTATCTTAGGCTCGGACTACAAAGCATTTGTAATCTCACGGACCAGGTAATAATCGACTGTATTCCGTTACCGGGTGACTGAAGTCTCAAACAAATGATAGCAGTGAAGGACAAGCTTAGGCCTCCGGAGAGCTCAGATTACAAAGCATAGGGAATCTCACGGACCGGCAATAAACGGCCGTTTCTGGATTTAACTTCTAAAAGAAATGTTAACAATGTCACACAAGCAACAAGCGCCCACAAAAAACTTCTCAGATTGCCGGAAAACGAGAGGAAATCGGACGCATGTGGTCCGGGCCTACGAGTAGCTAATTGTATTTTGTACACGTTATGAAGATAAAACCTACATCACCATACATTCCCCGCATCACAATGGCCGTGTTTATACAATATTGAATGGGCACACTGACACTGACATCGTAACATGACATACGCAATGGAAGTGAATATCACTTTGATTGCGGATCAGTATATTGCAAGGAAAAAAGTAAACCCCTGCGTGTAAAACTGTTGTATTTTTTTTATTTTTGTATCTCTATTTAAGGGATTAGGGGCAGTCAGAGGATCGAAATAACAAGTTTTTTTATCAGTAATTTTATATATTTTATAAAAGAAGAGAAAAAGTTATGATGGTCACCGCAAAGGACTACTCGTGAAACATGGTGCCGATACATATAGCGATAACTTTCTGACCTAACTCAGGAACTTTAATTAAATGTTTTTAATTATCTAAAATGCCTCATTGGTGATTATGAGATTCTGAGTTCGATTAGTATTAGTATTATTGAGATGTTCTTAAATTCTCTGTAGCAGCTCGAAGTTTGGAATTGTGCCCGATAAAAAGTATCCGGCTCGCCCCCTATAACATGGGACTTAATATCGGCTTCAGAGAAATTTGGTTGTACAAAATGTACACTTCTGCCTAACCCTTAGGGGAATAAAGGCGTGATCCTATGACGCTATATCTATTAAAACTTTTTTCAATAAAAGTCAGGTTATCCCACAAGAATAAAAATCAGAAATAGATCTTCGGATACACGGGCCAACTTTTATTAGGTAACTAGCTTTTGCCCGCGACTTCGTACGCGTGAAATTTAGAATCCGATATTTTCCTGCGGTAAAATAGAGCCTATATTTAAGTCAGACCTTTAGCAATACATCGGTGAAAACTGCATTCAATTCCATGCAGTAGTTTTTGCGTGATGCGTGTACAAACATACGGGCAGACAGATAAAAATTCTAAAAACTGTTGTTTTGGCTTCTATTGCTCTAATAAAGACCCCCATATTCGTTTTTCTCCAATATCTATAATGAACAGACATCAGCCTGTTATAATTTTATTATATGTATAGATTCAACATAGAAAAATTATATAACACATAAAAAATGTGTGTGTGTATTTATGTACGCACGAAAAAAGTTATTACGTATTTATTTTTTATTTCCACTGATATGAAACACGTGTTACAGATGCACAAATATTTCAGTAACTACCTTGAATATAGCTGTCAATTCCGAAGAAAATTTAAGAGACATTTACCAGCCAACTTCATGGTGTCGCTTTTATCCGTCGGTGTGCGCGCGCATCGTAAGAATTCACTCTCATCAAGCGCACCAAAAGAAGTATAACTCCAAAAAGCATCAAGTTTCGATTTAATGAATAGAACAATGCCCAATTCACTAGCTCTTCACATACCCACTTTAATTGTACTTGCCAAACATATTTCATCCTTTCAGCACCTGGTTATTTCAAAACAATTATTGTGTTAAAAGTTTTAGTAGCAAACAGACGAATAAACAATCCACTTTCCTCAGCTGCTGACCAGCAAGTCTACCGCATAACCCTAGTCAAGTCAATATTTTCCTTTTGAGTAGGCCTTTACAGGCTCTTTCAAAACTTTGTGATTCTAGGTGTACGGTTCTAAAGTGGGGGTAGGTACTATGGAGAAGAGGCCGGCAAGAAACCCCATGGATACTTGAAGTGGATAAATGTAATTAGTAGTAAGTAGCACGTAACGTTAGATAAGTATAATCCCACTGGGGAGTCTGGAATAAACGCTTGTCATGAACGGGCGTGTTTCTATTAAGCGTCTACTTCAACTATTTAAAATAATAATTTTATATTGGGTACAAGCTTTAACGGTAAAGACTATGCCAGTACAAGGAAAGCCAATGTGCGCTAGTGATAACGGATAACCATTCTGGCATCCAGATAATGAAACTCATGTTTCAAGACGAAAATAACAGCTTAAAGTTACCGAGCTACCGTGTAAAATATAAGGCTTTAAATTCCAGAATGGTAGATAAACGTAGACATTTATTGAAGGATAAAATTAAGAGGCTTAAATTAGAGCTACCATAAAAAACATAAGGCTTAAAATTCCAGAAGGTTAAAATAAAAAGATAGATATCCAGTCTGGCAATGAATTGAAAGATTTTTGTTTCTGATAGTGTCGTTCGAAAGTAACTTTTTTTTTAATTTACATGTAAATCTAAAGGCTCTTAATTTCGTCTTTAAATTAATTGCCAGAATGGATATCCATTACTACGGGCGTTTTAGGGTAAACTTCCAGGTCCGGTAAGGCCCCAGATAGGGCAATATATCATAAGATATCTCAGTTGCAGAATTTTGTAATTATGCCCGGTAAATAAAAATAGGCTCGCCTCTCATCAGCGAAATATGAGTGCACAGCAGTACACTTCTGCCTAACCGTTTAACAGAAACAGACGTGGTGTTGTTTCATCTACGTTGTATCTACAGGGTAATTAACCGGACCTGACCTCCTTTCTTTTCCCTTCATTCCTATTCTGTTTGTTTTTAGCATGTTTGTCTAGCATGTCTAGCACAATTTTATTATTATTACTCTTGCTATTACAGATTCGAATCGAGCCTGGAAAATACCGCGAGGATTACGCTGCTATACATTACATGGATCTCAATACCGTCATCGATGAAATATGGGTGTACAAAAGTACTCCTCTTCAAGTCTATCTTTCGGGTATTTAGATTTTTTGTTTGACTCAAATGATTTTTTTAAACGCCCCGCACTAAGAATAATTCCAGTATCGTCGATGCGTTCACAAACACAAATATTGACATACACAAATACTCAATCCCAGAACAACTATCTAGTAGTGGTAGTTGTTCCGAGTGTGAGTACATAGAACAATTATTTATTCTGTGTCTCCAAACTGAAACCGTACATTTAATGAAACTGTCTCCTGAGATACAGGCGAACAACCTAGGTGAGGAGGCAGAGCTTCTATGTAATAGTGTAAATGTATAAAATAAAATTAAATATAAAAATTATAACAACTGTTCATCGTCCCAAAAATAAAGGATACCCTGGAAAAAGGTTACAATAGTACTTTCGTTCGCGATGTCCACTGCTGAACGAGGGCCTCCCCAAGTGAGGGGGGGGGGGGTTCCATAATCCCCACGCTAGTAGGCGGCTTGGGGATCGCAGTGGCTCACCGATTAGTGAGAGGACGCTGCTGCCCGTCCTCCGGTATCTAGCCGCAGTTTTAAGACGCACCCGGGTCTGACGCACTTTGGTTAAGTAAAATCAATTCCTCGACTATTCTAACAACTCCTAACCACCCATCGTCAAACACGGTTTCAATGTTCAAACACTAATAGAACCCTTCTTTGGCACAAAGTAGTCACAAAGGTAATCAATTTATAATTTTATTGCGGTCCATACTGCGCCGCAAGTGCGCATGAGCAAGCGATCGTGACGTTTTAAAAGGACAGCGACCGATACGACAAATGGAGCAGCGATCAATATTATCAGGCAAGGTTCAACGTTCATGTCATCACGCTATTATAAGCGAACGAGGATAGTAATTGAGTAAGCAAATTTAATGAAGGTTAATGTGCCAGGATGTGCCTGGATCGAAGCCTTGTGAACGCAAATGGTAATGTGTTTGTCGAGGTTCAAAGCAACCTCCGCAATAAATATCTACTTAAAAAAAAACACGAATTGAAGCATTGACAGATTGTTGCCTTTTCCGGTGAGCTTCAAAAGATTTCTTAACCGAAATCGCTTGGGGAAAAAGACTTGTTATAGCGAAGAAACCGAGGAAAACATCGTGGGAAAACTTGCACAACTGAGAGGGATCTTAACAGTTTTAAATGGTGTGTATACAGTGATTGGGATCCAGAAATAAAACTGCATTTATAATCTTCAACTCTGTATTGTTTGTAACGTGCAAACCTGACCAAAATCTCAAATACAAATCTTATTAGTTCAACGTCCATCATTCAATTATCAAATATTGACGTTCCTTCAAATACTTATTATTTTTCATCGGTGACCAGTATTTATATCAAAAACCGTATTATTTTATATAAAACGTCTACAGTACCAACCAACCCACACCGGGCCAACGTAGACTAGACTGTAGATTGAAGTCTCTCGGGTCTCTTCTCAGAATGAGAAGGGTTAGGCCTTAGTCTAACTACACACACCATCGAGTACTTCATGGAGCCCTCTAAGGTGTGCAGGTTTCCTCACGATGTTTTTCTTCACCTTAAAAGCATGTGATGATCAAATTCTTAAAAAGTCAAGGTGCGGGCCGAGGGATTCAGACCCTGACATGGAAGGCAAGCATTCAACCGCTAGGCTATCACTGGAGAAATAAGACGCTGAAAATACAAAAAGATGATGACAAAGTAAATACCGAGGAGATTTCTGTTGTAATAGGTTTATGAAAGCTATATAAAACAATCAAAAGTATGAACGAAACATCAACCAAATCTACAGACAGTAGGCATCGTAGACATCACAACGGTCATAACCAAAACATTATAGCTACGAACACCAGTGACCAATTTACAACAAAAAGAACGCAACAAAACATCGACACAACGGCAGTCACTCGCAACGGCTCAGTGCGCCGGTGACCGAGAAACGATTACGTAAATTATCTTATGATTGCTTTCTTACGTAACTTTCGCGTAAATAACTTAAATAAACAGTTCGTCGGGATACTGGCAAAGGTACAATAAAATCGTTATTGTTTACGGACACAGCTGTTAATGGCAAAAAAATCACCGACACCAAAAAATCTACATACACAACTCTAGGTTTTTAAATGTTATCAAAGAAATACACAAGCTTGGGGGTCACCTTGTAGTAAGAGATTTCAACCACCCAACCACATCTGAGGTGCTTATGTGTTTTCGACATTTTGACCTTTAGAAGAAGGCATAATATCAACCAGAGATGAATTAAGTCCGTCCAAGACAGCCTGGGCAGTCAGCGCCCTTTAGACTTTTGCTTACTGGCTAATCATTCAACTAAGACAAAAGAGGATCGTGTACTTTTAGTGTTGTGAGGAGGAAGTTTTAAATCTTAGACTTCGTTCGTTCCTTCGTTTACCTATTGACATGATGGATGATAGCAATACTGTGTATTAAAATAATTTAATAGTGTATGTTAATTTCCCGCGTACGAACGTCATTCAAGCTGTTTTCCTTAACTTACATATTCCAAGAAGAGTGCTTAGACAAAGTGATCACACAGTGTAATATTTACATGAATAATTTGTTTAGTGTAGTCTATAAACAGAATCTCGGTTTTTCAAAGAACTGTCACTCTGCATGAGCCTGTAAACAAGACGACAATCTTCGATCGCTATAAAAAATACACGTAAGCAAAATGTACTGAATTGACATAACCCGTGTAACATCACAAAATTCGATTTTGGCGTCTAATTTTGATTTAAATAAAATATGCTTTTTGCAGCGCTGCCGGGTATGAAATAATTTAGAATGGTATAACCAAGTAAAATCCTCATAAAATCGAGATAGGACATGTTGCCAGTTCACAGTCGATATGTTTATTTTCACTACAGTAGCAAAACACTAATTAGATAAAGTATAAATAATACAGGGAAGCGAAGTCGCAGGCAACAGCTCTTTTAATAATAAAAATGTAGACCTTTGTCACGTATTAATCATTAGGATATCAAAGTTCACTGATAACCTTAAGGTGACTTTAGATTGGACACCAACGCAGTGTCTATAATTATGTTTAATTAATTATGTATTTCTAAATATCTATACGTAGGTAGATATCAAGAAAGGATTACATCCAGGGAATGTCCTAGAATTACAGTACGTCTTAGTTTCTTATAGTCGAACTAGCAGGTCTTGCGCGTAATTCCGTTGGTTGTGGATGAACTTTGCGCTGAGGGCCGGATCTAGGGCCCTTATCTAATCTAGGCCCAGAGACATCCCTCAGATGCTGGGTAAAAAGGCAACCAAATCATCTTCATCTATGATTTGAAGGATGGTCGCTCTGTTATGAGTCTCAGAGGAAATCTCCAGATATTTCTAATTAAAGCAATCGTGATATTGCGGTTTTCAGTGTAGTTGGGAACATTGAAGCATTCTATTTACAATCATCCACATCCTGACTCTGACGACTAAATAAATATACAATTACAAGTCTAGTTCCAACGTTAATCAGAGTGGATCCTCCTCTTCGTATTTTGTAAGCCGAAAACATCTTGGTTTTTATATAGGTAGTTCGTAAGGTTGAACAGAAAAAAGAAGGGAAAGAATGATTGAACATTTAATAAAACATGACAAATTTATAACAAATATAATAGAAGGACAACAGCAGACAAAACGAAAGAGACGACGACCAAGAATTAAGTACCAACCAACTTAAAGACAACGCAGATGCAGTAATATATAAAGAAATAAAGCAGTTAAGTAGCTTTGGACAGAACAAAATGAAAAATCTTACACCAACAAGTACCTAGCACTTAAATTGAAGAAGAAATAAGGTTGTACTCTCAAACCGCGTGTAACCGCAAATGATAGTCATTTCGATTGTACAGACCGCAGAAAATTACAGCTTACACCCAAGGACAGACAGAATAACTAGATACAACGCCCTTTCTATGTTGCGTTGTAAGATCATCTGTTTTATCATCCTAGCTTGAAATTCTAGCCAATAAGGACGTTATTTGACTAGTCGTCTCCAAACTTGACTGCTGAGCGTGAGGAACGTCGATTGCCGTGTCGGGCCAAGTTTTATTGGGTTTTTTCTGTATGGAAATTTTCAAAAGTAGCGCGGAGCTTGGAACTGTGCTTGGTACATGGTAATAGGTTCTAGCTTACCCTTCGGGGAACACAGGCGTGATGCTATGTTATGCATAAACTCGAAAGCTTAATATGCAGAACTAAGCATGCAGCAAAAACTAAGCTCGTTTTTTTATACCTAACGATATAAAACTCGTTCTACGATTTTTAAGGATGTAAACAAAATTCTAAAAATAAACTCAACATTAATGATGACGGCGAGTTTCACTCGTGTTTTTGACTGAACTTCGTGCTCTTATTAATCATCCAAGTCTTTTATCATGATTACAAATTATTATATTGCCTCTAAGCAGGTTACATTAACGTGTATGACATCATTTCATTATTGAACACGATTTCCATGAGCATGAAATCCCGTTTCTGCAAAGGTACAAAATAATAACCTTTCATATATATAATCATTTTTTATTTTATTTATTTATTTATTGAACAAAGTGATACAATTTTTCTCTTAAATCTATTTCGCCAAACTGCATGACAGTTTGTTGGCGAATACTGAGCACTCACTTAAGCTTATACTCGTAACAATATCACTTTAAATCGACATATGTATAATACATTAAGTTAGTTTTAAATTACTTATAAATATAATTATATATTAGGTAAGTTTATTGACATTAAATCCGTGCAATTTACATGTTTATTTTTACATCAAATGCATGCAGTAGCAGTTGTTTTACTTTATTTTTAAATACATTTTTAGACATTTGCTCTTCTTCAATTGACATTTTATTAAAAAATCGTGGAATAATGTACATACGCGTTCTTTCACCATAATAGTTCCTTGCTGTAGGTTCTTTATACTTATTTCTGACAACTTTTCTGAGCATACAATGTGTGGCTTTTGGTGTTTTAAACTCTGAGTTTCTATACTGCTCAATAGTTAACAGATACTTTACTTTTTCATGCACTGGTAATACATTACATATTTTATAATGTTTCATGTAGTTATTGTTACATTTGTTTTTAACATTTTTATCGACCATTTCTTTTAAGAATCTAGTCTGTATGCCTAAGACTTTGTCTAAATATATTTTAAATGTACGTCCATACGAACTTAGACCGTAACTCAGTACTGAGTCCACCAGTGCATGGTACAAAACATACAATATGCGCCTATTTGTTAAATACTTAAGTTGCTTGAATTTACACAAAATTGATCTCAGTTTATTGCACACATTATCAATATGGAGTCTCCAGCTAAAATTATGATCTATTGTTAGTCCTAAGTATTTATATTGGTTTACAAGTTCTATATGATTACAATTGACACACAGTTGTTTATTATTATGTAGGCATTCATATGTGTGACCAATAATAGATAGGTTTCTACTAGGTTTTTTAATATAAGGTGAGTGTAGGAGCATACATTTAGTCTTAGCTACATTTAATATAATGCCATTATCGTGTGACCATTTAATAACATTTTCAAAATCCATTTGTATATTTTTTTCTATAATATCTATATCGGTGCCGGCGTACATCAAATTCTATTTCAAAGATTGCCTGATTGGTCTAGGTCCGCAAGCTAGTCTGCTGAACACGAGGTCTGGTTTGACTCTCAATAGATTAATTCCACTAAGTCCTAGGTCCGATTCCTAAGCAGAGAAAAACTGTTATAGAGATTTTCTGAAATTCTCCGTAGCCGGTGTTTGGAATTGTGTAGATGGCAATAGGCTAACTTGTATTATATTCTATTACGGTATCCTATGTTATTCTATTTCAGCATTTATAAATAAATAAACAGTCCTAAAAGCTTCAAGCCGTAGCTTCCATGGTGAGAACCGGTTTAACATGAACGGAATATACCCAAAGTGGTAGCAACCACTTTCGATTTTGATATCTTTGTAGCAGACAGATGATCGTTCAGCAGTATATAATAAAACCGGTCTATGACAGTTAGTCAAATATATATTATGTTATTACAAGCTTCACAATATACTTAAAGAACTAAATAAAGCCCGAAAATAGTTAAAAGCTTATAAAGTTTTTAAAACTTCTACAACTTTTATAAAGTTCTCTGTTGATATAAAAGCTTAAATTCGACCCATTACTGTCCCACTGCTGGGCATGGCATCTTTTGTTAGAATGAGAAGGGTTAGGCCTTAGTCCGCCACGCTGGCCTGGTGCGAGTTGGCGGACTACACACACCGTCAAGAACTTTACGGAGCCCGCTTAGGTGTGCAGGTTTCCTCACGATGTTTTCCTTCAACGTAAACGCAAGAGATAACCAAATTCTGATTCGCACATGATTCCGAAAAGTCAGAGGTGCGGGCCGGGTTTGAACTCAGACCATCCCGCACGAAAGGCAAATATTCAACCACTAGGCTATCACTGCTGTCTGCTATCACAGTGTTGATATAATTGTTTTTATGCATTTAATGACATGTTACACTATCTTTAAGTTGTTTATCTTAACAAAATACTGAACTTGTTATAAAAAAATACTGAATACTCAATATTTATTGCGTTCTACTGGATAATAAGTGGTAAATGTTACATATAATTCGGTCATTGTGGGCCCCGTCGGGCACAGCAATATAGGAGAAGCCGTGTTTATTACATCATCATCATCATCATCATCAGCCAGAAGATGTCCACTGCCGAAGGCCTCCCTCAGGGGGGGGGTTTGCCATAATCCCCACGCTTGGCAGGCGGCTTGGGGATCGCAGTGGCTCACCGATTAGTGAGAGGACGCTGCTGCCCGTCCTCCGGTGTCTGGCCGCAGTTTTAAGACGTACCCGGGTCATTTTATTACATCAGCACACAAAAAAAAAGTGGTCAGTACTTTTGACCAGACCCATCTAGGGTTATGTATTTCGATGCGTTGAATTCGAATTTGAGGTCGGATTAACCCGTACACCCACAAAATTTTGAGTAAATTGCAAAAAATTCGCTAAAAATAAATATAAATATTACCACACATGGCAGAAAATGTTGCCAAAACCCGCAAGCCACAATGATTCAGGCATTATTTGTGCACTTATTGACAAACGCACGAACACGCGACTATTTTCTCGTAGGAAAGTGGATTTACCTAGCGTTAAAGCGAATTTATGTTCTTATAACGGGCTCTTCTTTACGGGTGCCATTTGCAACTTCAAACTACAGGCAATATTCGTACGTTGTGCGTGTAAGTAGGTATTTTAATGGGGTGTGCAAACAGTTCGACTTTGATCTTTTTGCAACAAGTGTGACCTCGGCAAAAAAGTGTAACATTTTTTTTTTAAACTTAGATTTAATTGGTTTTTAGATATTTTAGGTGATGATCTACTAATTTTTATTTAATTTTTTTGGCATTGTTTGGCAGTATGTATATTTTGTTCCACAGTACTTTTATACTACACAAGCTCTAGACGTGAAGACCTGTAATTGGCTGTCAGATGATCATACTGTTATTTATTACAATTGTATTTAGCTGTAAGTCTTCCAAAGTCTTTAAATAAATAAATAACTAAATGTTGTGATCAAGCCTTGCAAACGACTGCAAAAGGACGTCATGTGACGGAACCATCTCAGCAACATCACCGATTGTGCCCGGTAGATGGGTATAAACTCGCCGCTATTACATGGGAGTTAACCTTTAGTCTGTGTAAACAGTGCAAAAGAGAACACCCGCCGTGTGACGTTTCTGAACGCTTCCGCCATTGCCCTCAATTTTACGACGCAACTTTACATGATGATTTACTCGTGAAAACTTAACGTAAGACGATGTTGGTTGGTTATTTATTTAGAAAATATATTTAGTTTTGCATTTCGAAATTAAATACAGCTTAAAATCGTAAAATTAGACAGATATTTAATGATAAGGATCCTTAACATACACATACGACTATGTACATAGTACGACTATGTACTATCTTGCCTATTGGCCGTCAACTATAGTATTATAGGTCTTTAAATATAAATAAAAATTACATTAAACAGACTGCCTCATAACATTTTTATATTGCTTGGACGAAATCGCTATTTGCGATAAGGCAGCCATTTTTATTATGCTAGGTAAACAATATAAATAAAAATGAACCTCCTCATTGGTATAGTGGTTGCAACCGCGATTTCTGGGCATGAGGTCCTGGGTTCGATTCCCGGGTCGGAGGTTTTCTGCATAGAATTTATCAGTAGCAACACGGAGTTTGGAACTGTGCCTGGTTGATGGCATTAGGCTCGCCCCCTATTACATGGGAATTAATAACAGCATTGGCGAAATCTGGGGTGTACAATTGTGTGTTGGGGATACATTCGGGGATACATAGTCGGGGATACACTCTTCAGGGATACAGTCGGGACGCTATGCTATGTTATAAAAAAAAATGCTAGTTTTTGGTCAACGCATCACTTGAGAACAGCTGAACAAAAAAGGCAATTTTTAAAAATTAAATATCTACTTAATTCTTCGAATAAGGTTTATAGGGGAAAAAATGGAAAAGTTGCCCGGAAAATCAGAAAATTTGCGAAAAATTTAAAGTGGTTTTTTCTATGAGATTTTTGTATGAGACCAGACAGGACAACGACTGTTGGGTATAATAATAATCAAATTGAGTAGTATGTATGCAAGTACTTTCATCATTTGCATGTTCATCTTACATACAGAATATTTGCAGTACTCGATGCACTGATTGCGGCAATGTGTTTGGCAATTTGTAGCAAAACGTAATTCTGTCTGCATATTTGTGCAATGTTTGTCTGGGGAACCTCTATTCATAGCTATTTATTATTTTAAGCCTTTCTTTTTATACCATACCAGCTTCCGCACGCGGCTGCGCCCGCGTTGATTACGAACCCGTGCATTTTTTGGAATAAAAAGCAGCTTATAACCTTCTTCAATAATAAAATTAGGCTAAGTTACTCCTCATAATAACAGCTATCTGCCAGTGAAAATCCCGTCAAAATCGATGTAACCGTTTCGGAGATTGGCCGGATCAAACAGAAAGAAGAGACGGACAAAAAAATGTTAATCAAGCATAACCTGTTTAAGTGGGGAATTGATGATGATTCCAACAAGATAGAGAAGACTAGTTGCAACATATCGTCTATTTTCATATAGGGTGTTTCCCCAACAACACTCATCATCATCATCATCATCAGCCAGAAGACGTCCACTGCTGAACGAAGGCCTCCCTCGAGGGGGGGTTTGCCATAATCCCGACGCTTGGCAGGCGGCTTGAGGATCGCAGTGGCTCACCGATTAGTGAGAGGACGCTGCTGCCCGTCCTCCGGTGTCTGGCCGCAGTTTTAAGACGTACCCGGGTCAATAACACTATGTAATCTAATTACTTACTTACGCTCCATTGTATGCTTCAGTACATTGACTTCAGGTGAGTATATAATGAAATAATTTGAACTGTAAATGGCGCAAAGATCAGGGGTGACAGGGATTGTATTCTTTTGTTATAAAGTAGCCATGTGGCATTTGATTAACAAATTGTAGGCAAAGAATAAGTTTTTTCATAATCAACTAGCGACCCATCCCGACTTCGCACGGGTAACAGAGCATGTACCTACGCCTACTTTTTTTTTTCTGTCGTAGTGTCATATCAGCCTGTTGCGATAGCATTTAGGCGGCGCACGCCAGTAAAGCTCCCAATCGGCATGATTTTTTCTGACATCTTCAACAATCAGCGTCATATTTCAGTCAATTTACACAAAACCATAATTAATTATACACCTAAACCTTCCTCATGAACCACTCTGTCTATTGGTGAAAACCGCATGAAAATCCGTTCAGAATTTTTTGAGTTTATCGCGAACAGACAGACAGACGCGGCAGGGGACTTTGTTTTATAATGTGCATTGATATTTGATCAAGCCTTAGAACATAAATATACGTACACCTGGCATAATCCACACTATTATAAACGCGAAAGTTTGTTTGTCTGTTTTTTAGCTCATGACTACTAAACCACTGAACAGATCTTTATGAAATTTTACAAAGAGGTAGCTTGGGTCCTTTAGAAGGACACAGACTTATTTTTACTATTGCAGCAAAACGTTTATTAAATAATAAATACAAAATACACACAGACAAAGTCGCGGCCAACACCTAGTTCAAGTATAAAGTAAACGTCTCTAAATTGATAAAACCTTTCGGTTATACCAAACTCCAATACGATTTCGTCATGTACCTAATTTTTTTTATACGTTCCCTCACGCTATTCTCCTGTGTCGTGGTTACAGTTTACAAACATACATATCACATACACAACCAGACCCGAAACAACTATCTGTAATTATTCACAACAAGCTTAAACAAACCTCAAATAGTCAAAATGTGTTTTGTTTTCTTCTTGCTAAAACAAATTGATTTGTAACGTAACACGTTTTCGTTGTCGTAGGGTTAGTATCTAATACACACACTTTAGAAGAGTTAATAAGAATAATACGTCTAATAATGTGACTAAGTACGTATGGTACACCCTGGGCAGTCAGCCCCTTGAGGAAACTCGCTAACTGGCTAATCTTACCACTACGACATGAACAAACGAGAGAAAAAAAAAGCGTGTTAAAAATAGAACAATTGCCTCCTTACGCTCCCTAAGCCTTAATAAATTTAGGCACAGCATACATCATTCATAGAAAAAAATCCAAAACCCCGCAAAGCATTCACCTAGAAACGCAAACATGTTTGAAGGTTATCGCCGTATAAGCGTAAAATTCCATTTGGTCAGTAGCACATTGAAGTTATCGTGCAGGTCGATGCGATGACGTCAGGAATTATACATTTACACCCGTTTTTTGTGAAAGATCCTTCCCGACTGACGATTTTGAAGTCTGGCACACCCCGAGCAATTAGCCCTGAAACGCAGCTTGCTATGTGGATATTTTTTCCACCACGGCATAAGCCGAGCATGGCGAGAGCGAAAGCTCATTCTAACACGATAGAAGAAACACAAATAAAATACAGAAAGTGATTATTTCAATACGGCTTTATTGTTCTAGTGGTCGCAAGCGCAAAACTTCCGAGAATGAGGTCCTGAGTTTGATTGCCACCTTTTTTTAGGTAAATTCTTATTACCAAGATGGAGTTTGGAACGGTGCCCTGTAGATGACAATAGCTTCGCCATGTATTACATGGGACTCTATAACGCCAACGGCAAGATGTTGGTACACTTCTGCCTAACCTTTCGGGAAATACAGGCGTGATGCTTTGTGATGTTTATCTTTAAATATTCAAGGAATATCATTCAACACATTCGCAGTTTAGCACGATAAAATACAAGGTTATCAGCGCTTGCATAAAATAATAACATTTCAAACAAAACAAAGTTACGAAAAATCTGACCGGTTTCGCTCCGGTTACAAACATACATATTATCTTAAATTTAAGTTAAATGTTAAATGGGTCAAAGACCTACGTAGGCCTTCAGCCACCTACAACGATAATATTGCCTGATATCAAGAAAAATAAACGGATTGTTTGTTTATTTTTTGTCAGTCTCTCTTTCGTACTGGCTGATTTGTGTAATTTTTAAACCCAAAAAGTCTGACAACCGGTCTAATCCTAGAGTGTCAATTAAAGAAAATAATTGGCAAAGATCAGATGGCAGTCGCTCCGTGTTACTATACTATACTGATATTAAGCACGCCAACTTAGTTGGAAAACGCTAGGTAGATTTCATAATTAAGTTAGTAATTCAACGTAAACAGAACAGTACTATAGAACGTCAGTGTAGTGATTGTCTGTTATAACGAACGTAGTTTACGATAGCCGATGAGATCAGGCTATTATTCTAGATAATTTCATCATTAGCCTAACCTCACTGACATGTGTGAGACACAGTACCTGCAATATACAATATAACCATCACAAGACAACAGGCAACTGCAGGCGGCTGTCATAGACCCTCTCTACAAGGACCAGGGTATTAATGTTCTTCAACGACCAAAAGGCGTTGCCAATTTTAACAATTTGGCAACGCCTTTAATAGTAAGTATGATGACTACAAAGATATTTTGCAGTATAACGATAAGCTGGGTTCACCTTGATTCCGATGGTATTAAACGACCAACTGTCCTGCTTGCCTTGACCTAAAGAAAACTTGTTTAACTTATTTTTGGCATTGATGACCCGAAAATATGTGATGGAGATTTTGTCGATGAAGGATAGTTTTGGGCTTTGTATATTATCAGATCAATCAGCAAAAGAGGCATGTAAGGAAGATCCTATGTATATAGTTCATCGCTTATTCCTCGATGACCTTCCTATTCAGGAGATTTAGAACAACAACACATGCGGTTCTGAGAGACCATCTGACCACGTATGTAAGCAAGATTGAATTGTCTGGCGCAAAACTCTACGAAACTCTTAATTTCGGTCCTCTGTAACAATGAGGAAACGATTTAGAAGAAGAATAAGGCAAAGACGAGTCAATAATATGCGAGATCATTTCTAGAATAACCTCGAAAATGTCATTCCAAATTCTTTCTATTCGTAGCTACCTCTTCTTACTTACCCATCATAAAAAATAGAACTCAAAAAGCGAGGCACGGCGCAATTTTACACCAAGAAATTTCATTTCTGAAGACCATAAAAACTTATGCGTGCACATATAGTGCAAAAAATAACCAACTGCAATTTTTATGGTTCGGAGTTGCTGTAGAGCACTGTGAAAATAAAAACAAAAGAATTACATTGCTCGTTCACTCTGCCGAAACGCAATAATGTATGTTATTATGCATTCGCAACATTAAAAAACGATCAAAAAGCGAAGTTCCGTTGAAATAAATTACATAATTTTAAATTGCAAACCGCTTTGAGATGCCTCACGCAACATTTAGTGCGTATCTCCAAAATGGTCTCACAACGGTTTTGATGAAACTCATATTGCTCCGAAATAGGTCCAATTATAATCATCTCACCAGAGCACGGCGTTATTGTTTTAGTAATGAAAGAAAGAGAATTGGCCCAAACTAAAGGCACACAATAATAATATATAAAACATAACAAACAATAAAGGAAAACAAAAAGAATGAAGATAATAATACTAACACCTACTCAGCTTTAGAGCTGATGGACAATATCTGTCAGTTTTCTATCAGAAAAGGACTAACTCGCAGTCCACTTACACGAAACCAGTCCAGGAACTCCAGTTAGCTAATATGAACTTATTTTTTATAGAAGGATACTAGCCAAACTGATACGGTCCATCACGGCAGAGAGAATACGAAAATATGTTTCTTTTGTAAGAAAACAGCTCTCTCTGTCAACCATTTCATTTATTTCTATTCCATACATTTACATTATACAGTTCTTAATATTATTCACAATACAATAGCACACATTAACAATACAGTAATTTAGTTTATTTCACCGTAGCTAAGACTATCGATGCCTACTCTCCGAATCCCCATTCGGTAATGACAGGTCCTTTTCCCGGGCTCCGTGCTGTCAAAACTGTCAAAGATCAACATCACCGCTCAGCTGCACAGCCGTTCAGTGTTGCTTCCTCTAGAATCGCTAACACTTTAGTGTGTTTGTTTTTGTTGTTTTATTTTCTCTCACGTGTTGTTACTATGTTTGTGTTGAATAAATGTATTTTCTTTCTTACAAATGAAATTGTAACACTACCGTACTACTTCCCATGAGGTTGTCAAATCTCAACTTATTCTAGCATTCCTAACATCTTCCTACTTGCCAGTCTTATCCTCAGTAAGCAGTTGAAGTTTGGTGGTAGTAGAGAACCATGATCCAAGCTCGACTGAACCGGTACTGGCTTTTTCAAGGACCTAATAACAGCGAAATGTAGGTGTACAATAACCCCTATACACTTCGGGGAATACAGGCGTAATGCTATGTAATGTCTCTGTTATTGACAAAACATTCATGTTACCTTCAATCAAAGGATTTCAAAGAAACTAGTTATTACTTGCGAACGCTTCCTCGACATTGCAGATTTTCGTAACTCTCCATTGTAGTACTGTCCCACGGCGTTACAATAGGAGTGAATTGCAAAACCGTGGATGAGCTGGCAAATTGAGAAATCCTGTACTTTTTAACGTTTAGAAATTCACTATAATCCATTACTGTTGGGCCATTGCATCCAATGGGATGCCTGCTTTCCACAATCCTTGATTTCCAAGTTATTCTATTCAGTGTCTAAGCTAAATACGTCAGTTTGTCTCGCAATTCTCCTTCGTGATTCGCCACGACTCCGTTTGCCGTATCAGGATTCCATTGCATAGTTATTTTGCCCAATAGATCAGACAGCATACGGCCAGTGGTGTGCGGTGCATAAAGACACTGCCTACCCTACATAACTCAGATAAATATTTATTATAAGATATGTAAGGGGGCAAATCACATACATCATTATTTAATCGACAAGATGACGATCCAATACCAACATGCAGTAAGTATTATTGGTTAGTAAGCTTTTAAAATTTTCTGCCTACCCTGTCTAAAAACTCTGTGCACACCGCTGCATACGGCAGACGTAGGCAATCCCACTACAGCTTAACGGCTTTACGAGCAACGTCAGTAATTTGCGTTCAATTAAAATAAAATCTGTCTAAGAGAAACATTAAAAGAATAAGATCTACTCAACTGCCTCATTAGTCTAATGATCGATAAATAAAAGGGCACACACTAATCTAATACATATAATAAAACTATAACAGGCCGATGTCTGTACATTATAGATATTGGAGAAAAACTGATATGGGGTCTTTATTAGAGCAACAGAAGCCAAAACAACAGATTTTAGATTTTTTGTCTGTCTGTCTGTCTGTATGTTTGTATACGCATTACGCAAAAACTACTGCATGGAATTGAATGCAGTTTTCACCGATGTATTGCTAGAGGTCTAACTTAAAATATAGCCTCATTTGACTGCAGGAAAATATTAGATTCTAAATTCCACGCGTACGAAGTCGCGGGCAAAAGCTAGTTAATAATACAATATAAGACTAAATAAATATTTTATGTCCTTCTCAATTATGTAAACGATATCTGTTTCTTTGTTAAAAGCAATAGCGTGTTTAAATTTGTTAAGTGCGATGTGTAAAAGAATCAAGGCCAAAGGGCTTAGTAAATTCAATGAACCTAATAAGTAGGCCCTATAGATATTGATTACGTACTTAACTTCGATGATTATTGACTGATCAGACGAATGGGTAAACAAACTATAACTAGGGCTTCCAATCGATCGGTCAACATAAAATAGCGTCAAGTAATATAATCACTATCACTACATAATTATAAAACAAAGGCTCCCCGCCGCGTCTGTCTGTCTGAACGCGATAAACTAAAACTACTAAACAGAATTTCATACGGTTTTCACCAATGGACGGAGTGGTTCATGAGGAAGGTTTAGGCGTACAATTCATTAGGGTTTTGTGTAAACCGGTTGAAATATGACAGTGATTGTTGAAGATGTCGGAAAAAATCATGACGTCTGGGAGCTTTACTGGCGTGCGCCGCGTAAACCAATAGAGTTATATATGCAGATACGACACTACGACAGGAAAAATAATGTTGGCGTATATGCTCTGCTACCCGTGCGAAGCCGGGGCGGGTCGCTAGTTAATAATACGTCCAGCGGCAATCGCACTGATAAGTCCACTAAGTCCGGTGTTAGCCTCTATGTTTAATCGGACATGACAATAACAGTCGTATACACGGAGTTTTATTACGAATTTTCATTGCTGGGCAATGCTCACGTGAATACAGAACCTTGAAATAACATAACAGCATCACGCCTCGATTCCCCGAAGGGTTAGGCAGAGGTGTATTATTATATATTGCCATCCACCGGACACAGTTCCAGGCTCCGTGCTGCTACTGAGAATTTCCATACAAAAAAATATTTTTTGGAGTATTCATTGGACTATGCATGTCACAATCAGACGCGGTCGCAGCCAAAGATTTTGGGTATATTAATAATAAAGTGACTTGGGGGGGTCATATTAACAGTAAAGTGACTTGCAGGTGGGGGTCATATTAAGGTAGAACAAATTAGTGTTTTTCCCAAAAAATAATAATATTATTAGTAAAAACAAACCTTCTTATTTTTAATTTTATTATTTAGGCGTTTTAGGCAGGAACTTAACAGTTTATTAAAATTTTCGAAAATTTCTATTTTAGTAGGTTGGTCAATTCGACATGTACGATTTGAAGCGTTATGACCCCTACGACCCTGGGACCGGCACTGGTCACAGTCTGTCAAGAACACGACATTCGCATTCAGATTTGGGTATTGATAATTTTATTCGATATAGCCAAATTGTTTGGAAAGGAGACTGAGACGTACCGAGACACCAAGATAATTCTTAGGTATTAATATAATTTCTACGACACACTGAATAAATAACTGTCTTCGATTTTCTGACCTGAAACTAACCTACATTTTTCTCTATTTAAGGCATTTTATAAGGACACTTGCCAACGGGCCTTATTGATTGATGTCTTTCTAAAGTTGCTGCGCACTTATGATACTTTTACATTCGAGGATATCTCAACAAACAAACGTTACCATGGCAACACAGCCTTAAATCCATATACCGTATCCGAGATATACCGTGTAATGTAAGATTTATGTTTAGGGTACTACGGTGTCTCCAAGTAAATTAAAAAATTAATGTACTAATCGAGTAAATGGATAGCGACCTACATTGTCCTCACATAACTTTTCGAGAATATAATTATTGTTACAGAATATTGTTAGAAATTGAGAATTCAAAAGAGTTACCATGGAGTTCTCTTGCCCGTTCTTTTCCATTGCAAGTCAACACTGTAACGTGGCACCTAGAATCTGACTATTCTTAAGTACCTGTATACAGTCTACATTGATGAAAACTTATCCTAATCTCCATAATATTTTGCCCATTATCATTCAAACGTGAATCTTGTAATTTACGATAGAAAACTGTGAGAATTGTTTCGTTTGGTATCAAAAATGATTCAGTACCTCATTTCTTCTTTGAACGGTTCCAGCTTCCAAGCCTCTAACACCGGTTAACCTCTAAATTCAGAAAAGTTTTCACTATAAAAAACTCTACATGAAGGCTATTCAGAAATTCAAAAGATTAGTAATAAACAACGATAGTTAAAACCTTGAAGACAACTGGCGGTTTCCACCACAATTCATTACAAAGCCGGAATCAATTATCTTGTATTGTGGTGCCCTGTGCCGTCTAGCAGCGTCTCAGCCAACTATCGTAAACTCCTGAACATACTTTTTTTGACAGAGCAGTCCGCATCGCGGAATACTGGGCCAAACAAATTGAATTTACCGTCGACACGCTAAGAAGATTGAACTGCGGCTGTGTCATCTCCATCACGAATCTCGACAGCATTTGAAATTACAGACTTCAGGCATATGACTTAAGGCATTGCAACGCGTTGTCGGAGCTACTTTCGATAGATTTTATCACACGAAGATCTTAAAAAAAACTGTGTAAAAAGCTTTATCCTGATTGCGAAGCATGTCATTGACGAGACGTTTGAACGAGCAACATATTGTCAATCTTAGTGAGGTGTCCAAGCTTGATGTTCCACCTAACAGTGGTTCAAGTGCATGGAAACAGCTATTGGTGGATTTCTTTCCCACTTTGGGACATGGTACGAGGGACGAAGTACTCTATGTCACATCATTTGCTAACAAAGACATTGGCGTTTATATAAGAAAAAAAAATTGGGTTTAGCCCCGATTTCTCTTCAGTGACGTGGTTAAGGAGGAAAAGGGTTAAAAATGGCCTCAAAAGATACTTTCATCGTCGTTTCGTTATCAAGCAGCTTTCTTTTAGTTTTCCGGTGTATTTATCCTTCAGCCTCGGTAGACACAACGCATCCGAACAATTAAATTCTAATTATCCAGCCGAAGCCAGTACAGCTAGTGGAAAATAATTACCCTACACTCCACGGTGGAACATTACACAAGAAAGGAAAGTGGTTGCATAACAACTTTTATCCATATTCATGGCCGCACAAAATGTTTGCTTTAACGACTATGGTAAATGCTGGGCCGTTTTGTGAAGTCGGAATAAACTCAACAGTTCGTTTTTTATGGAGAAAGATCGCCAGATTGATTAAGTGGTCACCAAGGCTGTTTAGAGTTCCTCGTTATAAGGTCCAGCCGAGGCGCGGTCGCAGCCAAACACTTTGGAGGATGGGGGGTCATATTAACAGTAAAATGACTTGGGGTGAGGTGTCATATTAAAGGTGAGCAAATTATATTTAACAAAAAAATTTAATATTATATAATAAATAAAGTAAAACGTACCTAGTTTTGATTTCATTGTTTAGACGTTACATGCTGTAATTTACAAATTTCTTTAAAATTTACGTAATTCGTCTATTTTTAGGAGGTTTGTCAATTTTACGTGTACAATTTTGAAGGGGGGGGGGGCATGACCCCCACGACCCCTCGGACCGCCACTGGCACAGCCACCTACGCCTAATATTGACGATTAGCTGGCTCCGTAGAGAACGTAAACTTTATGGCTAATGTGGCAGGAGCTGATTTCTAAATGGCTTTCACGCAGTTTGCTGAATAAGTGGCCAATCTTTGCGCTGCAGCTGCATCAGCTGCGCCTAATGGTAATTGGGCACAACTTGAGCAAAAGTGGGGATGCCTAACAGTAAACAAAAGTGTGTCGATTAAATGATGTAAATAAATAATTTTCTCAATTATATGAATTCATGAAAACTTTACAATTATTAAGAATAGTCGCACGTAATAGGGTGGACCTTATTCGGCACGGGTGCAGTGGCTGAGCAATTAGCTTTCTGCGTTTCGTGTTGCGGATTTAATTCCCGCACGGAACAAATATTTGTATATAATGTATACATAGTTGATTCAAGTCTGGTTGTGGTGTGACATACAATGTATGTTTATTAACTTTACCCACGTTAAAGAGAAATTCTAGGGGGGTACAAGGGGTACAACCCAGATTTTCATGCTCACAAGTCGCCGTCGCCACCACTAGACCAATGAGGTAGGCTATCTCATAATATTCTTTATTTTGAAATCTAATCCATTCACTTTTGTTTTTTATATTCATTCATCTTGAAGTTTTTTTATTTATTCTAATCAGGAAATAAAGCTTACATTTTGTGTCATAACATTTGCAAGGTAATAGGAATAGCATTAACAAAGAGACTATGAAATTTACTCTGTTAATGTATTTGCATAGGTCACATTTGAATAGGTTTTACTCCGCTGCAGAAGTGGCCAGCTCTTTTAAGATATTATGA